>CM060904.1:407400025-409900025 GCA_030737815.1 Allium fistulosum | reverse complement strand
TCCTCCATACTTAATTTTATTATAAGATTATATAAAGCACACTTATGTTTATTATCCATTTTAACTTAAGTTCATACTCTCGATTGATACTAGAATTCATTTTCTGAGTCATTTCATAACATATTACTTTAAGCCTACAAACACTTTATAAAGACTTATCTTTATTAATAAAACATTTTCCAAGATTTTTATTACTTTCAAAGAATCAATAGTTTACTTGAGAAATATTACTTAAGTCTATTAACATTCTATAACTCAAGTTTATAATTGCAAAATACTCTTCTATTTCCTAAGAGTATATGTATACAATAATAGATTTGTTTTACTTAACATGAATGTTCAACAAATTTAAAATGTGTTTTAAATTATTTATCATCTAAATTTCCTAAGTTACAGAACTTATTTCTTAAATTTCTTACAACACTTAGCTTCAGATTTCTATATCAAATTGGAAGTCCCGACTGTCCTAAATCATCGGAAATTCCCTTACATTTTAATAAATGAAAATTATCAAACAATATATCATAATGAGATGCACCAACGAAACTACCCTAATGGATAAGGTACTTGAGTCTATAATATTACTTAACTGAAATTTTTAGAAATAAAACACCCGGTTTGATTTCAAATCCCCTTTTTGAAATATTAAAAATAATAATATTGTTAACCCAATAAATGGATCAACACCCTAGATCACGTGTAAAGCACCAGTGCAGATAATCAGTAGCACAAATTTTATATAAACAACAAATAGAAAGCAGAAGTAAGAAAAGAGACATAGAATTTTTATAGTGGTTCGGTTGAATCTGGCCTACATCCACTTTAATCAATCTTTATTATGATTATACTAGTTGAATCCCTCTGGATATCAACTAGTTAGTCCTTAGATCTGAGTTACAATGAGTTAGAATAAGTCACAAGTACAAGGATTAACTGGAGAATCACAGTAACCCCCTTGATGACTATTTTGAGGGAGAAGAAAGTTGAAGAAGTGAAGGAATTCCAGTAGAGTGATGGTGGCTCTCTTCCCCGAAAAGATCCATCTCTGGTTGTAGGTAGGTGAGTATTTATAGGGGAATTCAGTGAGTATTGGGCTAGAAGTCCAAGTGCAGAAGAGTTCAGTTGTTATGCCAACTCATCACCGAAAATCTCAAATCAATCCGAGTCATTTCTATGGATCACTAGCTATCCATAGAGGATGGATCGCTAGCTATCCATCAACTTAGCATATTTTTATACCAGAAGCCTTTACTTAGTGCTACGAAGGAGCTTGGAAAGTTTGAGGGCGATCTGACCTATCTTGATGGATCGCCAGCTATCCATCCACTTAGCATATTTTTGAGTGATATTTGTTTGGTTGTCTTCCTCTCTTTTATTTGAGCGCCTTATCCAAATATCAAGTCGTTTGCAGTTAGTTTGATCATCCGTCTTCATGGGTCATCTCGTCTAGAAGAATCATCTATAACTCACTCAAAACTTAATGAAATTAGATGAAAATTTGCAGGTACTCTCACTAAGGTGTGTGGGACCTACCATATAATTTGAGGTGGTGGGGCCCACTCTACATGGGTCGCTAGCGATCCATCAAGATGGATCGCCAACGTTCCATCATACTAATCCAACCAACCCCATTTTTGTGAGCCTTCTTTTATGTCTTCTAAGTGTTCTCCCAAAATTTCAAGTCGATCCGACTCCGTATGAGTTCTCTAGGTCATTTTAAGTTAGCTTATTTTGGTCAAATAGCTTCAATCAGATGAGTCTTTACTTCTCCAGCTAGATTGTTTGGAATGCTATGAAACTTAGCAAGCATGCTTAGAAATGGCAATGAATCAAGATGCAAGAGGTTTGGGCAACTCATGATGGTTCCCTATGGATCGCTAGCGATCCATAGGTAATGGATCGCCAACGATCCATCTCCTTAGATTATTTCTGGCTAATTTTCCTTGAGTGCTTTTCACTTGTTCTTTTGGTTATTATGGTTGAGTCTTGAGTTATTCTATCATAGTTTGAATGTTCAAACTCCTATTGAATTCTAATGGGTTAAAAACCCTATTAACACTGGCCCCCAAAGTACGCCTTTTGAATGAAAGGTGTGCTTTACTTAAGAACAAGTTCCTGATTCTCCAGTCTTCGATAATTGAGCTTTCTAGCTGCTTTATCCTTGGTGAATCGTCCAATTCCTTCGGATTCTCTTGCCAATCACAAGTCGTTCCAAACCTGTTATATCCTAAGACTCTAGACTCTACTAAGTGTAATCTATACATCACAATCATTCTGGTTTCATTCAGAGTTATTACATCACATGTCTTTAATTACATTACACATCTCTAATCGTCTCGTGTTCATCCGAGATTCACATCATTACCACCTAGATTTAATTTAGAGTTATAATATCATATATCAAAATCACATCATATATCGATATCATATCACATCATATATCAAAATCACATTATGCCACACCATATATCAAAATCATCCTGTGTTCGTCCAGAATTTATCCGTTTTATTCTATTTATAAGGCATTCAAATCCTTTTCGTAAAGTCAAATCTATTTTAAGGTTCGATCTCTACGGACCGTTCAAGTTTAATGTGTGATCTATTCGGATCATTTGTTGTTTAGTTTAGGGGACGATCTATCCACATCGTTTTTTGTTTCAGTTCAGGGGGATGGTCTCTCCGAATCATTTGTTTATTAAGTTAAGGGGGATTAAGTAAGTGCACCCGCTCACTCTCTGGTGAGGGGACTTACTTCTTGCACTCCAGTCCCCTCTCTCCGGTCGGGGCTCTATGGCATTCGATATCATACAAGTCCATCCACTCGCTCTCTGGCAAAGGGACTTGCACCTTGCACTCTTGTCCTGTCTCTCCGGTCGGGACTCTATGGCGTTAAAAATCAGTTGTCACATTAAATATGGTTTTTACAAAATTCAAATTTCAAATTTCAAATCAAAGAAAACAAGCAGAAATTAAATAAGCAGAAATCCTGAATGTTTATCCCAGACATCCGACTCAGAGTGTGGCAAGGGACCAATCTAGGTTTTGTGTACATCCAAGAGGTTTGAGATTATTATCCTAAGCAGTCATCCTAGATACCCAACTTAGAGCGTGATTAGGAACCAATCTCGGTTTAGACACGTCTAAGCGATCTGGGGTCATTATTGTTATTACTGCTAATATAAGAAAAGAAAAGTGCAAAAAGGAAACCAAAGCAAAAAGTAGCAGCTGGATCTAACTTCCCATCCATCCCAGTTACGGGATTATCTATCTTGGCCTAGATCCCTGGGCATTCCTTGAAGCATCTGCTGTGGGTGGTGGCTGCTCCGGTTGTGCTATCACAGCTCTGTTCCTTACATACTGCAACAGCTGGTTGTTCCAAACCAGTTCTTCCATCAGATCACGAAGGTGTCAGCACTCATTCGTTTCATGTCCACCCAGCTCGTAGAAGATGCAAAACTTTCTAGATCCTTTCTCTCGATTAGTGGGCTCTCTTCTCGAAGGCTTCCGATAAAGAATTTGCCCCTAGTGTCTAAGTATATCCTTTCTAGGGTTTCGGTCAGCTCAGAGTAGAAGGAGAATTTGGGCTCCCTCCTTTGTCATTTCGGTCCCCTAGAATCATCATCAGCTTCTCTTTTCCCTTTGTCATTTCCAAATCCTACTCATCCCTTGCCATCCACAGCATAAATTTTGCTGTCTTTAGCTTCATCTCCAGCATCAGCATCCTTCGGATGTAAATATCTCCCAGCTTCATAGTAAAACTCAGCAAAATCCATTGGTGGATCCCTCTTAAGTGCAGCCCTGAAGTCGGTCTTGCTTGCGACTCCAAACATTGCCGCCATCAAAATTACTAATGGGTCCGGCCTATCAACCACAGTCGCTGTTGCATTGAACCTTGTTAAATAACTTCTCAAGGTCTCCCTAGGCCTTTGTTTCACATTTTCCAATGTCATCACATTCTTCGGTCGTGAGACATGAACTCGGAATTGTCTTAAAATCTACCCACTAACTCGGTCCACGTGCTAATGGACCCATTCTCTAGCTGTCTAAACACATTGCCACTAAACCCGTCAAGTATAATGGGAAGCACCGCCCCATTACTTCCTTAGAAGCACCCAACACTTTCATATGTCGGATATATCTCATTAAATGAATAATTGGTTCGGTATTTCCGTCATACATTTCCAACCCGGGAAGCTTGAAATCGGGAGGATTTCTCGCGTTCCAGATATTAGTAGTAAACGAGTTTCTATTCACATCTTCCAAACCCTAGTCTGTGGTCCTCCTCTAACCAATAATCTTACTAGTTCAGCAATTCGATTTTCACCATCCGATGAAGGTCTTCATCGGAAAGCGATGTTCTACCCGCGCCTTGGCAAGGGAAATCCAGCGGATACTCCACTGGTTGCGCACTAGTGTTCTGCCCTACTCTCCTAGTCTCACTCTATCCTCTGCTCCTTCGGGGTAGCCTTGGCACATATTCCTCTGCCGGTTGCACTCTAGTATTCGGATTAGCTCCCATACCACCAGTTCTTGGAGTTTCAACAGTCACTCCATTGTTAGCCCTTTCGGTGCCCACTCTAATATTGATCCCATCATTAGCATTGATTTCCAAGTTGACTCCCGTGTTGCCCCCAAGTATCGGTTGCTCTGGGCGTGGAGGCAATGTTCCATCTTTTTCTAACCCAACTCTATCAGCTCCTGTATTGTTTCCTAGGGTATGAATTCCTGCAGTTCCTTGTTGTCCCATCCTTTGGAAGAATCCCTCCAACGTCTCTTATTGCCTAGCCAACATTTCATACTATATCCCCTTCATCAGCTTATCCATTTCTTCTCTAGCTACATAGCTGGATTGATGAGTATTAGAGGATACTTCCTGATTGCCCCCAGGCTCTGGTTGACTTGCTTCAGTTTTAGATCTAGTGTTAGGCCTCTTCATTTCCCCCCAAATCTTAGATTCAAATTCCAATTCTTCAGATCTCGTTCAAGGCTCTCAATGAAAGCACCAAAATGTTAACCTAAAAATGAATCAACACCCTGGATCGAGTGTGAAAACACCAGTGCAGATAATCAGTAGCACAAATCTCAGATAAACAACAGACAAAAAGTAGAAGTAAGAAAAGAGAGATAGAAATTTTATAGTGATTCGGCTGACTCTGGCCTACGTCCACTTTAATCAATCTTTACTATGATTATACTAGTTGAATCTCTCTTGATATCAACTAGTTGTTCTTAGTCTGAGTTACAATAAGTTATAATAAGTCACAAGTAGAAGGGTTAACTGGAGAATCACAGTAACCCCCTTGATGACTGTTGTGAAGGAGAAGAAAGTTGAAGAAGTGAAGGAATCCCAGTAGAGTAATGGATGCTCTCTTCCTGGAAAAGATCCATCTCTAGTTGCAGGTAGGTAAGTAATTATAGGGGAATTTAGTGAGCATTGTGCCGGAAGTCCAAGTGCAGAAGAGTCCAGTTGTTATGCCAAGTCATCACTGGAAATCTCAAATCAATCTGAGTCATTTGTATGGATTGCTACCTATCCATAGGGGACGGATTGCTAGCTATCCATCAACTTAGCATATTTTTTTACCAGAAGCCTTTACTTAGTGCTACGAAGGAGCTTGGAAAGTTTGAGGGTGATCCAACCTATCTTGATGGATCGCTAGCTATCCATAGGGGATGGATCGCTAGCTATCCATCCACTTAGAATATTTTTGAGTGATCTTTGTTTAGTTGTCTTCCTCTCTTCTATTGAAGTGTCTTGTCAAAATATCAAGTCATTTGGAGTTAGTTTGATCATCCGTCTTCATGGGTCATCTGGTCTAGAAGAATCGCCCATAACTCTCTCAAAACTTAATGAAATCAGATGAAACTTTGTAGGTATTCTCTTTAAGGTGTGTGGTACCTACCATAAAAATTTGAAGTGGTGGGACCATTCTATATGGGTTGTTAGCGACCCATTAAGATGGATCGCCAACGATCCATCATACTGACTCCAATCATTCCCATTTTTTCTGTGAGCCTTCTTTTATGTATTCTAACTGCTCTCCCAAATTTCAAGTCAATCCGACTCCGTATGAGTTCTCTAGGTCCATTTTAAGTTAGCTATTTTTGGTCAAACAGCTTAAATCAGATGAATCTTCACTTCTCTAGCTAGATTGTTTGGCATGCTATGAAACTTGGCAAGTGTGCTTAGAAATGGTAATGAATCATGATGCAAGAGGTTTGGGCAACTCATGATGCTTCTGTATGGATCGCTAGCCCATAGGTGATGGATTGCTAGCGATCCATCTCATTAGATTATTTCTGGCTAATTTTCCTTGAGTGCTTTTCACTTGTTCTTTTAGTTGTTTTGGTTGAGTCTTGAGTTATTCTAGCTTAGTCTGAATGTTCTAACTCCTATTGAATTCTAATGGGTTAAAAATCCTGTTAACAAATATACATATATTCCTTTGTATTTCAAATCACAATTTCAGAAATTTTAAAGCAAAACTTGTTTTACCTAAATTTTTTTTGAAGCAAAACTACCATAGTAGCAATCCGCCACTTAGAAACTCGAAAATGAACACCGATGATGTTGGAGTCATCACCGGAATTATTTTCTAGCGATAGAAGTGAGTTCAGTTCTTTTTAACTCTTCCAAATTCATTTACAATATTTCTATTAATCGATATTTCAAAATAATACCATTATTATTTTCCCAAAAATTTGAAAACATTTTCTAAACACCGGGCTTTGAGTTCTAAATTTCTTGGTTTAAATCCAATTTTATTTATAAACCATATTTTAAAGAAAATTTCTACTCCAAAATACTCTCCGATAATACTATTATTATTATTATTATTCCTCACAACCTTTGAAAAACAATTTCAAGTCTCTAGGATTTAAGCACTCAAATTCTCAGTTTTAAATCCTTATTTATAAACTATATCTATAATTCTACTTATATAATTTCACTTCTTATATAAGATCATTTCATAATTATTTCTCTTTGTATAGATTATAATAAATAACTTTTATTATAATTTAAAAAAAATTCAACTCAATATTATCATCGAACACCTTATAGTCAGACCGTGAAACTGAATTCATAAGGTGTTCATACTTAATTTAACCAAACAAAATGCCCCTTACATATCTGAATACAAATCAACAATAAATGATAATAATTGAATATTATCATTCTCTAACAACCGACACACTATATATAACTATAATAATTTCTGAAAATTACTCTTTTATATATAAAATATAATTTAGGTAAAATTATTTCATTTACAAAATTTCAAAACAATATTGTGTCAATTTGCCATGTTAAAGTGTTTAGAAATCCTTATCGATATAGTTGTTTCTTCTGTATCAACCAGAGTTCATACCTACGCAATCGATAAATCAACACAATATAGAATATATTTATATCATTAAAAGATACGCGCTCATAAATATAATACACTCAAACTCATCTTAGGGTCTCGCTTACCCTATCTCAAATGAGTTAACCCCCACCAAAGCCTAGGTATTTGCTTAACCTAAGCTCGGATACCACATTGTAATGACCCGTCTTTTCGACCTTCAGAAGTCGACACTAATACATCCTCGGTATTCACATGTCGAGCATCCGAGTGCCGGAATGACAAATTACTGGGGAAAAAGAAAGAAAAGATAGAAAAGAATCTCACATCATGACGAGTAACATATAATATACAATAGAACTTTACAAAGAAAAATTGAAATTTATTATACATATTCAATCAAAGTCAACTAATCAATCAAAAGCCTGGACAGTTATAACAACCTGTCCTCATAATTACTATTAAATAAAAAACTAATGCAATGGAAATAAAATATACGTAAATATGACTTGGAGTCACCCAGCTCGTCTCCTAAAGCTCCAAGTATTCAAACTGAATTTGTAAATATGCTCGGCCTGACGCGAGCATTATAAGAAAAATAACGCCCAGATCAGTTTAGTAAACCTGCGTAAAAAACATACCTCAAATGAATTCTAATGTTATAAAAATCTTTTGAAAATAAAGGTATCTAGTAAGAGCACGTCGCACATAAACATGGATAGGTTTTTACCTTACGATAACCAAAACATTTTTATAAAAAATCTAGTGATATTATAATAATGTCTAGGATACAAATACATATTAATCATAGCTGAAATTGTTGCATTATTAAATTCCAGCATAATAGGTATATAATCAAGTCCCAAAGCTAGTATTTGAGAATGGATTCAAACTATGAAAGGGTAAGGGTCTACCCACCGAATCCGTACACCTCTAGATAAAATGTACGGGAGGCCACAACACATTGCATCTCTACTACTGCAGACCGAACCTACCCTTTACTGGATAGCGCCGAATATGATCACCCCTTTGGTTGATCAACAACCATAATGGGCCCTGAAGCATACATAAATATCGACACTAGATGGAATGATCATACCGTAATGGGAACGACCCACATAGCCCTACTGCACATCCTTGCTTTAGTCATTTTCCTGGTTGATGAGGCTTGAGGCTACGATTACCATTTTATATATCAAACCATCTTGGAATGGTAACACTGCCCTTCAGATAGAAATGCAATGCAACATTCATCCATACAAGTTCGTTCTGGGTCTAAACGAAACCGAAGGCACTACCTCCACTATATTTGTTAACAAGAAAACTTGTCAACACCCCAAAGTAGAGTTTAAAGTATAAGTGATCCCTTTCGAAACCTCCTTTCGAACAGATGAAGGCAGTTTACACCTTTTAAATAGATGGAGATAGTTAAAACCTTTCAATCCCTTTACTTAAACAATCTAAATGACTTGGATTTCCTATAAGACTACCTTCCGAAAAAGTTATAGCAAGAATCAAAAATTTCAATTCCTCTCTAAATTCCTTTTTTTGGGAGAAAAATGAGTGATCTCACAAGGAGGAGAGCACTCATCTAATTATATTCTACACTAAAGAGGAGCTGCTAACAAGCCAGTCAGATAGCAAAAACCCCCCCGTACAAATAAAATAAAAGAAAAAAACCCACCCAATAACCTATACAACTAAGGTCCAAAATAAAGTGTTTGCGCCAAAAATGGTCACAAACCCCAAGTGTAGTGAAAGCACCAGCGTATGAATACGAGTCAACAGTATTCACACACAAATCACAGATCTAAGCAAGTAACAAGCAGCAATCAAGAAATAATGAACAGTGATACACAATTTATAGTGGTTCGGCTATCTCCGGCCTACGTCCACTTCAAGGTTTTTATGATTTTATTGCTCGATGCCTGAAGATTACAATTTCGTATATTGTATTACAATTGATTTGCTGAACTAAGTCTGAATCTAAGGCAACAATGGTGATCTGGAGTAAATCTGGCAGAATCTGGGCGCTCTTTAGCTCTCAAAATTGTCCGACCCCTTTCCTGAATGACTAGGGGCTCTATTTATAGGTGTAGGAGGCTGATATTTCGCCTAAAATGAAGGGAGACCAGTTCTGGCACGTGAGGGGGCTTGCATGGCCGAAATCTAGAGATCCGGGCCCACTTTGGGATCGATTCGACCCTTGGTTCGAATCGATCAAGAAAGAGTCCAATCGAGCTGAAATTTGGTGTGAACATTCTTCATCATGTGCTCAAGCTTTTGTGAAAATTTCGTAGCGTTTGGATGTGTAGATCTCAAGTTATGATCGATTCAAGTTGAAGATTTTCGCTTCCTGGAGTCGTTCGAATCGATACCTTCGAATCCATAGGGTCGACTCCATCTCCTAGCACGTGAAGGCAATGACGTGGTGCGCGTGCTTCAGGTCAACCCTCCTTTATCTCCGAGTTTTACTGAGTCGTACCCGGGTTTTTAGCTGTGTGGACTAGGTGGATTCGAGACTATTGATTCGAAGACGCGCTTCCTTCGAATCGATTGAATTCATGCTCCTTCGTATCGATCGTGGAAGGTCGTTACTGATCGATTCGAAGCATCCTCTGTCTTTGGGATTTGAAGACAGTAGCGGCATGGAGTTGAAGCTATGGTCCTCTTTATGGATTCAAAGCAGGGAGAAACCGATGGATTCGAATCGACTAAGATCTCATCGATTCGAAGTAGATCACGTGAGCTTGATGTGTTGGATACGAAGACGATGAAGTCGAAGGCTAAAGCATTTCTCATGGATTCGAAGCCATCAAGGGAACTTTGTTGGAGTCGAGTTTGATGGATTCGACCCTAGGGGATTCGAACCATAGGGAGACGAACTCAAGGCTATGTCCTCCACTTGCGTCGATGATATCTTGGGCGTATGAACTCGGATTGACTCGAGATTTGGAATGTTGCTTTATCTGGCCTTGCTTGACATGTCTTATCAATTGTAGCCTGTTCCAGACTCGGGCAAAATCCATCGATATCCATGGTGAACCTGCGATACACAATCGATGTTCATGACTAATAATCATTGATTTTCAGTTAATCTTTGGGTATCTCAGCTTTGCCAAAAAGTGGGATAACACTTTGCCCCCCAAAATATGCCTTTTGTTAAAAGGCGTGTTTTGATTAGTCTCAAGTTAAATGCAGTGAGTTCATGTTTTACTCATAGCTTATAGCATTTTCAATCAAGTCCATGGCTGTTCGAAGCCGAATTGTTATCAATTTTTTCCAGTGGAAGTTAAGAATGAAATTCTACGGTCTCTCCGTACTATTGATGGTCACTCCGGACCCTTTTCAAACCCATTCTAGATTTAGCGATTGAATAGAAAGATCCTATTGCACTCCGGCGTTGCTTTCTCTCCCTTGCGCTCTGGCCCCAGCTAGGGCGTATAGCGATGTCTCGGTCGTTCTCGACCGATCATAGCCTCTCCGGGCTCATGCTGGATCCTATCCTGTCACTTTCCGGTGAAGGGGAAACAACGTTAAGTGAGTCAATCCTGTCGCTCTCCGGCGAAGCGACTCACCTCCTGCACTCTGGTTCAGTGTATCTGAACATTAAGCGATGTCATGACCTGAATCGTCGGTCGATCACAGCCTCTCCGGGCTCATGCTGGATCCCATCCTGTCACTCTCCGGTGAAGGGGAAACAACGTTAAGTGAGTCAATCCTGTCGCTCTCCGGCGAAGCGACTCACTTCCTACACTCCGGTTCAGTGTATCTGAACATTAAGCGATGTCATGGCCTAAATCGTGGGCCGATCATAGCCTCTCCGGGCTCTTATCGAATCCTGATCCAATCACTCTCCGGTGAATAGGAAACGATGCTTAAGTGAGTTGATCCTGTCGCTCTCCGGCGAAGCAACTCACTTCTTGCACTCCGGACCCTGCCTCTCCGGGTAGGATCATAAAGCGATCATGTTTATATTGATATTTAATGTTTATCCTTTAACTCTCCAGTCAAAGGTATATTTTAATAAGTGTTTCTTTATTAAATTCAAATCCTAGATGTTCAATCTCAAACACCAGGAAAAACAAGATAATGCCTCTCCGGGCGGAGCGGTCTATTTTCATCTCAAAGCATGCCTAGGGATCTCTCCGGTTCCCGTACATGAGTAAGTGGGATAGCCGTTTTATTTTGGAAATCAAATCTAAGGAAACTAATCGACCAGAGTCCAAATCTTGAACTTGGCTCTTGCCATCACAATCAGTTGATGACGAGTCATGATCCCGATCCAGGATCATTCTTGTTTGGTTGAGGCGGTAGTTGTTCGGGTCTAACCGCCGTCGTGCGTTCTCTGACATACTGCGGCAATCTACCACTCCTGGCATGTTCTTCCACCTCATCCTTCAGGTGGCGGCATTCATCGGTAGTGTGCCCATCCAGCTCATGGAATAGGCAGTACTTTCCAGTCTTACGTTCCCGCTCCGTGGGATCTCTCCTGGGTGGTTTTCGATAGGGGAGTTGCCCCCGAGTTTCGGTGTAAATTCGTTCCAGTCCTGCCACCAAGTCTGTGTATTGCCTGAATCTGGGCTCTCGAAATTTCTTCCATTTATCAGGACCATCATGTGCGTCATCCTGCTTTCTCTTTCCTTTGTCTGCCCTGGATTGTTCCCTGGCGGTTCCTTCGCCTTGTGCAACATTTATTTCCTACCTCTCGGCTCGTGATTCCTCTAATCGAATGAATTTTTCAGCTTCATGGAAAAACTCTCCAAGATCTTGCGGTGGATCTTTAGTCAAAGAGTCTTTGAATTCGGTGCCTTCTCCAACTCCTGCCACTGCCGCCATCAAAATCATCGATGGGTCCGGGCGATCTACAGAAGTCACTGTCGCATTAAATCGTAACAAAAAATCTTTTATGGACTCTCCGATCCTTTGTTTTATTGATGCCAAAGTCATCACGCTCTTAGGTCGCGTCATGTGAACCCTAAACTGCTTCATGAAGCAATCCACAAGCTCGCCCCATGTCCTGATTGATCCGGTTTCTAGCTGCCTAAACCAAAGCGCAGCCAAATCTGATAAGAATAAGGGGAAACATCGTGCCATCACTTCCTCGGATGCTCCCAGCACTTCCATGTGTCTGATATATCTGGTGATATGCATGGTCGGGTCTGACTTTCCATCATAAGGATTCAGCGTTGGTAGTTTGAACTTCGGAGGGTTCCTTGCATTCCTGATATTCGGAGCGAACGGACTCCGACTAACTTCTTCCAATCCTCCTCCTGACAACCCTCCTCTCATGAGTCGTCTCACTAGGCCAATCATTCTTTCATCTCCATCTAGGGGTTGCCCACTTGTCATGTCTCTGTCTTGCCCTCCGAGCCTTGTAGGGAATTCTGGTACGTACTCTTCGGGTGGCTCGTTAGCATTTGTGTTGGCCCTAGCCGGTTGAGCTCCTTCCAAAGGTACTTCTACGTTGGATCCTGCGGGCCTGCCCCCAAGCCCTTGTTGATTGCCTTCTGGTTCTGCATTCTGTCTTCCATTGGGTTCCATAGTCCTAGCTCCTTGTTCCACATTCACAGTCGCTGTAGCTGGTCCAGGGTTCTGCGTCCCTGCAGCTCTCATCTGCTCGAAGAAATTCTGCAGCATCTCTTGTTGGCTTTTCATCATTCTTTCCTGCATTAAGTTATTCATCGCTTCCATCTCATCTCTAGTAATGTAGATCGAAGCTTGTCCTTCTCCAGCGCCAGAGGATGCCTCTTGACTTCCTGCCTGTTGGCTCCTCTCAGTTCTTTGTCTAGTTTGTCGAGTCATTGTAGAGTCAGATCTAAATCCTTAAAATTCCAAATCTAAATTTTGAATTAGGTGTAGCGGGTGCTAGTTCTTCTCAGTGAAAGCACCAAAGTGTTTGCGCCAAAAATGGTCACAAACCCCAAGTGTAGTGAAAGCACCAGCGTATGAATACGAGTCAACAGTATTCACACACAAATCACAGATCTAAGCAAGTAACAAGCAGCAATCAAGAAATAATGAACAGTGATACACAATTTATAGTGGTTCGGCTATCTCCGGCCTACGTCCACTTCAAGGTTTTTATGATTTTATTGCTCGATGCCTGAAGATTACAATTTCGTATATTGTATTACAATTGATTTGCTGAACTAAGTCTGAATCTAAGGCAGCAATGGTGATCTGGAGTAAATCTGGCAGAATCTGGGCGCTCTTTAGCTCTCAAAATTGTCCGACCCCTTTCCTGAATGACCAGGGGCTCTATTTATAGGTGTAGGAGGCTGATATTTCGCCTAAAATGAAGGGAGACCAGTTCTTGCACGTGAGGGGGCTTGCATGGCCGAAATCTGGAGATCCGGGCCCACTTTGGGATCGATTCGACCCTTGGTTCGAATCGATCAAGAAAGAGTCCAATCGAGCTGAAATTTGGTGTGAACATTCTTCATCATGTGCTCAAGCTTCTGTGAAAATTTCGTAGCGTTTGGATGTGTAGATCTCAAGTTATGATCGATTCAAGTTGAAGATTTTCGCTTCTTGGAGTCGTTCGAATCGATACCTTCGAATCCATAGGGTCGACTCCATTTCCTAGCACGTGAAGGCAATGACGTGGTGCGCGTGCTTCGGGTCAACCCTCCTTTATCTCCGAGTTTTACTGAGTCGTACCCGGGGTTTTAGCTGTGTGGACTAGGTGGATTCAAGACTATTGATTCGAAGACGCGCTTCCTTCGAATCGATTGAATTCATGCTCCTTCGTATCGATCGTGGAAGGTCGTTACTGATCGATTCGAAGCATCCTCTGTCTTTGGGATTTGAAGACAGTAGTGGCATGGAGTCGAAGCTATGGTCCTCTTCATGGATTCGAAGCAGGGAGAAACCGATGGATTCGAACCGACTAAGATCTCATCGATTCGAAGTAGATCACGTGAGCTTGATGTGTTGGATACGAAGACGATGAAGTCGAAGGCTAAAGCATTTCTCATGGTTTCGAAGCCATCATGGGAACTTTGTTGGAGTTGAGTTTGATAGATTCGACCCTAGGAGATTCGAACCATAGGGAGACGAACTCAAGGCTATGTCCTCCACTTGCGTCGATGATATCTTGGGCGTATGAACTCGGATTGACTCGAGATTTGGAATGTTGCTTTATCTGGCCTTGCTTGACATGTCTTATCAATTGTAGCCTGTTCCGGACTCGGGCAAAATCCATCGATATCCATGGTGAACCTGCGATACACAATCGATGTTCATGACTAATAATCATTGATTTTCAGTTAATCTTTGGGTATCTCAGCTTTGCCAAAAAGTGGGATAACATAAAGTACAAAAAATAAAAAAGAATTCAAATCTTCTATATCAGCAGTAACTCACTAGTCAATTACCAACACATATAGCTACTAAGAATAACTAAACAGAGATTGTGAACTGAATACAGATATATATACACAAAAGATTATATGTATATATATTAATCTTATATATATGCAAAAAACTATAATATCTAATATGAAAGAAGCTATAACTAATGTGCATGAATGCTTATGTACTAATGCTTGTCAATTAAAAAATACTATAAAGAATAGCCTCACATTAAAACCATTTAACATACAAAAATATATATGATCGATGCAAGCCTATACAAATTAAAATAAACAAGTAAAACAACTACCACAAACATGCATGAATCACTTGCCATCATTCCACTATTTCATTTTGAGTTTAAAAAGTCACAACAAACATTATATCTCCTACAATATAGCGTTATATAAACCAACATTATAAACTACAGGCCTACAAACCAAAATTGATTCAAGACAAAACCAAACAATCGGCAAAGATGATAGAGTTATATTAATAGCATACAAAGAGTACAAAGAATACTAATGTCTGCCAATTAAAAATACTATAAAAACACTCACATAAAAACCAAACCATTAAATATACAAAAAATATATACGATTAGTGCGTACTTATACAAATAAAAATAAACATGTAAACAATTATACCAACATGTAAAAATCACATGCCATTATTCCACTAAGTCACAACAAACATTATATCTCCTATAGTTTAACAATATATAATTCAACAATATAAACTAAAAGCCTACAAACCAAAAATGGTTCAAGACAAAACAAAATAACCAGCGAAGATGATAAGGTTATATTAATAGCATACAAAGAATATAATGAGTAGCTGATTAATATCCTTATCCATCACACACGTTAACTATGAAATGGTGTTATATTAATCTTTGTTTGCTAGGAAGATAAATGTTGATGACTCTATGTAACTGTCACTATGGGAACAAGAATATTGTTCTATATTTTTAGCCCTAAATTTTATGACTAAAAGAGCAGACTGATATAAGCTAAAAAACTAAAAATTACACTTAACCCAAAATTTTATGACTAGAAGAATAATCAGATATTAGCTAAAAAACTAAAAATTACTCTTCACCACTGACCGAGATCCAGAATGTCACAAACCATTAACATACTCCCAAAACATATCATACTCCAAAAAAACACAGTATGAAATATAAAAAGACCTGCAACCAAAAATACTCAAAAAACAAAACAATGCAAAACAAATTAAATTCTATAAAATTTTAACCACAGGTTACTTTAAACCAGTTTATGCAACCCTCTGGATAATTTCTGCAGAGTTAACCTGCAAAATTACAAACATATATATTTACCTCACTTCATAAGACATAACAATTTATCATGAAAGCTCCTATTTCCACAAATTTGATCCCTGTAACATGATGCAAATCAATAAAAACATAGATGCTAAAAATAATGATAGTGCAGCATCAATAATTAGATTTAGCAAACTATTAAAATTTGCTAGAAAATAAAAAACAGTCATAAAAACCTAAACAGTGAAAAGAGCTTTTAACATACTAATGAAAGTTAACTAAAAGTCAGTAAATATAATATCTTATAAAGTTTGAACTGAAATCATAAACATTTTAACAAACCATAAGATAAATAATTATACAACATAAAATGTGATAGATCAATTAAAATAAACATGAACTTCAAAACAATATAAAACATGATAGTGCCATAATGAATAAAAACTTATACTATGTGACTCACAAACCTGATAAAAAACCATAAGTTTCTAACTTAAAGAATTGAATGAAAATATAAATATTATATTACAATCACCAAGAAGTCTAAAAACAACAAAATATATTATTACGACATAGAAGGAAATTTCCCAAAGGAACACCTCCATCAAACTTTAGATATAATATCATATACTTATATACCATATGCTAAAATCTAAAAAGTATGATGCTTAAAAGATAAAATATACATGTATTGGAAAATATAATAAACAGGGCACAAGAAAGAAAATGTATATAACAAATTATACAAAATTAATATTCTAATAAAGGCAAAATATTAAAAGTATTCCTAGAATGAATATCTAAGTAATCTAAATTTAGACTTATATTATTATTACTATTAGAAAAAATTGATTTCCTAAAAGAATCTATACGAAATTTTGTTTTTCTTAGAAACTTCTTAAAATTTATATTTTTATTTAATTTATAACTAGGATTTGAAATCTAATTTAAACTAAATATAGAAATAACATATATTAATTGATCCAAGCTTAAATAAGTATTATTAAAAATACGTTGATTTCTATCAAACCAAATATACCAACAAATAATGGTGAAAATAGTGTCTAGTAAAAATCTATTCAAACCCTTATAAAGAAATCTAATATTATTCCAATATAACTCACTAGGTATATAAGTAAGATTTATATTGAAATTGAATAAATTTAAAGTTTTTATAAGAATATATTCAGTGTTATTACATTTAAAATATAAATGCAAATTATCCTCCTTTTTATCATTACAAAAATAACATTTTTGTCATTAAATATATTTTTCTTTTTTAACATTTCAGTAGCATTCAACTTACTTATGTAAAATTAACCACATATGCACCTTGGCTTTAGGTGGAGCATTAGTTTTCCAAATGTATTTAAATATATTCATTTTAATTCCTGAAAAATTAATAAACTTGTAAAAAGAATTAGATGTGTATTTCTTACTACTATCCCAACACCAGGTTATAATATCTTTATCATTATCAATATTATATAATTCTAATTTAACACACAATAGTGCATATTGAACAAAATTACTACCAGTTAATGTACGATTAAAATTAAATTCCCAAGGAAAATTTAAATTAGGTCTATAAATATAAGAAATTAGAACATATTTAAAATTACAAATTTCATATAATTCATCAAATTCCACTTTAAGAGGAATATTCGATCACTAACAACCATGCCAAAATGAGGTATTATTACCAGAATGCACAATATTATTAATTCCTAGTTTATATATATTAAAATTTAAAATTACCGATTTCCAAAAATGAGATATATTATTTGTGTTACTTGTACATAAATGAGACAAGTTAAAGGTACTTCCATACCATTGGTTCGATATTAGTTCTTTCCATAAAAAAGTTTCACTATTATCCCTAAATTTCCAAATCCATTTTCCTAAAAGATAAATATTTAAGTTATGCAAATTTATAATCCTTAGACCTCTTACATTTTTAGATTTACAGACCATTTCCCAGTTTATAAGACATTTAGTGTTACTATTTAAATTATCACCACTCCATAAAAAGTCCCTTCTCAATTTATCTATTTTATCTATTACCCAATTAGGAATGCGATAAAACGACATCCAATAAATGGGTAATGCAGATAAAACCGAATTAATAAGAACAATTCTACCCGCTATCGATAAAAATTTACCATTTTAATTAGATAGTCTTTTATTAATTTTATCAATAATGGTATTCCAATTATCATGTTTAAGTTTTTGTGGTCTAATTAAGAAACCTAAATATTCAATAGGAAATTTCATTGTATTACAATTTAAAGTGAGTGCGATTTGATTTTCAAAATTATCTATATCATTTATTACCAAAAATGAACTTTTGTCAAAATTAATATTTAAACCTGAAAGAAGTTCAAAACTATATAAAATAAATCTAAGTGCAATAATATGTTTAGGTAAATGAGACGTGAAAATCATAGTATCATCTGCAAATTGTAAAACAGAAAGACCATTTCTAGTAATCTCATTACCAATACAATCTAATAATCTATTATTGGTAGCCAATTTAATGATTCTAGAAAAAACATCAGCAGCAAGATTAAATAATAACATCGAAAGAGAATCCCCTTGCCTGAGTCCACGTCTAGATCGAATTTTATCTCCTAATATTCCATTAACCATAATACTAGAGTTACCCGTATAAAGCAATGACATAATCCAACTAATCCATCTAGTACTAAATCCCCTAGCTATTAATACCTCTTTAAGAAAAACCCACTCAATAGAATCAAATGCTTTAGAAAAATCCAGTTTTAAAAGAGTATAAGTGATATTATTTTTGCAACAGTAATTAATATATTCTTGGACTACTGCTATACCATCCGTGATATTCCTACCCTTTATGAAGGCAGTTTGAGTGCTGTCTATTAATGCATTCATTTTAGTATTTAATATGTTAGCTAGAATAATTTTAAAAGAACAATTCAATAAAAAAATAGGTTGGAAACCTTTTAACTGATTGGCCCCTAATTTTTTTGTAATAAAATTACATTTACGTAATTAAATCTCCCTAACTATATGAAACCTTCATAAAATTCATTAAACATTTTAGTTATATCTTCTTTAACTACATTCCAAAAAAATTCGTAAAATAAAATAGGAAAACCGTCCGGCTAGGTGCTGGCCATTAGGCATATCTTTTATAGCCTTTATAATTTCCTCCTCCTTAAAAGGATCATCTAAGCATACTAAGTCAACCTTAGAGTCATCATTGTAAAGCATATCCCAATTAGCTTTAATCCTACGCCTATTTTTTGTACTAAAAATATCTCTATAATAATTAGTGAAGTCCTTATTAAGTTCTAGTTGATCAAAAATCTCTACATCATTAATATGAATGGAATTAATGGAATTACTACATTTTCTACCATTAGCTATTTTATGAAATATTTTAGTGTTCATATCTCCTTCATCCATCCATTGAATTCTAGACCTTTGCTTCCACATTATTTCTTCTCTCTAAATTCCCATTTTCGTTAAACATGAGTTCAGATTCAAGGTATGTGTCTATTGTTTTATATTTCGAATTGATTTATCATGTTTAATTCCAATCTTAAATTCTTTGGGTTCGAACTTGTTTTCTTGTTCTAATTTTTGAAGATGATTCGAGTTTTTCATTCATATGAAATTATCCTTAGGTTCAATTATATGCTTATTTCGTTCGATTTTATGATGTCGATTTTGAGTTGGAATTCAAATTCATCAAATTTGGGGGCTATTTGCCATTCTTGTGTACGGACCTAAGCTCGAACTCTATTGCACTCAATTCAATTTTTTTTATCATGCTTCAAACTTGAATTTGGAGTTTTTGGTGTTGTCGAATGTAAATTCAGGCTCTAATCAATTTGAATGTTAGCTTCTAGAAGAACTGGGTTAAAGATTAAATTAGGGAGAAAATTCTTCCCCAGTAGCTTCAAGGAGAAGGTTAAGTCGTACAAAATAAATTTTGATATTGTAACTTGACTTTTCAACCCTTTCAAAAGGAGTTAAGGCGACCAATTCTGCTATACTCTTTCAACCTTTTTTGAAGGGTCAAAAGGAGGTCATGTGTTTACCTTTAAGTGAACCCTTTCGAAGGGGTTGATGTAGTCAACAAGAGATGGACTTCTTCGAAAGCAGAAGTATGTTTCGATGTTCTCTGATACCTTTCGAAGAAGTCATCTTAAAGGATTAAAGTCGATGGCTACATAACAATACTCAACTCTTTTATTTTAAAGGACTCAAAACTTAATGCATATAAAAGTGGACTTAATTTGTCATTGGATTCATGCTCAATTTTAATTTACTTTAGAAGGTGTTAAAGATTAGAAATTTATACTTCCTATCATAAATTGGATTGTGTTTGCGCCAAAATTGGTCACAAAGACCCAATTGTCGATGAAAGCACCTGTTCACAATCACAGATCATAGATCACAGATCACAGATAACAAGTATGTAGAGAATTAAAAATGAAGAACACTCAGAAAAGTCAGAGGAAAGAAGTAAAGAACACAGAGTTTATAGTGGTTCGGCAATCCGGCCTACGTCCACTTTGAATTTGATGACTTTATTGATGTTTGCTTGCTGATTACAATGAGTTACCACTAATTACAACAGCCAATTTCGAGTACAATGATGATTCCAGCAGAGTCTGGACGTAGAAAAGCCAAAAGTCCCTTTTCTATAGGCTTTAGGATGCTATTTATAGGCGTAGGGTGCAAATATCTCGCTCAGATCTTGGGAGACCTCTTCTGGCACGTGCACGGGCCCACGCGATTGATCCCATGCGATTTTGACTCGATCCGTGATCGATACGAATGAATTTTGTATCGATCAAGATTTTGCCCGATCGATTCGAGATCGATCATGAACATTCTTTAGGTTGTACGCAAGCTCCTAAGAAAATTTGGTTGCATTTGGTCTTGTATATTGTGAGATATGATCGATGCAAGTTCGTATTTTTCAAAAGTTGTCTTCTTCGCATCGATCACCTCTGCCTTGTTCGTATCGATCGCCTCAGCCTTGTTCGTATCGATCACCATTGCACTATTCATGTCGATCGCCTCTGCCTTGTTCGTATCGATCACCATTGCACTATTCATATCGATCGTGATGGATACGAAATGACGACCACTTGATGGATATGAACCAATATAGCAGATGGATACGAACAGTAGAGGATTGATGGATACGAACAGTTGATGATTGATGGATACGAACAGTTGAGGACTAATGGATACAAACAGTAGAGGATTGATGGATACGAATAGTTGATGATTGATGGATACGAACAGTTGAGGCCTGATGGATACGAACAGTAGAGGCCTGATGGATACGAACAGTTGATGATTGATGGATACGAACAAGACCTTTTAGTTGATTGCTTGAATTACATCGATCATATCTTGAGCATACGAACTCCGATTGACTTGAAATTTGGAAGGTTGGATTTCACGGCTTAGCTTGTCATGTCTTGTCAATTATAGCTCGATCCGGACACAGAAAAAATCCATCGATATCCATAGTGAGCCTGCGTATAACCGATCTTTGGGACGAATTGTCATTGATTTCTAGTCAGTTTTTTGTGTGTCACGGTCTTGCCAAAAGGCGGGATAACACTTGCCCCCCAAAACCTGCCTTACGATAGCAAGGTATGTTTTGTACTTCGATAGGCTGGATGTTCGTATCCTGTTAATGACCTGCAAAGAAATTGATAATCTTATCTGACTGTGACTAGTGACCATTCGTGATCATATGCCGTTCGGGGCGGTATGTGACTGTTCGCGGTCGGATGCTGTATGCGGTGAATTGTGATCGTTCATGATCGGACGTTGTTCTAGACAAATTGTGACCGCTCGCGGTCGAGTGCCGTAAGGAGAATTGTGATCGTTCGTGATCGAGTGTCGTATAAGGTGAATTGTGATCGTTCGCGATCGAGTGCCGTTCGAGGCGAATTGTGACCGTACGCGATCGAGTGCCATTCGAGGTGAATTGTGACCGTTCGCAGTCGGGTGCCGTTCGTGGCGAGTTGTGACCGTTCGCAGTCGGGTGCCGTTTGAGGCGAGTTGTGACCGTTCGCAGTCGGGTGCCGTTCGAGGCGAGTTGTGACCGTTCGCAGTCGGGTGCCGTTCGAGGCGAGTTGTGACCGTTCGCGGTCGGTTGCCGTTTGAGGCGAATTGTGTGTGCCCGGGGGGGACTTAGTATCATTATTGTCAGACTTCACATTCGAGTGAGTTTCTGAGTTGTTGGTTATGGCGGTTTATTGCCATTTCAGAGCATCCTTGAGGACCGTTCGCGATCCCTTACATGTGTAAGTGGCTTAGCCATTATGGAATCACAAATAGCATATTTACCTTCAAAATAAGTTTTTCAACAGAAATGTCTAACAAAATCAAGTCCAAACATGAGAAATAGAAAACAAAAGCAAATCAGGGACGTCAAAGTGCAAACACCTACACTGATGCGATTTATAGTCGTATCAGAGCATGCCTGAGGATCGTTCGTGATCCTGTACATGTGTAAAATGACTTTATCATGTCGGTGTGGAGTTTGCCACTTATTCGTCATTATTTCAATCAGTTGATGATAAGCTGATGCCTTGATCCTGAGTCGTCCCCAGTTGGTGCAGGCGGTGGTCGTTCTTGTTCCACTGTCGTGGCTCCCCTTCTCACATACTGCGATAGCAGACCATTCCGAACATGCCCCTCAACCTCATCCTTCAAGTGCTGCAATCATTCGTGCTATGACCATTCATCTCGTGGAATAAGCAATACTTGTCGGAACTTCTTTCATTGCTGGTCGGATCCCTTCTTATTGGCTTTCGATAAGGAATATGCCCCCTGGTATCCTGGTAGATTCGCTCCAAAGTCTCATTCAACTCCGTATAAGAGGTGAATCTTGGTTCCTTTCGTGGTCGTGTTGGTCCATCACCGTTATCCTCGGCTTTCCGTTTTCCTTTATCCTTGCCTGAATCTTTGTCGGGAGGATTTCCACCTTTGACTGCATAAACTTCTATTCCCTCTCCTTCCTCTCTTTCAACATTTACATCTTCTAATCGTAGGAATCCATTGGCCTTTTGATAAAATTCTCCTAGATCCATAGGTGGATCCCTTGTCAGTGAATTTTTGAATTCCGTTCCATCAGCGATGCCAGCTACGGCTGCCATTAAGACCATGGATGGATCCGGGAGATCCACCGATGCTGCTGCTGCATTAAATCGTGTTAGGAAATTCTCAGTTTTCTGTTTTAGTGTCGCCAGACTCATCACATTCTTAGGCCTCGAAATGTGAACTCTGAACTGCCTCATGAACTTCTCGATCAACTCGGTCCACGTTCCAATGGAACCGCTCTCCAATTGTCTAAACCATAGTGCTGATATGTCTGTCAAATACAATGGGAAGCACCAGGCCATGACCTCTTCTGATGCCCCAGTACTTCCATGTGCCTCATATACCTTGTTAGATGAACCACAGGATCCGTCCTCCCATCATACATTTCCAATGTTGGTTGTTTGAATTCTGGTGGATTTCTAGCCATTCTAATCACAGGAGAAAAAGGACTCCTGTTCACATCTTCTAGATCTCTGTTTACTAATCCGCCTATCATGGCTCGTCTGACCATTTCTTCCAAGCTATCACTATCTCCAAGCTGTAATCCTTGTACATTGCCTCCAATCTACCCCCCGAGTTCGCGAGGGTTTGTTGGAATCTGCTCTTCTGGATGAACATCCTCTCCTCTGTTAGCTCCTTGCAGCCTAATCTCAGCCGGTATCCTGCCTAAGGTTGAATCAACACGCTCCTAGGGGATGCCCCCTAGTTTAGAGGCTGCCCCTGATGGTCCCGCTCTTTCTGGTTCCCGGTTTAGTCCTTCCCGTCTTGCTTCGTTGGTCTGAACTCCAATAGCTCCAGCTGATCCCGCTTGCTCAATTCATCTGAGAATGTTCTGCATCATCTCTTCTTGCCTTTTCAATAGCTCCTCATGCATAGCTCCCATCATCATCTCCATCTAATCCCTGGTGATGAAAGCTGAAGTCCGATAAGCCCCTGAGGAGGCTTCCTGACTCCCTTCATGATGACTCCTCTCCGTTATTTGTCTTCTTGCTGATTGCCTCGTCATAGTTGTCCAGATATAAGTCTTCAAGCCTTCAAATTTGAAGTCCAAGATGTAGAATTCCTGAATGCTAGCCTTCTCAGTGAAAGCACCAAAATGTTTGCGCCAAAACTGGTCACAAACACCCAATTGTCGATGAAAGCACCCGTTCACAATCACAGATCACAGATAACAAGTATGTAGAGAATTAAAAATGAAGAACACTCAGAAAAGTCAGAGGAAAGCAGTAAAGAACATAGAGTTTATAGTGGTTTGGCAATCCGGCCTACGTCCACTTTGAATTTGATGACTTTATTGACGTTTGCTTGTTGATTACAATGAGTTACCACTGATTACAATAGCCAATTTCGAGTACAATGATGATTCCGGCAGAGTCTGGATGTAGAAAAGCCAAAAGTCCCTTTTCTATTGGCTTTAGGATGCTATTTATAGGCGCAGGGTGCAAATATCTAGCTAAAATCTTGGGAGACCTCTTCTGGCACGTGCACGGGCCCACGCAACCGATCCCATGAGATTTTGACTCGATCCGTGATTGATACGAATAAATTTCGTATCGATCAAAATTTTGCCTGATCGAGTCAAGAACGTTCATGAACATTCTTTAGGTTGTACGCAAGATCCTGTGAAAATTTGGTGGCATTTGGACTTGTATATTATGAGATATGGTCGATGCAAGTTCGTGTTTTTGAAAGGCTGTCTTCTTCGCATCGATCACCTCTGCCTTATTCGTATCGATGGCCTCTGCCTTGTTCGTATCGATCACCATTGCACTCTTGGTATCGTTTGCCTCTGCCTTGTTCGTATCGATTACCATTGCACTGTTCGTATCGATCGTGATGAATACGAAATAACGACCACTTGATGGATATGAACCAATATAGCCGATGGATACGAACAGTAGAGGATTGATGGATACGAACAGTTGATGATTGATGGATATGAACAGTTGAGGCCTGATGGATACGAACAGTAGAGGCCTGATGGATACGAACAGTTGATGATTGATGGATACGAACAAGACCTTTCAGTTGATTGCTTGAATTGCATCGATCATATCTTGAGCATACGAACTCCGACTGACTTGAAATTTGGAACATTGGCTTTCACGGCTTTGCTTGTCATGTCTTGTCAATTGTAGCTCGATCCGGACTCAGACAAAATTCATCGATATCCATAGTGAGTCTGCGTATAACCGATCTTTGGGATGAATTGTCAATGATTTCCAGTCAGTTTTTTTTGTGTCACGGCCTTGCCAAAAAGCGAGATAACAGATTGAAAATAGTATATTTTGTTAAATTTAAATAGCTTATCAAGCCTTTCGATCGAAACGTTCCAAATTGAAATAAGTTTAGTTGTTTGTGTGTTTTTGAAACCATACCCTCCTTTCGACTTACTCAAAACCCTTTGTAGTTAACAGGAGTATAACTATCATTTTTGTAAACACTATCAAAATGTTCTAAAGCCTTTTTATTTGTATTAAATCACTTAGACATAAGTCTTTTGACTTAATGAGAGTGTTGTGTTTCAGCAATATTCATATTCTTTGTGTAAAATAAAATCTATTGTTTCGACATTCTCGAAAGGTTTATTCGATTTGATTGTAGGGTGTTGTTAACAGTTCTAACAATATATATATATATATATATATATATATATATATATATTCAAACTAGTACTGTAAGGTTAGTTGTTCTTATCAATAGCAAAATTTTTCCGACCTTTCGACATTGTCGAAGGGTGTGCTTAGGTGTTTCTATTCCATCCATCCCTTCGATTTCGTCGAAAGCTCAATGAACTTCATGACCCAAATTAACTTTAACACCCTTTCGAAGATATGGAATTATATCTTTTAGTGGACATTTGAATGATTGCAATAGGTTTTTGACATCTTTAAAATGTGTTAATAATGAAATAAATTATAATTTTTAATGAAATGGTTTCACCTGATAGGATCATGCGTGTGAAGAAGATTTCCAAAAAATCTA
The DNA here is from genome assembly GCA_030737815.1 of Allium fistulosum. Lineage (NCBI taxonomy): Eukaryota > Viridiplantae > Streptophyta > Magnoliopsida > Asparagales > Amaryllidaceae > Allium > Allium fistulosum. Next base: position 409,873,937 of record CM060904.1, on the reverse strand, counting down.
AAAAAGATATAGCTCTAGAAATAGAACCTTTACCAAAAAAGGTTGAAGCCATCTCCAAACACTCCTTGATATCTTCTCAAGACGAAGTTGATGCCATTCTGAATGACTTCGGAATCACTAGAGTAGAAGCCATTCCCCCTGGCGATAGCGATACTATTCAAAATCCTCTCGAAGGATACTTTGCTTATACTACCATTCACATTTGGCATGGTGGATTTCTTCCTTCCTTTCCAAACTTCTTATCCAAGTTCCTGCATCATCTTTGGATTGCACCTATCTAATTATCACCAAATGTCTACACATATCTTATCTCATTGGAACTTATGGCTTTGGAATTAGGCATTCCTTCACTAGATGCTGAAGTTCTTAACTATTTACTTCGTCTTGTCAAACTTAGCAATCTAAATAGCTAGATTTTCAGAGCTAATCCCCCTAAAAAACTAATTTCAAAGGGAGTAAATAAAGTTAGAGACTGGGAGACGCAGTTCTTTTTCGTCAAATGTTTTCCAAACATCAGCGGAGTCTTCACTTCTCCCTGTAAGTTTATCATAGTCATTATCTTTATTCAATTACTTTCTTTTGCTGATCTACGTTTCTTTATCAGGCCCCACTCTTAAAGACCTCAATGATGAGGATAAGAGGATCATAAAATTGTTGATCACTGCTTTAAATAGCATCGGGAATAGACTTACACTATTGACTTCTACCAATCTTCAAAAACATTCCCTTCTCCTACTGGTCAAAGAGTTCTTGGACAACCCCCTCTTGTCCAACCACTTCTAGAAGTAAATGTTTCTTGTTTTTGGGTGATCCCAAGAATTTTTCTCCTATGTCTCCAGTTTGTCCGGATCACCCTGGTAAACTCAAGTGTAGTACTTGCAATTTATTGTTGTGTTACTCCCTAGATTGCTTCACTAACTTATACTTTTTTTGAATTTTTAACAACCGCTACTCTGGCCGAATTGATCGTAAGTGATCCAGTTCTCCCAACTTCTACATCTAATGCATCATCTTTGACCCAGGCCATTGCTAGGTCGAAGATGATCGCCAAAAGAAAATTGGGCAAGATGGCTGCAACGAGCCCTTCTCTTAAGAAAGCTAAGACTGTTGATGTCCAGTCTTCTCTGCCTCCAAAAGAGGGTGAAACTGTTGATGTGGGTATAACTTTAGGGTCCTATCATGAAGTTCCTATTGATCAATCCAAAGAACTCCTTCAAAGGACGACCGTATGTCTGCATTGTCGTTTCTAATTCTCCTATTGTCATCGAGCAAATGCAAAGAGATTTGGGCACTTCAACTCCTTCTCAGGAGTTGAACCCCTCTAGACCCCGATCACCTATCTCTCCAAATGATTTCAAGATGATGGTATAGTCAATTTTGAATTCTTCCTCATTTACCTCTATTCATCCACCTTCTTCGGTTCCTGACCCAATAGGTCATTGTCGATCTTTAATTGAGCAACAACTTCTGGTACGTTTTATATTATTTAACCTTCTTATTACTATTTCTTAATGAATGTTGACCCATGTAATACCTTTCCTTTCAGATTTCTGAAGCTGGCACTATCTTCAAGAAAGCACTTCGACGTCCTTCGCTAAGGCGCCCAAGCTTTGAGAAGAAATTTTAACTTTGAACAGTCAGATTACCACCCTTTCCACTGACAAAAATAATGTAGTGAAGGAACAGGAAAGGTTAGGGGCCTCTCTCACTCAAGTGGAATCTACAATCTCTAAAGAGGGGAAAGCAAGTCAACCCTTAGCCGACGAAAATTTGGCTTTAAAAATGGCTTTAAAAGAGTCCGAGGAAGAGAAGGCTTGGATGGTTGCTAAACAATCCTCTCTCAAGAAGAATCTGAAGAAGAAGAAATATTCTTTGATAACGGCTATTAATACTATTTCCGAAGCCAACCAAAAGGTGTCATAATTTTTGAGTACTTCCCTCAATGTTGACATCGTGAATTCCTACGAAGACACTCTTATGCTTGCTTATATTGAGAACATTGAAAAGTGCCTGGACTTAAGCTTCCCTTCACTCGATCCTTCCCTAGTCAAAAGATTCATGGGTAAGATAAAAGAAATGAAGCAAGGAATCGAAGTCCCTGAGAGAGAAGAGATTGGTTCCGCCAAACTCTTATCCTTTGAAGTCCCTTCCACAAAAGGAGATTCTGGTTCCGATGAAGAAGAAGATGATGATGAAGTCACCGTAGAGGAAGGCAGCAATGATGGCAATAATGATGACGATAACCTTGACAACGAAGATAGAGGTCAGGGTTCAAACGACAATGGAGGTGGTCATACCGGTGCTCATGAAAAGGATGGCGATGATGTCCCCAGGCCTTCATAAAAAGTTAACCCCAATCCTAATGATCTTGAAACAAGCCTAACTGAACTTCTCGAGCCTTCTGATCTTCATGAAGAAGCTGCCGACATTAATGTCGAAGAACAAAGAGAGAAAATGCAGGTCCCGCAAACTTCAGTTCCTGTTTCTCAGGTATGGGATTGTTTGTCCAAATGGCTGTCACTTCCAAGATTACAATTGTTGACATCTTTTTATTTTAGATAAAGAAGAAATCTATCCAATTTTATAAAACAAAGCTTGAAAGAAAACAAGCAAAAATAAATAGCTTGTATAGAGAGTTAGATAAGCAATTAAAAGAACACAATGCACTCTCTGACAAGTATCATAAGCTTAATAAAAGTGCCGTGGTATCGGTATCCTTTAAAGACCAGGAAGTTGCCTCCGACTGAAAAGGGCACGACTTCGATATGATAAACTTTTAGAAGAGAACCAGGAATTAATAACACTCCTTTGGGTGTTGGTTGAAGAAAGGGGCATCCAGGTAAACTTCTTATACAAAGCTTGTTACAGACACCCGATCGTAGATTTCATACTTGGGTGATTTTAGTGGGGGGTCTACTTAGGCGTTTACATAGAAGATATTTTGATGAATTTGGATCTAATCCACACCCGGGGACTTGCTAGAATTTACCATGGGTCAAATCAATCCCTCATGAGTTGGCTCCAAAAAAACTCAAATATTATAAGGATAAATTTATTTCTGAGTTATTCAAGAAGTCAATTTTGTATGAACCGGATGAACATCTGTAATTATGTAATAACATTGATTTATAAATTTTATGTACTAGTTTCCTTTTATACTTAGTCGTATATTATTATGTTATCACAGAATAAAGGTCTCTCAGGCAGTCTTGTTTCTAAAGATTATTTAAGCAAATATGTCAAATTAAAAAGAGATTATTTAGAAAAGGATTCGCTCCTAAAATCCTCAAAATTAGGTAGATACTGCTTTCTTAGAGATCTGCAAAGACTTTATATGGAACATCCCTGCCTGCGTTTTGATTTTCTTGGTGAAGAAAAAGAAAAGCATTTCATGGAAATTCCAACATATCATACCACTCATGATTGTCCTCCTACTGAGGAATGGGACTATCACAAATATCCTCCAGTTGTTACTCCGGAAGGATTTAATGCCCCTTTCAATTTGACAGTTACTCTTTCAGCTAATTCTTTGAACAAAGTCGAAAATGTTGTTTCTCACCTTTAAGTTTAATAAAACAAGTATTTTATTAAAACAACGAGATTGTACCTTTTTTATTTCTTCTTGAGTTTTAATCTCTATTGTTGTAATAAAAAGAGATTGGTTACTTGAGTCTTGACTTTGTTTTTTTGTTTATATATAGGACTCACAGTTAGCTATCGCACCACTCTCATCAGATTCCTTATCTCGCTTTACTAGTATCAGAGATAGATTGATTGCAGATGTTGAAAAGAGGCATCTACATAAGGATCCTCTATCTGTTCATTTTCAAGGCAATGCCGAAGCATTGAAAGTCATATGAGATATTTGCTTCAAAAGACAATTTTAAAATCCTTCGATTGATTTTGATCATAAGATATCTAAGCTTCTTCATCAAAAAAGAGATCTGGAGATTATGTTAAAAGACAGTCAAGCTCAACGCAAATCATTGGAATTTATCATGGGGGACAACATTCCGAAAATCGATTTACCGACTTCTCCAATCACCTCATCTGTCATAAAATCAACAACTAACCATCCTCCCGCTTTAGATGAGAAGGTAATAGAAGAATGGTGCAGGAAGGTCAAATTCGAAATGATGAGATATTTTGATGACCATTAGAGGGTGAGATATTCGCAACGCATCAACGAATACGCTGCCAAGATTCAAAGACTTTAACATGAAAAGTATCTTCTTCAAAAGCACACCAACTAACCATCCTCCCGCTTTAGATGAGAAGGTAATAGAAGAATGGTGCAGGAAGGTCAAATTCGAAATGATGAGATATTTTGATGACCATTAGAGGGCGAGATATTCGCAACTCATCAACGAATAAGCAACCAAGATTCAAAGACTTGAACATGAAAAGTATCTTTATCAAAAGCACATGGCTGATTCAGAGAGACAGAATAACACCCTTAAAGGTGCCATTCTTTAAAGGCTCGTATTTATTCTGTTGATGATGCTGATGGTATAAAGAAAAGGGAAAAGAAGCTTAAAGAGATTCTTTGTATAGCAATTCGGCATATCGTTGGTCCTTTGATTGCTGAAAATTTAGATAAGGCTATCCAGGATATGTGAAACATACACTTGTGCAGTATACTTGTAAATAATTTTATAAATTATGTAAATAGCACCTAGTATGTAGTCTTTTCTTACAATGTTGTTTCTGAATTTTCTTTTTTATATTTTGGACTATGGTTTCTGTATTTGCTGGCCTAATGATCTCATTTTCCTTAAAAGTACAAAGTAAAAAATATTTCTTATCGTTAACTTGAAATCTATATAGTAGTTTATCCACATTATTAGCCATAGTATTAGGAACTCAAAAGATCCTAGTAATGGAAGTTAACATATCATTATATGAAAATAATGATAATATGTGAGGAGAAATTCCATAATTGGATACGGTTGAATGTCTTGAAACCCATCTTTTGTAATGACGAGAGAGAGCCATGAATCCGGCTCCAACCATATTGGCAGAATACCAAAAATCTAACCATTGAGAACTGGAAACCTAATTCTGGTTTCAATTATAGAATTTTAGAAATTCCCCTTCTGGAAACAACTAATAGAAAGCCAATAATAATCGTTTAATAAAATTCTAGAAATTATCATCTAGAAATAAATCTTAGAAAATTAGAAATGTTTATAATAGAAGATCCGGAACCCAGATTTTGGTGTGAACAAGTGTTGCCTGAAAGCTTGTAAAGAAGTCTAATAACCATGATTTGGGTATTAGTAAGATAGATCTTGAGTCGAATTGAAGACTAGAAATTTATAGAAATCTCAATATCAACTGCTCCAAAACACAGATTCGGGCATTAATGAATGAAATTCAAAAGTTAAAAGACTCGAAACCCAGATTCGGTTATCAGTGGATGATAGCCAGAAATCCATGATAAAGGTCTCCATAATAGAAGTTCAGAGCCCATATTCGGGCATTAATGAGTAAAGTCCAGAAATTAATAGTAATAGCCCCAAAACCTAGATTTAGATATGATGAAGACCAGAGATTAATAGTAAAAGATCCAAAACCCAGATTCGGGTTTTAATAAGTGAAGTTTTGAAATTCTCTTTTTGTAACTAGTCGGAGGTTGCAGATTCTTATTTAAGCCTTCTATTCTGGACCGCTCTTTGGGTTTTGATTCTTTTGGCATGTGCCACCCTTTAGGCCTTGTTTGTTGTTGTTGCTTGCCATGCCACTTCTCGAGCTCGGACGTCTTAGTCCGTTGTTGTCATTGTTTGATATGCCACTTCTCGGGCTCAGACGTCTTAGTTCATTATTGTCTAGCACGCTTGGTTAGCTTATTACAAGCAAGACCCAAGGACTTACCCAACCTCCCTCCAGGAGGGGCTCCAGCCAGACCTTATAGGCGGGACTGAAAGCTTGTTCGGTGCCTTGGCTAGGCTATAGCATGGCGGGACCAAGGGCTTACTCCATCCTTCCTCCAGTAGGTGCCTTGATCTGGCCATAGCATGGCGCGATCAGGGCTTGTTGGCGCTTTAACCTGGCAATAGCGTGGCTGGATAAAGGCTTACTCTAACCTCCCTCCAGGAGGCTCCTTGACCTGGCTATAGCATGGCGCGATCAAGGGCTTGTTGATGCTTTAAGCTGGCTATAGCGTGGCATGGTTAAAGGCTTACTCTAACATCCCTCCAAGAGGCGCTTTGACCTGGCCAACTCGGCACAGACAAAGGCTTTGACCGTTTAAGGTAATTTCCAAGTTTAAGAAGAATTCTACTCCCGACCATATAGATTTTTCTTATAAAAGTGGTGCTTTATTGAATTTGACTAGGATCTCTTTACAAATCTATTGATTTTACCTTGTCTAAAAAAATTGATCACCATTCCTTCAAGTGCTCTACATTGATTTGTCTCATGCCCATTCATCATGTGATAGTGGCAATAGGATCCTCCCCGATTCCTTTCTTCTATGATGGACAATAGTTGAGTTCTTCCTTGGTTAGCAAATAAACATATTCAACTGATGTAGTCAGATTGCATTCCTTGGGAATCTTGACTTGAAGCTTGTCTTTTAAAGATGGTTCCTAGATTTTTTATTACTTGGTTCCGAAGCTTCACCCTCAACGACCAATTTCCTTTTCAAAACCTTATGAAGCTTACATGTAGGAATGTTCCACTTGTTGCTTGATGCCATTTTTGTGCAAATGTGTTATAATCAGCCATCATTCCCTCTTCGAAGATAGTGCCTTTGGTATAGAGTTGAATTGTCTTCTTCATTTGGTCTAACAAGTTATCATTCTTATATTTTGTTCCCCCTAAGGCAAAGATAGGCGTGGGGCCAATGTGAAAAGGGTTTAAACTCCATTTGTTTGGGTCATAAGACTCAGCTCTCTTTTTCTTTATGATTCTTAAAGCTTCCAATCTCAACCTTTGCTCTTCATGTAGTTGAGAATCATTAGTTGTTCTTGAGGAGAATCCAAAAAATGTGGCATGAGGACCCTTGTTCAGACTTATTTATTTTTCCAAACATGGTAGTGTAAAGTTTAAAGTAGGCAAGCTTGGAATATAATAGGGTTAGAGGAGGGTAAAGTTGATAACTCAACAAATTAGGAGGTTCGAGCCCTCCTTCAAGCGCCAAAAATCTTAACAAGAAAACTTGTCAACACACCAAAGTAGAGTTTAAAGTATAAGTGATCCCTTCGAAACCACCTTTCGAATAGATGAAGGCAGTTTACACCTTTCGAATAGATGGAGGTTATAACCTTTTGACCCCTTTACTTAAACAATCTAAATGACCTGGATTTCCTTTAAGACCACCTTCCAAAAAGACTAAGGTAGTCGAAACTCCTTTTTAATACCTTTCGACACTGTCGAAACACCTAAATCCCTCTTTGGAAATACCTTTCGAACTAGTTTAGTTAGTTTAGGACCCAGTCGAAACCTCCTTTCGAAGTGGTCAAGATGACTCGAGGTTAGGACCTAAGGGTCTACGAACATTAGTTGAGCAAAAAGGTTTCCACTTTCTCGAAAGATGACCTTCCGATCATGTTGACATAAGCGGATTATAGACAGAATCTCATAAGAACATTAAATCATCCATCATATCCTAATTGCCATAAACTTTCTTTGATTGTCTTTTTCTTTATTGCTAGTAGTTTAAGTAATACAAAGTAGTTAGATCCTCAATCTAATTTTAGAATTAGGGTTTACAAATTCAAGAAAGTACAAGAATGAAGTGAATGAAATCGGATCCCCCAAGTCTTATTTATAGGTGTGGGTTTGAATCGGTCCTCTCGACTTGGTCGAAAGGCGGCCTTGGGACTTTTCATTGCTGTTAACATTAGGGAATTCGTCTACTTTGCTTTTAAATGGAACTTGAGTGCTTTTGAGCTAGTCGAAAGGTGTAGACGCGCTCTCCACTTTGTTGTTGATGCGCTGTTGCAAGTAGGAATAGACATGGGCTTTCGACTCAGTCGATAGGTGAATCTTCAGGGTTTTGAAGGAGTTGAAACGTAGAAGATTTAAATGTAGAATGTAGCTTTTGAAGGCATACTTGTTGATCAATGCGGAATCCCATCCTCTGGTGTATGTGAGTATCATATTGAACTTAAATAAGCTTTACTTTATAACTGTAAATGGTCTCGACTGGTTCGAAAGGCTAATTTTTCTTTCGAAGGGGTAGCTTTTTCCAAGTGTTCTTCTGTGGGATGCGAATGAAGGCGCAATCCACTATTTCGAAATGTTTGGCAGGCACGTGAAAGCTTGTAATCTGTTGCCTTTGAAAGATGTTCCTCAACTCATTTGAAATGTCTTCATGCATGCGGAAGCTACTGCTTTAAATGGAAACAATTGAAGCGAAAGTGTGCTTTTGTCCCCTTTCGGTCCCTTCGAAAGCTCATAGTACGTCCAACTTTTGAGAAGCATCCCTTCCACTCCTTCGAAAGGTTTTGTTAATGCTATCATTCCCTGTGAATTCCTGTTTTGTATTCTCTATGGTTTCGACAAGGTTAAAGTGAATATTGACGGTAACAACATCCATTTTGGAATCACCCTTAGGATTAGTAATAAGTAGCCCTTGCACTTCAAAAGCTCCCTCTTCAATCATCTTCAAGATGTTCCAATTCGAACGCTTATGCCGGTTCGAAGTGGTTTTTCGGATAATATATCCGAACTTGGTCTCTCCGAACAAACAATGAGAGTTTAAATTGGCCAAGTTTGATAGTTGGTTATTTAACTATCAAATAAACAACAATCACATCAAGGATTTATTTCCATAAGGAAATCAACATTTGGTTAAACACGTAAGCAACCATTAAGCCCCTTTTTAAATAAACCACTTACTTAACCTCTTCATAAATACTTGATTTTAATATCTTTTCAAAAAGATATATTCACAAAACAACTTTTAATACTTGGAAGATATGCATATACTTATTTCATCGGTATAAGTATATTAACAAAACACTGAGAATGATTTCCTATTTGGTGTTAAGTATGGAAAACTGTTCCACGCCACCATAATTATTAAAAGATCACTTATAGAAATCAAATTTCATCTCCTTTATAAATTTCCTTTTATACAACTCAGAAATCATTTTTGTATACTCCTTTTATAAATCTCTAAAACAGTTTATAAAACACTATTTATTAACTTCTAAAGCCATTGATAGAACTCTTTTTATAAATTTCTAAAACTATTTATAAGCTCTTTTATAAATCCACAAAATTATTTATAAAACTTCTTTTATGAATCTCGAACTCATTTATAAAACTTATTCTTCTATAAAAGTCTTTAATAAAGAACCTTTATAAAAATTCTGTAACAACCGAAAATTTAACCCGTAATAATTAATTCGTTAATTAATTAAATAATAAAATAACTTTGTGAAATTATCGGAATTGATCCACGGGAGTTGCAGCATTGTGTCTGTGATAATTGTTTGGTCAATTTCCATATATAGAACGTTAGAAACCAAGCTAATATGACCAAGGTATAAAATAAACAAAATAAGCAAAAAAAAATTATATAGGCAGGCCGACCGGCCGGTCGACTTGGGCACCAGGCGATAGACCGCCCGGTCAACCCGCTTGTTGTTTTGGGGGCAAACGAATGATTGTTCGTTCATTCCAATAAAGGTGCAATTTTTTTAACCGACTGACGTATTTTGCATCCTTTAGTTTAATCCGATCCCTCCATTATTGCATCCGATGGCTCCTATTCAGCCTATGACGTGGTTGCATGCTATTCAATCTCCAAATCCAACGGTCCGAGATCCACTTCTACACCTATAAATAGACCCCTAGACCTAACACTTTTTCTCATTCTAGGTTTTCTCCAATTGGGTTCACCTTTTAAGGAAGGACCCTAAACGAAATAATTTTTCCAAAGTAGAAAATCGTTATAAATTAAATTATTTTACAACTCCAAGTGGATCCGGGAAGACCAAAGGAAAAGCTTAGGACCGGAGGTGAGTGATTTTAATATTTTAAGATTCTTTAAGTAATTTAAAATAATAGGGTTTCCAATAGTTGTAGTTTTACTACGATTTTTGGAATAACCTTTTCAGTAGTTTATTTATTGTTTTAGAGTTATTTTCAGTCTATTTCCTTTCAGCTATCCTTTTCAGTAATTTTAGCTTATTTCTGTTAATTATAATTTATTACTATTAAGCATAGCTTTATATTGATTTACAGTCTATTTACAGTAATTAAGTTTATTTACTGTTATTTATTTCTTATTTACATCTTTTTCAACGTTTTGGATTTTATGCAAGCGTCTATTCTCTTCATCCCCCTTTTCTGCACGTATGGATTAGAATAAATTAAACGCGAATATGGATTTTATAAGTAAGAATATTGAATGAAGAAAATAAGATGTAAATTATAAAGACTGTAATAAATAATGGAATTGGACTGTAATAAATAATGGAATTGGACTGAAATTACGCCTAATTATAATTAGAATTGGACTAATTAAAGATAATTGGCATAGTTATAACTTAGAATTATAACTAAATGGAGTAAAAGATGAAAGAAGCTTATTTTCACACTTAGATCTTGGGTTAAGTAATAAGCATGATTATAACGTAGGTTATAATAAGGAAAAGAACAGAATAAGGCTTGTCTTAAGACTTAGGATAAATTAATAAGCATAGATAGTAGAGAAAAGTGTAAAGGCTTATTTAAACAATTTACCTAAGTTAATAAGCAAAGATGAAAGTAGGACCTATACCAAATAGCATTCCCTAGGGCACGCTTATGGTAAGAATGGTAGTAATTGGTCAAATAGAAGTCCAAATCATGGGGGATTTGGATAAGGGACGCAACTAGATATTGTTTGGATGTAGGGCCAGTACCAACAACATTTCCCCTATAGATTCTATGAACACACGGTGATCTCACGTTAGCCTGAAGTGGGATGAGGGACATGCTTATGCTGGATGTTGAGGTAATAAGAAGACCCAATAGGTGGAGCAAAAGGTAGCATGGGCATGGTGGCAGTTACGCGTGCGACTTCCATTCGGGTGCTCAATAATAGCTATGAGTTCCAAGCGCTTAGTATGAGTGTCTTTCATAGACATCGTTGACTTTTGTGTAGGGAGCTATATACGTTGTTTGGATCCATAGTAGTTGCTCTATGCATCTTTCGTAGATACCATTGGCTGCTTTGTAGGGAGTTATATAGCGGCTGGTCCACAGTAAGGTCTATGGAGTAGCAGGCCGATCAAAAAGGGTAGAATTAGGGTCACATCCTAATTACAGGATTAGAATTTCAGCCTAATTAAATCAGAACAAGTGCAATCAATCAAAATTAACCTATCTTGAGAAATATTTAATCGTATTTATTTCCTGTTTATCTCTTTCCTATTTCCTTTGTTATCCTTATTTTTGCTAGAACTGTTGTAGAGTCTATTACTTTTATCTTGCTTAAAGACTGTAGTAATTACTATCATTCACCAGACTTTTTGTCTGACCCACTCCTCTATTTCCCCCTTTTTCCCCTTAGGAAATCAAGGGAGAAGTTAGTAGATTGCTGCAGCTTGGAGTTCTTCTTGGAGGAGATTTCTTCTATGTACTTCTTTTATTTTCAGCTTTTGTTCTTATATGCACTGGTTTATTTATGAGGGATATTACGTACTCTGATTTTGAGACTATGAATTTTTATTTCATAATACATGATGGGTTTTGAGATATGGATGTTGTATTTGGTATTTGACTCATTTATGAAGTAATTATGAAGCTTTGTTTTAATTAAATTATTATTTAGTTTCCGCTGTTTTTACCTATTTTTGTCTTGTGAATCTTAGTCTTTGTTAGTTTCAGTTATACCTACAACGCACCATGCCTTTTAATGTGTCATCTTGGGTATATTAAGGGGTGTGGGGTGTTTCATTTGGTATCAGAGCCTAATGTTACAGGATTCCAAAAATTTATTTTTAAAAGTAAAGTATTTTTCAAAATAACTTGTTTTTAAAGTATTTTTCAGAAAATAACTTTTAGAAATGATTTTAAGTATAAAAGAATTTTTATAAAAATCCCCTCATAAGTTCAGTTCAATCTCCCTTTGACTCTTTCCTAAACTATCATTTTCTTTTCGTAGAATAGCCGATGCCCCGAACCTTCCCGAGGGCATTCCAGTCCTAGCCTGGTTTCATAGGTACTTACAAGCCACGACTCCAGAGGTGCACGGTCCTACGCCCAATCTTGCACCAACGGGTGGGAATCCCATCAATCCACCTACCGCCATAAATTTCTCTAAGCTTTGTAAAAATTTTGTGAGTTTGGTCAGGAAGACTTTTTCCGGCAGGGAGACTTTTGTGGAGGCGAGAGCATGGCTTAGGGACATAGAGAGGATTTTTGGTCTTTTGGGATTGGATGGTCAGCAGCGAGTTCAGCTAGCCGCTTGGCAGCTAAAGGAGGAGGCATATTATTGCTGGGAGGTGATCGATTTGGAGGGAAGGAATATTACTTGGGATGGATTTCGGGAGTGATTCGATAGGAAGTTTCTATCTGAGGCGGAAGAGAGTGTTCAGCTGGAGAGGTTTATCAATTTGAAGCAAGGGAGTTCGTCTGTCAAGGAGTACATTAATCAATTCAATGAGCTGTCATAGTTTGGTATGGATTTGGTGAACACGCCACACAAGAAAGCTAGGAAGTTTGCGAAGGGATTGATCAACCCCTTCAGGGATTATTGCTGACTCATGCACCGATGGGAGCTACTTATGAGTCTTTGGTTGAGATGGCGGTTATGTCGGATACGGTCAAGGAAGGAGAGTCTAAAGAGGAGGTTAAGTCAGAAGGTCCAAAGAAGAAGTGGTGGGAAAAGAATAAGAAGAAGAAGAAGAAGAAAAGTAGCGGTCCTCAGAAGCAGATTAAGAAAGGAATAAAGTGCCATGGTTGTGGGAAGGTTGGACATATGGCCAAGGACTGCTAGAAGGAGAAGATGAAGGGTAAGTGCTATACTTGCGGGCAGCTTGGTCATATGAGTAGGAGTTGTCCCCAAGGAGCGAGTGCACCAGCTGCACAAATTCAGGCGTTAGACACAGCACCTTCCAGTAGCATTCCAGATAGAGGTAGGAAAGTCACAGTTGAAGGTTTGATTTCTATATTTGATTTTCCTATTCGGACTTTATTTGATTCTAGAGCATCACACTCTTTTATCTCTAGCCCTCTAGTAGATTGTTTGCACTTGGACATATCATTAGTAGTAGACCCCATTATTGTTTCAAACCCCATAGGAGGATCGACACACTTATCTATGGTTTGTAGGGGTTTGAAAATCTTTATCCTAGGCGTAGAGTTTGACTGCGACGCCTCTGTTTTGGGATTCTCGGGGTATGGGATGATCTTAAGGATGGATTGGCTATCCACATACGGAGCTATCTTAGACTGCGAGAGGAGAGTCATTAGACTTGAGACTTGCAGTGGTAGGACTCTGGAGGTATCTTGCGACCCGCAAGGGTCAGTCATGTTGAGTTTTCTCTATTCCCTCGATTCATCTTCATCAGAGTTGCATTTGGTTCCTATCGTCAGAGATTTTGCAGACGTCTTTGAGGAGGTTAGGGGACCACCCCCTAAGAGAGAGATTGACTTCAGGATTTATTTGACCGAGAATGCTAAGATAGTAGCGTTACCTGTGAGGTACATGGCACCTAGGGAGAGGAAAGAATGGAGCAAGCAGATTCGTGAGCTGTTGGAGAAAGGATTCATAAGAAGGAGCATATAGGAGTGGGGAGCGCCAGTCGTCTTCGCCATTAAGGCAGATGGTTCCCTCCGACTTTTCATAGACTATAGGGAATTAAATAAGCTCACCATGAAGAACCGATATCCACTTCCTAGGATTGATGATCTTTTTGACTAGTTGGTAGGTTCTTCGGTTTTCTCTCAACTTGATTTAGCCATAAGATTCCATCAGCTTAGAGTCACTGATGAGAGCATAGATAGGACTGCCTTTAGGACACCGGACGGATTCTTCGAGTGGTTAGTTATGCCTTTTGGGCTAACCAATGCTCCAACCTATTTTGTTGATTTGATGAGCTGCGTCTTTAGGGGTGTCCTAAATAAGTTTGTGGTGGTATTCGTGGTTGATATATTGGTATTTTCCAAGAATATGGAGGATCATGCTGTTCATTTGGAAGAAGTTCTTCGCACACTTCGTAGTCATCATTTGAGAGCTATGTTTTCAAAGTGTCATTTTTGGAGAGAGGAAGTTTGTTTCTTGGGGCACATAGTCTCGAAGGAAGGTTTGGCTGGTGACCTCGCCAAGGTTATTGCAGTGCAAGATTGGAAGGCCCCTAAGAATGTTACCGAGGTTAGGAGCTTCCTAGGATTGGTAGGCTACTATAGGAAGTTCATTAGAGACTATGCTAAGATTTCAGCACCACTTACGCGCCTTACTAAGAAGAATAAAGCTTTCATGTGGGATGTGGATTATGACGATTCCTTCATGAAGCTTAAGAGAGCCCTTACTAGTGCACCCGTGTTAGTTTTACCCGATGGAGCTAAGCCTTTCACTGTATACACTGATGCATGCGGAACGGGTCTAGAAGCAGCATTGATGCAAGAAGGGAGGGTAGTGTGTTATGGTAGTAGGCAGTTGAGGATGCATGAGAAGAACTACCCTACCCAGGATTTGGAGTTGGCTGCCATAGTTTTTGCACTTAAGACTTGGAGACACTATTTGCTTGGAGAGAGGGTTAAGCTTTTTACCGACCATAAGTCTTTGAAGTACCTATTCTCGCAGAAGGAATTGAACTTGAGGCAACAGAGGTGGATGGAGTTTTTAGCCTCGTATGATTTTGAGATAGCTTATACCCCTGGCAAGGGTAATGTGGTTGCAGATGCATTGAGTAGAAAGAAGGCAACCCTTAGTCCTTTGTTCGTAGAGTGGAGTGTTTGGAACTGGAGATAGTGGTTTTGATGACAACAACCTTTGTCATTTATTTTATTATAAGTTATATAGAAACACTATTGTCTAGATATATATATATATATATATATATGAATGTTATTATGCAGGATATATATAAGGCAGGTACTGATTATTGAAGACTGTACAGTATAAAGGTCAAGATTTCAAGATAAGTTTCTAGTTTTGTTAAAACTTCATAATAGCATGGAAATCTTCATTTCAAATTTCATTTGGGATGGAACCCATTTCTACCTTCTTAGTGGCTTACAAACCTACGACAAGTAGCTTACAAACCTACGACAAGTGGCTTACAAACCCCTGAACATCCTGTTTTTGTACAAGTTCTCGAGTCCTGATGTGATGAGATATTATGCAGGAAGAAGCTTGCAAAACTACTTCAAAATGGTTTTTAAAAATGATTTTCAAAACTGCTTTTCAAAATGTTTTAGCCTTAAAAATTATCTTTTCAAATGATTTTCAAAAAGATGTTTTAGCCTTAAAATATTCTTTGTTTTTTGTTTTTATATAAACTCTTATTTTAAACTTCGTTTGTTTTTAAAACTATCTTATGATTTTTAAATATTCTTTTATAATATATATACTTAAGATTTAAAATCAAATTTATATATACATTCTAAAATTATATTTTTCTACTCTTCTTTATTTTAAAACATAGGAAAACTAGTTTATTTTACTCCAGAATCATTTCATCTTGTTTTCCTTTCAATACCATTTTCAAAACAAATTTTACACTGTTTTTAACTAAGGGATGTTGACACCATGGGATACCCCATGTCGACATGGTGGCCGTTAAATTCAAAAGTTTCAATTTTCAAAAGAAGTGTCTATTCGTTTAAATCTCTTCACGAATGGTTATGACCGTTACTGGTCTATAAATAGACTTCACAAACGAATTTTTTTAACAAACTACTTTCTTATTTTCTTCACTCCTTCTTCTCCATAAATCCATATTCTAAAATATTCATATTTTTAAGATCGTGCCGAAATTCTGCCGAATTCTCAAGTGAATCAAATTAGAATCTCATTCTTGTTTGATTCTTTGCCCTCACTCGAAGATCAAAGTGCTATTCAGAGTTATAGGATCAATTTGTAATCAAAAGTTTATCGAGTCTCTCTATAAGGTGTGGTTGTGCTTGGAATTCAATTGGGTGATCTTGTGCCCCATAAATCAAGAGAGTTTGCCCCGGACTCGAAGACAAAAGGGTACCTCAAGGCCTTCAGAAATTGAGGATTGTAATCTCGACATTGGTATAATAAAAATCTGTACGAGGTGTTTGCCTTAGTGCAGGACTGGATGTAGGGTAACTCCGAACCAGTATAAAATCCGGGGTGTTCTTTCCTTTTACTTTTTTTTATTTACTTTCAGCATGTGTGTTTAATTCTGTGATTGTTCTGTGATTAAGTTCTGCAATTGTTTGTGTCGTAATTTTAATTTAGTCCATATAAGTCTTAGAATCCATTAAACACTATTCACCCCCCCCCCTCTAGTGTTAAATTAGCCTTAAGATCCTTAATCTGCACTCCCTTTCAATTAGTATCAGAGCCAGGTTTTCATAATCTGAAACTTGAAAATTTAAAAATGGCATTTTTAGGAAATTTTGTTAATACTAGTTTGAATTTATGCATTTCATCAAAGTATCATAAGTCTGCATATGGTTTTTATGAAAATAAAGTTATCTACTGAATTGGTTTGTTATGCAAGAACATACATGTTACATGGCTTTTGAAGAATCAACAACCAATGGACAAACTGTGCAAATTGAGAAAGATAAATGGATACTTGATAGTGGCTGTTCAAGGCATATGACTGTAAATCTCGAGATACTCAATGACATTATATATCAAGATGGTGGATTGGTCAACTTTGGAGATAACTCAAAAGGATATGTGATTGGCATCGGCAATGTCGGTAATTCTAAAACTCCTCTTATTTTTGATGTTTTGCTAGTTAGGAATTTAAAACATAATCTGCTTAGTATAAGTCAACTATTTGATAAAGATTTTAAAATTAAATTTGGACAAGATAAGTGTCACATCGAAGATAATAAGTCAAATATTATCTTTGAAGGAATTAGGAAGAAAAACATTTACATCCTTAGATTTTCTGCAGTTGATAGCATAGCCCCAAAATTACAGGGGGCCAAGGAGTCAACAATTATGACAGTTTTTTATCTTAAAAGAACAGATTCTTTCTTTGATCTTCCCAAAACAAATTCCCTTTACTTTAGATCGATCACAGAGAGAACGTATTTGGTATTTGGATATTAAAGTTTCAAATTATAACTTATGTCTTTTAGCTAATACAAGTGACCCTTGGATTTGGTATAAAAGATTTGGTCATTTAAATTTCAAACTATTATCTAGGTTATCAAAACTTGACTTAGTTAGAGGTCTTCCCAAGTTAAACTTTAAAGTAGATAGTATATGTGATGCTTGCCAATTAGGAAAACTTAAGAAAAGTTCATTTAAATTAAAAGGTATGATTTCTACTTCTAAACCTCTAGAATTACTTCATTTAGATTTATTTGGTCCATCTCAAGTTCAATCAATTAATCACAATAAATATGTTTTTTTAATTGTAGATGATTATTGTAGATATACTTGGACAATTTTTCTTAAACTTAAAAGTGATGCTTTTTAATTATTTAAGAATTTTGCTAAAAGAATTCAAAATCAACTTTCTTTAAAAATAAAAACTATTCGTAGTGATCACGGTGGAGAATTTGAAAATGAAAATTTCTGTAATAAAAAAGGAATTACTCATAATTTCTCTTTTCCAAGAACTCCACAACAAAACGGAGTGGTAGAACGTAAGAATAGAACGATTCAAGAGTGTGCTACAATAATGCTTTCTGATAGTAACTTACCTAAAAACTTTTGGGCTGAAACAGTCGCTACAGCTTGTTATATATTAAATAGGATTTTAATTAGACCATTAACTAATAAAACACCATATGAATTACTTTACAATAAGAAACCCATAGTAGCTTATTTTAAAGTTTTTGGTAGTAAGTGTTTTATTCTTAATACAAAAGATACAAAATGTATCTTTATCAGATATTCTAATAGAAGAAAAGCATTTAGAGTTTATAATTTAAGAACTAACACTATTGAAGAAACAATGCATGTTTCTTTTGATGAAAATTTTAAAGATACAGTACAAATAGAAGATGAAGAAGATTTTGTAACTTTAAATAATGAACCTAATGAAACTAATTGTGAAATCATTCTACCTAATAAAAGAATTAGGCTATTAAAAGATCATCCTGTAGAAAATATACTACGAAATATTGAATCTATAGTTAAAATAAGAAATCAACTAAATAGTATGATTAATGTAGCTTTTATATCAACTATTGAACCTAAAAATCCAAAGGAAGCATCATCTGATGATTCATTGATTCTTGCCATGCAAGAAGAATTGAATCAGTTTACCAGAAATGATGTTTGGGAACTTGTTCCTAGACCTGAGGATAAAAGTATAATTGGAACAAAATGGGTTTATAAAAATAAAATGAATGAACTTGGTGAGGTCGTGAGAAATAAAGCTCGTTTAGTCGCGCAAGGTTATTGTCAAGAAGAAGGAATTGATTATGACGAAACCTTTGCACCCGTAGCAAGACTGGAAGCTATCAGGATTCTACTTGCTTTTGCAAACTACAATAATTTCAAGTTATATCAAATGGATGTTAAAAGTGCTTTTCTAAATGGTTTTGTAAAATAAGATGTTTATGTTGAACAACCTCCACTTTTTGAAGATAATAAATTTCCAAATCATGTATATAAATTAAAGAAAGCTTTATATGGTCTGAAACAAGCTCCTAGAGCCTGGTATGAGAGACTAAGATCTTATTTACTACAATCCGGTTTTGAAATTGGTAAAATAGATGCAACTCTTTTTATAAAAGAAACAAAAATGATATTCAATTAGTACAAATATATGTAGATGATAAAATATTTGGGTTAACTAATAACATAATGAATAAAGAATTCTCAGATATAATGACTAAAGAATTTGAAATGAGTCATATGGAAGAACTAAGTTTCTTCTTAGGACTTCAAATCAAACAATTAGATAAAGGAATTTTCATTAGTCAAGAAAAATATGCTAAGGATTTAATTAATAAATTTGGATTGACCACTTCTAGTGGGAAACCAACTCCAATGACAACTAATGTAGCTTTAAGTAAAGATGATAAATCAAAAGATGTTGATCAAAAATTATATAGGGGAATGATTGGTTCGCTGCTTTATATAACAGCAAGTCATCCTGACATCATGCATAGTGTCTATCTCTTTGCAAGATACCAATCTCAACCTAAAGAAACTCACTTAAAAGCTGTTAAAATAATTTTAATATATTTAAAACATACTTTAGATTATGGTTTATTTTACCCTAAAAATGATGTATTTGATTTAATTTTATATTGTGATGCTGATTACGCTGGTTGTAAATCAGACCAAAAAAGTACAAGTGGAACTAGTCACTTTCTAGGACATTCTCTGGTTTTCTGGTTTAGTAAGAAGCAAAACACTATATCCTTGTTAACAACTGAAGCAGAATATATATCTGCTTCTTTGGCTTGTTCTCAAGTTATATATATGCAACAAACTTTAAAAGATTTTGGATTACTATAACTAAATCACCAATTTATTGTGATAATACTAGTGCAATAAACCTATCTAAAAATCCAACTGATCATGCTAGAACAAAACATATTGATATTAGACATCATTTTCTTAGAGATAATACAAGTAAAGAAGTCATAACTCTTGAAAATATTAATACTGAAAAACAAATTGTTGATATATTAACCAAACCATTAAATGAACAAAACTTTACTAAATTTAGAAGAGAATTAGGTATATGTTCATTAACTGAAAAATAAATTAAAAATAATACAAGTATAGTTAATAATTAATATAAATAAAAATTTATTAAAAATTGAACTGGGCATGTCGACATGATCCATCCCCCTATGTCGACATACAGGCTGAGATTTTCAAATTTAAATTTCCCTCTAAAATCAGTTATTAAATTATATATTTAGATATTTCGACTTTTACTCATTTTCTCTATTCTATTCTCTGTAATAAACTTCTAAAAACAGTAAATTAATGGCTTCCGCTTTTAATAATGAACCTTCTTCACCCACTTCTCCTCATTCTGGCCCTTTTCAACGTTCCACACACGTACGAGTCATCAAATTACAAGAGAAGATTAAAGATTTGCTTCAAAAGATGATGGAAATTCAAGTGAGTCAACTGCGAATGGCTAGAGAACAAGATAGGCAAGGCAGAATCCTTAGGAACTTACAAAAATTCCTTATGGATAACCATGTCAATCCCATTGTCATCGAAGAATCATCACAAGCCATGGATTCTGAAGAAGAAGAGCCTCTAGAAGAACCACAAGAGGATCAAGAAGAATAACATCCTTTGCCGAATCCGGATGTTCATATGGACGAAGACGATGGCGTGATTTGTGTTGGAGAGGTCCTTTTTGACGCTAATGGGAACTTGGTCGAACAACTTGGAAACTTTTGTCTGCACTATCCAAATTGTTCGGTCCATAAATCACCAATAGTTAAGAGTCCTCGTTAAGCGTTTTTCATTTTTCTCTGTATATTGGTTTGTTAATTTGTATATAATTGTTATCTTAATTAATTTTCTTCTAAAAACAATCTTTGGTGTATAAAATCTTGAATTTCATTTAACTTAGGATGCTATATTTCACTCATACATAGTTATTATTCTTATATCACATGTTTGTTTATCTCATTTTCTATTAAGTTCAAGGTTTATAGGTTATTTTTGTTGATGACAAAGGGGGAGAAGTTATATAAAATAGTAGGCTTGGAGTAAGAAGGAGTTGTTGGTGTAAGGAGAAGTTATGGTATGATCGAAGTGGTAAGTATATTTTATAAGGTTGTCATCATCAAAAAGGGGGAGATTGTTAGGAACCGGAGATAGTGGTTTTGATGACAACAACCTTTGTTACTTATTTTATTATAACTTATATACTAACACTATTGTCTAGATATATATATATATATGAATGTTATTATGCATGATATATATAAGGCAGGTACTGATTATTGAAGACTGTACAGTATAAAGATCAAGAACGAATAAATCAAGTTTGAAGAATCATGAGTATCAAGGTCAAGATTTCAAGATAAGTGTCTAGTTTTGTTAAAACTTCATAATAGCATGGAAATCTTCATTCCAAATTTCATTTGGGATGGAACTCATTTCTACCTTCTTAGTGGCTTACAAACCCACGACAAGTAGCTTACAAACTAATGACAAGTGGCTTACAAACCCACGAACATCCTGATTTTGTACAAGTTCTCGAGTCCTGATGTGATGAGATATCTGCAGGAAGAAGCTTGCAAAACTACTTCAAAATGGTTTTTCAAAATGATTTTCAAAATGATTTTCAAAACTGCTTTTCAAAATGTTTTAGCCTTAAAAATTATCTTTTCAAATGATTTTCAAAAAGATGTTTTAGCCTTAAAATATTCTTTGTTTTTTGTTTTTAAATAAACTCTTATTTTAAACTTCATTTGTTTTTAAAACTATCTTCTAATTTTTAAATATTCTTTTATAATATATATACTTAAGATTTAAAATCAAATTTATATATACATTCTAAAAATATATTTTTCTACTCTTCTTTATTTTAAAACATAGGAAAACTAGTTTATTTTACTCCAGAATCATTTCATCTTGTTTTCCTTTCAATACCATTTTCAAAACAAATTTTACAATATTTTTAACTTAGGGATGTCGACTTCATGGGATACCCCATGTCGACATGGTGGCCATTAAATTCAAAAGTTTCCATTTTCAATAGAAGTGTCTATTCGTTTAAATCTCTTTACGAATGGTTATGACCGTTACTGGTCTATAAATAGCCTTCACAAACGAATTTTTTAACTAACTATTTTCTTATTTTCTTCACTCCTTCTTCTCCACAAATCCATATTCTAAAATTTTCATATTTTTTAAGATCGTGCCGAAATTCTGCTGAATTCTCAAGTGAATCAAATTAGAATCTCATTCTTGTTTGATTCTCTACCCTCTCTCAAAGATCAAAGTGCTATTCAAAGTTATAGGATCAATTTGTTAACAAAAGTTTATCGAGTCTCTCTATAAGGTGTGGTTGTGCCTGGAAATCAATTGGGTGATCTTGTGTCCCGTAAATCAAGAGGGTTTGCCCCGAACTCGAAGACAGGAGGGTACCTCAAGGCTTTAGAAATTGAGGATTGTAATCTCGACATTGGTATAATAAAAATCTGTATGAGGTGTTTGCCTTGGTGCAGAACTGGATGTAGGGTAACTCCGAACCGGTATAAAATCCGGTGTGTTCTTTCCTTTTACTGCTTTTTATTTACTTTCTGAATCTGTGTTTGATTCTGTGATTGTTCTGTGATTAAGTTCTGCAATTGTTTGTGTCATAATTTTAATTTAGTCCATATAAGTCTTAGAATCCATTAAACACTATTCACCCTCCTCTAGTGTTAAATTAGTTTTAAGATCCTTAATCCGCACTCCCTTTCATGGAGGAGCTTGGCGTTTATTTCTACTTTTGATTTTAAACCCTCTACGGACATTACTCCCGGATTGTTGGTAACATTAGAGGTAAGGCCTTCCCTTATGGATCAGATTGGCTCGTGGCAGCGGGAGGATTCAGAACTCATGGACATTATGGATAGGATTAGCCGAGGAGAGGTCTCGAGACATTTCCAGCGCTATTCCATTGATAGCAGAGGGTAGCTTAGGAGAGATGGGAGGCTTTGTGTTCCACATGCCAGTGACTTGTTGAGAGCAGTTTTGGAGGAGGCGCATCATTCCCGTATGACTATTCATCCAGGTGGTGACAAAATGTATCGGGATATGTAGAGGATGTTCTATTGGGGTGGTATGAATTAGTACGTGGAGTAATTCGTAGCTAAGTGTCTCATATGCCAAAGGTTAAAAGCCGAGCAGCAGAAGCCTAGTGGATTACATCAGCCCTTAGATGTCCTAGAGTTGAAGTGGGACAGTATTTCAATTGATTTCATTGATGGTTTACCCCGTTCTAGGAAGGGGAACACTAGCATTTGGGTGATTGTTGATAGATTGACCAAGAGTGCTCACTTCATCCCAATTAAGAGTAACCGTACGAATTCATATTTGGCATCCTTGTATATTCGAGAGGTAGTCCGTCTACACGGAGTTCCTTCTAGCGTTGTTAGTGATAGAGATCCCATTTTCACTAGTGGGTTTTGGAGAAGCTTATAGGAGGCACGAGGGACGCAACTTAGGTTGAGTACGGCCTATCACCCCCAGACTGATGGCCAAACGGAGAGGGTAAATAGGGTGCTTGAGGATTTGCCGCGGATGTGCATTTTGGACTTTGGAGGAACTTGGGAGGAACATCTTCCGTTGGTTGAGTTTGCGTACAATAATAGTTACCAAACAAGTATAGGAATGGCACCATTTGAAGCTTTATATGGAATACCTTGCAGGTCCCCATCATGTTTGGTAAAGTCTACAGAGAATTTATTACTTGGACCCGATATGGTTAGGGAAACCTCTTAGAGGGTGGATTTGATTTGGCGAAGGATGAAGATGGCTCAAGACAAACAGAAGTCATATGCGGACAAGTGGAGGAGAGACTTAGAGTTTGGGGTTGGAGACTTATTTTTTATCAAAGTATCCCCACTTAGGAAGGTGGTAAGATTCGGATCAAATGGAAAGTTAGCCCCTAGAATTGTCGAACCATTTCCTATCATAGAGAGAGTTGGGAAGATGGCTTACCGAGTGAAGCTACCAGATAGGCTCGTAGGAGTGCACAACGTTTTCCATGTTTCGCACTTGTGAAAGTGCTTACATGACTCGGCGAAGGTTGTATAGCTTAGTCAGTTAGAGGAGGTGGAGGTAGAAATGGAAGCTTCTATTCGGCATATCCCCACGAAGATTGTTGGAAGATACATCAAGCGACTAAGGAATAAGGAGGTTCCACTGGTGAAGGTGCAATGGGGAGATGATGTTGCAGACGCCACTTGGGAAGCGGAAGAGAAGATTCGTACTTCCTATCCTCATCTATTTGATGGTAAGTTTTAGAATTCTTTTTTTCCACATTTAGATTTGAATAGGTTCTTTCCTTTATTATCCTTTGGGAGGGTAGAACTTAGGATTTAACCTACGGATGGTAGGATTTGATGTAAACATGTTAATAGAACATGTTATGAATGATGTATGCTAGTGGTTGCAAGTGTTTGCTAGTGGATGCTATGGATGCATATAGGTACACTAAGCACTATTGTTCCGTAGGGATCGGCCTAACTAGGACACTAGAGCATATGCATATGGATGTGTGCGCATTTTTAGTTAATTTACATGGTTGCTATAAATGGATGTTTATCACTTGATTGTTGCATTTGGGTGATGTTTGTAGCACGCATATAGAACTATCAGTTATCATTAGGAAATTTTTGCATTCATTTGGATACATAGCACGGACATGATTGCATAAAAGGAGGTCAACTGACTTAGTGGACCATCTAATCTTTTGCATTAGTTAGGGACATTTACACTACACTAATTGCATAAGTATCATAAATTGCATAAGAAAAATTTAAGGACAAGGGATGAATGGTTGATGATTGAGTAGTTGGTTGTAGAATTGGATGAAAACATTTAGTACATTCTTTTGTCCTTAGAGATTTCGGGGACGAAATCCCTTAAGATGGGAGATGTAACAACCCAAAATTTAACCCGTAATAATTAATTCGTTAATTAATTAAATAATAAAATAACTATGTGAATTTATCGGAATTGAGCCACGAGATTTGCAACATTGTGTCCGCGGTAATTTTCTGGTTAATTTCCATATATAGAACGTCAGAAACCGAACTAATATGACCAAGTTATAAAATAAAAAAATAAGCGAAAAAAAAATTATATAGGCAGGTCGACCGGCCGGTCGACCTGGGCACCAGGCAGTTGACCGCCTGGTCGACCTACCTGTTGTTTTGGGGGCGAACGAACAATTGTTCGTTTGTTCCAATAAAGGTGTGATTTTTTTAACAGACTGACGTGTTTTGCATCCTGTAGTTTAATCTGGTGCCTCCATTCTTGCATCTGATGGCTCCTATTCAGCCAATGACGTGGTTGCATCCTATTCAATCTTCAAATCCAACGGTCCAAGATCCACTTCTACACTTATAAATAGACCCCTAGACCTAACACTTTTTCTCATTCTAGGTTTTCTCCAATTTGGTTCACCTTTCAAGAAAGGACCCTAAACGGAATAATTTTTCCAAAGTAGAAAATCGTTATCAATTAAATTATTTTACAACTCCAAGTGGATCCGGGAAGACCAAAGGAAAAGCTTAGGACCGAAGGTGAGTGATTGTAATAATTTTAAGATTTCTTTAAGTAATTTAAAATAATAGGGTTTCCAACTGTTGTAGTTTTACTACGATTTTTGGAATAGCCTTTTAAGTAGTTTATTTATAGTTTTTAGAGTTATTTTCAGTCTATTTCCTTTCAGCTATTATTTTCAGTAATTTTAGTTTATTTCTGTTAGTTATAATTTATTACTGTTAAGCATAGCTTTTTTATTGATTTACAGTCTATTTACAGTATTTTATTTTATTTACTGTTATTTATTTCTTATTTACATCTTTTTCGACGTTTTGGATTTTATGCAAGCGTCTATTCTCTTCATCCCCCTTTTCTGCGCGTATGGATTAGAATAAATTAAACGCGAATATGGATTTTATAAGTAAGAATATTGAATGAAGAAAATAAGATGTAAATTATAAAGAATGTAATAAATAATGGAATTGGACTGTAATAAATAATGGAATTGGACTGAAATTACACCTAATTATAATTAGAATTGGACTAATTAAAGATAATTGGCATAGTTATAACTTAGAATTATAACTAAATGGAGTAAAAGATGAAAGAAGCTTATTTTCACACTTAGACCTTGGGTTAAGTAATAAGCATGATTATAACGTAGGTTATAATAAGAAAATGAACATAATAAGGCTTATCTTAAGACTTAGGATTAATTAATAAGCACAGATAGTAGAGAAAAGTGTAAAGGCACAAGAATATATATTTGTTTCACATCACAAGCATATATATTTGTTTCACGAACATAAGGCACAATAATATATATATATATATATATATATATTTCACGAACACCAGACACAAGAATATATATATTAATTTCACTAACACAAATCACAAGAATATATATTTATTTCATGTAAACAAGATACAAGAATATATATTTATTTCACTAACACAAGACATAAGAATATATATTTATTTCACGAACACAGAATAGTCACATAATCCAAATATCTAGAATCCAAGAGATCTTAATCCAAAATGATCGTAATGATCGTCCTAAACAATCGAAATGATTGTACTCAAAATCTATCGCAAACAAACAAACAAATTGGTATCACTTGAGCCGATCTGATACCAAGGATCATACTCCAGGAACACAGAATCACAGAATGATCTCAAGGATAGTTCATACTGATCAAGGTGATCGTAGAAACCATGACTCGATAACTCTACATTTATTTAATATTATTATATTATCATGTTTGGAAAGAAATCCAGGAATAAATTTCTTAAGGATCTAGCAGCCACTTACCACACACCAAAAGAGAGTAAACTCTAAAGTGTGAAATACTATCACCTTTAGTAATCACAAGAACTTAACCAATATGTCCCATACCGTATGGTGAAATCCAAGTATTTACTAAAAGCTAGTAAATATCACTTATTACAAATACCACCGGAAAACCTGAACTACATTCTCTTAAGGATCTAGCAACCACTTGTCGCACACTAGAAGAGAATATAATTCTAAAGTGTATAATACTTCCTAATAGCAATTATACGAATTTAACCAACGCACCCCATACTACCCGGTAAAATTCGAGTATTCGTTAATGGGCTAGGAAGTTCCACTCAAACATTCTATTCAATGAGTTATACCATATTCGGCGAAGCGTAATTTGAAAGCCTTTAAACCAATCGATGACATTAAGTCGATTATTAGTACTCCTCAAATTATAGAATTAAGGTTCTCAAAACATTTTATTTTTCTTTTGAGTTTATTGTTTAAAACACTTATTATAATTTTCCCTAAATCAGTTCATTATTTAACTTTATAAAAATATTCATGGATTTGCTAAAATATTCGGTAGCTCTGAATTGTTCCAAAAATTTACTTATATACACAAAGTTGTCTCAAATTTCCATTTGTTATATTATTCACAAAACTATATTTTAAAACCATATTTAATTACTCTTCTAAATACATATTAAAATATAACCATTTAATTTAAAAATAAATCAAGTTTATACTTTTCAAAACTACATTTCCAAATTCCATGAATCCTATATTATTTATTTAATAAAATCGTAATACTTATATTCCATATCGATAATAACTTTTATGTAAAAATAAATTAGATTTGTATTTCCAAAGTCATATTCCAAATCCATAAATATTTTACTAAACATGCTTAATATATAAAATAACTTTCTTAAAAAAACCATTTTTAATATTTATTAACTTAATTTAGAAATAATTCTAAGATTTATCAATATAAATAATTCACTTTCGTAGAATTACTTGTAGATGAAGCTTATCTATTTATTTCATTTAACTCAAATTTATGATTTAAAGGTCTGTAGTTTCGACCACCTAAATCTCATAATTCTACAAAACTTAAAACAATAAAGTTGTAGAAAAAAGTCTCACTTTCCAAACAGAGAAATGATCATCCAATTTGGATTTACGGTTCAAAAGTTATGACCGAAAAACTTTTCAGATTTTAATTTATTAACTCCATCTTTCATTGACAGGGCAACGACAAAGAAATGAATTTTTGACCATTTAAACTTCAAAATTATGCAAAACACAAAACATGAAAGTTATAGCATAAAGTCCATGCTTTCTAGGAAATAAAAAATTATCTAAATCTGGCAAGAAACGAGAAAGATATGCCTAATTTACTAACTGTTTAGTTTAGAAAATGTAATTATCACAATGACAGAGCTGAGAGTTTGCAACGGGATTTCGATCAACCTATACTCAAAATTTGCAAATATGTTCAACATGAAAGTGGTTGCACACAAAGTAAGCTTTCTAGAACAGAAGAAATTATTTAAATTTGATAAGCAACGAGAAAGATATGCCTAATTTACTAACACTTTAGTTTAGAGAATGTAATTATCACAGCGATAGAGCTGAGAGTTTGCAACATGATTTCAATCAACCTATACTCAAAATTTGCAAATATATTCAACTTGAATGTTGTTACACGTAAAGTAAGCTTTTCTGAACATTAAAAATTATCTAAATCCGACAAGAAACGAGCAATATATGGTTGATTTACTAACTGTTTAGTTTTGAACACAGACTAAACAATAAAATTGCAACTACAAAATATCAATTCATCAACAAAATTCACAATCAGTTATTATGAAATCAAAAGCATGCAGGTCAGAAATTAGAGGTAGATTTTGTGAGGTTTAACTCACATTTTCTCCTCAATTCAGCAACAATTAAAACATTGCAGTTCCAATTTCTCATAACAGCAAACCTTAGAACAAAGCACTCATGCAAAGAACAAACAAGAATTATTTGTTGAAATTACTAAATTCAAAGAGCCTAAAATATAGAGTAGAGATTAGATTCATTACCTTGATTTTAGCTTCTAAAAATGATTTAATTTGAAATAGAATTCAATAAGATCGGGGAACTTGATTTCTAGGTTTAGGAAAGGAGAAGGAGTTCACTACATTTGACTTTGCTGTAAATTGAAATAAAATGAACGTACAACAACTTGACTTAACAAGTTTCTCAATCTCAACTCTATGATTTTTTATTTGCGCTTTGGGAAATTAAATTATCAAACCCAACTAAACAATCATTCTCTTATTAATTAATTATCAATTGGGCTCAATGAAATAAAATGGGCTAAAATAAAAGATTAAGTGTTTAAAACACTATTTTAGCCCAACTTAGATAAAATAATCCCTCAAATGAATTTAAATACTCAAGTAACTTATTTTGTAAAAGTGGTCTATAAACCCAAATTCTCTTTATTTGATTTTAAAAAAAATATTCAACCTAACTCAATATTTTCTTTTCAACCTACATTCAAAATTTTACCATTGCAATGCTTTGCAAATACTAATACTTCTTAGTGTTTCATATATAATCACTCTAAAATAAATTATCTTATATAAAAGGCTACAAATTCTAAACTAATGATTTAAATTCTCCTATTTAAATCATTATTTATTTTATTTAATTAACTCAAAAATCTGGGTTGTTACAGACTTCCGACCTTAAAGAAAATTGCGTCCCCGCAATTTCCTTAACGAAAGAAATCCATAATATAAATTTCCTCTTAAAACAATTATATGTTAACTGGTTTCTAATTTCATTTCCAACCCATTCAATTAATATCACTCCAAATTATAACACTAAACTCAAACTTTTAGTTATCGAAAATTTTCAGCATTCTCAAAAATATTCTAACGCCTCAAATTTGCGGAAATTTTGCCAGCGTCTCCTTTGCGCGACTAGCATTTTGAAAATTTACAATATGGATATAATTACATAATATACATCTCATCTCAATAATGAGGCATCCCGTGGGGAAAACATAAAAATACAATATATATAATCCGAGATACGTACTTATATTTGAAATATTAGCGAGTCCGCTAATATTCCTTAAGCAAACAATTTATTACCTTTTGAACGATATCTATTTAACTTCAGATACCTGCACCTATCTCAAAATTTCATATTAGTATTTAGTATCAAATTCATATCATATAGGAGATATTAACAATTCATGATTACATTTTAATTAGATTGATATCATAATATTCCATAACGAAAGAAATCCGTACTTAAATTTCCAAGTTTTAATTATTACTTATGTAAAAATGTCACGTTTAATGTTTAGGAACCCCTATCGATAACATGGCGTCCCACATATCGATCAGAATCCTTAAACAACATCCGGATAAGTCAATACAGTAGATAATCGCAAGTTTAGATGCATTTATTTTATTATCACTAACATCCATGCGTTCATTTTAAATAAATGCAACTAACAATTCCTACCAGCCAATCAACCAATCAACCAAAACATACCTGTTCACTTACAGCGGAACAATTCAATGTCTGAAATTCTATCGCGCAACTCTGATTATTCCTAGGTCGTTTAAATATTTAACTTATTTACTCAAATTTTCTATTAAAAGAAAATAGTTCACTTTAATTTAATTCCAAAATTTGCTCAACTCTAAAATATTTTACTCATTAATTTCCAAAAGTTTTAATGTCACAAATTCCAATTTATCAATTTAAAATTTTTAAATCAATTTATGCCCCCAAATGATTACCCCGATAATCATTTTATATTCCTAGGCTTAGTTAGATAATTAATATAACTATCTACCACACACCCCAAGGGACAAGACTCTAAGTCATCTAGGTCTTAGGTCCATAATATTATATGCTATAATGTTCTGACATAGCTCTGATACCAACTGTAATTACCCCACCGCGATACCCAGTTTAGCAAAGAACATTACAAGTAATGTTGTCTGCTAATCCAGAGAATACGGTTTGTTAAGGGTGATCGAATGTGAATATATCTTTATACTAACACTAACACGTCATTTATACCTTTTTACTTAATATCTGAACTGAATTTGACGTGTACAGTATTAATACAGTGTAATAGACTGTAACGACCTTCCTTTTTGGACGGTTTAAATCGACACACATGCCAACTCAAACCATTCAAAGGGGCAAATTGTTATGGGGTAAATAAGAAAAAGTAGAGAAAGAAAGAAAACAAACACAGAGTCTCACAGCGGAATGACAAAATATAATAATCAAATAAACAGTTTATGAAGCTATATTACAAATAACATTTGATTACACTTTACAGCACAAAATCAGAGTACATACAGCAGTAATAAATAAATAATGCAGCGGAACAACATGCTGTAGCGGAAAATTAAAACAAATAATATAGTAAATAGTAATAGTACTAAATCTTCATCTTCGTCCTCCTGAAAGCAGTCTTCGATAAACTGAAAAGCTCAGACTGACCCGAGCGAATTGAGAAGACAAAACACTCGAGTCAGAACTAAAAGATCTTATGTAAGTTAAATCAACAATAGATAAATATGAGTGTAACGGCGTCAGAGACGTTTATGGGTTTTGACATCTCCTATCCAGTGTCTAATGTGAGTGCAGTAACTTAAGAGATGTTCGGGATTACCATCTCCTAAGGATCTATTAAACTATCTACTATGTAGTACAATATGCTATTATAATATATCTACAATAAAGTAAAGTATTAAAATAGTGTTAAGGCGCTACCCATATCCCCCTTAACACATTTTATATAATGTCGTAGTCTATACAGATACTGTAAACTCCACCGTAAACTGGTGGGCTATCAGGGAGCACTCCATAGGCACGACACAAAACAAACTCGTAGAAGGCGCGATAGGGCATGTGAACACGGCACTCGAGGCAATGCCCGGGTAGGATTCTACCAATTGCGGACCCGGACTGGTGGTAACGCATATCAGCTACTACCGCCCACCTCGGAACACACTTCAATAATCAAAATCAAGGGTTGGCCACCAAATCATCACAAAGTCATAATATGGTATCGAAGAAATGTGTCCGATAGGAGGAATGACCTCACTTGGCCCGGCATGGCTCCTATTTTAGTCACATCTAAGCTGACTCACAAGAGTCAGGGTCATGTAAATACCTCATACAGAATCATTTGCCAAACCATCCTACTTCATTTCTGGAATCTGCACCACGTACACAGTTGTTAAAGTGGTTTTCGGTATTGGCAGAGAGTATGACAATATCCGATCCCGGTCTCTTTAATAACAACCATAAGCTTATTACACACCAGATGGTTCTTTTATATTTTCAAAACCGATTCATAATTAATATCAGTATATCATATTTGATTTCAAACCATATCACTTTCGAAATCATATTCATTTTCAAAACCATATTCACTTTCAAAATCATATTCACTTTTGAAATTATCGATAAGATAGGTTAATTAAATCCTCATTCCAAAATCATCATATTTACTCAAAATATGTTATTTAAATCCCAACTTAGGTTATTACATCATTTAATCATATTTTCTTTTAAATTAAGGATTTAAATATAACCACTTCCACTTTACAATTTAGAATTAAGAAAATAGTATAGATAGTTACAAATAGTTTAGTATAGTTTGAAATTATAATTTAAATGGTTTGAAATACTTTAAAACAATTTAAAAAGTGGATTAAAATAGTTTAAATAGATTTAAAATAGTTTTAGTAGAATTAAAATAGATTAAATAGATTTAAAATAGGTTAAATAGATTTAAAATAGGTTAAATAGATTTAAAATAGGTTAAATAGATTTAAAATGTGTTAATTAGTTTAAAATAGGATAAAATAGATTAACTTGGATTAAATAAATTAAAATTGATTAAATTAAATTATAATAGTTTAAATTGATTAAATGGTTTAAAATATTTTGAAATAGATTAACTTAGTTTAATAGTTCGAAAATCTTACTAATTAGAATTTTAAAATAACATTTTTAACAGTTTATATTAAAATAATAAATTTGAAAGTGACATCAAATTTAACTATTTCTTCCATTTCAACAAATCTGGGCCATATCCAGATTTCAAATCAAAACCCAATTTCAAATCTTAAAATATCCATTTTAAGCTATTACAATTTCAATAGATTTTAAAGTTACAAATTTCAAAAATTCAATGACTCAATTTCGATAAGTTCCGTTTATACTTCAAAATTCAACTTTATATTTTTAAATTAAACCATTTTCCAATTCCAACATTTAAAGCTTGAATTTTCAAAACTAATTCAACTTATATAAATCAAATTTTATTACAGAATGTCATTTAATCGAATTCAAACTTTAAGGCTTTCAAATCATTTTAATTTAACCAATCCGGTGTCCGTATATAATTTTCTACCCTATGGTCAAGTGATACAGATATTTGTCATTTCAATCCGCAATTATTTTATACTTACGGATATATATCATTTTAACCCGCAATCTCGAATTTAATTACAAATCCATGAAATTGCTTGAGTCTATCATTTCAACTCATAACGATTTCCCCTAATCTAACAGAACATTCGGGTGTGTATCATTTCAAACCATAGGGAACTTGTAGTGTTATAACAATATAAAATGTAACATCCAGTCATCCAATATCAGCAATCAAACATCCATCACGATCATCATCCAGATCAACCAATAAACATCAATAGATAAAAGATTATCATTAAAAGGTATTAAATTGACAATTGAATTCAATATTAAATTGAACGATGATTAAATGCAATAAAAGTCAAATTTAACTAGAATAACAATTTAAACATACCAAACATCAATGAACTAATTTTTAATCACATCATAAATTTAATTTAACCAGCATAAGAAAATTTAGTAGTTGTGAGTGGGTTAAAACACTCACATTTGAATTCAAATCGATTTGAAATCCAAAATAAAGCCCAAATTTGAACAGTTTCAGAATTCGTCCAAACCAATTCCATAATGCCCGGAATTTCGATACGATCCCAGTGGAATAAATCGCACGTAAACTGGACCTCGTATGTGAAAGTTATGGATATACGAAGTTATACGATTTAAATTAAAATTAAATAAAATAAAATATATGAACCAATAGGAATTCACCAGGTCACCTCATCATCAACAGCGAAACCCTAGCCTGAGACAAATGCACACACGTGACCCTCAACTTCAGCTGCCACATTGTTCCATCACCCATCACCGCTATGAATACTGCACCCAGATTGAACGACGCCACTGACCTCCTCGTCCAAGGCCGCGTCACTGGGCCACACACGGCGCTCCACCTCCACCATAAACGCCTTTGACCGAGGCCCCCTCATGAGACCCAAAACGCCCAGATCTGGCAAACTATGTTGCCTCAAAGATGACCCAACCGCATGGATCTGCTCCACTCATTGTCCTCTACGCTGCAGTACCACCCGATTGTCAAACGGTCGACGATCCACGTTGGATCGTGAAAAACCCAATATGGACGACTGAGGTTCATCCTCGATTTCTGGACAAATGGTGATTCGATGGCAAAAACGAATTGCAGATTTGGGTTATGCTCGTCGAGAGCTTTGAAACAGTATATAATTTGATATGGTTTGGAGGAGTTTGATTTTGAAATTGGTTTGGAGATTGAACTATAGCTTTGGGAATTGGAATTTGTTTCTGCCATTGAAGAAAGGAGCAGACATAAGTTGATGTACGTATAGGAATAAGAAATGGAAAGACTGCTAGGGTTAGAATAGAACAATTTATACGAACAAGGCCCGATAAGAAAATAAACACAATCGAATTGGTACGAACTACAATTGTGACTCAAAAAGCCTGTTCTGCCTCCGAAACGAAAGTGAGTCATCCCATATATCAAAATAGCTGTTTTTGATAGTTTTAAACTCAATGGAATAAGTTTCAAGTCCTAATTCCATCGTATAAAGAAGTTAGCTTTAAAATCAGCTTATTTCAAATTGATTTCAATTGAATTTAATTAAATTGATTTCTACGTGTTTCGAGCCCGTACGATCAAACGACAAATCCGATCGCTATGAAACTTGAAATCCTACA
The DNA here is from genome assembly GCA_030737815.1 of Allium fistulosum. Classification (NCBI taxonomy): domain Eukaryota; kingdom Viridiplantae; phylum Streptophyta; class Magnoliopsida; order Asparagales; family Amaryllidaceae; genus Allium; species Allium fistulosum. The sequence continues at coordinate 409,839,219 of CM060904.1, read as the reverse complement.
ATAATTCATCGTTGCGGATTCAATGAAACTGGTTTCGTCGAAATCTGAGACGGTGGCCAAAATGGCTATTTTCACGTTAATTAAATAAATTAATATTAAATTGATTAAATCACTTTTTAATTCCACTTTTTTATAACTAACAAATTTTTTATCATACTTGATTGCTTGGACATCTAAAATAATTTAAAATAAATTTACATACCAACTCAGTGTTAAATATTACACTAATTACAATGTTCAATTTTAATTGTAATTAAATCCAATTAATTATAATTTAATTTCAATAAATTGATTAAATTTGATTTCAATCTTCTTTTATTTAATTAATCCTTACTCTATAGGCATAGTTAACATTGGTTTATATCTTATTACATTAATATTCTCCAATTTCATCTTAATTCCATTAACGTAATATTAATTACATTTAATTGCAATTGATTTCCAATTTAATTTAACAGACTAAATAAATAGGTAACATATAATAATTGTCACCATTAACTCTTAATCACATTTATAAGTTTATTACTTACAAACAAATTCTATAACAACTTACACAATACTAATTCTATCCAATTACAATTTATTACACATTATTTCATTAATTAATATAACATTTAAATTATCAATTACTCTTTTAATCTAATTATCAATTAATACACACATTATTACAATCAATTTACAATCTATAACCAATTATAACTTTTTATTCATTTCAATTAATTGGAATTACATTTAAAGCAGTTATCAATTACCTTAAATTAATACCGTTACATTTCATTCCGGTTATATTCTTATTATTAAATCACAAATTTTTATTTCTTCCAACATTAAATCACAAAACCTTATTAAATTAACTATTTTTAATTATCGAAAATTACGGGTCATTACATAGACACATCGATTTCTCAAAATTAGAACAATATTTCATATAAATAACAGTTAATGATCACAACGGAATAAATCTCAACTTATACATATACAAATTTTTAGTTTACAAAATGAAATATTAAACTCGATTACTATATAGTTTTACAATTCTCTAATCTCAATTGTACAACTTATAAACATATTCACAAATTTCCTAAATGAGATAAACTAAAAAGTCAATAGTGTTTATCTCCTTGCTAGCCCAAACAACCAAAGGTTAACTTGTCCTGTAACCCGAAAAGTCTCAGCTTGGCCCTAGCAAAATAACACCCGGGGTAGACTATCTTTAAATATGCCATAGGGTGAGGACAAAATATAACACAAGAATAAACAACATATAAGTAAATACAGATGTCCAAGATATAACTAGTTAGGGAATTAATTTAACTTAAAACAGAGTTATAAGTTTAAGTCATAGACACGAACTAGTCACTAAACATAGAATAATAGAATTAACTTAATTTAGCATCCATTATAAGAACAAGAATATATAAGTGTTTCACGAACACAAGACATAAGAATATATATTTATTTCACGAACACAAGACACAAGAATATATATATATTAATGTCACTAACATAAGTCACAAGAATATATATTTATTTCACAAAACAAGACACAAGAATATATATTTATTTCACTAACACAAGACACAATAATATATATTTATTTCACGAACACAGAATAGTCACATAGTCCGAATATCCAAAATCCAAGAGATCATAATCCAAATCGATCGTAATGATCGTCCAAAACAATCGCAATGATTGTACTCAAAACCCGTGGCAAACAAACAAACAAATTGGTATCACTCGAAACGATCTGATACCAAGGATCATACTCAGACCGGGAACATAGAATCATATAATGATCTCAAGGATAGTCCATACCGATCAAGGTGATCGTAGAAACCATGACTCGATAACTCTACATTTATTTAATATTATTATATTATCTTGTTCGAAAAGAAATCCAGGAACAAACTTCTTAAGGATCTAGCAGCCACTTACCGCACACCAAAAGAGAGTAAACTCTAAAGTGCCAAATACTATCACCTTTAGTAATCACAAGAACTTAACCAATAAGTCCCATACCGTATGGTGAAATCCAAGTATTTACTAAAAGCTAGTAAGTATCACTTATTACAGATACCACTGAAAAACATGAACTACATTCTCTTAAGGATCTAGCAACCACTTGTCGCACACCAGAAGAGAATATAACTCTAAAGTGTAAACTACTTCCTAATAGCAATTACACGAATTTAACCAAGGCATCCCATACTAACCGGTGAAATTCGAGTATTCGCTAATGGGCTAGTAAGTTCCACTCAACATTATATTCAATGAGTTATACCATATTCGACGAAGTGTTATTCGAAAGCCTTTAAACCAATCGATGACACTCAGTCGATTATTAGTACTCCTTAAATTATAGAATTAAGGTTCTAAAAAAAATTATTTTTCTTTTGAGTTTATTGTTTAAAACACTTATTATAATTTCCATAAATCAGTTCATTATTTAACTTTATAAAAATATTCACAGATTTGCTAAAATATTCCATAACTCTGAATTGTTCCAAGATTTTACTTATATCCACAAAGTTGTCTCAAATTTCCATTTGTTATATTATTCACTAAACTATATTTTAAAACCATATTTAATTACTGTAACAACCCACATATTTCACGATTATATATTTAAATGTTTTATTTAAATATAGCATCATTAATCGGATTAAAGTTCGAAATGTTACTTTTTGTAAACAGTCGAATTGAGACTCGAGACCACTTTCATTGAGTTCAAAATGGCGTTTACAACTTTTTTGAGTATAAACATCAATATGTTTGGAGTTGAGTAGAATTTTTCTATTTTTTTATTTTGAGCTTTGGGTTTGGGTTTCATCCCACTAACCCAACATAATACCCTAACTCCTCCTCCAACTCCTCTTCATTCATTTTCATTTCCTAACACTTTCAAGCCAAAAGAAAAATGGGGGCAAGAAACGAAAATTAGAATTCCTAAACCCTAGATTATTAGGAAATTCAAGATTCAAGTTCTAGAAATCAAAGAGAAGCTTAGGTAAGCATCGTCTTCATCTTCTCCATCTCAATCTCTCTCTAATTTCAGAAATTTCCTATAACCTAACTTAGGAAATATTTGCTTATGATCTTAGATTGGAGCTTCTAGAGTTGAAGTTGAAGTGTGGTTGATCTTTCCTTTGTTTTAGAGCTTTTCAATTCTTGTTGTTTTGGGTTTAAAGGTGAGTTCTTTAACTCACATCTATGTCTATAGTTTTCATTGTTGTTAGGTATGAATTCCTAACATCTATTCACGTTCATTTGCTTTTGATTTGAATTGATTTGGTGAATTTTCCAATTTTGGGTTTTTGAAGTCCAATTTTATGAAAATCCTACTATGGATGTTTGGACATGTTATTTGGGGTATATCGAAGAGCCTATAGGACTAGGTTGTCGCTTGGCATAAATCCCTAGCTTCCGTCGCTCGTCCGATCGCTTCCGAATCATTTTGGCCATCATTGGCATAGGCAAATTGTTGCCTACAAAAGGCAACCAGACGTCTGGTTGGAAGGTCCAGACGTCTGGTTTAGGCAGTAAATGAAAAAAATATACAGCAGAAAAGAAAAAAATTGCCAGAGACTTGGACCAGACGTCTGGTCCAAACCTACCAGACGTTTGGTTAGCTTTCAGATGTCTGGTTAGAGTTCAAACGTCTGGTAGGTTTCTGGAATATTTCCAGAACCCAAATCCAGACGTCTGGATGAACTCCCGAATGTCTGGAACTGCCAATTCTGCCTATTTTAGCTGTTTTTGATTGGATTTCCAATTTTAATCGATTTTTGTCGATCCAGTTAGTTGTTATCACTTATTATTGACTTTGATGACTTCTTTCTTTGGATTTTTGGGAGTATCCATTTGATGAATTTGATATCGATTTTTATGGATTTAATTCACATTGTCGTATGTGAATTTTTTGTGATTTGTCACTTTAAAATAATACAAAGGTTTCTATACTAGTAATAAATACTAAAACTCTTTCATTAAAATGATTTCGACACTATTTTAAATATAAAGCTCGCTTTTGAAACCGTTTTCCAATCTATTAGTATATACAAACCTTTACCTCATTCGTATGAGAAATCTAATTAAACGGCTTGGCAAAACAAGTGGTATGAAATGCTTGCGTTTACTTCGTCGGTTAATTCTTGGACTTGTTCGATTGAACTCTCGTGACAATTTTCGAGTGGAAATCTACAATTTGTTCGTAAATATTTAAGTTAAGCTAGTGGTTATGGGACATGAAGCTAAACTCATTTATTTACTAGCTTAGTGTAATCTACAATTTTTATTGATCAATGGCGATCATTTTATGGTTTAGACTAGCGATATGCGATGTCTCTTTGTCCACATGGGGGACAGTACCTTGTTTTATGGAGCTTCGTCTCAATTTTTATAGGCTAGCGACCTATGGTTTTTATGGAGTTTGGTTCATTGGGCGTAACGTTGTTGTACTATGTCGTTGTTACGGCTTATTGGAGTTCGACTCATCGGGCGGAACGTTGTACTACGTCGTTGTTCCGGCTTATTGGAGTTTCAGGTTCATCGGGCGTAACGCTGTACTACGTCGTTGTTCCGGATTATTTGAGTTTCAGGTTCATCGGGCGTAACGCTGTACTACGTCGTTGTTCCGGCTTATTGGAGTTCGGCTCATCGGGCGTAACGCTGTACTACGTCATTATTCCGACTTATTTGAGTTTCAATTTTCTTGGGCGTTTCGCTGTACTATGTCATTGCACCGGCTCTATGGTTAGCGACATGGGATAGCGACCCGTTTGTGATACATGTGTTGGTGAGTTTTCATGCTCCCGTTTTTTTCTATAGGCCTCCCCCCTTTGTGTTTTCTGGATTTTTGGGTGTTGATTTCTGAAATTTGTGTTTCACCAATTTTTGCGATTGACATTGATATGTTTTGTCAATATTTGTGTTTTGGTGAATAATTTAAAGAATATGACATTCTTTTTAGTGTTTGAGAATATTTGAGATATTGTATGATTTTTGTTGTTATCTGATGTATACTTGTCACAGTATGGCATTATTGTTATCATACGTTTTTGTCATATCTCTTATCCTATATCATTTTATATGATATTTATAGCTAGACTGACCCATTTATTATTTTTCTTCTTAAATAATACTCGGGTCAGACCGAGGTATTTCAGGTGCTTCTACTTGACTTCTTATCAGGGACCATCATCTGATTTTTGGCTAACTACTTTAGATTAGTAGTTTTTGCTTTTATACACTCGAGATAGAGACTCCTTGATGTATACTTATTCTTTTGTCTAGCGCTTGTACATATTCTTTTGTGATGTAGTGGATCTTGTATGACCATTATCTTGATGTACACTTTTATGTGTTATATTCATGTCTATTTCCGCCTTTGTGATATGAATATCTGTGGCTGATTTGTGTTATGCTTATTTCTATATTTGTTTCCGAAGGCCACTTAGCCACTGTGTAGTAGTTTTGAGTTTGTATTTGATATGTCGGATTTCCTCTTGAAACAAAATGCATGTCATACTATCTGACATATCGGTACTCGCACAAAGAAATTACACAGATGGTCGCTCCTTAATAGCCTTATTCTTCGTGTTAGTCGACGACATTTCTTAGTAGTGTCCTTGCCTAGTGTGAGTATAGAGGTGGGGCGTCACAATTACTCTTCTAAATACATATTAAAATATAACCATTTTATTTAAAAATAAATCAAGTTTATACTTTTCAAAACTACATTTCCAAATTCCATGAGTCCTATATTATTTATTTAATAAAATCGTAAAACTTATATTCCAAATCCATAATAATTTTTATGCAAAAATAAATTAGATTTGTGTTTCCAAAGTCATATTCCAAATTCATAAATATTTTACTAAACATGATTAATATATAAAATAACTTTCTAAAATAAATCATTTTTAATATTTATTAACTTAATTTATAAATAATTCCAAGATTTATCAATATAAATAATTCACTTTCATAGAATTACTTGTATACGAAGCTTATCTATTTATTTCATTTAACTCAAATTTATGATTTAAAGATCTGCAGTTTCGACCACCTAAATCTCATAATTTTACAAAATTTAAAACATGAAAGTTGTAGACAAAAGTCTCACTTTTCAAACAAAAAAAAATATCATCCAATTTGGATTTACGGTTAAAAAGTTATGACCGATAAACTTTTCAGTTTTTAATTTATTAACTCTGTCTTTCATTGACAGGGCAACGACAAAGAAATGAATTTTCACCATTTAAACTTCAAAATTATGCAAAACACAAAACATGAAAGTTATAACATAAAGTCCATGCTTTCTAGAACATTAAAAATTATCTAAATCCGGTAAGAAATGAGAAAGTATGCCTAATTTACTAACTACTTAGTTTAGAGAATGTAATTATCACAATGACAGAGCTGAGAGTTTGCAACAGGATTTCGATCAACCTATACTCATAATTTGCAAATATGTTCAACATGAAAGTTTTTGCACACAAAGTAAGCTTTCCAAAACATTAAAAATTATCTAAATCCGATAAGCAACGAGAAAGACTGCCTAATTTACTAATTGTTTAGTTTAGAGAATGTAATTATCACAATGATAGAGCTAAGAGTTTGCAACATGATTTCGATCAACCTATGCTCAAAATTTCAAATATGTTCAACATGAATGTTGTCACATACAAAGTAAGCTTTCCAGAGCATTAAAAATTATCTAAATCCGATAAGAAACGAGCACAATATGGCCACTTTACTAACTATTTAGTTTTGAACAAAGACTAAACAATAACATTGCAACTACAAAACATCAATTCATCAACAAAATTCACAATCAATTATTATGAAATCAAAAGCATGCAGATCAAAAATTAGAGATAGGTTTTGTGAGGTTTAACTCACCTTTTCTCCTAAATTCAGCAGCAATTGAAATACCGCAGTTCCAATTTCTCATAACAGCAAACCCTAGAACAAAGCACTCATGCAAAGAACAAACAAGAATTATTTGTTGAAATTACTAAATTCAAAGAGCCTAAATATAGAGTAGAGATTGGATTCATTACCTTGATTTTAGCTTCTAAAAATGATTTAATTTGAAATAGAATTCAATAAGATCGGGAACTTGATTTCTAGGTTTAGGAAAGGTGAAGGAGTTCACTACATTTGACTTTGCTGTAAATTGAAATAAAATGAACGTACAACAACTGGACTTAACAAGCTTCTCTATCTCAACTCTATAATTTTTTATTTGCGCTTTGGGAAATTAAATTATCAAACCCAACTAAACAATCATTCTCTTATTAATTAATTATCAATTGGGCTCCATGAAATAAAATGGGCTCATAAAATAAAAGACTAAGTGTTTAAAACACTATTTTAGCCCAACATAGATAAAATAACCCCTCAAATGAATTTAAATACACAGGTAACTTATTTTGTAAAAGTGGTCTATAAATCCCAAATTCTCTTTATTTATTTTTTTAAATAAAATATTCAACTTAACTCAATATTTTCTTTTCAACCTACATTCAAAATTTTATCATTGCAATGCATTGCAAATACTAATAATTCTCAGTGTTTTATATATAATCACTCTAAAATAAGCTATCTTATATAAAAGGCTACAAATTCTAAACTAATGATTTAAATTCTCCAATTTAAATCATTATTTATTTTATTTAATTAACTCAAAAATCTGGGTTGTTACACACAAAGTACTACAAATCAGCTTAGACAGTTAAAACAACCTGACTTTACATATGCTGATAGGGGTGGGCATGTTCGGTTAACCGAACCGATCGGTTAATTAACCGATTTAACCGACTAAAGTACACGGTTTGGTTAACCGAACCGAAATTAAATTTAAGCTATTCGTACCGACCGAACCGCTCAAATTCAACCGTAGTTAACCGCACTTATCTATCGGTTAACCGATTCAGCTTAACCGATTATCCGTAAAATGGTTAACTGTGGTTAACCGAAAATTAACTACATTAAACCATAAAAACTAACCATATTCCATTTCATTCTTTATACAGCTTACGCTTCACATAATATATATATATATATATATATGCATATTATCCCTCAGCAATGTCAGCAGCCAATATTACATATTACATACGAATTCATATTAATACATATCACATAACATTAAACATTACATGATTACATAGCTGAAAGGAGATAAAAGTTCATATTAATACATGATATTCATAGTTCATGGTCAAACTACAAACCAATATCCACACGCCACAGCATGTCAGCAACTCAAAGCTTCAAAGTTGCCAAACTACCAAATTCATAGCCATGTTTTCTGCAATAAAAATAGCAAGAATGATAAATAAAGTGTCGTGCAACCCACTCAAGTCAAAAAATAAGGTCCAAGTCAATGACTGATCAGTGGTCACCTTGCAATAAAATAAAGGTAAAACAACTAGCATATTATCTAACATTTCAATGTTAGTGCTTACACTAATAGCGAAGCAGTGGCCACCATTCAATGCAATGCAATGCAGCATGAGTACAATTTTTTTTAACATCAAATTGATTTGAGGTAGAAATTAGTGCTTACATCAATAGTGAAATGCATCTCCATATTCAAAGAAATGTGAAAAAATAAGAGGAACAACCTAACAATTACTTCTATTTTTTATTTTGTTTTTGGTTTTAAAATTATTGAACTAGAACATATCTGTTATATTGTTAGAGTAGGAAGAGGATAACAAGGACATAGTTCCTAGATAGCAACGAGTGATAATCAACGAGGTGTGTAGTAAGTGTATGCGCGCATGTTTCTAGCCCAAAATCAGCAAGAAAACACCAAGAACTAATGCATATATGTATATATTACAGCATAGCAATGTAGTGATACATGTGGCGGGTTTTCACACACACATATTATAGCTATATCATTATCATATATCTATGAAGTGAATTATGCATGAACTATAAGTATATTCATTATTCATGAACTGAATTAACTGATATATGCAATATATGCATGAACTATATTCTAAGAACTTAGATTCTAAGAACATATGCTTATAAACTTACTTTAGACATTTCTGCTCCAACACCATGTTCAAACATTTCCAAAGATGCATTACTTCAGTTCAGGCCTACGCATCAGTTCATCATCATGTTCAAACAGTTCCATTCTCCACGTCACTGCACTCTTCAACATGCCCTTCTTTCCAGAGCAACTTCAATTAGGTTGTACGTCAATTTTGACACTCCATCAGCTCATCTATTATTCAGCTAGAACACATTCAGCTCTGTACCTAATTCAGTGTGCGACACATCATTTCAACAATAATTTAATTGTTTATTCAGTAGTAATATATGAAATTACACTATAAACTTTAACTATAAAGTGTAAACCATAAACCGTAAATGCTGAAAAGGTGTATATACGATATTATAATGTAATACATATGTTAATATATAACGTTAATGAAATTAAACTGTAAACTGTAAATTGTAAATAGCTAAGTTGTTTATATGATCAAAATTCAAAACAACTAAGTGATATCTTCAACATGTGCTACACAAACTTCCTTTTACCGTAACAGTGATGTATTTTTTGACAACTACAAAATATGTTATGGCAAAATATTGGATGTTCTGACAAGATAATTAATGTTCTAACAATCTCATAAATCAAAAGGTTTGTTCTATAATAAAGAGGCTTAAACATAAATTTGTTAGCAAGTATATGTAAAACAAAAATATTTAACAAAAATTACCATTCAACAATTAGACTTCAAAGTTGGTAGATCTGAGTTACTTGCATATGAATAACTTGATGTGTGTTAAATATAGTCAAGATCATGTTATGGGTAGCTTATACATGCTTAGCCCTTAAGCACCTTCTTACCAACAACAGAATACCAATATACTTGTTTACCATTAAAATTCGTTACAGGAAACTAGAGAATGAAAATGAATCAAATTTTAATATACCAAAATTAGACAGAAATCAAATCAAAGCAAATTAATTATATGATTGCTGTAAATTACTGCAATTATAACTATAAATTAGCTTAGAACTTAGGTCCGGTAATCCAATTTAGAACTTAAGAATTATTTCCAGAAAAGTATACTCACAGTCTGTTTCCTTCTTGATGCCTTTAGTTACTGTAACAGATCGATGGTTGTGGTGGTCTTCACTGGCATTGTGAACTTCCGCGACTAAAGTCGGCGATTAGCAGATGAAACTAGCAAGTAGATTAGATCTAGGTTACCAGTTTTATCTTTTTTTTATTTTATTTGGAAAATGACAGTTGGGACCGATCAAGAAGTGGGAATACTAGGGCTAAGTAATGGTTTGGCTCAGGTATGGTTCATTTACAAACGGGCTGCTTTTGGGCTCGGATTTGAAAGAAAAAACACTTAATTTTTAGATCGGTTAACGGTTAACCGACCAAACGAGTTTTGTTAACCGTTAACCGAACCGAAAATGTTCGGTTATGGTCGGTCGGTTAACCAATTATGTCGGTTAACCGAATTTATCGGTTAAGTCGGTTCGGTCGACGTCGGTTAAATCGGTTAAGTCGGTTAAATGCCCACCCCTATATGCTGAAACAAAATACACTTACATAAGCAAGATAATACAGCAGAATAGATAACTAAGAAGATGAAAGCCTCCAGCTCGGACGCCATCTTCAAAAATCCCACATATACCTATTACTCTCGAACTAGTCAAATAAAATTGAGTACCTAAGAGTTTAGTGAAAACAAACAACTCAGGTCAGACAATATGTCTGGTTTGAGTAAAAAATTTAAATCAATAGGTGGGTGATAAAACACAAAAATGTTGGACCATGCCACTGAACACGTAACAGGTTTACTCTCACATGAATCAACCTCCAAATGTGAAGAATGGATACATAATTAAACATTGGGAAGAGTAGTTGACTCTTCCCAATTAAATTAAGGAAACAAATTCAAGGGTTCGAATCAAATAAGGAAAGGAAAATCACCAAAAAAATGACTAGGAAGATGCACCACCCTTCAAGTATACCTCTAGTAATATACTTCTGAGAAGCTCATATACTCCGTGACACTTCTCGAACAATACCAAGCCGGACCCCGCCAAACCTTACCGAGTATTCTAATATTTCACATCTAATAGCGCTACCGAATCCAATCCAGATGAGATATGAAAGTACCCTAATAGGAGAAACCCCACATAGCTTGGCTTCCTCTCGCGCTTTGGATTTAATCATTTCCGACAAAGGACATCAATGATCGACGGAGCAACACATCGTCTTAGAATGATGATAATAAAGAAGCTAAAGTAACCGATAGCCGAGAAACCAATTATCGAGGAAATAAAACGATCATATATGGAAATTAAGCCTTGTATACTTATCACCACTCATCGAATTAAAAGTTGTACTATTTCTCGATTAACAATAATACCGGATAAGTCAAGGTAGTGTTACCTCGAAGTCATATCTCACGATTATTCTTAACTTTCAAAATAGCGACAAGTCTACTTCTTCGATGTTTGGTGCTAATTATACATATAAATCGTGTCCATACAAGTGAATCGCTTTACGGAAATTAATCCATTTCCATAAACAATTCAAACGTTTTCTTTTAAAAACTCGAATTCGTGCTTGCGATTCACATTAGAAGTATTAGCTTCAAGACACTTTGTTAAAAGAGTTTACTAATTTTAAAACATCATTATAAAAGGATTTAATAACTTTCAACATCCTTATTTAATGGGATACTTCGCTTTAACTATCATAAATGAGAATAATTAATTATCTTTAAACTTCGTTATTCAGTTTGGATAATTGACTTCAAAATATCCTTTAATTAAAAAGGTTAATCACCTTTAAATTAACCTAATTAATTAAATTAATTTATTAAATTTAATCTCATTAAATACAATAATTAATTAAATTTTGACATCATTAATTAAGTTAATTAATAATAAATTAATATCATTAATTAAATAAATTAATTTAAAACATAATTAAAGAATAGATTAATTAAATTTAAATTAATCAAATTTAAAAATCATTGATTGAAAGGAGTTAATTTATTTTAATCATCATCATTAGACATTATTAAATAATTAATTAACCTTAATCATCATTAGACAAAATGTTTAATTTATTTTAAGTATCATTAACAAAGCAATTAATTAAATTTAAACACATCATTAATAAGTTAATTAATTAATTTTACTCATATTAACAAGTTAACTAATTAACCTTAATTCTTAATAATTAATTAATTATTTATTTTTAAAAATCTTTATTAAAATAATTAATTAAATTTGAAATCATCCTTATTTAACAACTTTATTAACTTGTAAAACCAAACCCAAGCTCGAGAAATAAACCGAAAATTTTCGATAAGGATATGTTTGTCGAAAGTGCCGATATAGCGATAGTCGCTATACGGACACTTCGACAACTAATTCATGTCATTTTACTTTCATCCATACATCATATAACAAAAGAAAAATAGTAATACAAAGTGCTAAACTATTCTACAACATATAGAGAACAATCATTAACAATATAACTAACTTTTACTACTAACGTTCAAAACTTGCTTACTAACTTGGTACTAAACTAACAAGGTGACAACTTTTCAAGGTATAACCCAATCCAACATACATCACATGGTAATAAAAACACAACAATCCACTAATACAAATATATGAACAATATTTAAGTTTAAAAAGTTAATAATTTGAAAGATGAGATTTTTACTCATAATAGCTTACTAACTTCAACCGAACTTGTTCTAGAACTTCAAAAACCTTTAGATCTTTGCAAAAACTTGGGAAAAATGAAGTCTTTAAGCCAAAAACATCAAGATGGCCACAGCCCTATCAAGTCTAGGCTCGGCCATGAAGAAATATTGGTGATGGTGGGCTTGTTTTTGAGGATAAAGTGATGAAAAGAAGATGGAAAAGTTTAAATAAGTTTTATATAAGATTTTAAAGCAAAAGTTAACATTGTTGAACTTGAGAAAAGTTTTGGAAGCAATAAAAACTTAAAGAAAACTTGCATGAAGGTTTGAAAATGAAATTATAAATGAGAAAATGATAAAAAGAATTAGGAATTTTCTTATATACAAAGTTGACAAATGAAATTACCAAAACGCCCCTCGTCCTTTACTCTCCACAACATTATGCCCCCTCACCATACCATCTCATCCTTGTCTCCCCCTCCCAAATTTTGAAATTTACATGTCTACCTTCACCATTTCCAAAGCCAACATGAAATAAATTCATATATATAATAAGTTGCCAAAATATCAAATCATGTCTCACAAGGCATCTTTATGGAATATTCCATTTTGTTTTTCATGAAATGCTACAACATATATATATATATATATATATATATATATATATATATATGTGTGTGTGTGTGTGTGTGTGTGTTTATGTACTTATTTACATGCATACATGTATATACACATGCATTACCTTTATTTATATGTGTGTGTATATGATACGTCAATGTGAACAACGTTTTTCGACACCAAAAAGTCGATAATTCAAAAAACGGTTTTCGAACAAATTTTCTATTTTTCTTCAAACTAAATATTTTTGTAATCGCCATCATTATTTATTATTTTAAAGAGTTTTATTTTAATCAAAAATCCATTAATTATTTATTTAAAAATATATTAAATATCCATATTTTAAAGTGGTTAAATTACAGGTTGTTATACACTCCCCCTCTTAAAAGAATTTCAACCCCGAAATTAATATACAAAAAGACAATCTAAAAGGTATATATTATACCAAGAAATTCATATAACAATGCAAAGCAACTATGCCATAAAAGAACACACATAATGCATTAAAACAACAAAAAACTAACCTGACATTACATCAGGGTAAGTTTCTATAATATGATCCTCAGTCTCCTAAGTACAACCGCGAGGGTCATCACTCCATTGAACCTTCACAAGCTTAACCACTGTTCCTCAATCTCCTTTCATCTCGATCTACAATATGAACTGGGTGTCGTATTATTTTCAAGTTTGGTTCTATTTCCAAGTCTTCATGAATATGCATCTCAACAATCAAAGATGGATCATGAACATGCTTTCTCAGATGAGATACATGAAATAAATTGTGTACTTCAGACAATCTCTCAGGCAGATCGACTCTAAAGGCCAACGATCCAATTCTCTCAAGAATTCTAAACGGTCCAATGAATCTGGGTGCTAACTTTCCTGCCCTTTTGAATCTTACAACTCCTTTCATCGGGGAAACTTTCACAAATACCAAATCCCCGACTGCAAACTCTAAGTCCCTTCTCCATTGAGCGACATAACTTTTCTGTCGATCCTGGGCTTCTTTCATCCTTTCCTTGATCATAGCCACTTTCTCTGATGCTTCTCAAATCATCTCTGGTCCAAGAACTAAACGGTCTCTAGTCTCAACCCAACATGAAGGTGATTTACATGGTCGCCCATACAAAGCTTCATAGGGGGCCATACCAATGCTAGCTTGGTAACTGTTGTTATAAGAGAACTCTACTAGGTGAAGGTGATCTTCTCACGATCCTCCAAAATCCAAAATACATGCTCTCAAAAGATCCTCCAAAATTCGGTTCACCCTTTTGGTTTGTCCGTCTGTCTACGGGTGATGGGCTGTGCTCAAATTCAGCTCTATCCCTAAAGCGGCTTGCAATGCTCCCCAAAAACGACTGATGAAGATGGGATCTCGATAACTAACTATATTTACTGGGATTCTATGCAGTCGAACGAACTCCCTCAAATAAATTTCTGCCAAAGAAGCTGCAGTTCTGGTTGACTTCACTGGAATAAAGTGGGCGCTTTTGTTGATCGATCTACAATTACCCAAATGCCTTCATTACCTCTTCTTGTTCTGGGTAACCCATCGATAAAGTCCATGGATACTTGCTCCCACTTCCAATTCGGTATCTCCAATGGTTGGAGCAACCTAGCAGTCTTCTGCTGGTTACTCTTGACCTGTTGACAATTTGCACACCGGTTCACGAAGATCGAAATGTCTCTCTTCATCCCTTTCCACCAAAAGGCCTTCTTCATATTCTGAAACATTTTAGTTACTCCTCGGTGGATAGATAACCTTGACTGATGGCACTTTCTTAGCACATCCTATCTAATTCCATTAACATTTGGCACACAAATCCGTCCATTCATTCTCAAAATGCCTCGGGAGTCTATTTGAAAACTAGAGATAGTTCCCTCCTCAACATCCTTCTTAAGCCGAGCTTGAATAGGGTCTTCTTCTTGGAAATATGCAATTCTCTCCATTAGTGCTGGCTTAACTTCTAAATTTGCAATCGTTGCCACATTCCTACTCAACGCATCTGCAACGACGTTTGCTTTCCTTGGTGTGTAAAGTATCTCTAGGTCATAAGACGCGAGAAACTCCAGCCATCTTTGCTGCCTTAAGTTCAAATCCTCTTGGGTAAAAAGATACTTTAATGATTTGTGATACGTATATAACTCAAACTTTGTACGCAAAAGATAGTGCCTCCACACCTTCAGTGCATAGACTACTGCCAAAAGCCCCAATTCGTGCGTAGCATAATTTTTCTTATGAGGTTTCAATTATTGAATCGCATACGCTATTACTTTACCATTCTGCATTAAAGCTGCTCCCAATATGGACCTACAAGCATCCATGTAAACTATTAATCCTTCATTCCCATCTAGAATAGTCAAGACATGAGTGCTCGTCAATTTATCCTTTAACTCATTGAATGCTTGATCGCACTTGGGTGTCCAAATAAACTTAGCATCCTTCTTCGTCAGCTTTGTTAGATGAGAAGCAATCTTCGAGAAATCTTTAATAAATCTTCTATAGAAACCTGCCAATCCCAAGAAACTTCTTACCTCAGTCACACTATTGGGTTTCTTCCAATCTTGAACCGCAACTACTTAAGCCGGGTCCACTAATATGCCTTCTCCTGAAACTACGTGCCTTAGAAATCTAACTTCGGATTTCCAAAAATGGCACTTAGAAAAATTTGCTTTTAAAACATGGATTCTTAAAGTACTTAGAACAATTTTAAGATGATACTTTTGCTCTTCACCCGTTTTAGAATAAACAAGGATGTCATCGATGAAGACTAGAGCAAACTTGTCAAGAAAATCCCAAAACACTCTATTCATCAAGTCCACGAAATAAGCAGGTGCGTTAGTCAATCCGAACAGCATGACTAACCACTCGTAAAAAAAATTAGGGGTATGAAAAGAGGTTAAGCGTACGCTCTCTTTTGCTATCCTTAATTGGTGAAAACCAGTGGCAAGATCCAATTGAGAAAATATCCGAGCTCTATGGAGCTGGTCAAACATGTCATCAATCCTAGGTAAATGATACTTATTCTTGATAGTCCTCTTATTTAATTCTCGGTAATCCACACATAATCTAAGAGAACCATCGAACTTGGTAACGAAAACTACTAGCGATCCCTAACTTGATGTGCTGCGTCTGAACAAACCTTTCTGCAATAAATCAAACGTCTGCTTCTCCAATTCTCTTCTTTCCGTTGGAGCAAATCTTCGAGGAGTTTGTACAATAGGTCTTGTTCATGGAATCAAATCAATGCAGAATTCCACTTACCGATGAGGAGGTAAACTTTGCACTTCTTCAAAAATATCCTTGAAGTCCCGAATGATTGTTATATTCCTTATCTCCTCTTTGGATACTTTGAGGGGATACAGAAAACTGCTCATCAACCCCCTAGGCTCTCCGCAACATATATCAACGTTTCTATCTATTACATATTTTACTATGATCGCCCTTCTAACACAGTCCAAGATAGCTTTAAACTTAGATAACCAATCCATTCTCAATAATACTCCAAAACCCATGAACCGGAAACAAGTCAGAAAAGAAAGGTCGATCTTGATAAGAAATAGGCACATTCAAACATATGGGGCCAAGATTGGTCAGACCCCCAATTGGGTTCGACACACAAAGCGAATTTTGGAGAATAACATATTTAAGATTCAACTGGTTCATTAGGTCATACGAGATAAAACTATGGGATGCACCGGTATCAAATAACACTCTAACAGGAATATCGAAAATGGATAGTGTACCTTGCAACACCTGCTTTCCTTTTGAGTCCGTAGAAGTAGATGGTATTTCCTTAATAGCAAAAGCTTGTCTCTGTGATACCTTCTTTGGAAAAGGACACTGGTTCTTCACATGCCCATGTTTTTGGCAATTGTAGCATAGTGGTCCACTAGCCGGGTTCGGGCACTGATTTGCAAAGTGGCCCATTTGGTTGCTCTTATAACAAAGGATCTTAGTCAAGTCTTACTGCTTGTTCTGAGCTAGAGCTCCACCTCTAGGCGTCTTTCCTGACCACTTCTTCTTCCCTCTACGCTTGAAAAACGTTTTACTAGGAACATGTATCACTGATAAAGGTTGGGCATTAACTGCTAGCACTACTCCTTTCTGAACTCCTTGCTCAATATCAAGAGCCTCAAATCTCAAAGCCATATTGATCAGATTGGTAAAGGTACAGTTGAGATGATTGGTCATTTCCTAATTAAATTCTAGTCACATTACTTTCACGAACATTTCATTCTTTTTAAGTGGCGTATCAATCAATCCTGGCCCAAAGCGGGACAATGCATTGAACTTATGCTCATATTGTGCCACTATCATCTCACCCTGTTTTAAATCCATAAAAACTTCTGAACAACTGAGTCCTTCTCTCCTCTAGGATAAACTGAGCTTCAAAACCCTCTTTAAACTGCGCCCAAGAGAAATCTTCTTCTGGTGTATTCATGGTGACTGAATCCTACCAATCCATTGTTGCTTTCTGAAGTTCACGCGATGCCAACAATCTCTTTCTAGCATCTTCCAACTGAAGATCCCCGAATATCTTCTCACAAGAGCAGAGCCATGTATGAACTCCCAAAATATCTTTAGTTCCATAGAAAGGCTTACCACCTAAAGCACTGTAATTCTTGCACAAGGTCGCAAAGTTTTGAGGCAGCTGAACTTGCATCACTGCATCTGCTACCGGCTCTACAACTGGCTCATTTCAAGGAGCTCTACCATTTGTAGCCGTGCTGGTTCCAGATCCTCTCCCTCTTCTTCCTCTTGTACTCATTTTCAATAACCTAGATAGGTGACAGGTATCATTAGAATACAAAGATATGGTCAAGTGAAACTGCAATAAAGGATCTAAAGCCAGACTTTTAGGAGAGAAAAGGAAACACTCTCTTAAGATTAACGCATTCTAGGGCTCTACTCACCCTACTCTAATGAGTTGTACCCCAACCAGGCTAAGATGTTTGCTCAACTGAAGCTATGATACAACTGTAATGACCCACCTTTCTGACCCCTAGGGACGACACTTAACACATCCTCGGTGTTCGTTTGCCATTGCCTAAGCATCAGAAAAGTGAATTGTCGTGGGGTTAAATAAAGAACCGAATAGAAAACCTCACAACGAAACTGTAAAATAAACCATAACAGTCAATAGTACGTAAGGTTACTCCTTAACCGGGAGTTATTAGAGTTACACAAAGTACTACAAATAAGCTTAGACAGCTATAACAAACAGCCTTAACATATGCTGAAACAAAATACACTTACACAAACAAGATAATATAGCAGAATAGATAACTAAGAAGATGAAAGCCTCCTGCTCGGACGCCGTCTTCAAAAAACCCACATAGACCTGTTACTCTCGAATTGCTCAAATAAAATTGAGTACCCGAGAGTTTAGGGAAAACAAACAACTCGGGTCAGACGATATGTCTGGTATGAGTATAATTTTAAATCAATAGGTGGGTGATTAAACACAAAAATGTGAGACCACGTCGCTGAACATGGAATGGGTTTACTCTCACATGAATCAACATCCAAACGTGAAGAATGGATAAATAATTAAACATCGCAAAGAGTGGTTGACTCTTCCCGATTAAATTAAGGAAACAAATTCAAAGGTTCGAATCAAATAAGGAAAGGAAAATCTCTAACAAATAACTAGGAAGGTGCACCACCCTTGAAGTATACCTCTAGTAATATACTTCTGAAAAGCTCATATACTCCATAACATTTCTCGAACAACACCAAGCCGGACCCCGCCAAACCTTATCGAGTATCCAAATATTTCACATCTAATTGCACTACCAAATCCAATCTAGATAAGATATGAAAGTACCCTAATGGGAGCAACCACACATAGCTTGGCTTCCTCTCGCGCTTTGGATTTAGTCATTTCCGACAAAGGATATCAATGATCGATGGAGCAACACATCGTCTTAGAATGATGATAATAAAGAAGATGAAGTAACCGATAACCGAGAAACCAACTACCGAGGATATAAAACTATCATGTATGGAAGTTAAGTCTTGTATACGTATCACCACTCATCGAATTAAAAGTTGTACTATTTCTCGGTTGACAATTATACCGGATAAGTCAAGGTAGTGTTACCTCGAAGTCATATCTCATGATTATTCTTAACTTTCAAAATAGCGACAAGTCTACTTCTTTGATGTTTAGTGCTAATTATACAAATAAATCGTTTCCATACAAGTGAATTGCTTTATAGAAATTAATCCATTTCCATAAACAATTCAAATTTTTTCTTTTAAAAACCCGAATTCGTGCTTGGCTTCACATTACAAGTATTAGCTTCAAGACACTTTGTTAAAAGAGTTTCCTAACTTTAAAACATCATTATAAAAGGATTTAATAACTGATCCTTATTTAATTGGATACTTCGCTTTAACTACCATAAATGAGAATAATTAATTATCTTTAAACTTCGTTAATCAATTTGGATAATTGACTTCAAAATACCCTTTAATTAAAAAGGTTAATCACCTTTAATTAACGAAATTAATTAAATTAATTTATTAAATTTAATCTCATTAATTACTTTAATTAATTAAATTTTGACATCATTAATTAAGTTAATTAATAATAAATAAATACCATTAATTAAATTAATTAATTTAAAACATAACTAAGGAAAATATTAATTAAATTTAAATTAATTAATCAAATTAAAAATCATCAATTGAAAGGAGTTAATTTATTTTAATCATCATTAATTAAAATGATTAATTAATTTTAATCCATCATTATTAAATAATTAATTAACCTTAATTTCATTAGACAAAATGTTTAATTTATTTTAAGTATCATTAACAAAGCAATTAATTAAATTTAAACACATCATTAATAAGTTAATTGATTAATTTTACTCATCATTAACAAGTTAACTAATTAACCTTATCCTTAATAATTAATTAATTAATTTTAAAAATCTTTATTAAAATAATTAATTAAATTTGAAATCATCCTTATTTAACAACTTTATTAACTTGTAAAACCAAACCCAAGCTAGAGAAATAAATCAAAAAATTTCGATAAGGATATGTTTGTCGAAAGTGCCGATATAGTGATAGTTGCTATACAGACACTTCGACAACTAATTCATGTCATTTTACTTTCATCCATACATCATATAAAATAAGCAAAACAATAATACAAAGTGCTAAACTATTCTACAACATATAGAGAATAATCATTAACAATATAACTAACTTTTACTACTAACATTCAAAACTTGCTTACAAACTTGGTTACTGAACTAACAAGGTGACAACTTTTCAACGTATAACCTAATCCAACATACATCACATGGTAATACAAACACAACAAGCCACTAATAAAAAATATACGAACAATATTTTAGTTTTAAAAGTTAAGATTTTGAAAGATGAGATTTTTACTTATAATAGCTTACTAACTTCAACCGAACTTGTTCTAGAACTTCAAAAACCTTTAGATCTTTGCAAAAACTTTGAAAAACTGAAGTCTTTAAGACAAAAGCATTAAGATAACATCGGCTCTGATAAGTCTAGGCTTGGCCATAAATAAAATATGAAGATGGTGGGCTTGTTTTCTAGGATAAAGTGATGAAAAAGAAGATGGAAGAGTTTAAATAAGTTTTATACAAGATATAAAAGGAAAAGTTAACATTTTTGAATTTGAAAAAAGTTTTGGAAGCCACGATAACTTAAAGAAAACTTGCATGAGGTTTGAAAATGCACTGCAAGGAGAACAGTGATTTCTGACGGCTAAAAACCGTCGGCGGCCGTCGGGAAAAGCCGTCGGAACATACGTCGTCGGGGAGCAGTATTTCTGACGGTTTCCGACGGCTGGTGCCGGACTTATTTCCGACGATTTCCGATGGCTTCCGACGGATTCCGACACCTGTCGGAATCCGTCGGAAGCTGTCGGAAAAAATGGCCTACAGGCTGTCGGAAGCCGTAAGAAATTACCTATCTGTAAACTGTCGGAAGCCATCGGAAACCGTCGGAAATCTGCTGTTTTTTTTATTACTGCTGCAAATATAGGCTTCCATCCACATTTCTCTTCCAAAAACTATTACACTAATACTGCACAATCCAATATACAATATACCAACCAAATATCAAAACCCAAACTACACAAAATTAATCAAACACACAAATATATCAAATGACATCAAAATAAAATACATAATATACATAACCATTCCAACAACCCCAATAATAAGTGTTATACCATGTTATACATACACAAAATCATGAACATCCACATTATTATACAACCACACAACCAAGTGTATCAAAAATAATCATACAAAACTAAAAAAATCATACCTAAAAAAGCAAGAAAGCAATGAATCAATCTCCTCCAGATCCAAAGCCAGCCGAGGAAGGGAAGCGGCCACCAAACTGCTGCATGTACTCTAACAACTGTGTGGTCTGCATGGCCTGTTGGCGGTTCTGCTCCTCCAGTTGGGACACTCTAGTCCGCAATTCTTCTATATCGGCTAGATCGCTCTGAGCTCTATTCCGCCGACCTCGTCTCTGACTGTTGGCCTGCAATAAATATTAAATTTAGCTGTATGATCTCTGTAAGTGTATGTGCATATCTCTGTAAATGAATAAAATTCAAGTTTATTGTTTTAAAAAGGTCCAAATAGCATATTTGAAGTATTCAAGATAAAATTATATATTCCAACATAGAATTTTGATTTAAATATCAAATTAGCAGTAAAATAAATTATTTACCACTTGATTGCCAAATCCGTATCGTCTGCCATGCTCTGTTGGATCCATAACGGACTCAAAAATAGCATCCTCCTCATTAGTCGTCAGCTGTTCTCGACCCGTATCAGCAAGGAGTTTCTGGCGCTACTCCATAAACTTTTCCTGCATTAACAAATAAATAACATCATATTTTATTTACATACAATTATTATCGTCCTGCCATGTATACGAAACAGTTCCGTCCGGATTTACATGCTCGACAGCATGCGTACGAGTGAACACGTCCATATAGCCCACGGGACCATGCGCCTCAGCTTCTTGAAGTTGATTTTTACATACAATTATTATACATTTAAAATTATATAGCATAAACTATTTACAATTATCATTCAGTAAATTTACCAACTCCTGCCGATACTGCTGAAATGACTTCGACCCTCCACGATGAGTGACGGGATTTTTATTTCTGTTTGCAGAGTTTCTATCCGACTCTGCCTGTACATTCAAAATTTGATACATTATTTTTCGATCACATCAAATTAATAATTCAAAAAAATTTAGTATACTTGCCTTCGCCACGTCCGTTTCCCAATATCCCAACCATGCTTGCCATACGCTCTCCCCCATCCACCGTGGTTTCTTACCAGATTTCTTAATTTCAGATATCGTGTCCCTATAATTCTTGCGCATCTTCTTCATCCAGTATCCTCGTGCCAGCAGCATATCGTTTGTCTGGATGTCTATCTCAGCCTGTGTTTCACGATAAAAAGTAAAAAAAAAGATTACACTGTAAATGATAAACAATAGAAAAACGACAAAAACAAATTAAAAATGGAAAACATAAAAATATACATACTAGGACATCCTGCCATATGCACTCTATGATGTGAGGAGGGATGTTATCCCACTTCGGCCAGCAAGCACTCATCCTACTATGATAAGAAGCTCTAGAGACATCCATCACAACCTTCGAGGGAAGTAGGTCGAACCTCCTGTTTTTAAATACGATACAGATAAGTATGTACGTATATCATAAAAAAAATAAGATGCTGAAGAAAATTTAATTCTTACCCCTCTGCTCTAGGGACTAACGAAACCGCTGGACGCTGTGACTCTTGCGATGGGCCACTGCCATCGCCTCTTGATGAACGTGAAGAGCTCCTACCTCTATATGACATTGTGATAAACCTGTGACGTATATACACATCATTATATAAGAGAATAATAACATGATAATGAAATATATTTCATATGTAAATGACATCAACGGTATAAATTGCTTAATTAATGACTGAAATGGAAATAGAAATGGAAGTGTGTTATACCTGATTCATAATGGGTGTACTGTTCCGACGATAAGCAGATTTCATTGCATTTTTAATTAAAATTGCTAAATAAATGACAAATGGAAATGACATAAAACATGTAAACAATGGTAAACAGATTTGGTTTCATAGTCACATCAATTTCATAATACATTAAGAATTCAACATAGTTACATCAATTGCAAAAAAATCAAATTCAAATTTATATCAGTCATCAACGTCTTCTGATTCAGATTCGGTCTCGTTTTCTACGATATTTTCCTCTGCACTGTCAAACGCTTCTACCAAAACATTTGATTCATCGATCAAAGGACCAAAATCTGTATGATCATCTGTAATTATTATTTCGTTATTTTGCTCAAGATCTGCCTGATAAGCTTGTTCGTCCGGAATATTCTTCCCATCGAATGTGAATCTAGCCTTTGTTTTAAAAACTTCAGACCAATCTGCTTTATCTCTTTTTATAGACGGATAAGGAGCGTAATAAACTTGCAATGCTTGTTTGGCTAGTACAAAAGGATCATACTTGTGATAGTGCGATGTATGCTTTATTTCGATAAGATTATAATCCTTGTGCACATTAATTCCAGAACCTGGAACATTGCTAAACCAATTGCATCTAAATAAAAACACCTCCGCGGGTCGTGAGAAATATGTCAGTTGCAAAATTTGTGTTAGAACGCCATAAAAATCATTTAAGTGATTTTCTGGATCGTCACTACCTTTAACAAATACACCAGTATTATTTGTTAATTTTTCTGCACCGTATTCTTTGGTGTTAAATTTATATCCATTGACGAAATATATTGGATATGTCTTGACCACTCTTTTTGGTCCCATCGCAAGATGTTTCAACCCTTCGTCAACAACACAATTTCTCGGCTCATAAACGTAATTTGAAAACCAACCGGAAAATTCTTTACTGAGATCTCCGTTCGGATGTTCACGTTCACAAACACTGTTTATATAAACAAATTATTACATTAGGTTATACACGCGCATGCATTATAGAAAAGAATAAAACACAAATTATTATTTCAGATTACCTAACAAACGGTGCAACCTCGGCACAATTTAGAAGAATATAAGTGTGTGCTACATGAAGATCTCTATCGTCTAGCCATATTTCTACACATTTTCCAGAAGGCCGACCATGTTGTCTAAAAATAGATAACATTGCTTAAGAGGACTCTTGTTCGTCGCCTTCGTTATTACGAGGAACACTTTCAAATGAAATATTCACATGGTCACTGAAATAGTGAGAGAAAAAGAACGAAGCTTCTTCTTCGATGTAAGATTTACATATCGAACCTTCAACTCGTGTTTTTTGCTTCACTTTTTTCTTCAGATGATTCAAATATCTATGCAAAATTAATTTATATTAACTTCATCTTTCAAATGCAATTAAATTACGTGATAACATATTACATACCTCTCAAATGAATACATCCATCCATATTGGATATGACCTCGAAGTCGTGCTTCAGATGGGAGATGAACAGGTAAATGTTCCATTACATTAAAAAAACCTGGCGGAAATATTTTCTCTAATTTGCAAAGCAATATAGGAATATCCACTTCAAGTTTATGTAAACGTTGCACTTTTAAAGTAGTCGAACAAAGCTCTTTGTAAAACATACTAAGCTCCGTTACTACCTTCCAAACTTTTAATGGCAGTAGTTCTTTGAACATAGCGGGAAATAAATTTTCCATCATTATGTGACATTCGTGACTTTTCATTCCGCTCAATCTACCATTTTTAAAGTCAACACATCTACGAAGATTTGATGATATCCCATCAGGAAATCTTAACTCTTCCACCCATTTTAACACAGCTTTAACTTGATTATTATCTAATTCGTAACATGCTTTGGGTTTTTTACTGTCACTTGGTTTCATATGAAGCTCAGGACGTTTGCATAATTCTTCTATATCACGTCTTGATTTCAAATCACCCTTCGTCTTTCCTTTCACATTCAAAATTGTGTTAAAAACATTATCAAATACATTTTTCTCATTGTGCATCACATCTATATTATGACGAAGCAGAAGATGTTTCCAATACGGCAAATCCCAAAAAATAGTTTGTTTGCATCAGTTATGAACAACTGATTTGCCTTCAATTTCTGTTTGCTCTCCAGTTTCATATATCTTTGTATAGTCCCTAACAAGTTCATATATGTCTTCGCTTGACCATATCGTCGATGGTTGTCTAGTTTCTACTCTATTAGCTAAAAAGTTTTTCTTGTCTCCTCTGAAGGGATGATTTACATGGAGAAAATATCGATGACAGTCAAACCATGAAATTTTCTTACCATGAGGTAAAGAAAACGCTCGTGTTTCATCCATGCAATATGGACATGCTAAACGACCGGCAGTACTCCATCCTGAAAGCATTGCATAGGCAGGAAAATCACTTAGTCCACAACAAAGAAGCAAACATACGAAAAATTTTCTTCTTGGATACATCGTATGTTTCTACTCCTTCGTTCCACAGTACTTTTAACTCCTCAATCAACGGTTGTAAATATACATCGATTCCTTGTGTCGGATCGTCGGGGCCAGGAACGACAACAATAAGAAACATATATTGCGTTTGCATACACATCCATGGAGGTAAATTATACGGCGTGACGATAATGGGCCAGGATGAATATTTAGAACCAAATTGAGAAAATGGAGAAAAACAGTCCGTACATAATCCTAATCTAACATTTCGACTTTCCGCTGCAAAATTTGGATACGTTTTATCGAAATGCTTCCATGCTTCTCCATCGGCCGGATGTGTCAACGTACCCTCTTCCTCCGTTCTCACACTATGCCATCTCATATTAGATGCAGTTACAGAAGATGCATATAATCTTTGAAGTCTTGGAGTTATGGGTAAGTAATGCATACGCTTGTATGGAACTTCCTTCCCCTTCTTTTTTCTTGGTTTGTATCTCTCCTGGTTACAAATTTTACAATTTCTAAGGTTTGCGTCTTCTTTCCAAAATAACATGTTGCCTTTTAAACATGTATCTATTTTCTGATAAGGTAAACCAAAAGCCGACATAAGTTTTTTAACTTCATAGTGATTTTCACACATTAGATTATCGGGCGGCATATGTCTTTTTGCAGCTTGTACAACAGCCGTAAACCCAGCTTCAGTGATGTTTTATTTTGACTTCATCGCAATGTATTCTGCGATTACTGACAGCTGAGTGCCGCTTTTACAACCTTCCCAAATAGGTTTCTTAGCAGCATCTAGTAAATCAAAAAAAAATTTTGCTTTAATATTTAGTTCTTCAACATTTCCATCATCGTCGTCAACTTCAACCATAGGAAACATTGATCGTGCTGCATCTTCGACCATATTTTCTATACGGCTCGTCCTAACTATTTCGTTAACGACACTTTCAGACTCTACAGAAGTATTTGCTACAACTTCTCCATGCCGATCCCAAACATAATACTCAGGTCGAAACCATTTTTGCACAAATGAACTTTCACAATATCTGGTAAAAAATACTTCAAATGTCTACACCTACGACACAGACAACGAATTTCTGGATCGTTTCCGTTATTACTTAAAGCGAATTCAACAAACATGTTTATACCATTATAAAAATCTGCTTTTATTGAGCCCCTCAGTCCTTTTCTTTGGTACATCCATCTCCTCCGATCAACAAAATAATCAATCATTTTTCCTATTTGAGAAAATTAGAAGTTCAAAATTTAATATTTATTTTCAAGAATACAAATTCGAAAAAGATTATTTTCATGGTCGTATAATATTTAAATTTAAAGAACAACTTCACAAATTTAAAAATATTTTCAAATAGGGCACATTTTAGTTTTTAACGTATTGATATAAAAAATTGTATAAATTTTTTTTCCATGGTGGGGCATCCTACTTCCCATTACAAACACAATAAGTATTTATATTTCGTATATTACTTTGTCTCAAACGATTCAACAAAATTTCGACAGCATTTCCCTTTTGTTCCCTGCATTGTACACAAATGCGTGTACGTAGGAAACAAAAAAGAAAAGTTAGGCCGAAATTTTATGAACCGTTTGAGACGAAGTAGTATACAAAATGTAAATACTTACTGTGTTCATAACTTGTTCAATACAGGGACAAATCCAACAAACATTGTACCAGACGAATATAAATGGTCGTTTTTTGAAAAAAAACGACTATTTATATAACGATCATGTACAACACTCGTCAGACGGGGCCAAAAACTGTCTAAGGGACATTAGTTAATTAAATGTGCGCATTTTATGAAAAAATACAGTTTTACTAACTGTTCACATTTACAAAAATATATTTTAATTTAACACATTTATTCGACGTATTACATCAACTTAAGGCTCGTTCGACACATTTTTTTTTGTTGCATAAGTCAATACGTGCACAATATAATATTCCTAGCTCGTGCATTCATTTTATCTTATTCCAACTAACACAATACAATGATAGCAGCGCTACACACATATACAATCGTAGAATCAAGGCATACACAACGATTTACATATACACGAACAACCACAAATTATACATGTTTTTCACAATTTCACGATAAAAGATGAAATAGAAATACCATGGAATGCTAGAAACTACTATAACACTATTGGAAACAATTTCAATCACCAATTAGCCCTAATTTAACAACTTATGCAAATCTAGATTTAGGGTAAACATTAGATTTTTGGCGAAAATAAGATATTATACCTGACCTAGAGAGCAATAGACGTTGATTATGCAGCCGGGGAGGATCCGCAAGCTCGAAATTGATGATTGAAAGCTTGGAGAAGAGATTTGGGGATTTAGGGTGAATTATTTTCGTATGAAAAATATGGAGGAAGAAGGCTCGACTGGGCCTGTATTTCATAAATTTCCAACGGCTTCCGACGGCCACCCTCCGTCGGTATTTAGCATTTTTCTAGTAGTGATGAAATTATAAATGAGAAAATGATAAAAAGAATTAGGAATTTTCTTATATATAAAGTTGATAAGTGAAATTACTAAAAACGCCCCTCGTCCTTTACCCTCCACAACATTATGCCACCTCACCATACCATCTCATCCTTGTCTCCCCCTCCCAAATTTCAAATTTTACATGTCTATCTTCCCCATTTTCAAAGCAAACATGAAATAAATGCATATATATAATAAGTTGCCAAAATATCACATCATGTCTCACAAGGCATCTTTATGGAATATTCCATTTTATTTTTCATGAAATGTTATAACATATATATATATATATGTTTATGTACTTAACTACATGCATACATGTATATACATATGCCCTAACTTTATTCATATAAGTGTGTATTTGATATATCAATGTACACAACGTTTTTCGACAACTTTTCAACACCGAAAAGTCGATAATTCGAAAAACGGTTTTCGGTCACATTTTCTATTTTATTCAAACTAAATATTTTTGTAAACTATTTTTAAAAACTATTTAACCATCATTATTTATTATATAAAATATTTTTATTTTAGTCATAAATCCATTAATTAATTATTTAAAAATATATTAAATATCCATATTTTAGACAAACACCATTGTCCTAGTGGTTAAGTGATTCGGCTTTGGTGCGAGAGGTCATAAGTTCGAAACTTGCGTAGTATGATTCGAACGTTTATTGACATGTGATATGTTGTCTAAGTGACATGTTTTATATAAATTACCATTTCAAAATATATATATATATATATATATCTATATTTTAATGAGGATAAATTACGGGTGTTACAAAAATATTTTGAATAGGCATAAGATATTAAAAGATATATGTATATCTTATAGAAAATAATTTTGTGTTAAATTGCTCATTGAGTGCTTTAAGAATTCTGGTCGATGCACCTGATCAACGTTATCGGTATGGAATCCTAAACACTAGGATGAGACATCTGGATTTATAGTGTTTTGGGCAATAAAATGTTTTCGGAAATAATAATAGTATATAATATTTTTGTAAAGTGGATAGAATTTTGAAATAAGTTAAATATTATATATATATATTAAAATAGATATATTGAAAAAATTGTTTTGTAGGTAAAATAATATTTTATATAAGTTTATAAATTATATTTTTCTAAAGAGATGCCTTGGGGTGTTTTGATAAATAAAATATTTAAAATGAATATAGGATTTATATTTTAATTAAATATGGCATTTGTAAAATCTTTTATGTTCATTTACAAAGATACATGTTAATTTGTCTCCATATACTCTTATATTGAAATACATAAAGCTTCACCATTGTTAATGCCTCTTACCAGTATTCTTGTGATTTTGTACAAGTATTCTTGTTGTAGTATCAAAGCAAACCTTTTCATTTGCAATTCAAGTCACATGTGCCCCATGTAATGATAGATTTACACTTGGAAATTAAAATGGTTACAACTTAGACAATGAAAAGAAGTTAGAGTTGCAGATAAAAGGATTCTAGCAATAAAAATAGAACCCGTTCTTTTCCTCCCTTTTTTCGGCTCCGTCTTCTCCTGCTTGGTTTGCAAGGAAGTGTGGAATGCGATTGGTCCGCATCCCTTTCTACCTACGACTTTCTTTTGATCTTTCGGAGCCCTTGGTCCCCTCTTCATCCCGGTGTTCATCGGCTTGCTCTCTTCCTTCTTCTTCTTGCTATCTATCCATTTCCATTCCACTAATGAGTAAGGCAGAAATTGCGCTCCTTAATGAGCGCCTCGATTGCTTATCTAGGAACTCGGCCCCGTCATCTCCTACGACTGGTGCTTCACTGTCTCTTGTGAGGGGGAATGATGATGTGGTGTCTTTTGAGACATCTCCCCAGCCTCCCGCCCCTCCTCCACGATCGTGCCGCCGTGGCTCTCGTAGAGCACCGACTACTCCTCGCACCATCCGCACATGCTCTATGGCGGCGTCCGAGCAGGTCGATCGATCCTCTCGGTTTTCGCTGTATCTTGTCTGATTTTTTCTGCTTCCCCTTGTCCAGTGTTTAGGTTTCTCGTCTTGCCTCTTCTTTCTCTTTTAGTTCTTCATGGCTAACTTCCTATTCTGGAATATCCGTGGTATTGGCAACGATGCGTCGTTGGCTAGGCTAAAACGCATTATCAGGAAGCACTCTGTTGGTTTGGTTGCTATTCTGGAACCTTTTATTGCCCCGGAAGGTATCCCCAATATTGTTTTATCCTTAGGTTTTGGCGGTGGCTTCACCAACATCTCGGGAAAGATTTGGATCTTATGGTCCAAATCCCTGGCGGCTCGCCCCGTATTTGATTCTCCTCAGCTTCTTTCATTGGCTTGTTCGTCTCCCTCTTTTTCCTCCCCCTTTTTATTCTCGGCGGTTTATGCCAAATGCGATCGTTCGGAGAGATTAGTTCTTTGGTCCGACATCCTTGCCCTTGGTTCTTTGGGGCTGGATATTTCTGTGATTGGCGACGATTTTAATATTGTCACCTGCCAAGTAGAAAAACGGGGTGGGGCCGCCGTCAACCGTGCAGCGATGGAGGATTTCAACTCTTTCATTGTAAGCTCTGGCCTCTCTGAGCTTCCTTTTACCGGTTCTGCTTTTACCTGGTCTAACAACCAAGAGTGACCGAACCGAATCCTTTCTAGACTTGACCGTGTTTTCGGGTCGGAGGATTGGTTTCGCCTTCCCTTTTCTTTCTCGATCTCTCACCTCCACCGGTCCTTCTCTAACCATGCTCCTCTGATTGTTCGATGCTTCCCCTTCTCCCTTACGGGTCCTTCTTCTTTTCGGTTCCAGAGCATGTGGAGATTTCATCATACTTTTCTTCAAGAGGTTTCTAACTCCTGGAGCGACCCAATTGGTGCCCCTCCCTGTGCTATTTTCGGTCGTAAGCTTAAGCGTCTCAAGGGGTGTCTTAAAGTATGGAACCAGCAGGTTTTTAAGAACATTTTTGATCGCGTGCGGTTGGCTGAAGAGACTCTTATCTTAGCCGAATCCTTGCTAGACGAGGATCCGACTTCGGCAAACAAGGAGGCTTGGGATCTCGCTCAGTCCATTTTCTCCTCGGAGCTGCATATCGAGAATGACTTCCTCCGTCAAAAGGCTAGGATCAAGTGGGTAATCGACGGTGACTCAAACTCAAAATTCTTCCATTCCTCTATACGCAAGAAGAATAACCTGCTAACGATTCGCGAGATTTTGCGACCTGGTCTATCTATGGCCTCCTCGCCTGAGGAAGTTAAAGATACCATTCTGGACCACTTTCAATCCTTTCTCGGTTCAAAGTTTGTATCGGTATCTGATCCGGCTCTGTTAGCCTTCATTCCGCGTGTCGTTCCTTCTCCGGAGAGTGTCCATCTTGCGGAACTCCCAACCGCTGAGGAGATCCGATCTTGTGTCTTTGCCTTAAGCAAGGATAGCGCCAGCGGCCCGGACGGCTTCAACGGTGTTTTTTACAGGTCCACCTGGCCTATTATTCAGGCTGATTTTTGTCTTGCTGTTCAGTCCTTTTTCTCCGAAGAAACTCTTCCCACTGGTTGGACGTCCACCAACCTTATTCTCATACCTAAGTGCGAGAGACCAAGGTCGTGTGTGGATTTCCGGCCGATCAGCCTGTGTAACTTTTCGAATAAAGTTATATCTAAGATCCTAGCCAATCGCTTGGCCCCCTTTCTTGAACGTATTATTTCCCCTTCTCAAGCGGGCTTTGTTAAAGGTCGTTTGATTTCTGATAACGTCCTTCTCGCCCAGGAACTGATTTCCCAGATTGATCGGAAAGTTAGGGGTTCTAATGTTGTCTTCAAATTGGACTTGGCTAAGGCCTATGATCGCATGTCCTGGTTTTTCGTCATCAAGGTTTTACGGGCCTTCGGGTTCCCGAAATCCCTAATCGACTTGGTTTGGAGGCTCATCTCCAACTGTTGGTTCTCTGTGCTCATTAATGGTTCGGCTACCGGTTATTTCAGGGCGGGGAGGGGTTTGCGTCAAGGAGACCCACTCTCGCCATCTCTTTTTGTGATCGCGGCGGAGGCTCTCATTCGCGGTATCCAAACATTAACTATCTCCGTTCAGGTCCAACGCTTCGGGATTCCAAGGGGTTGCCCCCTTATCTCATCCCTATCATTTGCAGATGACATTGTCATTTTTTCTAATGGGAGTCGCTCCTCTGTCCGGAGGCTCCTTAGTTTCATCTATCAATACGAGAGGTCCTCGGGCCAACTCGTTAACCCTTCCAAAAGTAGCTTCGTCCATGCGAAGGACTTGTCTGCCCCTCGTGCTTCCTGGATAGAGACTGTCTCGGGGTTCAAGGAAGCATCCCTCCCTCTTCCTTACCTGGGTATTGTTCTATACAGAGGTAGAAAGCTCAATGTTTTTTTCGACTCTTTGGCAGACAAAGTGAGGGGTAAGATTTTACGCTGGAATGCAGCTCTGCTTTCCCAAGCTGGTAGACTGGTTCTTATCAAGTCTGTTTTAGACTCGATGGGAACTCATGTTTTCGCGGCTATGACCCCTACCTCTTCCTTCTTTCGGTCGTATCGGGCTTTGGCCTCGTCTTTTTTTGGGGCAGTAAGGACAACGCCCGGCGTCACCACTGGGTGTCGTGGGAAGTGGTTTGTCGTCCCAAAAACGAAGGTGGTTTGGGTCTTTGTAATCCCAAGGACCTTTGTGCGGCTTTTTCCTGTAAGTTGTGGTACAGGTTTGGTGCTAACGACTCTTTATGGGCATCTTTCCTCCATGCTAAATACCGTAGGCTAGCGAGTTCTAATTTCTCAGGTTCGCCATCCTATGCTAGCGAGACCTGGAAGCACATGCAGTCGGTGAAGCCATTATCTGATTCTCATGGTGGCTCTATTGGCTGGGATGGCGCTTCGTTTTCCATTCTGAAAGCTTGGACTTCGATTAGAACTCCCAGTCCCATTCGTCCAGTTTTCTCGTTCATTTGGGATTCCCGTATTCCACCCAAGGCTTCTATTTTGATGTGGCGAATACTTCACGATGGGTTGCCACTAGATGAAAATCTACAAAAGATCGGCATCCCCTTTGTTTCCTGATGCCGTTGCTGTGGCAACGGGGAAGCGGAATCCTTGAACCATTTGTTTTTCGGTGGTAAATCGGCCAGATCGTGCTGGAATTACTTCGGCAACCTAGTTGGTATTCGACGTATTTCCAGATCTCCTTCTGATCTCCAGTATTCCTGGTGGGCTAGAATTTCTGGAAAATCTCTTCGTTCTATCGTGTTCTGCTTGATTCCATGTCTTATCTGCTGGCACCTATGGTGCGCGCGGAATAAGGCAATCTTCGATAACATTCCTATGGATGCACCTTCCATTATTCGGCGTGTGAGGAATGACGTATTCCTGGCGTTCCGTGGTAGACCTTTCAGGGTAACCACGAGCCCCCGATCTGGTCGGTTGGTGGGTCTTTTGTCTGTTTTGTGTGCTCTGACTTCTGCTAGACAGGGAGTTGGTTGAATCCCTTCATTCGAGCGTTGGCCTTCACCCATCGCTCCCTTCCCCCCCTATTTTTTTGGTTTAATGCGGTCGCTAGTTTTCTCTTCCAGGTTTTTCAGTTCCCTCCCGTTACGGGAGTGCGCATTGGTTGGCAGCTTCTGGTGTTTGCTTCCGTGGATTCGGTGGAGGTTCTTGTTTCCACCTTCTAGTTGTGTCCTGGCTTGGTTTTTCGGTTTCTTTGGAAGATCTATGGCATTAGGCTCCTATGGACATCTTCATTAGGTGGTGGCTTTGCCGTAGTTCGCTGAGGTTGTTCGATGTGCTTTTGGATATCACGGAGTTACTCCGTGGTGCTCCAGGTCTTCTGTGGGGCTTTTCTTGGTTCTTAGTAGCGGGCTTCGCTATCGTGTCTGCGCTAGCTTATTCCCCAGAAGGCTGCTTTCTCTGGTTTAGCTGTCTTTGATGCAGCTCGGTTTGTTTTCTATATGGTTGAGCTTGGAGGTCTGGCCTTTACCTTCGGGTTGAGGCGGGTAGGTGGTTGTCGGTGGGTTATCTTTTTCTTTATTTTACGGGCTGGCAGTCGTGTCGCTCGTTGCTATGGCTTAGGTTGTGGTCTTTTTGCTTTTATTCTACTCTATTACTGTCTGGGAGGTGTATGTTCTTCATATGCCTCGCCTTTTGTGTATGCCACCGGAGAAAGACGTTTTTTCTTCTTTTTGTTTATATTTATTCTCCTTTTGGGTTAAAAAAAAAACTGCTTGTTGAGGGGTACATGTAGGAAGGTTAAGCGAGAGTCCAAACTGCATAACTGCAACATAATTCTTTGAATTTATGAAAGGCAACATTCCAACCCGAACCAAGTGCGTACATTTATAGATTGTTTGCGAGCTTTTATTTAGGTTATTTGTTTTCTTCTCAAGTGGACTTTGTAATTTGCCTCTTATTTGTAGCCGCTTTAGTATAAAACATGTAGATTGAAATTTATATGCCACATTCATATCTGCTATGTTCAGCTTTTGAAACAAAAATTAATGTACATGAGTTTATCCGATTACTTTGTCAATGATTGGTATCTCGATGTAAGAGTCTTTCTACTTACTGCATGTATTTTATTTATCAATCCGAGTAATACCCATCAAAACTTTTAATTGCTCGGCACAAAATCTTATCTTATTCATTTTGCAGCGTAAATTATGTTAGATTTTCTTTTTCAAATGAAAATACAACACCGATTAAAAATCTTAAGAAGATTATCAAACGCCCAAACATATATATGGTAACTCAATGATCAAAAGCTGAACATAATTTGATAATAAGCTCTGGAATTTTTGAATAGGATTAATTATTTTTAAATAAATGGGTAGCAGTGCAAATTACAGAGTGAATAGCACTCAAATGATGCCCACAGCTGTGATATTGGGTGATTATAATTGCAATCGTTATCTATTTGTTTGTTTCCTCCTATTTCATATACGTATTGAGGAGCATGTAAATGTGAATCTGTCTAACTTGCATGAGTTTTGAGGCTGGAACAATGCTATCATTTTAGTTAAACGCGAACATTGATGCTAAAACATTTGTGCTAAATTATTGTAGTAATTTGAAAGAGAATTCATAAATTCAATTATTCTAGTTTCAAAGCTCAAAAGTTCTTGCAGTTCTAGATATTGATGATCGATTTTATTCAAGCATTTCCTTTAAAAGTATCATGTTTTAATGGCTTTGTGCGGTATGTTATTATTAATACTATATGTTTTTCTTTTGTTTCTTGTCGATATGCCTTGCTATATTGTATTTATGGTCATTGCAAGCATAAACATGGTTGCGTATGGCACACTAGTACGCAAATGATTCGTGGAAATTCCGATTCATAACATAGTATATGACATGTGTCCTTTTGAAGTATTGTGATTTATTCTATCAAGAATTAAACTATTAACGTTCTTTACTATACACCACAGGCTAATGAAATAAAGTCAATATAAACGATTTATGTTCTGAAAAAATATTTTTAATAAAATTTGTTAATTATTCATATAACAATAATTTAAAATGTCATCTAAACAGAAATGTGAGAAGAGATTGTAATGCATACTAATATAATCATACTTGTGAGGGATTGATCCGATTTTGTCGATTCATCTTCCGTTGGTTAAGCAATTGCATAAGTAACAACTTTATTGTTTATTATTTTTCAAATTTTTTAGCTTAAGTAAGATAAAAATATAAGTTTCGATGAGTAGAGTTTGCTGTCCCGAAATGGAAATATCACAAAACTGACCTGTATTCATTTTTTCATAACTTTTGAACGGTTTGTCCCATTTCGACGATTTTGTCCATTCCGGAAAGCTTAAAACCTAAGCTATAACTTTTATTTGAGGTGTTACGTGCGATTTTGATGTTTTATATGCCAAAAATGCAGTTTTATTACTCAAGTCTGTGCATATTTCTTGCATTTCCAGAATTTGATACTTATGAAAAAATTTCATAATTTGAGTTATGCTTAACATTTTTGTGATCCATAAGTTGTTTTGGAAAGCTTAACACTGTATAATAATTCACTTTTTGATGCCACCGTCTAATTTTGTGTTTCGGACCTTAGAAGTTTGTTTCAAGTTGCTTAAACCAAAGCATCAAATTGTTTAAATATGTTAAATGAAAGTATACTTACCTCATTTTATGCAACTAATAATGCAAACTTGAGTTAAGCATAGGTTAAGGAAGACTACATAGATGACATTATTCTGGTCAGAGCTAGTTGTAGGGTACTCGCTCTCGCTCGCATAAGAATTTAATAAATTGCTTTAAAAAGTGCTAAACAAAGGTACGCTTTTGGATTAAAATACAGAAGTGTTTGAAATATTAATATATATTGTGTTTTTGACCGTATGGTCGATGTATATCATATGTATTATATTTGTGAAATTGCAAACGGCTCTTCGTACAAAGGAGACGCTGTCGAAATTTTTCAAAATTTGCGCCACTAATAAAAATTTTCTATAAATTTTCTTTTTCATATGCAAAGAAATGTAAATCAATAAATGACTCCATTTAAATTTATAACATACAATAAGTCTAATTCTAATGTTACCAATTAGAGAATTGAACGAGTTTCGACTTGCTTGTACAATACGCAAAGAGTTAATGTTAGAGTTTAGTGTGATGTCACCCTATAAGAAATTGCGAGGATGCAATTTTCACAAGGAAGACTGTCTGTGACAACCTTGTTTTGGAAACATTAATATTGGACAAATTTAATTATAATAAAAGTATTCAAATTCAATTTTGATAATTAATATTTTGGAAATAAGATTTTCTATTTTTTTAATTGAAGCCTACTTAATAATGGATTTTTGTTTTAAAAAACTGAATTAATTAATAAAATAATTTTCAAAAGATATATTAAATTGGATAAAGTGATATTGTTAAACATAAAATATTTGTAAAGTGTAAACGATATTTTTATCGTTGAAATAGTCGAAAATAAATTATTTTGCATTGATACGATAAATAATGAAATAAAGATGAGTAAGTATCGAATTAAAAGAGATTGTGACGTTTGAGAATATATCTTATCGAATGAAGTGTAACCCACTTTAAATTAGATCGAAAAATATTTATAAATATACGATAGGGATTAATATTTTAAGTTCAAATGCAAAGGAGGATAATTGAAGCTAAAATTTAATTTAAACCTTGGCCATTTAAGCAAGTCTAGCCCATTTTAAATCAAAATTATTTCATCCTATTCCCTAAGTCCTAAGATCCAAACCGTTCGCTGCTTTCCCAAAATCCCCAATTCATTCTGCCCTAAAAATTAGATTCAAAAGAAAACATACAACATGAATGCATGTGAGCTCTCGAATGCGACTTGGCTTCGTCAATCGCAGGTGGAAGGAGGAACACGGGCGTGAGTTCTAGTGTGAGGTGGAAGTCAATGGACTTGCGCAACCTAGGCTCGAAGCTAAAGCTCGATGATGGTCGAAGGATGCACGTTGATCAACGACGTCTGAAGATGGATGGTCGAGTCATGGATATGGCGGCTGCGGGCGATAGTAATGATGGGGGTAACGGCTTTGGGAAGTTGCGACCTAGGGTTTGGAGTAAGTTGAAATCGATAAGAAGCTTAGGCAATTATTCGAGATGAGATTTTGTCTCACGCAACTATATCTTTCTCTAATATCTGAATTTGTTGTTATTTTAGAATTGAAGATTGAACAAATGAAATGTTGGGAATTAGTATAAT
This sequence comes from Allium fistulosum, assembly GCA_030737815.1. Lineage (NCBI taxonomy): Eukaryota > Viridiplantae > Streptophyta > Magnoliopsida > Asparagales > Amaryllidaceae > Allium > Allium fistulosum. The sequence goes on along the minus strand of CM060904.1, from coordinate 409,801,176 downwards.
CAAAATATTAGAAATTGAAACTGTCAGTTCTTGTTGGAGCACAAACACACACTATATGCACTTAGAGGATTATTGGATGTGTTTGAACAGTTAATAAAACCTGATAGTGTATCTAATATGTTTTGCAACTTGCCGGAATCGATAAACATCGATCATCAGAGAGAAACTTAACAATCACCTGGGCACGAACTGCCCTGGAAGTTCGTCGACCGATGGAGATAATTACTAGGTATTAAACCCGGTCTCTAATGTAATTTGTTTTATATTCAGTTGCTCTGTTTTATGAATCTTCAAGCTTGTTATTGGTTATGATGTCCTTTGAATTTAAGCAGCTATTGATTGTGAAGATTTAAATTCTTTTGAGATTGATTTTTAGAAAATATATCTACAATTATGTATATAAAGGGTTTTGTTTTAAAAGAATTTAGAGGAAGAAATTTGAAGATTTATAAATAATTATGAAAAGTAAATATATATACTATTATGTATATAAAAAGCATTGTTTTAAAGGAATTGACAGTAACATTTTAAAGTTGATAAATAATTTATAAAAAGTGTGTGTGTGTGTGTGTGTGTGTATATAGATTTTTAAATAAATTAAGTTATTATTTCAAAAAGAAAGTATTGGTTTGATTCTTAATTTTAGTAAAGGAATTCTAATTTGAATAATAATAAAATCTTTTAACTCTTTTCGTTTTTAATTCCAAGTGAACATGCTTGATTTCAATTCTATTGGATTTCGCACTTTTCTATGAAATAAAGAATTTTAATAAACGATTGAATTATTGAATTGGTATGGGATATTTCATACAATTCTTTTGCTTATCATTATAATTTATTAAATAGAGTTTGAGTGGAATTTTCTAGCAATACTTGAATTTACTATCTGGTATGGGACAGTTAGTTAAATTCTTGTGATTACCCGAGTGATAGTAATTAACACTTTAGAGTTGTATTATCTTAGGGTGTTTGGATTTTAGGCCGATAGATCTTTGTGAGATGATAGCTCATTTTTCATCGACTTGAGAGTCGTTACATTTTTTATTTGGGTAGGCAGACCTATTTCTTTTAGTTAGGTTAGTTATGGTATAACACGGCTACCCTTCCTTTCTTGGACATGTGTTATATGCAGGCCTATTAGTTTATTTCACAACTAAACAATGTTTACCTATTATTTTCGTTAGGTAAATTCACATAGTTTTGTAATAAACACGGCTACCTATTTCTTTTCATTAGGAGTCAGGGTTTATACCTGGTAGTCTATTTCTTTTCGTTAGACTATTGCGCTATCCGGCGAGGTCTATTTATTCCAGTCAGACCCCGTGTCGCACTGTATCATACTGATAGTTAACTACCATTATTATTTTATTAGTAATGATTATTTCTTCAGAGATTTTGGGATAGATATTTTGGTATCTTTTGGCTTTGAAGAATTTTGAATTTTTATCACCATATTTTTGATGATAGTCCATTTGAGACTTGATATGGATTTGGAAAATAGTGATTTTGGATTGATATGTCTTTTTATGTTTATTTGGTTTTAGGCATATTTAGAGATGACTTATTTTATAGATAAGTCATATATGTATGATATTAGTATTTGATTTGGTTTGATATGCCTTATTACAATTAATTGGTTTTTAGGCATATTTTGAGATGACTTATTTTATGGTTAAGTCATAAATGGATTTATGAAATAGTGATTTTAGTGGATATGCCTTATTTTGATCATTTGTTCTGGCATGTTTTATTATGACTTAGTTATTGTTAAGTCTTATGTTTGTCATATCACTATCTCACCTTTCTATTAGATATAGTATACCCGTTAATTTCTATAATACTTGGGTCTGGCCGAGACTCTACAGGTACACAGACTAGTTAGCGCTAGAGGAAAGTATTTTGACTGTATCAGTTTACTTCATTCTTATATATTGACATTTAGGAGAATATTTCATGTATATTATTTAGCAGTCATTTGTCACTGTTATCCCGCTTTTTGGCAAGACCGTGACACCAAAGACTTAACTAGAAACCGGTGACAGATCGTCTCGAAGACCAGCTACACACAAGGATCGCTATGGATATCCATGAAATTTGTCCGAGTCCGGATCGGGCTACAATTGATAAGGCACGTCAAGCAAAGCCATGGGAACCAACGATCCAAGTTTCAAGTCAATCCGAGTTCGTACGCTCAAGATATCGTCGACAAAAGATGGAGTAGACCATCCCTAGTTCGAATCCATATGCGAAGCCTATATTCGAATCCATCAGACGTGTATTGCCTCGAATCCATGAGAAGTCAACTTACTTCGAATCCATAAGCCCAGCCTTGGGTTCGAATCCCTCGAGAATAGCACAGGCTCGAATCGATCAGAAGAAGGCCATGCTCCGAATCCATCAACCACCCATTGCTTCGAATCCATCCTCGAGGCCTTGGTTCGAATCCATTAGCACCAAGCTCCAGTTCGAATCCAGCGAGGAAAGGATCCTTCGAATCCAGGCGGGTAGAGGAGCTCCGACTCCATTCCATAGCACCAACATCATCGATTCGAACAAGCACAGTTTCCATCGATTCGAAGGAAGTAAACCTTCGAATCCAGCATCTCGAGTCCACCAAATAAACGTGGCTAAGAACAAGGATTCGACCCAGTCAACTCGGCAAAGAAATCGGATCGATACGAAGGAGGCGCTCCACGTCATCACAGAAGCCCATGCTTGGATCGATTCGAAGCAATCGATTCGAACCATATCGATTCGAACAGAGCACTGCCACCAGAAATGAAATCTTGAATCGATCATAACTCAAGTTCTACAAGTCCAAATGCCATGAAATTTTCACAAAAGCTTAAGCACATGATAAAGAATGTTCACACCAAATTTCAGCTCGATTGGATGATTTCTTGATCGATTCGAACCAAGGGTCGAATCGATCCCAAAGTGGGCCCGGATCTTCAGATTTTGGCCATATGGGCCCCCTGACGTACCAGAACTGGTCTCCCCTCATTTTAGGCAAAATATCAGCCTCCTACACCTATAAATAGAGCCCCTGGTCATTCAGAAAAGGGGTCGGACAATTCTCAGTACTGAAGAGCGCCCAGATTCTGCCAGATTTATTCCAGAACACCACCGTTGCTTTAGATTGACACTTAGAATTTAAATTCAGTTGTACTATAGTATAAAGAATTGTAATCTTCAAGTATCGAGCAATAAAATCATCAAACTTCATAGTGGACGTAGGCAAAACGCCGAACCACTCTAAATCGCTTGTCTTTGCAATTTACTTTCTGTTATTTGGAGTTTTTGTTAGATAATCCCCAGTTTTAATTTTCATTCTTCACTTTTATCTCTTCAAAAACTTCCGAAGAGTGTTGTGCCCATTTTTGGTACAAACACTTTGGTGCTTTCACTGAGAAAAACCAGATTTTTTCTCCTGCTCCTTGGATCTACCATCGATACCGGATTGCACAAATCCAAGAGGAAGATCTAGATCTCTAATTCATAATCCTTCCATTCTATTCAGATTTGCATAAAGTCTAGGAAAAGGATTCATCATTCAAAATGGTTAGAACAAGAACCACTTCTACAGCTGCTGGACAAGAAGGTAGGGATGGGCAGAATCCTGCTCAACAGCAGCCATCCAACCAAGACAATGTCGCTCATTCAGAACCGTCTGGACCAGTCACCAGGCAGGAGCTCCATACGTTGCTCCAAGAGCTAACTCAAAGTCGGCAACAATTGGCCGAATAGTTGCGTGCTAATATTGAATTAACAAACCAACTGAACCGCCAAGGCTGCAGAAGGTCCAGACGAGATGATATCTCCTGATCGTCTACTGAAAGTTCCGCCTCATCGGACTACTATCACAGATCTACCCGTCCTCGATTAGACGGGAGTCGTGCACAAACGGCCGGATATCAACCCGCTTTGACTGTTGGACAGTTGAGGGCAGGACCGTCGACCAGCTTTCAGGCCGGGCCCTCAACACAAGGAGGCCCTACTACACAGCATACCGCGGACAATCATGCCACAGCTGCCACAATAGAAACAAGGGTTGATACCCGAAATCTTTTAGAGCCGAATAATCAGCAACGTGGGCGTACTCCTGAACCATACGCCCCAGAAGACGCTGAGCCAAGGAGGCGAAATTTGGACCGTCGACAGCGCCCGGTCCGAACTCGCGCCGTGGAACCCGACCACACCTTAGCTCAGCAAGCTCAAAATGTAGCAATGCCTGACATTTCGACTATGATACGTCAGATGATCCGCGAAAGCCAAGGTCTTACCAACGACGATTGGGGGATTTCTCAAAGTCATACTCCTTTCACGGACGAGATACTGTACGCTGAACCTCCTCGGCGATTTAGAATGCCAACTCTCCCTATGTACGAAGGAAATTCTGATCCCAATCAGCACATATTGAAATATGAATGGTCAATGAGCGCCTCAAGGGCCGACGATGCCGTGAAATGTCGAAGTTTCCCCATCTCACTGGGAGGAATTGCAACAATGTGGTTTACAAGATTACCTCCAAGAACTATCGCTTCATTTGACCAATTGGCTAAGAAATTTGTTGAACAATTTCGCATGCATGTCGCTAGACCCAAAGATGTTAACACCTTGTCCAGTGTTACCCAAGCTCGTGGGGAAACACTAAGGCGTTACTTGGAGAGATTCCATGCGGCATGTGTGGAGATTAGCAATCCCAACGATAACTCAATTTTAATGGCATTGACAAAGGGAATTGATCCCGATTCTGAATTTGGAAACTGGTTAGCCGGAAAACCACCCGCATCGTTGGACCGTTTCTACTCCAAAGCCGCTCAATTCTTACGGCAAGAGGACGTGAAACAGTCTAGAAAGCAGGACGATGCGAAGCCCGGAAGTGAAGGAATACAAAGCAATGTAGCAGTTAAACAGTCCAGTGAAAATTCCGGAAAAGTTCAATTAAATATCCAAAATAAACAAACTCAGCCAAGAGGCAACAGTGGTCAAGATAAGAAAAGAGACTCAAATCGAGGCCCACGGCGTGAGGCTCCAATGTTCGATAATTACACACCATTGAATACATCGTTGGAAAATGTGTACCTACAGACTTGCAATACTATGCAATACAAGAAGCCGGCTCCGAAGCAATCGTCGGAGAGGCAGATTCAAACGGGGAAGTTCTGTAGATTCCACGAAAGTTATGGCCACAATACCAACGAATGTCGACACTTGCAGGACCTCATTGAGAAGTTGATCAGGGAGAGGAAGTTAGACCAGTTTGTGCGGGCACCGCAGTCTGAGGGGGCGGGCCCCTCAAATCAAAATCATGTACAGAATCCAGAAAGACAGGAAGAACCAGGTCATGTCGGAGGAAGACTGGTAATTAATGTTGTAAGTGATAATCCTCGTCTAGCGAAGCGAAGCTGGGAAGAAATGAAATCATATAACAACTTAGCCAGACGAACAGACTTTGAGTATGATGATAACTTGGACAATAAACTTTCGACCAAACGAAAGAGAGCGATAGTTAACGACATCACTTTCCGAGACAACGATATTGATTATGTCGGAAGCCCGACTACTGACCCACTCGTGATATCGGCACAAGTAGGTCCAGCTTGGATGAAGAGGATACTGATTGACTGCGGAAGCTCTGTGAATATCCTTTTTATACATGCTTATAATCAAATGAGGATGAAAGCCAGGGATTTGGAACCTTGCCAGACTCACCTCCATGGATTCAACGGTAGCGCTACCATACCTATTGGGATGGTGAAGTTACCAGTTAGGTTGGGATCCAAGGAACATAGGAGAGTACGGACATTATAGTTCGCTGTGTTGAACATAGTCTCGCCATACAACGCTTTCTTAGGACGACCTGCCCTTGCTGAATTCAGAGCCGTAATTGCCCCGTGGTGCTTAACTTTAAAGTTCCCTACTATCAACGGAGTCGGAGTCGTCCAGGGCGACCAGGTTGACTTAAGGACAATCATTCGCCGAAATCGAGTCGCCTGATTACGCAATGCCGAGGACCGACTTAAAACTTTTGAACGCAATGAGACTGTCATTAAAAAAGAATATCCGGCACTCCCACACGCAAGACCAACATGGAGAGGGTCACACGAAATTAAGCAAGAACTCGGGGATGATACATTTAAGTTAGCAGCCGTTGACGGTCTAACCTTACCAAAGGCCTTGGATAGCGAAAGTCTTCGTCGCTATTGCACATAACAGGCTATGTTTATCTATTTAGTTTAAATTCTGTTTTAGAATTTGTTTCTGCATTTCGAAATTAGAATTTGTAATAAGGCAACTGACTTTGCCATGTTTTCTCATTTCAGCAATAAAATGCAATCTCTTCGAGCCAGAGCTGTGATTCATTAAATACAATGCACAACATCACAATGCACGAAGAGTTAAATTCTGTCACACTATGGAATTTATTCAAGTAGGGAGTGGATATGAAGCAATCAACCACTCGCTAAATGAAACCCGAGCTCGGGGGCAAGCCATCACATCCGGCCAGAAACGGGTTGATACACGACAACCCTTTACTCAACTCCGTACTCCCAGAGCGCGAGGCGGAGTATAAACATTTACAAAATCCCAGAGTACTCCGAGAGCGCGAGCTGGGTACAAAACTTTTTACTTAACTCCGTACTCCCAGAGTGCGAGGCGGAGTATAAACATTTTCCTAAATCCCATAGTACTCCGAGAGCGCGAGCTGGGTGCAAACTTTTTACTTAACTCCGTGCTCTCAAAGTGCGAGGCGGAGTATAAACATTTACTTAACTCCGTACTCCCAGAGTGCGAGGCGGAGTATAAACATTTTCCTAAATCCCAGAGTACTCCGAGAGCGCGAGCTGGGTACAAACTTTTACATAACTCCGTACTCCCAGAGTGCGAGGCGGAGTATAAACATTTTCCTAAAACCCCAGAGTACTCCGAGAGCGCGAGCTGGGTATAAATATCAACAAACTCCAGACTCCGAGAGCGCGAGCTGGAGTATAAACATTACTCAACTCCGTACTCCCAGAGTGGGAGACAGAGTATAAACATACGTCAACTCCATGCTTATCCCCAATACTGGGGGCAGAACCATAACGCATAACAGGTTGAAGACAGAAAGGGAATAAATTTTCATTTCCACTATCAACAAAAAGAATCTGATTACAAAGTGTTTCAAAAAATTCTGCTAGTGGGAGCCGAATCCACATCTATACACGGCTATAGAAAATCAACAAAATACTACCCTTCACAACAGAAAGTTAAAGAAAGAGTTCAATCTTTCTTCTTCCGTATTTTCTTCTTCGGGGTAGCTCCACCAGATCTGCTGCCTGATTTTCCCCTCGACCGCTTGCTCTTTTCAGGCTTGTCCTCCGACAGCGACATAATATCAACGTCTTCCTCGGAGCTTGAGACGACGGAAATTCTTCTCGGAGGACGAGTTGAAGGCATGGGAGCAGTAGCAGGAAGTGGGACAGGAGCGGCTTCGATCATTACAGTACCGCCCGGTGAAATCACCATTAACGGGGCAGGCCCGGGCGGATTCATACCAGCATTCCCTGCTGCCACCTCGGCATCAATCTCGGCAATAATTTCGTCCTCACGGGATGCTTGGGCCGCATCAGATGCGACAGTAGCAGGCATAGATGAACTAACGGCCAGAGCAGCCCCACTCATAGCATCGGACGGATTGACGGAGGGATTGATGGGTTCATTAAGAAGCTCCTCAATCATTTGAGCGCTAAAAGAAAACATGTTTGCATCTTCCTCTTCACCGACCAAGGTAGAAGTCATGATGGCTTCAGTAAAAACAACCCCTTGTGTTTGATATGGGACTGATAGAGCAAGGGGCGCAGAAACAACGACTTCAGTCACTGAAATGCGACAAAGCGAAGGTTGTTAGCCAAGTGTGTTGCTTAAGGTTCTTCACAACTAAAATACGGGAAGCGTTCAAATACCTTCCTTAGTCTGGACCGAAACGTGGGCAGAATCATCGGCGGAAGATAATAGCGGTTGGTCAGGATTATATGCAGGAACAGACTGGGGATCTACCGCGCCAGTGGTCTCGGGCAATGTTGGAATTACAACTTCAACCCTTGCCTCGTGATGCGCGATCCCCGAGCCTTCGCCTGTCTCTAGAGATTGAACACCAAGCTTTTCTTTCGCCATAGAGATCACCGCCTCATGAAGGACCTTCCTCTCATCCTCGGTGAGCAAACGCATCTCCAACTCAAAGTCGTCAAGTGTTTCATCTGGATGTGCTGCTCTCTTTTCATCCACTAGCCGGGTCCAGGCGTTGTACAGGATCATGGAGTCATCTCCCAGCCACGCTAAATTTCTGTGCTCCAGAACATTAGCGTTGTACGTGACCAAGAGATCATCAAACTCAGCATCAAGCCTGGACCTCTCCTCCAAAATCTTTTCTTGGATTTCTGCTTCCGTAGACTTAGTCTTGACCGCCGCCGCAGCAAGTTCGGCCCTAAGAGATACTGCTTGGTCGCAAGCCTCTTGTGCAGTGGCGTTCGCGTCATCCTTCTCCTTCACCATTTCGGCAAATTTGGCCTTGAGCTCGTTCAACTCTTTAACGGCTAAGTCTCGCTCAGCTGCTGTGGTGGTGTTGCGGTGGCCCATCTCCTCTACCGTGGCGCAATGTTCTTGTTGCATCCTAGCCATTTTGGCCACGACGTCCTCGTGCTTCTGGAGAGCTTGAAGTTTAGAATTCCGGGACGTCTCCATTTCAGATTGAAGAACTTCAATGACGCGTTTCTGTTTAGCAATTTCAGCATCACGTTCAGCGATAATCTTCGCCCGGTCAAAAGCTACTCTAGAAGCCTTCACGGCTGCCTTGTACCACTCCTTATACTGAGCGTAGAAATTGCGGATATAACTATGAGCAGTGGTCTCAACATCCGAGGGAATTCTTTTAAGGTTAGGAGGGAAGACATAGCCATCCATGCAAATTTCAGGGAAGTCATTTTTCATTTGGGCGAGTTTAGCAGCACCCTCACTTGTCAACTCAGCCGGAGCTTGTTCTATTATAGCGGTTGCTGTCGGTTCTATTCTTGGCCGCTGAGTATCAGGCCGAGAAGATTGAGAAGGCGGCTGTTGCTGATGAGAAGGCCCTGGAAGGTCTACTGGGGCCCTAGGAGGCGGAGGAGAGCGAGATCGAGATCGGTGCTGGTATCCCCGATCCCTGTCAGAATAATCATGGCCAGAGCGGCCACGCAAGTAATCTCTATCCCTATCATAGCGGTCTTGACTTGAATAGCCTCGCCCACGATCCCTATCTGACTCTCTCCTGCGGGAATCATAGAATGGAGAAGATTGGCGCACATTTCGAAGCCTATCCAGAGTAGAGCCACGTCCTGACATCTCACCTGCGATAAGAAAGAATTACGGATTAAGATCCCATAAAGCAATGTTTACTATGCAAAAGTCATGAAGTGCTGTGGAAGTGTGTGTAAATGTGTAAACCCCCAAACCGACCGGAAGTGTTGACCGCACTTAAAGGAAAGGGCTCGTTCATGTTTAGGACATCTTGAAATTCCTCCAACCCAGGATTATGAGAAATCGATATATAATCTGGGATGGGAATATCGTCAAGCCCTTTGAAAATGTCTCTCGAATGAGAAGGGGCGGCCTCAGAAATCATAACTCCGGAAATGGGAGGAGACACATCCACAGATTTCCACCCCTTAGACTTAGGTTTTTTTGAAACGGCGGCCTTGCCTTTCCGTCTTTCTCCCGACTCCTCCAAGTTTCCCGAGAGGTCAGCCATCGGCTCCAAATCCGTGTGGGTTCTTTCTTCGTCACTCGCCTCGATTATTCTGATTCCGAGTGACTTCTTCACCTTTCTCTTCTTGGTTTTCTTCTTATCTTCCTTCTTTGAGGTGGGCTTTGCCAATCCATCGACGACTAAACTTTGATTGATGTCGATCAAACCAAGAATTCTTAAGTTATAATCGTTCAGCACCGAGTCAATATGTCTCAACGCGCTTGGAACTTCTTGAAGACTTCGGACGATACCCTTGAAACGCCCTCCATCGGGTCTGGAGATAATGGCTGTAAAGGGAATGAAATGTCAATTTTAACACCAAAGAGCTATTGGTTAAGAAAACAGGTTAAGGCGCTTACGTCTAGACAACCATCGCCTAGCGAAACCCGGAGGGCACCGAACATAGAACCACTCGTTCTTGAAATAACTCAGTCGGGTCCAAGCTCCAACTACAACTTGGCAATTCCTAACTGCCTCTAGAAATGTAAAAGACGGGCTATCACCCCTACTCTTGAAGTTAAATATGTGTCTGATCTCGGTGGGCCTTGGCGGGCGAAAGAGACAGTCCATAAATATGACAAAAGCACTGTTCAGCAATGCGTGCCCGTTGGGATGAAGTTGCGAAGGAGCAATTTCTAGGTAGGATAGCATCCCTCTGATATATTGATTGAAAGGAGGGAGAGTTCCAGCCGCGCAAGCATGGCGATAGAATGCTGTATATCCTTCAGGCGGATTGTGCGGTCTATCATCGGCTCTGGGTAATAACACATCATCCAGAGATATGTTATGCTTCAAGCATATTCGGCCCAACAAAGATTCAGAAATGTTGGATTGGACAGAGTCGATAAGGTCCTCGATAAATATCGCCTCCGGTAACTCGTCCGGAGCCGGGTCGATTACATCGGCAGGAATATCGGGAATCTCAAGCACTGGAGGAGTCAAGCTCTGTACCTCTTGTTGTTGGGAGCTCGAAGATTCCATAATTAACTAACTCATCAGAAAGCAACGTTAAGTTCATAAACAGCCCGTGCATGCCCCAGTGTAGTGTGTATGAACGTGTCATGCAGTGCAAGTGCCGTGCGTTACTTAAACAGATTCTACAGATCAAAGCAAAATGTCCGTACGACAAAAACTTGGGGGTTTGAGAACGAAGATGACCGTCATCGCTGACCGTCACTTCCACACCATCCAGACGATACTGACCACTTCAAGTATAAATCAGTTGTATTATTGGTTAAGTCATAGTTCCATCGACGAGCCTCAAGGGAAATTCAAGTATAATCTTTCAGTCAAGTTCGATTATGCAAGGCCGAAGCTTGTCGGAGTCAAGTATGATAAAGTTCATTATGTTCGTCAGAGTACAAACTTGAAGATTGGTCGTAGTTCAGATAATGAAACAACTCAAAACAGCAATGGTATCAGGGGACGAAGACGTTCGAATCCATCGACTTCGAATCGGTAAGGGTCGAATCGATGGAGTTCGATTCCGGGTACTTCGAATCCATATGATTCGACTCGATGTAACTTTATGATAGAGGAGCGCTTCGAATCCATGGGCTCCACATTACTTCGAATCGATCAGTATTTAATTCCTTCGAATTGATCTAGATAACATCACTTCGAATCGATCAAATCGATACCCTTTCCCTCCAAGTCATCGATTCGAAACCTTGCTCTCGAGATCGATTCGAACCGGTCATTCCTAGATCGATGCGAAGCAACGGGAGATAACACTCTAATCGCTGTAACACGAATGGCATCACTCCTCAACTCCATCGAGTTGACCCACTCCATTCAGATCTCATCACTCCTCGACTCCGCCGAGTCGACCCATTTCATTCAGATCTCGTCACTTCTCAGAATTTTCTAAAGGCGAAGATAGTTCTATTTTCCTCATCTCGAATCGATTCCTTGAGTACCTGATTTGATTGCGAGTGGAAGCGTGGACGTGTTCGATCGATTCGTGGTAAGCACGTCAGTTATAGCTCTGGGAAGTCGATTCGAAGAAACAGCTGAAGCAATGGCAAAAAGTAAAAAGTGAGAAGTGAATAGGACCCCGGTATATATAGGGGAAATATGGCGATTCGCCTCCCGGTATACCTGACCGGCTTCTACAGGTGAGGAAATCGAATCGAATCGATTCGTTGCGGCAAGTACGAATCCATTGTGAGCCACTGCTTCGAATCCATCACAACACAGAGTCGTTCCACTAGTTCGAATCCATCCCTTAGTTCGAATCCATCCGGTTTCGAACCCTTTACAACGTCGAATCCATTCATGCAAGTATCGATGCAAAGCATCATCGATTCGAAGGAGTAGCCGAACAAAGGCTGGGATGATAGTCTTATCAACTCGAAGCACGAAGTCCCTAGGGCCATCGATTCGGAAGCCATCGATTCGGAAGCCATCGATTCGAACATACATAGCTTCGAATCCATCACAGACCACTGACGAAAATGGACGAACCGTTTCAATGTGAAATTTTTTGCTTATCTACTCTTTATACCGATTCAGGAGAGGATCGATACAAGAGGATCACCATAGACAACCATAAAAGCAATATTTTAACTCGAATCTCAAATCGATTCAGGAGAGGATCGATGCAGAATTCGATAACAAACCGAACTGGCAGCGACTTGCTGTCATGCAACGTCAATCAAAGACAGACAGACAGCCAATCACGGTCATTCAGTGGTCAATTACAGCGGTACAGAATACAACTTTCGGTAAAGCATGTCATAACAGCCCAATGAGAGACTGTAGCTTATCAAAGCACGTCATGTTTACACAAGACGTACTTTGGGGGGAAAATGTTATCCCGCTTTTTGGCAAGACCGTGACACCAAAGACTTAACTAGAAACCGGTGACAGATCGTCTCGAAGACCAGCTACACGCAAGGATCGCTATGGATATCCATGAAATTTGTCCGAGTCCGGATCGGGCTACAATTGATAAGGCACGTCAAGCAAAGCCATGGGAACCAACGATCCAAGTTTCAAGTCAATCCGAGTTCGTACGCTCAAGATATCGTCGACAAAAGATGGAGTAGACCATCCCTAGTTCGAATCCATAGGCGAAGCCTATATTCGAATCCACCAGATGTGTATTGCCTCGAATCCATGAGAAGTCAACTTACTTCGAATCCATAAGCCCAGCCTTGGGTTCGAATCCCTCGAGAATAGCACAGGCTCGAATCGATCAGAAGAAGGCCATGCTTCGAATCCATCAACCACCCATTGCTTCGAATCCATCCTCGAGGCCTTGGTTCGAATCCATTAGCACCAAGCTCCAATTCGAATCCAGCGAGGAAAGGATCCTTCGAATCCAGGTGGGTAGAGGAGCTCCGACTCCATTCCATAGCACCAACATCATCGATTCGAACAAGCACAGTTTCCATCGATTCGAAGGAAGTAAACCTTCGAATCCAGCATCTCGAGTCCACCAAATAAACGTGGCTAAGAACAAAGATTCGACCCAGTCAACTCGGCAAAGAAATCGGATCGATACGAAGGAGGCGCTCCACGTCATCACAGAAGCCCATGCTTGGATCGATTCGAAGCAATCGATTCGAACCATATCGATTCGAACAGAGCACTGCCACCAGAAATGCAATATTGAATCGATCATAACTCAAGTTCTACAAGTCCAAATGCCATGAAATTTTCACAAAAGCTTAAACACATGATGAAGAATGTTCACACCAAATTTTAGCTCGATTGGATGATTTCTTGATTGATTCGAACCAAGGGTCGAATCGATCCCAAAGTGGGCCCGGATCTTCAGATTTTGGCCATGTGGGCCCCCTGACGTACCAGAACTGGTCTCCCCTCATTTTAGGCGAAATATCAGCCTCCTACACCTATAAATAGAGCCCCTGGTCATTCAGAAAAGGGGTCGGACAATTCTAAGTACTGAAGAGCGCCCAGATTCTGCCAGATTTACTCCAGAACACCACCGCTGCTTTAGATTGACACTTAGAATTTAAATTCAGTTGTACTACAGTATAAAGAATTGTAATCTTCAAGTATCGAGCAATAAAATCATCAAACTTCATAGTGGACGTAGGCAAAACGCCGAACCACTCTAAATCGCTTGTCTTTGCAATTTACTTTCTGTTATTTGGAGTTTTTGTTAGATAATCCCCAGTTTTAATTTTCATTCTTCACTTTTATCTCTTCAAAAACTTCCGAAGAGTGTTGTGCCCATTTTTGGTACAAACAGTCACCTGATCCAGTGTTCGGTATATGATGTATATTACTCTGTTGTAATATGCGACTCTAGTCCTAATTTATTATATTATATACTGTTCTGAATATTTTTAAATCGATGTGTTTATTGCTTTATATTGATATTGTACACGTCAAATTTTAGTTCAGATCCTCAAAAAGGTAATAAAGACGTATCAGTGTTAGTACAAAGATATATTCATATTTGATCACCCTTAACCAGCAGTATTCTCCATATTATTAGACGACATTACTTGTAATGTTCTTTAATAAATGGGTATAGCGGTGGAGTTGTTACAAATGGGTTTTTACCTTATGATAACCAAACCATTTATATTAGAAAATCCAGTGATATTATAATAATGTTTAAGGTGAAAATATCAATAATCAGGTAGCTATGATGCTCGTGAGTTACATCACAATAATAATAGGTATAAAAACAAAAACCGTTAGGGCGCGTTTGCTAATTGTGTAGGATTCCATGGAGGTGCCCTCAGTACTTCGAGAACGGTTCCCTTACACAAGGATTTGAGTTATCCTTCTGAAATGTAACGGCCTACCGTTTTGACCATCAAAAGTCGACACCGAATACTAGCACTATGCTCAAATGTCGAGCATCCAATCGTCAAAAGGGCGGATTGTTAGGGTAAATAAAAAAAGAAAAGAATAGTGAATAGAGAAAACATAATCTCACAATGGAATCAACAACATATAATATAACAAGGACAATAAAAACTATCACTCCAAAAATACAAAGCATATTAGAGTTAAAAACAAATCTTATCAGTTGGACAGTTATAAACCCCGACCTTTCAATTGCTGATATGAGTACTATATAATATAGCGAAAAATAAAACACTACGATAGGTGAACCTCCAACTCTTCTCCAAGGTCTCCATAACACCAAAGCCAACCTAGAAAAATACTCGGCTTGACCCAAGCATTATAATAAAATAACATCCGGGTCAGTCTGGAAATACCACCTTGAGAAAAGTCAAATAATAGAGAACATATAAAAGTTCCGTGAGACTATGTCGCTAATGCGAAATAGGTTTTTTACCTCATAAGAATAACATCAATACAGGAAAGAGAAGAGATAAATAACATGAAACAAATCCAAATAAGAATGGGCATAAGTATTAAAAGCCAGACTTGAAAGAATGAAAATGATCCGAGCGAAATCCAAACTAGATGGAATGGATAAAACAAGATAGTAGTACAAACTTGATAGAATGGACAAAACCTATAGTTAAACATCGTGAAGCATGGTTGACTCTTCCCATTGCAATTACAGAAAAATAATTCGTAGGTTCAAATCAGATAAGGAAAGAAAAATTTCCAACAAATAACTAGGAAGGTGCACCCCCCCTTGAAGTATACCTCTAGTAGTATACTTTTGAGAAGCTCATTTACTCTGTGAAACTTCTCGGAACCCTCTAAGTCGGACACTGCCAAACCTTACCGAGTATCCGAATATTTCACATCTAAGTGCACAACCGAATCTAATCTAGATGAGATGTGAAAATATCCTAATGGGAGCAACCCCACATAGCTTGGCCTCCTCTCGCGCTTTGGATTTGGTCATTTCAAACAAAGGATAACAAAGCTCAAAGAGCAGCAAATCGTTTTTAAGGCGACGATACACCATGAAGAAAGCTAAATTCGATCATTAGTAAATCAACTATCGGGGATAAATAAAATGATCGTATATAGAAATTAAATATCATATATTTAACACTACTCGTCGATTCCAAACAAGTCCTATCTCTCGGTTGAAAATGAAGCCAGGCAAGTTAAGGTAGTGTTACCTCTAGGCATCACCTTGATGATATTTTTAACCTTCAAGGTTTTAACGAGTCCAAGCCTCAACGTTTAGCATTAAAAGTATGACTAGATCCTCTCCGTAAAAGAGATATCATTTACGGAATTACTTTTCCATAATCAAATCGAACTTTACTTTTTAAAACTGAACTTGTGCTTGATTTCCATATTACAATATTGTTAAAAACACTTTGGGAATACTCTTTAAAAACGTTCTTTTATATGACAAAATTTATAATACCAAGTGTATTAAAACAACGGTCGAAAAACAAAAGTCATTAAAACATTATTTACTATAATGCAAACAATTTACACTTAGCTTTATTTACAAATAATTCCTTTTAAAAGATTTTCTCATTTGAAACCATCATTTGTAAATTTAAAACAATATTTATTATCCCAAAAGAAAATAGAACAATTTAAATACCTTTATAAATTTAAAACAATATTAATTATCCTGAAAGACAATTATTCCCATTTATAATCTTTTAAATAAACAAATCCATTATCTTTAATAAAATAGTTAAATATTTCCAAACAATTTTATATTATTAGGTAAATTAACTTTAAAACCTGTATTAAATCAGTTTATTAACTTTAAAATGCTTTCATTAGATTAATTAATAACTTTTATTAAATTAATTAATTTACTTTAAATATCATTAACTAAAAATATTTATTAAATTCAAATAATCTTTAATTAAAATGAATAATTAATCTCAAATATCATGAACTAAAATGATTAATAAATTTTAAATACCACTAATTAAAACAATTAATTAAGGTTAAATAATCATAAA
Organism: Allium fistulosum; assembly: GCA_030737815.1. Classification (NCBI taxonomy): domain Eukaryota; kingdom Viridiplantae; phylum Streptophyta; class Magnoliopsida; order Asparagales; family Amaryllidaceae; genus Allium; species Allium fistulosum. Next base: position 409,784,562 of record CM060904.1, on the reverse strand, counting down.
TTAATTAGATTAATTAAATTCAAACCTCATTAGTTAAGATGATTAATTTACAACGTCATTTGTGAAAATGATTAATTAAATATAAACCGTCATTAATTAAAATGATTAACTAAATTTCAAAAATCATTAGTTAGAACAATTAATTAAATTTAAAACAATGATTAATTAAAATAAATAATAAAGTTCAAAATCATTAATTAATATTCAAATCCCATTAATCAAATAAATTAAAAAATGTCAAACATTATTAATCAATATGATTAATTACTTTCAAATATCTGAAATTAGGATGATTAATTAAAATCAAATATCATTAATTACAATGATTAATTACTTTCAAATATCATTATTAAAATGATTAGTTAAACCCAAATTTTATTAATAAAAAATATTGATTAATTTTAAACATATTAATTAAAATGATTAATTAATTTAGATTGTCATTAATCAAAATGTTAATGAATTTTTAAGCATCTATTTTGTGAAAATACAAGCTTACGTTCAAAACACCCATACAAGTGTTTATGGAGTGATATGCAATAAATGATGGTATAGCCAAAATTGTTATGACGACACTTAAATACTTTAAGTGGAACTAATGAATGATTAATTTCAATTAAACATCAATATAACAACATAAGGATGTAAATAAATAATTATTGATGAGAAACCCCTCAGGGTCTCTCTATAAATTTTCCCTACAAAACAATGGTTACATATAATATATGTAATCATATGGGTTCATAACAGTCAAATTAATATGTCATCCATTTTCCAAATGGAAATCCAAGCAAACAATCATTCAAACAGTTTAACTAACATCCAAGCAATCAATAATAGTTTATAGTATCATAGATATGATATAGTAAATTTGAATGTGAGTTAAACTCACATTGATTCCAGTTTTTTCTGAAGCATTCCGGTTTGGACTAAAACCGAACAGGCATTCGATTTCAGCCAAAAATTCCACTAGCACCAAATCCAACAAAACCAATTCCATTGCGTAGCCATCGTCGCTACGAGTCCAATGCAAACGATGGTGTTCGAATCCAACCTCGTATGAGTGAGATACACATTTTATAAGTTTTCAGATTTAAATAATTAAATTAAATCACTAATCACTTAATTAAATAAACAAATCCCCCATTAACTCTAGTCCCATTTCTCCTCGCTCCTAGTCAACTACGTGCACCGGATAACATAAAACACACCATGGCCGTGCATGAATCTTGACAGATATAGAGCTCTGGACATTAGTTTGACGAACTGTTTTCAATGTTGGCTCTCTCTCCTCGAACCACACTTACCCATCATGATGATTCCACAACCGCACCCTCCTTCGCCGACCGACCTGCTGCTCCCCCTAGATGCATTCTGCCTTGGAGGTCCGGCCGCCCTCAAAACTTCACCGGAGGTGCTAAACTCCTTCCTGAATCCAAATCCAAGCTTCGGTCCATCAACCAACGAGCAATTCTTCCTAAATCACTAACCCTTACTCACTAACCAAGAATGGCCTCCACCAAAGATGACAACGCAACCTAATTTGAGACCATGGATTATAATACTGGTTTAACAGATCCAAAATAGTGATTTTTAGTGGAGTATCCACTTCGATTTGAATTTTTGAAGTTTTGAAAACCTTCTTTTAGCTTATAGGAAATGAAATATAAAGGAGATGGAGGAATGGCTTAGATGTGGGGGTATGGGCCTAATGCGAAGAGTCTGGGCTGAAGTAAGGAATTAAAATATAAGGTGTGTGTGTATGTGTGTGCGTGTATAAATTATTTTATTTTAAAATATCTGGCATTACATACCCAAAAATCTCGAACTCCTAGTGAAGCGTGCCGACTGGTGTTCTATACTAAATACCCCTATTCTGAACCCAATAGAACTAGTGTCGGGGCATAATTCCAAAGTATATGAAAGTTAGCTTTTTAAATCAAATTATATTTAAAACCAATCGCTACGTGTTTCGAGCTCGCATGACCAAACGGTACCTTTGATCGTTACGAAACTCGATAGCATACAATAGTTTGTTATTCCGGATCTAATGGCACTAGTTTCGTCAAAATTCGAGACAGTGCCCTAGAATCATAATTTCACATTTTTGAATATCGTTCTATAGTTTCGATTAAATTATCAATATTTATCCAATCTATGTATTTTTATAAATAAATCTAGAAATTGAATTCATCAATATTATTTATATTAACTAAAAGGAGTTAAATAATATTATTAAATTCATTTAATTAATATTTAATTTACAATTCAAATATTTAAATGATTAATCATGTTTAGATTCAAATTATTGAATTCTAAAAATGCTGTACTTCAAATATTTAAAATAAATTAAACATTTAAAATACAATTTCCAAAATTTTGGGTTGTTACATTCTCCCCCTTAAAAGAATTTCGTCTCCGAAATTCTCAAGGAAGAAAATGTTTCCAAACCCCTAAGTTTAAAATTATTAATTAAAATGAGTTATTAAACTTATTAATTAAATCTCAAATTTTACGGAAAATTTCGGCAGCATCTCCTTTGCACGGCTCGATCAGAATAACTACAAATTACCTCTACGGGCTCTAAACCAGCCAGAGAAAACAAAAACCAAGTGGTTTCCCAAATCTGGGGTATAAAATCACCAACTGTAACGCCCCACCTCTATACCCACGCTAACCAAGAACACTACGATGTAGTGTTGTCAATTAGCACGGAGAATAAGGCTGTGGATGAGCGACCATCCATATAACTTCTTTGTGCGAGCACCGATATGTCAGATAGATTAGAATGCATATCATTTAAGGAGGAAATCCGACATACCGATACAAACTCAAAGCTATCACACGGTGGCTATACATAATCTTCGGAAACAAACATAGAAATAATCATAACATAAATCAGTCACAGACATCCATATCACAAAGACGGAAGAAGATATGAATATATATATATAAATATAACACATAAAAGTGTACATCAGAGTAGTGGTCAGAAAGATCCACGATAATACAAAAGAATAGCAACACATGCTATACAAAAGAATAAGTACACTACATAGAGTATATATCTCAAATGTGTACATCCAAAAACTACAAATCTATGTAGTCAGCCAAAAGTCAGAATAATCCTGAAGAGAATTCAAGCAGAAGCACCTGTAACATCTCGGTCCGACCCGAGTATTATTTATAAGAAAATAATAAACGGATCAGTCTAGCTATAAATATCAGATGATATGGTTTAAAGTAAACGACATGACATGAACATGTAATAATCATAATGACATACTACTATAAGTATGTAATTGAAAATCAACAAGAGATTAATCAATATCACAAGAATCTTCTCAAAAATAAAATAGGGTATCATTCCCTAAACTTGTATTCACAACAAGTCCATAACACATGAATTCACCAATGCACAAAAATTGATATCATATCAATGAAAATCACGAAAATTGGTGAAGCACAAAATTCTAGAAATCAGCACAAGAAATCCAGAAAACACATAAAAAGGGGGGAAGGCCTATGAGCCGAATGCTCCACGAATGGTCCGAAGACCTATGAGCTGAATGCTCCACGAATGGTCCGAAGACCTATGAGCCGAATGCTCCACGAATGGTCCGAAGACCTATGAGCCGAATGCTCCACGAATGTGAGTAGAAACATCACACAAACGAGGTCTAGTCTTCCTCGCAGACAAAAAGACATCGCTCAATCGCTAGTCTAAATCAAATCACAAAAATGATCGTCGTGATCATCGAGAAGTGTCAATCACACAAAGCTAGTAAATATATGAGTTTATCTTCATGTCCCATAACCACTTGCTTAACTTAAATATTTACGAACAAGCTATGAATCTTCACTAGAAAATTGTCACAAAAGGTTCAATCGAATAAGTCCAAGAATTAACCGATGAAGTGAATGCAAGCGTTTCATACCACTCGTTTTACTAAGCCGTTTAATTAGATTTCTCATCCGAGTGAAGTAAAGGCTTGTAGATACTAGTAGATTAGAAAACGGTTTGAGGAAAAGAGCTTTGTAGTTAAAATAGTGTTGAAATCGCTTTGTTGAAAGGGTTTTGATATTCACTACTAGTATTGAAGCCTTCACATTTTTAAAGTGGCAAGTCACAAAACGGTTGTTGAAACAAATCAATTCACTAAAATTCACATTCGAATACGTGAATAAAACCCAAGGAAATCAGTTCCCAAAACCATCAAAATTGAAGTACCCACGCAACCTAATCATGGCCGAGCTAAAGTGCTACGACTTAAAGAGGTAGCGACTTAAAGTAAGATAGGTCAAATGACCTAAATGAAGTAAGGTCCAACGACCTAAAGAAAATAAGGTCAGGCGACCTAAAGGTTTTAAGGTCAAGCGATCTAAAAGAGAACAGGTCAAACGACCTAGTGGGTTGCGACTTAGAGGGTGAACGACTTAACTCGGTCGAGCTAAGCAACAGGGGGATGCGACCTAACAAGGTCGAGCTAAGGAAAGGGTCGAACGACCTAACTCGGAGACAGGTCGAACGACCTAAAGAAAATACGACCTAAGCACAAACAGGTCGAGCGACCTAGTGGAATCGAGGTCTTGCAACCTAACGGAAATGAGGTCATGCGACCTAAAAGTAATAAGGTCTATCGACCTAAAGGAAGTAAGGTTGAACGACCTAATAGAAATAAGGTCTAGCGACCAAAATGGCACGCGACCCAAGGTGGCACGCGACCTAAAATGGAACGGCCTACCAAGCACGTGACCTAACAGAGGTGAGCGACCTAAGTGTGCGCGACCTAGAGCGAATGACTTAACTAGTCTCGAGATGCTTCAATGGTCAAGCGACCTAGCATGAAACAGGTCAAACGACCTAACGGGGTTGAGGCCATACGACCTAAGACCTAATGGTCCAAACGACCTAAAAAGTAAAGGCCTTGCGACCTAAAGAAATAAGGGTTGCATGTTGGTCAAATGACCTAAGGGAAGTATGGTCATGCGACCTAAAGAAAACAAGGTCATGCGACCTAAAATAGCATATGGTCGAGCGACTTAACAATATAAGGGGCGAGCGACCTATCGAAGTGCAGTGGGGAGCGACCTAACGAGGTCAAGTGGCGAGCGACCTATCGAAGTCAAGTGGCGAGCGATCTAACAGGGGTGTGCGAGCTAAATCCGAATGACCTAACTTACAGGCGAGCGACCTAAGCCCAGACGAGCAATTTGCAGGCCTGTCTTCTCTAAAGCCGAGCGACCTAAGCCTAGAATTTCGCCAAAACACTAAAAATAAGAGTTTTTCGCCGATTCGATCCAAACCAAAAGCAAGTATTCGTGCTAAAGTGATAGGAATACATCCCAAACAGTCCAATGACAGATATAGGCAAGATGTGAGATTAAAAATCTCACCTTTACACCAAAATCAATGAAGATGAAGCTTGAAGCAAAGCAAGAACAACAACAAGCTTGGATCAATGTTCTTCACGTGAATTTGGGGTAGATGTTGGATTATCAATGAAGACTTGAGCTTGGAATTTTAATTTCCCATTCCCTCCACCATTTTTGAAGAAGCTTTGATGTTTTAGAAATGAAGAATGAAGTGGTGAAGAGAAGGAAGGGGTTGGGCTGAGTTAACAAGTGGTTCAGCCCAAACCAAAGTCCTAAGCCAAAAAGTGACGAAAATCTCACTGTCTCCAAACATATCGAAGTTTACACTTAAAAAGATCGCAAACGTCATTTTGAACTCAACGGAAGTGGTCTCGAGTCCTAATTTGATCGTATGCAAAAAGTAGCTTTTCGGACTAACATCCGGCTAACGATAAAATATTTAAATAAAGTATTTAAATAGAAAATTGATAAATATGCGGGTTGTTACAGACTCCCCTCCTTAAAGAAATTGCGTCCTCGCAATATATATGAGATGGAAATAAAAAGTAACAACCATAAAAGCATATTAACACAAAAGAAGTTTGAAATAAGAAGTTTACCTCAAAGAAATTAGGTGAAACTTCAATCTCTTCCACAACACCAGACTCAAGAATAAAAATCGGAATCCTAAAGGTACTTCCGTAAATAAAAGACGTGAGAAAACGTCATGAAGAACAGAAAATTGAGCCGGTGCAACGGCGTAGCACAAAAAGCGATACGCCAAGGAAACTGGAAACTCGAATAACTCCGAACACCGACGTAGTACAATAACGGTACGTCCAATGAACGGAAACTCAAATAATTCGAAACACCATAAAAGAACATCGGACACGAGTCCTTAAAAGAAATGAGTCGAAGCTCAACAAGCCCAAAAATGTTTAAAGAAAATAAATCACAAGTTCTTTTGATAAAAATAATGAGATGAACTCATTTTAAAAAGAACTTGAATAAGATAATCACAAAATAAATGTTATCAAGGATTGAATGAGGAGTACCTCGACCACGAGAAGTGTCACTAGGCGCATTTAGATTTCCCTCTCTCCTACTTTGAAGTTTGAGACAAGAAGATATATTGTGACCCGAGTTTTTGCAATAGCGACAATGAAGGGGTTTCGGACACTCCCTCGCATAGTGGTCCATGGAACCACAATTGTAGCATTGCCCACTACTAGAGGTAGGGGTCTTGGTTACCGAAGTCTCTTGCTTCCCTTTCTTATTGGGGTTGGAGCCTTTGAACATAATAGGCCTCTTCATATCATTGTTGAAGTTCTGTTTGGCCACAACTTCAACATCACACTCTTTATCGGCCTCTTCAAGACGAAGAGCGATATCAATGAGTTGATCGAAAGAAACTTCTAATTTTAGAAGTAATGGCTTCTTGAGATTTTTGTTTAAGCCATAGAAGAATCTTTGATTCTTCTTCAATGGGGTGTTGATGTATTCAACCTCATATTTAGACAGTGACTCGAAGGATGCGACATAATCTATCACAGAGGATTCACCTTGAACAAGGTCTATGAAACGAAGAGCCAACGTTACTTTCTCAGCTTCGGGTACAAATTTCAACTCGAAGCGTTCCCGGAATTGCTCCCAGGTGAGATCTGCTTCATTGATTTCAGAAATAAGAAGTTCGTACCAATCCAATGCTCTCTCTTGGAGCATACTGGAAGCCACCTGAACACGGTGAATATCGATAAGATTCATGCGAGAAAAGATTCTATCGCATGTTCTTAGCCAAGCCTGGACCTCGATAATAGTTTCGGAACCTTTGAATGGTTTCCCACCCAAGTTGGTATAATCATTGCACAAGCGTGCAAATCCAGACTTAGGATGGGTAGGTTCCTGATTTGGACCAGCTGCTTGAGCATTCTTTACTAAATCAAGAAGCTGTTGGGCAGTCATAAAAACTCCATCCTGGGGAGTAACAGTAGATGGTCCAGCTCTGGGACGACTTGGTCTAGACATTCTCTTCTTTAAGGAAGAGAAAAGAAGAAAGGTTATTCTCCCAATAAACATCAAGTAATTCTTGATAGATAAAACAAGGATACACAAAAGGAAATAGGATGAATCGGTTCGAAGACTCGACTTAAATCCTAAGGCACGACTCCTAAGTTGGACTTAAGTCGATGATCCTTGTTAAGTTATTCTACATTGTTCCGAAGTTTGGCTCTGATACCAAGCTGTAACGCCCCACCTCTATACCCACGCTAACCAAGAACACTACGATGTAGTGTTTTCAATTAGCACGGAGAATAAGGCTGTGGAGGCACGACCATCCATGTAACTTCTTTGTGCGAGCACCGATATGTCAGATAGATTAGAATGCATATCATTTAAGGAGGAAATCCGACATACCGATACAAACTCAAAGCTATCACACGATGGCTATATATAATCTTCAGAAACAAACATAGAAATAATCATAACATAAATCAGTCACAGACATCCATATCACAAAGGCGGAAGAAGATATGAATATATATATATATATAACACATAAAAGTGTACATCAGAGTAGTGGTCAGAAAGATCCACGATAATACAAAAGAATAGCAACACATGCTATACAAAAGAATAAGTACACTACATAGAGTATATATCTCAAATGTGTACATCCAAAAACTAAAAATCTATGTAGTCAGCCAAAAGTCAGAATAATCCTGAAGAGAATTCAAGTAGAAGCACCTGTAACATCTCGGTCCGACCCGAGTATTATTTATAAGAAAACAATAAACGGATCAGTCTAGCTATAAATATCAGATGATATGGTTTAAAGTAAACGACATGACATGAACATGTAATAATCATAATGACATACTACTATAAGTATGTAATTGAAAATCAACAAGAGATTAATCAATATCACAAGAATCTTCTCAAAAATAAAATAGGGTATCATTCCCTAAACTTGTATTCACAACAAGTCCATAACACATGAATTCACCAATGCACAAAAATTGATATCATATCAATGAAAATCACGAAAATTGGTGAAGCACAAAATTCCAGAAATCAGCACAAGAAATCCAGAAAACACATAAAAAGGGGGGAAGGCCTATGAGCCGAATGCTCCACGAATGGTCCGAAGACCTATGAGCCGAATGCTCCACGAATGGTCTGAAGACCTATGTCCGAAGACCTATGAGCCAAATGCTCCACGAATGTGAGTAGAAACATCACACAAACGAGGTCTAGTCTTCCTCGTAGACAAAAAGACATCGCTCAATCGCTAGTCTAAATCAAATCACAAAAATGATCGTCATGATCATCGAGAAGTGTCAATCACACCAAGCTAGTAAATATATGTGTTTAGCTTCATGTCCCATAACCACTTGCTTAACTTAAATATTTACAAACAAGCTGTGAATCTTCACTAGAAAATTGTCACAAAAGGTTCAATCGAACAAGTCCAAGAATTAACCGATGAAGTGAACGCAAGCGTTTCATACCACTCGTTTTACTAAGCCGTTTAATTAGATTTCTCATCCGAGTGAAGTAAAGGCTTGTAGATACTAGTAGATTAGAAAACGGTTTGAGGAAAAGAGCTTTGTAGTTAAAACTGTGTTGAAATTGCTTTGTTGAAAGGGTTTTGATATTCACTACTAGTATTGAAGCCTTCACATTTTTAAAGTGGCAAGTCACAAAACGGTTGTTGAAACAAATCAATTCACTAAAATTCACATTCGAAGACGTGAATAAAACCCAAGGAAATCAGTTCCCAAAACCATCAAAATTGAAGTACCCACGCGACCTAATCATAGCCGAGCTAAAGTGCTACGACTTAAAGAGGCAGCGACTTAAAGTAAGATAGGTCAAATGACCTAAATGAAGTAAGGTCCAACGACCTAAAGAAAATAAGGTCAGGCGACCTAAAGGTAGTAAGGTCAAGCGACCTAAAAGAGAACAGGTCAAACGACCTAGTGGGTTGCGACTTAGAGGGTGAACGACTTAACTCGGTCGAGCTAAGCAACAGGGGGATGCGACCTAACAAGGTCGAGCTAAGGAAAGGGTCGAACGACCTAACTCGGAGACAGGTCGAACGACCTAAAGATAATACGACCTAAGCACAAACAGGTCGAGCGACCTAGTGGAATCGAGGTCTTGCGACCTAACGGAAATGAGGTCATGCGACCTAAAAGTAATAAGGTCTATCGACCTAAAGGAAGTAAGGTTGAACGACCTAATAGAAATAAGGTCTAGCGACCTAAGTGGTACGCGACCCAAGGTGGCACGCGACCTAAATTGGAACGACCTACCAAGCACGCGACCTAACAGGGGTGTGTGACCTAAGTGTGTGCGACCTAGAGCGAACGACTTAACTGGTCTCGAGATGCTTCAATGGTCAAGCGACCTAGCATGAAACAGGTCAAACGACCTAACGGGGTTGAGGCCATACGACCTAAGACCTAATGGTCCAAACGACCTAAAAAGTAAAGGCCTTGCGACCTAAAGAAATAAGGGTTGCATGTTGGTCAAACGACCTAAGGGAAGTATGGTCATGCGACCTAAAGAAAACAAGGTCATGCGACCTAAAATAGAATATGGTCGAGTGACTTAACAACATAAGGGGCGAGCGACCTATCGAAGTGCAGTGGGGAGCGACCTAACGAGGTCAAGTGGCGAGCGACCTATTAAAGTCAAGTGGCGAGCGACCTAACAGGAGTGTGCGACCTAAATCCGAACGACCTAACTTACAGGCGAGCGACCTAAGCCCAGACGAGCAATTTGCAGGCCTGTCTTCTCTAAAGTCGAGCGACCTAAGCCCAGAATTTCACCAAAACACTAAAAATAAGAGTTTTTCGCCGATTCGATCCAAACCAAAAGCAAGTATTCGTGCTAAAGTGATAGGAATACATCCCAAACAGTACAATGACAGATATAGGCAAGATGTGAGATTAAAAATCTCACCTTTGCACCAAAATCAATGAAGATGAAGCTTGAAGCAAAGCAAGAACAACAACAAGCTTGGATCAATGTTCTTCACATGAATTTGGGGTAGATGTTGGATTATCAATGAAGACTTGAGCTTGGAATTTTAATTTTCCATTCCCTCCACCATTTTTGAAGAAGCTTTGATGTTTTAGAAATGAAGAATGAAGTGGTGAAGAGAAGGAAGGGGTTGGGTTGAGTTAACAAGTGGTTCAGCCCAAACCAAAGTCCTAAGCCAAAAAGTGACGAAAATCTCACTGTCTCCAAACATATCGAAGTTTACACTTAAAAAGATCGCAAACGTCATTTTGAACTCAATGGAAGTGGTCTCGAGTCCTAATTTGACCGTATGCAAAAAGTAGCTTTTCGGACTAACATCCGGCTAACGATAAAATATTTAAATAAAATATTTAAATAGAAAATTGATAAATATGCGGGTTGTTACACCAACCAATTTGAATTTCGAAATCCATTACATACCTTTTTGCATTTGTTATATATTTTTGGCGAGTAATTTATTATCTCAATGCAAATGCAGATGCACAAGAACAAAAAAGCAATCTCTTGCATACATGTACTTATGAAATCTAAAAGAAATTAGGCTGACAAAAGCAATATGATGTAACTCTACCTGCAAAAACTAGCATGATATAAATCTACATGAAACTCTAGTATAAAATAAAGCTACATGCAATTAACAACAATATCACAATCATAAACGACAAGATAAAGAGAAAATTCTGTAATAAATGTTATGCATCCAATAATTTTAAATGATAAATTTAGGTCTAAATGCTTGGGTTTTAAAATTTAGGAATTTATTTTCAAATTTCTCAAATGGGAATTAAATCAAAGATAAAAAATCGAAATGACAAGGAGGGGATTCCTCCTAATAAAGTACAGTGAAACTCTAGAATGAAAACAACATAGAGCATCCAGTGGTATTTCGGTTCCTTCAAAAACATCAACTAGAGTGAATAAATATTATTTCTTTCCCAAAATCTTCAAAATCTCTTTTTTCAAAATCACTGGTATTTAGGTCTTATAATAGCAATTCAAAATCCTTTGTCTATAAATTTAAAATTTATAAACAATGGTATATAAAATCACACAGTCAATCTATCAAATTTAGTCAAATCAAATCAAATTCCGTATTGGAATAAACCAACACTAACGGTCAATCAATCAAATTCCATAAGGGAAAATCTAACACTTAACATTATTTAAAATGCAAATAATTTACAAACAAATCTTAGCTTAGGTTCAAAATTTTCTTGATTGTCCAAAAATATAGATAATTATTTAAGCATACCGTTTTGCTCATTAGCCTTTGGTTATTGCTTAGAAGATTATCCAAACAAAATGGAATGTTATACTCTAAATTTATTAGTTTCTTAAGTACATCAATTTTCCTAAATCAATTAAATTTGCATTTAGTATTTTATTCAATTCTAAAATTATTTTGTAAATTTTCACCTAAGTTTAAAAATATTTTATAAAGATATTTCTTTATAATACATCAAAACAAAAACTTATTTTATTTTATTTATTTGTATAATACGCCTTTATATCCTAAGAGCACATACAAACACAAATTTCATTTTACTTTTTCAAAGATCAAGATGGAGATCAAATCAAATTATGGTTCCTTAAAATAGAGTCAACCTATGAACATCTCTAAATTAGTGTGAAAATGAATGATGTTTCATGGGTTAACTCAAAAACTGCAAATAGTTTACACTACTTAGATGTTTTAAACAAAAGTTATGGTTTTAATAAAACAATGTTTATCAAAACATTTTTATCAAATTTAACCCATTTTAAACCCGTGTTAAATTATCCCTTATCTTATCTAAGGGTAAAATCTCATTTATCGAAACAATCACTTATCAAAAATACTTTTTTATTTTGAAAACAATTCCCTTTTAAGGGTACCTAAAAAGTAATTACCCAGTTTTTAATTCCAAAATGCATCTTTGATAGCATACTACATATATCTTTATATTAAATAACTTCAACCAATTTATTTATTAAAACTCACTTTGGGTTCATTCAGATTTGAACTCATTTCGATCACACGATGGGAAAGAGAATAATTTACTAAGTACTCTACAACGTTCGCCTAAGCAAACATCCGATCGTCACTTAGAAATTACTCAGGTTACCACAAAACTAATCGAGATGTTTTCCTCCGAGTTATCCCAAAGAAAATGCATTTCATTTTAAATTTCACTTCCTAAAATATTTTTACTTTTAAATACTTCCAAAAGCACTACTATTTCATTCCTCAAAATCCTTTTGAAATTATTTTCAAAAATTTAAGGATTTAGATTCAAAAATCCCATTTAAACACATTTTATAAACAAAATTTATATAAAATTTCCTTTATATAAAATCATCTTATATTATAATAACTCTTCTTTATTATAATAAATTTTTCCAAATATTTATTCTCTAAATGTCTTATCCTACCATTTAGATTATATTAAACACTTTTATTAAAGTTTAATCCTTAACTCAACATTATTAAAATGTGAATGTTAACTTAACATTTTCTCAAAATACCTTAAAGTCAAAATGTGAAACATTCACAAGGGGTTTGTTTTAAATCAAAGCGGTAAATGCTCCTAAATAAACCAAGCACAATTTAACAACTAACAAACAACAGTCAATGCTCCTAATTTAATTAAGCATGATTAAACACACAATAGTGATAATAAATAAATATTATCACATTCAAACAAACACACTCTATAACTATATAAAGTTTTGAAAATTATTCCTTTATGTAACGACCCGTATTTTTAACCATTTGCAAATGTTAAATTAAATAAGATTTTTGAGTAAAATTGTTAGAAAAATATATTTAAGATTGCATTGATACAAAATAAATTATAATATATAAGTTATGAGCTTAATTTAAATGTCTATTAATGACATGTGCTTGCAATAAGGTAAGAATAATAACATAGGATAGTGTGTATTTAATGATATTGGTTTGAATGAAATTGATAACTTTCTGAATGTAAATTTCTAATTGATTAGAATAATAAATGTTAATAAATGTTTCTTTATTAAAGAAGAAATAATATGTTAATTCATTTGAAATGTTTGGTAGCTGAAAGACTGATTACAGGTGTAAGAAATCAATTATTTAATAAAAAAATTAATAACTTTTGGTTTGTATACAATACTTCCATAAATACGTTAAATTACTATAAACAGGAATTGAATTGTCTCATTTCTTTTTTAAAATTTAACTTTGGGATTAATTGCAATTAATGTAACTGAAATCTTTCAAATCAAAGGAAAGAGAACATCAATTGTAACTAATAGATGTAATAATAGAAACATACGTTTGATTTAAAATAAAAGAGGAAGTTGAGGAAATAAAAAAGAAACATATATTTTAATCGTAAAGGGAATTTGATGTAATAAAAAGGAATATTTTTAATCAAATTAGAAGAATGTTTTGGAAAACAAAATAAAATGAATGTTTTCATTTTGTAATTAAGTATAATTGTGTGAAGAGAGAAAAATTGAATTTTGAAACAACATTTTACGGTCATTAAATAGCAGTCGGAGACGATACGAAAGTAGTTTTAACGGTAATCTTAAATTTTAAAATAAATTAAATATTTGAGTTCCTGATCGTGCATTGAGAAAGACGTTGTTTTTAAATTTGAGTTTGGAGTCTTTTGCTATCTTTATTTGTATGTGGCGGCGGTCTCCGTGACGTTAATTGGTGTGTTCAAATTTTATTTGTTATGTGTTAATAAAAATTTAAACGGGTGCAAGTTGAGTATTTTAGAGGTTAATGAAATAATTGAGTGGAGAATATGTTTTAGAATTAGATCCCAAAAGTTTGGTAGCAGTGTATGGCTGGTCTTCTTTATTTATTTTATATTACCTCATTTATACTATTATATTTTTAATGTTGTATATTCTCTTAATTTACACAAATTTATGTAGAGAACTTATTTTCATTTATTATGTGTTAATATAATCTTTAGTGGATATCAATTTTGGTATGTTTGGCGTTAACAAAATTAATTGAATGAACAAATGTTTTTGAAATTTGAATTCCAAAAATTTGTTTACAGTGTGGAGTTGGTCCGTTCATTCCCTTTCTAATTAATAACGACCACACACTTTTCATTCTTTCCTCATTTGTTCCTTTACTCCTTTCCATTTAAATTGTCTGAAGTTTTTTTTTTCATTTCGCAAACGTGAATTACTTTTCATGCTTTTAATTCTTTCCTTTACCTCTTTTTAATACCCGCCACTTTTAAAAAGGCTGTTCATATTTACTTTATTTCAATACCTTGTTTTTTCATATTTACTTTACTACCTTTACGTTCATTTTCAACTTCATTTCCTAAAGCCTAATTTCATTTATTTCTAATTAACAGCAACCTCTCCTTTCAAACTTCAATGGCCCTAAACCTAAATCTAACCTTATAAATAATATATGATGCAAATGAAACCCTAGCCTCCATTCTAATCTTCTTTTTTTCTTTTCTTTTTTTCGTTTTCCTCTTCAAATCTTCTTCTTCTCTCTCATTTTTTTCTTCTTCAAATTCTCTTCCTCTTCAAATATTTTCCTTTTTCAAACTTTCTTCTTCCTTTTCAAATCTTCCTTTCCCCGAATCATTTAAATGTGAGCTTGCAAATTCAAAAGCTCTCATTTTTGCAAATCCAAAAGCTTTCTTTTATGAAACATGAGTTTCATTTTCAATTTTCCTACACGTCTTGCCCTCATCTTAGTTTGTTCTTCCATCTTTGCTTGAAGCCTCATCTTGAAAAAAATGTGAGTATTAATGTTTATTTTTTTTGAAATATGTACTAATTATTATTTTAATCATATTTATTATAACATGGATATATTTTTCATACAAACTCTGACTCACGCGTGATTTCTTCCTTGGACTCGTATTGAAATTTCGGATAATATGGAAGTAATTTGGTTGGAATTGGAGGCCGTTGAAATTTTGGGCTTTTGTTGGATTTTTTATGGGCTTTAAATCAAAGGTGAGTGATTAAACCCACTCACGCAATACTAAAATTTCTTATGTTAGTTGAGTTAAAATTATGAAGTAATAAAAGTTTATTAATTGCTGTTTGGTAGTTTAAATTGAATTTTATGTTAAATTAAACTGACATTTAAATTAATATTGAATTAAATTGCTAGTTAAACACCGACAATTGTTAATTAGTAACTATTATGATATATTGGTTAATTTGGATGTTGGTTGTAATTGGATTCCTATTGATTGAAATGTTGGATTTATGCTTGTTATTTATTTTGATATATCCCTGTTATTATCCTATTTATTATTTGACATCTTATAAATTGTCACTTGTTATAAATTGAATGAACTAAGAAATAGGTTAAAATGATATATACATATGTCATTTAATTATGGGTTGAAATGATATATATCCATCCATGTTATTAAATTGAAATAAATGACCACTTGGCCATAGGGTAGAAAATTATATATAGACACCGGATTGGTTAAATTAAATGGTTTCAATATCTTGAATTTAAATTGGTTTAAATGATATTGTTTTAAAGAAAATAAAAAAATTGGATTTATATGAATTAAATTATTTTCTAAATTCGAGCTTTGAAATGTTGAAATTGAAAATGTTAAATGAAATTGTTTAAAGATTAAATTTGAAATCTTAAAGTTGAGATTGAGATATGATTTAAATTTATTGAAAGTGAATTATTTTAAAGGTTTAAACTTTAATCTAAACTTTGAATTTACTTTAATTAAAGTGGCTTAAATTGGTATTCAAAGTTTTAGATGTGAAATGGATTTAAACTAAATTGTGTAAAAATGAGAATTTGAATTGAAAATTTCAGCCTTTGAATAAATCGTTTAAATTGAATTTGAATATAAAGTTGACTTGAATTGGAAATCGAAAAATTGATTTCCTTGTGATTTGGAACATGAGTTCAAATTATAGTGAAAGAAAGAAATAGTTTTAATATAAACTATTTTAATATATAAACTATTTTTAACTATCAAACTTATTTTCAATATTCAAACTGTTTTGAAAGTGGGAATAATTTAGATGTAAATCATTGACTTAGTTACGAATGTTTTGATATGAAGGTATAACCTATTTTGAGTTCGAAATGATCTTGAAGTGAACATAATATTTTAATATGAAATATGACTTGTTCTTGAAATTTATAAGAACCAACCGGTGTGAAAATGACATTTGGTTGTTAAAGGGATCGGGGCCGAATATTGGCATACTCTCTGTTAATACCGGAACCACTTTAACAACCATGTACGCGGTGGATGTTATCCAGAATGTAAAGGCTGAATTGGCGACGTTTGCTGGATTTGAAGAAAAAGAACATTGATGGATAGACCCCGACACTTGTGTCAATTTGAAATGACTAAAATAGGAGCCATACCTGACCATTAAGGGTAGCTACCTCTAGCGACATCTGTTCTTCGTATTACTATATTAATTTTGATTCGATTGGTGCACCTTGATTTGATTATGGGATGGATGTTCGCGGTGGGCCGTTAGGGGTTACCACCAGTCAGGAAATGCAAAACGGTAGTATCCTACTTTGGCCATTGCCTCACGTGCCTTGTCATACTCTTTATCCTTATTCGCGCCCACTACGATTTTTATTTTAGTATGGTACCTATATGGGACTCGCTGGCTACTGACTTTATTGGTTGTGTTACATGACCTGCATAGACTACCTGCTTAAAAATGTGTTAAGGGGGATCAATTTAAAGCCTTAAAGCTAGGAAAAATATTTATTTTATTGATTAGACACTACATATATAGCATATCTTACTACATATAGATAGTTTATCATTAGGAGACGGAAAATCCCGTAACATCTCTTAAGTTATTGCTGTAACGACCCGGAATTTCGGTCAATGAATTTGAGATAGTTAATTGATTTAAATATTTAAAATATTGGTGTTAAAAGCTAATAACTCAAATTTCAGATTGTAAGGATTTAAAATTATGTTAATTGTTCGTCGACGGAAATTCTATTGGTTTAGAAAACCGTCGAACGAATTTAAATTAAAAATAACCGCAAGCGCATGGCGTATACTTGTAGTACGTGGCGAATACGGGTCGATCCGCAGGGAATTGATGATTTTAAAAATCTATTCAATCAAATTAAACCAAGGTTGAGTGAAAGTTAAGCTAGAGAATTAGAGAATTAACTAACTAACTAAAATAAAAGAAATGCAAATACAGGAGTTAAATGACAATTTAGAAAATAAATCCACTCTCTAGATTATGTAGTTCAACACATATGAAATCATAATCTCTTTTATGGTCATTAGTGCTTTAATTTATGTGTCTATCATAAGTATAGCATATTTGTGCTATTAGTTAGCCAACATAAGCCATCAAACTTTGACACACCCCTTAAACCACTTACTAACTTTCATGAAACTTGAGAATGAAAATGAAAATGAAATCTATTTTAAGTATGGCCTATTAACTATTGATTAGAAATATAGACCATCAAATTTTAATTTCAAATCACTTTCTTATGCCATAATCATATTTTGATGAAGAGGCATCTGTGTTAGTGATTGTTTAAGCATAGCCTATTTGGTGTCAACAATATAGGCTATCAAATTCAAGACAAAAACAACAATTAAACCACTTCAATCATCATCATTAAGCATAAAAAGAGAGCATGAATTAACAAATAGTTGAAGCTACATAATTAGAGAGCTTCATTACCTCTAAATTGAAGGGGTTTAGCCTCTCATATTTGTCATTTGATTAACAAATGTAGCTTGCAACATGGAAGCAAAAAAAAGCAAAATGAAAGCTAAATGAAAGAAAACTATTCTAATTGCATAAAAGAAAATCTACACTACTAGCATGAAAGGAAATGAACATGTAATTAAAAGGAAACAATAATTACATTGCATAAAAAAAGAAAAAGTACATGAAATAAAAATGGCTAAGTAGCCATGAAAAGAGAAAGGGAAGAGCTTGTTTATTTGTGAGACTAAACTAAACTAAAGAGAGACTAAGGGGCAAGGTTATATGAAGATAAGGGGTATTTATACAAGTGTTAAACCCCAATTCATATTTTTGGGGAATGCCCAAATTGCCCTTGAGGTAGTGTGGTGGCTGTTATCCCAACTTTTGGCAAAGCCGAGATACCCAAAGATTAACTGAAAATCAATGATTATTAGTCATGAACATCGATTGTGCGTTGTAGGTTCGCCACAGACATCGATGAATTTTGCCCGAGTCCGGATTGAGCTACAATTGATAAGACATGTCAATCAAGGCTAGATAAAACAACATTCCAAATCTCGAGCCAATCCGAGTTCGTATGCCCAAGATATCATCGACGCAAGTGAAGGACATAGGCTTGTGTTCGTCTCCATATGGTTCGTATCCATTAAGGTCGACTCCATCAAGATTGGCTCCATCCACTTCATATCCCTCAGAGCAAACCCTTAGCTCGAATCCATCGTCCCTGCATTACTTCGAATCCATGAGAACTACCATTGCTTCGACTCTATCAAAGCAACCTCAACATTCGAATCCATCCAAAGCCTCCCTTAGTTCGGGTCCATCAGAGTATTCCCGCCTTCGAATCGATGGGATAGCCTCACATTCGAAACCATAAACCCAACCTTGGTTCGAATCCATCGAGTAAAAGGTTGTTCGAATCCATGAGTTGTGCATAGCTTCGAATCGATCAACATCACTCGAAACCATCGATTCGAGGACTTGCACAAGAGATCGATTCGAACTACTTGTCCCTCGATCGATACGAAGGAACGCACATTTGATCGAATCGAAGGATTATACCTTCAAATCCTTCTCTTCGAATCCACCAAGAAAACGCGACTAAAACCACGGATTTGACCCAGAAAACTCGGAGAAAAAGGAGGATTGACCCGGAGCACGCGCACCACGTCATCATCTTCACGTGAAGAAGCATGGATTCGACCCTATGGATTCGAACCATATCAATTCGAACGAATCCATAGGGCGAAGAACGTCAACTTGAATCGATCACAACTTGAGATCTACAAGTCCAAATGCTATGAAATTTTCACAGAAGCTTGAACACATGATGAAGAATGTTCACACCAAATTTCAGCTTGATTGGACACTTTCTTGATTGATTCGAACCAAGGGTCGAATCGATCCCAAAGTGGGCCCGGATTTCCAGAAAGCGGGCATGTGGGCTCCCTCACATGCCAGAACTGGTCTCCCCTCAATTTAGGCGAAATATCAGCCTCCTACACCTATAAATAGAGCCCCTGGTCATTCAGAAAAGGGGTCGGATAATTTTGAGAGATAAAGAGCGCCCAGACTCTACCAGATTTACTCCAGATCACCATTGCTGCCTTAGATTCAAACTTAGTTCAGCAAATCAGTTGTAATACAACACACGAAATTGTAATCTTCAAGCATCGAGCAATAAAATTATAAAAACCTTGAAGTGGACGTAGGCCGGAGATAGCCGAACCACTATAAATTGTGTGTCACTGTTCATTATTTCTGGATTGCTGTTTGTTGCTTGCTTAGATCTGTGATTTGTGTGTGAATACTGTTGATTTGTATTCATACGCTGGTGCTTTCACTACACTTGGGGTTTGTGACCATTTTTGGCGCAAACACTTTGGTGCTTTCACTGAGAAGAACTAGCACCCGCTACACCAGATTCAAAGTTTAGATTTGAAATTTTAAAGATTCAGATTTGACTCTACAATGACTCGACAAACAAGTAAAAAACAAAGAGCTGAGAGGAGCCAACAGGGAGGAAGTCAAGAAGCATCCTCTGGCACTGGAGAAGGACAAGCTTTGATCTACATTACTAGAGAAGAGATGGAGGCTATGAATAACCAAATGTAGGAAAGAATGATGAAAAGCCAACAAGAGATGCTACAGAATTTCTTTGAACAAATGAGAGCTGCAGGAACACAAAACCCAGGACCAGCTACAGCGGCTGTGAATGTGGAACAAGGAGCAAGGGCTATGGAACCCAACGTAGGACAGAATACAGAGCCAGAAGGCAATCAACAAGGGCTTGGGGGCAGGCCCGCAGGATCTAACGCAGAAGGACCTTTGGAAGGAGCTCAACCGGCTAGGGCCAACACAAATGCTAACGAGCCACCCGAAGAGTACGTACCAGAATTCCCTACAAGACTCGGAGGGCAAGACAGAGCCATGACAAGGGGGCAACCCCTGGATGGAGATGAAAGAATGATTGGCCTAGTGAGACGACTCATGAGAGGAGGGTTGTCAGGAGGAGGATTAGAAGAAGTTAGTCGGAGTCCGTTCGCTCCGAATATCCGAAATGCAAGGAACCCTCCAAAGTTCAAACTACCGATGCTGGATCCTTATGACGGAAAGTCAGACCCGACCATGCATATCACCAGATATATCAGACACATGGAAATGCTGGGAGCATCCGAGGAAGTAATGGCACGATGTTTCCCCTTATTCTTATCAGATTTGGCTGCGCTTTGGTTTAGACAGCTAGAGACAGGATCAATCAGGACATGGTGCGAGCTTGTGGATTGTTTCATGAAGCAGTTTAGGGTTCACATAACGCGACCCAAGAGCGTGATGACTTTGGCATCAGTAAAGCAAAGGACCGGAGAGTCCATAAAAGATTTTCTGTTACGATTTAATGCAATAGTGGCTTCTGTAGATCGCCCGGACCCATCGATGATTTTGATGGCGGCAGTGGCAGGAGTTGGAGAAGGCACCGAATTCAAAGACTCTTTGACTAAAGATCCACCGCAAGATCTTGGAGAGTTTTTCCATGAAGCTGAAAAATTCATTCGATTAGAGGAATCACGAGCCGAGAGGCAGGAAATAAATGTTGCACAAGGCGAAGGAACCACCAGGGAACAGTCCAGGGCGGACAAAGGAAAGAGAAAGCAGGATGACGCACATGATGGTCCTGATAAACGGAAGAAATTCCGAGAGCCCAGATTCAGGCAATACACAGACTTGGTGGCAGGACTGGAACGAGTTTACACCGAAACTCAGTGGCAACTCCCCTACTGAAAACCACCGAGGAGAGATCCCACAGAGCGGGAACGTAGAACCGGAAAATATTGCCTATTCCATGAGTTAGATGGGCACACAACCGACGAATGCCGCCACCTAAGGGATGAGGTGGAAGAGCATGCCAGGAGTGGTAGATTGCCATAATATATCAGAGAACGGGCAACGATAGTAAGACCTGAACAACCTCCACCTAATAGGAATGATCCTGGATCGGGATCACGACTCGTCATCAACTAATCGTGATGGCAAGGGCCAAGTTCAAGATTTGGACTCTGGTCGATTAGTTTTCTTAGATTTGATTTCCAAAATAAAACGGCTATCCCACTTACTCATGTACGGGAACCAGAGAGATCCCTAGGCATGCTCTAAGATGGAAATAGACCGCTCCGCCCGGAGAGGCATTGTCTTGTTTTTCCTGATGTTTGAGATTGAACATCTAGGATTTGAATTTAATAAAGAAACACTTATTAAAATAAACCTTTTAACCGGAGAGTTAAAGGATGAACATTAAATATCAATATAAACATGATCGCTTCATGACCTTACCCGGAGAGGCGGGGTCCGGAGTGCAAGAAGTGAGTTGCTTCACCGGAGAGCGACGGAATTGACTCACTTAACGATGTTTCCTCTTCACCGAAGAGTGACAGGATGGGATCCAGCAAGAGCCCGGAGAGGCTATGATCGGCCTAAAGATTTAGGTCATGACATCGCTTAATGTTCAGAAACGCTGAACCGGAGTGCAGGGGGTGTAGCCGCTTCGCCGGAGAGCGATAGGATCGGCTCACTCATCGTTGTTTCCCCTTCACCGGAGAGTGACAGGATGGGATCCAGTAAGAGCCCAGAGAGGCTACGATCGGCCTAAAGATTTAGGTCATGACATCGCTTAATGTTCAGAAACGCTGAACCGGAGTGCAGGGGGTGTAACCGCTTCGCCGGAGAGCGATAGGATCGGCTCACTCATCGTTGTTTCCCCTTCACCGGAGAGTGACAGGATGGGATCCAGGAAGAACCCAGAGAGGCTATGATCAGTCGAGAACGACCGAGACATCGCTATGCGCCCTAGCTGGGGCCAGAGCGCAAGGGAGAGAAAGCAACGCCGGAGTGCAATAGGATCTTTCTATTCAATCGCTAAATCTAGAATGGGTTTGAAAAGGGTCCGGAGTGACCATCAATAGTACGGAGAGACCATAGAATTTCATTCTTAACTTCCACTGGAAAAAATTGATAACAATTCGGCTTCGAACAGCCATGGACTTGATTGAAAATGCTATAAGCTATGAGTAAAACATGAACTCACTGCATTTAACTTGAGACTGATCAAAACACGCCTTTTAACAAAAGGCATATTTTGGGGGGCAAAGTGTTATCCCACTTTTTGGCAAAGCTGAGATACCCAAAGATTAACTGAAAATCAATGATTATTAGTCATGAACATCGATTGTGCGTTGCAGGTTCGCCACAGACATCGATGAATTTTGCCCGAGTCCGGATCGAGCTACAATTGATAAGACATGTCAAGCAAGGCTAGATAAAACAACATTCCAAATCTCGAGCCAATCCGAGTTCGTACGCCCAAGATATCATCGACGCAAGTGAAGGACATAGGCTTGTGTTCGTCTCCATATGGTTCGTATCCATTAAGGTCGACTCCATCAAGATTGGCTCCATCCACTTCGTATCCCTCAGAGCAAACCCTTAGCTCGAATCCATCGTCCCTGCATTACTTCGAATCCATGAGAAGTACCATTGCATCTACTCTATCAAAGCAACCTCAACATTCGAATCCATCCAAAGCATCCCTTAGTTCGGGTCCATCAGAGTATTCCCGCCTTCGAATCGATGGGATAGCCTCACGTTCGAAACCATAAACCCAACCTTGGTTCGAATCCATCGAGTAAAAGGTTGTTCGAATCCATGAGCTGTGCATAGCTTCGAATCGATCAACATCACTCGAAACCATCGATTCGAGGACTTGCACAAGAGATCGATTCGAACTACTTGTCCCTCGATCGATACGAAGGAACGCACATTTGATCGAATCGAAGGATTATACCTTCAAATCCTTCTCTTCGAATCCACCAAGAAAACGCGACTAAAACCATGGATTTGACCCAAAAAACTCGGAGAAAAAGGAGGATTGACCCGGAGCACGCGCACCACGTCATCATCTTCACGTGAAGAAGCATGGATTCGACCCTATGGATTCGAACCATATCAATTCGAACGAATCCATAGGGCGAAGAACGTCAACTTGAATCGATCATAACTTGAGATCTACAAGTCCAAATGCTATGAAATTTTCACAGAAGCTTGAACACATGATGAAGAATGTTCACACCAAATTTCAGCTCGATTGGACACTTTCTTGATCGATTCGAACCAAGGGTCGAATCGATCCCAAAGTGGGCCCGGATTTCCAGAAAGCGGGCATGTGGGCTCCCTCACGTGCCAGAACTGGTCTCCCCTCAATTTAGGCGAAATATCAGCCTCCTACACCTATAAATAGAGCCCTTGGTCATTCAGAAAAGGGGTCGGACAATTTTGAGAGATAAAGAGCGCCCAGACTCTGCCAGATTTACTCCAGATCACCATTGCTGCCTTAGATTCAAACTTAGTTCAGCAACTCAGTTGTAATACAACACACGAAATTGTAATCTTCAAGCATCGAGCAATAAAATTATAAAAACCTTGAAGTGGACGTAGGCCGAAGATAGCCGAACCACTATAAATTGTGTGTCACTGTTCATTATTTCTGGATTGTTGTTTGTTGCTTGCTTAGATCTGTGATTTGTGTGTGAATACTGTTGATTTGTATTCATACGCTGGTGCTTTCACTACACTTGGGGTTTGTGACCATTTTTGGCGCAAACAGTGGCCAAGTAATCATTAACATCCACTAATCCCCCACTTAAATGTACATGAAGCTTTAATGTCCTTTTATCATGTGCTTAGCTCCTAATTGAAAATCAAGGTAAGTGGGTGGGGTCCTCCATGATCATCACTTTGAATTATTTCCATCTTCATTTGTTCTCTTCACTCTTGTGCATGCATATATTATCATGAAGCCACTTGTAAAATTCACCAAATTTCCTATAAAACAACATAGAAAATTCCAAGTAAATTTTCACAATTTAATAAATGCATAAAAATGACCATTTTACCCCTATATGAAGATGAATATATGGCAATTTGAAAATAATTTGAATTTTGGTTTAAACAAGTTAAAATACCTGATATGATCATTTATTTAATTTAAATAGATTAAATGGTGGTAAAAATATGCACATTTACGTGCACATCAAATACCCCCACACTTATCTTTTTATTCGTCCTCGAATAAAGGAAAACTAAGATAAATCCGTTTTCGTAGGGAGCACGATTGCATTGAGCGTATGCAACAAGCCGTTAAACCTTTGGATGTCCCCAGTAGGACGAGTGTTGTCTCGTGAGGGTTTTCAGTGGATACTACCCACAAAATCCAAATGCAGGATGAAAATATTTACAAAATGCAAGATTTATTTACAAAGAGATGAATGCAAGTTTTTGAAAATATATACAAATGAAGGGTTTACTTTTAAATCGACATAAATAAGTTAAATATAGGTTTGGTTATTATCTTGAAAATTTAAGTGATTTACTCATCAAAATTTTCAACAAAAATGAAGTTATCATAACAAATAGATTATAGTTTAACCCGTTGTTTTGGTTGATAAAACAGTGTAATTATGAAATGGATCCTTTGTTGATTATCAAAGTTTATCAAAGTGGTATATTCGTTTCTTTTCAATAACAAGTCAAATCAAATAAGTCAAAAATAGTGCTAGGATTTCAATTGCTTACTCTCTCTTGTATTTTTGAAAATTTGATTGATATTTACAATATTTATATGCCTAACTCAGGTAAACTGAGGCCAGATATATTACCCATGCACTCCCTTGCGGACTGATGTAAGGGGAATACAGAGCGTGACGAGTGAACACATGAGTGTGAACACCTTTTGACTGTAGGCGTTATTAAAATGAATTTTTATATATATACACCTAACTCAGATAATCTAAGGCCAGATATACCGATCGTGCACCGCCTTTCGGGCTTACGTGAGAAGGGTACAGAGTATGGCGAGTGAACACACGAGTGTGAACACATGACTCTAGGTGTTAAAAAAAATATATACCTATATACAAATGTTTTTTTATACTTATACCTTTTTTTTCTATTTTTTTGTTTTTTTTAAAAAAAAGGGAGAGAATTTTGCAAAATCATCTTAGCACCATTTAACTTAGAAGACAAAAAAATGCTATATCCTTTTATTTGAATTCACCACTTTTTAAAACAAAGATTTTCAATTAGGATATTTCATAATTAACACGTATGAACCTTCCTATATACTGGTTAAACCATCGTTATTTGTAATCAAACTTCATTTTTATTTTTGTTAAGATAAATAAATTTTCAAAAATTTCAATTTAATAAACCAAAACCATATATTTAAGTCATATATTTGTAATCGTACATTTGTTTGTTTTTTTTGTTTTTGAGATTTTTTTTAATTTTGGAAAGAAAAATTGAAAATGATGGTGAGTCTCCCCCCACACTTGATTTTGACTGTGTCCCGACAGTCAACCCAAGTGGAAGGAAAAAAATAAAAACATGACCTTTATTTAAATGAAAATGAAAAGACGATTATTTACATGACATCAGAAAGTATATCATTAAAAAGTAAATGAAACGGTCTTCCAAAGACCGATTCATTTGTCTCGTCAAATATATGAGACACGACTTAAGCTCAGAAAACCAAATCATAAAACACTTCGAAGTTGAATGTGGATTTGGAAAAACGAATGTCGTTTTATTGAAATTTGTACGAGTCGTTTTATTTTCAATGATTATTGGGGTTGATAAAACGATTGATTGAAGTTCAAGTTTATTTTTACCAAATTGAAATTGAAATTCATCATTGAAAACTTCTTCAGAATTATTGATTTCAAAATCAAATTGCTGATTTAAATCTTCCCCATAAGAGTTTAACGACTCGTTTTCAAAAAGTCCATAAAACTCGTGTTCGTTAAATTCGACTTCCTTTGTTAGATTATCAACAACTTTATTGCATAAATCAAGTTCAAAATTCAAAGTTGTTGTATTCAAATTTTCAGAAAAAGGAAGATCGAAATTTAAATCGAGTTTCTCACCCTCAAAAGAATTGAAATCCAACTCAATTACCAAATTTTCAACAACTGCATTAAGATCATCATTTTCAATTTCAAAAGTTGTTATTTGAAAATCGCCGATTTGGGTAAAAGATGGATTATCACTTGACTCGTCACACATTGAGATTTGATTTTGTTTATCACGTTGCTTCATATATGTTTCAAACAACGAATCCGTGTGATCATCGTAAATTCGTTCATTTGCTCAACAAAATCCAATTTATAATTATTAACATGAGGATTTTCACTTTGAAATTGTTGAGAACAAAGATTTTCAATCGTAACGTGGTTAAGATTATTCCCATTGCCAAATTCGTTTGAAAAGTTGTTTCCATTTTCATTTTGAGTTTGAAATTCATTTTGGAGTTAGAAATTGAATTGGCATGGATTGTAATCGAAATCGTTTGAATTTTGAATTGAATTCAAATTTTGAAATCCTTGACTCGAGTTATTACACAAATATGAATTACACAAATCATTTATCATTTGAATTTGTTGTGTAGAGATTTCCAGTAAAGACGAAATGCTATTTTCGAGATTCAAGGGTTGGTCATCGTTTTGAAAACTTAGTTGTTCAAAATTCGAATTGTTTAAAGAATAGTTGTCGTTAAAATATCCATACGAATTTGGAGTAAAATCACATGGATTATATTGATTTTCACAACTGTTGTAAAATTCAAATGAGTGGGGAAACTCGGACATTTTCAAGAATGTTTTTGTGTTTTTTTTATAAAGGAAAAATATTTACAAATATAATTTATTTTTCAAAATGGAAAATTGATTTTTGTTTTATTTTTTGGAAAAGATTTTATATAATTTTTTTTTGGATTTTTGATTTTCTAAAAAAAACTAAGTAAATTTTTTTTTGGAATTTTGATTTGAAAATTTTGAAAGGAAAAGGAAAAAAACCAAGTTAATAGATATTTACAATTTTTTTTAGTTTTTTGATTTTGAATTTTTTTTGTTTTTTTAAGTATGCATGAACTAATGCAACTAAATGAATGCAGTGGTTAATTACAAATGATTTATCCTAAGTTAATCCAAAATTGTATAATCACACTCTGTCTTAGATCAACAAGATAGGTCTCAGCCAGGTAACCGACAGGATTTATCGGTGCACCACGAATCACCATAGCAATGCAGCCGAAGGTTTAAGTACCTTCAGAGAAACAATTCAGTATAATATTTACGAACCACCGTAATATTTATAACTGATTATTGCTCAGCCGTAGCCTAGACACCAAGAAATTAAATTGTTCAAAAAAGACAACTTGTCAATATACAATTAAGTGTAAATGATTTCTAATCGTTATTAATTAAAATTCTAGGATGAAATGCAAAGCAGAAATTAAATGTGTATTAACAATGCAACTACGAATGGATTTTCTGTTTTTGTTTTTTTTTTGAAATTTTTGATTTTTTTTCTAAAATGCAAGCAAACAACAATGCAAGGAAAATACAAACTAGCGATGAAAGCAAAAAAAAACTTAAAAAAAAACAAGCAAGCGGAGCAGTTTTATAGCAGCAGCTCCTCTTCTTCTAAAATTCTGCTTTGTCAACCTGAAATAAAACCAAAATATATACAATTTTTTATATCAAAGAAAGACTAAAACAAATGAAAAAAATAGAACAAACTAAACCCAAACCAAATTCAAAACAACCCCACTTTTTTCTTTAACAATTTCAATAGTTTTTTTTGGAAGGAAACTTAAAAGTAAAGTTTTACTTAAAAAAAAATTGTTTTTTTTGAAAAAAGAAAAGAGAATGGGAAAACAAAATGGAAATAGAAAAAAACAATTTTCACCAAAATATAAAAACCCACCCGGCCCACTTTTGAACAAAACAAAATACGTTCCCCTTTAATCTATTCAAGACTTCAATTTTCACAACAGCAATTCAAAGGCTAAAAAAAATTTCAAAATTCCCAAACCTCAACAGTTTCCACATGAATTTCACGTTGAGTTTCAAATCGTAACCACAAAATCACTGCGTCGGTCCTCAATTGAAGTTGATGGTTACGGAGTTATGAGGTTGATGCTTGTTGGTTGGCGATTTGGGTTCGGTTGGTTTGAAGTGAGGCGATTGACAAGGAGTCACTGGCGACTTGCGAAGTGGTTTGGAAGACAACGCAGATTGGTTTGTGCTTGGAGATGGAGGCTGCGAATTTGATGGTTTGGGGGTGTTCGGACTCGATTAGATTTGGTTTTGAGGCATCTGGATTTGGCAGTTGAGTTGCAGGGTTATGAAGACAGGGTTGCTGATATGCGATTTCTGGTCTTCGTGTTTGAATTGGTTACAAGAAGTGAATGTTGTGATTGGTTAGTGAGGGGAGATTTCTGTGTATATGGTGATGTATGAGAAATGAAGGCAGTGAAGCAGTTGACTAGTGTGGGGTAACTGGTTCAGGGGTGATGAAGTCGGAGTATGTGTATGTAAGAAAATGGTGGGAGATGCTTGAAGTTTGGCTATGGTTATTGTTGGTGATATGACAGAGGCAAGTGTGGGCAGTGAGGTCAGGGAAGACTATGGCAGCGCAGTAAGATGATCAAACAGTAAGTTGATATGCATTGATGTTTTTTTTCTTCCTTTTTTTTGATGAATTCTGCTAGTTTGTGCAAATGACAGGGAAAGAATTCTGGTGGTGGTGTGGGTATATGGTTGAGAGAAAATTGCAGTTGTGTTGGTCGGGGATGAATGTAAGTGTATATGAAGTGATGAAGTAGAGAAGGGTTTGAAGTAGAGAAGGTTGTAATGTGTTGAAGTGCACTGTCGCCAGAAAATCTGTATGTTATGAAGCTTGTTGATGAAGCGTGGGAGTATGGTTGATGGAAATAGAGAAGTGTCTGGTCAGAAGTGGTAGTGGTGAGCAAAACTGAAGAGAAGGTGCAGTTCCAATGTTTGGGTTGTATAAGAGGGGAGTTTTGGTTGATGAATTGCTGTTGCAAGAAGTGGTTAGGGGACATGATGCTTGTTGGTGATAGCGGTTGCGAGGCAGTATTGAAAATGTGATGGTGGATAAAAAGAAAAGGGTATGGTCTGATGTTGTTGGTCAGTATGTACAGGCAGTGGGTATGTTTGTATGGATAGTGAAGTATAGATGTAGGGAGGTTGATGGATAGTGGACAGAGGGTGATGAAGTATGGGTGACTGGTAGGAGAGGCAGTTTGCAAGGTTGAGGAGTTGTAGCAGAGGTAAAGTGTGAAGGAGGAGAAGTTGTGATGAGAGTAGGTTGATTGGTGAAGGGACTGATGAAGTATGCAAAATGTAACAAAATGTGAAGAAATGTGTGAACAGAGAATTAACAGTTTTCACAATTAAAATTAACAGTTTTCAATTTAAATAGGGCCACAATTGAAATGAACACTGAACAATTGAAATGTGAACAAAATGTGAAGAACAGTGAATAGTTTTCACAATTAAAATGCACTGAGAATTAGAATTGCACTTGTAAACAGAGAATGCACACTTGTAACTGAGAACAGTGAATGGTTTTCAAATGCACACTTGAAATGAACAGTAAATGTGATAAAAAAATGCCAATACAATGAAAACAAAAGGAAAACAAGCACACAAACATCAAACAACAAACACATAATTTTTTTTTTCTTTTTTTCTTAGAAATTAACACACAAAACACTCAATAAAATTAAACAAAAATAATCCAAAGAATAGAAAAATAAAGTCAAAGCAAATTCCCCGGCAACGGCGCCAAAAACTTGTTCGTCGACGGAAATTCTATCGGTTTAGAAAACCGTCGAACGAATTTAAATTAAAAATAACCACAAGCGCACGGCGTACACTTGTAATACGTGGTGAATACGGATCGATCCGCAGGGAATTGATGATTTTGAAAATCTATTCAATCAAATTAAACCAAGGTCGAGTGAAAGTTAAGCTAGAGAATTAGAGAATTAACTAACTAAATAAAAGAAAAGAAATGCAAATATAGGAGTTAAATGACAATTTAGAAAATAAATCCACTCTCTAGATTATGTAGTTCAACACATATGAAATCATAATCTCTCTTTTATGGTCATTAGTGCTTTAATTGATGTGTCTATCATAAGTATGGCATATTTGTGCTATTAGTTAGCCAACATAAGCTATCAAACTTTGACACACCCCTTAAACCACTTACTAACTTTCATGAAACTTGACAATGAAAATGAAATCTATTTTAAGTATGACCTATTAACTATTGATTAGAAATATAGACCATCAAATTTTAATTTCAAATCACTTTCTTATGCCATAATCATATTTTGATGAAGAGACATTTGTGTTAGTGATTGTTTAAGCATAGCCTATTTGGTGTCAACAATATAGACTATCAAATTCATGGCCAAAACAACAATTAAACCACTTCAATCATTCTTCATTAAGCACAAAAAGAGAGCATGAATTAACAAATAGTTGAAGCTACATAATTAGAGAGCTTCATTACCCCTAAATTGAAGGGGTTTAGCCTCTCATATTTGTCATTTGATTAACAAATGTAGCTTGCAACATGAAACTAAAAAAGAAGGAAAATGAAAACTAAATGAAAGAAAACTATTCTAATTGCATAAAAGAAAATCTACACTACTAGCATGAAAGGAAATGAACATGTAATTAAAAGGAAACAATAATTACATTGCATTAAAAAAGGTAAAGTACATGAAATAAAAATGACTAAGTAGCCATGAAAAGAGAAAGGGAAGAGCTTGTTTATTTGTGAGCCTAAACTAAACTAAAGAGAGACTAAGGGGCAAGGTTACATGAAGATAAGGGGTATTTATACAAGTGTTAAACCCTAATTCATATTTTTGGGGAATGCCCAAATCGCCCTTGAGATAGTGTGGTGGCCAAGTAATCATTAACATCCACTAATCCCCCACTTAAATGTACATGAAGCTTTAATGTCCTTTTATCATGTGCTTAGCTCCTAATTGAAAATCAAGGTAAGTGGGTGGAGTCCTCCATGATCATCACTTTGAATTGTTTCCATCTTCATTTGTTCT
This sequence comes from Allium fistulosum, assembly GCA_030737815.1. Lineage (NCBI taxonomy): Eukaryota > Viridiplantae > Streptophyta > Magnoliopsida > Asparagales > Amaryllidaceae > Allium > Allium fistulosum. The sequence goes on along the minus strand of CM060904.1, from coordinate 409,752,950 downwards.
CTTCACTCTTGTGCATGCATATATTATCATGAAGCCACTTGTAAAATTCACCAAATTTCCTATAAAATAACACAGAAAATTCCAAGTAAATTTTCATAATTTAATAAATGCATAAAATGACTATTTTACCCTTATATGAAGATGAATATGTGACAATTTGAAAATAATTTGAATTTTGGTTTAAACAAGTTAAAATACCCGATATGATCATTTATTTAATTTAAATAGTCTAAATATGGTGGTAAAAATATGCACATTTACGTGCACATCATTAATATTTGAAATTTAAGCATATATATTGTTTAAAATATTTGAATTGGTGAATTTTATATTGAATAGTGTTTCAATAACTAAATTTTTAATTGAATATGATCTGATGAATTTAATAGCTTATTTAGCCTATTTTAAATAATAAGAAATAAACGGTGAATTCATTTTGTAAATTCAATTTTAGTGATAACAATTCAAATGAATAATCGGGAAAATTATTTCTAATATTACGACTCGAATTCAGCTGATATATTTTTAATTTAATTTATCTGATTTTTCAATAATTTTTAATAGGGAAAATATTTAAATTTTTATTTGACGTTTTATTGTCAAACAACAGCATTTTTGTGATTTTATAGAATTCGATAACCAGTGAATATTATTTTTGTTTTGAGGTCGCGTCATCATTCTGAGTGCAACCGTATTTTTGTTTTGTTGATTTGGGATCCGTACGCGAATGTAAGCGGTGTTGTGAGATACCGAAAATTTAAATTTTAAATCCATGTCAACTCCCATACATTTTGCTTAGTCGACCAAAAAAACACAGCTGCCTTTCGTTGCTCCTCACAGTGTACCTTTATCCCCTTCATCATTTTCAAAATCCATATTCAAAGGAAAAATTGAACTGAGCTCTTAAAATGAGAATCTGTACACTTACTATAGGATTTAATTTCACTTTCTTCTTCACCTATTCTCGTTCCAGAAAGGAAATTCAGAGGCAAGAATTGAGACCCTCTCATATAAATTAAAAAAAAGCCTAAAATTTGTAAAGCAAATATTCTTGAAATCTAGAGGGATAGAGGTTCAAGTTGATGGGCTTTTAAGTGATGCGATCGAGATTTGGAGGAGGCCGACTGTTCGATGTAGGTTAGGAAATTTAGGGTTTTGGTTTGTGGGAAATGGAGGTCGAGTTAGGCGATTTGGAGGATATAGGGTTGTTTCTCGGGTCGATTAGATTCTGGAGCTTGGATTTGAAGGGGAGCGGTTCATCATAGCAGGTCACGACATTTAGCTTGTCGCGTTTGGGTTACCAGGTCGCATTCGTGGGGAGGGCGTTGACTGTTCTAGTGGGGTTCGATGGTCAGAGGCTTCGATGACGTGCTTGGTTGTGGGGTTGGAGTTGGATTTTGTTGAGCAATAGGAAGATGGAGGTGTGTGTGCATGCATAGACAGTAAGGTCTGTGTTATACATGAAGGAGGAAGATGAAGTGTGTTTGGGCCGGGTGTGATCGATGATGGGCCGAGTTGTTTTTTTGTTTAGGTCCAAATCTGATGCGGTCAGCCGCGTTAGGGCCGCATTAATAAGATCTTCGGTTTAGAATTGGTTGGCGACCATTAGAGCTTGCTGAATTTTCAGCTAAATTCGAATGCTGTCTGAATTTAGTCAGAACCAAAACGTAGAAACGAAAACTGAAATCAGGGTGAGTAAATCTCACTCATTTTGGATAACTGGTTTTAATTTATAATGTTAAAAATTATTTATTGACTGATTGGATGAATTTATAAATTATTATCAGTTGGATGTTATAGTATATATAGTAGTAGTATATATATTAGTAGTTGAATTGAATATTCCCGCCGATTGGAGCGGATGAGACACTATGCGCCCTGCATAATAGCGGATGAACCTTTTTATTGTGATATCCCGCCTCGAAGCATGATCATTATTTTATGTTATAACATCTGTGGTTGCAGGGAAATAGGTTAGATGGATCCAATTGGATTCCTCAAAATTGATGATTTTAATTTCATATATAATAATATATGATATGTTTGAATAATCTGTGATAGATTATGGTGTAAATTGATTTATTGGACGCTACAGTAGCACTGGCCTTAATTTTTGTATTATAAATACCATAAATAATATTTTTGAATTTAAAAAGGATATTCAAAGGCGATTTTGGAAATGAATATATTTATATTGAATTTTGGGATTATTTAAAAGGGAATTGAATAGGATAAAATAAATAATTGGATTTTGGATATTTATTTAGCTATTTCATAAAATGGTTTCAAATAAAGAATTTTAAATTGAGGATTTTTAAACAATGAATTTTAATAAGATTTTTAAAATAAAAAATGGAAGTCGAAATCGAGATTTGAATGGTTTTGGAATATAGTTTGGATTATTTAAGAAATAGATTTATAAATGGAAATTTAGTTAGAAATCGATTTATAATTAGATTCTTTGTAATATAAACTTTTATAAACTGGGAAGGAGTTTATTGTAGGATCTAGATTAACCCTAGAGGGGGGGTGAATAGGTTTATAGCAAATTTTCTCGAATTTATAAAATTAAACACAAAAACAAACCGTAGAAAAGTAAATATGCTGAAAAGTAAATCACACACAAAAATTACCCAGCTTCGGCAACCCCTGCCTACTGCTGGATTCCCAGATTTCTATTAGAATTAAATAGTCTCCCGCTTAGAAACACTCTAACAGACTCGCAAACCCTGCTACCGCCTATAGAGTTTTGCAAACTCGCAAACCCTGCTTACCGAACTAATCCTAACTAGACAATCTGACACAACCTAAATTCTAGGTGGTGATTTACCAAGAGTTGGTTCGAAAAGTAGAATAAAAACAAGAACAAAAATAAAAACCAAAGTATAAAGGTCGGCCCAAAAACAAATAAGTGATAAAGAAAATCCCTTATTTAAAAAACAAAGCCGGCCCCTTTCTCCTTTTTATTTCGGCCCGTTTCTTTTCTTGAGAAAAATGGTGGCTTGCTGTTGCTTATCTTCGTTCATTCCAATTTAGGGCTTTGTATAAAATCGAAGAAGCCGGCTTTAATTTCTCGATCGAATGATGATTCCACATTGTTTGCTCTGTCGATCGACGTCTCTTCGTAGCTTGGCTTCGGCTGCTTCTATGATCGAGTTCGATTCTCTGAAATTAGGGCTTGTGAAATTTGGTGAAGTCGGCTGGTTGCTTTAAGTTGATCGAATTCGACTTTTCTCTGGTATGTTATTTGTTCCTTTTGTTTTCTAGATTGATTGCTTGAATTCGATAATAAAAATTGCCGATGATGATTGGTTTATATAGGAGTTCAATTCCTATAATTTCGTTCGAATATACTGTTTGAATTTGTCAATCGATTTTGCTTGGCCGCTTGATTTTATTTTGATGATTGTGATATTTGCGACTTAGTCAAATACGTATATTCTTGACTTGATTCACACTATTTTGATTTCGAAGCGTTCGATCTTTCCTTGATCGATATGGCAGAAACTTTCCTCTTTTAACTTTGTTATCCCACCTTTTGGTCAAGACTGGAATATCAACAAATTGGCAAGGAAGGATGGATATCAGGACTGGAGATCGATTAGAAACAAGGCTGCAATGGATATCGTCAAAATATGGCCGAGCTTTGATCAGAACAGAATCGATTGGAGATGATGATCAGGGCTAGGAGAGGCTGTGTTTCAAGTTTCAGATCAATCAGAGTTCGTATGCACAAGATATGGATGTGTTAAAGAGTGTAAGGATTGGTTCGTATCGATGCATTTCACATCGATCGGCAGACAGCATTTTATAGCGATGCGTTTCGTATCGATCAGCATTGGTTCGACTCGATGGCGTTCGTATCAATCTGATTGGAAGCATGTGGCACACTTCGAATCTGTGTTCTCGTATCGATCACAGGTAAGTTTGGTTCGTACCCATCCACTCTACAGCCTTCCTTCGTATCCAAGAGGTTCATGGTTGTTCGAATCGATTGCATTCGCAAACGATAATGGGATAAACGCTATTCGTATCCATACGTATACGGCCCTTGTTCGTATCCGCCTCAAAATAAACCACTTCGTATCGATCGTGTCGCAGCGATCGATACAGAAGACATCTCACTAGGGCGAACATGGGCTGGGTCAAATGGGTACGAATGGGAGGTTACCGTTGGATGCGAAGGAAGGGAAAGCTTCGGTCAACACGGCGAAGAATATGGATCTACCCAGGTTTATCGTTCCACGTCAACGAGCGACCACGTGCCTTCGAATGGTACGAAGAGGATGGATACGAACCAATGGAGTCGGAATCAGCAGCCCTCAGAAAACATGAGATTGCATCGATCATATCTCCCAAACCATAAATCCAAATGCCACGAAATTTTCACAGCATCTTCCATACAAGGTAAAGAACGTTGCTGCCAAGTTTCAGCTCGATTGGATCAATTTTTTATGGATACGAAATCGTTTCGTATCGATCTCAGATCGAGCCGAAACTTGGTGGGGTCGGTCACGTGGGCCCACTCACGTGCCAGGAAAAATATCCCGAAGTTTGAGCTGGATCTCAGCCTCCTACGCCTATAAATAGCCTCCTGAAGCCTATAGAAAGGGGATCTTTTTGGCGATCTAACGTCCAGACTCTGCCGGATTCAATTCTACTTCTTTCCATTGCTGTTATACTCGAAATCCGTCATTGTAACTGCTGTAATCATCTGTAACCAGCAAGGATAGTCAATAAAAGATAAAACTTTGAAGTGGACGTAGGCCGGAGATAGCCGAACCACTATAAATTGTGTGTCACTGTTCATTATTTCTGGATTGCTATTTGTTGCTTTCTTAGATCTGTGATTTGTGTTTGGAATATTGCTGATTTACATTCGTAACTTGGTGCTTTCACGACATTTGGGGTTTGTGACCATTTTTGGCGCAAACACTTTGGTGCTTTCACTGAGAGGAACTAGCACCCGCTACATCAGATTCAGAGTTCAGATTTAAAAGCTTGAAGGGGTCAGATTTGGGAGACAATGACTCGACAAACGAGACAGAGAGCTGAGAGAAGCCAACAAGGGGGAAGTCAAGAGGCATCCTCTGGTGCTGGAGAAGAACCAGCTTCGATCTACATCACTAGAGACGAAATGGAGACCATGACCAATCTGATGCACGAAAGAATAATGAAGAACCAACAGGAGATGTTGCAGAATTTCTTTGAGCAAATGAGAGCTACGGGAATACAAAACTTAGGACCAGCTATAACGGCTGTTAATGTGGAACAAGGAGCTAGGGATATGGGACCCGATGGGGGACAGAATACAGATTCGGAAGGCAATCAACAAGGGCTTGGGGGCAGGCCCGCCGGATCCAACACAGGAAGACCTTTGGAAGGAGTTCAACAGGCTAGGGCCAACGTTGCTGCTAATGAGCCACATGAAGAATATGTGCCGGAGTTCCCTCGGGAGCTTGGGGGGCAACCCCCGACAGACAACGCTGGATTAGCGGAAATCATTAGGAAGACTATGCATGGAGGTTTGACCAAGATTTGGAAGGAGTGAACAGGAGTCCGTTCGCTCGGGAAATCAGAATAGCTCAGAATCCACCTAAGTTCAAGTTACCTAGCGTGGAAGCATATAATGGCAAGGCTGACTCGACTGATCACTTGATGAGATACACTAGACACATGGAAGTGCTGGGGGCATCGGAGGAAGTGATGGCCAGATGTTTCCCGTTGTATTTGACAGATCTAGCTGCAATGTGGTTTAGGCAGCTGGAAGAAGGATCCATCAAGACTTGGAGGGAATTGGTGGATAGGTTTTTGGGACAGTTTCAGGTTCATATCAAAAGACCTAAGAACGTGATGACCCTAACATCGGTAAAGCAAAGGACGGATGAATCACTTAGAGCATTTCTAACTCAATTCAATGCGGCAGTTGCTTCGGTGGATCGGCCGGATCCATCGATGGTTTTAATGGCAGCGGTGTCAGGAGTCAGGGAGGATTCAGATTTCAAGGTATCTTTAGTACCAGACCCGCCACTGGATCTCGGGGAATTCTTTCATGAAGCTGAAAGGTTCCTTCAGCAAGAAGATGCATGTGCAGATTTAAAGTTGAAGGAAGTGAATGCAACTAAGGGTGGAGGACCATCCGGTAGAGGTTCGGATAAAGATAAAGGGAAAAGGAAGTTGGATGATGACTCTGAAAAAGCTAGGAAGCGATGGAAGGATCCAAAGTTTTCCACAAACACGGGATTAAACGAGACACTAGAGCGGATATACATGGAAACCCGGAATCGCCTTCCTTACCGGAGGCCGGCTAGGAGAGAACCATCCGAGCGGGAGAGGGCATCAGGAAGGCACTATCTCTTTCACGATTTGGACGGGCATGATACCAACAGCTGCAGGCACTTAAAGGACATAATTGAGGAGCATGTGAGGAATGGACAATTGAGGCAGTATGTTGGGGCACGGAATGCAGCGGTGGAGCAGGAGCAACCACCGCCCACCTCACACCATGATGACGTGAGGCCCAGGAATGATGGTCGATTGGTTATCAATTGACCAGGATAATATGAAATAAGTAACAAACCATTTGCAAGCAACCAAGTCATTTACACATGTATGGGGCCGGAGATAGCCCCTAGGCATGCTCTGAATGATGATAAACCGCGAAGCTATGGTTTGCAAAATCTGTTTTTTATTTTGGATTGGATGCTTGGTCTTCTGGTTTGGTTTTGGAGTTTGGTTTGAACTCCTGGTTTTGTTTGCTTTCTGTTTTGGACGATGGTTTGGATTTCTGATTTTTTTTGGTTTGACTTGGATTTTGGATTGGATTTTGACTGGATTTTTGTTTGGGTTTTGATAAAACGATCGTCGGGTATGGATTGTGCCTGGCAAGGGGTGAGTCGTTTTTGCCCGAACGCGGTAAAGTGACTCATTCAGGTCATCGAGCATGGACTGTGCTCGGTAAGGGTCCAGAGAGACCAGGATTCGGCCTAGGACTTAGGCCCCTTATTATCGATTATTGTTTTAGGTCGTTGAGTATGGACTATGCTCAACAAGGGTTTGAAGCGACCAGGATTCGGCTTAGGACTTAAGCCATGGCATTACTTACGTCCATGGACACTGGACCACGGTCGTCAGGTGTGGATTGCGCTTTGCAAGAACCCGGAGAGGTTAGCTCAACATCCAGGGACACTGGACCAAGGTCGTCAGGTGTGGATTGCGCTTGGCAAGAGTCCGGAGAGGTTAGGGATTTGGATATCGATCCGGAGAGGTCCTGGATTCGGTTGTTGGACAAGGATGGACTAAAAACTCAGTCATCGAGTTCGGATGGACATGGAATTGGCTATGGACTTCGGATATCGGATTCAGAACTATTCAAAACACGCCTTATTGTCATAAGGCATGTTTTGGGGGGCAAATGTTATCCCACCTTTTGGTCAAGACTGGAATATCAACAAATTGGCAAGGAAGGATGGATATCAGGACTGGAGATCGATTAGAAACAAGGCTGCAATGGATATCGTCAAAATTTGGCCGAGCTCCGATCAGAATGGAATCGATTGGAGATGATGATCAGGGCTAGGAGAGGTTGTGTTTCAAGTTTCAGATCAATCGGAGTTCGTATGCACAAGATATGGATGTGTTAAAGAGCGTAAGGATTGGTTCGTATCGATGCATTTTGCATCGATCGGCAGACAACATTTTGTAGCGATGCGTTTCGTATCGATCAGCATTGGTTCGACTCGATGGCGTTCGTATCGATCAGATTGGAAGCATGTGGCACACTTCGAATCTGTGTTCTCGTATCGATCACAGGTAAGTTTGGTTCGTACCCATCCACTCTACAGCCTTCCTTCATATCCAAGAGGTTCCATGTTGTTCGAATCGATTGCATTCGCAAACGATCATGGGATAAACGCTATTCGTATCCATACGTATACGGCCCTTGTTCATATCCGCCTCAAAATAAACCACTTTGTATCGATCATGTCACAACAATCGATACAGAAGACATCTCACTAGGGCGAACATGGGCTGGGTCAAATGGGTACGAATAGGAGGTTACCGTTGGATGCGAAGGAAGGGGAAGCTTCGATTCGGTCAACACGGCGAAGAATATGGATCTACCCAGGTTTATCGTTCCACGTCAACGAGCGACCACGTGCCTTCGAACGACACGAAGAGGATGGATATGCTCTTGATTGGTATCAGAGCTGAGTTCAGAACAAAATATGATAAACACAGAACATAAACACATATTACGGTACATCACAGAGTAAATAAAATGATACATGTCAAGTGATGTAGCAACCAGAGAAGGTTTGGATCTACAAACTGAGTCCAAATGACATGGAATTTGGTAGGAATGTAGTTCAACATCCCTACTTCAATCTGCAAAAAGAATCATTCAAATCCGATTTGAAACGAAGAATCTGCGTCGTTTCAAAGTTGGACCAAAACAAGGTTTGAAACACTGAATTATAGCACTGTTGAACTCTGGGCAAAAACATGGTTCAGGTCCAAGTTTGACAGCAAATTAATATAACCAATGGAGTCGGAATCAGCAGCCCTCAGAAAACATGATATTGCATCGATCATATCTCCCAAACCATAAATCCAAATGCCACGAAATTTTCACAGCATCTTCCATACAAGGTAAAGAACGTTGCTGCCAAGTTTCAGCTCGATTGGATCAATTTTTTATGGATACGAAATTGTTTCATATCGATCTCAGATCGAGTCGAAACTTGGTGGGGTCAGTCGCGTGGGCCCACTCACGTGCCAGGAAAAATATCCCGAAGTTTGAGCTGGATCTCAGCCTCCTACGCCTATAAATAGCCTCCTGAAGCCTACAGAAAGGGGATCTTTTTGGCGATCTAATGTCCAGACTCTGCCAGATTCAATTCTACTTCTTTCCATTGCTGTTATACTCGAAATCCATCATTGTAACTGCTGTAATCATCTGTAACCAGCAAGGATAGTCAATAAAAGATAATACTTTGAAGTGGACGTAGGCCGGAGATAGCCGAACCACTATAAATTGTGTGTCACTGTTCATTATTTCTGGATTGCTATTTGTTGCTTGCTTAGATCTGTGATTTGTGTTTGGAATATTGCTGATTTACATTCGTAACTTGGTGCTTTCACGACATTTGGGGTTTGTGACCATTTTTGGCGCAAACAATCTTAACTTAGATTTTTGACTTTTTCAAATTGTACACACACTTGCTTTCTTTTGACGATGTTGATTCTTTGGTCTGCATTTACATTTCTTCTGGCTTCAAGTATAGTCTACATTGCATATAGATAATCTCGAGTTCATCCCTGTCTTCGGCTTTGACCTTTTCTGATGATGTTGATTTCACTGAGACCTTGCTTTGTTCACGGTGACTTTGGTATGTTTCTTTGAATTGTTGACATCGGTCACTTGAACTTTGGTAGTATTGCAGTGTTGTTATATGTTGCAAACTTGGGTGTCTTACTCTTGACCATTGCCTTTGTTAATCATTCACGTGTGATGATATTATCTGGCTTCAAATTTCTGTATCATACTCGACATGTACCTTTTTATAACTGCTGTGATATATGCATATTTATGTTTACTTGAGGCTTGCACTTGAATGTGCAGTCTGGTCGACACTTTGTTTGTTGATTTAAGTTTTACTGCCTTCACCTGATTGCTTGCACTGGCTTGTCTTGATTTGTCAAGATCACAGTGGCATTTTTTTTGGTTTGTATTCATGTGTGTCCAGACCTTGTTCATTCGAGTCTTTGTGTACTTGTCTTGTGATTTGGTTGTGGTAGAGTTGCTTCAAATTTGAGTTGTAGTTGCAATCTACCATCTCTGTGCACATGTATGCTCGAGTCTGGGTTTGCACAGTAACTGGTTGGTCTTGATTTCACTTCAGTTGCACTGCTATATGATGCTTGTATTTATTGTTTAGTCTTGGCCATTCACTTGTTAAGGCAGACTGTGCTTGATGTCTTGTCTCCGGCCATTCTTCACTTGTGTAGCCTTTGCCTGTGCATGTTTATTATGTGTGTGTTGAGCATATCCATCACTGCACTGCATATTGATCGTGTTGCCATATTTCTGGTGCACTCTTGAATTTGTGCCTTTGTGCTTTGGTGCTGTAGTTGAGTTGAGTCAGTGATTTAGTTATGCATTGCCTTCATATGGTCTGGATTCAGGTCTGTAGTTTGCATTGTTGCAGTTGCTTTTGTTAACTGTGCACACGAGTTAGCGAGGCAGTGCACACGTGTATAACTGTACACGTGTGTATTGCAGCCACTCATGATTACCTGTCCTTGATAAGAATACTGATATGCACAGATATTACACAATCAAAACTGATGACAATAACCCATATATCTGAGGCACCAATAAAAACAAATTTATATTTTTGCAAATTCAAATTTGTTTATTTTCAGATTACTGCTGTAGTTGCTAATTATACAGGTACACAGAAGACAGGACAAGAACTAGAGCTGGACAATGCAGATAGATGCAGATGTGCAGACAGAGTGAAAAACTAAGTGTTGTAGTGAGAAAAAATGTGAATGTGAAATGTATGAAACCAGTGTATGTATATAGAGAGAGCTGAAAACTTTGTACTGTAAAAGTGTTGAAATAAAATATTATTTTGAATAAAAATACAGATTGAATTATATAAATTATGTGCAATAGTATTATTATTCAATATGAATATTTATTCCTATATGTGTATAGTACAATCTGCAAACACATATGTAAATTGATATATGTTTGTTATCATCAAACAAAAAATCACATCAAACAATCTCCCCCTTTTGATGATGACAAACATATATATTAAAGATTTTGAAATTCTAATAAATGTGTTTGAGCATGAAATATTTAGCTCCCCCTATATGAATGCTCCCCCTACCACTGTGACCACTCCCTATTTAGAAGATTTAGAAAATTACAGAAGAATAAAAGAACTAAAGAAAATTAACTAACAACATTTAACAAATTTGTTGAAGTATTCTAAAAATATTTACTTTCTTATCAAAATCTTGTTCTTCTCCCCCTTTTGTTATCATCAAAAGATTGACAAAAAAATAATGGAACAGTAGTGGAAATAGAAAAAAAAAATTTAAGGGAAAAACAAATGCAAAACAAAGAAAAATCATAATATATCATAACGAGTTAACAAGTTCCACATTGTAGAGAATGGATTGATGATTCGGTTTTTATATAATGAGAAGAGAGAAATTTTAAAAATAATTTGACATTTAAGCACAAAAATAAGCACTTACTAACCATGCATAACCATAAGGACTTTTAAATGGGATTAGCAGTTACTTATTAGTCTAAGCATCCGGACTTTTAAGTGAGACCAGAAAAATACTTAGCTACCATACTCCATCCATGCATAACCATAAGGACTTTTAAATGAGAATGGAATGATGGTAAAATAATTCACTCACATGCTCCATCCATGCATAACCATAAGGACTTTTAAATGAGAATGGATGCATGATATTTTTTTTATTTTAATTTTTAAAAGAAATCACTCTTCTCATTTTACAAAACCATTATGAATGATAGAAAGATGGTAGAAATAGAAATGATCGTGGAATAAGTTACCAAGTTAATTATATTATGAAATATATTTTTGAAAAGAAATAAAACAAAAACATATTTCCACTACTGAATACCATATTCGAATCAATCTTTGAATAATATCCAAAACTGGTTTGAATCCTAGAAATTGAAGTTGAAAATAAATATCCAAGAATATTTCAACCAAAAAATGGAAAATGATTAGTCAATTTCTATAATCCCCAAATCCAAACGTAATCTGGAAAATCTGTCTTTGGGGAGGGGTTTTGTGAAAATATCAGCAAGTTGAATCTCAGTTGAAATATGTTCAATGCAAATGTCTTCCTTAGCAATGTGATCTCTAAGAAAGTGGTGTCTCACATCAATGTGTTTTGTGCGTGAATGATGAACAAGATTATTTGACAAGTCTATTGCACTTTTACTATCACATTTTAATGGAACTTGTTTATAAACTAAGCCAAAATCAGAAAGAGTTTGCATCATCCATAAAATTTGAGCACAATTACTTCCTAAAGCAATATATTCTACTTCAGTGGTGGATAATGCAACACAATTTTGTTTTTGACTTGACCATGAAACTAATGAATGTCCTAGCATGAAACATGTCCCACTAGTGCTTTTCCTGACTACCAATGAACCAGCATAATCAGCATCAGAATAACCAACTAAATCAAAATTTTCACAAGAAGGGTACCATAGTCCAAATTTGTGTGTGTGTGTGAAAGATATCTCAAAATTCGTTTAGTGGCTTTCAATGAGATTCTTTAGGATTAGATTGAAAACGTGCACACAAACACACAGAAAACATAATATCAGGTCTAGAAGCAGTAAGATAGAGAAGTGAACCAATTATCCCTCGATATTTCTTCTCATCAATAGCAACTCCTTTCTCGCCTTTGTCCAACTTTGTTGATGAGCTCATAGGAGTTCTCAATGGTTTGGAGTTCTCAACTCCAAATTTCTTCAACAGTTCCAACACATACTTGGATTGTGAAATGAAAATACCATCACTGCTTTGCTTGATTTGAAATCCAAGGAAAAATTTCAATTCTCCAACCAAGCTCATCTCGAATTTAGCCTGCATGACTTGTTCAAATTTCTCGCACAAGAGTTCATTAGTAGCACCATAAATGATATCATCCACATAAATCTGAACAATCAAAAAATCACTTCCTTTATGTAATAGAAACAGTGTCGTGTCAGCACTCCCCATTTTAAAGCCATTTTCCAAAAGATATGTACAAAGGCAGTCATACCAAGCTCTAGGAGCTTGCTTAAGACCATATAATGCTTTTTCTAGTTTATACACATGATTTGGAAAATCATGATTTTCAAAACCGGGGGGTTGTTCAACAAAAACTTCTTCTTTCAAATCACCATTTAGAAAGGCACTTTTTACATCCATTTGTTTAAGTTTGAAACCCTTATAACATGCAAAACTTAGCAAAATCCTAATGGCTTCTAACCTAGCAACTAGAGCAAATGTTTCATTAAAATCTATGCCTTCTATTTGGTTATATCCTTTTGCAACCAACCTAGCTTTGTTTCTAATTACATTTCCTGATTCATCAAGTTTGTTTTTGAACACCCATTTAGTTCCAGCAATTGGATAGTCATTAGGCCTAGGAACTAATTTCCAAACTTTATTTCTCTCAAATTGACTAAGTTCATCTTGCATTGCTAAAACCCAACTTTCATCATTAAGAGCCATTTCAACAGAATCAGGTTCAATCTCAGAAATAAAACCACTGTGACAACAAAACGCACACAAATTTTTATCAAATGAAGAGCGAGTGCGTATACCTTCTGTAGGATTACCTATAACCAATTCAGGAGGATGATTGGATTTGAAATTCAATCTATCAGCATCAACAGTCCTACTTTCAGCTTTCTCACTAGATGTCCCTTCTTCAATGCCTTCATGATCTACCCCATCGTCAACCGCCTTTTCAGTCGTCCTTTCCAGGTCAGATTCATCGAATTTCACATTGATTGATTCAACAATTGTTTTTGTTCGTTTTTTGTATATTCTGTAAGCCTTGCTCCTTGTTGAATAGCCCTTGAAAATTCCATCATCAGCTTTTGATTCGAATTTTCCAAGTTGATCACCTACTTCACCTTTACCAATAATCTTACACTTGCTATTGTCTCCCATGATCACATTTCCACCTTTAAAATTCTCTAGGCTAAGGAACTTTGATTTGTCACCTGTCATATGTCTAGAACAACCTGAATCTAGAAACCATTCTTGTTGCTCCTTAGCCCGCCAACAAACCTACATAGAGAGAGATGAAGATGACCTAGAGAAACTCTTAGGTCCAATGATATTAGTGACTGAAGCATTGTGAATAAACAATCTCTTTGGAACCCAAACTTGTTTTGTCCTTTCATTCTTGTTCCAATAGACATGAAATTTGTTTGTAGAATTCTTAGGAACCCAAACTTGTATAAATTTTGTGTTCTTGTTCCTATGACTATAATTTTCAGCACGATGTCCAATTATTCCACATCTAGCAAAGACACTCTTACCTTTTGCATTATCATCAACTTGTGTTTTCCCAAAGCCTAGTCCTTTTCTGTTGTTAGCAAAAAGTTGATTTCCCAATAACATGTTGAATGATTTTTCTCCTTTTGAAAAGTTATTCAGAGTTTTCTCAAGATTTTGGACTTTGGTTTTTAGTGTTGTGTTTTCAGTCACAAGTGAGGTGCATCTATTTATAAAATCCTTTTTCCTAGTGTCAATGGTTTCCTTAAGACTCAAGTTTTCTTTTTCAAGATTCTCAAAGCTATTCTTAAGTTTTGATAATTCTGAATCTAAAATTTTACATTTTTTACAGTCTAGGTTATGAATATTTTCAAGTTCAGTTTCTAACCTAGTATTTTCATGGACAAGTTCTCTCCTATCAGATTTCAGTTTTTCAATTTTAGATTCAAGAGTATCAATTGTTTTAGTAAGATCATAACACATCAAAACAAGTTCTTTATAAGAATAGTCACTTACCTCACTAGATTCCTCTGAGCTTGCTTCTGAATCTGATTTTGCCATAAGACACAAATTAGCCTCTTCTGAGCTATTATTCGAAACTTCCTCTCCTTCTTCATCATCCCAAGTCGCTGCAAAGGCCTTCTTCTTCTTTTTCTTTCCTTTGTTGTTTTTGAGAAGTGGGCATTTTTATTTGAAGTGGCCAGGCTTCTTGCAGTTATAACAAGTCAATTCATTATCGGAATTGTCAGGATCTTTTGACCTATTACCACTTGTTTTCTTCTTGCGTGGCCCGAATCTTGACCATTTTCTAAGATTATTGACAACCATTGCAAGCTCTTCAATTGGATCTTCTTCTTCTTCATCGCTTTCTTCTTTGCTCTTTAAGGCAATCGTCTTCTTCTTTGATTCGGAGTTGTTGCGTTCCTCCTTTGTTTTTAGCTCAAGCTCATATGTCATCAAGTTGCCGATCAACTCCTCCATGCTTAGTTTACTCAGATCTTTCGATTCTTGTATTGCCGTGACTTTTGCCTCAAAGTTAATCGGTAAGACTCGTAGCACCTTCCTCACAAGCTTTACCTCAGTGAATACCTTCCCAAGCGATCTAGCATTGTACACCAAAGTTGAAAAGCGTCCAAACATGTCCTTTATGCTCTCACCTTTGTCCATCACTAAGTTCTCGTATTCATTGCTGAATAGGGCTAGACGAGACTCCTTGACTTGAGAAGTTCCTTCATGTGTCACCTCCAAGGTATGCCAAAATTTCTGCGCAGTTTTACAATGAGAAATTCTATTAAATTCATTCTTATCAAGAGCACAGATCAAAGCATTCATGGCTTTAGCATTTGTAGTTTTTAATTTCTTATCGTTAGCGTCCCACATATCCTTAGGTTTAGGAATCTCAATATCACCAACAGTTATAGTGGGAGATTTATAGCCAGTTTCAATAATGTCCCAAACATCATAATCAACAGAACTAAGATAAATACCCATCCTAACTTTCCAATAAGCATAATCATTCCCATTAAACATGGGTGGCCTAGCAATAGATTGCCCCTCAGAAAAAGCATTATTTGGTGGATTCATGACTCTAGAGTTAAAGAAAAATACCGGGCTCTGGTACCACTTGTAGGATCTAGATTACCCTAGAGGGGGGGGGGTGAATAGGGTTATAGCAAATTTTCTCGAATTTATAAAATTAAACACAAAAACAAACTGCAGAAAAGTAAATATGCTGAAAAGTAAATCACACACAAAAATTACCCAGCTTCAGCAACCCCTGCCTACTGCTGCATTCCCAGATTTCTATTAGAATTAAACAGTCTCCTGCTTACAAACACTCTAACAGACTCGCAAACCCTACTACCGCCTATAGAGTTTTGCAAACTCGCAAACCCTGCTTACTGAACTAATCCTAACTAGACAATCTGACATAACCTAAATTCTAGGTGGTGATTTACCAAGAGTTGGTTCGAAAAGTAGAATAAAAACAAGAATAAAAATAAAAACCAAAGTATAAAGGTCGGCCCAAAAACAAATAAGTGATAAAGAAAATCCCTTATTTGAAAAACAAAGCCGGCCCCTTTCTCCTTTTTATTTCGGCCGGTTTCTTTTCTTGAGAAAAATGGTGGCTTGCTGTTGCTTATCTTCGTTCATTCCAATTTAGGGCTTTGTATAAAATCGAAGAAGCCGACTTTAATTTCTCGATCGAATGATGATTCCACGTTGTTTGCTCTGTCGATCGACGTCTCTTCGTAGCTTGGCTTCGGCTGCTTCTACGATCAAGTTCGATTCTATGAAATTAGGGCTTGTGAAATTTGGTGAAGTCGGCTGGTTGCTTTGAGTTGATCGAATTCGACTTTTCTCTGGTATGTTATTTGTTCCTTTTGTTTTCTGGATTGATTGCTTGAATTCGATAATAAAAATTGCCGATGATGATTGGTTTATATAGGAGTTCAATTCCTATAATTTCGTTCGAATATACTGTTTGAATTATTCAATCGATTTTGCTTGGCTGCTTGATTTTATTTTGATGATTGTGATATTTGCGACTTAGTCAAATACATATATTCTTGACTTGATTCACACGGTTTTGATTTCGAAGCGTTCTATCTTTCCTTGATCGATACAGCAGAAACTTTACTCTTTTATCTTAACTTATATTTTTGACTTTTTCAAATTGTACACACACTTGATTTCTTTTGACGATGTTGATTCTTTGGTCTGCATTTACATTTCTTCTGGCTTCAAGTATAGTCTACATTGCATATAGATAATCTCGAGTTCATCCCTGTCTTCGGCTTTGACCTTTTCTGATGATGTTGATTTCACTGAGACCTTGCTTTGTTCACGGTGACTTTGGTATGTTTCTTTGAATTGTTGACATCGGTCACTTGAACTTTGGTAGTATTGCAGTGTTGTTATATGTTGCAAACTTGGGTGTCTTACTCTTGACCATTGCCTTTGTTAATCATTCACGTGTGATGATATTATCTGGCTTCGAATTTCTGTAGCATACTCGACATGTACCTTTTTATAACTACTGTGATATATGCATATTCATGTTTACTTGAGGCTTGCACTTGAATGTGCAGTCTGGTCGACACTTTGTTTGTTGATTTAAGTTTTGCTGCCTTCACCTGATTGCTTGCACTGGCTTGTCTTGATTTGTCGAGATCACAGTGGCATTTGTTTTGGTTTGTATTCATGTGTGTCTAGACCTTGTTCATTCGAGTCTTTGTGTACTTGTCTTGTGATTTGGTTGTGGTAGAGTTGCTTTAAATTTGAGTTGTAGTTGCAATCTACCATCTCTGTGCACATGTATGCTCGAGTCTGGGTTTGCACAGTAACTGGTTGTTCTTGATTTCACTTCAGTTGCACTGCTATATGATGCTTGTATTTATTGTTTAGTCTTGGCCATTCACTTGTTAAGGCAGACTGTGCTTGATGTCTTGTCTCTGGCCATTCTTCACTTGTGTAGCCTTTGCCTGTGCATGTTTGTTATGTGTGTGTTGAGCATATCCATCACTACACTGCATATTGATCATGTTGCCATATTTCTGGTGCACTCTTGAATTTGTGCCTTTGTGCTTTGGTGCTGTAGTTGAGTTGAGTCAGTGATTTAGTTATGCATTGCCTTCATATGGTCTGGATTCAGGTCTGTAGTTTGCATTGTTGCAGTTGCTTTTGTTAACTGTGCACACGAGGTTGCGAGGCAGTGCACACATGTATAACTATACACGTGTGTATTGTAGCCACTCATGATTACTTGTCCCTGATAAGAATACTGATATGCACAGATATTACACAATCAAAACTGATGACAATAACCCATATATCTGATGCACCAATAAAAACAAATTTATATTTTTGCAAATTCAAATTTGTTTATTTTTAGATTACTGCTGTAGTTGCTAATTATACAGGTACACAGAAGACAGGACAAGAACTGGAGCTGGACAATGCAGATAGATGCAGATGTGCAGACAGAGTGAAAAACTAAGTGTTGAGTGTTGTAGTGAGAAAAAGTGTGAATGTGAAATGTATGAAACCGGTGTATGTATATAGAGAGAGCTGAAAACTTTGTACTGTAAAAGTGTTGAAATAAAATATTATTTTGAATAAAAATACTGATTGAATTATATAAATTCTGTGCAATAGTATTATTATTCAATATGAATATTTATTCCTATATGTGTATAGTACAATCTGCAAACACATATGTAAATTGATATATGTTTGTTATCATCAAACAAAAAATCACATCAAACATTTATAAAGTTATAAAAAATGTTTATAAATAAAGTGGAATGATTATCATTCAATCAATCGGAAATATAAATTCATAGTGAGAATTTATAATGAGCTATGGAAATTGGGTTAGAAACAAATAGTGGATTCTATTTTGGAATTTGGAAGAGGGTTATGAAATTGGGAACGTAAATTGATTGTGATAAATCGAGAGAGATTTATAAATATAAAATTGGTTATATTGGAATTTAAAAATATATCTGTATCAAGAAGTGAAGTTTGTTTTTAAAAGAGATTTCTATTTATTTAACTATGTAGTTTTAAAAACTGTTATTGGTATTAAAATATTTCGGAAAGTTTGTTTTCAAATACTTAATATTAGTGGAAATGAATTTTTAATTTTTATAATAAGCTTTGTAATTCGATTAGTTTTATATAATTGAATTGGAAATGAGTCATCGTTGATTTTTTGAAAAAATAAGGTTTTGATATTTTAAATAAGCACGTTTTAAAAATAAATTATTCTTTAAAAATACTTATTATTTTTATATATAGGATTTAAAGGTAAGTGTTTGGAATGTATTTATAAATCTTCTCTAGATTTGTAAACCAGGTTTATTTTACGGATGAAATTTTATAAGAGAAATCTTATAAAGGAATTCTGTAAATTTAAAAGAAATTTCCAAATTATTTAGATACAGGAACTTCAAAAATGAATCTGAATTCATTAAGGGAGTTATAAATTGTTAGTTGGATTATAAATAAGTATAATCGATAATTTTGGAAATTATAAAGGGAACTAATAAAAATTCTGGAGATTTATGAGATAAGTACGGAATATTTCCTAAGTATGGAAATTAGAAATGATTTTGGGAAATAGACTTATAATATTTTCCTAAGTATTGGAATTAAAGGTTTTGGAGATATTTTAGCGACGAAATGATTTATATAGAATTTTTTTCTAGGTAATGAATTATAATTTGGATTTGGAAATAGTTCTAAGTGTTGAGATGGGTTGGAATATCCTGTTATGGATATAAGAATTTGAAATTGTTTTTTTCAAATATTGAATACTTGAAGTGATTTGAATATATATATTTGTAAAGATATTTTGAGATAAATGTTTGAAAGATTTATAATATGGCCTAGTGATTGCCTATGTGTGTAATTTGATAGTTAAATAACCGACTATCAAATCTGGCTAAATTCGTTGATCGTTTCGAAGAGACCGGGATCAGATCTGATTAGTGATAGGTTTACGCATGATAGGGGATTCTCGCTTTGTGTTTGGTGGCGAGCATGAGACTCTTACCCCTACATGTGCCTGAAAGGTTGGTTTGCTAGGTTCTTACAATCGAGAGGCTGGCCGTAAAATCAAATCTGAGGTACCAGTGTATGCCACGGCGGATTTTAGCAGCTGTCGATGGTTGAAAAGCCTAGCCATTACACGCGGTATCAGAGCTGAAGGTTAAGCGAGAACCTTAGCTTTGGTCGGGTAACTCATTAGAGATAGGGTCATTAGCACCCTAGAATGAGTTTGAGTGTATATATATGAGCGCATATTTGTTAGTGATATAAAAATGTTTCATATTATATTGGTTGATCTATTGAGTGGCTTATGGATTCCGGTCAATACGAGTAATTAATGTTATTGGTAGGGATCTCTAAACACTTAAACAGAGCAACTCAACATGATATTTTTTTGAAATTGGGTAAATGAAATAATTTTACCTGAATTATATTTTATATATAAAAGAACAATTTTTCAGAAATTATTATTATATGGTGTGCTTGGATGTTAGAGAATGATAATATTTGATTATCATTTATTGTTGTTGTGTTCTGATAGAGTGGTTGATATTTTAATGTAAACAAGGTAACCAACAAAGAAATGATTTTATATAACAAAATGGAATTATATAAATATATGATTTATAAATGCGATTTATAAATTGAAAGGAAATTAAATTTCAGAAGTATATTATAAATATGATATATAAAAAGGATTTAAAACTGGAAATTTGGGAATTTAATTCCTATTGATTTTGGTAATAGTACTAATTGGGACATAATTTTGGATGGAAATATTTTTAAAGGGATTTTAAGGAGATAGAAAGTGCTGAACTCAGTTCAGTCACTGGAAAATAATTTCGGTGATGACTGCAGCATCATTGATATTCATTTTCGAGTTTCTAAGTGAGGAATTGCTACCATTGGAGTTTTGTTTGGTAAAACTAGTTTTGATTTCAAAATTTCAAAAGAATGATTGATATATCAAGGGATTTTTTGTGTGTCTGTATATATATATATATATATATATATATATATATATATATATGATTTCAAAAATGATTTGAAATACTTTAGAAGGGTGTTTAAACTCTGGGATTTTCATTTAAATGTTTTATTGAAAATATGAGAAAATAAGTTTGATAACTTATAAAATTTGAAAATTAGCAAGTTAAAGCAATGTTTTAAATTGCTGAATGTGAATGCAAGAAAAGTAAAATTTTGAAATTGAATTATGGAATGAAATTTAAATTAAGTTAAATAAAGTGAATTTTGAAAATTTAGCCTAAGTTAGGCTAAATGAAATAATTTTTGAAAATGGAATTGATTGAGATTTAAAATAAATTAATGAAATGAGCTAATTAAAATAATTAGTGAATTGGATATGGTTTGGAATGTTGATTGATAAAATCAAATGTTGAAAATTGAATTGAAATTGAATCCAATTAAAATGGATATAGAATTAAGCTGTGAAGTGGAAATAAACATGATAAGAGTTGAATGAAATGTAATAAACTTAAGAAAATTTTATGGAATAATTCATAAATGAAGTAGGTATGAAGTGAAATGTGTTGAACATAGAATTTGGTGGAATAATTCTTAAATGTTATCAGTATGGGAAGGATATGCTAAGAAAATAATGAAGGTAAATGAAATGAATGTGAATAAAAGAAATTTGGTGTGGCTAAGAACTAATTGAAATAAATACATAAGTTGTACGTATATTATTTTATTCGCATAACGGTTTGATCCAGATTCGAGTACATGATTTCGAGATAATTTATATCGATCCGAGTTAGGATTTTTCACTCGATTCTCGATGGCGAACACTGGATATGGATTTTTGATTGATTATAGAATTCTCTATCATGATATATGGCTATGCAAGGAGAATGATGGTTTCTAATCAAGGAACCAGATCTGAGTCCGCACTAGAGTGGTCATGTGAACGATACTAGTTTGGAAGTGAAATTGTGTGATCGGGTGAATGATCAGATTTGATATTGCGTACGGATGATATATGTACATCGTACGGGGTTAAGTAAAGCAAATATTGGAAATTGAAAATGCAGATTAATATGATTATAAACTATATGTTCGGATATCATGGGCAGATAAGATGTAGGTATATAAAAGCAATATCTAATTTAATGCTTTTGGATTTCATAAGTAAAACTGGGTCGCCAACAAAAAGGTACGTGTTTATATTGTTGTTAGATTTGATGGTTTTATGGTAGTGCCACTTGGCTTTGTTTTCTTTGCTGATTTAGGCCCGTAGTGGCGATTTGTTGTTGTTCTACTCTAGCCGCGCAAAGCAGACGCTAGCGAAATTTTCCAAAATTCAAAGAATTAGAAATTTTGAAGAAAATTTTTGATAACTAAAATTTAATTTTGAGTGATAACTAGAAATGATTGAAATAGACAATATTAGTGAGAACCTATGAATGAATTTGGGGACTTAGTAAAGGTAATAACAAGGTTTCAACAAATTGATTTTGGGAAGTTAAAGGCTTAAATGGATTTGGGAAGATATTTCAACTAATTTGTTTTAGAAAAAGAATGGGATTGGGCATTTTTCCTATCTTGGCAATTTCGAGGATGAAATTCTTTTAAGAGGGGAAGAATGTAACGACCCGGAATTTCGGTCAATAAATTTGAGATATTTAATTGATTTAAATATTTAAAATATTGGTTTTAAAAGCTAATAACTCAAATTTCAGATTATAAGGATTTAAAATTGTGTTAATATCTGAAATTTAAGCACATAGATTGTTCAAAATATTTGAATTGGTAAATTCTATATTGAATAGTGTTTCAATAACTAAATTTTTAATTGAATATGATCCGATGAATTTAATAGCCTATTTAACCTATTTTAAATAATAAGAAATAAACAGTGAATTCATTTTGTAAATTCAATTTCAGTGATAACAGTTTAAATGAATAATTGGGAAAATTATTTCTAATATTACAACTCAATTTCAGCTGGCGTATTTTTAATTTAATATACCTATTTTTCCATTATTTTTAATTGGGAAAATATTTAAATTTTTATTTGACGTTTTATTGTCAAATAGCAGTACTTTTGTGATTTTATAGAATTCGATAACCGATGTATATTATTTTTGTTTTGAGGTAGCGTCGTTGTTCTAAGCACAACCGTATTTTTGTTTTGTTGATTTGGGATCCGTACGTGAATGGAAGCGGTGCTGTGAGATACCGGAAATTTAAATTTTTAATCCAAGTCAACTCCCATATTGTTTGCATAGTTGACCAAAAACAATACAGTTTCCTTTCGTTGCTCCTCACAGTGTACCTTTGTCCCCTTCATCATTTTCGAAATCCATATTCTAAGGAAAAATTGAACTGAGCTCTTAAAATGAGAGTCTATACACTTACTAAGGGATTCAATTTCACTTTCTTCTTCACCTATTCTCGTTCCAGAAAGAAAATTCAGAGGCAAGAATTAAGACCCTCTCATATAAATTAAAAAAAAGCCTAAAATCTGTAAAGCAAATATTCTTGAAATTTATAGGGATAGAGCTTCAAGATGATGGGCTTTTGAGTGATGCGATCGAGATTTGGAGGAGGCCGATTGTTCGACGTGGGTTAGGAAATTTAGGGTTTTGGTTTGCGGGAATTGGTGGTCGAGTTAGGCGATTTGGAGGATATAGGGTTGTTTCTCAGGTCGAGTAGATTCTAGAGCTTGGATTTGAAGGGGAGCGATTCATCATAGCTGGTCGTGACATTCAGGTTGTCACGTTTGGGTTTCCAGGTCGCATTCGTGGGGAGGGCGTCGAGCTTGTTCTAGTGGGGTTCGATGGTCAGAGGCTTTGATGACGTGCTTGGTTGAGGGGTTGGAGTTGGATTTTGTTGAGCAATAGGAAGATGGAGGTGTGCGTGCACGCATGGACAATAAGGTATGTGTTATTCGTGAAGGAGGAAGATTAAGTGTGTTTGGCCGGGTGTGATCGATGATGGGCCGAGTTATTTTTTTGTTTAGATCCAAATCCGATGCGGTCAGTCGCATTAGGTCCGCATTAACAAGATCTTAAGTTTAGAATTGGTTGGCGACCATTAGAGCTTGCTGAATTTTCAGCTAAATTCGAACGCTGTCTGAATTTAGTCGGAACCAGAACGTAGAAACGGAAACTGAAATCAGGGTGAGTAAATCTCACTCATTTTGGATAACTAGTTTTAATTTATAATGTTAAAAATTATTTATTGACTGATTGGATGAATTTATAAATTATTATCAGTTGAATGTTATAGTATATATAGTAGTAGTATATATATTAGTAGTTGGATTGAATATTCCCGCCGATTGGAGAGGATGAGACACTATGTGCCCCGCATAATAGCAGATGACCCTTTTTATTGCGATATCCCACCTCGAAGCGGGATTATTATTTTATGTTATAACATCTATGGTTGTAGGGAAACAGGTTGGAGGGATCCAACTGGATTCCTCAAAATTGTTGATTTTAATTTCATATATAATGATATATGATATGTTTGAATAATCTGTGATAGATTATGGTGTGAACTGATATATTGGATGCTATAGTAGCACTAGCCTTAATTTTTGTATTATAAATACCATAAATAATATTTTTGAATTTAAAAAGGAAATTCAAATGTGATTTTGGAAATGAAAATATTTATATTGAGTTTTGGGATTATTTAAAAGGGAGTTGAATTGGATAAAATAAATGACTGGATTTGGGATATTTATTTAGCTATTTCATAAAATGGTTTCAAATAGAGAATTTTAAATTGAGTATTTTTAAACAATGAATTTTAAATAACACTCTTAAAATACGAAATGGAAGCCAAAATCGAGATTTAAATGGTTTTGGAAAATAGTTTCGATTATTTAAGAAATAGATTTATAAATAGAAATTTAATTAGAAATCGATTTATAAATAGATTTTTTGTAATATAAACGTGTATAAACTAGGAAGGAGTTTATAAAGTTACAAACAATGTTTATTAATAAAGTGGAATGATTATCATTCGATAAATTGGAAATATAAATTCATAGTGAGAATTTATAATGAGTTATGGAAATTGGGTTAGATTGATATAGTGGATTCTATTTTGGAATTTGGAAGAGGGTTATGAAATTGGGAACGTAAATCGATTGTGATAAACTGAGAGAGATTTATAGATATAAAGTTGGTTATATTGGAATTTAAAAATATATTCATATCAAGAAGTGAAGTTTGTTTTTAAAAGGGATTTTTATTTATTTAACTATGTAGTTTTAAAAACTATTATCGGTATTAAAATATTTTGAAAAGTTTTTTTTCAAATATTTAATATCAGTGGAAATGAATTTTTAATTTTTATAATAAGCTTTGTAATTCAATTAGTTTTATATAAATTCAATTGGAAATGAGTCATCGTTCATTTTTTTTAAAAAGGTTTTGATATTTTAAATAATTCCTTAAACATGTTTTAAAAATAATTTATTCTTTAAAAATACTTATTATTTTTATATATAGGATTTAAAGGTAAGTGTTTTGAATGTATTTATAAATCTTCTCGTGATTTGTAAACCAGGTTTATTTTACGGATGAAATTTTATAAGAGAAATCTTATAAAGGAACTCTAGAAATTTAAAAGAAATTTCCAAATTGTTTAGGTACGGGAACTTCAAAAATGAATCTGAATTCATTAAGGGAGTTATAATTGTTAGTTGGATTATAAATAAGTATAATCGATAATTTTTGGAAATTATAAAGGGAATTAATAAAAATTCTGGAGATTTATGAGATAAGTACGGAATATTTCCTAAGTATGGAAATTAGAAATGATTTTGGGAAATAGACTTATAATATTTTCCTAAATATTGGAATTAAAGGTTTTGGAGATATATTAGCAACGAAATGATTTATATAGAAATATTTTTCTAGGTAATGAATTTTAAGTTGGATTTGGAAATAATTCTAAGTGTTGAGATGGGTTGGAATATCCTGTTATGGATATAAGAATTTGAAATTGTTTTTTTCAAATATTGAATACTTGAAGAGGTTTGAATATATATCTTTGTAAAGATATTTTGAGATAAATGTTTGAAAGATTTATAATATGGCCTAGTGACTGCTTATGTGTGTAATTTGATAGTTAAATAACTGACTATCAAATCTGGCCAAATTCGTTGATCGTTTCGAAGAGACCGGGATCAGATTTAATTATCCGAACACCACTTCGATCCGATTTGTGCGTTACTAATTGTGATATCTCGAAGATAATGGAGATGATGATCATGAAGGAGATTCGGTTTGTTCAGACCCAGAACAACTTGTATGGATGAATGCTATGAGCACATTGTCATTGGAGGGCAATAGGCATTCTAAGTGTAACTTTCTTAAAAGGTAATCGTAGCCTCAAGCCTCATCAACCGGAAATGACTGAAAATCAGGGGAAATTCAGCAAGGCTAAGTGGGTCGCACCCATTAGGGTATGTTTTCACCTTTCTAGATACCTTACATCTACATATTTATGGATTGGTTGTGTATGAGATCTTAAAGAGGGTTGCAAAGCAACCGGGGTGATGACATATTCGGTACTATCCACTAAGGGGTAGGCCGGTCTTGTGTTAGCAGGGATTGATAGGTTCGATCTCGGTACATTTTCTAGACGTGTACCATGATAGGTGGTACACCAGTGCCTAGTCATTGTATGGAATCCATTCTCCAATAAGCGCCGTATGGTTTTGATTGTTCCCAACTATGTTGAAATGTGAGATGCAAGCATTTCAGCTATTTTAATAAGTATTTGTACTTAGACACTATTATAATATCACAGGATTTTTATATAAAAGTGTTTTGGTTATCGTAAGGTAAAAACCCATCGTGTTTATGTGTGGCATGGTCTTATGAGATACTTTTGATTTTCAAAGATTTTCTTATGACTTTAAATCCAATTGGGTGTGTTTTTCTCAAGTTGGTTTCTAGACCGACTCGGGTGTTATTTTATTATAATGCTCGGGTCAGACCGAGCATATTTCAGATTAGTTTGGATGCCTGGAGCTTCAGGAGACGAGTTGATGACCTAGAGACGTATTCACATAGTTGGTTATAATAATTCCGCTGTATTCATTGGTGTGTTATCAGCAATTTTGAGGATAGACTGTTATAACTATCCAGGCTGAGATAGTTTAGTATACTCTGATTGATGTTTGTATATATACATATTACAGTTTTGCTTTTGTGTAAAGACTTGTGATATATTTTATATTATTCATTCCGCTGTGAGATTCTTTGTTGTTTAGTTTTCTTCTTATCTTCTTTCTTCTTCTTTTCCCCTAACAATCGGGTTTTCCGACATTCGATTGCTCGATATGTAGCGTATTAGTGTTGATTTTAGCGGGTCGAAAATCCAGGTCGTTACAATTGCACTCACGTTGTACACTTGATAGGAGATGGAAAATACCATAAACATCTCTGAAGCTATTATAATCATATTTACTTGTTGTTGATTTAACTTACATAAGAACTTTTAGTTCTGACTCGAGTGTTTTGTCTTTTCATTATGCTCGGGTCAGCCTGAGCTTTTCAGTGTTTGAAGACATTATTTTTGGAGGACGAAGACGGATTTTGGTATATTATATTATTAGTATTATTCCATTGCATCATTTTGGTATGTTGTTGATTGTACTCTAATTATGTTGTAAAAGTTGTGTAATCAAATGTATATTATAAAACAGCTTCATGAACTATTTATTTGATTATTATATTTTGTCATTCCACTGCGAGATTCTGTGTTTTATTTTCCTTCTTTTCTCTTATTTTCTTATTTACCCTATTGATAATCTACCCTTTTGAATGGTTTGAGTTAGACATGTGTGGTTTATTGTCGATTTAAACCATCCAAAATGGTGGATCGTCATAGGACTAAATTACATAAGTAAATAATAAATGTGAATTAAAGTACAAAGAAATAAATGTAATAATTTAAGAATTTATTCATTGAGGATTTTAAATATTGAATGGGAAATAATTTATGTAAATAAATGAATGGAAATTAATAAAAGAGATCTTGTACGAATAAATGAAAATTAAAATAAATGATATGTTAAAGAAACCAGTAGAATAAAATATGTAAGTTGTGCATAGATCATTTTATTCACATAACAGTTCTTATCCGGATTTGATACATATTTGTGAAAATTCACACCAGTCCGAATTAGGATTCTTCAGTCGATTCTTGACGGCGAACATTGATATGAATTTTTGATATGATTTTGAAGTTTTCTATCATGATTTATGGCAAAGCAAGGAAAACAAAGATTTCTAATCAAGAAATCGGATCGGAGTCCCCACTAGAGTAGTCGAGTTAACAATACTAGCTCGAAAGTGAAATGCGTGTATTCAAGCAAGCGATCAGAATTGATGTTGTGAATAAATGATATATGTAAATCGTATAAACTTAAATAATATTTAAATTCTATGTTTTTTGCTTATGAGAAGTTTGGGAAATGATACTTCAAATTGTTTGAGGTTGTATGAATAATCTATTAAGTAATTATCTAAAGCTGTTGAGCGTAAGGTACACTTGTTAGTTTATTTATCACCCGAAAGTTTCTGAACTTGGATTTTTTGGTTGCTATGTATGTGTGATGGATTCTTTTACTGCATATAATGGTCGTACTGCTTTGGTTTGCATATGATTATTATATATGTTATGTTTCTTGTACTATTGATTGAAACAACTAAAATATTGTTCTTTTTACATAATTCTAACTCTTTTGGATCATATAAGTGAAATCCAGGTTTATGGATGCAATCGTAGTTGCTTTTGGTTTCATAAATAAAGTTTGTTTGCCCGACGAATAGGTACGTTTTCGGATTACAGTTTTTGTAATTGTATTTTATTGTTTTTCCCATAGTTTGGGACGCTTTATTTTTGAAATAAGATATATACAATGTAACTATTGATTTTATTATTTTTCCGGACCTAGCCGCGCAAAGGAGATGCTGTTGAAATTTTTCGTAAATTTAGGATTTAGAAATTTTTCATGGAAGTTGAGTTATTCTTAAATTTATATTAAACTTGAATATGTAAGCTAAATTGTTTATAAATTGACAATATTGAATAAAATATATCAAATTTCTTGATTCTTTCTTGTTCCTTTTCGGGACAAAAAGATTTGAGTGGGGGAGATTGTAACGACCCGTATTTTTAACCATTTAAAAATATTAAATTAAATAATATTTTTGAATAAAATTGTTAGAAAAATATATTTAAGATTGCATTGATACAAACTAAATTATAATATATAAATTATGAGCTTAATTTAAATGTCTGTTACTGACATATGTTTGCAATAAGGTAAGAATAATAACATAGGATAGCGTGTATTTAATGATATTGGTTTGAATGAAATTGAACTTTCTGAATGTAAATTTCCAATTGATTGGAATAATAAATGTTAATACAGAATAATAAATGTTTCTTTATTAAAGAAGAAATCATATGTTTATTCATTTGAAATGTTTGGTAGCTAAAAAACTGATTACAGGTGTAAGAAATCAATTATTTAATAAAAAAATTAATAACTTTTGGTTTGTATACAATAATTCCATAATGTTAAATTACTATAAACAGGAATTGAATTGTCTCGTTTATTTTTTAAAATTTAACTTTGGATTTAATTGCAATTAATGTAATTGAAATCTTTGAAATCGAAGGAAAGAGAACACCAATTGTAATTAATGGACTTAATAATAGAAACATTCGTTCGAATTAAAATAAAAGGGGAAGTTGAGAAAATAAAAAGGAAACATTGTTTTAATCGAAAAGGGAATTTGATGTAATAAAAGGGAATATTTTTAATCAAATTAAAAGAATGTTTTGGAAAACAAAATAAAAAGAATGTTTTCATTTTGTAATTAAGTATAATTGTGTGAAGAGAGAAAAATTGAATTTTGAAACAACATTTTACGGTCATTAAATAGCAGTCGAAGACGGTACGAAAGTAGTTTTAACGCTAACCTTAAATTTTAAAATAATTAAATATTTGAGTTCCTGAGTGTGCATTGAGAAAGTTGTTGTTTTTAAATTTGAGTTTGGAATCTCGAGCTACCTTTATTTGTGTGTAGCGGCGGTCTCCATGACGTTAATTAGTGTGTTCAAATTTTATTTGTTATATGTTAATAAAATTTTTAATGGGTGTAAGTTGAGTATTTTAGAGGTTAATGAATTAATTGAGTGAAGAATACGTTTTAGAATTAGATCCGAAAAGTTTGGTAGCAGTGTATGGCTGGTCTTCTTTATTTATTTTATATTACCTCATTTATACTGTTATATTTTTAATGTTGTATATTCTCTTAATTAATTACAAAAATTTATCTAGAGAATTTATTTTCATTTGTTATGTTTTAATCAAATCTTTAATGGATACCAATTTTTGTATGTTTGGGGTAAACAAAATTAATTGAGTGAACAAATGTTTTTGAAATATGAATTCTAAAAGTTTGCTTATAGTGTAGAGTTGGTCCGTTCATTCCCTTTCTAATTAATAATTGCCGCACAATTTTCATTGTTTCCTCATTTGTTCCTTTACTCCTTCCATTTACATTGTCTAAAGTTTTTTCTGCATTTC
Organism: Allium fistulosum; assembly: GCA_030737815.1. Classification (NCBI taxonomy): domain Eukaryota; kingdom Viridiplantae; phylum Streptophyta; class Magnoliopsida; order Asparagales; family Amaryllidaceae; genus Allium; species Allium fistulosum. Next base: position 409,722,731 of record CM060904.1, on the reverse strand, counting down.
GCAAAAGTGAATTACTTTTCATGCTTTTAATTCTTTCCTTCACCGCTTTTAATACCTGCCACTTTTAAAAAGGCTGTTCATATTTACTTTACTACCTTTACGTTCATTTTTCATCTTCATTTCCTGAAGCCTCATTTCATTTATTTCTAATTAACAACAACCTCTTCTTTCAAATTTCAATGGTCCTAAACCTAACTCTAACCTTATAAATAATATATGATGCAAATGAAACCCTAGCCTCCATTCAAATCTTTTTTTTTCTTTTTCCTCTTCAAATCTTCTTCTTCGCTCTCATTTTTTTCTTCTTTAAATTCTCTTCCTCTTCAAATATTTTCCCTTTTCAAACTTTCTTCTTCCTTTTCAAATTTACCTTTCCCCAAATCATTTTAATGTGAGCTTGCAAATTCAAAAGCTCTCAATTTTGCAAATCCAAAAGCTTTCTTTTATGAAACATGAGTTTCAATTTCATTTTTCCTACACGTCTCGCCCTCATCTTAGTTTGTTGTTCCATCATTGCTTGAAGCCTCATCTTGAGAAAAACGTGAGTATAAAAGTTTATTTGTTTTTTAAAATATGTACCAATTATTATTTTAATCATATTTCTTATAACATGAATATCTTTTGCATACAAACTCTGATTCACGCATGATTTCTTCCCTTGGACTTGAATTGAAATTTCGGATAATATGGAACTGATTTGGTTGGATTTGGAGATAGTTGAAATTTTGGGCTTTTGTTGGATTTTTTATGGGCTTTAAATCAAAGATGAGTGATTAAACCCACTCACACAATACTAAAATTTCTTATGTTAGTTGACTTAAAATTATGAAGTGATAAAATTTTATTGATTGCTCTTTGGTAGTTTAAATTGATATTTAAATTAAATTGGATTTTATATTAAATCAAATTGACATTTAAATTAATATTGAATTCAATTGCTAGTTAAACACCAACGATTGATAATTAATAACTGTTATGATACATTGGTTGATTTGGATGTTGATTGTAATTGGATGCTTATTGATTGATATGTTGGATGTATGCCTGTTAGTTATTTTGATATACCCTTGTTATTATCCTATTTATTATTTGACATCTTATAAATTGTCACTTGTAATAAATTGAATGAACTAAGAAATAGGTTGAAATGATATATACCAATGTCATTTAATTATGGGTTGAAATGATAAATATTCATCCATGTTATTAAATTGAAATAAATGATCACTTGGCCATAGGGTAGAAAATTATATACGAACACCGGATTGGTTAAATTAAATGGTTTCAAAATATTGAATTTAAATTGGTTTAAATGGTACTGTTTTAAAGAAAATAAAAAAAAAATTAGATTTATATGAATTAAATTATTTTTTAAATTCGAGCTTTGAAATGTTGAAATTGAAACTGTTAAATGAAATTGTTTAAAGATTAAAATCGAAACCTTAAAGTTAAGATTGAGATATGATTTAAATTTATTGAAAGTGAATTATTTTAAAGGTTTAAAATTTAATTTAAACTTTGAATTTACTTTAATTAAAGTGGTTTAAATTGGTATTCAAAGTTTTGGATGTGAAATGGATTTAAACTAAATTGTGTAAAAATGAGAATTTGAATTGAAACTTTCAGCCTTTGAATAAATCGTTTAAATTGAATTTGAATATAAAGTTGACTTGAATTGGAAATCGAAAAATTGATTTCGTTGTGATTTGGAACACAAGTTCAAATTGCAGTGAAAGAAAGAAACAGTTTTAATATAAACTATTTTAATATATAAACTATTTTTAACTATCAAACGTATTTTCAATATTCAAACTGTTTTGAAAGTGGGAATAATTTAGATGTAAATCATTGACTTAGTTACGAATGTTTTGATATGAAGGTATAACCTATTTTGAGTTCGAAATGATCTTGAAGTGAACCTGGTATTTTAATATGAAATATGACTTGTTATTGAAATTTAAAAGAACCAACCTGTGTGAAAAATGACGTTTGGTTGTTAAAGGGACAGGGGCCGAATATTAGCATACTCTCTGTTAATACTGGAACCACTTTAACAACCATGTACGCGGTGGATGATATCCAGAATGTAAAGGCTGAATTGGCAACATTTGCTGGACTTGAAGAAAAAGAACGTTGATGGATAGACCGACATTTGTGTCAATTTGAAATGACTAAAACAAGAGCCATACCTGACCATTGAGGCTAGCTACCTCTAGCAACATCTGTTCTTCGTATTACTATATTGATTTTGATTCGATTGGTGCACCTTGATTTGATTATGGGATGGATGTTTGCGGTGGTCCGTCAGGGGTTACCACCAGTCAGGAAACGCAAAACGGTAGTATCCTACCTTGGGCATCGCTTCACGTGCCTTGTCATACTCTTTATCCTTATTCGCGTCCACTACGATTTTGTTTTAGTATGGTACCTATAGGAGACTCACTGGCTACCGACGTTACTGGTTGTGTTACAGGACCTGCATAGACTACCTTCTTAAAAATGTGTTAAGGGGGGTCAATGTAAAATATTTGCTTTATTAATTAGACACTACATATATAGCGTATCTTTCTACATATAGATAGTTTAATGGATCCTTAGAGATGGAAAATCCCATAAAATCTCTTAAGTTATTGCACTCACATTGTACACTTGATAGGAGGCAGAATATCCCGTAAATATCTCTGAAGCTATTACACTCATACTTACTTGTTGTTAATTTAACTTACATAAGAACTTTTAGTTCTGACTCGAGTATTATGTCTTTTCATTACGCTCGGGTCTGCCTGATCTTTTCAGTGTTTGAAGACATTATTTCTGGAGGACGAAGACAGAGTTTGGTATATTATATTATTAACATTATTCCGCTACATCATTTTGGTATGTTGTTGATTGCTCTCTGATTATGTTGTAAAAGTTGTGTAGTCAAATGTATGTTATAAAACAGCTTCATGAACTATTTATTTGATTATTATATTTTGTCACTCCGCTGTGAGGTTCTGTGTTTTATTTTCCTTCTTCTCTCTTATTTCCTTATTTACCCTATTGATAATCTACCCGTTTGAATGGTTTGAGTTAGACACGTGTGGTTTATTGTCGATTTAAACCATCCAAAAAGGTGGGTCGTCACACTTTATATATATATAATATAATCCTAGGCAAATATTTCATTTTCCAAATTTTCAAAAATTTAATATCATGTCCGTTGGCATTGTTCGAGTGTTTAGAAACCCCTATTGACACCGTGGCGTCCCACGTCTCGACTAGAATTCATAAACAACTCGATAGACAAATTAACACAATATGTTTTTATGACATCAACATATATGCTCTCGTATATATAATATACTTAAACTCATTCTAGGGTGTTGCTTACCTTATCCGTAATAAGCCATACCCTACCAAAGCCAAGGTTCTCTCTTAACCTTCAGCTCTGATACCAAGCTGTAACGACCTGCCTTTTTGACCATCAAAAGTCGACATCGAATACTACCACCGTGTTCAAATGTCGAGCATCCAATCATCAAAAGGGAAGATTGTTAGGGTAAATAAAAAAAGAAAAGAATAGAGCACAGAGAAAACAGAATCTCGCAACGGAATTAACAATAAATAATACAGCAAGACCAGTAAAAACTATCACTCCAAAAATACAGAGTATATCGGAGTTAAAAATAAACCTTATCGGCTGGACAATTATAAAATCCTGACTTTACAATTGCTAATATGGGTACTATATAATACAATGGAAAATAAAACTCTACGATAGGTGAACCTCCATCTCCTCTCCAAGATCTCCATAAGACCAAAGTCAACCTAGCAAAATACTCGGTCTGACTGAGCATTATAATAAAATAACACCCGGGTCGGTCTAGAAATACCAGCGTGAAAAAACTCAAATAATGGGGAACATATAAAAGTTATATGAGACCATGCGACTAACGTAGAATGGGTTTTTACTTCACAAGAATAACATTTATATAGGAAAGTGTAATGATAAACAACAGAAAACAAATCCAAATAAGAATGGGCACAAATAGTATCAAAAACAGACTTGAAAGAATGAAAATAATCTGAGCAAAATCCAAACTGGACAGAATGGATAAAATAAGATAACAGTCCAAACTTGATAGAATGGACAAAACATATAATTAGATATCGTGAAGAGTGTTTGACCTATCCCGTTGCAATTACAGAAAAAAACTCGAAGGTTCGAATCAAATAAGGAAAGAAAAATTTCCAACATATGAAGGAAGGTGCACCCACCTAGAAGTATACCTCTAGTAGTATACTTTTGAGAAGCTCGTTTACTCTATGAAACTTCTCGGAACCCTCCAAGCCGGACCATGCCAAACCTTACCCAATATCCGAATATTTCACATCTAATTGCACAACCGAATCCGATCTAGATGAGATGTGAACATACCCTAATGGGAGCAACCCCACATAGCTTGGCCTCCTCTCGCGCTTTGGATTTAGTCATTTCCAGCAAAGGATAACAAAGCTCAAAGAGTAGCAAATAGTTTTTAAGGTGACAATACACCATGAAGAAACCTAAATCTGATCATTAATAAATCAACTATTGGGGATAATTAAAATGATCGTATATGGAAATTAAATATCATATATTTAACACTACTCGTCGATTCCAAACAAGTATTATCTCTCTGTTGAAAATGAAGCTAGTCAAGTTGAGGTAGTGTTACCTCTAAGCATCGCCTTGACGATATTTTTAACCTTCAAGGGAGTAACGAGTCCAAGACTCAACGTTTAGCATTAAAAGTATGATTAGATCATTTACATATAAGCGATACCGTTTACGGAATTACTTTTCCATAACCGAATCGAACTTTACTTTTTAAAACTGAACTTGTGTTTGATTTCCATATTACAATATGTTAAAAACAATTTGGGAATACTCTTTAAAAACGTTCTTTTATAAGACAAAATTTATAATACCAAGTGTATTAAAACAATGGTAAAAAACAAAAGTCATTAAAACATTATTTACTATAACCCAAACAATTTACACTTAGCTTTATTTACAAATAATTCCTTTTAAAAGATTTTCTCATTTGAAACCATCATTTGTAAATTTAAAACAATATTTATTATCCCAAAAGAAAATAGAACAATTTAAATAATTTTATAAATTTAAAACAATATAAATTATCCTGAAAGACAATTATTCCCATTTGTAATGTCTTTTAAATAAGCAAATCCATTTTCTTTAATAAAATAGTTAATTATTTCCAAACACTTTTATATCATTAGGTAAATTAACTTTAAAACCTTTATTAAATCAATTTATTAACTTTAAAACACTTTCATTAAATTAGTTAATAACTTTTATTAGATTAATTAATTTACTTTAAAAATCATTAACAAAAAAGATTTATTAAATTCAAATAATCATTAATTAAAATGAATAATTAATCTCAAACATCATTAACTAAAATGATTAATAAATTTAAAATACCGTTAATAAAAATAATTAATTAAGTTCAAATAATCATAAATTAATTGGATTAATTAAATTCAAACCTCATTAGTTAAAACGATTAATTTACAACGCCATTTGTTAAAATGATTAATTAACTACAAACCATCATTAATTAAAATGATTAACTAAATTTCAAAAATCATTAGTTAAAACAATTAATTAAATTTAAAACAATCATTAATTAAATTGAATAATTAAAGTTCAAAATCATTAATTAATACAACAACAAACTAGGGCTTTAATAGCGTTTAAAAAACGCTATTTTACCTTACTATAGCGGTTCAGAGAACGCTAGTGAACAACATCCTTTGGTGGACCTTAAACTATAAATAGCGGGAGCAAAACCGCTATGAAAAATTAATTTTCTACAGAATTTGTGCAATGCTGTTAAGATAAAACGCTATGTAACATTTCATTAGTGTGTAACATTTCTATAGCATTTTCTATAGCATCTGTTATGTAACATTTCTATAGCATTTGTTATGTAACATTTCTACAGCATGTAAGAGGTTGCTTTCTATAGCGTTTGATATACGGCAGCGTTTATGAAAAGCTATTAATTATAATATCAATTTACAAAAAACTGCTGCTGTTTTAGCTTTTTCACCTATAATATCCATTTACCCAATTCTTCTTTGCATATAAGTATAACAGATTTTCATAGACAAAAAATATGTAAACTAAAGCATAATATTTCATTGTTCAAACAACCTTTCCCATATCCATACATGATATTTCATACATATTTGCATCAACAACTTACTTATAGACCATTCAAATAATTGATTTCATCTTGTTTTGCTTTTGATATTACCTCTGACATCTGCAATCAAGCAATCAAGATGTTAGTAATACACGAAATACATGCAATACAATCAAACAGATTTAAGTGTTAAAGGTGCTAAATCACAACAATATAGGAAAATATATTAACTATTTTTGGCTTACCCGTGCCCTATTTTCACAAAAAACCCAAAATTTGACAATCATCACAATAACCACAAACACATTTAGGTTATTAAAAATGAAATGATTAGTGAGAAAGATAATTCTTTCAATTATTGGACAACTTGCTACTGTCACGGACTCTAGGCTTCGAAAATATACTGCAATAACAAAGTAAAGCATTATTTTGTCTTGAATTTTGATTCCTGAACATAGTTCAGTCAACATGCATGAAATAAATGGACATATTTATACTTAGAGCAGTCTTATTGACAGCAAAATATGTACTGAAGATCGTACCAAACTTCAAATGCCAATTGACATCAAGTATTTTCTGGTCTGAATAGCATTACTCTATAATTATAAAAAATGCATAAGCTGGATATTTGATACACCAAAGTAAAAGTGATTTCATGTTCATAATGTAGTCTTTGGATGTAGATATCAAGTTAAGCATAAATATAACTCACAATTAGTTATAGCTGCATGTTGACTTCATATTCACCACATAATCACCTTATGTAGAAACCTCACTATCCAAACCTCCATTTACGGCTTCCACAATGTCGTCCTTCAAATTTTCAAACTTTTTTTGCAACTCCTTTTGAGATTCCAAGGTCTAGCAAGTCCAATCTTACTGTTATATATAAAACTTTGTTAAATTAGTTATATCATTATTTTTTATAAAATTTAATTAACTTAAACTTAGTTAATTTTATAAAACTTGTTTAATTTTAACAATACTTAGTTAATTTTTATTAACTTTGTTAGCTTAGTTAATTTATTATTATTATTATTATGAAAAAAACTTAGTCAACTTAATTATATTGTTATTATTATTATAAACTTAGTTAATTTTTATAAACTTAGTTAATTTTTATAAACTTAGTTAATTTTTATAAACGTAGTTAATTCATCATCATCATCATCATCATCATTATTATTTATAAAACTTTGTTAAATTAGTTATATTATCATTATTTATAAAATTAGTTAACTTAAACTTAGTTAATTTTATTAAACTTGTTTAATTTTAACAAAACTTAGCTAATTTTTATTAACTTGGTTAACTTAGTTAATTTAATAATAATAATAATATTATTAAAACTCGGTTAACTTAATTATATTATTATTATTATTATTAACCTAGTTAATTTTTATAAACTTAGTTAATTTATCATCATCATCATCAATTATAAAACTTTGTTAAATTAGTTATATTATTATTGTTTATAAATTTTAGTTAACTTAAACTTAGTTAATTTTACAAAACTTATTTAATTTTAACAAAACTTAGTTAATTTTTATTAGCTTAGTTTATTATTATTATTAAAACTCAGTTAACTTAATTTTATTATTATTATTATTATTATAAACTTAGTTAATTTTTATAAATACAGTTAATTCATCATCATCATCATCATTATTAATAAAACTTTGTTAAATTAGTTATATTATCATTATTTATAAAATTTAGTTAACTTAAACTAAGTTAATTTCATAAAACTTGTTATCAATACTTTAATATTTTAGGGAAGTAGTTAAATATATCTCATAGTTAATTTGTATATCATTTATATAGAAAAGGAATAAGCTCATATTTACATATCTTGCTGATTCAGGTAGTACTCGATTATGCTAAAATATTATTAACTAATACTAAGCTAACCATCTATTAATATTGAAGGTTTTGTTAGAAGTATTACCTACCAACCATAATAGCATGGTCACCGTAGTTCCAAGTTTCTCCTCTGCTTCATCTCCTTGCCATGCTCCAGATCTCAATGATCAACCCCACCTCAGTGCTAATGCGGCTATGATTCATCCTCACACTGCTGTCTCCATTTCTGAAATTTTGCTCTTAGCTTCAGGACTATGCGATTCTCCTGCCTTCTCCACTTCTATTTTTAGAGCCTCTACTTTGCTTTTCATTTCGTTTGAGTTCACTGCTTCTTTTATTTTCTCCTTCACTTCTTTGTTAAATTCATGGACTCTCTCCTTAAGTTCCGATGGAATTGGTTTTGATGGTTTGATTTCCACTTCTAAATTCTTTGACTTGAGAGTCTTGGTTAATTCGTACGCTATCTCCTTCTTAACTTCTACGATTTCTTCTTTCAGTTCATCATCTATATCTTCAAAGCTGATACTTCAGCATATTTTATTTCTTCCTTTATAGCATCTACCTTTATTTTAAACTCAGGGCGATTTATGACCTCTTTTAACCCTTCGTTTATCTCCTTTTTAAGAGGAACGATTTTCTTTGCTTTGAATAATTTACTTATAGTTTCCAGCATTTTATCCAACTTTCTTGCATTGGGATATTTCTTTAAACCATTGTTGAACTCCATCTTCAATTTTTCAACTTTTTCGGTAATTTTTGGATCATTAGAGTCCTTTTCTTTTGAGATTTCATTTTTGAGCATATTAAGTTTATCCGTTAAGCCCATGAATTCAATAGCTTCTGTAAGTTCTTGATCGACAGCTTTCTTTAGTTTTGAAATCAATTCATCCACACTATCATCTATTGACTTGGATGAAGGGTTTTCTTCGGATTTTAGTATTTGATCCTTCAGCTTTTTAACTTCTTGCTCTAAGTCAAGGGTGGATATTGCTGCTAGCCTTTCTTTTTCGATGACTTCTACTTATTTTTTCTTCATATTTATTTTTTAATTGGGTCAATAGGCTCTCCCTCAACGAATCCTCCAATATGACGGAATTTGAGCATGCGATGGTGCAATAATTTTTAGTATCCATCTCCATTAACTCCTGAGAAAATGTTTGATGTCAGTGAAAATTACATTAAAGGGCGCTTTTTGTAATATTAAAACAATTGTGCTACGTGCAATCTACAGTTCAGATACATACGTCCATTGCCTCAACCACTGCACGCTTAATCTGTTGTGATGTCCATGATGAATCAACGTGTGCACCACCTAGAGGTTCCTATCAAGCCGTTTATGATATCGTCGTGTCATATAAATATATGAAATGCACCGTATAAAGTAAACAAGCATTTTATGATACCAATCACTGAATATGTACTAGATCATTCAATCATGTATATTCTTGGAACTAAAATTTACAACTAAAGGATCCATGATAAACGATACCATATGCATCAAAAATTAAATAAATGAAGATGTGTAGTGCTTCCAGATGAAAACCCGAGAATATTTTTTTTGGACCTCCTACAGCTAGCAAACATAAGAGTGTCCCCTTCTTACAGATTAAAAACTGACGCATACATCGAGGAAAATCTCCTTAAAAACTGTTTGTACATTTAATTCAATCCACACAGAGATGGGGTAAGGTAAAACACATGATTTGGAGACTGAATCATTTGCTTCCTACAAATTGCAAAATAGCTTAATCGCAGGTGGGCAACTGATAGTCTAATTTGTTATTAAAAGTCTGCTAGTAGCCTATCCAACTGACATTTGATTGAGGGCATAATGCACATTCATCTATTATCTTTTAGTTTATGTAATTAAGTTTCATATTTATCAGAAGTTGAAAGTTTATCGAGATTGATTGTGATGTTATTACATTCAATCTAACAAAATAGAGGTTGTGAGAATATTACAGGTATAACTCCATCAGCAACTTTTAATTTGCATGGCTCTGTAGCAGTTATCTTCAACTTCTCAACAGCCTGCAAATTCTAGGGATATACAATGTTAGATATAATATCAAAATTTAGAAGTCGTGCATCTCATCATACAATGCATATATCAATACTGATACCTTTGGAGAAGCTTTCGCAGTTTTCTGTAATATTGCTGCACATGCTTTTGGGCTGGATATAAGTTGCAAGATCATGATTTGTTAAAATGAGATTACAAAGTTGAAGTAAGAACATTTGCATGATAAAGCTATCTTGAAATCATCAATGAACAATGATAAATAAAAACTTAACAAACAATAACGATCTAAATTCATTTTTACATGTAAAAAAAATTATCGTTAAAAAATAAAACACGGATTTTTATACCAAAAAAATAGAAATGAAACTGTACCTTTTTGTATTGATACTAGCGGTACAGTTTACCTTATCCGAATAGAATACCATGTATATGTATATATGTATATTGTATGTGTGTGCGCGCACGGTTGTGTATTTATATACACGCGTGTGCACGCGAGCGTGCGCGCGCGCGCGTACACACAGATATATATATACACACGTATATATATATATATATGTAAGTATGTATGTATGTATGTATGTATATATATATATGTATGTATGTATGTATGTGTGAGCTAGACACAATAGATTTGTGACCCCTTAAAATGTTATGAATATTCCAAATACTCTGATCAGTGCAGATAATATATATTGTAAAGAAATACTCAAATACACAAATAAGTTGTAATAGATGATAAAAAGATAAAGCATCAAGCAGCGACGAGCAACAAAATCTCAATAACCATTGATCAATTAAACTAACCTGGCAACATAAAAGACTGCATTTTCTAACATCAATAATTTATTGGCACACCCAATTGCAAGCGCACCACCAGATCCACCTTCTCCAATGACAACTGTAACAATTGGAACCTTCAAACCAAAAACAGTCCACAAATTGAAGGCTATGGCCTCACCTTTTAACAACAATGAAAACGAGAAGTAAATAGACATGTCTATTGAGATATTTATAACTGAAAAGATATAGCCTCAAAGTATTTAAAAAGTGGCATACTTGGCCTAACTCCTCAGACTTAAAATCTGCATAAGCCCCCGGTGTATCGATAAACGTAATAATTGGCAATCCATGATGATTAGCGTAATACATCATTCGTAAAGCTTTACAATACTTGTATTGATATCAATAAACAATACATTTTTAATAGGGTTTCCGCAATATTAGAGCAACCAACATAATAGAAGCACCAATGCAACAATTACTCTTATTAGTTAACTTTGTTCAGTAAAGATTATATGTAATACCCATGGGGTGTAGGCATGCCAAAGCTGCGTTTAATACCTTGGCTAGATTTTTCATTTGCATACCATGGAATTATGAACTTTGCATCCATGCAATTATTAACTACCACAATCTCACTTTGAGTGGTTGAACATGGCAAAATTACAAAAACCGCTCAATAGGAGTCTGCAATAAACGTAAACAAAGCAACATCAGTAGAAAAATCAGCAGCATAACTGAACTCATCAGTATAAAATTATCACAGCGGAATCATGAGTCAATTACCAAAATTAAACTACAAAACAACAAAATTCATTTCTAAAATTGAAAAGCACCATAGCTAATTCATAAGAGAACGAAACTTACAGTAGCAATGTTGACAATGATAAATAGTTTGTTGTAGCATATACATAGGAAAATCCAAAATACCTGCAAGTAACAACAGATCAAAGTAAGAAATATAATGCTAATACATAACTGAAGCATGGTCATACCATGTATAAAAATTCAAATACCGCTTGCTACTGAATGCATGAACTAATGCTACTAACGGCAAGCTGTACAAAAATTCATATCAAGTACAAAACTACAATTAATCTTCATATAAGGATGCATGTACTCTTCTTTTCTGTATTATTAATTAAGTGAAATATATAGTGAAAATTTCCAATTATTCGGGGATAGTTTTAACTCAAGAAGAACTCATCAAAGAAGAGAGTCTTCTAAATCCCATTAAGAGTTATCCATTTTATTCGGACTGATGTTATGCAATCAGCTTGGCGACTTGGGCTTGTAAAACTATGTACTCTTTGTAAAAAAAAAATGGACATGTGTCATTTGTTCGTCGACGGAATGTCTATCGGTTTAGAAAACCATCGAACGAATTTAAATTAAAAATAACCGCAAGCACACGGTGTACGAATGTAGCACGTGGCGAATACGGGTCGATCCGTAGGGAATTGATGGTTTTAAAATTCTATTCAATCAAATTAAACCAAAGTCGAGTGATTGTTAACTAACTAAAAGAAAGTAAAACAAACTAAAACTAAGGAGAATAAAAAGATGAGATTAAAGAGCAATTTAGAGGCAAATCCCCTCTAATGATCACATAAATCAACATAATGAAATTATGATCTCTTTTTGGTCATTTGTGACATTAGTTGATGCATTTATCATAAGCATAGCCTAATTGTATTATTAATTAACACACTTAAACCATCAAACTTTAATGCACCCTCTAACCCACTTACTAACTTCAATGAAAATGATATGAAATTAAAAGTAGAATCTATTTTAAGCATGGTTTATTAACTATTGAATTAGAAACATAAACCATCAAATTTTGATTCTAAATCCACTTCCATTACCATGATCATATGTAGATGAAGAGGTAATTAATGATTCATATGACTAAGCATAGCTTATTTGTTTTGAACAATATAAGCTATCAAACTCAATATTAAACACAAAACCACACAAACATCTATTTTCCATTAAGCACAAAAGAGACATAAAAGAAATTATGTTGCATCTACATGATTCAAGAGAGCTTCATTACCCCTAAATTGAAGGGATTAGCCTCTCATTTTTATTATCAAATCAACAAATGTAGAAAGCAACATTAAACAAACAAGAGGAAAAAGAGAGAAAAAAAAGGAAAAACTAATCTACTTGCATGAAATAAGGAAGATCTACACTACAACATGAAAGGAAAAGAAGCATGTAAAAGAAAAGAGAGCACTAATTAACATTAAAAAGAATGAAAGTTACATGAAATAAAAATATGGCTAAGTAGCCATGAAAAGAGAAGAGAGCTTTCTTTTATTTGATCTAAAACTAACTAAAGAGAGACTAAGAGAGAGAGAGGAATTACATGAACATAATGGGTTATTTATACAAGCATGAAACCCTAATCCATAATTTGGGGAATGCCCAAACTACCCCTTAGGAAGTGTGGTGGCCAAGTAACCATTAGCATCAATTAATCATGATTTAAGTGTACATGAAGCCATTCATTCCATAAGCATGTGCATTAGCCTCTAATGTGTACATTAAGGTAGGTGGGTAGGTGGGGTCCTCCATGTTCTTCACTTTGAATTATTTCCATCTTCATTCTTTTATATCTTCTTTGTGCATGCATATTCTTCTTCATGAAACCACTTGTAATGGAAATCAAATTCCTACAAAATAGTATGGAAATTTCTAATTAAATTTTCTCAAGTTAATTTATGCACAAAGAATGACTATTTTGCCCTTGGATGAAGATGAATATGTGAAAATTTGGAATTAATATGGATTTTGGTTAAAACAAGTTAAAATACCCAATATGATCATTTATTTGAATTAATTAGATTAAATATGGTGGTAAAAATATGCACATTTACGTGCACATCAAATACCCCCACACTTATCTTTTTATTCGTCCTCGAATAAAGGAAAAACTAAGATAAATCCATTTTCGTAGGGAGCACGATTGCATTGAGCGTATGCAACAAGCCGTTAAACCTCTGGGTGTCCCCAGTAGGACGAGTGTTGTCTCGTGAGGGTTTTCAGCGGATACTACTCACTAAATCCAAATGCAAAGTGAAAATATTTACACAGTGCAAGATTTATTTACAATGGGATGAATGAAAATATTTACAATGAATGATTTACTTTTAAATTGACACAGATAAGTTAAATATAGGTTTCGATCATTATCTTGAAAATTTACGTCATTTACTCGTCAAAATTTCCAACAAAAATCAAGTTATCATAACAAATAGACAATAGTTTAACTCGTTGTTTTGGTTGATAACAAAGTGTAATTATAAAATGGATCCTTATTTGATTATCAAAGTTTATCAAAGTGGTATTTCATTTCGTTTCAATAACAAATCAAATCAAATAAAATAGTGCTTGGATTTCATTTGCTTACTCTCTCCAAATTTTTTTTGAAAATTTTGTTGATATTAACAATATTTACATATGCCTAACTCAGATAAACTAAGGCCAGATATATTACCCATGCACTGCCTTGCGGACTGATGTGAGGGGAATACAGAGCGTGGCGAGTGAACACATGAGTGTGAACACTTATTGACTGAAGGCATTATTAAAAAGAATTTTTATATATATACACCTAACTCAGATAAACTGAGGCCAGATATACCGATCGTGCACTGCCTTTCGGGCTTACATGAGAAGGGTACAGAGAAATGGCGAGTGAACACACAAGTGTGAACACATGACTCTAGGTGTTTATTAAAAAAAAATATACATCTATACAAGAAATATTTTTTTTTTTTTTTAAAGGGAGTTTTGCAAAATCATCTTAGCACCATTTAACTTAGAAGACAAAAAAAATGTTATATCATTTACTTTAAATTCACCACTCTTTTAAACAAAGATTTCAATTAAGATATATTTCATAATTAACACGTATGAATCTTCCTTTATACTAGTTAAACCAATGTTATTTGTAATCAAACTTCATTTTTATTTTCGTTAAGACAAATAAATTTTCAAAAATTTCAATTTAATAAACCAAAACCATATATTTATCCTATAGTGTTTCATTAAAAATAAATCGAAAGAAAAAAAAATTTGGGATTTTTTTTTAAACCATGAAAAATTAAAAATGAAGATGAGTCTCCCCCCACACTTGATTTTGACTGTGTCCCCACAGTCAACCCAAGTGGAAGGAGAAAAAGAAAATAAAAATAAAAATAGCCTTTATTTATATGAAAATGAATGGTATTTACACGAGATCAGAAAGTATATCGTCAAAAAGTAAATGAAACGGTCTTCCAAAGACCTATTCATTTGTCTCATCAAGTATGCGAAACACAACTTAAGCTCTGAAAACCAAATCATAAAAGATTTCAAAGTTGGATTTGGATTTGGAAAAACGAATGTCGTTTTATTAAAAATTGTACGAGTCGTTTTATTTTCAATGATTTTTGGGGTTGATAAAACGATTGATTGAAGTTCAATTTTATTTTCACCAAATTGAAATTCAAGCTGTTCATTGAAAAATTCTTCAGAACTATTGATTTCAAAATCAAATTGGTGATTTAAATCTTCCCCATCAGAGTTTAACGACTCGTTTTCAAAAAGCCCATAAAACTCGTGTTTGTTAAATTCGACTTCCTTTGTTGGATTATCAACAACTTCATTGCGTATCTCAAGTTCAAAATCCAAAGTTGTTGTATTCATATTTTCAGAAAAAGGAAGATTGAAATTTAAATCGAGTTTCTCACCCTCAAAAGAATTGAAATCCAAGTTAATCACCAAATTTTCAACAACTTCGTTAAGATCGTTATTTTCAATTTCAAAAGTTATTATTTGGAAATCGTCGATTTGGGTAAAAGATGGATTATTTTTTGACTCGTCACACGTTGGAATTTGATTTTGTTTTTCACGTTGTTTGATATATGTTTCAAACAACGAATCCATGTGATAATCGTAAATTTCATTCATTTGTTCAACAAAATCCAATTTGTAGTTATTAACTTGAGAATATTCGATTTGGATTTGTTGAGAACAAAAATTTTCACTTGTATCGTAATCGAGATTATTACCATTACCAAAATTATTTGGAAAGTGGATCACATTTTCGTTTTGATTTTGAAATTCATTTTGGAGTTCGAAATTGAATTGGCATGGGTTATAATCGAAATCGTTTGAATTTTGAAGTGAATTCAGATTTTGATTATTTTGAAAACTTTGATTTGAATCATTGCCCAAATATGAATTACACAAATCATTTATCATTTGATTTTGTTGTGTGGAGATTTCAAGTAAAGATGAAATGCTCTTTTCAAGACATGAGGGTTGGTCATCGTTTTGAAAATTTTGTGGTTCAAAATTTGAATCATTTAAGCAATAGTTGTTGTTAAAATATCCATACGAATCTGGAGTGAAATCATATGGATTATATTGATTTTCACAACTATTGTAAAATTCACGTAAGTGGGGAAACTCGGACATTTTCAAGAATGTTTTTGGGTTTTTTTTTGAAGGAAAAATATTTACAAATAGAATTTATTTTTCAAAATGGAAAATTGATTTTTGTTTTGTTTTTTATTTTTCAATTTTTTTTTGAAAAGGTTTTATAATTTTTTTGGATTTTTGAAATTTCAAAGAAAAAGGATTTAAAAACCGAAAAGGAAAAGGAAAAGAAATATTTACAATTTTTTTAGTTTTGGATTTTGAATTTTTTTTTAAATATGCATGAACTAATGCAACTAAATGAATGCAAGGGTTAATTACAAATGATTTATCCTAAGTTAACTCAAAATTGTATAATCACACTTTGTCTTAAATAAACAAGATAGTTCTCAGCCAGGTAACGGGCAGGGGTTATCGGTGCACCACGAATCACCGTAGCAATGCAGCCGAAGGTTTAAGTACCTTCAGAGGAACAACCACTATAATATTTACGAATCACCATAATATTTATAAATGGTTATTACTCTGCCGTAGCCTAGACACCAAGAAAGTAAATTGTTCAAAGAAGACAACTTGTCAATATACAATTAAAAGTTATCGGTCTAATCGTTATTATTAATCAAAATCTAGGATGAAATGCAAAGCAGAAAATAAACGTGTATTAACAATGCAACTACAAATGATTTTTGTTTTTGTTTTTGTTTTTGTTTTTGATTTTTTTTAAATGCAAGCAAAAAATAATGCAAGACAAACAAAAACAATAGATATATACAATGCAAGGCAAATAAAGAGAAAATTATAAGTAAGCAAGCAGTTTTTTTAGCAAGCTCAGCACGCAAGCAATTTATTTTAGCAAGCACTTCTGCTCCTTCTGCAATTCTGCTTTGGCAACCTGAAATAAAAACAATATATATATATATATACAGTTTTTTTTGTTTTGAAAAGGAAACGTAAAAGTGACGTTTTACTTAAAAAAAAATCTTTTTAGATAAGAGAACCCTTTTTTTAATGCAAATTCAAAACACACACCCACAATAGCCCAACTTATACTCTAAACCAAACATTTCAAACGAATAAGTCAATCAATCAGAAATCTCAAATTTCTCAAATCATCATCGTAAACTTATAACTCAACATCAAAACAAATCTCAAAATCATAAGTAAATTCGTGGGTTGAGAGAGTTTCTAAAGGTCGCGATTTGGGTTCATCTTCATGGTTACCGAAGTCGATTTAGGGGCTGGGTGCTTGCAGTTTGAATTTGGGGTGGATGGCGGTTTTGGGGTGAGTTGGCTAGTGGCGGAGGGCTGCAGATCGATTTGTGGGTATTTTGAGATGTCACGCGAGTTGTGATTTGAGGAGTTTGTGGGGTTCGAGTCGATGTTCTGGCTGTTGTAGTTCGTGATTTAGGTGAGGCGTGGGGGTAGAAGCGTGGTTTCTGGTGATTGTCGAGTAAGTGTTTCGATGGTTGCAGCAAGTGATTGTTCGAGGATGTCGCAGCAGTAATGGCTTGAGCAGGAAGTTACGATGGCAGTAACAATGGTTTTCGATTGTTTTCGGGTTGCAGTGTCTTGATTTTGAGGAAATGGGTTGCGGTGGTTGTCGAATCGATTGGATTCAAGGGGATGTAGTCGTGTGGTTGCAAGAAGATGGCAGGGAGGTTGTAATGATGAATGAGGAAGTATTTGTGGTGCTTGAAGTATGCAGTGAATGTATGGTTGTTGAAGTTGCACTGTCGGTTGTAGTAGATCAGAGGAAGCTTGGCTGTGGATATGGTAGGGGGATGAAGTAAGTGAAGCCAATGTAGCAGTAGTCTGTCAGTTGATCAGAGATGATGTTGTCACAGTGATATAGTTTGGCACTGAGTGATGAATAGCAACTAGAAGTGATGGTGGATGGTATGCAAAAGTATGCAGAGGCAATTGAAGGTGTAGCAGTGGGAAGAATGGAAGAAGTTATTGTTGTGTGTACTGTGAGTGGCTGTCTGAGTTGATGGTATGGATCAGTTTTGGTAGAACAGTGGGTGGAAGGTTGTGGAGTTTTGGTAGAACAAGGGGATGATTGAAAGGATTGTGGGTGAGGGGAGTGAATATTGTTGTGTTGAAGTATGGGTTCGCGGTGTGCACCGTTGAACAGTGGCGACGAGAAGGTAGTTGAAGCAGTTGAGGCAGGATTGTGGGATTTGTACAGGCAAGGGGGATGGAAAGGTTGTTTGGTGGTCGAAGTGGAGTATATGGTGGGTTGGAGTTTGTTGTTGTGGGAAGGCAGTATGTTACTGATGTGGTGACTGCTGTGTGATGGTAGGATGGTTGTGACAGGGATGTTGTTGGAGTTGCATGTGAGAAGGAAGTTTGTTGTGACAGAAAGTATGGGAAGCAAAAGGTTGTATGCTCTTGTTATGGAGAGGCAATATGGTTGTGCTGCGTTGAAGTGGGGGTTGCACAGTAGTAGTTGGGGTTGGTGGCAGGAGTAGTTGCAGTTATAGTTGGTGGAATTGTGGTCCAGGTAGTACTGAACAGAGAGGCACACAACAGAGAGTAACAACAGAGAGTGATATGTTGTAGTGTTTGAAATGTATTCGAAATGAAATGTGTGGAGTGAAATTTGTAAACAGAAAAATTGTAAATGATTTGCAAAGTGAAAAGAGAAAGTAATTTAGCAATGAAATTGTGTACGTTAATTGTATTTTGGTTTTTGTTTTTTTAAGAAGAAAAATGCAAATAGACTAGAAAACAAACAAACACACAACCCAATTAACACAAAAATCACAAAACAAACACACAAAAATCAAACAAAAATAATTCGAAGAATAGAAAATCAAAATCAAAACAACTCCCCGGCAATGGCGCAAAAAACTTGTTCGTCGACGGAATGTCTATCGGTTTAGAAAACCGTCGAACGAATTTAAATTAAAAATAACCGCAAGTGCACGGTGTACGAATGTAGCACGTGGCGAATACGGATCGATCCGCAAGGAATTGATGGTTTTAAAATTCTATTCAATCAAATTAAACCAAAGTCGAGTGATTGTTAACTAACTAAAAGAAAGTAAAACAAACTAAAACTAAGGAGAATAAAAAGATGAGATTAAAGAGCAATTTAGAGGCAAATCCCCTCTAATGATCACATAAATCAACATAATGAAATTATGATCTCTTTTTGGTCATTTGTGACATTAGTTGATGCATTTATCATAAGCATAGCCTAATTGTGTTATTAATTAACACACTTAAACCATCAAACTTTAATGCACCCTCTAACCCACTTACTAACTTCAATGAAAATGATATGAAATTAAAAGTAGAATTTATTTTAAGCATGGTTTATTAACTATTGAATTAGAAACATAAACCATCAAATTTTGATTCTAAATCCACTTCCATTACCATGATCATATGTAGATGAAGAGGTAATTAATGATTCATATGACTAAGCATAGCTTATTTGTTTTGAACAATATAAGCTATCAAACTCAATATTAAACACAAAACCACACAAACATCTACTTTCCATTAAGCACAAAAGAGACATAAAAGAAATTATGTTGCATCTACATGATTCAAGAGAGCTTCATTACCCCTAAATTGAAGGGATTAGCCTCTCATTTTTATTATCAAATCAACAAATGTAGAAAGCAACATTAAACAAACAAGAGGAAAAAGAGAGAAAAAAAAAAGGAAAAACTAATCTACTTGCATGAAATAAGGGAGATCTACACTACAACATGAAAGGAAAAGAAGCATGTAAAAGAAAAGAGAGCACTAATTAACATTAAAAAGAATGAAAGTTACATGAAATAAAAATATGGCTAAGTAGCCATGAAAAGAGAAGAGAGCTTTCTTTTATTTGATCTAAAACTAACTAAAGAGAGACTAAGAGAGAGAGGAATTACATGAACATAATGGGTTATTTATACAAGCATGAAACCCTAATCCATAATTTGGGGAATGCCCAAACTACCCCTTAGGAAGTGTGGTGGCCAAGTAACCATTAGCATCCATTAATCATCATTTAAGTGTACATGAAGCCATTCATTCCATAAGCATGTGCATTAGCCTCTAATGTGTACATTAAGGTAGGTGGGTAGGTGGGGTCCTCCATGTTCTTCACTTTGAATTATTTCCATCTTCATTCTTTTATATCTTCTTTGTGCATGCATATTCTTCTTCATGAAACCACTTGTAATGGAAATCAAATTCCTACAAAATAGTATGGAAATTTCTAATTAAATTTTCTCAAGTTAATTTATGCACAAAGAATGACTATTTTGCCCTTGGATGAAGATGAATATGTGACAATTTGGAATTAATATGGATTTTGGTTAAAACAAGTTAAAATACCCAATATGATCATTTATTTGAATTAATTAGATTAAATATGGTGGTAAAAATATGTACATTTACGTGCACATCAAATCATTAATGATGATGCACAAGCCTATCATTTGAAGTCATACCTTAAATTGCCAAAACAACACCTTAAAATTATAGGTCATGTCATTACCGAATGTAAAAGGTTTGGATCTGATATAAAACGTAACAAATCATGCCTATAATTCAGTTATGGGAAGTTCACATAATTTCCTTACTATTGTTTTCCAAAACTAAATTTGACGTTGATGTTTTTTAGCACTAGCATCCGCTGTTCCTGTTAAGAAATAAGTGTGCCTGTAGGAGAAATAATATACTAAAAAAATATGAAAAGCAAATAATGAAATCTAAAACAAAATTAATTATGCATGGTTAAATGAAAGATAAGGTGATAAATTTGACATTTATTTTTCTACACTATGACATAGAAGCATGTCCTTAAATTTGACTGACAAATAGAACCCAAAAGTAGCAAAATTTTAACCCAGATAATTACATTTAAACAAATATGCAACTATATATTTCTACTCAGTTTGATAAAAACAACGTCATCTAACCAAATATACAACTATACATTTTATTAACATTACTCCCACATGACAGTAACAACTTTATTGATTTCATTCACTAAATAAATTACTAAGCGTTATCATTCAGATAATATTGCCGTATGATACAGTTCAAACAAAACAAAAGTTCAGACTATGCTTGTGTATTAAAGGCAAACAGCTTATCAATATAATAAATGAATAATAGTAAGTAAGAAAGTTAACAATATATTATGCCACTAGAACCATAAAATATTACTAGTAATACTAAGTGTATCATGTAAAATCTTCATTTTAATGTTGGAAATTTTCAATATAATTTGTTCGACACCACAAGTATATATAGTCTGAACTTTGGTGTATTTGTTCAGACTATACGGACACTCAAAGCTTTGCTTTGATGTGAGGAGGGAAGTTATGCATCAACACCACACACGTGCGCCGCCGCCTTCCGTCCGACCGGGTTCGGGTCTTAAATGAAAATTTAATTTTTGTTAACGGGCCAGATCAAGAATTTGAACAGACATATTTTTGGCAGGTCATTTGAATGAAGGGACGCGACCGTTTAGTAACAGTTTTAAACAATTACGAAAAGGCACGACCGTTTGTAACGATTTCTGATTGTTGGAAATGATACAACGCTTAAAGAATGGACACTTCCTCTTCTACTATAAATGGTGACGCCCAAGAACCATTAAAAAGAGCAATCTCTTTTCTTTGTATCTTCTTCGTCCTCCAGATCTGCGACACCCAGAAAGTGTTGCACGACACTGCGTTATCACCACAGTTTGCGACGTCGGTAAGGTGATGCAAACACAGAAACGTTGCAGATCAATTCTCTTCTTCTTCTTCATTCTATTCTTACTAAATTGCATCATCAGAAATCAAATTTGACTGTTCTTGGTCAGATCAAAATCGTACAAGTTTTGAATCCGATTACGCTGTTTCAAGGTTTCATTGAATCCTAAAGTCGATAGTTCAATAACCCGTTTGTACCTGTTGGGTTGAACTATTGTCTAAAAGAATCTACGCAGTAGATCCTTGAAGTCAGAAGTACAGCAGTTATCATCTTCATCTTTCTCGAATCATCGACACAATTATCCAACAATTTTTTTAGACAATAGTTTCAACCATGGATGGTTCGAGTTCAATCAATCTCAATGCTCTTCAAGTTATGAATCAGCATTTAACTCGATTGGAGCGGTTTGATGGTGAAAACTTCACTCGTTGGTAAGAGACGATGAAATTCTTTTTGATCACGGTCAAATTGTTCTATATTCTTGAAGATAACTTGAAGTAAATACCAAAGAAAACTGATAAAGATACTGACGAATTGAAAGCAAAATGAGCAAAGCACAAAGAAGATGATTTCCTGTGTAGAGGGCACATTCTCAACGCGTTATCTACATCAGTTTACAACGCACATAGAAGTCTGGAAACAGCCAAAGCACTTTGGACTGCCCTGGAGAGCAAATATCGAATATCTGAGGCAAGCAACAAGAAATTCCTGGGATGCAATTTTATGAATTTCAAA
This sequence comes from Allium fistulosum, assembly GCA_030737815.1. Lineage (NCBI taxonomy): Eukaryota > Viridiplantae > Streptophyta > Magnoliopsida > Asparagales > Amaryllidaceae > Allium > Allium fistulosum. The sequence continues at coordinate 409,699,979 of CM060904.1, read as the reverse complement.
ATGCATGATAATAAGTCCATTATTGGACAAGTTAGTGATATAATATATATAGTCAATCAACTGAAAGATGCCAAGATTGAACTCCCTGAATCCTTTGTGGTTGGAGTTATTATTTCTAGACTCCCTCACTCTTGGAATTCTTTCGATCTTCTTCTTCTTCCTCCAGATCTGCGACACCCAGAAAGTGTTGCAGAACACCGCGTTATCACCACAGTTTGCGACGCCTGTAAGGTGTTGCAAACATAGAAACGTTGTAGATCACTTCTCTTCTTCTTCTTCTTCATTCTATTCTCTTCTAAATTGCATCATCAGAAATCAAATTTGACTGTTCTTGGTCAGATCAAAATCGTACAAGTTTTGAATCCGATTATGCTATTTCAAGGCTTCATTGAATCCTGAAGTCGATAGTTCAATAACCCGTTTGTACCTGTTGGGTTGAACTATTGTCTAAAAGAATCTACGCAGTAGATCCTTGAAGTCAAAAGTACAGCAGTTATCATCTTCATCTTTCTCGAATCATCGGCACAATTATCCCACAAATCTTTTAGACAATAGTTTCAACCATGGATGTTTCGAGTTCAACCAATCTCAATGCTCTTCAAGTTATGAATCAACAATTAACGCGATTGGAGCGGTTTGATGGTGAAAACTTCACTCGTTGGCAAGAGACGATGAAATTCTTTTTGATCATGGTCAAATTGTTGTATATTCTTGAAGATTACTTGAAGGAAATACCAGAGGAAACTGATAAAGATACTGACGAATTGAAAGCAAAACGAGCAAAGCGCAAAGAAGATGATTTCCTATGTAGAGGGCACATTCTCAACGCGTTATCAACATCAGTTTACAACGCACATAGAAGTCTGGAAATAGCCAAAGCACTTTGGACTGCCCTGGAGAGCAAATATCGAATATCTGAGGCAAGCAACAAGAAATTCCTGGTATGCAATTTTATGGATTTCAAAATGCATGATAATAAGTCCATTATTGGACAAGTTAGTGATATAATATATATAGTCAATCAACTGAAGGATGCCAAGATTGAACTCCCTGAATCCTTTGTGGTTGGAGTTATTATTTCTAGACTCCCTCACTCTTGGAATTCTTTGGATCTTCTTCTTCTTCCTCCAGATCTGCGACACCCAGAAAGTGTTGCAGAACACCGCGTTATCACCACAGTTTGCGATGCCTGTAAGGTGTTGCAAACACAGAAACGTTGTAGATCACTTCTCTTCTTCTTCTTCTTCTTCATTCTATTCTCTTCTAAATTGCATCATCAGAAATCAAATTTGACTGTTCTTGGTCGGATCAAAATCGTACAAGTTTTGAATCCGATTATGCTGTTTCAAGGCTTCATTGAATCCTGAAGTCGATAGTTCGATAACCCGTTTGTACCTGTTGGGTTGAACTATTGTCTAAAAGAATCTACGCAGTAGATCCTTGAAGTCAAAAGTACAGCAGTTATCATCTTCATCTTTCTCGAATCATCGGCACAATTATCCAATAAATCTTTTAGACAATAGTTTCAACCATGGATGTTTCGAGTTCAATCAATCTCAATGCTCTTCAAGTTATGAATCAGCATTTAACACGGTTGGAGCGGTTTGATGGTGAAAACTTCACTCGTTGGCAAGAGACGATGAAATTCTTTTTGATCACGGTCAAATTGTTCTATATTCTTGAAGATAACTTGAAGGAAATACCAGAGGAAACTGATAAAGATACCGACGAATTGAAAGCAAAACGAGCAAAGCGCAAAGAAGATGATTTCCTGTGTAGAGGGCACATTCTCAACTCGTTATCTACATCAGTTTACAACGCACATAGAAGTCTGGAAATTGCCAAAGCACTTTAGACTGTCCTTGAGAGCAAATATTGAATATCTGAGACAAACAACAAGAAATTCCTGGTATGCAATTTTATGGATTTTAAAATGCATGATAATAAGTCCATTATTTGACAAGTTAGTGATATAATATATATAGTCAATCAACTGAAAGATGCCAAGATTGAACTCCCTGAATCCTTTGTGGTTGGAGTTATTATTTCTAGACTCCCTCACTCTTAGAATGATTATAAAAAGAAATTGAAAAATGCGAAGACGGATTATGATTTAGAGAATTTGCAGCGTCATCTTCGTATAGAAGAGGACTCTCATAAAAGAGAACTAAATGATAATCCGCAAACTGAGTCTCATCCTAAGGCAATTAATGTTGAAATATCAAATTCTCTAAAACCTAAGAATGAGACACAGTTGAAGAAGAAAAATCATTCTAAGAAAGATAAAAAGAAAGGTGCTTGTTATTTCTGTAACAAGTCCGGCCATTATGCTCGTGACCGTCGTCTACAAAAGAAACAATTAAATGCGAATATGGTTGAAGGCAAATTGGTTGCAGTAGTGCAAGAGGCAAACTCTGTTGAGAACATGGGAAATGATTGGTGGCTTGATACTGGAGCAACCATTCATATATGCAAGGACCGTAGTCTCTACAAGAACTACGAAGATGTTAGCGGAGATGAGAATCAAGTTACTGGAGCAAACAATGTTCGCAGTAAGGTGATTGGCAAAGGCACTATAGACCTACCGTTATCTTCTGGAAAGACTCTTACTTTGGTTAATGTATATCATGTACCTGATATTTGTAAGAATTTGGTCTCTGGATACCTTCTTAACAAAGGAGGATTCAAGATAGTGTATGAGTCTGACAAACTAGTGTTGTCCAAAAATGGGAAGTTCATTGGACAGGGATATTCTTGTAACGGCATGATTAAGTTGAATGTAATAAATAAATCTTCTGTTTATATTGTTGATTCTGTTAGTTTATGGCATGGTAGAATAGGACTTGTTAATTATAATTCCCTTAAAAATATGCACAAACTAGGATTAATTTCTGATTGTGATTTCGATACCATCTCTAAATGTGAAATATGTGTTCAAGCAAAAATACACCGAAAATCCTTTAAATTTGTAGAAAGGAAAACTGGCTTGCTCGATTTAGTATATAGTGATGTGGTGACTTAAAAAATCATATCACCTATGGTGGTAACCAATACTATATAATATTTATTGATGATTATACTGGATATGCATATGTGTATCTAATGAAAACTAAAGATGAGGCCTTTGATAAATTTAAAATTTACAAAGCAGAGGTCGAAACAAAATTAGGAGTTAAAATAAAAGTATTACATTCAGATCGAGGTGGTGAATATTTCTCAAATGAATTCACCTTATTTTGTAAACAACACGGTTTAGTTCACCAATGCACTGCCCCATATACACCACAACAAAATGGTGTTGCTGAAAGAAAAAATAGAACTTTAGTAGAAATGGTTAATGCCATGCTCATAAGTTCAAACTTACCTTATAACCTATGGGGTGATGCTATGTTATCTGCATGTTATATCTTAAATGGAATACCACTTAAAAGGAATAATGTTTCCCCTTATGAATTATGGTTTAATAGTAAACCTAATCTTACAAGACTTAAAGTTTGGGGTTGTTTAGCATATGTTAGAAAACCAAACCCTAAACGACCAAAGTTAGGAAATAAGGCATTTAAATGTGTTTTCATAGGACATTCACTTAATAGTATAACTTATAGATTCCTAATTATTAACACCTTAGAAGTTATAGAATCCGTAGATGTAGAATTCTTTGAAAATCAAACTGTTGAGATTCCATTGAGATCATCTAGTCCAGAACCTAATACGATTGATGATATCAATGACGATGACTATGCTCCTACTCAAAATAGCAAGGAAGTAACAGTACCAGATAATAGTACTGAACAAAGGAGAAGTAAAAGAGCAAGAATAGAGAAGGACTATGGTCCTGACTTCATTATATATCTTTATAGAAGGCTGTAAGGACGAAGTCCTTAATGTGACTAGATATGTCATGAACGTCGATGATGACCCCAAAACTTATTCTGAGGCTGTGAATTCCAGAGATTCAATATTCTGGAAAGAAGCTATTAATGATGTAATGAATTCCATATTGTTAAACCAAACTTGGGTTTTAACCGATTTACCTCCTGGTGCTAAACCTATAGGATGTAAATGGATATTTAATAAAAATTTGAATACAAATGGATCCATTGATAAGTTTAAAGACAGATTAGTTGCTAAGGGATATAAGCAAAGACATGGAGTAGATTATTTTGATACATATGCTCCAGTTGCTCGCATATCTTCTATATGCTGTTTAGTAGCACTTGCATCAATTCATAAATTGGTCATACATCAAATGGATGTAAAGACTGCGTTTCTAAATGGAGATTTAGAAGAAGAGATATATATGGAACAACCTGAAGGTTTCAAAACCCCAGGTCAAGAAAAGAATGTTTGCAAATTAGTAAAGTCTCTTTATGGCCTGAAGCAAGCTCCCATGCAATGGCATGAGAAGTTTGATAAAATAGTATTGTCATATGGATTTATTGTTAATGATGCTGATAAATGTATTTATAGCAAATCAGACAACAACGATTATGTTATAATATGTTTATACGTTGATGACATGCTAATATTTGGTTCCAATATATCATGTGTGAATGAAACTAAGAAGTTTCTATCTTCTAAATTTGATATGAAAGATCTAGGAGAAGCTGATGTAATTCTAGGAATTAAAATTATTAGGAATGAGGGTGAGTTGTTGCTAACACAATCTCATTACATGGAGAAGTTCCTCCGAAAGTATGGTCATTATAATGACAAACCAGCACCTACTCCTTTAGATCCTAGTATTAAATTAGAAAAAAATAATGGACGTACCATTTCTCAACTTGAGTATTCCAGTATTATTGGGAGTCTTATGTATGCTATGCATTGCACTAGACCAGACATAGCACATGCTATAAGCATGTTACGTCGATTTACGAGTAATCCAGGTTTTGAACATTGGAAAGCTATTTCCAAAGTTTGAGCTTATTTGAAAGGAACCGTTACATATGGTTTATCTTATAAAGGATATCCTGCTGTAATAGAAGGATATAGTGATGCAACCTGGAACAATGTAGAATCCAAATCCAAGTCTACGATTGGATGGATCTTTACATTAGGAGGCGCTGTTGTGTCTTGGGTTTCCAAGAAACAGACCTGTATATCTGACTCAACAATGTTTTCAGAGCTGATTGCATTAGCAGATGCTTGTATGGAAGCGGAATGACTTATGAATTTATTAATAGAAATCCCATTATGGAAGAAGCCATCTCCAACAGTCTTGATTAGCTATGATAATCAGGCTACAATATACAATGTCTCTAATAAGACATATAATAGGAAGTCTAGACATGTGAGTCTAAGACATCAAATGATAAGATAGTTACTCAAAAATGGAGAAATAACTGTTGATTACATAGAAACAAAGAAAAACTTCGCTGACCCACTCACAAAGAGTCTCCAAAGGCAATGGTTTCTATAAAATCAAAGGAAATAGGACTAAGGTCTGTGAATGAAGGTTGATCATCCTTAATAGAAACCCAACTTATGTTTTGAAAACGATAGACAAAGTTCAATGGGTACCAATAAGTTAAGAGAATGATTATGGAACACTAAATCAATAATCCCATAAGGTTTAGTGTTGGATTCTGCAAGAACAAAGGATGGATAATATATCCTTAATAAGTCTAGTTATCTTAAAAGGGTGTATCGTAGAAATACCTTAAGAGACTTACCTATATGAGTATGGAAATCAGGCCGTTTCCTAAGAAAGTAAGACCGCTTTCTAAAGTAGACTCATGAACTCAGGATTTAAGCACATGGCCATTAATGTGCTGAGCATACAGAACACTCGATATACGGAAATTGGTATGTGTGACTGTTCTGGTACTATCACTAGGGGTACTTGGTTCAAGATACGTTCACCATAGACCTCGATAGAACTTTGAATGGTTTATACTAAGTGAGGGTTCAAATCCAAAAGATACCTATCATTTATGTATTGGTTTCCACGATGATGCAAAACTTGATCTTGGAACTACATTGGCTTGATCCCACTTGGGTATGTAGATAGTCACTCTAGTGATACAACCGTCTATGTTATTTATTTTACTTATTTTGAAAATGGGGGGAAATTGTTGGAAATTTTCAAAATAATTTTGGGTTTGGGTTTGTTTTTGAAGAGGGAAGAAGTGGAAGAAGAAGGAAGAAGAGGGGATGAGTAGTCCCACATCTTGGAATTTATGGGAATATATTGATTTATATATGGATTTCTCTAAGGAAGGTTGGGCCCTTTGGGCACCCAAAGCTTTGCTTTGATGTGAGGAGGGAAGTTATGCATCAACACCACACGCGCTCCGCCGCTGCCGTCCGACCGACCGACCGGGCTGGTTCGGGTTCGGGTTCGGATCTTAAATGACAAATTAATTTTTGTTAACGGGCCGGATCAAGAATTTGAATTTGAACGGACAGATTTTTGGCTGGTCATTTGAATGAAGGGACGCTACCATTTAGTAATAGTTTTAAACTGTTACGAAAAGGCATGACCGTTTGTAACGGTTTCTGATTGTTGGAAAGGATGCAACGCTTGACGAATGAAAACTTCCTCTTCTACTATAAATAGTAACGCCTAGGAACCATTAAAAAGAGCAATCTCTTTTCTTTGTATCTTCTTCTTCTTCCTCCAGATCCGCGACACCCAGAAAGTGTTGCAGAACACTGCGTTATCACCACAGTTTGCGACGCCTGTAAGGTGTTGCAAACACAGAAACGTTGCAAATCAATTCTCTTCTTCTTCTTCATTCTATTCTCTACTAAATTGCATCTTCAGAAATCAAATTTGATTATTCATGGTCAGATCAAAATCGTACAAGTTTTGAATCCGATTACGCTGTTTCAAGGCTTCATTGAATCCTAAAGTCGATAGTTCGATAACCCGTTTGTACCTGTTGAGTTGAACTATTGTCTAAAAGAATCTACGCAATAGATCCTTGAAGTAAGAAGTACAATAGTTATCATCTTCATCTTTCTCGAATCATCGACACAATTATCCAACATTTGACATGAACATGACTATATAAGTAGTAGATTAAGTTTCTGTTGAAAGGAGACATCACATGACAATTTGTAATGCACCATGTGCAAACCATATATCAAGATAACCTCCCACACTTTCTGAATATACATTGGACAAAAAATTGAATACATTTTATAATACAAAAAATACTGAACTTTATATAAACATAACACTTATTATATAAAAATGAATTGGGTAATGATTTATATATGCAACAACACCAAAATACTATATATTGTATAAGAATGAATTGACTAATGATTTCTGAATATGTTTGAGTAATGAGTAATAATTCATAAATCTAGACATTATATATGAATGAATTACCTTTATGGGTTGAGACTCACAAGGTCACCTGCTTTTGGTGTAAACTCACAACAGTTGCGGAATGCAATAATGATCTAGTGGAATTTGTGTCGGGTTATATAATAAAAATAAAATAGGACATTAGCAAATCATAAAACCATAACAAAAGGTTGATGATAGTAAATGCTCAGATTTATAGATGAAACTCGATCGGTGTTCGATCTCAGCTAAATCCCTAAGTTATTTTCAGAAGATTACCAGCATAGGAATTGTAATTTAAGGGCAAATCAATAAACATTCGATACTTATCTGGGTTGAATGGAGTTGTCGATGCAGCTGCTCATACTTGTCGCACTACGATAACCTCATAAAATCATTGCTTGGAATCCTCTGATGAGATGAAGATGAATGCTTGCCAAAATTACTTGTTGAGGGTAGATCTACGAAAATGCAGAGAAGATTGATTAAAATGCTCTATTTTAAGAGATAGAAGATGGTAATGAAAATCACGCTACCACTAAAGAATGTAAGAAAAGCAAAACAGAAACTGCATCACCGCCTAGAAATAGAAGAAGACCATCGGAACTAGAGAAAAGCTAAGAAAATCGAAGATATCAAAGAGAACTGGAAGGGAAAGATCGAGAAAAGAATTCTTTAGTGTTGGGCTTTCCTATATTAGGACTGAGAGAAGATTTTTTCAAAGTTTCATCATTTTTGAGGTGGGGGAACGATGGTACTTGGAACGAAAATAAGAAGGATAAAAACGGCTGAAATAAATAAAGTAGCGGCCTTCTAAAATTTTGCGAGGGAAACCAAAAGACAGCGTTAACTTATTTTATTCTTTTTTAGAAAATGATTAAAAATAGCATATAGCATTGAAACACTATATTTAATGATATTTTAGTGCTATAATTTACAACTTTTCTTGTAGTGTAAAATGACCTAATTAATATTCAAATCTCGTTAATCAAATAGATTAATAAATTTCAGACATCATTAACTAAAATGATTAATTACATTCAAATATCTGAAATTAGGATGATTATTAAAGTCAAATATCATTAATTAAAATGATTAATTACTTTCAAATATCATTATTAAAATGATTAGTTAAACCTAAATCTCATTAATAAAAAAGATTGATTAATTTTAAAAATCATTAATTAAAATGATTAATTAATTTAAATTATCATTAATCAAACTGTTAATGAATTTTTAAACATCTATTTTGTGAAAATAGAAGCTCAAGTTCAAAACACCAATACAAGGATTTATGGAGTGATATGCAATAAATGACGGTATAGCCAAAATCGTTATAACGACACTTAAACAATTTAATTGGAATATCAAGATTAATTTCAATTGAACATTAGTATAACAACACAAGGATGTAAATAAATAATTATTGATGAGAAACCCCACAGGGTCTCTCTATAATTTTTTCCTGCAAAATAATGGTTACGGATAATGTAACGACCCCGAATTTTAATTACATTTAAATTGATAATTAAACGAATTTTTTGAATAAAAATTTATGAAATTAAATTGATTAAGTGATGCGAGTTTCCCCGATATCCAAATATATTTTGTATAAATCATTTAAATTTGAAAATATTGTATATATGTGAATATATATGTATTTGAGCTTATATGAGTAAATTTGAAATAATATATATGTATATATTTAATTTGAATTTAAATTGTAAATAAATGGGTTAAAGATAAATTATAATAATAAATATTAGAATTGATGATTTATGTTAGAAATAAAAATAAATATAAGATAAATTTTAATAAAAATAGAAAGTAGAACATTTGCTAAATTCTAACAACATAATAAAATAGAGATTTATTTATACTACAAAATAATAAGACTAAAGAAAAATAAAAAAATTACAAATAAATATATAAGGTAAATTATATAAATAAAATAAAACGAATACATTGGCTACAATCCTAACAACATATTAACTATGGGAAAATACAAGATAAGAAAAGAAACAAAAATACAAAGGATAAAATATATTCAAGTATGTAAACAAATGAAGCTTGCAAGGAAAGCCACCAAACTATTTTCATGTGTGTACAGCCGAAGAAAGAAAAATAAGTATGTTTGTACATGTTAATTAATGCAAGGTACTTCAGCCATCACTTGAGAAAAAAATCTCTGAACTAATTTGTACAAAATAATACATCTCCTGTAAACTTCATTTTCCATATCTCCATCATTTCTTCAATTCAACAGTTCGTCCATCAAAGCTGAGAATAAACTAAAGTAAATATCATTCAAACTTGAACAAACTTCAATTTAAAAACATTAAACAAATCAAACTCAAACCCAGAGATCAGAAGAAAAAAATAGAGTTTCAGCAAGCAATTCTTCAGCCTGTTCAAAAAAATCTGGGAAACTTTGTTCTTTCTGGAAAGTAAGGTGAGTAGCATTTTTCTTTAAATTTTAAGAGTATAAATCTATTATCTATCTATATAAATATATCTGTGAATAAGCTTGTATGTATATACATGATTCTCTGAATCTAAATTGAAAGCCAGAAGTGTTTTGGGACAGGCTTACTGTCTGATACTCTTAAAACAAAATTTTGCTTTCAAAAAAATCACTTCTGCCCAATCCACTTGATATTTGGACTTAGGGTCAAAATCAAAGATGTTTGTTTGACCTTGAACTCAATTTTAAAAATGGTTTCAAGTTGAAATGTTTAGTAACTATTTGAAAATATGAAATAACCGTAAAAATCTTTTAAAAACGAGAAAATCAAATGACTTAAATCCTTGTTTTGATTTTATAACTTGATTCGCATGAGGAAAATATGATTTTTGATGTATATATCGTAATTTTTAAAATTGGGTATGATGGGAATTCGTGAGATGATCTTATTTGTTAAATTCATCAATTCTAGGCGAATAACGAGTAGTTGGTCATTGAGTTGGAGACTGGAGGTAGAGGAGTGACCAATGAGGTTGGAAAAAATAGCTGGAGTAGTTCCAGTTCATCGAGGTGACGGCGGCGAGCTCGTGAAGTTTTTAGACCTAGTTTTGGTGAGGTAGTGAAATTTGATTCGTTCGCCTTCAATGCTCGATCGAGCGTGATAGAATCCTGGGGAATGATAGGAGGAACGTGGACGAAGTCGTGGCCAGAGGCACTAGTACTCTGGTGGTCAAAATCATGTGGTCGAGGGGATTTTCTGGTGATGTCGAGTTCCAGGTTTGAACTGGATTGCTCGATTTCGATTTTGGCAATATGTTTTAGAATCGATCACTTGAATCGATTGCTGAGTCAATATGCAACTGGTCGGAAGGGGTGAAATTCGTCGGAGTGCTGGCGAACGTGGGTGCACGTGCACGGCGAGAATTTTGTGTCTGGTGATGGGTTCGTGAGTGACTCGGGTAGTTCTCGAGCGGGAAGACTTCTTGACCCGAAGTGAAATTCGAGTGCGCGTGGGAATAAAACACAAGTTTAAATTTTTACTTAGTTCAGAAAATTTGATGAAAGATAGAACCCGGTGAAAAAGTAAGAAAACTCGAGATTCTCTCGAGTAATTCGAGTATTCGACTCAAAGTATTTTTGGTGGCTCGGGTCATTTACTGTTACAGGTTTAAACCTGTCAGTAGTTTTAAATTTTAAAATGAAAATTTGAAATGAATGGTTTCAACCATATTTATAAGTGATAATTAAATCATAAATAAAAAGATGAGTTTATCTTAAGTAAATGAAGATTTAATGAATTGTAATTCATTTATTTATTGAGTTAATTAATCATGATAATTAATGATTGTATTAAGTTAATTGGTGATTATAAGTTTTAAATTTATTAAGAAAGGTTTAAGTTAATAAATGATTGGAAATTGATTAATTTGTAATCAAGAACTAATTTATTCACAATTAACATTTAATAAATTAAATAACTTGAATTAATGAGTTCTTAATAGTTAATCAAATTACAATAAAAAATGATTAATATAAGAAATTTTCTTTAAAAGGTGATTAAAGAAATTTAATAGTTAATGAAATCATTAACTAAGATTATTTGGATAATTAATTAATGTGATAAATTTTAACAATAAATTTAGATTGATTAAGTTAATAATAATCAATTGTAAAACTATTAAGTATAATTACTTAAGGACAATAATTGTGAAATTAAATATTCGATGTAATTATTGAGTTAATCGAAATTGTTCAAATTAAATCTCTTAAGTTAATTCACAATAATCATTTGATAATTTTAAAAATATAATTACTTAGAGAAGTAATAAATAGATAATTACTAAATGTAATTAATTTGAAATTTGAGTAAATTATTTGTTAATAAATTAAAGGATTAATTAAATAATTGTGATTAATTAAGATTAATTTAATAATTAAAGATTAATTGATCCATCAATTAAAAATTGATTAGTTAATAATTAAGGGTTAACTAATAAATTTGAAAGGAGTATTTATTTCAAATAATTTTGTAATTAACTTATGATAATTAACCCGGATTAATAAATAATACATCTGAATTAAATTAATCAGTTGATCAATCAGTTTATTTGTGAATGTTTGGACTTAACTGAATGATTCAATTGTGTAATATCCTTGATATGTTATGCTTTGTGATATATTCTGATTTGTGTGTGATCTGTACTGTAGCTATTTATCTGGGATGAATGTAAATTATTATCTGTAATATTCATATATCTGTGATCTGCGAATGAAAAGATAAGCGTTATGATATACCGCTTATCAACTATTTTCTGTATTCTGATCTGTGATGATTGAATGATGTTGCACTACTGTGTGAAACCCCTGGACTACATCTTTACACACACAAATATGGATTTCACGTGGAAATCGGTTAAGTCACAGATGATTTAAAGTTAATATTTTTGAAATTAAAATTTTAATTTCAAATGATTTTGAAAATGGATTTGGGTTAAATATTAAAGCTTTTGAAAAGGAGTTTTTCAGATAAAAGTTATTTTGAATAACTTGATAAGTTTTCTAATTTAATTTGAATTTTGAATTCAAAATTTGGAATTGAATTCCATGTCTGGAAATTATGGTTAAAGATGTTATATGAATTTGAACCATTTTAAAATATTGGTTTGAGAATTTGAATCTAACCCAAAGACTTTAACTCGTATAAATGAATCAGATTTTCCAAAATGAAAACTGTTTGTTTTCTAATGATAAAAGCTTTCATATAAGAAATGAAATTCCAATTTAAGTTAAAGGAATTTCAAGTTTGAATTGAAAAAATGGTTTTCCAAGTTATGAATGAATTCTTTTTGAAAGTTATGAATTGAATCTGTTTATTTTTAACAGATTTAAAATGATGATTTGTTTAAACCATTCGAAATGAAATTATTTTGAAAGCTATGAGTTAAATCTTTGATTTAAAGATTTAACGAGTTAATCAAATTGAAATGGAAATTGATTTGGAAAATCTGTGAATGAATCTTTGTGAAACTGGGTGAACTTTGTGAATTAAATCTTTTATTTAAAAGATTAAAGTGTGGAAATTGTTTAAACCGTTGAAGGTTGTTAAAATAAATCTTTTTGTTTAAAGATTTGAAAATGGTAATTTGTTAAACCATTTGAAAGAAAGTTTTGGATAATCAGTTGTGACTTAATTGAAATCCATTATCCATATGTTTTTAATATCGCGCTCATTATTCGGTTTAGCCGGGAGAGGACCTTTGTGTCGTATAACCCATTCCGAATAATGATACGTCGTATATGGATCGCATTTGAAGACCGGTGGTGAAGACCGGGTATTTGCGAGAACGATAGGATGACTTATCGATTGTCTCTGCACTGAGTCGCGCCGGTATATAGATTTCCTAAGTGATGGGAAATCCGATCGGGATTGTGAATACTCGGATTGCAAGGGCTTCTTTGGAAGTGCCTTCGGTTCTGTTCGAACCCGGAACAGACTTGTATAGTTACATGCCTGACATTACACTTTGAGATATAAAGCAGATTTCTTTCAAATACATTTCTGTTTGTGGCGGAGAATTTATTCTCTTAGCTTAACACCCTTCTCTGAGACGTACGAGCTCAGAGGCTATGTAGTTGAAGGTTATCAGCGATATACTCCCAATTTGGTAATGTGGCATGCTGAGTGTTGCTGTGTGTTGATCATTTATTGATCATTTGTGATCAAAGCATGGCTTTATGAAAAAGCGTAGCTTTGTGGACGAGACCTCATCGAACCTCACAGACCGGAAATGGTCGAAACAGGAATATGCGGCAAGGTTATGAGGGTCGCACCCTTTAGGGTATGTCATTTCCTTCTGGAAAAGGGTGGTATCATGGTATGGAGCCCAGATACTTACTCATGTGGACACACTTTATTATTATGTGTGATGTTGGTTACCGAGGCCTCGGATAAAGGTCCCAAAGGACTGGGGAATGGCTTACTCGAGTAGTAGTTACCTAGTTACAGAGGTAACCCGGCCTTGTGTTGGCAGAGAGCCGGGTAGGTTCTCGGGACGTCCCGCCAGAGGCGATCCCATTGGCAGTAGGAAGTTCCTTAGCCTGACTATTTGTTGGAAATCCATCTTCCAATACGAACCTTGTACGGTATTAGTTGTAGAACCTGCCATTTACTTATGGTGGTCACCACTGTTTAGATGGTAGCTATAGTAGGCATACGATACTGGTCGTATGTTGGCTAAGATTAATATTGTATTTTCGAAATGTTTTCTGCACTAGTAATAATATCAAAAGAGTTTTGTTTACGTAGTAAGCATATTTGACTATCATAAGAAGAAATCTCCTCCAATTCTGCGTTTGCATTGTGTGTGTGGCGGGAGGTCTTATGGTAGTTTCATTTTCCAAAAGCATTGCGGGTTTCAATGTTTAAAATTCTTTTGTTGTGGTTTAAAGATAAACTGTTTTTGTTGCTCACACCAGTCCCACGACTGACTCGGAGTTTATTGTTCCCTTCCTAAACTCTGGGTGCCCACAATTTTCCACACGGGCAGTCTAGAGTTGGGGTTTTCAGATATTCAGGTTTAGTAGATTATCTGGAGCTAGATCAGTTCTTGGAGTTCATGGACTGACGTTGCTTATCTTGGAGCATTCTATTGGAGACATTCTATCCGCTGCTGGTGTTATCTATTTTCTTTCCGCTGCTATTTCTTGTATCATATCTCTAATGTATGTTGATATCTGTTGTATCATATTGATATCATTGTTGTATATCATTCCGGATATTGTATTCATTGGAGTTGTATATGATATCATTGTTTTCTTTATTCCGCTGTGTTGTTATACTTAATGGTGTTATAAGCTCCGGCGAATCGGATTTGAACGGTCGAATCTGCGGCATTCTAGTACAATGTGAAGTATGGATGTCGATTTTCGAACGCGAAAAATCCGAGGCGTTACATTTGGTATTAGAGCTGAGGGTTAAACTTTAGCTTAGGAGTATAACACATTGAGTAGCTCATTAGAGATAGGGTGAAGTATACCCTAAAATGAGTAATTCTCAGCTATCCGTCCGTATGCCTCAGTAAATTCTCTTACTATCCACTGATAGTGAGTATGAGTGCAAGAAGAGGATAAGATAGGGGACAGGGAAATACGACTATAAATGGTCAATACTCTGTAACAACAAGGAAATAATTTTTCTCTATCAATCTCTTTCGTTCGTCATCTTTTCTCAAATTCTTCAATAATTCCTGATAGATTCAGGAAGAGGAAATTCGATATATTAATATGGGACATAAACTCCGGATGGACCAAAATTGTTTGTTTGGATGAATTGGTTGCTTTGATTGCTATGGTTGATAGGTATACTTTAGTTCTAAACTAAAAGTTTTGAAATTGTATCCATATACCTATTTATTCTTTTGGGTCCGGATATATTCTACGAATGGTTAGTTATTCCTTTGAACTAACCGATGCCCCTGCATACTTCGTAGATCTGGATAACTCGAATATCTTATGAAGTGTCAAATAGATTCGTTCTTGTATCTATTATTGATATTCTGATTTGGTAAGCCAAATGAAGAATAAATATTCAGTTTGATTTGATGAAACATTCTTCATCTTTCTTTGTGTCTCCTCGGCAATTTCGAGGACGAAATTCTTTTAAAGGGGGAAGTCTGTAACGACCCCGAATTTAAATTACATTTAAATTGATAATTAAATGAATTTTTTGAATAAAAATTTGTGAAATTAAATTGATTAAGTGATGCGAGTTTCCTCGATATCCAAATATATTTTGTACAAATCATTTAAATTTGAAAATATTGTATATATGTGAATATATATGTATTTGAGCATATATGAGTAAATTTGAAATAATATATACGAGTACATATGCACGCCCAAGTGGGCCTGCATTTAACCACAATGTGCATGCATTTTTATTTGTACCTGTGGAAGTAGATTTGATAGTAGCATCTCCACATTTGAACGCCGCCTAGGCAGAAACCGCTATTTTTGGTTCTGACTGCAATAGCTTCTTCATACTAACTCGGAATCAGGCAAAACTTCGAACGATGAATTCCTACCTAAATTACAGACAATAAGGTACACTCGGATACTTCATCTTGTGAACGCACACTGTTGTTCTCCAAGGGGACTGACAGTTTACTTAGAAAATAATATGGCACAACATCCTCATATTTGAACTCCACCTAGTGCAGAAGCTGCTATTTTTTTATTCAGACTGCTATATTTTCTTCATACTAACTTGGAATCCGGCGAGACTTCGACAGATTAACTTCCACCTAAATTTCGGACAATATGGAACACTCGGATACTTCATCTTATGAACGCACACTGTAGTTCTCTATGGGGACTGACAGTTGTACTTAGAAAATAACAGGCTAACACATCCCCATATTTCAACTCCGCCTAGTGCAGAAGCCGCTATTTTTTTTGTTCAGACTGTAATAACTTCTTCATACTAACTCGGAATTAGGCGATACTTCGACCGATGAACTCCCACCTAAATTACGGACAATACGGTATAGTTGGATACTTCATCTTGAGAACGCACACTGTAGTACTCCATGGTGACTAACAGTTGTACTTAGAAAATAACATGCTATATCCCCCCTTCAACGCTCACTGTAGTTCTCCATGGCGACTAATAGTTGTACTTAGAAAATAATAGACTACATCCTCATATTTGAACTTTGCCAAGGAAAAAGCCGCTATTTTTTTGTTCAGACTGCAATAACTTCTTCATACTAATTCGGAATCAGACAAAACTTCGACCGATGAACTCCCACCTAAATTACGAACAATATAGTACACTCGGATACTTCATCTTGTGAACGCACACTGTATTTCTTCATGGGGACCGACAGTTTACTTAAAAAATAACATGCTACCACATCCCCATATTTGAACTCCGCCTAGTGCAGAAGCCGCTATTTTTTTTGTTCTGTCTGCAATAACTTCTCCATACTAATTCGGAACCCGGCGAGACTTCGACCGATTAACTCCCACCTAAATTATGGACAATATAGAACACTCGTATACTTCATCTTGTGAACGCACACTGTAGTTCTCCATGGGGACTGACAGTTGTACTTAGAAACCACATCCCCATATTTTAACTCCGCCTAGTGCAGAAGCCGCTATTTTTTTGTTCAGACTGCAATAACTTCTTCATACTAATTTGGAATCCGGTGAGACTTTGACCGATTAACTCCCACCTAAATTACGGACAGTATGGAACACTCGGATACTTCATCTTGTGAATGCACACTGTAGTTCTTTATGGGCACTGACAGTTGTACTTAGAAAATAACAGGATACCACATCCCCATATTTGAACTCCACCTAGTGCAGAAGCCGCTATTTTTTTTGTTCAGACTGCAATATTTACTTCATACTAACTCAGAATCCGGCGAGACTTCGACCGATTAACTCCCACCTAAATTATGGACAATATGAAACACTCGGATACTTCATCTTGTGAACGTACATTGTAGTTCTTCATGGGGACTGACAGTTGTACTTAGAAAATAACAGGCTACCACATCCCCATATTTGAACTCCGCCTAGTGCAGAAGCCGCTATTTTTTTGTTTAAACTGCAATAACTTCTTCATACAAATTCAGAATCCGGTGAGACTTCGACCAATTAACTCCCACCTAAATTACGGACAATATGGAACACTCGGATACTTCATCTTGTGAACGCACACTGTAGTTCTCCATGGGCACTGACTGTTGTACTTAGAAAATAACAGAATACCACATCCCCATATTTGAACTCCGCCTAGTGCAGAAGCCGCTATTTTTTTTGTTCAGACTGCAATATTTTCTTCATACTAACTCAGAATCCGGCGAGACTTCGACCGATTAACTCCCACCTAAATTACGGACAATATGAAACACTTGGATACTTCATCTTGTGAACGTACACTATAGTTCTCCATGGGGACTGACAGTTGTACTTAGAAAACAACAGGCTACCACATCCCCATATTTGAACTCTGCCTAGTGCAGAAGCCGCTATTTTTTTGTTCAAACTGCAATAACTTCTTCATACTAATTTAGAATCCGGTGAGACTTCGACCAATTAACTCCCACCTAAATTATGGACAATATGGAACACTCGGATACTTCATCTTGTGAACGCACACTGTAGTTCTCCATGGGGACTGACAGTTGTACTTAGAAAACAACAGGATACCACATCTCCATATTTGAACTCCGCCTAGTGCAGAAGCCGCTATTTTTTTGTTCAGACTGCAATATTTTCTTCATACTAACTCGAAATCCGGCAAGACTTCGACCGATTAACTCCCACCTAAATTACGGACAATATAAAACACTCGGATACTTCATCTGGTGAACGTACACTGTAGTTCTCCATGGGGACTGACAGTTGTACTTAGAAAATAACAGGCTACCACATCCCCATATTTGAACGCCGCCTAGTGCAGAAGCCGCTATTTTTTTTGTTCAGACTGCAATAACTTCTTCATACTAATTTGGAATCCGGCGAGACTTCGACCGATTAACTCCCACCTAAATTACGGACAATGTGGAACACTAGGATACTTCATCTTGTGAACGCACACTGTAGTTCTCCATGGGCACTGACAGTTGTACTTAGAAAATAACAGGATACCATGTCCCCATATTTGAACTCCGCCTAGTGCAGAAGCCGCTATTTTTTTTGTTCAGACTGTAATATTTTCTTCATACTAACTCGGAATTCGGCGAGACTTCGACCGATTAACTCCCACCTAAATTATGGACAATATGAAACCCTCAGACATTTCATCTTGTGAACGTACACTGTAGTTCTACATGGGGACTGACAGTTGTACTTAGAAAATAACAGGCAATATTCCCATATTTGAATACTATTTCTCTATAAGATGTAAAAGGGTATACTTGGAATTTCAAAAAGACACTGAGTAAATCTATTCAATGAATTCTCTTTATTAGTAGTAAAGATAGAGTGAACGATTTTCACTATTATAATGAGGGGTATTTCTGGTATTTCAAAAAGACACGGTTGAATTCCTATTCAAGGAATTCTCATTATTAGTAGTAAAGATGTATATATTTGATTTGAATTTAAATTGTAAATAAATGGGTTAAAGATAAATTATAATAATAAATATTAGAATTGATGATTTATGTTAGAAATAAAAATAAATATAAGATAAATTTTAATAAAAATAGAAAGTAGAACATTTGCTAAATTCTAACAACATAATAAAATAGAGATTTATTTATACTACAGAATAATAAGACTAAAGAAAAATAAAAAAATTACAAATAAATATATAAGGTAAATTATATAAATAAAATATAACGAATACATTGGCTACAGTCCTAACAACATATTAACTATGGGGATTCATTTTTGTTTCAAAGTAATAAGACAAAATACAAGATAAGAAAAGAAACAAAAATACAAAGGATAAAATATATTCAAGTATGTAAACAAATGAAGCTTGCAAGGAAAGCCACCAAACTATTTTCATGTGTGTACAACCGAAGAAAGAAAAATAAGCAAGTTTGTACATGTTAATTAATGCAAGGTACTTCAGCCATCACTTGAGAAAAAAATCTCTGAACTAATTTGTACAAAATAATACATCTCCTGTAAACTTCATTTTCCATATCTCCATCATTTCTTCAATTCATCAGTTCGTCCATTAAAGCTGAGAATAAACTAAAGTAAATATCATTCAAACTTGAACAAACTTCAATTTAAAAACATCAAACAAATCAAACTCTAACCCAAAGATCAGAAGTAAAAAATAGAGTTTCAGCTAGCAGTTCTTCAGCCTGTTCAAAAAAATCTGGGAAACTTTGTTCTTTCTGGAAAGTAAGGTGAGTAGCATTTTTCTTTAAATTTTAAGAGTATAAATCTGTTATATGTATATATATATCTGTGAATAAGCTTGTATGTATATACATGATTCTCTGAATCTAAATTGAAAGCTAGAAGTGTTTTGGGACAGGCTTACTGTCTGATACTCTGAAAACAAAATTTTGCTTTCAAAAAAATCATTTCTGCCCAATCCACTTGATGTTTGGACTTAGGGTCAAAATCAAAGATGTTTGTTTGACCTTGAACTCAATTTTAAAAATGGTTTCAAGTTGAAATGTTTAGTAACTATTTGAAAATATGAAATAACAGTAAAAATCTTTTAAAAACGAGAAAATCAAATTACTTAAATCCTTGTTTTGATTTTATAACTTGATTCGCATGAGGAAAATATGATTTTTGATGTATATATCATAATTTTTAAAATTAGGTATGATGGGAATTCGTGAGATGATCAGATTTGTTAAATTCATCAATTCTAGGCGAATAATGAGGAGTTGGTCATTGAGTTGGAGACTGGAGGTAGAGGAGTGACCAATGAGGTTGGGAAAAATAGCTGGAGTAGTTCTAGTTCATCGAGGTGACGGTGGCGAGCTCGTGAAGTTTTTAGACCTAGTTTTGGTGAGGTAGTGAAATTTGATTCGTTCGCCTTCAATGCTCGATCGAGCATGATAGAATCCTGGGGAATGAGAGGAACGTGGACGAAGTCGTGGCCGGAGGCACTAGTACTCTGGTGGTCAAAATCATGTGGTCGAGGGGATTTTCTGGTGATGTCGAGTTCCAGGTTTGAACTGGATTGCTCGATTCGATTTTGGCTATATGTTTTAGAATCGATCACTTGAATCGATTGTTGAGTCAATATGCAACTGGTCGGAAGGGGTGAAGGTCGCCGGAGTGCTGGCGAACGTGGGCGCACGTGCACGGCGAGAATTTTGCGTCTGGTGATGGGTTCGTGAGTGACTCGGGTAGTTCTCGAGCTGGAAGACTTCTTGACCCGAAGTGAAATTCGAGTGCGCGTGGGAATAAAACACAGTTTAAATTTTTACTTAGTTAAGAAAATTTGATGAAAGATAGAACCCGGGGAAAAAGTGAGAAAACCCGAGTTTCTCTCGAGTAATTCGAGTATTCGACTCGAAGTATTTTTGGTGGCTCGGGTCATTTACTGTTACAGGTTTAAACCTGTCAGTAGTTTTAAATTTTAAAATGAAAATTTGAAATGAATGGTTTCAACCATATTTATAAGTGATAATTAAATCATAAATAAAAAGATGAGTTTATCTTAAGTAAATGAAGATTTAATGAATTGTAATTCATTTTTTTATTAAGTTAATTAATCATGATAATTAATGGTTGTTTTATGTTAATTAATGATTATAAGTTTTAAATTTATTAAGAAAGGTTTAAGTTAATAAATGATTGGAAATTGATTAATTTGTAATCAAGAACTAATTTATTCACAATTAACATTTAATAAATTAAATAACTTGAATTAATGAGTTCTTAATAGTTAATCAAATTATAATCAAAAATGATTAATATAAGAAATTTTCTTTAAAAGGTTATTAAAGAAATTTAATAGTTAATGAAATCATTAACTAAGGTTATTTGGATAATTAATTAATGTGATAAATTTTAACAATAAATTTAGATTGATTAAGTTAATAATAATCAATTGTAAAACTATTAAGTATAATTACTTAACGACAATAATTGTGAAATTAAATATTCGATGTAATTATTGGGTTAATCGAAATTGTTCAAATTAAATCTCTTAAGTTAATTCAGAATAATCATTTGATAGTTTTAAAAATATAATTACTTAGGGAAGTAATAAATAGATAATTACTAAATGTAATTAATTTGAAATTTGAGTAAATTATTTGTTAATAAATTAAAGGATTAATTAAATAATTGTGATTAATTAAGATTAATTTAATAATTAAAGATTAATTGATCCATCAATTAAAAATTGATTAGTTAATAATTAAGGGTTAACTAATAAATTTGAAAGGAGTATTTATTTCAAATAATTTTGTAATTAACTTATGATAATTAACCCGGATTAATAAATAATACATCTGAATTAAATTAATCAGTTGATCAATCAGTTTATTTGTGAATGTTTGGACTTAACTGAATGATTCAATTGTGTAATATCCTTGATATGTTATGCTTTGTGATATATTCTGATTTGTGTGTGATCTGTACTGTAGCTATTTATCTGGGATGAATGTAAATTATTATCTGTAATATTCATATATCTGTGATCTGCGAATGAAAAGATAAGCATTATGATATACCGCTTATCAACTATTTTCTGTATTATGATCTATGATGATTGAATGATGTTGCACTACTGTGTGAAACCCCTGGACTACATCTTTACACACACAAATATGGATTTCACGTGGAAATTGGTTAAGTCACAGATGATTTAAAGTTAATATTTTTGAAAATAAAATTTTAATTTCAAATGATTTTGAAAATGGATTTGGGTTAAATATTAAAGCTTTTGAAAAGGAGTTTTTCAGATAAAAGTTATTTTGAATAACTTGATAAGTTTTCTAATTTAAATAATTTAATTTGAATTTTGAATTCAAAATTTGGGATTGAATTCCATGTCTGGAAATTATGGTTAAAGATGTTATATGAATTTGAATCATTTTAAAATATTGGTTTGAGAATTTGAATCTAACCCAAAGACTTTAACTCGTATAAATGAATCAGATTTTCCAAAATGAAAACTGTTTGTTTTCAAATGATAAAAGCTTTCATATAAGAAATGAAATTCCAATTTAAGTTAAAGGAATTTCAAGTTTGAATTGAAAAAATGGTTTTCCAAGTTATGAATGAATTCTTTTTGAAGGTTATGAATTGAATCTGTTTATTTTTAACAGATTTAAAATGATGATTTGTTTAAACCATTTGAAATGAAATTATTTTGAAAGCTATGAGTTAAATCTTTGATTTAAAGATTTAACGAGTTAATCAAATTGAAATGGAAATTGATTTGGAAAATCTGTGAATGAATCTTTGTGAAACTGGGTGAACTTTGTGAATTAAATCTTTTATTTAAAAGATTAAAGTGTGGAAATTGTTTAAACCATTGAAGGTTGTTAAAATAAATCTATTTGTTTAAAGATTTGAAAATGGTAATTTGTTAAACCATTTGAAAGAAAGTTTTGGATAATCAGTTGTGACTTAATTGAAATCTATTATCCATATGTTTTTAATATCGCGCTCATTATTCGGTTTAGCCGGGAGAGGACCTTTGTGTCGTATAACCCATTCCGAATAATGATACGTCGTATATGGATCGCATTTGAAGACCGGTGGTGAAGACCGGGTATTTGCGAGAACGATAGGATGACTTATTGATTGTCTCTGCACTGAGTCGCGCCGGTATAGATATTTCCTAAGTGATGGGAAATCCGATCGGGATTGTGAATACCCGGATTGCAAGGGCTTCTTTGGAAGTGCCTTCGGTTCTGTTCGAACCCGGAACAGACTTGTATGGTTACATGTCTGACATTACACTTTGAGATATAAAGCAGATTTCTTTCAAATACATTTCTATTGGTGGCGGAGAATTTATTCTCTTAGCTTAACACCCTTCTCTGAGACGTACGAGCTCAGAGGCTATGTAGTTGAAGGTTATCAGCGATATACTCCCAATTTGGTAATGTGGCATGCTGAGTGTTGCTGTGTGTTGATCATTTATTGATCATTTGTGATCAAAGCATGGCTTTGTGAAAAAGCGTAGCTTTGTGGACGAGACCTCATCGAACCTCACAGACCGGAAATGGTCGAAACAGGAATATGCGGCAAGTTTATGAGGGTCGCGCCCTTTAGGGTATGTCATTTCCTTCTGGAAAAGGGTGGTACCATGGTATGGAGCCCAGATACTTACTCATGTGGACACACTTTATTATTATGTGTGATGTTGGTTACCGAGGCCTCGGATAAAGGTCCCAAGGGACCGGGGAATGGCTTACTTGAGTAGTAGTTACCTAGTTACAGAGGTAACCTGGCCTTGTGTTGGCAAAGAGCCGGGTAGGTTCTCGGGACGTCCCTCCAGAGGCGATCCCATTGGCAGTAGGAAGTTCCTTAGCCTGACCATTTGTTGGAAATCCATCTTCCAATACGAACCTTGTACGGTATTAGTTGTAGAACCTGCCATTTACTTATGGTGGTCACCACTGTTTAGATGGTAGCTATAGTAGGCATACGATACTGGTCGTATGTTGGCTAAGATTAATATTGTATTTTCGAAATGTTTTCTGCACTATGCACTAGTAATAATATCAAAAGAGTTTTGTTTACCTAGTAAGCATATTTGACTATCATAAGAAGAAATCTCCTCCAATTCTGCATTTGCATTGTGTGTGTGGCGGGAGGTCTTATGGTAGTTTCATTTTCCAAAAGCATTGCCGGTTTCAATGTTTAAAATTCTTTTGTTGTGGTTTAAAGATAAACCGTTTTTGTTGCTCACACCAGTCCCACGACTGACTCGGAGTTTATCGTTCCCTTCCTAAACTCTGGGTGCCCATAATTTTCCACACGGGCAGTCTAGAGTTGGGGTTTTCAGATATTCAGGTTTTGTAGATTATCTGGAGCTAGATCAGTTCTTGGAGTTCATGGACTGACGTTGCTTATCTTGGAGCATTCTATTGGAGACATTCTATCCGCTGCTGGTGTTATCTATTTTCTTTCCGCTGCTATTTCTTGTATCATATCTCTGATGTATGTTGATATCTGTTGTATCATATTGATATCATTGTTGTATATCATTCTGGATATTGTATTCATTGGAGTTGTATATGATATCATTGTTTTCTTTATTCCGCTGTGTTGTTATACTTAATGGTGTTATAAGCTCCGGCGAATCGGATTTGAACGGTCGAATCTGCGGCATTCTAGTACAATGTGAAGTACGGATGTCGATTTTCGAACGCGAAAAATCCGAGACGTTACAGATAATGTATAATCATATGGGTTCATAACAATCAAATTAATATGTCATCTATTTTCCACATGGAAATCCAACCAATCAATCAATCAAATAGATTAACTAACATCTAATCAATCAATAATAGTTTTTAGCATCATAGATATGATATATTAAATTTGAATGTGAGTTAAACTCACATTGATTCCAGTTTACGCTGAAGGGTTCTGGTTTGGACTAAAACCGAACGAGCATTCGATTTTAGTCAAAAATTCCACCAGCTCCAAATCCAACCAAACCAACTCCATTGCGTAGCCATCGTCGCTACGGGTCCAATGCAAACGATGGCATTCGAATCCGACTCGTACGAGTGAGATACACATTTTATAAGTTTTCGGATTTAAATAATTAAATTAAATCACTAATTAATTAAATAAAAAAATCCCTATTTAACTCTAGTCCCACTTCTCCTCCTCCCTAATCAGATACATGCACCAGATAACACAAAACCCACCAAGGCCATGCATGAATCTCGACAAATACTGAGCTTTGGACATTAGTTTGACGAACCGTTTTCAATGTTGACTCTCTCTCCTCGAACCACACTTACCCATCATGACGATGTTACGACCGCACCCTCCTTCTCCAACCGACCTGCTGCTCCCCTTGGATGCGTTCTGCTTTAGAGGTCCAACCGCCCTCAAAACTTCACCAGAGGTGCTAAACTCCTTCCCGAATCCAAATCTAAGCTTCAACCCATCTATCGATGACTAATTATTCCTAAATCACTAACCCTTACTCCCTAACCAAGAATGGCCTCCACCAAAGATGATGACACAACCCAATTAGAGACCATGGATGATAATACTAGTTTAACGGATCCAAAATAGTGATTTTTAGTGGAGTATCCACTTCGATTTGAAGTTTTGAAATCCTTCTTTTAGCTTAGAAGAAATGAAATATAAAGGAGACAGAGGAATGGATTGGATGTGGGGGTATGGGCCAAATGTGAAGAGTCTGGGCTGAAGTAAGGAATTAAAATATAAGGTGTATATATATATAAATTATTTTATTTTAAAATATCCGGCATTACATACCCAAAAATCTCGAACTCCTATCGAAGCATGCTGAATGGAGTTCTATACTAAATACCTCTATTCCGAACCCAATGGAACTAGTGTTGGGACCTAATTCCAAAGTATACGAAAGTTAGCTTTTTAAATCAAATTATATTTAAAATCAATCGCTACGCGTTTCGAGCTCGCATGACCAAACGGTACGTCTGATCGTTATGAAACTCAACGGTGTATAATAGTTTGTTATTCCGGATCTAATGGCACTAGTTTCGTCAAAATCCAAGACAGTGCTCTGGAATCATAATTTCACATTTTTGAATATCGTTCTATAGTTTAGATCAAATTATCGATACTTATCTGATCTATGTATTTTTGCAAATAAATCCAAAAATTGAATTCATCAATATTAATTATATTAATTAAAAGGAGTTAAATAATTTTATTAAATTCATTTAATTAATATTTAATTTAGAATTAAAATATTTAAATGATTAATCATATTTGGATTCAAATTATTAAATTCTAAAAATCTTGTAATTTAAATATTTAAAATTAATTAAACATTTAAAATACAATTACCAATTTTGGGTTGGTACATTCTCCCCCCTAAAAGAATTTCGTCCCCGAAATTCCCAAGGAAGAAAATATTTCCAAACCCCTAAGTGTAAAACTATTAATTAAAACGAGTTATTAAGTTTATTAATTAAATCTCAAATTTTACGAAAAATTTCGGCAGCGTCTCCTTTGCGCGGCTCGATCAGAAAAACTACAAATTGCCTCTACGGGCTATAAACTAGCCAGAGAAAACAAAAGCCAAGTGGTTTCACAAATTTGGGGTATAAAATCACCAACCAGTTTGAATTTCTAAACCCATTACATACCTTTTTGCATTTGTTTTATATTTTTGGCGAGTAATTTATTATCTCAATGCAAATGCAGGTGCACAAGGAAAAAATAGCAATCTCTTGCGTAGCTGTACTAACGAAATCCAAAAGAAAATTTGGCTGACAAAAGGAATATGATCTAACTCTACATGCAAAAACTAGCATGATATAAATCTACATGCAACTCTAGTATAAAATAAAGCTACATGCAACTAACAATAATATCACAATCATATATGTCAGGATATAGTGAAAATTCTGTAATAAATGCTATGCATCCAATAATTTCAAATGATAAATTTAGGTCCAAATGCCTGGGTTTTTGAGTTTAAGAATTTATTTTCAGATTTCTCAGACGGGAATTAAATCAAAAATCAAAAATCAAAATGACAAGGAGGGGATTCCTCCTAATAAAGTATGGTGAAACTTTAGAATCAAAACAACATGGAGCATCCGGTGGTATTTCGGTTCCTTCAAAAACATCAACTAGAGTGACTAAATATTATTTCTTTCCTAAAATCTTCAGAATCTCTTTTTTCAAAATCACCGGGATTTAGGTCCTAATAACAACAATTCAAAATCCTTTGTCTATAAATTTAAAATTTATAAATAATGGTATATAAAATCACACAATCAATCAATCAAATTTAGTCAAATCAAATCAAATTCCGTATAGGAACAAACCCACACTATCAGTCAATCAATCATATTCCATAAGTGAAAATCTAACAATTAACATTATTTAAAATGTCAAATGATATACAAACAAATCTTAGCTTAGGTTCAAAACTTTCTTGATTGTCTAAAAATATAGATAATTATCAAAGCGTACCATTTTGCTTATTAGCCTTTGGTTATTGCTTATATGATTATCCAAACTCACTCGGACAAAATGGAAAGTTATACTCCAAATTTATTAGTTTCTTAAGTACATCAATTTTTCTTAATCAATTAAATTTGCATTTAGTATTTTATTCAATTCTAAATTTATTTACGAATTATTTCGTAAATTTTCACCTAAGTTTGAGAATCCTTATAAAGATATTTCTTTATAAAACATCAAAACAAAAAACTTACTTTGTTTTATTTATTTGTATAATACTCCTTTATATCCTAAGAGAACATACAAACACAAATTTCATTTTACCTTTTCAAAGATCAAGATGGAGATCAAATCAAATTATGGTTCCTTAAAACTGAGTCAACCTATTAACCTCTTTAACTTTGAGTGTTAAAATGAATGATGTTTCATGGGTTAACCCAAAAACTGCAAATAGTTTACACTACTTAGATGTTTTAAACAAAAGTTATGGTTTTAATAGAACAATGTTTATCAAAACTTTCTTATCCAATTTAATCCATTTTAAACCTGTGTTAAGTTATCTCTTATCTTATCTAAGGGTAAAATCTCATTTATCGAAAAAATCTCTTATGAAAAATACTTTTTTATTTTGAAAACTTAAAAATTAAACACCCAGTTTTTAATTTGAAAACTCATATTTAATAGGATACTACATATATTTTTATATTCAATAACTTCAACCAATTTATTTATTAAAACTCACTTTCGGTTCATTCAGATTTGAACTCATTTCAATCACAAAATGGTAAAGAGAATAATTTACTAAGTACTCTACAACGTTCACCTAAGCAAACATCTGATCGTCACTTAGAAATTACTCGGGTTACTACAAAACTAATCGAGATGTTTTCCTATGAGTTACCCCAAAGAAAATGCGTGTAACGACTCGATATTTTGGACCATTTGCATCCATTATAAGTGTATAGGTAGACACTCATGCCGGAGTTGAATTGCTCAAAATACCGCATTGTTAATTTAAATTTGGCAAAACTGAACATATACGGTAAATAAATAATCACAGATCACAGACACAGAGTAATAAATGCAGCGGAAATAAAAGAGATAGTAGTTCATGAAGCTACTATATAAATGTATAAGTTACATCAGAGTTAAACCAGATACAACGGAAGAGTAATATGATACATCAGATACAAATCAGAATACATCACTGGAATCATCGAATACTGAAGCAGATTAGATGGCTGGATCTTCAAGCAAAGCTCCCACTCCAAAGGTGAGTCTCGAAAGCTGAACCACTCAGTCTGACCCGAGCATAAAGCAAAACACAAGACACTCGAGTCAGGATTAACATTCTTATATTAATAAATCCAACTCAAGTGAAATAGCAATTGAAATACAAGTAACTCAAAGGATGTTTGGAATAACCATCCTTTAAGGATCCGTTAAACTATCTGCTATGTAGTAATATACGCTAAGTAGATAATGTCTATCAGTAATAATAAGATATCAAAATAGCGTTAAGTCATGGCCCATTCCACCCTTAACACATTTTTATTCCCAAAAGCATATACAAGACCGTAGTTTCCCCAAAACCGGAAGTCACCAGAGGGCAATCCATATACTAAAGGTACAAATCAAAATCGTAGTGGTCGCGCATAAATGGAATACAAGTATGACAAGGCACATGAGGCAATACCCAAGGTAGTGATACTACCATTCGCCTGATCCGGACTGGTGAGAACGCAACGCCGCAGCGCCCGCAACACCGTGAAACAACACTCCCAAAATCAAGGGTGCACCAATCGACAACAAGTATAAGTAGTTCGAAGAAGTGTGTCCACTTGAGGTAGCTAATCCTCCATTGGCCCTGCACAGCTCCTGTTTTAGTCATTTCCAATTTGACACAAGTGTCAAGGCTATCCATTATCGTTCTCTTTCTTCAGTCATCATGTACATCATTTCAACCACTTCATTCTGGATCATCACTCCGCGTATAGTTATTAAAGTGGTTTTCGGTTTAAACAGGGAGTATGTCCATAACCGATTCCGGTCTCTTTAATAACTTCCGTAATTTTTACACCGATTGGTCGTTTATTCATTTCAAAACCAAATCAATTTTCATCTCAATTAAAATTTGTAAATCAACATTTCCTTTGTCTTTCCAAAACAATTTCCATAATTTACATTTCAAACTTCCAAGTTACCATTTCAAAAAAACTTATAATTCAATTTCAATTCCTATTTAAAACAATTCAAATATTGATTCAAGTCCGTATATAAGCTTCATACCGAAATCATTTAAATTAATTTAATTTAACATTTAAATCAATTTAAATTAATTTATCAATTTCATTCAATATTCATTAAGTAAATTTGCCATTCAAAACAATTTCCATTAAATTTCCAGTTCATTCAATCCATTATTTAAATTCAACTTCATTATATCAAAACTTACAAATTTGATTAAATTAAATTCATCAACCAAATTCTTTAAATTTCAAGTCTTACATTAATTTCAATAAATCACATTTTATTTCTTGTTAAAGAAATTCAATTTCACTTATTTACTTACTTAAATAATTTTCCAAAACTTAATTAATAAAGAAAACTCAATTTCAATTATTTACGAAGTAAAAATTCACTTATTCAAAAGTTCAATTTTTCTTATTAAAGAATTTCAATTCAATTTAATCATTTAATAATTCACTATTTAATTATTAAATAATTCAAAACTTAATTATTAAAAATTTCAAAGTTTAATAATTTCAAACTTAATTATAATTTCAAACCTAATTATCAAATCATTTCAAAGTTTAATAATTTCAAACTTAGTTCAATTTCAAACTTAATTACCAAATCATTTCAAAATTTAATTCAATCATTTCTCAAATTTAACATCGTTCTTTCATCAATTACATTGTTAATATTTTGTTTCGGATTATTTAAATATTCACATTTTAATTTCATTAAAATTCAATTTCCAACTTCATTTCAAAATCATATTATTTATTCAAATAAAATCTTCGTTTATTTTTAAATCAAATTATTGACCAATCGGGTTTTTATTTAATTCTCTATCCTAGGTCAAAGTTCAATTTGGGTATTTATCATTTCAACCTGATTCCAATTCAATTCAAAATCAAAACATAATAAAGGGAACTTGCAGTGTGATAACTGGGATGGTGTCAAAGTAAATAAACAAGCAATAACAACAATCAATATCAATCCAATAATCAATTCAAATAATCCCGAAATAACCGTATTAATTCGCATTGTGATTTGTACGAATTAATATAATTATCTCTAGAATCTACACTATCATTTCATGTAGATTAAAGATTATTCCATTACGGTTTTTCACTTGTCATCTATTTACAATTTCATACATCATCAGTTTAAACAACTTACAATTCAATGGTTCAAAGTATAGTTAACACTATTCTACGTGTCAATTTATTTAACATTTAATGGGGTCATACTATACAATTTTAACTAATCAAATTCAACATTTAACTATTCTATATCGAGTTCAATTGCATACTATTTATCATTTATCACTAACAATTTAACGTCCAATATAAACATCAACAATCAATCAATTATCAGCCAAACTGTATTATCATCGCATAAATAATTAACAGATAATGGTGTCAGATGTCACAGGTGAACTGATACAGGTAATAGCATATATAACAGTGTAATTAACTAACAGCAGTATATTTCAATTGTCGTTTCAATTGAAATCAAATTTAATAAATAAAAGAACGTTAATCGTGAGTGATTGCTCACCTTTCGAGGCTAGAGGCGAACGAGATTGAGATTAGTTACAGACCAAACACGAATTCCAAAACGAAGCAAGATTGGTACGAATTCGAAGCAAAGCACGATGAAAATGAGTTCGACGAACAAAGCTGATAACTGGAAATCAAGAACAACAAAAATTAGTTTGATAGAACCGGAAAATATTTATATATATTTTATTTTTAAATCAATATAAATTTAAACACATATTAAATTAAATATATATATATATATATATTTCAAAATCATTGTTTTAAATAATCACATAAATAAAACAGCATATATATATATATATATATATATATATGTATACATATATACTAAAAGAATGCAAAATACACACATATATGGTATGTGTTCACTTGAAAATATCAATGTATATATTCAAAGATCAGCTTAAACAAATTTAAAATAAATACTCAATCCAATCACAAAGTCTCCTTCAGACAAAATTCAAAACCAAATCTTCTTCACTTGCAGCAAAACCAGACCACTATATAAAAATAAATGTATATGTAGACATTAGTATATATGCGAATAATTAACTATGTATAAACAGACATGCAGACCTGGCCTAACATCTACTAATATATAAATGTGCGACTAACATATATATATGCCGAACCACACTATATAATTATAATAACTTGCATAAAGAACTTTACACATCACGCTATTAAAATCAAACACCTCGATGTATGTTAAACATATATATATATCCATTACTGAACTAATAGAGCCTATATATATCATATGTTTACAAACAGACACCTAATAGAGATATCAACTTATACACTTAATATAACACATACGTATATTGCTTTTTAGTATGATATGCGGCAAGCACTGTTGCCTTTCACAATGTAACATTTAAGTAACCTTTATTTGCTAGTAGACTTATAATAAATTTATATATACAGAATCTGTATGGATACATAGTTTAAAAATATATATACTTATACATCTTAAGACAAACACTAACAACTCAATTTATATATATAATATATTTTATCTAAACATCTTAAGCAAAGTACAAAGTAGGATGGCCAATTCCAGGCTACAACTATATATATACTTATATTACAAAATACATAAGCCGAAAAAAAAAATTCTTTTTTTTTGGAAAACATAAATTTATGTATGAACTAAAAGGGCTGACCAAATTAGAAGACTCGATGTAGAAAAGTGTGCACACCAAGTATTCGCGTAACAGCTAAAATCAATGGATATCATACAAAAACATTAAGCCATTAAACAACAAAATAACAGCCTTTTGCTTCTTCTTTTTTTTAAGATACAAAATAAATTAAAATACTAAAACGTGGCCAGATATTGTGGCAGAGAATTATAAGAAAAATTCAGAGCATTCTTACACTGGCATATGTTTTGCTATTGGCTCCATGCGGCAGTAAGTTGCCATTGCAGAAGCTTAGAAGGCTGCAATATAGTGAAAGGAACAACAATGCAAAGGTGAAGGAATAAGGCAGGTAGGCCCGGCATGGGGTTGGCGTGGCTGCTGCGTGAGGCGAAGGAATGAGAAATGGTGGGAACGTCACGGCCAGGCAAGGGAAGGAAAGGAAGTGGCCGAAGTGGAGGAGGGTTCGGACTGTGGTGGGTAGGACGATGGACGTGGGGAAACGGTAATGGGTTATGAGTGCGGTGGTGTGGTGTTGCTGACGCACTGTGAGGAGGTGTAGAGGCTGAATGACAGTGGTGGTGTTCCAGGCATGGGCGTTGGGTTGGCGCAAGGGGAAGAGCGGCTGATGGTGGAGCAACGTGAGTTGCGGCTGGCATTGGGAGATCGGTGGAAGAGTATTTGGAGGGCGGAGGCGAATGAGATGGCGATGATGGCGATGGGTACTTGGTCGGCGCAGTAGAGAGGGGGAGGAGCGGGTTGTGTGGCCACGTGGGTTGCTCGAGGCCGAGGTGGTGGGTAGTGAAAGTCGCACGCAAATGGAGGAAGATGAAGAGGAAACAAGTGGAAGTGAGGCCATGCATTAGGAAGGTAGAAGACGTGCAGGCTAGAGAAAGTGAACAGTACTTGTTATATTATTTCTTTTCAAAAGGCAGAGTAGAGAATAAATGAACCAGTTTAAAATATTGGAACTGATGAAAAATGAATAGTCAAGCACGAGAATAAAAAAAATATAAATGCAAACAGCTGTATGGTATTGGACAGGTAGGTAGATAAAGGGACAGATGGAACCCAAAAGGTTTTAAAACAGGTACCGCTACGGTCCAACGTTTTACAAATTTCACCGTCCACCGGACGTTGAAATACACAAAAGAATATACTGCTGAGATCAGCACGACGAGACGATCAAAACGGCATACAGATATTAGTGGTACGATTGAATTTATAAAATTCGAATTTTCTAATAGCGGACAATGCAAGAAAAACACTGAAAAATAAGATCGACGGAGCCAAAGATGTCCGAATTTGGAAAAATGACAAACTGACCTCTTCCTCAGAAGATGGTTTAGAATTTTTCTATATAAAAATATTTAGGTTTCGGAAACATTTTATTTTCATTGCTTTTTAACTGATTAAATTGAAGTAAATTTATGCGCGAAATAAACTTTCATATTTTCGGACGAAGATTTATCAGTTGCTATGTTTAACTAGACGTATTCCAAATATGAAATTTATATTTCAAAATTTTATCGTTTAAAATTTCGCAAAATTTCAACTAATTACGTTATTAAAACAGTTGAAATTTACGGGTCGTTACAATGCGTTTCATTTTAAATTTCACTTCCCAAAATATTTTTCCTTTTAAATACTTCCAAAAGAACTACTATTTCATTCCTCAAAATCCTTTTGAAATTATTTTCAAAAATTTCAGGATTAAGATTCAAGTATCCCTTTTAAACACATTTTATAAACTAAATTTATATAAAATTTCCTTTATATAAAATCATCTTATATTATATTAACTCTTCTTTATTATAATAGATTTTTTTCAAATATTTATTCTCTAAATGTCTTATCCTACCATTTAGATTATATTAAACAACTTTTATTAAAGTTTAATCCTTAACTCACCATTACTAAATGGTGAATTTTAACTTAACATTTTCTCTGAACACCTTAAAATCAAATTGTGAAACATTCACGAGGGGTTCATTTTAAATCAAAGCGGTAAATGCTCCTAAATAAACCGAGCACAATTTAACAACTAACAAACAACAGTCAATGCTCCTAATTTAATTAAGCATGACTGAACAAACAATAGTGATAATAAATAAATATTATCACATTCAAACAAAAATACTCTATAACTATATAAAGTTTTGAAAATTATTCCTTTATATATAAAAAATATAATCGTAGGCCAAATATTTCATTTGCTAAATTTTCAAAAGTTCAATATCATGCCCATTGGCATTGTTCGAGTGTTCAGAAACCCCTATTGACGTCGTGGCATCCCACGTCTCAATCAAAATTCATAAACAACTCAAAAGACCGATTAACACAATATGTTTTTATGATATTAACATATACGCTCATGTATATATAATACTCTTAAACTCATTCTAGGGTGTCGCTTACCCTATCTCTAATTAGCCATACCCTACCAAAGCCAAGGTTCTCGCTTAACCTTCAGCTCTGATACCTAGTTGTAACGACCATCAAAAGACGACATTGAATACTACCATTGTGTTCAAATGTCGAGCATCCAATCATCAAAAGGGCAGATCGCTGGGGTAAGTAAAAAAAGAACAGAACAGAGCATAGATAAAAAAAATCTCACAGCGGAAATGACAACATATACTACAACAAGGACAGTAAAAACTATCACTCCAAAAATACAGAGAATATCAGAGTTAAAGTTAAACCTTATCAGGTGGACAGTTATAAAATCCTGACCTTACAATTGCTAATATGGGTACTATATAGTATAGCAGAAAATAAAACACTACGATAGGTGAACCTCTAGCCAAAGCCAACCTAGGAAAATACTCGGTCTGACCCGAGGATTATAATAAAATAACACCCAAGCCGGTCTGGAAATACCAGCCTGAAAAAATTCAAATAATGGGGAACATATAAAAGTTCTGTGAGGCCACGCCGCTAACGTGGAACGGGTTTTGACCTCACAAGAATAATATCCATATAGGAAAGAGTAGGGATAAACAACAGAAAACAAATCCAAATAAGAATGGGCATAAATAGTATAAAAAACCAGACTTGAAAGAATGAAAATAATCCAAGCAAAATCCAGATCGGACAGAATGGATAAAATAAGATTACAATCCAAACTTGATAGAATGGACAAAACGTATAATTAGACATCGTGAAGAGTGGTTGTCTCTTTCCGTTGCAATTACAGAAAAACAATTCGAAGGTTCGACTCAAATAAGGAAAGAAACTTTTCCAACAAATGACTGGGAAGGTGCACTCCCTTTGAAGTATACGTCTAGTGGTATACTTCTGAGAAGCTCATTTACACTGAAAATTCTTGAAACGCTCCAAGCCGGACCCTGCAAAACCTTACCGAGTATCCAAATATTTCACATTTAATTGCATAACCGAATCCAATCTAGATGAGATGTGAACATACACAAATGGGAGCAACCCCACGTAGCTTGGTCGCTTTTCACGCTTTGGATTTAGTCATTTCCGGTAAAGGATAACAAAGCTCAAAGAGCAGAAAATCGTTTTTAAGGTGATGATACACCATGAAGAAAGCTGAATCCGATAATTAATAAATCAACCATCGAGGATAATTTAAATGATTGTATATGGAAATTAAATATCATATATTTAACACTACTCTTCGATTCGAAACAAGTGCTATCTCTCGGTTGAAAATGAAGCCAGGCAAGTTGAGGTAATTTTACCTCTAGGCATCGCCTTGACGACATTTTTAAACTTGAAGGTAGTAACGAGTCCAAGCCTCAACGTTTAGCGTTGAAAGTATGACTAGATCCTTTCCATATAAGCAATATCGTTTACGAAATTACTTTTCCATAATCGAATCGAACTTTACTTTTTAAAATTGAACTTGCACTTGATTTCCATATTACAATATTGGTAAAAACACTTTGGGAATACTCTTTAAAAATGTTCTTTTATAAGACAAAATTTATAATAATATGTGTATTAAAACAAGGTTAAAAAACAAATGTCATTAAAACATTGTTTACTATAACCCAAACTATTTACACTTAGCTTTATTTACATATAATCATGTTTAAAGGATTTGCTCATTTAAAACCATCATTTGTAAATTTAAAACAATATTTATTATCCCAGAAGAAAATAAAACAATTTAAATACCTTTATAAATTTAAAACAATATTAATTATCCCAAAAGATAATTAATCCCATTTATAATCTCTTTTAAATAAACAACTCCGTTATCTTTAATAAAATAGTTAATTATTTCCAAACACTTTTATATCATCAGGTAAATTAACTTTAAAACCTTTATTAAATTAGTTTACTAACTTTAAAATATTTTCATTAAATTAGTAAATTACTTTAATCACTTTTATTAAATTGATTAATTTACTTTAAATATCATTAATTAAAAAGATTTATTAAATTTAGATAATTATTAATTAAAATGAATAATTAATCTCAAACATCATTAATTAAAATGATGAATAAATTTTAAATACCATTAATTAAAATAATTAATGAAGTTCAAATAATCATAAATTAATTGGATTAATTAAATTTAATCCTTATTAGTTAAAGCGATTAATTTAGAACATCATTTGTTAAAATGATTAATTAACTATAAACCATCATTAATTAAAATTATTAACTAAATTTCAAAAATCATTAGTTAAACAATTAATTAAATTTAAAACAATTATTAATTATGATTAATTAAAGTTCAAAATCATTATTTAAAATGACTTAATTAGTATTCAAATCTCATTAATCAAATAGATTAACAAATTTCAAACATCATTAATTAAAATGATTATTACATTCAAATATAAGAAATTAAGATGATTACTTAAAATCAAATATCATTAATGAAAATGATTACTTACTTTTAAATATCATTAATTAAAATGAGTATTAATTTTCAAATGTCATTAATTAAAATAATTAATAAAATTAAAATATCATTACATAAAATGATTAATTAAATCTAAATCTCATTAATAAAAAAGATTGATTTATCTTAAACATCATTTGTTAAAATGATTAATTAATTTTAATTATCATTAATCAAAATGATTAATTAATTTTTAAACATCTATTTTGTGAAAATACAAGCTCAAGTTCAAAATGCACATATAAGGGTTTATGGAGTGATATGCAATAAATGATGGTATAGCGAAAATCGCTATAACTACACCTAAATAATTTAAATGGAATATCATGATTACTTTCAATTAAACATCAATATAGCAGCATAACGATGTAAATAAATAATTATTGGCGAGAAACCCCTCTGGGTCTCTCTACAAATTTTCCCTCCAAAACAATGGTTACGAATAATATATATAATCATATGGGTTCATAACAATCAAGTTAATATGTCATCCATTTTCCAACCGAAAATCCAACGAAATAATTAATTAAACAGTTTAACTAACAACCAAGCAATCAATAATAGTTTATAGCATTATAGATATGATATAGTAAATTTAAATGCGAGTTAAACTTACATTGATTCCAGTTTTCGCCGAAGCGTTCTCGTTTGGACTAAAACTGAATGGGCATTTGATTTTAGCCATATATTCCACTAGCTCCAAATTCAACCAAACCAACTCCATTGCGTAGCCATCGCCACTACGAGTCCAACGCAAAAGACAGCGTTCGAACCCGACCTAGTATGAGTGAGATACACATTTTGTAAGTTTTCGGATTTAAATAATTAAATTAAAACATTAATCACTTAAATAAATAAAATAAATCCCCACTTAACTCTAATCCCTCTTCTCCTACCCCTAACCAAATACATGGACTAGGTAACATAATGCCCACCATGGCCGTGCATGAATCTCGACAGAAACGGAGATCCGGACATCCTTTTAACGAACTGTTTTCATCGTTGGCTCTCTCTCCTCGAGCCACACTTGCCCATCACGATGACGCCATGACTGCACCCTCCATCTTCGACTGACCTGCTGCTCCCCCCTTGGGCGTGTTCTGCCTTGGAGGTCCGGCCGCCCTCCAAACTTCACCAGAGGTGCTAAACTCCTTCCCGAATCCAAATCCAAGCTTCAATCAATCAATCGATGACTAATCCTTCCTAAATTACTAACCCTAGCTCACTAACCAAGAAGGACCTCCACGAAAGATGACGACGCAACCCAATTCAAGACCATGGACAAGAAGCTCTTGCTAATACGAGTTTAACGGATCCAAAATAATTATTTTTAGTGGATTATCCACTTCAATTTGAATTTAGTAAGTTTTGAAAACCTTCTTTTAGCTTACAGGAAATGGAATATAAAGGAGATGGAGGAGTGGCTTAGATGTGGGGGTTTGGGCCTGATGCGAAGAGTATGGGCTGAAATAAGGAATGAGAATATAGGATACATACATATATTATATTATTTTAAAATATCTAGCATTACATACCCAAAAATATCGAACTCCTATCGAAGCGTGCCGACTGGTATTCTATACTAAATACCCCTATTTCGAACCCAATGGAACTAGTTTTGGAACCTAATTCCAAAGTATACGGAAGTTAGCTTTTAAATCAAATTATATTTAAAATCAATTGCTACGCGTTTCGAGCTCGCATGACCAAACGGTACGTCTGATCGTTAAGAAACTCGATGG
The DNA here is from genome assembly GCA_030737815.1 of Allium fistulosum. Lineage (NCBI taxonomy): Eukaryota > Viridiplantae > Streptophyta > Magnoliopsida > Asparagales > Amaryllidaceae > Allium > Allium fistulosum. The sequence continues at coordinate 409,661,039 of CM060904.1, read as the reverse complement.
CGTACAATAGTTTATTATTCCATATCTAATGGCACTAGATGCATCAAAATCCGAGATAGTGCCCCGGTATGATAATTTTACATTTTTGAATACCGTTCTATAATTTCGATCAAATTATCGATATTTATCCAATCAATTCATTTTTGTAAATAAATCTACAAATTGAATTCCTCAATATTATTTATTAATTAAAAGAAATTAAATAATATTATTAAATCCATTTAAGTAATATTTAATTTACAATTCAAATATTTAAATGATTAATCATATTTGAATTCAAATTATTAAATTCCAAAAATCCTGTAATTTGAATATTTAAAATTAATTAAACATTTAAAATACAATTTCCAAAATTTTAGGTTGTTACATGAAACAACAATACATCTCCAGTGATGTACAATAGGAAATACAAAGTTGGCTACGCAAGACTGAATGCATTGCTCCATGCTTGCATAACATCTGTAGGTAACTCTAAGAAGGAGATGACTTCACCCTTTTAAATAAATTTGAGTGTCTATAATAAATGTTATACAGTTAATTTAATTATAAAATGATAATAGAGTTGAATAGAATGATAAGAAATAGAACAATAAATGAGATAAATAAAATAAATTCTGTTTTGAGGGAATTAATAAACCGAAAAAAGAAAAGAAAAAAATCAACTCAATGAAATATCTTGAATTGGTTGAATTTAAATTGAATTTTGTTTTGAAGGAAACCTTTTTGTATCTAACATTAATAAATGTGAAATTAAATCAATTTAATGGAAACCTTGAATTTAAAACAAATTGTTGAATATAAATTTGTTTAAATTGAAATTTACATGGTTTAAATTAATTATTTTATTTTGTAATTTGAGTCTATTTTCTTCTGGTTGTTTCTATCCTTCTACCTCCTTCCTTTTCGGGGACGAAAAGTTTTGAGTGGGGGAGAGTGTAACGACCCATAAATTTTACCGTTTAATAATGTAATTAATTGAATTTTCGTGAAATCTTTAAAAAAAATTGAAATAAAAATTAAATATTTGAAATGCGTCTAGTTAAACATAGCAAATGGTAAATTTTCATCCGAAAATATGGAAGTTTATTTTTGTGTGTAATTTTATTTCTATTTAATCAGTTAGAAATTAATGAAAATAAAATATTTTCGAAACCTAAATATTTTTATATAGAAAAATTCTAAATCATCTTCTGAGCAAGACGTCAATTTTCGTTTTTCCAAATTCGGACTTTTTTAGCTCCGTCGACCTTATTTTTCTGCGTTTTGCTGCACTTTCCGCTAGTAGAAAATTCGAATTTTTAAAATTCAATCATACCACTAATATCTGTATACCGTTTTGATCGTCTCATCGTGCTGATCTTAACAGTGTATTCACTTCTATGTTCTGAGTTCTGATACACAGCAGAATCCGCGGAATAGATAACCGTATCGGTACCGGTTTTGTGACTTTTAATTTTTATGACCATTTGAATTCTTTTTCCATTCAACTTTCCATCTTATTTTATTATTTACTGACTGTTGCATTCGTCGGGTTCAAAATTTTGTTGTTTCATTTTTTCCAATTCTTACGTTAACTTTGTTTTGAAAATTTATTTTCAGGAGCTACCTTTCTTTTCTTCTTTATCCTGTTCATTTTCTTCACATCTTGAAACGTGCCAGCATTGAAAATATACATTAATGTAAGCAGCTGGTGCTCTCTTTTCCATGTAACTTACTTCCTTTTGAATTCATTGTAATATATAATTTCCAAAGCCTGGACAACTCATCTCTCTACAAAAAAAATAAAAAAAAATAAATAAACTACTGATGCACGCCTCTGTACTTTTGCAAACCTGCTCTCCATTCTCGTCACCGAGGTTAGCATGGCCACATCTCCATTTTCACGCCACCCCTCCTTCACTGCACCGTTCCCGCTACTCACTTTCTTCTCCGCCACACCCTCCTCCCCAGCATGCGCCGACCCCGACCACCTTGGCCAGGGAGCTCGACCACCCTTCCTTTACAACCACCCGAACACCCCAAAGCGACCCGCCTACCCACCATCTCCGCCTCTCTCTCTCGCCCATCCTCCTCTGGCCATGATCCGCCCTCGTCTTCTACTTCCTCCTTCACCATGGTTGCGAGCCGCCTCCTATAACCGCCCTTCCTGCCTCCTTTGCATCTTGTCTCTGCTATGTGTGGGTTACACTTAGGTATTATATTATTTCACAAAACATTTTGCTGGTAAGTTATATAATAGCTAGTTAATTCTAGTGTATATGAGTTTATATATATTTATATATAAAGCTTACCGTTATGCTAAACACATATATAAGTGATCGAAATCTGTCTATATAAGCTTTATGTAAACTGGTGTTGCATTTTGTTAAGTATACATTTTTCGTATATAAGTCTATATATATTAATTAAGTAAGTATTATTTTGTTATTTAATATACATAGCATACGATCAGTTAGTGTATGAGATAAGTTTGTAATAGTTAAATAATATTCTTGTTTACTGTTAGTGATATATATAGTTGATGTTATAAATACAAAGTGACAGGCTATTGTTTTCATATATATATTTTACTGTAAATATATAAAGTTGTTTATATACTAGCTAGTTAGTATATATATATTTCGAAGGTTGTTTTGGGTTGGTGTGTTGCGTGTGTTATATAAAATGTTGTGAGAAAATTTAAAGTTTACAGTTTTGGGATTTTATTAGTGTGTATATATATATACTAAGAGGTATATCATATTTGTTAACCATATTATAACATAAATGTTTTATATATGCAAGTTTAAGTTTAGTTAGAATATATGAGAGAAGGGATTGTTTTGAAGAATGTATGCTGCAAATATTTTGGTTACTAAATCCTAGTTTTATATGGTATATACTTATATTGATGCCTTTGAAATAAATATCTATATTATTATATTTGTGTAAAGGTTGATATGTTTGTTGAGGCTTTGAGAAGTATGTGTATTATATGGTTTGTGCTATGGGAGTATGTTTCCTTTTAAGCACATATTTATACGTGAATAGTATATATGTGATGTGTTTAAAGCTTTGAAAATTTAATGTTTATATATATTTAAATTTTAATATGTTTGAATATATGATATGTATATAGTTGTATATAGTTATATGAATTCACTTATACTATTTATCATTATCGACCCAGTTCTAATTTGATTTCGTCAATCCCTATTTATCAGCTTGTCCGTGAAATTCGAGAACATCTAGCTTTGCTTTGAAATTCGTGTTTGGATTCGGAACTTATTTCATCGTCTATTTCTCTAACCTCGAAAGGTGAGCAATCACTCATGATTAACGTTCTTTTATTTATTAAATTTGATTTCAATTGAAACAACAATTGAAATATGCTATTGTTAGTTATTTACACCGTATTTATGTTATTACCTGTATCAGTTCACCTGTGACATCTAACACCATTGTCTGTTATTTATACAATGATAATCCAGTTTGGTTGTTAAATGATTGATTGTTGTTGTTGACATTGGACGTTAAATTGTAAATGTTGTAAGTGATAAATAATTTGAAATTGAAATTAGCGTAGGATAGTTAGATGTAATATATGTGATAAATTTGATTTGATGACATTTGCATAATATGACCTCTTTAAATGTTTAAATAAATTGACACGTAGAAATATGGTTAATCACACCTTGAACCATTTAAATGTATGTTGTATAGATTGATGTATTATGAAATGGAATAATAGATATCAAGTGAAGAACCGCATAAAATATTAGTGCAATAATCTTTAATCTACATGAAATGATAGTGTAGATTCTAGAAATAATTATATTAATTTGCATAAACGACAAATGTAAATTAATACGATTATTTCAGGATTATTTGAATTGATTATTAGATTGATATTGATTGTTGTTATTGCTTGTTTATTTACTTTGACACCATCCCAGTTATCACACTGCAAGTTCCCTTTGCTATGCTTTGATTTTAAATTGAATTGGAATCGGGTTGAAATGATAAATACCCAAATGAACTTGACATAGGATAGAGAATTAAATAAAACCCGATTGGTCAATAATTCGATTTAAAAATAAAATAAAGATTTTATTTGAATAAATAATTTTGTTTTGAAATAAGGTTGAAATTTGAATTTTAATCACAGGAAAATGTTAATATTTAATAAACTGAAACAAAATATTAACAATGTAATTGATGAAAGAACGTTGTTTAATTTGAGAAATGATCGAATTAAGTTTTGAAATTATTTAAAAAAAATTAGTTTGAAATTATTTAATAATTAAGTTTTGAAATTATTAATAATTAAGTTTGAAATTATTTAATAATTAAGTTTTGAAATTATTTTATAATTAAATAAGATTGAATTATTTAATAATTAAATAAATTGAATTCTGTAATAAGTGGAATTGAACTTCTTGAATAAGTAAAATTTAGTTTCTTTATTAATTGAGCTTTGAAATTGTAACTAAGTAAATAATAAGTGAAATTGAATTTTCTTTAACAAGAAATAAAAATGTGATTTATTGAAATTAATGTAAGACTTGTAATTGAAAGAATTGATTTGACGAATCTAATTTAATTCAATTTGAAGTTTTGATATAATGAAGTTGAACTTAAGTAATTGATTTAATGAATTGGAAATTAAATAAAAATTGTTTTGAATGACAAATTTACTTAATGAATATTGAATAAATTCGATCAATGAATTTAAATTGATTTGAATGTTAAATTAAATTAATTTAAATGATATCGGAATGAAACTTATATACGAACTTGAATCAATATTTGAATAGTTTTAAATTAAAATTAAAATTTGAATTATAAGATTTTGAAATGGTAATTTGGGAGTTTTGAAATGTAAATTTTTGGAAATTGGTTTAGAAAGACAAATGAAATGTTGATTTGTAAATTCTAATTGGAATTGTAATTGATTTGGTTTTGAAATATATAAACGACCAATTGGTGTAATAATTACGAAAGTTATTAAAGAAACCGGAATCGGTTAGGGACATACTCACTATCTAAACCGAATACCACTTTAATAACTATACGCGGAGTGTGATCCAGAATGAAGTGGTTGGAATGATGTACGTGATGACTGAAGAAAGAGAACGATAATGGATAGCCTTGACACTTGTGTCAAATTGGAAATGACTAAAACAGGAGCCGTGCCTGGCCAAATGGGGTCAACTACCTCGAGCGAACACACTTCTTCGAAAACTACTCATTACTTGATATCGATTGGTGCACCCTTGATTTTGGGAGTGTTGTTTCGCGGTGTTGCGATCGCTGCAGCGATGCGTTCTCACCAGTCCGGATCAGGCAAATGGTAGTTTCACTACCTTGGGTATTGCCTCATGTGCCTTGTCATACTTGTATCCTTATACGCGACCACTACGATTTGTTTTGTGTTATACCTTTGGAGTACTCCCTGATATCCCACTAGTTTACGGTGGAGTTTACAGTGCTGTATAGACTATAACGCTTATATAAAATGTGTTAATGGGGATAATGGTAACGCCTTAACACTATTTTGATATTTTATATTCCTGATAGGCATTATCTATTTACCGTACACTACTACATAGTAGATAGTTTAACGGATCCTTAAAGGATGGTTATTCCAAACATCCTTTGAGTTACTTGTATTTCAGTTGCTTTTTCACTTGAGTTGGATTTATTGATTTAAGAATGTTAATCCTGACTCGAGTGTTTTGTGTTTTGCTTTACGCTCGGGTCAGACTGAGTGTACCAGTATTCGAGACTCACCTTTGGAGTTGGAGCTTCGCTTGGAGATCCAGCTATCTATCCAGCTTTCAGATATTCAGTTGATTCCAGTGATGTATTCTGATATTGTATTTGATTATTGTATTCAAGACATCTGTTGTACCTTATTTAACTCTGATATGTATATTGTAGCTTCATAAACTACTATCTTTTGTTTCCGCTGTAATTATTACTCTGTGTCTGTGATCTGTGATTATTTATTTACTATATATGTTCAGTTTTGCCAAATTTAAATTAACAATTCGGTATTTTGAATTATTCAAGTCCGACATGTGCGGATGCGAATAGTCCAAAATAGTGGGTCGTTACAAGTATACTCCCCTGCTTACCAGATGTTCCAAAACCAATCGATCAATTTCAGAATGCTCAATATTGGTTTTCTTAGAAATAATCAGATAATACATAAGAGCAGGGATCACCCCGTAACCGTTTATGTGAACGGATCTCCTCATTGTTTGTCCTAAAAGAAAAAAACGGGTTTATATGTACAATATAACACCATTGATGGTAACTATACCATATAATCCCCGTATTTCTCCTAGAAATTTCCAGAGTTAAAGTCCTTTGGTGTTAAGTAGGGAATATTTTTAGACCACCAAAATTAAGAAGGATTACATATTTAGGCCAAGATTTGATAGTTAGTTATTTAACTATCAAATAAACAAACATCCCAAAAAGAGATTACATTTCCCATGGAAACCAAAAAGCCTCTAAAAATTAATCTTTCATTTATAAAAATCGAAAGTCTACGGGGTGGATCGTGTAGTGTATATGCAAGTATATGTGAAAAAATATATGATGCAACTAAAATAATATTAATCTAAGTAAATATAGAATAAGCACACCAGAATTTTATACTGGTTCGGACCTCCCGTCCTACGTCCAGTCCCGAAGCTCCACTTCGGAATTCGACTAACAAAAACCCTCGCTTCGCCCGGAGGAATAGGCTTGGTTACAACGAATTATTCTTGTCAAATGTGTGTTCTAATATAACACGGATGTTGACTAATTAGAACAATTGCTTCCAATATTTTCTAAGGAATATTGTCTATGAAGAACTGAGTATATGGAAGAGTGAATACAAGTAAAGATTGCTAGAGTGCAGAGATCAAGAATATAGAATAGAGTATAGAATTAGAAAGCGTAAGTAAGTGAAGTAAGTTAGTGTTCTCTTGATTCTTGATGTTATATATAGTTGTAGATAGGTATCTTGAGTAGTTACATCCATTAATGCATCCTCTAAGGTTGCTTCTGTTGATGGTGAAGAGTTGTAGCAAAGAGAAGCGGAGATGTCCATTCACATGTGGCAGTTGCAGTTCATTTCTGAAGTTCGAGTTTGAATTCAGACGTCTGGTATTTGTTTCAGACGTATGATACTATATATTTTTTGAATATAGTAGAGGATCAGACATCTGAGTGCTATTATCAAACTTCTGGTTTAGCCTGTTTGTTGTTCCAGTGAACTATTTCAGACGTCTGGCTTGTGCACCCAAACGTCTGGTATGATGCATGTCAGTTTTTGTGCATTCTTTCTTTTACTTCCTTATACCGATCGACTTATAGTCTCTTGTAGTGTCCTTTGAGCCTAATTCTTGTCTTTCAAGTGATGTTGTTCTAGCAACTACCTGTATATATAAATATATATATGTATATTCAATTTCCATTGTATAGTTGTTGTCATCGAAACCGTAGATTGGATTTCCTAACAAAAATCACTTTGTAAATACTTGGAAAGCACTTCCATATACTTATCTCAACAAGATATGTATATTCACAAAACACTATATTTTCGATACTTAGAAAATATAACCATATACTTATCTCAACGGTGTAAGTATATTCACAAAACATTATGAAAGAATTCTTATTTCAAAATCATATCAAAATGATCAAAAAAATGTTATTTAAATTAGAGATAAGAATAAACCCAAACACTATTCCTTCGGTGCTAAGCATGGAACAAAATTTCCACACCACTATAATTAAGAAGGCCAGTTAAGGGAAATCCAAATCTCAATTCTCTTATAAATTTCTTCGGTAAATCATTTTAATAATCTCTTTCATTTATGGAAGTCTCTTTTACCAAAACACCAAATCTATTTATAAATTTCCTTTATAAATCTCCAAATATGTTTACAAAACTCCCTTATAAATATCAACCATTTATAATCTCTTTTATAAATATCCAAAATCATTTATAATTTTTTTGTAAATATCCAAAACCATTTATAAAATTCTTTTATAAATATCCAAAATCATTTATAAAATACTTTTATAAATATCCAAAATCATATATAAAATTCTTTTATAACTTTCCAAGATCCCTTTTCCAATTTATAAAACTCTTTTATAAACTTTCCTTACTTTAAAAAAAGTTCTTCTCCAAATTCCAAAACACTTTCTAATCTATAACTCTTTAAGTAAATCCTTTTTATTAAATAAAACTTTAAATAATCTTTTCATTAAAAAATAATTTCTTTAGAAATAAATAGTTTATTATTTTCAAACACATTTTATAAAATAATTTATTGTTTAATTATTAAATAAAAGCTTTAATGCCATAAAGATAAATTTTAAACATTTTAAATAACATAATAATAAACTTTAAAAACATTTTAAATAATATTGTAAAATAATTTTAAACAACTTTCAAAATATGATTAATTTACTTTCAAGCAAGATTTCTAATACAATAATTAACTTACTAAAGAATTAATTTTTAGAAAACACTTTGAAAAATAGAAATTAGATAAAAACTTTGTTAAAATAAAATTTAATAAAACATTTCAAATTATAAAATGTGAAGTTAATGTAAAACCATAACTTTCCAAATTATGTAAGAGGCTCAACGACCCCGATGATACTTAAACAAGCTACCATTAAATTCAATTCATCTTCCCAAGTTAAATTACAAGTGTTTGAATGATCGAACATATATGTAAACCAAATCCATAATTAACAATCGACTGTTAACACATCACATATCTAGTATAAATGAATTGGCATTTAAATAAATGTCTAACTTAATGTAATAGCAGAACGAGAATTTATTCTGCTAAACAAATATCATTTAAAATAAATTCTTCCGTTTATTATTATATCGTGTTTATTTTAGCCAAATAGATAACACCAAAGTAGTATGCTTAAATTAACTACATTATTATTCAAACAACGTAATTATATTAAATCAATATTATTTTATCACTTTATATACTATCCATTTCAAAAATGATAATTTATCCAAACCAAACAACAAATAAATTCAACATCCAAGCAGGTAATAAATAATTTTTATCTACCATATAACATATTGATTAACCAAAACGATGAGTTTAACTCATCGAAATTCCAGTTGGCGCCGAAGCGTTTCGGTTTGAACTAAAATCGAACGACGTCCGATTTTAGCCCAAATTTCCACTTGCTCCAGATTCAACCTAATCAGTTTCATTGCAAAGCTTTCGCCATGACAAGCAGAATGCAAAAGGTTTCGTCTGGATTAGACCTCGTATGAGAGAGTTATACCATTTATAAGTTTTTGATTAATTAAAATTAATTAATTATATTTCTGATTACACATTAAACTTATTACCCTAGTTTAAATCTTCTTCCTCGTTATCATAAACCATTGCCTTAAATTGGAGCTAAAATTCACTATGGTTTACCCCTTCCTTTGTCTCTCTCTCTCTCTCTCCACATAAGACAAAACCCAAAACCAATTGCACCTTTGAACTCCACATCCGATGAGCTTCGCCATGGACCACACGTTCTCAGTTCAGCCTCTCCCCATTAATTCGCGACTTTGGCCCCCTTCCATCGACATGCGTTGCATTCTTGCACCGAAGCCCTCAAAAAACTCACCACCGATGCTAAACGACACCCCTAACCCGAATCCAATATCTGATTTGCAAATCATCGCCACAATTCTTCACAAAACCCAACCCTTGTTTTAACAATAATCTGCACAATACTACCGCACCCACTGTAGATCCCCGAAACACCATAAATTCATACCAAATTAATGATCTGGGATCAACGAAGTTAAAGAAACTTGTTTTAGAATTTTCCGTTGAGTGGATCTCAAGATAATAATTTTCAAAGATCTAAATGTTTGCTTTCTCCTCTTGTTTTTTTTCTCATTTTTTTAGGCACAGGCGAAAAGGAAATGAATGAGGAAAGAGAAAGAAAGTGTGATGGGTTATGAATGGTCATGGGTTAGCTATAAAATTCAATTTTTTTCGACATTTCGCTGCATAGCTTTTCGTTCGCGTACGTACTCCGAATGACAAAACAAAAATACAATCATGCTTAGAACAGCGATGCGACCCTAAAATATAATAATATACACTGTGTTATCCCGCCTTTTGGCAAGGCCGTGACACCAAGGACTTGACTAGAAACTAAAGACGATCCGCCCCGGAGATCAGTTATCTACAGGTCCATGATGGATACAGGCAATCTTGGTCCAAGTCTGTATCAAGCTATAATTAGCATGGTATGACAAGCAAAGCTATGAAAGGTAGCATTCCAAATTTCAGGTCAATCAGAGTTCGTATGTTCAAGTTGTGGATCGATCAAGATCCATGTGGAATATATCATTTCATATCCATCTCCTTCACATCCATCCATTTTGTATCCATCGAGTTTGGACCGACCTCATCATTCATTAGCGACATGCTTTGTATCAATCACCCACTTGATCGATACGAAGAGGAGAACCACAGATCGATACGAAGAAAGAACTTCGACATCGATACGAAACCACACATGAAGCATCGATACGAAAGCAATGGAAATTCATCAATACGAAGAGCTTGGCACTAGATGGATACAAAGGACACAGTCAAACCAAAGGAAGCGGTCTACAAGCATGAAATGTGGATCTCCCCAGAATTCTCGCTCCACGCCATCGATACGAATCCATCAGCCAACTTGCAAATCCAACCTTGGATCGATCATAACTCAAGAACTACAAGTCTAAATGCTATGAAATTTCCACAAGAGCTTGCTTATCACCTCAAGATTCTCCCTGATCGATCGCAACTCGAATGGAGCCAAACTTGATTGGTCGAAGACATAGGGATCGATCCAACCAACCCTAGATTGGTCTGGTGGGCCCACCCACATGTGAGAAGAGGTATCCCGAGGTTTGAGGGAGATATTTCCAGATCCACTCCTATAAATAGCACCCCTACGCCTACTGAAAAAGGACTTTTGGCTCTCTTACGCCGTTACTCTACTGAAACTCCATTGTAACTTGAGTACTAGTGATTTGTACTGTTGTAAATCAGTTGAGAATCATCAATAAACAACAAACTATTCAAAGTGGACGAAGGCTACAACACCGAACCACTATAAACTCTTGTCTCTTTCTATTTCTGCATACTTTTATTGGTGTGATTGTTAGATTAGCCTCTTTTTCCATTTAATTTCTTCATTCTAATCTCTTCAATTACATCCGAAGAGTGTTGTGCCCAATTTTGGTACAAACACTTTGGTGCTTTCATTGAGAAAATTCTGTTTTTCTCCGAGTCCATGGATCCCCTGCCATTATTAGGTTGATAAAATCTAAGTAGGAGATCCAGATCTGTCTTCTATTAGTTTCTTCCATTCTACTCAGATTACTCTAGATCTAGGAAGAGCTACGTTCATCATGGTGCGCACTACCAGAGTTGCTTCCAATGCTGTAGATCTAGAAGGAAGGGATAGGCAAAATCCCATGCAGCTGACCACAGCAGGCTAAAGTTAAGCTGGAGCTCTAGATCCACTTGGTCCGGTGACTAGAGAGGAGTTCCAAACCCTTATGCAAGAGCTTACTCAGAGCAGTTAGGAGCTCGCTCAGTAGATCCATGCCAAACGGAGCTCGCAAACCAGTTGATCAAGGTAAGGCAAGGGAGATCTAGAAGGGAGCATGCCTCTTATTCCTTGTCTGAAAGCTCAGTGTCCTCTGACTCCAATCACAGATCTACACGCCGTTGGTTGGATTGAAACTATGCAGAAGCCTCCTGGCACCAGCATGTTGTGAATCTTGGACAGGCCAGGATTGGTCCTTCCATAGGGCATCAGGTTGGACCCTCCTCCCGAGGAGGGACACTCCTTATCACACCACTCATGACCATGCAGCTTCTGCTGCCATAGATCTGGAAGCCTAGATCCATAACCAACAGGATCCAACCCTCGTCAATGCATTCATGCTCAGGATCCTCACTTCCATGAAGACCGGGAGCCAAGGAGGTGTGGATAGGACCATAGACAACAATCAGACTGTCCCCGTAAATGGAACCCGACCATGCCTTGGCCCCAAACATCCAGATGCTTGACATTCCAACCATGATACGCCAAATGATTTGAGAAAGTCAAGGCCTCACAAATGATGATTGGGGAATCTCCCGAAGTCACACTCCGTTCAGCAATGACATTCTTTATATAGAACCACCCCGTCGATTCAGGATGCCGACCTTGCCGGTGTACGAAGGAAATTCGGATCCTAACCAGCATATCCTGAAATATGAATGGCTCATGAACGCCGCTCGAGCTGACAATGCGGTTAAGTGTAGAAGCTTCCCTATCTCCTTTGGAGGCATTGCGACTATGTGGTTCACTCGTCTACCACCCAGATCTATTTCATGTTTTGATCAGTTGGCTACTAAGTTTGTCGAGTAGTTCCGTATGCATGCTACGAGACCGAAGGATGTTAATACTTTGTCCAGTGTTACTCAAGCTCCAGGGGAGACTCTTAGACACTATCTAGAAAGGTTCAATGCTGCTTGCGCCGAGGTCAGCAACCCCAATGACAACTCTATTCTATTAGCATTGACTAAAGGGATCGATCCAGATTCCAAATTTGGTGATTGGTTGACTGGGAAACCCCCCGCTTCGTTGGATCGTTTCTATGCTAAGGCAGCCTGGTTTTTAAGGAGAGAAGATGTTAGACGATCTAGGAAGCAGGACATTGTGGGGCCTAGTGGTGAAGGCATTCAGGGCAATGTTGAAGTAAAGCAGATCGGTGAGAATTCTGGTAAAGTACAGTTGAACATACAGAACAAGCAAGGTGAATAGAAGGGTAATGGAGGTCAGGGATAGAAGAGAGACCCACATCACGGGAGACCCAGAGCTCCTTATTCGATCGATATACTCCCTTAAACAAGTCACTGGAAAATGTTTATCTTCAAACTTGTAATACCAGACAATATAAGAAGCCAGCTCCGAAACCGTCATCTAAGAAAAAAATTCAGATCGGGAAGTTTTGTAGGTTGTTACGGCCATAACACCAATGAGTGCCGCCATTTGCAAGATATCATCGAGAGATTGATTAGAGAAAGAAAATTAGAACAGTTAGTCCGGGCTCCGCATGATGGAGGTGCGGGCCCGTCTAATCTAAATCAAGGTCAAGGCCAAGCTAGGCCTGAAGAATCCACGCGTAATGGCCGGAGGTTGGTAATTAATATTGTAAGTGGTGGTCCTCCTCCGGCTGATCGGAGCTGGAAGGAAATGGAGTCATATGCCAGTTTGATTAGGCATGTGGACTTTGAATGTTATAGTAATACCGATGACGGAGCCCCAGCAAAACAACAGAGGACGATGACAGACGACATCATTTTTAGAAATCGTTATGCTGACAGAGTCGAGGCCCCCACTATCGATCCAGTGGTTATTTCAGCCCAAATAGGCCCTACTTGGATGAAGAGGATGTTAGTCGACAGTGGAAGTTCTGTCAATATACTTTTCAAGCGCGCTTATGACCAAATGAGGATGGAAGCGAAAGATCTGAAACCATGTTAGTCGCGTATACATGGTTTTAATGGAAGTGCAACCATACCAGCTAGGATGGTAAGGTTACCTATTAAGTTGGTATTGGAGATCGTCGGGGAGTCCGGATGTTGCAGTTTGTTGTGTTGGACATACATTCCCCTTATAATGCTTTTTTGGGTCAACCGACCCTCGCAGATTTCAAGGCAGCAATTGCCCCTTAGTGTTTAACTCTGGAGTTCCCCACTTATAATGGGGTCTGAGTAGTACATGGTGATCAGGCGGTGGGACGTGCCTGTTATGTTGCAGAGCTGCGGGATGCGAATCAGAATGAGAAAGGAAAGGGCATAGAGGAATCTCTCTACGTCCGTTTTTCAGAAAATTGATAACTAACACCTGGGCCTAGGCTCGGGCGCCACAACCAGTTCCTTAAGGACCTTGATCCCAGAGACAATAATGATGAGAAGGAAGTCAAAGTTTGCCAGGCTTCCCCGGTAGAGTTGACGATTAATGTTCCAATCGATGATGATGACGATTCCAAAATGGTAAAGGTCGGGTCTCAACTCAGCCCCTAGATAAGAAAGGAATTGGTTGATTTTCTCCAGGCGAACCTCGATGTGTTTGCCTAGACTCATTCAGACATGTGTGGGATCTCGCCGAACATCGTGAGCGATGCATTAAATATCGACCCGCGGCACGTCCCGGTGAAACAAAAAAGGCGCGGTATAGATCCAGAGAGATCTGCCACCCTGAAGGAAGAAGTGGATAAACTCAAGACTAATGGGTTTATTCGTCATGCTTTATACCCAAAGTTGGTATCAAATCCAGTGCTTGTCAAAAAGTCGAATGGGAAGTGGCGAACATGTGTGGACTACTCAGATCTGAACAAAGTCTGCCCAAAAGACAATTTTCCTCTTCCTAGAATTGATTGACCGGTGGATTCAACAGCCGGACATGAGCTCTTATCTTTCATGGCCGCCTACTGCGGCTACAATCAAATCCTGATGCACCTTCCCGACTAGGAACATACCAGCTTCATCACTGATCTGGGACTCTATTGCTACAAAGTGATGCCGTTTGGACTTAAAAATGCTGGAGCAACTTATTAGAGGCTTGTGAACCGAATGTTCACTAACTAGATCGGAAAGACCATGGAGGTGTACGTTTACGATATGCTCGTGAAGTTGCGACTATCTATAAACCACGTTAGTGATTTAGAAACAATGTTTACATACTCCGACAGTACATAATGAAGCTCAATCTGTTGAAGTGTCATTTCGGAGTTGCATCAGGAAAATTCCTTGGATTCATCGTCAATGCTGGAATTGAAGCCAATCCTGAAAAAATCAGGGCGATTCGGAATCTTGAAACTCCCAGAACCATAAAGCAGGTGCAAATCCTCAATGGGAAGGTGGCAGCCTTAAGCAGATTCATTTCCAGATCTACTAACAAGTGCATTCCTTTCTTCGATCTGATCAGAAAAGGAAAACGAAATTTCGAGTGGACAGAGGAGTGCGAAGGCGCATTCCAAGCACTGGTTCAGTATCTGGCAACACCACCTATCTTGTTGAAGTCGGTTGATCATAAGTGATTATATGTCTATCTGGTGGTTTTGGCAAACGCAATCAGTGCTGCTTTGATTCGAGAAGAGGATCAGATCCAACGACCGGTCTATTGTATCAGCAAAAGATTAACTGGGGCAAAAAGAAACTACCCGGAGGTGGAAAGCTGGATTATTATCTTGTCATAGCCTCGAGGAAGCTCCATGCATATTTCCAAGTTCATCTGGTCACTGCCTACACCGACTAGCCATTGCTGCAGATCTTAACATGACCTGAGACATCTGGTAGATTGCTTAAATGGAACATCCAATTGAGTCAATTTGATATCACTTATACACCAAGGCGAGCTATTCAAGGAAAAGTTCTTGCAGATTTTATAGCTGAATTGACCTTGCTAGAGGATTTTCCCGAAGCCAGTGAATCTCCCAAGTGTACATGGAAGCTATACACTGATGGTGCATCAAACGACCGTTTCTCAAGCGCTGGAGTGGTACTTGAAACCCTAGAAGGTCGATCCATATGCTATGCTCTGAAGTTTGACTTCCGCGCGACTAACAATGAAGCCGAGTACTGTTCAACGACGGAATTTCTATCGAATTAGAAAACCGTCGAATGAATTTTGAAATAAAATAACCGCAAGCGCACGGCGTACACTTGTAGTACGTGGCGAATACGGGTCCATCCGCAGGGAATTGATGATTTTAAAAATCTATTCAATCAAATTAAACCAAAGTCGAGTGAAAGTTAAGCTAGAGAATTAGAGAATTAACTAACTAACTAAAAGAAAAGAAATGCAAATATAAGAGTTAAATGACAATTTAGAGAATAAATCCACTCTCTAGATCATGTAGTTCAACACATATGAAATCATAATCTCTCTTTTTTGGTCATTAGTGCTTTAATTGATGTGTTTATCATAAGTATGGCATATTTGTGCTGCTGATTAGCCAACATAAGCCATCAAACCATAACACACCCCTTAAACCACTTACTAACTTCCATGGAATTTGACAATGAAATCTATTTTAAGTATGGCCTATTAACTATTGATTAGAAATATAGACCATCAAATTTTAATTTCAAATCACTTTCTTATGCCATAATCATATTTTGATGAAGAGGCATTTGTGTTAGTGATTGTTTAAGCATAGCCTATTTGGTGTCAACAATGTAGGCTATCAAATTCAAGACAAAAACAACAATTAAACCACTTCAATCATCATCATTAAGCACAAAAAGAGAGCATGAATTAACAAATAGTTGAAGCTACATAATTAGAGAGTTTCATTACCTCTAAATTGAAGGGGTTTAGCCTCTCATATTTGTCATTTGATTAACAAATGTAGCTTGCAACATGAAAGCAAAAAGAAAGCAAAATGAAAGCTAAATGAAAGAAAACTATTCTAATTGCATAAAAGAAAATCTACACTACTAGCATGAAAGGAAATGAACATGTAATTAAAAGGAAACAATAATTACATTGCATAAAAAAAGGAAAGTTACATGAAGTAGAAATGGCTAAGTAGACATGAAAAGAAAGAAGAGAACTTGATTTATTTTTGAGCCTAAACTAAACTAAAGAGAGACTAAGGGAGAGGAAGTTACATGAAACATAAGGGGATTTTATACATGTGCTAAACCCTAATTCATATATTTGGGGAATGCCCAAAATACCCTCTTAGGAAGTGTGGTGGCCAAGTTATCATTAGCTTCAATAATCCCTCACTTAAATGTACATGAAGCCATTAATTTCATAAGCATGTGCATTAGCCTCTAATTTGTACATTAAGGTAGGTGGGTAGGTGGGGTCCTCAATTATCTTCACTTTGAATTATTTCCATCTTCATTTGTTCTCTTCACTCTTCTGCATGCATATATCATCATGAAACCACTTGTACATGAATTTAAATTCCTACAAAATAATATAGAAAATTTCAATTAAATTTTCGAAAATTAACATATGCACAAAAATGACCATTTTGCCCTTGGATGAAGATGAATATGTGACAATTTGAAATAATTTGAATTTTGGTTTAAACAAGTTAAAATACACAATATGATCATTTATTTAATTTAAATAGATTAAATATGGTGGTAAAAATATACACATTTGCGTGCACATCAAATACCCCCATACTTATCTTTTTATTCGTCCTCAAATAAAGGAAAACTAAGATAAATCTGTTTTCATAGGGAGCACGATTGCATTGAGCGTATGCAACAAGCTGTTAAACCTCTAGGTGTCCCCAGTAGGACGAGTGTTGTCTCGTGAGGGTTTTCAGCAGATACTACCCACAAAATCCAAATGCATGATGAAAATATTTACAAAATGCAAGATTTATTTGCAAAGATGTGAATGCAAGTTTTTGAAAATATTTACGAATGAAGGATTTACTTTTAAATTAACACAAATAAGTTAAATATAGGTTTGGTCGTTATCTTTAAATTTAAGTCATTTACTCGTCAAAATTTCCAACAAAAATTGAGTTATCATAACATATAGACAATAGTTTAACTCGTTGTTTCAGTTGATAACAAAGTGTAACCATGAAATAGGTCCTTAGTTGATTATCAAAGTTTATTAAAGTGGTATTTCATTTCATTTCAATAACAAATCAAATCAAATCAAATAAGTTAAAATAGTGCTTGGATTTCATTTGCTTACTCTCTCCATTTTTTGAAAATTTTATTGATATTTACAATATTTACATATGCCTAACTCATATAAACTGAGGCCAGATATATTACCCATGCACTGCCTTGCGAACTGATGTGAGGGGAATACAGAGCGTGGCGAGTGAACACACGAGTGTGAACACCTATTGACTGTAGGCGTTATTAAAAAGAATTTTTATATATATACACCTAGCTCAGATAAACTGAGGCCAGATATACCGATCATGCACTGCCTTTCGGGCTTACGTGAGAAAGGTACAGAGCATGGCGAGTGTACACACAAGTGTGCACACCTGTCGACCGTAGGTGTTAATAAAAAATATTTACATATATACAAATGTTTTTTTCTTTTTCAGATTTTTTTTATAGAAAGAGATAGTTTTTGCAAAATCATCTTAGCACCACTTAACTTAGAAGACAAAAAAATGTTATATCCTTTAATTTAAATCAACCACTTTTTTAAAACAAAGATTTTCAATTAGGATATATTTCATAATTATCACGTATGAATCTTCCTATATACTAGTTAAACCATTATTATTTGTAATCAAACTTCGTTTTTATTTTGGTTAAGACGAATAAATTTTCAAAAATTTCAATTTAATAAACCAAAACCATATATTTATCTTATAGTGTTTCTTTAAAAATAAATTAAAATGCTTAAAAAAAATTTGTTTGTTTTTTTGTTTTTGAGATTTTTTTTAAATTTTGGAAAAATTGAAAATGATGGTGAGTCTCCCCCCACACTTGATTTTGACTATATCACCACAATCAACCTAAGTGGAAGGAGAAAAATAAAAATAAAAACATGACCATTATTTAAATGAAAATTAACGGTATTTACACGAGATCAGAAAGTATATCGTCAAAAAGTAAATGAAACGGTCTTCCAAAGACCGATTCATTTGTCTCGTCAAGTATAAGAGACACAGCTTAAGCTCGGAAAACCAAACCATACAAGATTTCGAAGTTGAATTTGGATTTGGAAAAACGAATGCCGTTTTATTAAAAATTGTACGAGTCGTTTTATTTTCAATGATTTTTGGGGTTGATAAAACGATTGATTGAAGTTCAAGTTTATTTTCACCAAATTGAAATTCAAGCTGTTCATTGAAAAATTCTTCAGAATTATTGATTTCAAAATCAAATTGGTGATTTAAATCTTCCCCATCAGAGTTTAACGACTCGTTTTCAAAAAGTCCATAAAACTCGTGTTTGTTAAATTCGACTTCCTTTGTTGGATTATCAACAACTTCATTGCGTATCTCAAGTTCAAAATCCAAAGTTGTTGTATTCAAATTTTCAGAAAAAGGAAGATTGAAATTTAAACCGAGTTTCTCACCCTCAAAAGAATTGAAATCCAAGTCAATCACCAAATTTTCAACAACTTCATTAAGATCGTTATTTTCAATTTCAAAAGTTGTTATTTGAAAATGGTCGATTTGGGTAAAAGATGGATTATTGTTTGACTCGTCACACATTGGAATTTGATTTTGTTTTTCACGTTGTTTCGTATATGTTTCAAACAACGAATTCGTGTGATCATTGTAAATTTCGTTCATTTGCTCAACAAAATCCAATTTATAATTATTAACATGAGGATTTTCAATTTGGATTTGTTGAGGACAAAGATTTTCAATCGTAACATGGTCAAGATTATTCCCATTGCCAAAGTTGTTTGAAAAGTTGTTTCCATTTTCATTTTGAGTTTGAAATTCATTTTGGAGTTCGAAATTGAATTGGCATGGGTTATAATCGAAATCGTTTGAATTTTGAATTGAATTCAAATTTTGAAATCCTTGACTCGAGTTGTTACACAAATATGAATTACACAAATCATTTATCATTTGATTTTGTTGTGTAGAGATTTCAAGTAGAGATGAAATGCTATTTTCGAGATTCGAGGGTTGGTCATTTTTTTGAAAATTTTGTTGTTCAAAATTCGAATTGTTTAAGGAATAGTTGTCGTTAAAATATCCATACGAATTTGGAGTGAAGTCATATGGATTATATTGATTTTCACAACTATTGTATAATTCAAATGAGTGGGGAAACTCGGACATTTTCAAGAATGGTTTTGTTTTTTTGGAGGATAAATATTTACAAATAAAATTTATTTTTTCAAAAGGGAAATTGATTTTTTTTGAAAAGATTTTATAATTTTTTTTTTGGATTTTGGTTTTTCTAATTTTTTTTGGTTTTTTTTTAAAAAAAATTTCTAAGAAAAAGGATTTAAAAATTTCAAAGGAAAAGGAAAGGGAATATATACAAAAAAAAAATTAGTTTTGGATTTTTTGAATTTTTTTATTTTAATATATGCATGAACTAATGCAACTAAATGAATTATCCTAAGTTAACCCAAAATTGTATAATCACACATTGTCTTAGATAAACAAGATAGTTCTCAGCCAGGTAACGGGCAGGGGTTATCGGTGCACCACGGATCACCGTAGCAATGCAACCGAAGGTTTAAGTACCTTCAGAGGAACAACCACTATAATATTTACGAATCACCGTAATATTTATAAATGGTTATTACTCTGCCGTAGCCTAGACACCAAGAAATTAAATTGTTCAAAGAAGACAACTTGTCAATATACAATTAAGTGTTATCGATGTCTAACCGTTATTGCTAATCAAAATTCTAGGATGAAATGCAAAGCAGAAATTAAATGTGTATTAACAATGCAACTACGAATGGATTTTGTTTTTGTTTTTTTGTTTTTTTTTCTGAGTATTTTTTTAAATGCAAGTAAACAACAATGCAAGACAAACAAAAATAATAGATATATACAATGCAAGGAAAATAAAGAGAAAATTATAAATAAGCAAGCAGTTTTTTTTGGCAAGCTCAGCACGCAAGCAATTTATTTTAGCAGGCACTTCTGCTCCTTCTGCAATTCTGCTTTGGCAACCTGAAATAAAAACAAAATATATATATAGTTTTTTTTGTTTTTTTTTGAAAAGGAAATTTAAAATTGAAGTTATACTTAAAAAAAAATAATTAATATATCAAAGAAGAAATTAACTCAAAACAAAACAAAATTAGAAAAAAACTCCTTTTTTTTAAAGGATGAAATAAAAACAAAGTAAACACAACAAATTAAGTAAAGACTTTTTTTTAACATATGAACAAAACAAAATTAAAACAAACAAAAGAAAAAAAAAGGTTCACCCACTAACTTATAACTCGGCCCAGAAGAAAACTGTCCCAACTTTTATCATCCCCAAAACCAAACTAATCAAACCAACTCAAAATGAAAAAAAAAACAAAAATTCAATTCCTTCGAAAATTTACCGCTCGTTCCAAAAATTAAATCGAAATTCTCAAAAAAAAATTAAATCAACTGACGTGATGCGGTTTTCGTGAGTTCGCGATTCGAGGCAATGATTGTTGGTGGAGAGGTGATTGGGGTTCGAGTCTGAAGGGGTGGTCGCGGTGATGTTTGGCGATTGGGAAGGTGATTCATTTGCTATGAAGTGGTTCGTATCAGCCAGGTGGAGGAAGTCGATCAGCCAGGTTGAGGAGATGGTCGCGTGGTGATGTCCAATTGATGGGTTTCTGGTAGTTCGACTTCGATTGGATTGCGGTGGATTGTAGGGGTAGTCGCAGTTAGGAGCACTGTCAGTTTTGGTTGGGATGATGTTGAGCTACGGTGTATTGATTGATGTAGCAGATTGTGTTTGGAGTAGATTGTAGTGGTTTGCTTGATGTAGCAGATTGTATCAGTTGTATTTGGAGCACAACGTGTATTTGTTTGAATGATAGTGGATTATGGTAGTGGATTATGATGGGTAAAGGAGATTGAGGTTGGCTTTGTTGATGTAGGAAAGGGGAAGTTGGATGAAGGTCAGGTGTTGAAGGGATGGTGTTAGTGGAATTGTGGGAAGGAGGTGGTGGTGAGATTGTCACAGTGAATGAAAGGCGGTTGAGTGACTTGACTGTAGTGAAGTGGTGGAGGAGGTTGATGTACACGAAGTTGTTGAATGGTTTGTTGTGAAGGCACTGTAGTGAACTAGGCAGTAGGAAGGAGTTTGCAAGGGTGTTTTGAGAAGAAGTGGCAAGAGGCTGATGTATGGAAGCTAGCAATGGGTAGCGATGAAGATATGCAGAAAGTAAGTGATGCAGGAAGTAAGTGTTGATACGATGAAGTTTGTTGAAGGACAGAGGATTGTGGAGAAGTTTGTATGGGCAGAGTAATTGCTAGTTTGTGAAAAGAAATGGTTATGAAGGTGGTTGTTGTATGATGATGTAGTGGATGAGGATGTATTGCAGTTTGAGTTTGAGGAAGCTTGGGTGATTCGGCAAGGCAAGTTGAACTTGCAGTCAGTGTTGGTTGTAGAGGAGAGGACGGTTCATTACCGATGTTCGAGTTTGGCAGTGGGTGTTATGTTGAAGTAGTAGAAGTCAGTAATGGTTTGTGAGGGTTGTAGGAGAATGGCAGTGAGGATGTGGTCGAGCAGCAAGGTAGGTCAGTGTGGAAGTTGTTTACTGATGCAACTGTGGTTAGGGAATGCAGGGGAAGAGCAGTGGAATGTTGATCAATAGGGTGGTGGTTGTACCGCACTGTGTAGGAGATGGCAGTGGACTGTTGAACAGGTTGTATCTATGTAACATGTTGGTCTGATGGTAGACAGTGTGGTGGTGGTGTTGATTGGCGTCGCGGTCCCGAGGAAAAGGAGGAGAAACAGTTTCGAGAAACAAATGATGGTCTGTGAGTGATGTCGATAGTACGCACAGTGAACTGGTATAAG
This sequence comes from Allium fistulosum, assembly GCA_030737815.1. NCBI lineage: Eukaryota > Viridiplantae > Streptophyta > Magnoliopsida > Asparagales > Amaryllidaceae > Allium > Allium fistulosum. Next base: position 409,638,510 of record CM060904.1, on the reverse strand, counting down.
TCTGTGATAATGCAGATGCACTGTTGTAGTGGGAGTAGAGATGGACAAAATAATAGAGAGAAGGTTAAAGATGTTTTGATGAAAATTTGTGTGTTAGTTTGAACAGTTGAAGTAGGTAGTTTGTAGTTGATATCAAGTAGCAGTATGGTAGTGGATTAGTCAGTGTAGCTTGTAGAGGTTGGTGTATATGTGTAGAGTGGAGAACTTGATAGTGTTGAACTTGACAGTGAGAATTTGTGGTTTGTGGTTGAAGTAGCAGGAATGCAGGGGATGAGCAGTGAAAGTGAACAGAAAATTCAATGAAATAGTGTTTTTGTAAACCTTTTTTTTTAACTAAAAATTGTAAAAGCAATGTAAAAAAATAATGTAAAATGGAAAAAGGAATAAAATATTTTTTTTCTTTTTGAATAAAATTGTGTATGTCTTTTTTTTTGTAAATGCAATGCAAAACGAAAAACACAATCACACAAACAATGTAAGCACAAATCACATACACACAACCAAAATGATTTTTTTTAAACTACAAATTAACACAACAACAAACACACAACGAAAATCAAACGAAAAATAATTCAAAGAATAGAAAATTAAAATCAAAACAAATTCCCCGGCAACGGCGCCAAAAACTTGTTCGACGACGGAATTTCTATCGAATTAGAAAACCGTCGAACGAATTTTGAAATAAAATAACCACAAGCGCACGGCGTACACTTGTGTTACGTGGCGAATACGGGTCGATCCGCAGGGAATTGATGATTTTAAAAATTTATTCAATCAAATTAAACCAAAGTCGAGTGAAAGTTAAGCTAGAGAATTAGAGAATTAACTAACTAACTAAAAGAAAAGAAATGCAAATATAAGAGTTAAATGACTATTTAGAGAATAAATCCACTCTCTAGATCATGTAGTTCAACACATATGAAATCATAATCTCTTTTTTTTGTCATTAGTGCTTTAATTGATGTGTTTATCATAAGTATGGCATATTTGTGCTATTGATTAGCCAACATAAGCCATCAAACTATAACACACCCCTTAAACCACTTACTAACTTCCATGGAATTTGACAATGAAAATGAAAATGAAATCTATTTTAAGTATGGCCTATTAACTATTGATTAGAAAAATAGACCATCAAATTTTAATTTCAAATCACATTCTTATGCCATAATCATATTTTGATGAAGAGGCATCTGTGTTAGTGATTGTTTAAGCATAGCCTATTTAGTGTCAACAATATAGGCTATCAAATTCAAGACAAAAACAACAATTAAACCACTTCAATCATCATCATTAAGCACAAAAAGAGAGCATGAATTAACAAATAGTTGAAGCTACATAATTAGAGAGCTTCATTACCCCTAAATTGAAGGGGTTTAGCCTCTCATATTTGTCATTTGATTAACAAATGTAGCTTGCAACATGAAAGCAAAAAGAAAGCAAAATGAAAGCTAAATGAAAGAAAACTATTCTAATTGCATAAAAGAAAATCTACACTACTAGCATGAAAGGAAATGAACATGTAATTAAAAGGAAACAATAATTACATTGCATAAAAAAAAGGAAAGTTACATGAAGTAGAAATGGCTAAGTAGCCATGAAAAGAAAGAAGAGAACTTGATTTATTTTTGAGCCTAAACTAAACTAAAGAGAGACTAAGGGAGAGGAAGTTACATGAAACATAAGGGGATTTTATACATGTGCTAAACCTTAATTCATATTTTTGGGGAATGCCCAAAATACCCTCTTAGGAAGTGTGGTGGCCAAGTTATCATTAGCTTCAATAATCCCTCACTTAAATGTACATGAAGCCATTAATTTCATAAGCATGTGCATTAGCCTCTAATTTGTACATTAAGGTAGGTGGGTAGGTGGGGTCCTCCATTATCTTCACTTTGAATTATTTCCATCTTCATTTGTTCTCTTCACTCTTCTGCATGCATATATCATCATGAAACCACTTGTATATGAATTTAAATTCCTACAAAATAATATAGAAAATTTCAATTAAATTTTAGAAAATTAACATATGCACAAAAATGACCATTTTGCCCTTGGATGAAGATGAATATGTGACAACTTGAAATAATTTGAATTTTGGTTTAAACAAGTTAAAATACCCAATATGATCATTTATTTAATTTAAATAGATTAAATATGGTGGTAAAAATATACACATTTACGTGCACATCAAGTACGAAGCTTTGCTTGCTGGACTTAGGCTTGCCAGAGACTTGGGAGTCATTACTGTGGAAAGTTACTATGATTTGCAATTGTTCGTATGCCAGGTCGAGGGGAGTATCAAGCCAGAGACTGGAGATTGGCCACCTACCTTACTCGAGTTCAGGAAGTGTTGAATCAGTTCGACTATTATGTTATCCACTATATACCCCGAGAGCAAAATCAGAAAGCTGATTCTTTAGGAAAACTGACCAGCACTGGCGAAGCACAGCAGATGGGAAGAATCCCAGTGGAGACCCTTACTGCTCCAAGTATCGATCTGATGGAGGCCAATCTGGTATACAAGACAACACCCGAGAGGGAGTCTTAGATAACTCTAATCAGAAATTATCTTGAGCATGGAGCATTACCCGAACGTAGAAGCGAGAAAAGACGGGTTCTCCAAAAAGCTTCGCGATTTAATATCTAGAATGAAGTCCTGTACAGGAGGGGATATTCTGTTCCTTCACTCCGGTGTATCGCCCATGATGAGATCAAATGAGTGTTACCTGATGTGCATGAGGGAGAGAGTGGCGACCACACCGGGGGGAAAGTCCTTGCGAAAAAGATACTCAGATACGGATATTACCGGCCAACCATAAACCGAGACGCATCGGATTACGCTAAGAGATGTGACAGGTGCTAGAAACATGATGGGATTCCAAGAGCCCCGCCAACCGAGATTACTCAGATGGTCAGCCCATGGCCGTTCGCCACTTGGGGCATTGATATAATATGGTCTTTACCCCTAGCCAAAGGTGGTGCGAAGTACGCCATCATTGTAGTTGACTACTTTACTAAATGGGTGGAAGCCGGGCACTTTGCTACTATCACAACGAAGAAAGTAATCAACTTTGTTGTACGTAACATCATCTGTTGCTTTGGCCTCCAACGAATGATTATAACCAATAACGGAGCCCGATTCTATAGTACCGAGTTTAAAGATTTCTGTCATCGCTACCGCATCCAGAAGACGTTCTCAGTAGTGGCTCACCCTTAAGCGAATGGACAACTCGAAGCTGTTAATAAAGTTATCAAGTCCATTTTGAAGAAATGACTGGAGAAGGCTGGAGGTAAGTGGGTCGATGAGCTCTCCATGGCCATATGGGCATATCGAACTACCCACAAGTCCACGACCAGCCATACTCCTTTTGCACTTTCCTATGGTTCTGAAGCCGTTATTCCAGTTGAACTAGAAGTACCTTCTCATAGTGTGACCTATTATGATCCAAAGACGAATGCCATCTTACTCGCTGAATCTTTGGATTAACTGGATAAGAAGCGTGAAGAGGTTGATTTAAGGGCAGCCGCCCATCGCAGTTGAGTCGCCCAATTATACAATGCTAAGGTTCAACCTAAAACCTTCGAAATTGTCAATCTCGTACTTAAACGAGTTTATCCGGTCCCTTCACAAATGAAACTGACATGGGAAGGACCGTATGTCATTGAGCGAAGACTTGGAGACGGCACACTTAAATTATCAACTGTTGACGGTCTCACTTTACCAAGGGCATTGAACAGCGAGAGTCTTCACCGCTATTACATATAATCTGGCTTTTATTCATTCAGTCTGCATTTCTTTAGAAATTTGTTTATGCAAATTTAGAATTTGAACTAATAAGGCAACTGACTTTGCCGTACTTTCTTATTTCAGCAATAAAGCGCAGACTCATCAAGCCAGATTGGCGATTCTTGAAGTGCATCGTGTGACCGTCACGATGTACGAAGAGCTAAGTCCTATCCTACGGTGAAACTCATTCAAATAGGGAGTGATCATGATCCGACCGATCACTCGCTAAGTGAAACCCCGAGCTCGGGGGCAAGCAATGATAAAAGTAAAGGAGGATTGAAACACGACGATCCTTCAATGAACTCCAGCTCCCAGAGTGCGAGCTGAAGTACAAACTCCAAAATCTAGGCTTGAGGAGGATGGATCCATCCATCCACGACCTCGCCTCAATCCAAGCTCAAGGAGGAAGGATCCGACCATCCACGACATCGCCTCAATCCAAGCTCGAGGAGGATGGATCCATCCATCCACGACCTCGCCTCAATCCAAGCTCGAGGAGGATGGATCCATCCATCCACGACCTTACCTCAATCCAAGCTCGAGGAGGATGGATCTGTCCATCCACGACCTCGCTTATTTCCAAAGCTCGAGGAGGATTGATCCGTCCATCCACGACCTCGCTTATTTTCAAAGCTCGAAGAAGATGGATCCATCCATCTACGACTTCCCTTACCGGATAAAGGCGGATGCGATCCGACCATGCACAACCTTGACCAACTCCTTGTTCCCAGAGTGCGAACAAAATCCTAATGCTTAAACATATGTGATTAATCATCTATCAACTGACTCTAGATTCCCGGAGTGTGAAATAGAGTATAAACATTAAAATGGGTGAGGCCAACCACCCATAAAATAACTTATGTCCCCGGAGTGTGGATGTTATTCTAAACATTAAGAAGGCGTGACCGACTACCAACATTCAAGTCTAATCCCTAGAGTGTGGATGCAAATATCAGCAAGTAAGCGAGTGTGATCCGACCGCTCAAACTCGTGTCACTTTAACTTTTTTTTCGACCAAGTTAAGTTAAAGTTGGTAACCCTCTCATGTGGGCTCTATAGCAGTCTGTTTTGTGACAACGGGAGCTTCTGTTTCAGGTCTACGGCGCAGTCGCCGGATTTTGAAGCGTGAGGTGGCGCTATTTGATGTGCAGTTTCGGAGGATAGCCTACCAGAGCCAGATGGTTTCGAAGGTCCTTTCGATGGTGGAGATTGCGACCTGGAGCGGCGTTTGCTTTGATATGACTTTTCCTTCTCCCTATCATTGTGCTCATGTTCTTGGCTGGAGTAATAGCCGCGACCGTAGTCTCTCTTACTTTCACGTCGCTGTGATTCAGAGTGTGAACTGGAAGAATGGCGTGAAGAGCGAAGATTGTGGAGCATGGACCCTTGTTTCACCATCATGTCCGTAAAATGAAAAGAGAACCAGAATTAGTTATCTCCAGAAATTAAGAAGCATGTGATTAGAAGTCATGTGGTGCCGTGAAGTGTATGTATGCATGTACAAACCCTCCAACCGACCGATTGTGGTAGCCTTGCTCATGGGAGTTGGCTCCCCTATGTCTAAAGAAGTTAGGCCTGCGCCAGTTCGTGGTGGGGAGTGGAGCCCCTTTAACCCAAGATCTAGGAGCAAAGATATGTCATCTGGAATAGGAACATCTGACAATCCTCTCAATGAACCTTCCATTTGCGGAGAAGAAGGTTTTCAGACCTATAGAAGTTGCAACGGCCTGAGTTATTACAACGGTCTTATGCCTCTTGGCTTTGTGGGTGAGAGTCTTGCCATTCTCTTTGATTCTCATGATTGAAGGCCCTGCAGAGGCACGATCGTGGGCTCATGCCTAGCTGCTATACTCTTGTCATCGCCCAGTTCGATGATTGTAACTCCAGGTGCACTCTGAGCTCCCTCGACTGGGGGCACGATAGGAGCTCTTCTTCCTCTCTGCCTTACAAGTGCCACTTTGGGAACTCCTGTTAACCCAATGCTCTGACCTCTCTCAATAAGCCCGATGGAAATCAAGTTATCATCACTAAGAACTTCATCTATTTCTCTAAGTTCGGTAGGCACTGCTTGAAGCATTCACACTATCTCCTTAAATTGAGCTCCTTCGGGCTGTGGAATGGAAGCTATAAAAGAAATGCAATAATGAGTTCAACATCTATTTGTATTACCTAGTTAATTGATGAAGATGTTAAAGCACTTACGTCTGATCAACCATCACCTAGCAAACCCCGGTGGGCATCTCACAAAGAACCATTATGTCTTGAAGTAGCTCAACTTACTCCAAGCACCTGCCATGACTTGGCAGTTCCTGACCGCTTCTAGGAAAGTAAACGACGGGTTATTCCCACGATTCTTGACGTTGAATAAGTATCTAATCTCTTCGACGGTCGAGGGACGAAGGAGATGCTCCATAAATATGATGTATAAGCTATTGAGAAGCGCATATCTATTGGGGTGTAATTGAGAAGGCATGATCATCAAGAAGAATAACACATCTCGAATGAAATGGTTAAACGGGTGCAATGTTCCGGCCGTACACATGAATCGTTTACAGGCAGTGAACCCTTATGGAGGATTGTGCGCTCTGTCTTCTGACCCCGGTAGTAGAACGTCTTCCAAAGATAGACCATGCCCGAGACAAATTCTGCCCAGCATATCTTCAAACATCTTGGAACTGACCGAGTCCTCCAGATTTAGAACCAACATTGCCCTCGGTAGTTCATCCGGAGCAGGACTTACTACGTCGGCTGCGAAGTTTGGCATTTCCATTCTTGAAAGTGGAGGACTCTGTACTTCTCGTTGCTCGTAACTTCCGGGATCCATAGCTATTGAACTCAGCAAAAACCATTATTAGATGGCAAGAAACCCGTGTTCCCCCTGGTGTAAAGTGAGTGATCGTGTTGTGTAGTGAAGTGCTACACAACACTGAATTTCGACAAGTTCGAAAGATGTTAAAGCGACAAGACTTTGAGATTCGACCGGAGTGACCGTGATCACTGACTGTCCCAACCATGCCATCCTGACTTCGAAGAACGATCTATGTTAAAATTGATTATGTTTGTCAAGTTACAGTTCCATTGACGAGCTTTGAAAGGTAGTCATATATGTAGTTTTCCAATCAAGTCCGGATATGCAAGGCTAGTGCTCATCGGAATCAAGTGTTCGAATATGCAAAAGGTAATGACTTTATTGTCCATCATAGTTTGAATTGGATTGTTCCCCTGAAGCATAAGTTCGTATCGATGCTCATTTGTATCGATCAACTATGTATCGATACTCTTCGTATCTAGGACGATCAGCTTCGTAACCATCGAACTTTATCAATACGAACTCCTACAATCCCTCCATCATTCATAGAGGCAGCCTTCCATCATCTTCCATCGATGCACATTTGATAAAGACTTGAAGTCAGTGACTCCATCGTCTCCCTCCAGTGTTCTCTTCCTTCTTCTTCTCCGAGACGCCATTAATTACTCCCTCGACCTCACCCTAGCCCAATTCCGGCATCAACAACGTCGGAGTTGGCCATCACCTTGGACGAAGTGCCGTGAAACTCAAATCTCATCATTGTAAAAACGGTTTCAGTCGATTAGTTACCTAGTTTGAAGAATTGGATCAAAGGTTAATGGGTTAATTGTTTGGAGACGAAGATTTTCACAGTTATATTTCTTTTCGGATCGATACGAAGAAAAAGCGAAAGCAAGTGAAAAATTTCTCTAAGTCCAGAAACTAGATATATGCTTTCTTATCAACCAAAGAAATGTTTCGTATCCCAGTCACTAAACCGAAAGAATCGGTCAACATCCATCTATACGAAGGTTGGCATTCGTATCCATCAATACGAGTCGATCCAAAGTATTGCATTTCGTATCCGTCTATGTGAAGCCATCCACTTCGTATCCATCAATACTGATCGATCCAAAGACCACTGTTTCTTAACCATCGATACGAAAGTCACTGCAAGACCATGCCTGGACCATTCAACTCCATCGATACGAAATTTCAATTTTGTATCCATCTATTTAGGACCCAAAACTTCATGTCCATCGATATGAAGCGCTCTTAGAGACTATCTATCTCATATCGATAGCTATCGGTACAAAACTACATTCATACATCCCACATCGATCCAGGAGAGGATCGATACGAAGGAGTGAATCAAAACGACTATCAATCGTTGTTACAACTCGAATTTCACATTGATCCAGGAGAGGATCTATATGAAACTCGATCCAAACAAGAACAAAGGAACTTGACAACGACCCGTGAACGTGCAAACATGAACGGGAGTCAGGTTAACATACGTGCATGTTTGCCAAACTAACGTTCGGTTTTCAAAGTTAACAGGAATCAAATGCTTACCTAATGACAACTAGAATAGTGAATAACAAATTGCTGGCACTCGACCTTCAGTTACAACATAAAACTGAATAATCATTGGCACTCTACAATACAACATTTATATTGCTGGAAATTAATCAAAAGTTACATCTCTTGATGAAAAGACAACAATTGTTCAGCTAATCAGATAGAACTTTTTCAAAATAAAGATTGCAGCTTTTCAAAGCACGTCATGTTCACACAGGACGTACTTTGGGGGGCAAATGTTATCCCACCTTTTGGCAAGGCCGTGAAACCAAGGACTTGACTAGAAACTAAAGACGATCCACCTCAGAGATCAGTTATCTACAGGTCCACAATGGATACAGGCAAACTTGGTCCGAGTCCGGATTGAGCTACAATTAGCATGGTATGACAAGAAAAGCTATTAAAGGCGGCATTCCAAATTTTATGTCAATCGGAGTTCGTATGTTCAAGTTATGGATCGATCAAGATCCATGTGGAACACATTGTTTCGTATCCATCCATCAAGACCCATCATTTCTTATCCATCTGCTTCACATCCATCCATTTCGTATCCATCGAGTTTGGACCGACCTCATCATTCATTAGCGGCATGCTTCATATCGATCACACACTTGATCGATACGAAGGGGAGAACCACAGATCGATACGAAGGAAGAACTTCGGCATCGATACGAAACAACACATAAAGCATTGATACGAAAGCAATGGAAATTCATCGATACGAAGAGCTTGGCACTAGATGGATATGAAGGACACAGTCAAACCAAAGGAAGCGGTCTACAAGCATAAAATGTGGATCTCCCCAGAATTCTCGTTCCACATCATCGATACGAAGCCCATCGGTACGAAGATATCGATACAAATCCATCAGCCAACTTGCAAATCCAATCTTGGATCGATCATAACTCAAAAACTATAATTCCAAATGCTATGAAATTTCCTTAGGAGCTTGCTTATCACCTAAAGAGTCTCCCTGATCGATCGCAGCTCGAATGGAGCCAAACTTGATCGATATGAAGACAATAGGGATCGATCAGGGATCGATCCCAACCAACCCTAGATCGATCTGGTGGGCCAACCCATATGTGAGAAGAGGTATTCCGAGGTTTGAGGGAGATATGTCCAGATCCAATCCTATAAATAGCAAACCTACGCCTACTGGAAAAGGACTTTTGGCTCTCTTACACCGTTACTCTGTTGAAACTCCATTGTAGCTTGAGTTCTAGTGATTTGTACTATTGTAAATCAGTTGAGAATCATCAATAAACAGCAAACTATTCAAAGTGGATGTAGGCTACAACACCGAACCACTATAAACTCTTGTCTCTTTCTATTTCTATATAGTTTTATTGGTGTGATTGTTAGATTAGCCTATCTTTCCATTTAATTTCTTCATTCTAATCTCTTCAATTACATCCAAACAGTGTTGTGCCCAATTTTGGTACAAACACACTGGTTATCGTATTTGAAAAAAAAATCACAAAAACGCTATCATTTGCCCATAAATCGTCAAACGATAAATTTAAATGTTTTCCAAATTAAAAATTATGGAAAAATAAAATATATTATATCAAAAATACATCACTAAAAATTGATTCGTAAAAATAAAAATAATTTTTTTGATTATTTATTCGAACCATTTATTTCTGCAAATAAATTTACAAAATGAATTCCCCGTTTATAATTTATAAATTTAAAGGAAGTTAAACAAGGCCATTAAATCCAGCTAATAAATATTCAATTCAAAATCAAATATTTTAAATCACTATCCAAATATTAAGTTCAAAATTCGATTATATATAATCTCTATATTTGAATTCAAGTTTAAACCTTTAAAAACCAATTATTCAATATATAAAATTAATTAAATATTCAAAAACAAATGACTAGAATCCCGGGTTGTTACATCTACCTCTTCTGTATGTATTTGTTTTTGAGTGAAATGGAAGTTGTTGAGGGAGGTAGTGAAGTTAGAAATTGTTACTCGACAAGTAGTGTCGGCATCAATGATGAAGAATAGGCCTCTATATGGCTTGAACTAAAATGAAATAGTTCGGTTAGGGAAGCTGTAAAAGACCTAAATTCGAATCTCACATTATAAATACTTCACAATTCTAAATTGTGATGTGGCGAGTTTGAGTGAATGATCCAGTAGTGATTAGAGTGACACAGCAGAATCTGGTAGATAGCTTTCTGCTGAAGTCATTTGTTTATTTGTCTGAAAATGTGTTTACTGTTGTATAATGCTTATTTGATTTATGGATGTATGATGTGTGATGATTTTCATTGTTCTTGATAATAGATGAATTTAATGTATATAAAAATTTTGAAAATAAAATTTTTTATTCAAACAAGCATATGATTTAATAAATTATGAATTTGAATTTTATAAAGTGAAGGAAATTGTTTTAGTAATTCATTTTGGTGTTAATTTTTCCGTCGAGTGCTTTAATAATTCTGGTCGATGTGTCTGGCCAATGTTATCGATAGGAATTTCTAAACACTAGGCGAGGCATTTAGCACAATTGTTTGAAAAGTGGAGGATTACCATTTTGAAAAAAAGTAGAGATTTTGAAAGTGTTATAAATAATATTTTGGAAGGTAACTAATGTTTTGATAATTACATTTTGAGTGATGTTTGAGATTTTAAAAAAGGAGATAATTTTCAAAGAACAGTTTGAATCAAAAATAATGTTTTTGAAAAAGAGGAGCTATTATTTTTGAAGTGAGTATTTGTTTGGATAGAAAGGTTTTTATGAATATGAGAATAGAAATTTTATTTAGGGTATTCGATAGTTGGAAGTTTTATAAATATTAATTTCTTAAAGTTTGGAAAAGATGTTTGAAGATATAATAGCATTTTAAAGAAGTATATTAAGCTATATTGTTAAAAGTGAAGTATTATAGGATACTTAAACTAGTTTGGAATTATTGGAGTTTAAGTTTGAATTATTTTCCAGTTTAAAATAATACGATTTATATCTAGTCTAAATTTAAAAAATTTTGAAGATAAATTGATGAGATAAATATTTTTATCTCATTTTAAATTAGAGAAGCTTTTAGGAAATTAAGTTGATATATTTTTTAAATGGTTTGAATTTGAAAAGATTTGTTGGGTTTGAATATGTATTAGAACATAGTGAAGCTGAGGGAAAACGCAAATAAGAAACTGAAACACCCCACACCCGTTAATATAACCAAAAGGACACATTAAAAGGCATGGTGCGTTGTAGGTATAAATGAAACTAACAGAGACTAAGATTCACAAGACAAAAATAGGTAAAAACGGCGGAAACTAAAATAATAACTTAATTAAAACAAAGCTTCATAATTACTTCATAAATAAGTCAAATACCAAATAACACATACATGTCTAAAAATCCAGTATGTCTCATGAAACAAAAACTCATAGTCTCAAAATCAGAGTATATAATATCCCTCATAATAAGCCAGTACATAGAAAGAACAAAAGCTGAAAATAAAAGAAGTACATAGAAGAAATCTCCTCCAAGAAAACTCCAAGCTGTAGCAATCTACTAACTTCTCCCTTGATTGCCTAAGGGGGGAAGGGGAAAATAGAGGAGTGGGTCAGACTAAAAGTCTGGTGAATGATAGTAATTACTAGAGTCTTTAAGCAAGATAAAAGTAATAGACTCTACAACAGTTCTAGCATAAATAGGGATAACAAAGGAAATAGGAAAGATATAAATTGGAAATAAGTACGATTAAATATTGCTTAATTTATAAGGTAGGTTAACTTTGATTGCTTGCACATGTCCTTGATTTTTGCTTTGATTAGGCTGAACTCCTAATCCTATAATTAGGATGCAACCCTAGTTTTACCCTTTTTGATCGGCCTACTACTCCATAGACCTTACTGTGGACCAGGCGCTATATAACTCCCTACACAGCAGCTAATGGTATCTACGGAAGATGCACAGAGCAACTACTGTGGATCTGGACGATATATATAGCTCCCTACATAGAAGGCGAAAGACACTCATACTAAGCGCTTGGAACTCATAGCTATTACTGAGCACCCGAATGGAAGTCGCACGCGTAACTGCCACCATGCCCATGCTACCTTTTGCTCCGCCTATTGGGTCTTCTTATTACCTCAACATCCAGCATTTGCTTACCCCTCATCCTACTTCAGGCTAACGTGAGATCACCGTGTGTCCATAGAATTTATAGGGGAAATGCTGTTGGTACTGGCCCTTCATCCAAACAATATCTAGTTGCGCCCCTTATCCAAATCCCCCATGATTTGGACTTCTGTTTGACCAATTACTACCTTCTTAGCATAAGTGTGCCCTATGCTCACCGTTTTGTCTAATAGAGAATGTTATTTGGTATAGGTCCTACTTTCCTTTTTTCTTACTAACTTAGATAAATTATTTTAAATAAGCCTTTTACAATTTATCCCTACTATCTTTGTTTATTAATTTATCCTAATCTTAAAATAATCCTCATTATGTTATATTCCTTATTATAACCTACGTTATAATCATGCTTATTACTTAACCCAAGGTCTAAGTGTGAAAATAAGCTTCTTTCATATTTTACTCTATTTATTTATAATTCTAAGTTATAACTATGCCAATTATCTTTAATTTGTCAAATTCTAACTATAATTAGGCGTAGTTTCAGTCCAATTCCATTTATATTACAGTCTTTGAAATTTACATCTTATATTCCATTAATTCAGTTTTCTTACAATTTAATCCGTATTCACGTTAATCCTATTCTAATCCATATGCGAAGAAGAAGGAGGAATAAAAGAAAACTAAAAATAGAAGAAAATCCAAACCGTAGAAAGAAGATGTAAATAACATATCAATAACAGTAAATAAACTAAAATACTTTAAATAACTATAAATAAACGGAAAAGCTATAATTAACAAAAATAAAATAAAATTACTAAAAAGAATAGCTGAAAGGAAATAGACTGAAAATAATTCTAAAAACTGTAAATAAACTACCGAAAAGGCTATTCCAAAATCGTAGTAAAACTACAACTATTGGAAACCATATTATTTTAAATTACTTAAAGAAATCTTAAAATAATTACAATCACTCACCTCCGGTCCTAAGCTCTTCCTTTGGTCTTCCCGGATCCACTTGGAGTTGTAAAATAATTTAATTTATAACCATTTTCTTCTTTTGGAAAAATTATTCCATTTAGGGTACTTCCTTGAAAGGTGAACCCAATTGGAGAAAACCTAGAATGAGAAAAAGTGTTAGGTCTAGGGTTCTATTTATAGGTGTAGAAGTGGATCTTGCACCATTGGATTTAAAGATTGAATAGGATGCAACCACATCATAGGCTAAATAGGGGCCATCGGATGCAGAAACGGAGGGACCAGATTAGTTAAAACGATGCAAAATACGTCGGTTAGGGGTTCTGGAATGCTCGAACGAATGAACGTTTGTTCGCTTGCCAAAAAGCAAGGCGGGTCGACCGGGCGGTCGACCTGTATGTATATATGTATTTCCTTTCTATTTCTGCTTATTTTGTTTATTTTATAACTCGGTCATATTAGCTCGGTTTCTGACGTTCTATAGATGCAAATTGACTAGAAAATTACCATGGACACAATGGTGAAACTTCTGTGGCTTGATTCTGATAATTTCACAAAGTTAATTAATTAATTAATAAATTAATTATTACGGGTTAAGTTTTGGGTTGTTACATTCTCCCCTCCTTAAGGGATTTCGTCCCCGAAATCTCTAAGGATAAAAGAATGTACTAAATGTTTTTATCCAATTCTACAACCAACTACTCAATCATCAACCGTTCATCCATTGTCCTTAAGTTTTTCTAATGCAATTTATGATACTTATGGATTTAGTGTAGTGTAAATGTTCCTAACTAATGCAAATGATTAGGCGGTCCACTGATTCTGTTGACCTCCTTTTATGCAATCATGTCCGTGCCATGTATCCAAATGAATGCAAAAATTTCCTAATGATAACTGATAGTTCTATATGCGTGCTACAAACATCACCCAAATGCAACAATTAAGTGATAAACATCCATTTATAGCAACCATGGAAATAAAATAAAAACGCTCACACATCCATATGCATATGCTCTAGTGTCCTCGTTAGGCCGATCCATAAGGAATAATAGTGTCTAGTGTACCTATATGCGTCCATAGCATCCACTAGAAAACACTTGCAACCGCTAGCATACATCATTCATAACATGTTCTATTAGCATGCTTACATCAAATCCTACCATCCATAGGTTAAATCTTAAGTTCTACCCTCCCAAAAGATAATAAAGGAAAGAACCTACTCAAATCTAAAGATGGAAAAAGGAATTCTAAAACTTACTATAAAAAAGATGAGGATAGGAAGTACGAATCTTCTCTTCTGCTTCCCAAGTGGCATCTGCAACATCATCTCCCCATTGCACCTTCACCAATGGAACCTCCTTATTCCTTAGTCGCTTGATGTCCCTTCCAACAATCTTCGTAGGGATACGCCGAACAGAAGCTTCCCTTTCTACCTCTACCTCCTCTAACTGACTAGGCTCTACAACCTCCGCCGAGTCATGTAAGCACTTTCGCAAGTGCGAAACATGGAAAACGTCGTGCACTCCTACAAGCCTATCAGGTAGCCTTACTCGGTAAGCCATCTTCCCAACTCTCTCTGTGATAGGAAATGGTCCAACAAATCTAGGGGCTAACTTTCCATTTGATCCGAATCTTACCACCTTCCTAAGCGGGGATACTTTGATAAAACTAAGTCTCCAACCTCAAACTCTAAGTCTCTCCTCCGCTTGTCCGCATACGACTTTTGTCTGTCTTGAGCCATCTTCATCTTTCGCTGAATCAAATCCACCCTCTTAGAGGTCTCCCTAACCATATCGGGTCCAAGTAATAACTTCTCCATAGACTCTACCCAACATGATCGGGACTTGCAAGATCTCCCATATAAAGCCTCAAATGGTTCCATTCCTATACTTGTTTGGTAACTATTATTGTATGCAAACTCAACCAACGTAAGATGCTCCTCCCAAGTTCCTCCAAAGTCCAAAATGCACATCCGCAGCAAATCCTCAAGCACCCTATTTACCCTCTCCATTTGGCCATCTATCTGGGGGTGATCGGCTATACTCAACCTAAGTTGCATCCCTAGCGCCTCCTGTGAGCTTCTCCAAAACTCACTAGTGAAAATGGGATCTCTATTGCTAACAATGCTAGAAGGAACTCCGTGTAGACAGACTATCTCCCGAATATACAAGGATGCCAAATATGAAGTCGTACGCTTACTCTTAACTGGGATGAAGTGAGCACTCTTGGTCAATCTATCAACAATCCCTCAAATGCTAGTGTTCTGCTTCCTAGAACGGGGTAAACCATCAATGAAATCTATAGAAATACTATCCCACTTTCACTCTGGCACATCTAAGTTCTGAAGTAATCCACTGGGCTTCTACTGCTCTGCTTTTACCCTTTCTTCGACTACAAGGCAAGTTTCCTTTAGAGCATGCTTCAGTGAACTTGCATATCACTTCATATCACCCCAACTCTTCTGCGTTGGGTGAGGTCCTCCAGAAATAGTGCAGGTAACATGTCTCTGTTCTTTCCATATAGATCCTTCTCCACTGGGTCGAGGTTGGTTTCCTTGAGTACTAAAAACTTGGGGTCCAACAGATTGGTCAGGGTTCTGCGATTTCTTCACATATTGGTGGAGCCTGTTGTTCTCGATCAGTTCTTCAATCAAGTCCTTGAGATCTCTACACTCATTTGTGCTGTGCCCATGTGTTTCATGGAAGCGGTAGTATTTCCCTGATTGCTTTTGACATTCAGATTCTTCCTTTGGGGCAGGCTTCTTGTATCGCTTGGTTCCTTAGGTTGCAAGGTAAATGTTCTCCAAGCTGTCATTCAACGACGTGTACTCTTCGGGCCTCAGATTCCCGATTCATTTTCCACTCCCGTCACACCTGCTAGACTTTTAGTTCTTTCTTTTCTAATTCCCATTTCCCCAGCATTTCCTATAGTGGCCCCGGAATTGTTTCCATCTCGGTTGACTGCTACAATGCTTTGAACTGTCTCTTTTTGCCGTACATGGTGGTTTTGCCTTCCAATGCATCTGCCTTTTCCAATCTTAAGTACCGACTTGCTTTTCAGTTAAACTCCTTCATGGTGGTTGGTTATTTCATCTTAATCCATCTTCCAAAGTCAGTGTCTGGGTGGATAGCTCGGACGAAAGCCATGAACACCATATCCTCATTTAGATTGCTAACTTCAAGAACCGCGGTATCAAACCAATTCATCAAAGATTTTAATGATTCATTTGGTTCTTGGAAAAGGACGAACAGAGCCATCACATCTTTTGGTTGAGCTGTGTAAAGTCTAAACTGTTCCATGAATTTTCTTGCCAACTCATCAAAGGGAAGATGGATCTTGGTGGGAGTCTGGTAAACCACATTGAAGTGATTCATTCTAAGAAGATAGGGAAACATCTGCAGCGGACATCATCTATTGCCCTGGCTTCATCCATATGCCAACTGTATTTGTACAAGTGTGGTTTAGGGTCTGTTGTCCCATTATATGCTGGTATAGTAGTCATAGTAAACTTCTTAGGAGATTCTTCCCTTATGATGTTTTTCAGTGAATGGAGTTCGGCTTGGTGGAGAACCCCAGTCGTCATTATTTCTACCCATGCTTTCTTCCACCAAGCGTTTGATCATGTCCGCTATGTATGCCTCACTAGTCCGGTAGTCCACAGGTTAACTGTCAGGAGCTCCAACAAACTTTTGGCTCTGCAAATGGCCTTGGCTCGCCAGATGAAGCCTAGGCTCTGCATTCTCTAGGAGAACCACTCCTGTCAAACCCCGTTGATGCCCTGGTGGTCTTATAGCGGCATTTTTAACTTCTTTTCCAGCAGTTTGCCTACTTACGTCAGCATTCAATTCCAGTCCTTTGTCATCCAGTTGCATGTAACCTTCGGAGTTAGAGAGAATCATTGTAACATTTCCCTATGGAGCATTTACTCCAAGGTTCGGGTTTACAGTAGGATGTGCTCCAGCAGGTGGAGTACTTCCATTTCCTTCAATAACAATTCTAGTTGCTCCACCAGCTACCAATTTTTCTTTTACTTGTCGTCCCTCCTATGCAAGCCTGAGATGGAGGAATTTTCTTGTTCCATAGCAGCGGCAATCTCCAGCCTAGTTCTTGGAGCAGTTGGTGGCTGTAATGCTAGCAGAGCGTATATCTTGTCCATAAGAGCTTTTTGGCTATCAACCATCTTCTAGTTTAGTTGATTAATCATTTGGTAAAGTTCTCCTTTAGTTACAACTTCATACTAAGTGGAAGATTCCAGTGCTTGATTTCCAGTATTAGCACCTATTGGTAAGTTGGTGGTGTTGTTGACCTCAACTGGCTGGCGGTTTGGTCCATAATTACCAACCGTTGCACCTATAGATCTCCTATAAGTTGTTCTCTTTCTTCTTACTACTGATCTTTAGCGACAAGCCTTCAAACTCTTTTTAAAGTAGGATTTGTGGATTTAACTTTTAGCTTTATCCTATCAAAAGTGGAGAGCTAGATCTAACCAGGGTTCATTGTTTCTCAATGAAAGCGCCAAAATGTTAACTCAAAAAATGGACTGACACCCTGGAGTGTGATTGTGAAAGCACTAGCCCTCTTTGAACAGAGCAAATATAATAGAACAATAGTAGAAAAATAAATAGACACAGAGAATTTTATAGTGGTTCGGCGGTTAACTAAGCCTATGTTCACTTTATAGCTTAGATTATTGATTGGATATAATTACAAGGTGTTTTTGATTGATCAAGTCATAAGTACAAGTGTAAGACCAATTCTAAGTCCTAGATTTTCCTATAGGAACTCCCTTGGTGACTATTGAGTGGAGAGAGAGTTAATGAATGACAGGGCTTCTATGTAGTAATGGTAGAAACCAAATCCTCTCTTAGTTTCTCTTTGGCTTGTATTTATAGTGGTAGCAACCATCTTGGACCAGAAGCTCTCTCCCAGAGAAGTCCATATATCGACCCAAGGCAACACATGAAAACTCATGACGAGATGAGTTAAGGGTTAAACTCAGCACCGAGTTAAGGCCTTAACTCGGTGCCTAGATTAATCCTTAGCTAGGACATGCATAAATCTTCTTCTGATGACTTCATTGTCTCGTCTATATGTCCTCCATGTAATTCGGTAGATGGTTGACTATTTTTTATGATCATTCTTCCTTGACTCGGATTACTCTGCCATTTGGACTATCACATCTTCATTCTTGAAGATATGCCTTTTGGAATTTTAGTTTATGATTACCATCTTTGTTTACTACTCTAGGAGGATCTAATTTTGAATCTAATTTTTCAGAATTTGGTAACGGAAATTGCTCCATTGCATCCATAGTGACTTTCTGATAGATTTTCATATATATTATGTTGAAAAAAAAGTTCAAATGAAAAAGTAACAAACGTTTGAAATATTTGGTATAAAAAAGTTTAAAATGAATTTAAAGAATCTCAGAAGAGTTTGGAATTTGAAATCTAAGGAGTTACCCCAATTGGGGAGGAATGTTGGAGTTAACGGGAGTTAACATGAATGTTGAGCAGAACAAACAATGCAACAAATCATTAGAACAAGGAAAGGCAATGACCGCACATTAATTGAGATCGGTCGACAGCCGAGTTGGGGCCTGTCGACCTAGGCAGTCGACCGTCCCCGTTATAAGCGGTCGACCGGTGAATGCAACCAGACTCAATTTAAAGCTGGCCGAAGGCCGGGATTCACCTATTTTAAATCTAACGGCCGTGGTTTCTTTCTATGCCTATAAATAAACCCTAAACCTAATAACCTTCTTCACAAAATTCAACGACAACAGCAGAACTCTACTAAAATTTTCATCTTCCTAGGGTTTGAGAATAACAAGAAAAACAATAAGTAATTCTAACTCTAATCTCTATTTTAACTTATTCTCAATCCTTCTTCTCCTCTCTTCTAAAATTTATGAACTTTGATGGTCAAAATATACAATCATTTTTTATGATAAAAAGGGGAAGATTTCTCAAGTTGAAGCAAGTCAATCCAGATCTTATCTCTAATCACAAAGGGTTTACTGTAACATCACCTATCTAGAGGCCCGAAGCAAAGCGCTACAGACGCTGCAGTTATCCATAGTATTAACTTCCAGTGACCAAATACGGTAATTTTAATGGTATCCATAATATCAGAAGCACATGAAGATGAAACAAAATCACAGATTTCACAAAAACAACTTTTATGATTACATTTCGCAAAACATGTTTCATATCCCATTAGATAATCCCATAATCGTTTTCCAGGTTCAGATAAAATATAATTATTACAGAATACACCAAGATCGACATATGATGATGCTCCCTTAGATGATCAGAGTAATAAATAGTCATAACTGACATAATACAACACAATGGATTCAAACAAAATAAAACAGCAACTCCTAAATAGCTATCCGTCAGCCACCTGCTCGTCTCTGGAAGCTTTATTTGCCAACCTACTAAAAACAAGTAAACCTCAACCCTCAGCCAACTCAAATCAATTTTGAGCACCTGAGAATTTAAGGGGAAAAACATAAACTTCGAGTCAGACATAAAGCCTGGTGTGAATAATAATATACATCTCGGTTATTTGATATTAAGTGAGACCATGCGGCTTAGCAGAATGGGTTTCCCCTCACTATATCCTTTTAAAACATATCCTTTTCAAATCATAATCCTGTAACCAAAACTGGTTACAGCTATAAAGCATTATCATATAAACGTACATATAAGGTAACAAATGGACTTTATGTCCGAACACTATAGTTTTATTTTGCTAACTACTAACCTTTGGCTGACTTGGGCCTACTAGACAATATAAACAAATAATCTAACATCTGTTAGATACTCCTCTTCTGGACCGTTTGTCTCTAACTTACTTTTTCCAAGTTAACAGATCCTAATGGTTTTGCGGGCTCACCAATAACCTATCTTTGTACAATTATATTCCTTTATGTGTGTAACATCATTTTAGTCTTAACTGTGACAATGCCCTACACACAGGAATTTTGGACTAAATTAGCTAGGGTCTAATAGATAATGTATAGGCACGACCCTATACCAGTCCCATCTGGTAACAAATATCTGAGTCATTTTACTTAGGGTAATCTTCCTTTAAATTTTCCTTGAAAACCTTTTCATCTCAAATTGATTTAAAACCTTTAGATCAAATTTAAACAAGGAAAATATACACTCTATGCTTTACTCTAAATCACCTTGCCATGTTATATTTATACTTTACTCAAATCTTTGTCGATGAAAGCATTTAAGCCTACGAAAGTACCCCTTTTGAATCCATTGAAAGTACCCCTTTCGAAACCAAGTAAACCCCTTTCTTTCACCTAGGCCGAAAGGCCAAAACATTCCTTTCGAAACCATTTATATAAACCGTTTGAAACCATTGAAAACCCTTTCCTTCGAAAGCTTTAAAACCTTAGACATCCTATCTTTAAAACACTTAAACATTGCCTTTCGAATACATTGGAAAACTTTTCTTTTCAAACCTTTCGAAACCATTGGGGAACCAACCCTTCGAAACCATTCTTTAAAACCTTTCGAAACAATTAAAACATCAAACCTTTCGAAGGCATTTGGGTTCAATTTATAACATGTGGAAACACCTTTCGAAACCATTGAAAACCATCTCTTTCGAAAACTTTAGGATTTACCTTCATCAGAGAAAAAGGGTCATTAAACATTTAAGTCGAAAGCACACTTTCGAAAACATTCATAAGTAAAGAAGTGATGGTGTCGAAACTAACCTTCCGAAAGCATCGCAGAAGCGGGTAAGTTTTAAAAGCAAAGTATTCCCTTCGAAACCATTATTTTGAAAGATAAGGAAAGTGGCAGCTAGGATTTCGACCCCATTCGAAAGCATTTACTTAAAACAAGGGCGTAACCCATTTGAAACCTTACCTTTAAAACATTTGACTTGGCCGAACGCCAACCAAGTCGAAAGCACTTCCTTCGAAAGCAAAGCAGGTGCATTTTCAATTTAAAACAAAGTCATGCTTCGGCCCCATCGGAACCTTTGGTCTCGACTCGGTACCTTATGCCTTAGTCCGATTCACTATATACCAAGTCATTGATACTATGTGCATTTGTTTTGATAGCAATGGAGGCGACAGTATTTGGTCGGAACCCCTATGCCAAAAGTAGCGAAACATGCTAAAAGCATGTATAAACTAATTTTAACTTTAAAAAGAAATTCTTTTCAACTAACCTGCCTTGATTGTCAAAATATTATTGGTTGCTAATTTTCTTTTCTAAAAGTGCAGCCAATATTTTAGAAATAAACAATTTAATTTATTTATAAAATACCCCTTCTCCTTTTATGAATATATAAAACATTTAAGTCCCATACCATAAATAATTTTATATATCTATTAAAACACATAGAAAAATTCTAAAATAATTCCAGAAAATCTTCATTAATATGTTTTCCAACATATATTAATTTCAGACCCAAAACAGATATTATTTAACCGTAAATAATTTTAAACCCAATTAATCATTTTCCTCACTAAAAAATTAAAATCCACATTAATTCAGAAAATTATGAAAATTGAAACCCATCTCTAAAATATCATTTCTGATTTAAATCTAAAATCGCAAGGAATTTGGATATCACTAAATAGGGTTTTCACATTAAAACATATCATAAAACCTATATGGATAAGCATAATTCATCAACAAGCATATATAAACATTTAATCATTCAAAAACATGGCATAATCATGCAAAATACTTCAGCTTTATCTTAAAACCGAAAACAATTATAAAAATGAGATGTAGTCATTATTTACCTTAGCTTTGAGATTATGGAGTCTGAGATTGAATGGATTAAGTTGATTAATCCTTTAGTTCTTTCTTCCTCTTTTTCTTGCTAATGGTGGCCGACCTCTATTTGTTTTAATTTTGCAAATGAACGTATAGAACATATACGGTTAAGGGTTTAGGGTGTTAGAATGATCTCTTTCCTATTTTACCCCTACTCTATTTCATTTTAACTCTTCTTTAGTCCATTGGTTACATGGCACAGCTACGACTTATTAAAATCAAATATCAATCCCATAATCATCACATTATGTTATTTAATTTAGATAATTAAATATCCTAAATAATGTTACTAAAAATATGGAGTGTTACAATCTCTTTTCTTTAAAGAATTTCGTCCTCGAAATTATGATAAGGTACCCAAAAAATCAAATATAAAGGTAAAACTTACCATCAAACAAATCAGGATAAGTGTCTCTAATCCTGCTCTCGGTCTCCCAAGTACAGTCTCTCTCATCGTCACTCCACTGGACTTTCACTAATATGACTGTCTTGTTTCTAAGTCTCTTCTCATCTCTCGCAACGATCCGAACTGGCTTTCAAACGATAGTCAGGTCTGGTTCTACGACCAAGTCATCAAGCACGGTCGGTGCTATAGTTGACTCTGGATCTCTAACACACTTCCTTAGATGAGAAACATGAAAAACATTGTGGACTGCTGCCAAACTATTCGGTAACTATATTCTATATGCGAGTTTCCCGATCCTCTCTACAATACGAAAAGGTCCAACGAATCTCGGTGCCAACTTTCCTGATTTCCCAAATTGAATCACACCCTTCATCGATGATACCTTAATAAAAACATGATCTCCAACCGAGAACTCTAAGTCGTTCCGTCTTCTATCTACATAACTTTTCTACCTGGAGTGAGCTTCCTTCATCCTAGCCCGAATTAACTCAATCTTCTTTGCAGCTTCTCTAACCAAATCTGGACCAAGAACCAACCTATCCTCGGTCTCCAGCCAACAAACTGGTGGTTTGCATGGCCTTCCATATAAAGCTTCAAACGATGCCATTCCTATACTAGTCTGATAATTATTATTATAGGAAAAATCAACCAAATGTATGTGATCTTCCTAAGATCTACCAAAGTCCAATACACAAGCTCTTAACAAATCCTCCAAGACTTTGTTAACTCTTTCTGTTTGCCCATCGGCCTGTGGAGGGTAAGCGGTACTCATCTTGAGCTTGGTTACTAAAATATTCTTTAGACTCTTCCAGAACTCGCTAGTGAATAAGGAATCTCTATCACTTACTATACTACTAGGAATTCCATGCAGTCTAACTATATTCTTCATAAATAATTTAGCTAGAACAGTGCGGTCCTAGTTGATCTTACTGGAATGAAATGAGCACTCTTGGTCAATATGTCTACTATGACCCATATACTTTCATTTCCTCTATTAGATCTTGGCAACCCGTCTATAAAATCCATAGAAATAGAATCCCACTTCCATAATGGATTATCCAATGGCTGAAGCAACCCACTTGGCTTCTGATGTTAGGCTTTTACCTATTGACAAGTCAAACACTGCTTCACCCATAAGCCTACATCCTTCTTCATACCTTCCCAGAAGAAACTCCGCTTCATATCCAGATACATCTCAGTTACTCCTAGATGAATAGTGAACTTTGAACGATGGCACTCCTCAGAAACTTCCTTTCTAATGCTTCCCACATTCGGAACACACAACCTGCCTTTCTTTCTTAACCACCCATTCTGGTCAAGACTAAAATCCTTCAAGTCATCGCTCTCCGTTCCATTCTTCAACTTCTTGATCCATTCAACTAATACTGGATCCTCCATCTGTTTTGAAGCAATCTTTTTGATCATCACTGGTCGAGCTTCTAAACAAGACAACACAACAGTTCCTCCACCAAACCCGGCTTTAGATCTCCATTGCACTATGCAAGTCGACACGCTTCCAACTCTTTCCATTCTACTATGATTGCCAACACTGTACTTCGATGCTTTCTGCTAAGCGCATCTGTAACCTTATTACTTTTCCTCGGTGTGTACTTAATCCCAAAATCATAAGCAGCAATAAACTCTAACCATCTCCGTGGTCTCATGTTCAGCTCCTTCTGAGAGAACAAGTACTTCAATGACTTATGATTTGTATAAAGCTCAAACCTCTCTCCCAAACGGTAATGTCTCCATACCTTCAATGCAAAAATCACCACAGCTAATTCCAAATCATGCGTTGGATATCTAACCTCATGCGGTCTAAGCTGTCGAGAAGCATAGGCAATCACTTTACCTCTCTACATCAACACAACTCTTAATCCAGTTCCACACGCATCTGTATAAATTACCAAATCCTGATTCCCTTCCAGAACCAATAGTACTTCGCATGGGTTAATAAATGTTTCAAGCTCTGGAATGCTTCCTCACACTTATCAGTCCAAACAAACTTCACATCTTTTCACGTTAACTTGGTCATCGGTGCGGCTATCCACGAAAAATCCTTAATGAACCTCCTATAATATCCAGCCAATCCCAGAAAACTCTTTATCTCAATCACTGTCTTGGGTCTCCTCCAATTATTCACCACTTCAATCTTAGTCGGATCTATAGACAACCCTTTCTCTGAGACTACATGACCAAGAAACTTCACTTACTTCCTCCAGAAATGACACTTCGAAAACTTCACCTTCGGCTGATTCTGCCTCAACGTCTCAAGCAAAACTCTAAGATGAACTTCATGGTCCTTTTCATCGAGTATATCAAGATATCATTTATAAAAACTAATACGAACCTATCCAAGTGCTCTTGGAAAATTTGGTTCATCAAGTCCACAAAGAATGCCGCCGCATTAGTTAGTCCGAACGGCATAACTAACCATTCGTATGATCCATATCGATTTCTAAACACCGTCAAAGAAATACTATCCTCTGCCACTCTAAGCTGATGTAACCCTGTTGCTAAATCCAATTGAGGAAAGACCTTGGCTCCACTCAACTGATCGAACAAATCGTCAATTGTAGGCAACAAATATCGATCTTTTATCATCTTCTCATTCAACTTATGACAATCAATACACAACCTCAACGATCCATCCAGCTTCTTAGCAAACACTACGGCTGTTCCCCAAGGTGAACTATTAGGTCTAATAACATTCTTGCCTTCCAAATCCACCAACTTCACCTTCAGCTCTCTCATCTCTGTAGGTGTCATCCTACTTGGTGGCCTACTCACCAGTTCTGCTCAAAGCACCAAATCTATTTGAAAATCAATGGCTCGTTTTGGTGGAAATCCTTCTACTAGCTCGAAAACATCTATGAATTCTCTAACCACGAAAACGCGATTCAACTCATCTTCCAACTCCACAACACCCAACAAAGCATTCACCTCACAACTAGGGCTTTTTATGGTATATACAATCCAATCACTACAGTCTGGGTGTCTAAGAGATATTTTCCTATCATGGCAAAATATCCTAGCATCATACTTACTTAACCAGTCCATACCCAAAATAATTCTGAACCCTAAAAAGTCAAACACATGCAAACTGCTAACAAAGGTATGACCTAACAATTCAAACTCTAGGTGGTCACACTTCATCCCAAGTGTCGCATACCCTCCTATCGGGTTTGCAACCCTTAAGGAAGTAACTAAATATGAGGGTTCTAGGTTAAGCTTATCTACCAAACAATGAGATATAAAAGAATGTGATGCACCAGTATCAAACAAAACGCTAGCAGACATACCATGAATCTGAAGCATACCTCCCAAAACTGCCTTCCCTTTCTCGAGCACTGTTGGTCCTGATGTAGCTAGCTCCAATGCAAATACTTTGCCCCTTCCATCCTTAGCAAGCTCTTTGCATTGATTCTTATAATGACCAATGTGATCGCAGTTGAAACACCTCACCTCTTTCTTCTCCGTAGCCTTCTTTCCCTTGCCTGTTCGGCACCATGGGTACAGTGTCCCTTCTTGTCACACTTGTAACAGACCACTTATGCCTTCCCCTTCTTAGCAGCTCCACCCTTCTGAGCTCCTTTCTTGTGGAAAAACTTTCTTTTCTGACTCTGCCTCACTTGGACTTCCTTTTCCTTGTTCTTCTCTAGAGAAGCAAGTATCTCCTCATGCCTCAACGCCATTTCTACTACAACATCACAAGGATCCCTAGTATGAGGTAATGTAGCCCTTGCCAACTCAGGCTTCAACCCCTTTATGATCTTCTCATTTCTCTTCATGAGAGTATCTAGTGGCCTGTCCATACCTAGCCAACTCCTCAAACCTTCTAGCATACTCCAACACAATCATCTCCCCTTGTTCCAACTCAGCAAACTTTCTGATCAGGATAGACTTCGCCATCACAAACATGAACCTCTCCTCGAACCTTCTCCTGAACTCGGCCCATGTTATATCCTCTTCATTCACTCTAGCCATCACACTATTCCACCAGAATAATGCTGCTCCTTGAAGCTGTCTCGAAGCAAGCCTCCACTTCTACTCATCATTGAGCCCCAAGTCCTCAAAGATTCTCTCACAATGTAGCAACCAGTTCTACACCTCAATAACATCCTCAGTTTCAATAAATGGCTTCCCTCCAAGCCTAACATAATCTCTGCCCAAGATTGCATAATTGTTGACCACCGGAGCTTTTGAACTACTACTCTAACATTTCCTCTAACCACTCCAGCAGCAATTCTAGCTTGCATCATGTTCACAAAAAACTGATACATAGCTCCCATATCCACTTGTGGGACTCCAGCACCAACATTCCTCGCTTGTGCCTGACCTTGGTTTCTCCTGGTATTTGGTCTAGCATTTCCATTTGTGGTGGTGCTTCCTCCTTGATTCACTCTTCCACTTCTAGCGTCATATCTATATTCAAGCGTTGTGAGATACAGAAGAATAGCCTAAGGGAGATATGAAACTAGAGATATAGCATATATTTATATATAGCAAATAAAAGTACGTTATTATAGCGTTATCCCATACCCCGGTCTTATCTCTAATTCCTTATGATTATGTTTCCAAAAATCATTTTAGTAAAAAAAATTCATAAACCTATGCTCTAATACCAAATTGTAACATCCCCTATCTAGAGGTCCGAAGCTAAGTGCTATAAATGCTGCAGTCATCCATAGTATTAACTTTCAGTGACCAAATACGGTAATGTTAACGATATCCATAATATCAGAAGCATATGAATATGAAACAAAATCACAGATTTCACAAAAACAACTTTTCCGGTTACATTTCACAAAACATGTTTCGAATCCCATTACATAATCCCATAATCATTTTTCAGATTTAGATAAAATATAATTATTACAGAATACGCCAAGAGCGACATATGAAGATGCCTCCTTGGATGATCAGATTAATAAATAGTCATAACTAACATAATACAACTTAGTGGAATCAAACAAAATAAAACAACAACTCCTAATTAGCTATATGTTAGCCACCTGCTCGTCTCTGGAATCTTTTTTTGACAAACTACTAAAACCTGTAAACCTCAACCCTAAGCTTACTGAAATCAATTTTGAGCACCCAAGAGTTTAAAGGGAAAAACATAAACTTCGAGTCAGACACAAAGCCTGGTGCCATAAGAATCTATAACAACCCACCCCGATATAGGCCTAAATCCCAATCTAGAAATTTCCTATCGACACATAGAACCATTCCAAGGTAGACTGTCAGTTTGGTAAAAATTAAAAACAATACACAGTACACAGAGCTATTTATAACTTTCAGAATCTCACAGCGGAATGGATAAAGTATAATAGCAAAACATGTACCTAAGAATAATAAAAACCATTTCTGAAATCATAGAGATATAGTCATAACATATCCGAATATCACAACAGAACCATCTCAATACAATAGTCTCATTGAAACTTAAAATAAAAATAACATAGTCTCAAAAGTCTGGGTACATGAACGAAAAACAACATAAATAGATAATAGCGGATAATCACTGCCACAACAAACATCTTCCCCACCTTTTGCTTCTTCAGCAATACCCAACGCCCCTAACTTGTATGTTGAAATGAGGAGGGAGTCAGACCAACAAATTCTGGTGAAAGAAATCTCAAGTCTTACCATAATAGTAAATTGGTCAGTATTATCCGAAAAGGTATATGACTTACGCATAACATTATAACATTCATAATTATCACTTAGACCACTTAATACCTTTTTAATGGGATAAAGATAGACTCTGACCATTTAATACCTATATAAATAGGCAGGTCCCTGTCATTTAAGTCCTACCCTAAGGCAGATCCATACATAATTCTCAATTACTAACATCGTACAGAATCTTACTAGATCACTTAATACTACTCCTAAGGAAAAAGGCGGACCCTACAATAGTCACTTATACCTTTAAATCGAAGCGGATCCCTGCTAAAGATTCCTCATATCGTATCAATAACGCAACTATGACCAATAACCCAAACCATGACGTCTCACATTAGTTCGACTATTCATAGGCACTGGCAGCTAGATTGACTAGGCATGTTTATCCTACAAAATTGGGACTAACCTTGCATCCACTGAGGTTATTTATTATAGGCAATGTCTTACTTCGGTCCCTAAAGTACAATGCTGGTAGCCAAATTTAATTAGGCAAACTCTATGTAACCTTAGTCTAACCTCGTATCCTTATAACTTAGCCATATTTCATATATATATACTAACTATATATATATATATATATATACAATCCTACATGATTTGTAATTAAGGCCTTCTAAGGTATCTCCTTGTTACGTCTTTTAATTATGGATTTATTTCCATAACCTTTCTAACTACGTTCCTATTTCACTAATGCAATTAATTATACTACTAACATCAATCAATATGTTAAATACATTGCAATCATTACGTTATATAATTAATAAGTTAATAGTATATATTTGTGTACGCACTGAATTTAATATCTAAACTTTACATTCTAACAATTCGGATATAATTCACCTATAAGAAATTTCCAGAACATCTATCTTATACAATCTACAACATCATCAAAAATAGCTACTAACCATAGCTAAATAGAATAGACTTGTATAACAATGGAATTCCCAAAACTTGTCGTATGTTAAGGTATTAGAATCATCCCCTGTTCAAATAAACAGATCCAGTAAATTAAATCTCATATGCTCAATTCAACCAATTATATATTAATTTGGAGTGAAAATGTAATTTTGGGATATTTTAAATATTAGAAATAGGCAATGGAAATTTCAACTATATAATTTACACACGAATTTCGATTTGAGTCCCTTAAAACTACAAATTTGGAACAAAAGGAATAGGTCGAATAAAACATAGATTATCTAATACAAATAAATTGATCCAATTATAATACAATAACATGAACAATTACAATTACAATATACAAAAGATCGATATTCATTCAAGGGAAATTCTAGGGTTTTAAGGGTTTAGGGTTTATTTTATAGAATTTCCCATAGGCATATTCAGATCCAAATCAATAAAACTCCATTGCTAAAATAATAAGAATTAAGATTCCACTCACAGTAAACTCTTTTGTGATTATAGATAAAATCTTGATTGACTTGCTTCAACTTGAAAAATCTTCCCCGTTTCATCATACAAAACAATTGTATATTTTGACCATCAGATGTTAGAAAAATTAGAAGAGAGGAGAAGAAGGATTGAGAATAAATTGAAATAGAGATTAGAGTTGGAATTACTTATTGTTTTCTTTGTAATTCTCAAACCCTAGGAAGAAGGAAATTTAGCAGAGTTCTGTTATTATCGTTGAATTTTGTGAAGAAAGTGAATATGATTAGGGTGTATTTGTAGGCGTAGAAACGAACCACGGCCGTTAGAGTTCAAATAAGTGAATCCGGGCCATTCGGCCAACTAAAAATTGAGATTGGCCGCATTCACTAGTCGACGGCCTATAACGGGGGCGATCGATCGCCTATAGTTGACCGGCCCCAATTAGGCCGTCGACCGGTCCCAATTAATGTGCGGTCGTTACCTTCCTTCTTCTAACGATTTGTTACCCTGTTTGTTCCACTAAACTTTCACGTTAACTCCAACGTTCCTCCCCAACTAGGCAACTCCTTAGATTTCAAATTTCAAACTCTTCTGAGATTATTCAAATTTAAATTCAAATTCATTTTAAATTAGTTTAAACCTAATATTTCAAACGTCCGTAACTTCGTCATTTGAACTTTGTTTTCAACATATTATATATGAAAATTTATTAGAAAGTCGCCACAGACGCAATGGTGTAACTTCTATGACCAAATTCTGACATTTATAGAAATTCCATTTCCTGCCTTATTTTAATTATCTAATTTCTTATTAAATTTTATGGTTTGTTATATTCTCCCCTCTTAAAAGGATTTCGCCTCCAAAATCACAAAAGGAAAACAATGTAACGCACATTCAACAACATGTTATGCAACCATATTATTTATAATAATCTACACAACCATCTACTCAACTAGAAGTGCAAAGTGATTATGTGTGCAACAAAGTATAGGTGAGCACAATCCTAGCGTGAATGCAAGGACGTGACACATAGGCATGTATGAAAAACATCCTAAATATACATGAAATTCTATGTGCATGCAAAAATAACAATAAAAGTGTGATAACCATGTCCTACCATCTAATCTAGCAATCACGATGCAACTAAATACTAAAATTTGGAGAGGAGGATTTACCAGAGAAAAGCTCGGGATAAGAAGCCTTCATTTTTTCTTCGGTTTTTCATGTGCTTTCCACCGGGTTGTCTCCCCATCAAACTCAGACTAACCTAATTTTCTTATTATGAAGTTTCCTAATATCGTGTTCCACTATGCGAGTGGTGGCGGGGTGGCGATAGGCACTGTCTCGACATCAGAAGACTGATCAGGCTCTACCACAGGGGCAGTGTCATTCAAACAATTCGTAAGATGCAAAACATGTAAGACTTCATGAACTCTCGCTAACTTGGCCGGAAGCTCCACTTGATAAGCAGGATTTCCTACTCTCTCAACAATCGGAAAAAGGCCCTACAACCTAGGTGCCAATTTCCAGAAGTACCGAACCTCATAACCTTTCTAAAAGGGGAAACATTGATGAATACCATGTCTCCAACAACAAATTTTAATTCACTTCTCTGCCTGTTAACGTAGGACTTTTGAGGGTCTTATGAGGCTTTCATACGCTGCCTAATCAAATCTAACTTCTTCGAGGTCTCACAAATCAAATCCGATCCAAGTATGATTTCGTCAGTGGCTTCCCACCAACAATCCAATGAGTTGCATGTCCTCCCACATAAGGCTTCAAAGGGTGCCATGCCAATCATCAATTGATAATTATTATTATATGCTAACTTAACCAAAGATAAGTGATGTTCCCAAGATCCTCCAAAATCCATGATGCAAGCTCTCAACAAGTCTTTAGGATGTCTATTAACTCTTTACATCTATCCATCGGTCTATGGGCGATAACTGGTGCTAAGACTCAAGGTCGCCCCCAATGTAGTTTATAAACTTCCTCAAAATTCACAGTGAACAAAGGGTCTCCATCACTCACGATACTGATAGGAATCCCATGGAGTCATACCACTTCCTTAACATCAATCGGTGCAAGAGATGCTGCAGTCCTATTATTTCTAATAGAATGAAATGGCCACTCTTGGTAAGCCTATCCACTATAACCCAAATAGCTTTATTTCCTTTTTGGCTTCTAGGCAACCCATCAATAAAATCCATAGATATATGCTCCCATTTCCAAGTCGATACCTGCAATGGAAATAACAGTCCTTTGAGCTTCTCTTTCTCTGCTTTAATCTTTTGATAAGTTAAAAGCTTAGAAACACATTCTGCTACCCTTCTCATCATTCCAGGCTAATAGAAAATCCTCTTCATATCTCTATACATCTTATCCCCTCCAGGGTGAATGGTTATCCTAGAATGGTGACACTTAGCTAGAACCTCTTCCAACAACCCTTCCAATAATGGGACACAAATATGTCCATCTCTCCTCAGTCATCCCTTTGACCTAAAGCATACCTTCCATCATGGGGGAAACATTCACCTTTACTAAGCTTGCTTAGAATCTCTACCAACATCGCATCCTCCTTCTGCCCAAGCCTAATGCAATCCGTCAAAGCTGGTCTAACTTCCATAACTGCCAAATAGCCTTGAGTAGGTACCGTTGGCGGTTGGAAATTAATAATAGTGAGGAACTTCAATCGCCTCTACTCATATATAGCATTAAGAATAGCATGCCTCTGACTAAGTGCGTCGGCAATGACCCTCCCTTTGGCGGGGGTATACTGTATCTCAAAATCATATAATGCTATGAACTCCATCATCCATGTTGCCTCAAGTTCAAGTCTCTTTAGGAAAAGAGGTATTTAAGGGATTTGTGTTGGTGAACAACTCAAACCTCTCTTCCAAAAGATAATGCCTCCACATCTTCAAAAAAAAAACAATAGTCGCTAACTCCAAGTCATGAGTAGGATATCTTTTCTCATGGTCCTTCAACTATTTACTAGCATAACCTACCACTTTCCCTTCTTGCATCAGGACAGCTCCCAATCATGTACCACATGCATTGGTTAATATAGTGAAAGGTTTCGATCCATCGGGAATTGTTTGTATTGGCGCACTAATTAGTAACTCCTTCAGTGTCTTAAAAGATCTTGCACACTTTTCGTCCCATGCAAAGACAAGGTTCTTTTTGGTTAGGCGAGTTAATGGTACTCCCGTCTATGCAAAATCTTTAATGAACTTCCAATTATAACCAACCAAAGCAAGAAAACTTCTCACTTCTGTAGCATTCTTTAGAATCTTCCAATATTGCACAGCATCCATTTTAGCGGGATCAACAGACAATCCCTTCTCAAAAACACTGTAGCCAAGGAAATTCACTTCCTTCCGCCAGAAAATGTCACATAGAGAATTTGGCTTTCAGTTGGTGTCTTCTCAAAGTCTCTAGTACCTTCATTAGGTGTTTCTTATTCTCACCCTCAATCTTGGAGAATACTAGAATGTCATCCATAAACACTACTACAAACTTATTCAGCTTCCCCCTAAAAGCTCTACTTATCCAGTCAATAAAGTATGCACGAACGTTGGTCAAACCAAAAGGCATCACTTTCCATTCAAACAACCCATTTTGTGTGCAAAAAGAAGTATTTGCCTTGCTATCCTTAGCTACCCTTAACCGATGGAATTCGATAGCCAAGTCCAATTAGGAAAACACTTCGACACCGATGAGCTGATCGAACAAGTCATATATCCTAGGTAGAGGATACATATTCTTTTCATTCAAATTGTTTAATGCTTGATAATCGACGCATAAACTTAACGATCCATCTACATTTATGGCAAAAACAACTAGTGCTTCCCATTTTGAAATACTATGGCGAATAAACCCTTTCTGCAATAACTTTGAAATTTGCTTGTTTAATTCCTACCTTTCCTTTGAGGCCATATGCCTCAACGATAGTTCTACAGGTCTAGCATCCTTCTCCAAATCAATTCTAAACTTGATCTCCCTATGGAGTGGGAGACCAGAGACTTCTTCAAACACATAAGCGAAGTCTCAGACTACGAGTACAGATGAGAGTTCATTTTGTGATAAGCTAAGAGAATAAAGATAGCTCAACTCAATTGAGTTTTGGGGTGAACAACGAACATCAATATCGTGCCCCGAACGACTCCTTAGCCACACTATCCACCTCTCATAATCTAGGACAGTCCCGTAGTAAGACAACTAATCCATCCTAAGGATGAGTCCATACCCCTCAAAGGCAAGAGCATACACATTGCAAGAAAAATCAACATTATAAATGTCCACAACTTGGTCTTTGCAAATTAAAGAAAGATTTGTCGAACCCCCAATAAGATTTGACACCACTATTGGGTTGGTGACAACTTGGGATTTTAAGTTCAAGGATCTAACTATTCTTTCAGCTATAAATGAATGAGATGCTCAAGAAACAAACGAGTATGAATAACATTTTTAGAAATAATAATTGTACCACCCAAAGGTGCTTTCCCTTGATCCCTATGCGATGGCCTACTAGCAATAGTAACCGCCTCTATAGCAAAAGCCTACCCACTCTAATTTCCCTTCGCAAGTTATGGGCACTTATTCTTATAATGCCCGTCCTCAATATTGTTAAAGCAATTTCCCTTGAACTCTTCTTTCATTAAGCTGACTCTGCAATCTTTAGCAATATGCCCCTTCTTTTGGCGCCTTCGACACAATCCCTTCCTTCTTCACCTTTGCCTTTTCCTTCTTGTTAGCCCTAAAGCCTCCCTTTTTCGCTCCACCTTGCTAAGGTACAGCACCACTTTCTCCTTCTCTTTCTCTTTCCCCTTTCCCTCGCTACTAGCAGTTTGTAGCAAGGCCATTTCCACATAACCTCATAGGTAGCACCCATCGAAACTTTGGCTAAAAGCAACCCTCTTCTTATTGGTGAATTAAAACCTTTGACAAGCTTCAAAGTTTTCTTCGTGGGTGTGTCAATCAAAATCATCAAAAACTTTGCCAACTCAATAAATTTGTTAATGTACTCCTTTAGGGTGGAGTTCTCTTATTCAACTGAATGAACTTCTCTAACTGCAGACTAACCTCTACATCAGACATAAACCTCAACTCAAAGTGAGTCCTAAAACCTCCCCAAGTAATCTCCTCCTCTTTATTCTCCTCCATGATAATAGTCCACCAATCAAGAGCTTCCTTCCTCTGATGCCATGCAACAATCCCTTCTTAATTTGATCCTCCCAACCAAGCTCGCTATAGATGCAAT
This sequence comes from Allium fistulosum, assembly GCA_030737815.1. Classification (NCBI taxonomy): domain Eukaryota; kingdom Viridiplantae; phylum Streptophyta; class Magnoliopsida; order Asparagales; family Amaryllidaceae; genus Allium; species Allium fistulosum. The sequence goes on along the minus strand of CM060904.1, from coordinate 409,603,699 downwards.
CACAATCACTAATCCATGCACTAGTTTCCAAAAAATCCTCAAATTCGATATATGGATGCCAACCCATATTTTGGAAATCCTTGCTAGTTTTGGGAAGTCCAAAGGTCTTGGTGCTGGCCCAACTGGCGAACTAGATGGCACTTTTTATGGAATGGGAACCTCTCCCGCATGCCTCAGTTATTGTTTGAACCACTCAGGCATGCCTCGAATGTTGGGAATTATCCAAGGAGAAGGATTCCTACCTTTAGAGGTCTCAGCCATACCAACCATATGTAGGTTTTTAAACTAGTTTAGTGATAGTTTCCTAAGATAGTATTATTGCCGAAAAAGAAAAGTTGCCTAGTGTGTTTGCATACGTTCTTAAGGGGACATATATACAGATATATATATAGGTTTATTTTCTTTGAAAAACTTTTCAAAACATTTTCAAATATAACAAGTATGCTCTCATACATAGACTTAATTTCGGTTTTGATCAGGCAACCTAAGCTATGATACTAAGTGCAACAACCCACCTCGACATTGGCCAAATTCCGACCCAAAAAAGACCCATCGGAACATAGAACCATTCCATGGTAGACCATCGGTCTGGTGAATATTAAAAACATTATATAGTACACATAGCTCTTTATAACTTTCAGAATCTCTCAATGGAATGGATAAAATATAATAGTAAAACATGTACCCAATAATACTAAAAACCAATTCAGAAATCATAGAGGCATAGTAATAACACATCCAAATATCCTAACAGAATCATCTCAATACAATAGTCTCAATGAAACTGGAAATAACAATAAAATAGTCTCAAAAGTCTGGGTACATGAATGAAAAACAACATAAATAGATAATAGCGGATACTGCCACAACTAACATCTTACCTACCTTTTGCTTCTTCAGCAATACCCTACGCCCCTAACCTATTTGATGAAATGAGGAGGGAGTCAGAACAAAAAATTCTGGTGAAAGAAATCTCAAGTCATACAATAATAGTAAACTAGGCAGTATAATCTGAAAAGGTATGTGTCTTATGCATAACATTATAACATTCATAAGTATCAACTATATGCCCAAAGGCTATTCCAGCCCCACGATCATACTTCTAACACAACTAGTGGTTACGATGTAAAAGAGATTACTTAGACCACTTAATACCTTTTTAATGGGAATTATGTAGACTCTGACCATTTAATACCTATATGAATAGGCAGGTCCCCGTTATTTAAGACCTTCCCCAAGACGGATCCCTATAAAGTTCTCACTTACTAACATCGTACGGAATCTTATTAGATCACTTAATACTTCTACTAAGGAAAAAGGTAGACCCTACAATAGCCACTTAATACCTTTAACCCAAAGCAGATCCCTACTAAAGATTCCTCATATCGTATCGATAGCGCAACTATGACCCATAACCCAAACTGTGATGTCTCACATTAGTCCGACTATTAGCAGGTACTGGTAGCCAGATTGATTGGGCAGGTTTACCCTATAGAACTGGGACTAACCTCATGTCCGATGGGGTTATTTATTATAGGTGATGTCTCACATCAGTCCCCAAAGTTACAATGCTGGTGGACATATTTAACTGGGGCATACTTCTATGTAACCTTAGACTAACCTCACATTCCTATAACTTAATCATATTCTACATGGATATACACACACACACACACACACTTTAACTATATATACATAAACAATCCAACACGGTTTGTAATTAAGGCCATATAAGGTATCTCCTTATTACACCTTTTAATTATGGATTTATTTCCATAACCTTTCTAACTACCTTCATATTTCACTAATGCTATTAATTATACTACTAACATAAATCAATATGTTAAGTACGTCACAATCAATACATTATATAATTAATAGGTTTATATTATATATTTGTGAATGTGCAGAATTTAAAATCTAAACCTTGCATTCTAACGATTCGAATATTATTTGCTTATAAGAAATTTATAGAAAATCAACCTTATACAATCTACGACATCAACAAAAATAGCTACTAACCATAGCAAAATAGAATAGTCTTGTAAAACAATGGAATTCATAAAACTTGTCATATGTTAAGGTATTAGAATCATCCTTTGTTTCAAATAAACAAATTTAGTAAATTAAATCTCCTATGCTTAATTCAACCAATTATATATTCATTTGGAGTGAAAAAGGACCTTTAGGATATTTTAAATATTAGAAATAGGTGGTGCAAATTTCAACAATATAATTTACACACCAATTTCGATTTGAGTCCCTTAGCACTACAAATAGGTCGAATAAAACATTGATTATCTAATCTAAATAAATTAATTCAATTCTAATACAATATAATGAAACAATTACAACCCCAATAAACAAAAGATTGATATTCATTCAAGGGAAATTCTAGGGTTTTAAGGGTTTAGGGTTTGTTTTATAGAATTTCCCAAAGGCATATTCAGATCCAAATCAATAGAACTCAATTACTAAATAATAAGAATTAAGATTCCACTAACAATAAATATAACACTCCATATTTTTAGTAACATTATTTAGGATATTTAATTAGCTAAATTAAGTAAAATAAGATGATGTTTAGGGGATTGAGATTTGATTTTAATAAGGGGTAGCCATGTCGTGTAACCAATGGACTAAATAAGAGTTAGAAGGAATTAGAGGAGGGTTAAAATAAGAAAGAGATCATTCTAATACCCTCAACCCTTAATCGTGTATGTTATATACATTCATTTGCAAAATTAAAAACAAATAGAGGCTGCCCACCATTAGCAAGAACCAGAGGAAGAAAGAGCTAAAGGAAGAAAATTAATCAACTTAATCCATTCAAATATCAAACTCCATAATCTCAAAGCTAAGGTGAATAATGACTACATCTCATTTTTATAAAAAAAATTCGGTTTTAAGATGAATCCGAAGTATTTTGCATGATTATGCCATGTTTTTGAATGATTAAATGTTTATATATGCTTGTTGATGAATTATGCTTATTCATATAGGTTTTATGATATGTTTTAATGTGAAAACCATATTTAATTACGTCCAAATGCCTTGTGATTTTATACTTAGATCAAAAATGATATTTTAGATATGGGTTTCAATTTTCATAATTTTCTAAATTAACATGGATTTTATATTAATTTTCTAGTGAGAAAAATGATTAATTGGGTTTAAAATTATCTACGGTTAAATAATATATGTTTTGGGTCTGAAACTAAAGTATGTTGGAAAACATATTAAAGAAGATTTTCTAAAAATTTTGTAGAATTTTCCTAAGTGTTTTAATAGATATATAAAATTATTTAAGGTATGGGACTTAAATGTTTTATATATTCATAAAAGGAGAAGGGGTATTTTATAAATAAATTAAATTGTTTATTTATGAAATATTGGCAGCACTTTTAGAAAAGAAAATTAGCAAACAATAATATTTTGACAATCAAGGCAGGTTAGTTGAAAAAAATTTCTTTTTAAAGTCAAAATCAGTTTTTACATGCTTTTAGCATGTTTCGCTACTTTTGGCATAGGGGTTCCGACCAAATACTACCACCTCCATTGCCATCAAAACAAATGCACATAGTATCAATGACTTGGTACATAGTGAATCGGACTAAGGCGGAAGGTACGGAGTCTAGACCAAAGGTTCCGATGGGGCCGAAGCATGACTTTGTTTTAAATTTAAAATGCACCTTCTTTGCTTTCGAAGGAAGTGCATTCGACTTGGTTGGCTTTCAGCCGAGTCAAATGTTTTAAAGGTAAGGTTTCAAATGGGTTGCACCTTTGTTTTAAGTAAATGCTTTCGAATGGGGTCGAAACCCTTAGCTGTCGCTTTCCTTATCTTTCGAAACAATGGTTTCAAAGGGAATGCTTTGCTTTTAAAACTTAGCCACTTCTCCAATGCTTTCGAAAGGTTGGTTTCGACACCATCACTTCTTTACTTAGGAATGTTTTCAAAAGAGTGCTTTCGACTTAAATGTTTAATGACCCTTTTCCTCTGATGAAGGTAAAACCCAAAGGTTTCAAAATAGATAGTTTTCAATGGTTTTGAAAGGTGTTTCCACATGTTATAAATTGAACCCAAATGCCTTTGAAAGGTTTGATGTTTTAATGATTTCGAAAGGTTTAAAAGAATGGTTTCGAAGGGGTGGTTCTCCAATGGTTTCGAAAGGTTTGAAAGGAAAGGTTTTCCAATGTATTCGAAAGGCAATGTTTAAGTGTTTTAAAGATAGGATGTCTAAAGTTTTAAAGCTTTCGAAAGAAAGGTTTATATAAATGGTTTTGAAAGGACCGTTTTGGCATTTCGGCCTAGATGAAAGAAAGGGGTTTACTTGGTTTCGAAAGGGGTACTTTCAATGGATTCGAAAGGGGTACTTTCAAAGGTTTAAATGCTTTCATCAACAAAGATTTGAGTAAAGTATAGATATAACATGGCAAGGTGACTTTGAGTAAAGCATAGAGTGTATATTTTCCTTGTTTATATTTGATTTAAAGATTTTAAATCAATTTGAGATGAAAAGGTTTTCAAGGAAAATTTAAGAGAAGATTACCCTAAGTAAAATGACTCGGATATTTGTATACCAGATGGGACAGGTATAGGCTCGCGCCCTATATACATTAGCAATTAGCCCCTAGCTAATTTAGTCCAAAATTCCAGTGTGTAGAGCTTGATCACAGGTAAGACTAAAATGATGTTACACACATAAAGGAATATAGTTGTACAGAGATAGGTTATTGGTGAGCCCATAAAACTATTAGGATTAGTTGACCTAGAGAAAGTAAGTTAGGGACAGACCGTCTAGAAGAGGAGTATCTAACAGATGTTAGATTATTTATTTATATTGTCTGGTAGGCTCGAGTGAGCCAAAGGTTAGTAGTTAGCCAAAAAAAACTATAGTGTTTGGATAGATAGTCCATTTGTTACCTGATATGTATGTTTATATGATAATGCTTTACAGTTTTAACCAGTTTTGGCTATAGGATTATGATTTGCAAAAGATATGTTTTAAAAGGATATAGTGAGGGGAAACCCGTTCCGCTAAGTGGTGTGGTCACTTAATATCAAATAACTGAGATGTATAGTCATGACACTAAATATGGAAGATGCAATATAAGGGGAACAAGGCGAAAGATTGTAGAGTGAAAGTCTCAAAGATTAAGTGTTATAATTGCAATCAAATGGGCCATACGAAAGGAGAGTGTCCAAGTGTTGGAAGCTTACTATGAGGTGTGTTATTTTCCTATATCTCTATATAGTTTCTATAGTATAATATACTAAGTTACATAAAAAGATGTTGCATTCGGCATTTTGAGGATGAAATTCTTTTTTAAGGAGGGAGAATGTATTACCCCATGAGATTTTTATTTACATTTTATTAGTAAGGGAAATATTAATTTTACAAATATTGGAATTGGGAAACAAAAATTATACCATTGCGTAAAGCTCTTTTTTATTATCAGGATGGTATATTGGTCTGTCTGAACTGGAGTCAGTATGAAGGAGATATGAGCATCTTTAAGTTATCGGTTTTAATTTATTTAAAATGGGTCTAAGCCTAACTAAACAATGACAGTCCATAAAGTATAAAACACGGGCTGAGAATGTAACATCCCCTATCTAGAGGCCCAAAGCTAAGTGCTACAGATGCTGTAGTAATCCATAGTATTAACTTCCGACGACTAAATACGGCTATGTTAATGGTATTTATAATATCAGAAGCGCATGAATATGAAACAAAATCACGGATTCCAAAAACAATATTTTTGATTACATTTCCAAAACATGTTCCATATTCAAATTACATAATTCCATCGCTTTCCTAGGATTAGATAAAATATAGTCATTACAATATTACGCCAAATGCGACATATGACGATGCCCACTTGGTTGACCAGAGTACTATATATACAATACAGCAAAATCTATCCAAAATATAACAGCAACTCCTAATTAGCTATCCTTCAGCCACCTGCTCATCACCGGAAGCTTTATTCGCCAAACCTACTAAAACCTGTAAACCTCAACCCTAAGCCTACAAATCAATTTTGAGCACTCGAGAATTTAAGGAAAAATAAACTTCAAGTCAGATATAAAGCCTGTTGTGAATAATACTATACATCTCGGTTATCTGATATTAAGTGATACCACGCCGCTTAGGGGAACGGGTTTCCCATCACTTATATCCTTTTTAAAACATATCTTTTGCAAATTATAATCCTGAAACCAAAACTGTTTAATTCTGTAAAGCAATATCATGTATATATACATATCAGTTATCATATGGACTATCTGTCCATACACTGTATTTTTGTTTGGCTAACTACTAACCCTTGGCTGACTAGGGCCTACCAAAAAACATAAAAATCTAACATCTGTTAGATACTCCTCCTCTGGAGGGTCTGTCCTTACTTACTTCTCCAGGTCTAACTGATCCTAATGGTTTCGTGGGCTTACCAATAAACCGTCTTTCCTTTTTAGATTCCTTTCTATGTGTAACATAATTTTAGTCTTACTTGTGACAAATCCCTACACACTGCAATTTTGGACTAAATTAGCTAGGGGCTAAAAGCTAATGAGTATAGGGCACGACCTTACACCAATCCAATATGGTCTTCCAATCTGAGTCATTTTCTTAGGGTTAACTACCCTTTAAATTTTTCCTTGAAAACCTTCTAAAAATGATTTAAACCTTTAAATCATACATATACAAGGAAAATGTACTCTTTGCTTTACTCTAAGCTATTTGCCATGTTATATATACTTTACCCAAAATAATGTTGATGAAATTATTAAGGATTTCCCATCCCTCCAAAATAAGTTAAAACCCTTTTTAACTTAAAAAACTTAGACTATATTGCCAAAAATAACTCATTCGAAACCTTTGTTTAAAAACTTTAAACAACTCGTTTGAACCAATGAAAGTACCCATTTCGATATAAGTAAACTACTTTACTTTATAACCTTAGGCCGAAAGGTCAAAACATACCTTTTGAAATCATACTCTTCGAAACTATTCATATTTATCCTTTCGAAAGCATTGGAAAACATCTCCTTCAAAAACTTTAAAACCTTACATATCCTATCTTTAAAACACTTAAACATTACCTTTAAAAACCATTGGAAAACCTTTCCTTTTAGACCTTTCAAAACCATTGGGGAACCACCCCTTAAAAACCTATCTTTAAAACCTTTCGACGGCAACAAAACATCAAGGCTTTCAAAACCATTTGGGTTAAATTTATAACAAGTGGAAACACCTTCCGAAACCATTAACACCATCTCTTTCGAAACCATTTGGGTTCTACCTTTTATAGAGCAAAAGGGTCTTTAAAACATTTAACTCGAAAGCATCTCTTTTGAAAGCATTTCCTAAGTAAAGAAGTGATGGTGTCGAAACCATCCCTTCGAAAACATTGGAGAAACAGCTTGGTTTTAAAAACAATGTAACCCCTTTCGAAACCAATCTGGGTCGAAAGGTAAAAAGCGATAGTCTGGGGCTTTGACCTAGTCGAAAGTAGTTACTTAAAAACAAAGCCGCAACCTCTTAAAACCATTCTTTTAAAGTCATTGACCCAGTCGAAAGCAGACCAAGTCGAAAGCTATTCTGTCGAAAGCAAAGCAGGCGCATTTCCATTTAAAAGCAAAGTAGCGCTTTGACCCCTTCGGAACCCTTGGTTTCGACCCAATACCTTCCACCAATATCCAGTTCACTACGTACTAGATATTTGATACCATGTGCATTGGTTTCGATGGAGTCGGAGGCGGAGGTAAGGAGTCGGAAGCCTGGTGCCGAAAGCATTGAAACAGGAAAAAGCATGTAGATTTAACTTTTTAAACTATTTCTTTGTACCAAACCTGCCTTGTTGGTCAAATTATGATTGATTGTAAATTTTTCTTTTCTAAAAGTACCGCCAATTTTCAGAAATAAGAATTTGGATTATTTACAAAATACCCCTTCTCCTTTTTAAAAATATATAAAACATTTGAGTCTCATACCATAAATAATTTTATGTATCCATTAAAACACTTAGGAAAATTCTACAAAAATTCCAGAAAATCATTTTTAATATGTTTTCTAACATATATAAATTTCAGACCCTAAGCCAATATAATATGGTCGTAACTAATTTTAAACCCAAATTAGCATTTTCTTCACTAGAAAGTTCATAAAAAATCCACATTAATTCAGAAAATTATGAAAATTGAAACCTATTTCTAAATTATTGTTTCTAATCTAAATTTAAATTCGCATGGCAATCGGATGTCATGTAATAGGGCTTTCATATCAAAACATATCACAAAATCTTTGTGAATATGCATAAATCATCAGCAACATATAGATATACATTTTATCATCCAAAACATGGAAAAACATTTTCAAATAATTCGGATTTCATACTAAAAACCGAAAACCATTAAAACTTAAGATGTAGTCATTATTCACCTTAACTTTTTGATTAAGGATGTGAGATTTGTTCTTGACTAAGTGATTTGATTCTTCCTCTTGAATTCATCTTCTTTGCTCTTCCTAATGGTGGCCGGCCTTAGCTAAATTTTGTTTGTGAAAATAGAATGAACATGTAGAATGAATTCCTAAAGGGGTTTAAGGTATAAGGATATGCCTTGTTCCAGTTTTGCCCTTGCATATTTCCTAACCCTTTTATTCACTTTTTATTCTTTAGTTCGCTTATTTAACATGGCACGGCTACCTATTATTTAATCACAAATCTCAATCCTTTAATCATCTTACATTATTTTATTGTATTTAACTAATTAAATATCATAAATAATGTTACTAAAAATATAGGGTGTTATAGACTCCCCTCCTTAAAGAATTTTGTCCTCGAAATTACGATAAGGTACACATCAAAACAATCAAAGGTAAAACATACCATCAAATAAATCAGGATAAGCATCTCTCATTCTGTTCTCAGTCTCCCAAGTAAAGTCTTTCTCGTCCTTACTCCGCTAGACTTTAACTAATCTGACTATCTTATTCCTGAGCCTCTTCTCATCTCTTGCGACTATGCGAACTGGCTTTCTAACTATAGTCAAATTCGGCTCTACGACTAAGTCATCTAACATGGTCAGTGATATAGTAGTATCCGGATCTCGAATACACTTCCTTAGATGAGAAACATAGAAAACATCATGGACTCATGCCAAACGGCTTGGTAACTCTACTCTATAAGTGAGTTTCCCGATCCTCTCAATAATAGAAAATGGTCCAATGAACCTCGATGCCAACTTCCCTTATTTTCCAAACCGAATCACACCCTTCATCGGTGACACCTTAATGAAAACATGCTCTCTAACAGAAAACTCTAAGTCTTTCCATCTTTTATCCGCATAAGTCTTCTGCCTAGATTGAGCTTCCTTCATTCTAGCTCGAATTAACTTAACCTTTTCTGCAGCTTCTCGAACCAAATCCGAACTAAGAACCAACCTATCCCCGGTCTCTAACCAACAAACTGGAGATTTGCATGGCCTTCCATACAAAGCTTCAAATGGTGCCATCCCTATACTAGCCTGATAACTGTTGTTATACGAAAAATCAACTAGATGTAGATGGTCTTCCCATGATCCCCCAAAATCTAGCACATAAGCTTGTAACAAATCCTCCAAGACTTTGTTAACTCTCTCCGTTTGCCCATCAGTCTGTGGATGATAAGCGGTACTCATCTTGAGCTTGGTACCTAAGGTATCCTGTAGACTCTTCTAGAACTCGCTAGTGAATAAAGAATCTCTATCACTCACTATTCTACTAGGAATTCCATGGAGTCTAACTACACTCTTCATAAACAACTTCGCTAACACAAGTGCCATTCTGGTTGAATTAATTGGAATGAAATGGGCACTCTTGGTCAACCTATCCGCAATGACCTATATGCTTTCATTTCCCCTATTAGACCTTGGCAAGCTATCAATGAAATCAATAGAAATAGAATCCCATTTCCACACTGGAATGTCCAAAGGCTGAAGCAACCCACTTGGCTTCTGATGTTCGGCTTTTACCCGTTGGTAGTTCAAATGTTGCTTCACCCGTAAGCCTACATCCCTCTTCATACCTTCCCAGAAGGAACTTCTCTTCATGTCCTGATACATCTTAGTTCCTCCCGAATGAATAGTGAACTTCGAACGATGGCATTCCTCCAAAACTTCCTTCCTAATGTCTCCTACATTCAGAACACACAATCTTCCTTTCTTTCTCAACCACTCATTCTGGTCAAGACTAAAATCCTTCAAGTAATCGCTCTCCGTTCCATCTTTCAGCTTTCTGATCCATTCAGCCAACACTGGATCCTCTAGCTGTTTAGAAGCAACCTTTTCGATCATAACTGGTCAAACTTCCAAACATGATAACAAAGTAGTTTATGTACTTAAACTACTCTTAGTTTTCCACTATACTCTGCAAGTCGTTAACGCTTCCAAATATTTCCACTTAGCTATCATCGCTAACACCACATTCTGATGTTTTCTGCTAAGCGCATCTGCAACTTTGTTTCCTTTCCCCGGCGTGTACTCAATACCGAAATCATAAACAGCTATGAACTCTAACCACCTCTGCTGTCTCATGTTCAGCTCCTCCTGAGAGAAAAAATACTTCAACGACTTATGATCCGTATACAATTCAAATCTTTCCCCTAAAAGATAATGTCTCCACACATTCAGCACAAAAATTACCGCAGCTAACTCCAAGTCATGGGTTGGGTACCTGACTTCATATGGTCTAAGCTGTCGAGAAGCATAGGCAATTACTCTACCCCTCTGCATTAACACAGCTCCTAACCCAGTCCCACATGCATCTGTGTACGCCAGCAAATCAAGATTCCCCTTTAGAACAACCAACATGGGTGCATTAGTCAATAAGTGTTTCAGCTTTTGAAATGCCTCCTCACACTTATCGGTCCAAACAAACTTCACATCTTTTCGAGTTAGCTTAGTCATTGGTGCCGCTATCCATGAAAAACCCTTAATAAACCTCTGATAGTAACCAGCCAACCCCAGAAAACTTCTTATCTCGGTCACTGTTTCTGGTCTCTTCCAACTATTCATAGCCTCGATCTTAGCTGGATCCACTAATAACCCATTCTCTGAAACTACATGGACAAGAAAATTTACTTCCTTTTTCTAGAAATGACACTTCGAGAACTTCGCCTTTAGCTGATGCTGCCTCAGCATTTCAAGCACTACTCTAAGATGAACTTCATGCTCCCTTTCATCCTTAGAGTACACCAAAATATCATCTATGAAAACCAATACGAACCTATCCAAGTGCTCTCGGAATATCCGGTTCATCAAATCTACAAAGAAAGCTGGCGCATTAGTCAGTCCGAATGGCATCACTAACCATTCGTACGATTCATATCTGGTTCTAAACACTGTCAAAGGAATACTATCCTCTGCCACTCTAAGCCGATGGAAACCTATCACTAAATCCAACTACGAAAATATCCTGGCTCCACTCAACAGATCGAACAAATCGTCAATCCTAGGCAATGTATATCGATTCTTTATCGTTTTCTCATTCAACTTATGATAATCGATACATAACTTTAACGATCCGTCCGGCTTCTTAGAAAACACTACGACTGCTCGTCAAGGTGAAATACTTGGTCTGATAAAATTCTTGCCTTCCAAATCCACCAACTACACCTTGAGCTCCTTCATTTTGATCGGTGTCATCCTGCTTGGCGGTCTACTATCTGGCTCTGCTCCATGCACCAAATCTATTCTAAACTCAATGGCTCATTTCGGTGGTAATCCTACTACGAGTTCAAAAATATTCGCGAATTCTCTAACCACAAAAACTCAATTCAGCTCATCTTCTATCTCCACAACACCAAACAAAGCATTCACCTCATAGGTAGGGTTTTCTACGGTATATACAATCCACTCCCTACAGTCTGGGTGTCTAAGTGATAATTTCCCATCATGGCAAAATATCCTAGCATCGTACTTACTTAACCAATCCATACCCAAAATAATTTCGAATACTACAAATTCAAACACATGCAAACTGCAAACAAAAGTATGACATAAACAGTCAAACTTTAAGTGGTCACATCTCATCCCAAGTGTTGCATACCATCCTATTGGATTAGCAACCCTTAAGGAAGTAACTAGGTATGAGGGTTCTAGGTTAACCTTATCTACCAAAAAACGAGATATAAAAGAATGCGATGTACCAGTATCAAACGGAAAACTAACCGTAATACCAAGAATCATAAGCGTACATCCCAACACTGCTTTCCCTTTTTCCCCTGCAGTGGGTCTCGAGGTAGCTGGCTTCAATGCATATACTTTGCCCTTTCCATTCTTAGTAGACTCATTGCATTGGCTCTTGTAATGACCCATCCGATCGCAATTAAAGCATTTGATATTATTCTTCCCAGTCACCTTCTTTGCCTCTCCAAAACGACATTCATTCGCAAAGTGCCATTTCTTGTCGCGCTTAAAAAAAACAACTTCTGACTTTCTTTTCTTCACGGCTCCACCCTTCTGGGCACCCTTCTTAGGAATGAACTTCCTTTTTTTACTATGCCCTGCCTGGACCTCCTTCGCCTTATTCTTCTCCACAAAAGCAATAATTTCCTCGTGTCTTAATGCCATCTCTACTACAACATCACAAGGATCCTTGATATGAGGTAATGTAGCCCTAGCCAATTCAGGTTTCAACCCCATAATGAACTTCTCGTTTCTCTTAATCACAGTATCCATAGTGGCATGAACATATCTTGCCAACTCCTCAAACATTGTAACATATTCTAACACAGTCATTTCTCCCTTCTCTAACTTGGCAAACTTCCTGAGCAAGGTAGACTTTTCCATCACAGACATGAATATCTCCTCGAACCTCCTCTTAAACTCAACCCATGTCATCATTCCTTCATCCACTCCAACCGTCACACTATTCTACCAGTATAAAGCTGCTCCTTGAAGCTGCCTTGAAGCGAGCCTTCTTTTCTGCCCATCACTGAGCCCCAAATCTGTAGAAATCGTCTCACAATGTAACAACCAGTTCCCCACTTCTATGGCATCTTCAGTCCCAACGAATGGTTTTCCTCCCAACCTAACATAGTCCCTACTCAAAGCAGCGTAATTGTTGACTATTGGAGCTTTCTGGGCTCCTCCCCCAACTACTCCAGCAGCAACCCCTGCTTGCATCATATTCATAAAAAACTGATACATAGCTCTCATGTCAACTTGCGGAACATCAGCACCAGTATTTCCGGCTCGTGCCTGACCTGGGTTCCTTCTAGTATTAGGTCTGGCATTTCCATCTGCAGTGGTGCCTCCTCCACCAACATTATCTCTTCGAGAATCCATATCTGCATTCGAACCTTCGTGAGATACAGAAAAAATAACCTAATAGAGATAGGAGACTAGGGATAAAGCGCATACTTACATATAGCAAATACAAGTATGTTACTATAGCGTTATCCCATACCCTGATCTTATTGCTAATTCTTAAGAATTATGTCTTTCAAAATCATCATTTTAGTTAAAGTTTTTCATAAACCTATGCTCTGATACCAAGTTGTAACATCCCTTATCTAGAGGCCAAAACTAAACACTACGGAAGCTACAGTCATCCATAGTATTAACTTCCGACGACTAAATACAACTATGTTAATGGTATTCATAATATCAAAAGTGCATGAATATGAAATAAAATCATTCCAAAAACAATATTTTTGATTACATTTCCAAAACATGTTCCATATTCAAATAACATAATCCTATCGCTTTCCCAGGTTCAGATAAAATATAGTCATTACAATATTATGCCAAGAGCGACATATGACGATGCCCCCTTGGTTGACTAGAGTAATATATATACAATACAGTGGAATCAATCCAAAATATAACAGAAACTCCTAATTAGTTATCTGTCAGCCACTTGCTTATCACCGGAAGCTTTATTCGCCAACCTACTAAAACTGTAAACCTCAACCTTCAGCCTACTCAAATCAATTTTGAGCATCCGAGAGTTTAAGGAAAAATAAACTTCGAGTCAGACATAAAGCCTGGTGTGAATAATATTATACATCTCGGTTATCTGATATTAAGTGAGACCACGCTGCTTAATAGAACAGGTTTCCCCTCACTTATATCCTTTCTAAAACATATCTTTTGCAAACTATAATCCTGCAACCAAAACTGGTTAAATCTGTAAAGCAATATCATGTATATATACATATCAGTTATCATATGGACTATCTGTCCATACACTGTAGTTTTCTTTGGCAAACTACTAAACCTTGGCGGACTCGGACCTACCAGAAAACTTTAAAATCTAGCATCAGTTAGATACTCCTCTTCTGGATAGTTTGTCCTTACTTACTTCTCTAGGTCTAACTGATTTTAATGGTTTTGCGGGCTTAACAATAAGCTGTCTTTCCTTTTTAGATTCCTTTCTATGTGTAACATAATTTTAGTCTTACTTGTGACAAAACCCTACACATTGGAATTTTGGACTAAATTAGTTAAGGGCTAATAGCTAATGAGTATAGGGCGGGACCCTACACCGGTCCCATCTGGTCTTCTAATCTGAGTCATTCTTAAGGTTAACTACCTCTTAAATTTTTCCTTGAAAACCTTTTCAAAATGATTTAAACCATTAAATCATACATATACAAGGGAAATAAACTCTTTGCTTTACTCTAAGCTATTTGCCATGTTATTTATACTTTCCCCAAAATAATGTTGATGAAATTATTAAGGATTTCACATCCCTCCAAAATAAGTTAAAACCCTTTTTAACTTAAAAACACTTAGGCTATATTGCCAAAAACAACTCATTCGAACCCTTTGTTAAAACCTTTAAGCAACCCTTTCGAAACCATTGAAAGTACCCCTTTCAATATAAGTAAACTACTTTACTTTATAACCTTAGGCCGAAAGGCCAAAACATAGCTTTCGAAATCAAACTCTTCGAAATCATTCATATTTATCCTTTCGAAAGCATTGGAAAACATCTCCTTCGAAAGATTTAAACCTTAGACATCCTATCTTTAAAACACTTAAACATTTCCTTTCAAAACCATTGGAAAACCTTTCCATTTAGACCGTTCGAAACCCTTGGGGTACCACCCCTTAGAATCCTATCTTTAAAACATTCTGAAAGCATCAAAACATTAAGCCTTTCGAAACCATTTGGGTTCAATTATAACATGCGGAAACACCTTTCGAAACCATTAAAAACTTCACTTTCGAAACCATTTGGGTTCTACCTTTTATAGAGCAAAAGGGTCTTTAAATCATTTAAGTCGAAAGCCTTTCAAAAGCATTTCCTAAGTAAAGAAAAGATGGTGTCGAAACCATCCCTTCGAAAGCATTGGAGAAGCGGCTTGGTTTTAAAAACAAAGTAACCCCTTTCGAAACCAATCTGGGTCGAAAGGTAAAAAGCGGCAGTCAGGGGCTTCGACCTAGTCAAAAGCAGTTACTTAAAAATAAAGGCGCAACCTCTCAAAACCATTCTTTTAAAGTCATTGACCCAGTCGAAAGCAGAACAAGTCGAAAGCTATTTAGTCGAAAGAAAAGCAGTCGCATTTCCATTTAAAAGCAAAGTAGCGCTTCGACCCCTTCGGAACCCCTGGTTTCGACCCAATGCCTTATGCCTATATCCAATTCACTACCTACCAGATATCTGATACCATGTGCATTGGTTTCGATAGATTCGGAGGCGGAGGTAAGGAGTCGGAAGCCTAGTGCCGAAAGCATTGAAAAGGGAAAAAGCATGTAGATTTGACTTTTTAAACTATTTCTTTGTACCTAACCTGCCTTGTTTGTCAAATTATGATTGGTTACAAATTTTTCTTTTCTAAAAGTACAGCCAATTTTCAAAAATAAGAATTTGGATTTTTTACAAAATACCCCTTCTCCTTTTTATAAATATATAAAACATTTGAGTCTCATACCTTAAGTAATTTTATATATCCATTAAAAAATTTAGGAAAATTCTACAAAAATTCTAAAAAATCATTTTTAATACGTTTTCTAACATATATAAATTTCAGACCCTTTGCCAATATAATATGGCCGTAATTAATTTTAAACCCAAGTTAGCAATTTCTTCACTAGAAAGTTCATATAAAACCCGCATTAATTCAGAAAATTATGAAAATTGAAACCCATTCCTATATTATTATTTCTAATCTAAATTTAAATTCGCAAGGCAATCAGATGTTATGTAATAGGGTTTTCATATCAAAACATAATACAAAATCTATGTGAATTTGCACAAATCGTCAACAACATATAGATATACATTTTATCATCCAAAACATGGAAAAACATTTGCAAATAATTCGGATTTCATACTAAAAACCGAAAACCATTAAAAACTTGAGATGTAGTCATTATTCACCTTAGCTTTTTGATTAAGGATGTGAGATTTGTTCTTGATTAAGTGATTTGATGCTTCCTCTTGAATTCTTCTTCTTTGCACTTCCTAATGGTGGTCGGTCTTAGCTTTATTTTTGTTTGTGAAAATAGAATGAACGTGTAGAATGAATTCCTAAGGGGGTTTAGGCTATAAGGATATGCCTTGCTCCTATTTTGCCCTTGCATATTTCCTAACCCTTTTATTCTCTTTTTATTCTTTAGTTCACTTATTTAACATGGCACAGCCACCCCTTATTTAATCACAAATCTCAATCCATTAATCATCTTACATTATTTTATTTTATTTAACTAATTAAATATCCTAAATAATGTTACTAAAAATATGGGGTGTTGTAGAAAAAGATTTGAATTCATTCACATACATTTTCCGTTCTAACTTTTCTTTCTTCCTTAATCTCCCTAACTCACTCTTTCTCTCCTAAATCTAAACTAAACCCAAAAAAACCAAATCAACGAGAACGAAGAGGGCTACAAGATGATATCCATCGTTTATGGAATTGAGGAATTTCAGAGAATTGCAATTCTAGATAGCGAGGGATTGGAGGCCAATTTGGTAATTTCTAAGGCTTAGTGGTGTGAATTCGTGAGTTGGAATCATTATCAAATATTTACTACTCATATGAAAATAATTTATATTATATGATTGTTAATTAGAGTAAGCAGATGTAAGAATTGGATTAATTGGAGTTTGGGATTGAATATAGATGTGACTTTAGAAATTAAATAAGGCTAGGACATTTAATTTAGGGTTAAATTTGGATTCGATTGTGTATTATATGAATTTAATGTTAATTGGTTAAGTTATTGATGAATAGTGCTTGATTTTGAGATATATAGATGATAAATGATATATGGATTGCTGGACTAGTAGCAAATGATGTTTAAGAGAAGTAGAGACGTAAAAAACAATAAAAATGATTGTAACTCGAAATTGGGAAGAAGAAAATAGTTTTAGATGATAAGTTTCCTGTCAATCGGTAGGTACACCGGTCCACCGGTGCTAAGTACACCAGTCCACTTGTGCATGTTTGAAATGCTAGTTTGAACCTAGACCAAGCTAAAGCACTTTTACTTGAGCTAGGTTTATATGAAGTGGAAGTGAGCGACGCATTGGTTTCTTAGAGATATAATGGAGTCGTTAACACCCAAAGATTTGCTTTAATGATTGTGTATGCTGTAACATTTGTGTTGAGTCATTTGTAAAGGAGTCATGGTGTGTTTACCTATTCTTTACGTATACACATGTTAGTCTATGTTTATATAACACATGCTCTTGTCTATGTTTAACTATATCTCGGGTTTAGTTTCAATTTAGCTTACTCTTATACGTATTTTTGGGTTAGTATATGTTCAACTAACTCTTTCACTCTCTTATGTGTAGACGAGTTAGTTTATGTTTAACTAACTCTACCATATGTTTAATGTTGTTAAGTATGTGATAGTGATCCCCATACTAGGTTTATTATGATGGACTCACCCTATAGATGCAGGTGAGACATGTTGAGGTGAAGTAAGTATTGGTTCTCATATGATGTTTATGAATTCATGTAAGCAGTACATACTTGGTAATATTTGTACTCATTAGACATGCGACGACCCACCTTTATGACCCTTGGGAATGAAACTTAACACTTCCACAGTATTCTGTGCTGTTACACAAGCATCCGAAAGACAAGTTTCCATGGGGTAAAATAAAAGAACATGGTAGAAAATCTCACATAAGAACGGTTAAATATAATACAACAACAATATATAGTACATAAGGTTACTCCTTAACATGGAGTTATCAGAGTTGCACAAAATTACTACTACAATCAGCCTAGGCGATTTTATACACCCTACCTTTACACTTGCTGATACAAAATACACACACATAATAGGCATAGTAGCGCAAAAAGATAACTAGATAGATAAGGAGCATCCAGGTCGTCCATCATCTTCAAAAGAGCCAAAAGAAACCTGCTACTCTCGAACTACTCAATTATAATTGAGTACCCGAGGGTTAATGAAAAAACAACAACTCGGGTCAGACAATATGTCTGGTATGAGTAAAACTATAAATAAAGGGTAGAAATAAAAAAAATGTAAGACCATGCTGCCAAATGTGAAATGGGTTTCTCCTTGCAAAAACAACATCCAACAAGAATAAATGGATGCAAATAATTAAAAAACGCGAAGTGCACAAGACACTTCCTCATGCAATTAAGAAAGAACTAAATTCAAAGATTTTGAATCAAAGGAAAGAAAAAGGAAATTTTCCAACAATGACTAGGAGGATGTGCCCCTCTTACCAAAAGTATACCTCTGTAAAATACACTCGAGAAGGTCATATACTTTATGACTCTCTTGGGAACTCCAAGTCAGACCACGCTAACCTTATTGAGAATCCGAATATTTCACATCTCAGTGCGCATATATCCAAAACTGATTTAGAGTGGATGTGATAATAACCTAATGGGAGCAACCCCACATAGCTTGGCCCCTACATGCTTTCTGGTTTAGTCATTTCCAACAAAGGATATCAATGCTCAAATGAGTAACAAATCGTCCTAAATTGATGATTCATAAAGAAGAAAGCTGAATCGATAGTCAATAAATCAACTACCGGGAATAATTAAAATGATCGTATATGGAAAGTAAATCTCATATTCTTACCACTACTCATCGATTTCAAACTTGTAGTATTTCTTGGTTTAAAATGAAGTAAGGTAAGTGAACGTAGTGTTACCTCTAGGTATTTCCCAAACGACATATTTAACTTTTGAGATAGGGACACGTTTCCATACCTCGATGTTTAGAACTAAGAGTATGAATAAATCCTTTCCATATAAAAGATATTGGATTGTATAAAATTAAATTTCTTATCCTTTCCATAACCGAATCGAATTTTAGTTTTTAAAACCGGACTTGTGTTTAGATTTCACATTACAGATATTAATTTTAAACAATATTATCAAAATGATTAGTTAATGTAACGACCCGTAATTTTACCACTTTGAAAATGGATTATTCAAACTTAAATAATCATATTTCATGTGATAAATAAGAATGGTGAACTTATTTTTAGAATTAAATAATGATTTTGGACTTTTACCGTAACATTGACAAAATTGACAAAAGCCGGTTTTGGATAAAATTGGATATACAGTCAAATAATTGTTTTAAAACATGAATAACTCCTTTTAAAATTATTATATAAAGATAATAATAGGTTGATAAATGTTTTATAATTATATATATACTTATGTTATAGAGATTAACAAATTTCGTCGCGCATTGACAAAATCAATGTCGTATATTTGCAAATGAATTTTGATATTGTTTTATATTATTTTATAATTCAAATCTACATGTTTTAATTATTTAAAAATGAAAATAAATTTATTCTAAAGTTTGGTTTACATGAATAAATAGTTTAACAGAAACGTCAGAATGTGACCGTAAAACATTTTGTCGAATAAAAGTTACCGCAGCGTTGTTGCACCTTTGTTAACATGTTTTAACATATATATTACATATTTTAATAACTAAACATGTTTACTTTTTATTAATTATGATTGGGAAACTTCTAGAATATAATAAACAAAAGTAAGTAAAAAAGTAAAGTAAAAAAAGTAAACATCACATCAAAATCAAACCAAATCTTCTCTTTAGCCACTATTCCATCCAAATACATTTGCTTAGCTCTTAAGTGACTATGACATAAAGTAAAAAGTGATAAGCGATGGTAATTGTTGAAAAAGTAACCTTATTTTGCTAATTTGGTAATGGGATATTTTAGTAACTTACCACTTCATTTTTTTCATATGAATACACATACATCCTTCTCATTTTCTCACACAAATAATTCTTTTCCTCTTCTTCCTTTAAGCTATGTTAATGGCTTCTTGTTCTCTTCTTTTCCTTACCAACTTTTTTTAAAATCATATCAAACCAACTCTAAATTCCACCTAACTTTACCAAAGATCTTATATCAACATTAAAACATGGTTTAGCATCTAAGAAGTGAAGAAATTTTGGAGTAAGAGGTGGAATAGGGGGAGGCCGAACCTATTGAGGAGGGAGGAGCAAGTTAGAAAGGTCCGCTACAAGAAAAAGAGAAGGAAGTGTCGCCCATTTCATTCCATGGAAATAGGAGGAAGTTTAAAGTGCTATAGAAGCTCTGTCGAATTTTTAGGAGATTGGAAGAAGAGATTGATAGCATAAAGCAAAGAAGAATGAAGTAGAAGTTGATTAGTTAAAGTTAACAATGGTTTTAGTGAAGTGTTGTTGATGAGAATGTTGGTAGGAAGTTAATCGATTTGGTTAAATGTGAGAACTCCTAAACTATTATTATTATATTTTTGGATGATGATATAATGATTTCAATGGATTTTTACTATGCTTTGACCATCAAGTTTGGTTGTTTTCATATGAATGTTGAATATATATGCAAGTCACGGAAATACACGTCGATAAACACAAAGGAAATCACTTTCCTCTATATTTAATGAAATTGTGTATATGGAACGTTAAACCTCCTTTAAAATGGTTTAAAATATATTTGAAATGTTTTATAAACATTTAAAAGTGTTTTGGTGAAGTTTGAATGAGAAATGGAAAATTTAGTAAAAAATAAGCGCGTCGCGTAACGGTAGTTCGCGATTTTGCGCTATTAAAGTCAAACAAGTGTAAAAGTTGGAATATAGCTCGGAATTCTTCGAGATAAGAATTTTATGAACTATCATATCAATAGTTTTCCAAATAAGAAAGAAAATCGAGATTTCGACAAGTAGATTTTGAAATTTGAGTAAAACAAGTTTTGGAAAAATCTTGATTTTGTAGTTCGGAATCCAAAACTGGTTTCCTTTACAAATGAGGTTTTAAAATTGTTTAAAAATGTGAAATAAATCTTATAAATCTCTTAAAATGATTTAAAAGTGATTGAGTAATAAAAATTTATTTTTTAATAATAAAAATTCGTTTTGATCAATATAGCTTAAAAGGCACTTTCCTTAGCACTTTTTCGCAGCACTTTTCTACAACTTTTGAGATATAGTTTTAGACTTAACAATTCTTATCCAAATCTTTTATAAATGTTTTCGAATCGATAATTAAGTGTTTTAATAATGATATGGAGGTTTTCTAGCTTATCAAAGAAAGTTCAAATAAATGATTTAAAGAAAAAGCTATTATAAATAAGCGGTTTAATCTTGGCTCTAAAAGCCGACGAGTAGAATGGATTTTTCTGTTCGTGAACTCCGGATGTGAGGTGCTTAAACTAAGGAGATGTTCAGGAGAAACCAGTGTCCTGGCTCACCTGGCCTCTTCCCTTGGCGAGGGATAGATAAGGTCGAAATGTCGGAAACGAGTTAAGTATAAAAGATTTAATTGTTAAATTAAATACAACTTGATGTTATGGAGATGATCTTCTTGTATTTGGTGTTAAAGCCCGAAGAGGGAACTCGTACTATTCATGGAATTTAAAAGGTGATTTCACCGTTATTCTGCCCATAGTATTTGTTGAATACGAGAATTAATATAGAGTAGAATTAGATAATTTCCATAGGTTCTACTCACTTAATATTTACTGGTTTTGGGATTAACATCCTAGATAACATGGTTTTAACTCAATCAAAATTTTGATTTTTGAATTAAGAAATCATTGTTAAGATTTAAATGAAATGATTTGGAAATATTTTCCTAAGCGAAAAATGAAATGATTTCGAATTATTCCAAGGTTAAAAAGGGTTTAAGTAATCAAAGGATTTGATAAGAGAGGTTTAATGATACCGTATATATCGGAAGGAATGATTTAGAAATGTATATCTCCAAATGAGATTTTAAGAAAATGAACACAATCAATTAAAGAATGATACCCTATTCATAAAACGTCTTTTGATCGATGAATGGTTCGAAGGAACTGGGGTCGGATTTTGGTAATTCCTATCCGAAGAACACTTCGGTCCAATTTACGTATTCGAAGTGAAGACATGGATATGATTTGGAAGATGGAATGTAGGGCTACTTATCACTGACCCTCGGGTAAATTTCCCATATCATATTTTGTGACAGTAGTTCTTCATTTAATATCTTCGATGCAAGGACTTCACACTACTAATCCTAGGGGTAACCCCTTATAGGATGTGGTAGGAGAGTACCTTCGGTTTTTCCTGTTCCAGGACAACTTGTATGGATGAATGTCTGACATTGTATTTCTAATTACATTGACTGATCTCTATGAACGTATCATCTATTTGGTGGCGGAGAAGGCAACTTCTCTTAGATTAACACCCTTTCCTGAGACGTACGAGCTCAGGAGTTATACGTTTGTAGAAATCAGTTGTGTGATCAAGGAATGGCAGCGTGGCATTCAAAGTGGAATGTGTGATGTGAAAGGTAAAATGTTATCTTAGGCCTCATCAACCGAAAATGGAAAAAACGGGGTAGATGCGGTACGGCTAAGTGGGTCGCTCCCATTAGGAGATGGTCATCACCTTTCTAGATAACACTCTATATATCGGGTATGTAGTGTATGCTATGAGATGTCTTGGATAGGTCGGTAACGACCGGGGTGAAGTCATATTCGGTACTATCCAAATGAAATGTGTAGGCCAGTTCTATTTTGGTATAAGCGTTAAGTATCTGGACCCTAGGTACATCCCTCTAGAGGTGTATTGTACGGAAGGTAGTCCCTTACCTTGTCATTTGTATGGAAATCCATTCTCCAATAAGTTCTTTCGGACTTGATTGTAAATCTATTATGCCGTCAAATTTAAACGATGTAACAGTTTCAGCTATTTGAATATATTTACTTGAAAAGTGTTTTCAAAGAATGTCATTAAAAATAATATCAAATGTTTATTTTTGCACAGCAAATTTTTGCTTATCATAAGGTAAAAACCTCTTCTGTGTTTATGTATGGCGTGGTCTTATGAGATACCTTTTTGTTTTCAAACATCGTATTTTGAATTCTCACACTAGTCCCATGACTGATCCGGAGTTTATTTTCCTTTTCCCTTAAACTCTGGGTGCCCTAATTTCCCCGGGCAGTCTAGTAGTCAGGTTTAGTTAGAAGAAATTTGGAAGAGCTCGGAGCATGTTGTTAGAAGATTATTCTGAAGATTGTTATCCATTTCCACCACACTCATGTACTATTTTATTCTGCATTTGTAAGGACAGATATTTATAACTGTCCATGTTTAACTATGATAAATGTATTTAAATTTTCCACTGTAAAGATTATATGTTGAAATAATATATATTATTTCATTCGTGTGAGATTCTGTTCTATCTTTATTTTCTTTCTTACCCT
Source organism: Allium fistulosum (assembly GCA_030737815.1). Taxonomy (NCBI): domain Eukaryota; kingdom Viridiplantae; phylum Streptophyta; class Magnoliopsida; order Asparagales; family Amaryllidaceae; genus Allium; species Allium fistulosum. The sequence goes on along the minus strand of CM060904.1, from coordinate 409,579,994 downwards.
TAACAATCAGGTTTCTGGCACTTGGATTTGCGGCACGTGAATACCGAGGATGTATTAGTGTCGATTTTCGAGGGTCGAAAATTCCGGTTTGTCACCTTTGGTATCAGAGCGCAAGGATAAGCGAGAACCTTGGCTTTGGTGAGGTAAAGTCTCATCAAAGATAGGGTTAGTAATACCTTAGAATGAGTTTGAGAGTATTATATATAAGCGCGTATTTATTACTAAAATATACAAAAGAATTCGGTTTTATATCAAATCATTTTACACAAAAATATATATATGTATTGAAAAGAAAAGAATATTTTGGTAAATTTTCAAAGGATTTTTGAAAAAAGTAACATTGTACAAAGAATTTTAAAAGCTATCTTTGGACATGAACCTCGAAACACTTTCTGAGCATTGACCAAACCTCTCTACCTAACAATACGCTAGCAATTACCTACTACTTGTGCCTAAAAGAATAATTGTTTGCCTTGTAGAAACCATATAGGTTATTTAATAAATAATACATGTTTATTAAAGGAATTTATTTAAATCTTATAAATATGTTTTATATAAGTGATTTTGTGAACTGGATTATAAAACATGCTTTATAAAGGAATTTTTGAGAATTTAAATTTCGTTATTTTTGAAAGGAATTTCAAATGATTTTTGGGAAAGGAATAATAATAGTATTATTTCGAAAATGGGATTTTGAAAATGAAAAAATATCTTATGACTAAATGATCCGAGTGGCTCGAAAGTAACTAAAAATGGGCAGGAGATGTTTTCGGATGGTAAGCACTTCTCTTAAGTATTCCCCTTCTTTTTTAAGAAAATATGCGATACTATTGGTAGTACCCAGTTCCTTGGTATCATTTTTGAGTTACTCGATCTATATAATTTTCTAAAATTAAAAAGGATAATGTGAATCATTACTTAATAGATTAATTGATGGTTGTCAATTTTTATCAAAGTGTATTATCTATATTGACGAGCATGGGTATGCTTTGATCTTTAAAATAAATATTTAAGGTTATTAATGAATAGTTTTTGGTTTGTAGTAAATGATGTTTTAGCAACATTTGTTTTTAAACCCTTGAATGACACTTTGGAAGAAATATTATAAGTATATTTAGATCTTTAATAATGGGATTTTAAAGATAATAATAAGGATTAGACTCTTTTATAAAAAGGTGAATAATATTATAATTAACATGTTATAAAAAAGAGAAGTTCATTATAACAATGTTTTGGTAGTAATTGTTTTAATCTCTTCGATTATATTTTTAAGTAAGACTTGTTATGTAAATTATGAATATACTTAAAGCAACTGAATAAGTATACGAATACTTTAATATATTGAAACTGTAAAGGTAAAGAGAATATATATATATATATATATAAAGGAAGTTTTAATTAATAATGGAGTGTTAATTGATAAAGAAAGTTTAACTAATAAAGTGTGTTTTTGCATTTGATATTAGCTAAGGAAGTTTATGGTGATTTTCATAAACCATTAAGATAGGTTTAGAAATGTGTTTTTAAGTATAAATATCTGGAAATAAAAATGCAAAATGGTTATGTATAAAGAAGTATCTTTATGAAAGTTTGAATAAAAGATGAAAGTTTTATGAAGTTTTTTCATAAGAATTTTGGAAAGGTTAATAAATACATATGAAGTATGTGGATTATTTCATCACACGATTTAATCTAAGATTCGAGTACAGAACTTTGATGTGTTTGACACTTATCCGAATGAGGATTTATCATTCGATTGGTTTTTGGTTGGATGCTTGAGTTTTCTATCATAGTTTAAAGCTATGCAAGGAGAACTAAAGTCTGATTAGAAAGCCTAATCGGAGTTCGCACTAGTGGATCGGGGGATCAATGCTAGTTCGGAAGTGAAGTTGTGAATTCGATTCTGATATTATGTATGGATGATCTATATACACCGTATCGATTTAAGTTTAAAACTAAATATTTTGGTAAGTACCTTTGGGGTTTGTTTTGGGGTAATTTCGAGGACGGAATTCTTTTAAGGGAGGAAGTATGTAATGACCCGTAATTTTACCACATTGAAAATGGAATATTCAAACTTAAATAATCATATTACGTGTGATAAATAAGAATGGTGAACTTATTTTTAGAATTAAATAAAGATTTTGGACTTTTACCGTAACATTGACAAAATTAACAAAAGCCAATTTTGGATAAAATTAGATATATGGTCAAATAATTGTTTTAAAAGATGAATAACTCCTTTTAAAATCATTATATAAAGATAATAATAGGTTGATAAATTTTTTATAATTATATATATATATATACTTATGTTATAGTGATTAACAAATTTCGTCGCGCATTGACAAAATCAATGTCGTATATTTGCAAATGAATTTTTATATTATTTTATAAGTCAAATATACTTGTTTTAATTATTTAAAAATGATAAGAAATTTATTCTGAAGTTTGGTTTACATGAATAAATAGTTTAACAAAAAGTCAAAATGTGACCGTAAAACATTTTGTCAAAAATCAACGTTTTGTCGAATAAAAGTTGCGGCAGCGTTGTTGCACCTTTGTTAAAATGTTTTAATATAAATATTACATATTTTAATAACTAAACATGTTTACTTTTACTAATTATGATTAGGAAACTTTTAGAATATAATTAACAAAAGTAAGTAAAAAAGAAAAGTCAAAAAAGTAAACGTCACATCAAAATCAAAGCAAATCTTCTCTTTAGCCACTTTTCCATCCAAATACATTTGCTTAGCTCTTAAGTGACTATGACATAAAGTAAGAACCGATAAGTGATGGTAAGTGTTGAAAAAGTAAGGTTACTTTAAAGTTAAGTAAGGTTATTTTGGTAATTTGGTAAAGGGATATTTTAGTAACTTGCCACTTCATTTTTTCCTATAAATATACATCCATCCTACTTATTTTCTCACACAAATCATTCTTTTCTTCTTCTTCTTCTTCCTTTAAGCTGTGTTAATGGCTTCTTCTTCTCTTCTTTTCCTTACTAACTTTTCTTAAAATCATATCAAACCAACTCCAAACTCCACCAAACTTTGCAGAGGTTCTTATATCATCATTAAAACATGGTTCAGCATCTAAGAAGTGGAGAAATGTTGGAGGAAGAGGTGGAATAGGTGGAGGCCGAACCTATTGAGAAGGGAGGAGAAAGTTAGAAAGTAAAGGTGTAAGAAAAAGAGAAGGAAATGCCGCCCGTTTCATTCCATGGATATAGGAGGAAGTTTAAAGTACCGCGGAAGCTCTGTCGAATTTTTAGGAGTTTAGAAGAAGAGATTGATAGCTTAAAGAAAAGAGGAATGAAGTAGATGTTGATTAGTTAAAGTTAACAATGGTTTTAGTGAAGTGTTGTTGATAAGAATGTTGGTAGGAAGTTAATCGTTTTGGTTAAAAGTGAGAACTCCTAAACTATTATTATTATATTTTTGGATGGTGATATAATGTTTGCAATGAATATTTAATATGCTTCGATCATCAAGTTTGGTTGTTTTCATATGAATGTTGAATATATATGCAAGTCACGGAAATACACGTCGAAAACACAAAGGAAATCACTTTCCTCTATATTTAATGAAATGGTGTATATGAATGTTAAACCTCCTTAAAAATGGTTTAAAATGTATTTGAAATTTTTTATAAACATTAAAAGTGTTTTGGTGAAATTTGAATGAGAAATGGAAAATTTAGTCAAAAATAAGCGCGTCGCGTAACGGTAGTTCGCGATTTCGCGCTATAAAAGTCAAACAAGTGTAAAACTTGGAATATAGCTTGGAATTCTTCAAGATAAGAATTTTCTGAACTATTATATCCACATTTCTCTAACTGAAAAAGAAAATCGGGATTTTGACAAGTAGATTTGGAAATATGAGTAAAATAAGCTTTGGACAAATCTTGATTTTGTAGTTCGGAATCCAAAACTGGATTTCTTTACAAGTGATATTTAAAATTGTTTAAATTTTGAAATAAATCTTTTAAAATGTTTTAAAAAGTGGTTTGAGTAATAAAAATGTATTTTCAAGTAATAAAAAGTCGTTTTGATCAATATAGTTTAAAAGGCACTTTCCGTAGCACTTTTTCGCAACACTTTTCTACAACTTTTGAAATATAGTTTTAGACTTAACGATTTTTATTCAAATCTTTTATAAATGTTTTCGTATGGATAGTTAAGTATTTTAATAATGATTTGGAGGTTTTCTAGCTTATTGAAGAAAATTCAAATAAATGATTTAAAGAAAAAGCTATTATAAATAAGCGGTTTAATCTTGGCTCTAAAAGCGAATGGGTAGACTGGATTTTTCTATTCATGAGATACGGATGTAAGGTGCTTACACTAAGGAGATGTTTAGGAGCAACCAGTGCCCTGGCTCAGCTGGCCTCTTCCTTGGGCGAGGGATAGATAAGGTCGAAATGTCGAGAACGAGTTAAGTATAAAAGATCTAATTTTTAAATTAAATACAACTTGATTTTATGGAGATGATCTTCCTGTACTCGGTGTTAAAGCCCGAAGATGGAACTCGTACTATTCATGGAATTTAAAAGGTGATTTCACCATTATTCCGCCTATAGTATTTGTTGAATACGGGAATTGATAGTGAGTAGAATTAGATAATTTTCATAGATTCTACTCACTTAATATTTACTGGTTTAAGGATTAATATCCTAGATATCATGATTTTAACTCAATCAAAATTTTGAGTTTTGATTTATGAAATCATTGTTAAGATTTAAATGAAATGATATGGAAATATTTTCCTAAGCGAAAAATGAAACGATTTCGAATTATTCCAAGTTTAAAAAAAGGGTTTAAGTAATCAAAGGATTTGATAAGAGAGGTTTAATGATTCCGTATATACCGGAAGGAATGTTTTAGAAATATATATCTCTAAATGAGATTTTGATAAAAAGAACTTAATCAATTAAAGTATGATACCATATTCACAGAATATCTTTCTACCGATGATTGGTTCGAAGGAACCGGGGTCGGATTTGTGTAATTCCTATCCGAAGACCACTTCGAACCAATTTACGTATTCGAAGTGAAGACATGGATATGATTTGGAAGATGGAATGTTGGGCTGCTTGTCACTGACCCTTGGGGGAAATTTCCCGTATCATATTTTGTGACAGTAATTCTTCATTTAAGATCTTCGATGAAAGGACTTCTCGCTACTAATCTTAGGGGTAACTCCCAATATGATGTGGTAGGAGAGTATCTTCGGTTTGTCCTATTCATGGATAGCTTGTATGGATGAATGTCTGACATTGTATTTCTAATTACATTAATTGATCTCTATGAACGTATCATCTGTTTGGTGAAGGAGAAGGCAACTTCTCTTAGCTTAACACTCTTTCCTGGGACGTGCGAGCTCAAAAGTTATACGTTTGTAGAAATTAGTAGTGCGATCATGGAATGGCAGTGTGGCATTCAAAGTGGAATGTGTTATGTGAAAGGTAGAACGTTATCCCAGGCCTTATCAACTGAAAATGGCAAAAACAGGGTAGATGTAAGTGGATCGCTCCCATTAGGAGATGGTCATCACCTTTCTAGATAACCCTATATATATTGGGTATGTTTTGTATGCTATGAGACGTCTCGGATAGGTTGGTAACGACCAGGATGATGTCATATTCGGTATTATCCAGATGAAAGGGGTATGCAGGTTCTGTGTTGGTATAGTCGTTTAGTATCTGGACCCTAGGTACATCCCTCTAGAGGTGTACTGTACAGAAGGTAGTCCCTCACCTTATCATTTGTATGGAAATCCATTCTCCAATAAGTGCCTTCGGACTTGATTGTAAACCTATTATGCCATCAAATCTAACCGATGTAACAATTTCGGCTATTTGAATATATTTACTTGAAAAGTGTTTTCAAAGAATGTCACTAAAAATAATATCAAATGTTTATTTTTGCGTAGCAAATGTTTGGTTATCATAAGGTAAAAACCCATTCCGTGTTTATGTGCGGTGTGGTCTTATGAGATATCCTTTTGTTTTCAAACATCATATTTTGAGTTCTCACACCAGTCCCATGACCAACTCGGAGTTTATTTTCCTTTTCCCTTAAACTCTGGGTGCCCTAATTTCCCTGGACAGTCTAGTAGTCAGGTTTAGTTAGAATCTGGAAGAGCTCGGAGCATGGAGTTAGAAGATTTTTCTGAAGATTGTTATCTTCCACCACACTCATGTACTATTGTATTCCGCATTTGTAAGGACATATATTTATAACTGTCCATGTTTAACTCTGATAAATGTATTTAAATTTTCCACTATAAAGATTATATGTTGAAATAATATATGTTATTTTATTCGTGTGAGATTCTATTCTGTCTTTATTTTCTTTCTTACCCTTAACAATCGGGTTTCCGACACTTGGATTTGCGGCACGTGAATACCGATGATGTATTAGTGTCGATTTTCGAGGGTTGAAATTCCGGTTAGTCACAGTTAATTTTAAACATGATTAATTTCTTAAATATTTTTATTTAAAATGATTAATCAACTTTAATAAATGATTAATTATTTCAAATATCTTTATTTGAATTAATAAATTAGCTTTAACCTGTATTAATTACCTCAAAGATCATTATTTAAAATAAATAATTAGCTTTAACCCTGATTAATTACATCAAACATCATTATTTAAAATAATTAATTAGCTTTTAAAAAATTATTATTTAAAATGATTAATTAAATTTAGTCATCATTATGAAGTGGTTAACTAACTTTAAAATATCATTATTAAAATGATTAATTAACCTTAAAACATCATTATTAAAATGATTAATTATTTTTAAAACATCATTGTTAAAATAATTAATTAACCTTAAAACATTATTATTAAAGTGATTAATTAATCTTAAAACATCATTAGTAAAATGATTAATTAACCTTAATATATCATTATGTAAATGATTAATTAACCTTAAACACAATTAGTTAAAATGATTAATTAATTTTATACATCATTAATAAAATGATTAATTAACTTAAACCCATCATTATTTAAATAATTAATTAACCTTAACCATTATTATTTAAAATGATTAATTAATTTTAAATATCATTACTAGAATAATTGTTTAATTTTAAACACATCCTTATTTGAATAATTAATTAATTTTGTTAAAACCTAAGTACAAGATTAAACCAAAAGATTTCAATATAGATGATATTTTTCAAAGCGCCGATATAGCGATAGTCGCTATACGAACACTTCCATAACCACGTTCGTATGTCATTTATTTATACATGCATCACATTACATAAGTATGAGCATATATGCAAAGGCAAGCAACAACTATACAACTTATAGGGAGCATCGCTTATATCATTTACTTGCACTTTTTCAACTAATCTCAAGTCGTTAACTAATTACCAAAGATATCATGTTTTTGAAACGGGAACAAACCAACAATCAATCAATTTATAACATATTTAAAAACAAGTAATTAACTAATATTTTCACCACAACAATAAAGGTTAAAACTTTCTTTTAAAAGGTGAGATTTTACTCACTTAAACGACCACAAACTTCAACCTAAACTTCAATCGATACACGGAAGGAGTTTCTTTTTGCTAAATCTCCCCTTTAACACCTAGATGAGGTCTAAATGGTTCGGACTAGGGGGCTATAGAGCTCAGCCTTGATTTTAAATAGGAAATAGTGATGTAGAGAAGAAAAAAAGGAGTTTTAGCGATTTTGTTTAAGGAAAAGGTGAAAAAGAAATGATTTTTAAATTTCAAAACTTTTGGAGGCCATGGATGGAAGCTTGAAAAAGAAGATGGATGCTTTGCAAATAAGAGAATGAAATGGAAATGAGAAACAAAAAAAAGACAATTGTTTTTATATAAATTGAAATAAGAAAGTTACCATTCTACCCTTAACTCCTTACCCTCCACATAAATTTTGCCACATTATCACCTCCACCCCTCTTAACCTATTCCACACGCAAGGATTGCCTCCCATCATGTCCATAACTTTACTCCCATGATGTTACTTTATAAACTGACATTTCCTTTTCATTTTCATTTTATTTTATTTTTAATGTTTGAGAAAAGTCATGCCTTACTTTTCTTTTTACTTAACTAAATAATTTTTTTACCATATATAATTTAACCATACATATGTTATTTACTATATGTATACTAGAGTGCACACAATGTTTTTGACAACTTTTATACGATGAAAAGTTGAAAATCCAAAAAATGATTTCCAATTACATTTTTTATTTTTCTTAAACTAAGTTTTTTTAAACCAAATTTTAAAACCACATCACCATTATTAGTTGTTACTTAAAAAAGGTTTATTTGGGTTATAAAATCCATTATTTAAATATTTAAAAATAGTTTAAATATTCAAATTCATAGTGATTAAATTACGGGTCGTTACATCCTCCCTTCCTTATAGGAAAATTTAGTCCTCGAAATTTATCATATACAACAAAAGATACCAAAAGAAACCCAAATGATATCATTCAATCAAACAGGTACAAAGAAAGTGGCTCCACTACAACATGTGAGTACACTAGAAAGATACAACAACATATAAACAACTATGATAATAACTTATGATACTAATCCCTAATATAATCCTTGGTTTTCCAAGTACAATCTCGATCATCCCCACTCCACTGAACGTTAACAAGATTCACGTCCTTCGTCATCAATCGCTTTTTATTTCGGGCGATGATACGAATAGGCCATCTAAGAATGGTAAGGTTTGGATAAACTTTCAAGTCCTATTGTTTGCTGGTTCTAATATCGCTGATGGGCCATGTTCGTATTTATGCAAATAATACACGTGAAATACATTGTGCACATCTGATAGTCTATGTGGTAACTTTACTCTATATCCAAGTCTACTAATCCCGTCCAGTATAGGAAAAGGGCCAATAAATTGAGGGGCTAGCTTCCCTGATTTCCCAAACCTTACAACACTTCTCAATAGAGAGACCTTCACAAACACCAAATCTCCAAACGAGAAATCAGGATCCCCACGCCTTCGATCCATGTAACACTTCTACCAGTCACGTGCTTTCTTCATCTTCCTACTAATATTAGCTACCTTCTCACTGGCTTCTAAGCTCATGTCAGGCCCAAGAACAATTCTACCACTAGACTCAGCCCAACATGAAGGAGAACGACACAGACAACCATATAGAGCTTCGAAAGGGGGCAACAATTACTTGCTTGATGGCTGTTGTTGTAAGTAAATTCGACTAAGGGTAAATGGTCTTCCCAAGAACCTCCAAAGTCAAGAATGTATGCTCGCAAAAAATCTTCCAAGATCTAGTTCACTCTCTCCGTCTGCCTATCTCTTTGGGGATGGTAAGCAATACTCAAACTTAGCTCGGTCCCTAAGGCGGTTTGCAGTTCCTTCCAAAACTTTCTAGTGAATATTGGGTCTCGGTCACTTACAATACTACAAGGAATACCATGGACCTCACAATCTCCTTCACATAAAACTCACAAGACTTGTAGCAGTCCTAGTCAGCTTAACAATAATGAAATAACACTCTTGGTCAGCCGATCAACTATAACCAAAATGCCTTCATTCCCTCTTCTTGACCTAAGAAATCCATTAGCAAAGTCCATAAAGATCTTCTCCCACTTCCACTTCGAGATCTCAAGTGGCTGAAACAGTCCAGCTGACTTATGTTGGTCACTCTTAATTTACTGGCAGTTTGCACACTGACTCACAAACATTGACACATCTTGCTTCATCACCTTCCACTAGAATACTCTCTTCATATCTTTGAACATCTTAGTCACTCCTGAATGGAAAGATAACATTGAACTGTGACATTCAGCTAACACTTCTCTCCTAAGTCCATTAACATTCGGAACACAAATATGCCCGTTCATTTTCAATACGCCTCGGGGATCTATCTCAAAATTAGAAACAATACCTTCTTGAACATCCTTCTTAAGTTGAGCCAAAATAAGAGCTTCTTTTTGACTAGCCGCAATCATATCCATTAATATTTGCTTGACTTCTAACTTACCAACCATTGCTACATTTCTATTCAATGCATCTGCAACAATATTTGCTTTTCCAAGGGTATAAAGAATCTCCAAATCATAAGAAGCGAGAAACTCTAGCCATCTCTGCTACCTCAAATTCAAATCTTTCTAAGTAAAAAGATATTTTAAGAATTTGTGGTCCGTGTATAACTCGAACTTTTCACCCAAAAGATAATGCCTCCACATCTTAAGTGCGAAGACAACAGCCAAAAGCTCAAAATCGTGCGTAGCATAAATTTTCTCATGTAACTTCAGCTATTGACTCGCATAGGCAATAACCTTCCCATGCTACATCAGAACTGCTCCCAAACCAGTACTACAAGCATCTGTATACATGGTTAAACCTCTGCTCCCATCTAGAATAGTTAAAACAAGAGCGATAGTCAACTTCTCCTTCAATTCATTGAATGTTTAATCACACTTAGGCATCTACATGAACTTAACATCTTTCTTTGTTAACTTCGTCAGATGAGAAACAATCTTTGAGAAATCTTTGATGATCCTATGGTAAAAACCAGCCAATCCCAAGAAACTTTTAACTTCCATCGCAGTTTCGAGTTTTTCCAGTCCTGAATTGCAACAACTTTAGCTGGGTCTACTGATATTCCTTCTCTCGAAACAACATGCCCAAGAAACCTAACTTCAGATTTGGAAAAATGGAACTTAGCAAACTTAGCCTTTAACACATTACTCCTTAAGGTATCGAGTACAGCTCGGAGATGGTACTTGTGCTCCTCCGCCATTTTTTGAATAGATAAGAATGTCATCAATAAAGATGATGAAAATTTTATTAAGAATGTCTGGATATACTCAATTCATTAAGTCCACAAAATAAGCGGGTGCATTAGTCAGCCCAAACAATGAATAGTGATTCAATGTATTCTGACCTATGTCCACTTCAAATTTCCTTTTATTATAAGGTTGTCCTTATGAGTACAGTTCTTGCAGATCGGTATATATCCATGGGATTGTAAGAGAATGTTAAAAAGTAGGAAAGCTAGAAATGATACCTAAAATGAGCCCCTGCCCTCCTATTTATAGTTGTAGGAACTAAAATCTTGCCCCCATGATCTCTACATAATTTTCCTATGCCATAGACAACTTCTCCATAAAATTAGGTGGACACCTCATCAGCATTCGTGGATTGGTATGGATCGATGGGCGTGGATAGGTACCAATCCGTAAATTTGTCAAGTGGATCATCTTGAGTGCTTTGCTTAGGCTCGATTCATGGTTAGCTTCATAATTCCGAACTTGTTTGCATAATTACTAGCTTGTTTCTGAGTCCAAATGGTGGATCGGTGGAAGAATGGAGTAGAAGTTTTTTGGAGTTTGAGGAGATGGATCATCGGTGCATGCGAACGATTATAAAAGGCCAGAAATGGGTTGTTTGTAGCATGGTTTTGGAGTGTAGAAAGTTTGAAGTCATTTGGGTGAGGTTTTATGGATCGGTATCGATCCAAGGTGTTGGATGGGTACCGATCCAACACTTTGTTGGATTTTTGTTTTTTCTACTTTGAGTGGCTTTGTATTTGCCTTGCTATTTTGGTTGTATATGGATTTTGGGCTTTGCGGTCATCTCTCTAGGCTTCCTGCCATGATAACTTTCAAGTTTGACTAGTCAAGTTCATCCGTACACTGCCTAATCAAAAATCAGGATAACACTTGATCTCCAAAGCATGCCTTGTGAATGGAAGGTTGTTTTGTTCAAGAACATGTTCCAAACATTAACCATCGATAGTTGAGCTCTTCGGCTACTTCAATCTTGGTGATTCGTCTAATTCCTTCGAATTCTCTTGTAAATCAAAGGTCATTCCAAATCTGCTACAACCTAAGACTCTAGACTGCGCTTAAGTGTAGTCTATACAACATCATCATTTCGATTTCATTCGGAGTTATTACATCACATATCAAAATTGTCCCATGTTCATCAGTTATTTACATCATTATCATTCCGATTTCATTCAAAGTTATTACATCATGTATCAAAATCATGCCATGTTCATCTAAGATTTATCTGTTTCATTCTAATTTCAAGGCATTCAAATCCTTTTATTAAATCTGCATCCATTTTAGGGTTGGATCTCTCTGGATCATTTTATATTCAGTTCAGTGTGCAATCTCTCCAGATCGTGTTAGGTTTAAGTTAAGGGGACTATATCTTCGGATTCTCGAACGAATGCATGGTTGTTCAAGGCTGATAGTTAAATCCAAGGTCTTTTCGGACCATAAATAAAATCCATAGTCATTCGGGGTCGATAATCAAATCCTTGGTCCCTTTGGACCATTAATCAAATTCATGGCCATTTGGGGCGATAATCAAATCTATGGTCTCTTCATACCGTTAATTATCCATAGCCGTTCGGGGTCGATGATCAAATCCCTGGCCTCTCTGGACCCTTGTTGTGCCTAATTCGATCGCTCTCCGGTAAGGCGCCTCAATGAAAACCAAACCCATCCGCTCACGCTTCGGCAATGTGACTTACTTCTTGCACTCTGGTTCCTACTCTCCAGCCGAGACTTAAAGCAATAAATATGGTACAAGTCCATCTGCTTACTCTCCGACGAGGGGACTTGCACCTTGCACTCTAGTCCCGTCTCTCCGGATGGGACTTATTGCAATCAATGTCAGTCATCATATTCAAGTGATTTATCAAATTCGAATCAATTCCATGGGGTCATCAGTCTCTGTTGGTCTTCCCTAATCGGCTTTGGTCATCACCGAGGAAGCCTATGTCATGGAATCTAGCAAAAATCTAATCCTACAAACACCTTCAGACTTCCATCTTAGAGCGTGAAAAGGGACCGATCAGGATCTCGTACACTTGTAAGTAGTCTGAGGTCAATATTGTGCAAAAACCCTAAATAGTCTTCTCAGGCATCCATCATGGAGCGTGCCTAGGGACCGTTCGGGATTCCATACATGTGTAAGTGGCCTGAGGTTATATTGCATCATTTATTTAAAATTAGGGTAAAGGAATCAAACCTGACACCAATCCATCCCGATCATGAGGTTGTCATCCAATGGAAGTCTCTAATCCATAACTCATTCTGCCTCCTATTCCTGTGGGGTAATTCTAGCATGTGCTCTTCCGGCAGCACGTTTGTATTCCAATTCAAGGTCTTGAGTTCAGCATTGTTTCCTAGGCATGCATCATCTCTCTTTGAGTTTACATCACCCATGCCCTTGAGTTCCTATGGATCAATACCAAACAATGCTTGTGGATCGGTATTAATTCGTACGACTTGTTTAAGGGTCGTTCTAGTCTGCTTCATTCTACTTCCTAGTGCTTTGCTTCAGCTTTTGGCCTCCGACTCTGGTTTGAAACGACTCCAGCTATTCCTTGTTATCCTATCCTATAGAGGGATCCGTTTATCATTTCTTCTTACCAGATTATCAATCTCTTCTGTATTTCTATCATAATCTTTTCCACGTCATCTCTAGTTATGTAGATGAATGGGTGGCTGTCTCCTTAGGATGCGTCTTAGCTACCGCTTGTTGATTTCCTCCAGCAGTGGTCTTTCTAGTTCATTGTCTCATTATTTTGAATCTTTTCAAGTTTAATGAATCCAAGTGTTTCTCGGTGAAAGCACCAAAATGTTTGAACCAAAAATGGCACAAACACCCAAAAAAAGTAAATAGAGAAATAAAGTGATGAAAATTAATTGAAACGCATGAAAAATAGAGACATGGAGATTTATAGTAGTTCGACGTACTTTGGCTTACGTCCAGTTCAAGCTTCCTTTTATTATACTATTATTCTTACAAGTACAGTTCTTACGGATCGGTATAAATTGGTTACAGACCGATATAAATCTATGGGATTGTAACATCCCGATATTTTCAACCATTCGCATCCGCACATGTCGAACTTGAATTGCTCAAAATATCAGATTGTTAATTTATATTTGGCAAAACTCAGCATATACAGTAAATAAAATAATCACAGACACAGAGTAATATAACAATAAGCAGCGAAAACAAATGAATAGTAGTTCATGAAGCTACTATATATATAACAGAGTTAAAACAAGATACAACAGAAGTCTCGAATACATAGAAGTCTCAATACAATAGTCAAATACAAGATAAGAATATATCACAGGAGTCAACTGAATAACTACAAGCTGAATAGGTAGATGGATCTCCAAGCGAAGCTCCAACTCCAAAGGTGAGTCTCAAATGTTATGACACTCAGTCTGACCCGAGCGTAAAGGAAAAACACAAAACACTCGAGTCGTGATTAACATTCGTATATCAATAAATCCAACTCCAGTGAAATATCAACTGAAATACAAGTAACTCAAAGGATGTTTGGGATAACCATCCTCTAAGGATCCGTGGAACTATCTACTATGTAGTAATATACGCTATTATAATAATGTCTATAGTAAAGTAAACTATTAAAATAGCGTTAAGGCGTTACCCATATCCCCCTTAACACATTTTATAGTGCCAATAGTCTATACAGTACCATAATACCTCCTGATCGGGAGGCTACCAGAGGATACTCCATAGGCACGACACAAAACAAACTCGTAGTGGTCTCGATATGGTAGGTGACATTCCACAACTAGGCAATCCTAGGGTAGATATACCAGTTACACTTCCGGACCGGTGGTAACGCATAACCGCAACTACTGCCCACCTCGAGCCACACTCCCAAATCAAAGGTGCACACCAAATCAATCACAAAGTAATAGAATGGCAATCGAAGAAGTGTGTCCGATCGGAGGAGCTACCTCACTTGGCCCATCGATTGCTCCTATTTTAGCCACCTTAAGCTAACTCATGGGAGTCCGATCCACGTATATACCTCAAATAGAACGTCGCCAACCACCTACTTCATTCTGGAATCTCCATTGCGTACACAGTTGTTAAAGTGGTTTTCGGTATTGGCAGAGAGTATGGCAATAACAGATCCAGGTCTCTTTAACAACCAAACGTTATTATAACACCGTGGTCATTTTATTTCAAATAGTTTATATTTCAAAACCAAAATATCATATCCATTCAAATCATGTCAATTCGAGATCATTACTCATTTTTTTAAATGCTATACATTTCAATAATCAAAACACTTTCCAAAAATTATAACTCTTTCGAAATTATAAACCTTTGAAACCATAACACTTTGGAAATCGTAACACTTGGAAATAATAACACTTTGAAATCATAACACTTTGAAATAATAACACTTTGAAATCATAACACTTTGAAATAATAACACTTTCCACTTAAATAGTTTAGATATAAAATAGTATATATAATAAAAATAGTTATAAGTTAAAATAGTTCATATTAAAATAATTAGTATATAAAATAGTTATAAATTAAATAGTTTAAATTAAAGTAATTAATATATTAAAAATAGTTTTATTTAAAATAGTTTATATTAAAAATAGTTTATATTAAAATAATTATATATTAAAATAATTATAATGTAAAATATATATATATATACACACATATTTAAAGTACTTTATATAATAAAATAGTTTTCCTCAAAGTTCACAAATCGATTCAAATCAATTCAAATTCCAAAATTCAATTTAGTTCATTCTCAATTCATCCATTTCAATTCAATTCAGTTTCCCAATAAACCATTTCAAATTATATTGATTTCAAATACAGATTTGAACCACAAATATACCATTTCAATTTCAATATATTTTAAAGGTTTAAATATTCAACATTTCAAAACTAATTTTGATAACTTCATTTATCTCTCAATTTAACTTCATTATTATTTAGTTTTGAAATATTCAGTTAATGAAATCCAATATCATTTAAATAAGCCTTAAATTACAATTTGAACTAAATATTTTCTTCAATTTATTTATTCTTGAAATATTCATTTAATCACTCTGAATCAATAATTAAGGTATAAAATCATATCTTTAAATCTCAATTCAATAATTTTCAAATCAATTTAAATTTATCTTTCCAACCTTAATTTATTAAAATTATATATAAAAAAACTACCTTTTAAAATACAATTTTAAATAAATACCTAAAACATATTATATACTAATTAAATAAAACTTTATTAAATCAAATCTTATTATTTAAATTTATCTTATATTAAAACTTTTTTTATATATTTTAAAATAGTAAAATTATAAGTAAAATCTTAAAATTTAAAATTTCTAAATTAACTTATAATTATAAAATTTTCAAAACATATAATTTTAGAAATCTAAAATTTAAACCTTTATAAAAATAACAATTATATATAATAACTTAAAATCAATATTTATGTAAAACCATATATATATCCTTTTTAAAACTATGGAAATCATTTCAATATATATATATATACAGACCAACAGTGTCTGTATATAATTTTCTATCCTATGGTCAAGTGATACAGATATTTATCATTTCAATCCGCAATTTAAATATATACGGGTATATATCTTTTCAGCCCACAATCCAAAATTCAATGTCAATGAAAATCATTTGGGTTTATCATTTCAACCCATAACGATTTTCTCCTGTTCTATAAGATCGTTCGGGTATGTATCATTTCAACTCATAGGGGATTCTATACTAACAGGGAACTTGCAGAGTGAGAACGGTGATGATAATAATATAACACATCAATAACAGGCATATATCATCAATATAATAACAAATAATGGTGTCAGATGTCACATGTGAACAGTTACAGATAATGGCATATATATAGCAATTTAAATAACAACCAGTAGCATATTTCAATTGTCGTTTCAATTGAAATCAAATTTAATAAATATAGGAACGTTAATCATGAGTGATTGCTCACCTTTCGAGGTTAGAGAAAATAGACAATGAACAAGCTACGAATTCCAAAGCAAAGCAAGATTGCCACGAATTCGCCGAACAAGGCTGATAAATCGGAATCAACGGAAACAATCAAAACAAGCATAAAATAAGCTGAAGCAAGAGACATATCTAAACACATATTAAAAGTAAAATTCTGTATAACAGATATTTGAAAAATAAATATCAACTTCAAACATATATACATATATCAAGCTCGAAATCTATATATATTTCAAGATCATTATTAAATTTAACATATAAATAAAATATATACATATATTATATATACAGTATATAAAGTCATTTCTCAAAACTAATATCATATACGTACACTCATACAATCTTGTACACGTACCCTACAATAAACCCAATATCACTATATAATATATATAACTTCTTTATACAATTTCTCTTATATAATATAAACCGTGAACATATATATACAGGAAACATATATACTATACACCTTAACATATAAATATATATATATATATACCTTACTGTAGAATTTCAGAAATCTGAACATACATAAACTAAAGTATTATAACTTTATAACATACACGCAGCACTAGATAAACTTTATTAAATTAACTTTATATGCAAACATACTTTATGATATATTACTGTTACATAACTTTTATATCATATTCAAATTAACATATGTAGGCTATTATATATATAATATACGTATAAATGTAATATTATAAACTTTATAGATAAACAAATGTGTATAATATAAGTATAGCCAAATATGTGTAAACTAATATATAACATAATACATAAATATATATAAAATACCATCTTTTTTTTAGAATGGAAAACGCACAGCATCTAATCAAAATGCAACACGTATGGGAAGAGAAGGTGGAGACGAACGACTGACCAAAAGCAACTGCTGCACAGGGTCTAGAAGGCGAGTCTAGGTCGCCGGAGTGGGCAAGGATGTGGTCGGGAAAGCCGTGGTCAGGGGCAGGTGTGAGTGTGAGTGCCACAGCGTAGAGGGTGGATGCGACAGAGTGGGGTGAGAAGGCGGCACAACTTGGAGGCGATCTGGAAAGGTGAGGAGAAGTTGCAGAGTGGAGGGGACGTGAGGAGGTGGTTCGATGGGCTGACGTGGCAGGCTGAGGAGGACGAGCCTAGGGTTTGTCTCGGTGAAGGGAATAGGTAGTGGTTTGATAATGGACACGAGGATGAGCAGCACTTCTTTTCTAATGCAAGCTTGGATAACACAATTGATATTATAATATATTTTCATACAGAAGAAGAATAGAACTCATCAGACAAAGAGGGAAGAAACATTGGGAATAGAAGGTTTTCGGCCATGAAGAATGACAACTAGTTTCAAAATATATACTATTTCTTTCTTTCTTTTTTTTCAACTGAATTGTCAGATCCCATAGAAGGAAAATGAACAGTCTAAAAGGAGTAAATGTACCAGCATAAATGAAAAACTATGGAAAATTGTAAAGCCAGAGAATATTAACTCAACGGCTATTAGATATTATACAGTGGATAACGAAAGGGCAAGGAACAACTAAACATAAATGGTCACCGGTACGGATACCCGTTTCGCGGATTCCGCCGCGCACCGGACTCCGACATGCACAAATAAATATACTGTGGAAATCAGCACGACAAGATGATCAAAATGGTACACAGATATTAGTGGTACGACCATCCTATCAAAAGTCGATAATCGGTACCAAAAATGCTGCTAAAATGCCGGAATTAAGATAAACGGGGCAATAGCAGTCCGAATTTGACGAAATGAAATATGACGTCTCACTCAGAAGATGATTTAAAAATTTATTATATAAAAATATTCAGGTTTGGAAAATATTTTATTATCATTAATTATTAACTGATTTGAATTTAAATAAAAATTATACAAGAAAATAAACTTTCATATTAACAGATGTAAATTTACCATTTGTTATGTTTAAGTAGACGTATTCCAAATATCAAATTTTTATTTCAAAATTAAATTATTTAAAATTTCATAAAATTCCAGTTAATTACGTTATTAAAACCATTAAAATTTACGGGTCGTTACAAGGATTGTAAGAGAATGTTAGAAAGTAGGAAAGCTAGAAAAAGATCCCAAAAATGAGCTCATGCCCTCCTATTTATAGTTGTAGGAAGCCTAAAATCTCACCCCCATGATCTCCACATAGTTTTCCATGCAATATACAACTTCTCCAGAAAATTAAGTGGCACCTCATTAGTATTCGTGGATCGTACTGATCAATGGGCATGGATCGGTACCGATCCGTAAGTTTGTCAAATGGACCATCTTGAGTTATTTGCCTAGGCTCGATTCATTGTTAGCTTCGTAATTCCAAACTTGTTTGCATCATTATTAGTTTGATTCTGAGTCCAAATGGTGGATCGGTGGAAGAATGGAGTTGTGGTTTTTTGGAGTTTGAGGAGATTGATCATTGGCACATGCGAATGATCATAGGAGGCTATAAATGGGGTTGTAGGTAGCATGGTTTCGGAGTGTAGAAAGTTTGAGGTCATTTAGGTGAGGTTTTATGGATCAGTACCGATCCAAGGTGTTGGATCAGTACCGATCCAACACTTTATTTGATTTTTGTTTTTTGCTTCTTTGAGTGGTTTTGTATTTGCCTTGCTATTCTTATTGAACTTGGTTTTTGAGCTTTGTAGTCATCTCTCTCTAGGCTTCTTGCCTTGATAACTTTCAAGTTTGACCCATCAAGTTTGTCCGTACACTGCCTGATCAAAAGGCGGGATAACAACTGATGATCCCTAACTCGAAGTACTACGTCTTATCAATCCCTTCTGCAATAAGTAGAATATCTGGCTTTCCAACTCTCTCTTCTATTTCAGAGCTAACCTTCGTGGGAGTTGTACAATAGGTTTGGTTTCAGGAGTCAAATCAATACGGAACTCCACTTCATGGTGAGGCGAAAAACCTTGCAATTCATCATAAATAATAGTTAAATCTTGAACAACCCCTATATCCCTTAGCTCTGCTTTAGCCACCTTGAGCGAATATAGAAAACTACTCATTCACTTGTCAGGCTCTTCACGACACATATAAATGCTTCTTCCTACCGCATCCTTTATCACGACCTTCCTTCTACCACAATCAAAGACATCATTAAACTTAGATAACTAATCGATTCCCCACAACACCCTAAAACACAAGAACCCAAGGAAAACCAAATAAAAGGGAAAGAAATAATTTCGACAAGAAATAGGCATATGTAGACACATGGTGTCAATTTTGTCGGAACCCCAATAGGGTTTGACACACAAAGGAGGTTACTCAAAAGATAGGTTTAAGGTTAAGTCTATCAACAAGATCCAATGAAATTAAACTATGGGAAGCATCCGTATTGAATAATACTCTTATAGGAATGTCATAGATGGATAATTTACCTTGCAAAACCTACTTCACTTCTGTCCTGAAGAAGTGCATGGTATCTTCACAATAGCAAAAGCCTGTCCTTGTGACCCCTTCTTTGGAAAAGGGCACTCATTCTTCATGTGTCCTTGCTCGTGACAATTGTAGCAGATTGGACCACTAGGGAGATCTGTGCACTGATTTGCAAAGTGACCCATCTTATTGTACATGAAGTTGGCATGGGCTGCTTCTTCGGTGCCGAAGCACCACCTTTGAGTTTTTTTCCAAACCACTACTTCTTTCCCTTGCACTTGAAATTCGACTTACCTCCAACAGTATCATCGAAAAAGGCTTGGCACTAATTGCTGGCACTGCTCCCTTCTAGACTCCCTCCTTAATATCAAGGGCTTCAAACCTCAAAGCTATACTAATAAGGTTGGTGAATGTACCCGTAAGAAGATTAGTCGTTGCATGTTGGAACTCTAGTCACATCTCATTTACAAATATTTCATTCTTTTTGAGCGGTGTGTCTATCAATCCAAGTCCGAAATGGGACAAAGCGTTGAACTTATGCTCATACTGCGCCACCGTCATATCACCTTGCTTAAAATCTAAGAATCTCCTAAACAACCGAGTCCTTCCCGCTTTTGGAGTAAACTGCGCTGCAAAGACTTCCTTGAACTGATCCCAAGAAAACTCCTCCTTCGAAGTATTAGCTGTTACTGAATCCCACCAATCCATCTCCAACTTTTGAAGTTATCACGGTGCCAATAGCCGTTTCTCCGCATCCACTAAATCGAAGATCTTCAAATCTCCTTTCACACGAACAAAGCCTTGTTTGCACTCCAAGAATATCTTCAGTTCCATAGAACGGTTTCCCGCCCAAAGTGGTGTAATTCTTAAACAAAGTCGTGAAGTTCATAGGGAGCTAAACATACACTACCACTTCCTCTATCGAATCTACAACTGGCATAGTATCATCTCTAGGTACCCTACCATTGGTAGCCGTACTAGTCCTAGATCCTTTCTTTCCTCTTCTTCTTGTATTCATCTTCTTTTGCCTGGACAGATAACAGGTATCTTTAGAATACGAGAATAGGATCAAAATAGTTTAAGGAAAACAACACCAACAGATCTAGAATGAGACTTTAGAGGATATGTATTTAGTATTATAATACAAATACACTATCTCAAGATTAACTCATTGTAGGGCATCACTTACCCTATCTCTAATGGGATGTACCCTAATCAGGTTAAGCTGTTCACTCAGCCAAAGCTCTGATACCAACTATGGTGACCCACCTTTCTGACCCATGGGAACGACACTTAATACTTCCACTGTATTCGTGTGCCGTTACCCAAGCATCCGAAAGACGAGTTATCATGAGGTAAAATAAAAGAATAAAATAGAAAATCTCACAACAGAATGGTTAAATATAATACAATAATAATATAGTACATAAGGTTACTACTTAACATGGAACTATCAGAGTTACATAAAAGTACTACAACTATCTTCCTAGGCACTTATACACTCTGCCTTTACACTTGCTGATACAAAATATACACACATAATAGACATAACAATAGAAATAGTTAACTAGATAGATAAGGAGCCTCTTGCTCATCCATCATCTTCAAAAGAGCCCAAAGAAACCTACTACTCTCTAACCATTCAAATATAATCGAGTACCTAAGAGTTTATGGAAACCAAACAACTCGGGTCAGACACTAAGTCTGTTATGAGTAAAACTTTAAACAAAGGGTGGAAATGTCAGACCAGGCCACCAAACGCAGAATGGGTTTCCCCTCACAATAACAACATCCTACCATAAGAAATGGATACAAATAGTTAAGCACACGATGTGCACAAGACACTTTCCGATGCAATTAAGAAAGAATTAAATTCAAAGATTTTCATTCTAATGAAAGGAAAGAGAAATTTTCCAAACAATGAATAGGAGGATGCGCCTCCTTACCGAAAGTATACCTCTAGAAAATATACCTGAAAGGGTCATACACTCCGTAACTCTCTCGAGAACACCAAGCCGGACCCCGCCAACCTTACCGAGAATTCGAATATTTCACATCTCAGTACGCATATATCCAAAACCGGCCTAGAATGGATGTGATAATACCTTAATGAGAGAAAACCCACATAGCTTGGACCTTACTCACTTTCTGGTTTTAATCATTTCCGACAAAGGATATCAACGGTCAAATGAGCAATAAATCTTCCTAAATTGACGATGCACAAAGAAGAAAGCTGAATCGATAGTTAACAAATCAACTATCGAGAATAATTAAAATGATCGTATATGGAAAGTAAATCTCATATTCTTACCACTACTCATTGATTTCAAAATTGTACTACTTCTTGGTTGAAAGTGAAGTAGGCCAAGTAAAGGTAATGGTAACTTTAGGCATTGCCTTGACGGCTTTTTTAACTTTCAAGATAGGGAAGCGTTTCTATAACTCGATGTTCAGTGCTAAGAGTATGACTAAATCCTTTCCATATAAGCCATATCGGATTACAAAATATTAAATTTCTTATCCTTTTTGTAACCGAATCAACTTTTTAACTTTTAAAACCGGACTTGTGCTAGGATTTCACATTATAGATAGTAACTTTAAACAACATTATCAAAATGATTAGTTGATTTTAAACATGATTAATTTCTTCAATATCATTATTTAAAATGATTAATCAACTTTAGTCAATGATTAATTACTTCAAACATCTTTATTTAAAATAATAAATGAGCTTTAACCCTGATTAATTAATTCAAATATCATTATTTACAATAATTAATCAGCTTTAACCTGATTAAGTACTTCAAACATTATTATTTAAAATAATTAATTAGGTTTAACCTTGATTAATTACTTCAAATATAATTATTTAAAATGATTAACTAAATTTAATCATCATTATTGAAGTGATTAACTAACTTTAAAACATCAATATTAAAATGATTAATTAACCTTAAAATATCATTATTAGAATGATTAATTAATTTTAAAACATCATTACTAATATGATTAATTAACCTTAAAACATTATTATTAAAGTGATTAATTAATCTTAAAACATCATTAATAAAATGATTAATTTACCTTAACATAACATTATTTAAATGATTAATTAACCTTAAACGCTATTAGTTAAAATGATTAATTAATTTTAAGCATCATTGATAAAATGATTAATTAACTTTAAATCCCTCATTGTTTAAAAAATTAATTAACCGTAATCATCATTATTTAAAATGATTAATTAATTTAAATATCATTATTAAAATAACCGTTTGGTGTACTTTAACTTTTGAAATCAATTTCGTGCCATTTTGTTGTGCTTATCTACACCAAACCATTAATATACGAATTTGGACTGCTTTTAATATAATATAATGTTTGTGTATATAAATTCGTGTAAATTTAATAGAATTGCATAAAAATACTAATTTTCGAATTTAACTTCAAACACATTCTTATTTGAATAATTAATTAATTTTGTAAAAACCTAAGCATAAGATTAAACAAAAAGATTTCAAAAGAGATGATTTTTCAAAATGCCGATATAGCGATAGTCGTTATATGGACACTTCAATAACCATTTTCATGTGTCATTATTTATCCATACATCACATAACATAAGTATGGGCATTTATACAATGGCATATAAACACTATACAACATATAGAGAGTGTCACTTATATCATTTACTTAAACGTTTTCGACTAATCTCCAAAGATGTCACCTTTTTGAAATGGGAATCAAACCAACAATCAATCACTTTCTAACACATATAAACACAAGTAGTTAACATTTTGAGAAAAATGTGTGATCCTCTTCGAATAGAGGAGAGCACACATGCGAATATATATATATATATATAATGAATATAAAGTGCTGCCAACATGCCTGGCAGGTAACAAAAACCAAATACATATATATCAAATCTCAAATACTCCTAAGATGAGTTCCTGCAAGGCCACCACCCATCACACCCCGATATCGAGCTCCGGCATGGCCACCGCCCGATATTAAGGTGTTAGAAGTACCTAAAAAACTAGAGGAAAAACAAAAACTACTGGATGACGTCCCAGTCTAATGAGGAAGCTCCAACCAACTGAATCATGAGAGGTGAATAAGCATCTGCTGTGAAGTGGATCTGCTGAAAAGAGAAACCGCTCTGAAGCCTCTGAACAAGAGAAAGGGGTACCCTCCTGAAAAAAGTACTCCATAATGAAGATAGCAGAATCCTAAATCTGAGGAGAAACTGCTAATAGTCTTGGATGAAGTTACTTTGCTCTGGTGACCTCTCTACCATCTGGTGTCCAGCAATCTGAAGATATGAAAACCTGCAAAGTGAACCTGATATCCTATCTCCCATACCTGTAAGTGGAAAATGACTAAAGAAAAAATTAGAATGATACATATATATGTATACATATATAATAAATATACATATATATGTATTAATAAGGAAGGAAATAAAAACCTAAATAAGACTAACTGGACAATAACAGTATAAATAAAATACCTAAAAGCCAATACCAAACAGAGGCTAGTACAAATATTGAGACGGATCTATCTTATGAACCTTTAATCATAAGTAAGTTATGATTAGAAGTGAAGTCATCATCTAAATCAGAGAAATATTAATAATACTATTATTAATGTTAAAAAAATTATTGTTGTGTTTAAAAAAATTAATATTATGATTAACCTTGTTAAGATACCTTTTGAAAAGGATATTTTTAGCTAATTTATATTTGGGGTTAGAGATCCAATTAAAACAAAATGAAGAAATTGTAAAAATCAATTTGTTAAAATGACAATTATTATTATTGAAAATTCTTTGATTTCTTTCAAACAAAATAAACCAACTAATAATAATGAATAAAGTGTCTAGTAAAAATCTAATATTCTTTTTGAACTTGAATCTATAATTATTCCAGTAAAATTCACAATCCGAAATTTTAGTTGTTATATTAAAGTTAAAAAATTTAAGAGTATTAATTAGAATGTAATTAGAATCCATACAATTATAGTATATATGATTAATGTCCTCAAGATACAGATTACAAATATAACATTTATTATCATTTTGAATATTTTTTCTCTTTAAAAATTTGATTGTATTAAGTTTTCCATGAAGAATTAACCACATGTGAATTTTGGATTTGGTAGGAGCATTAGATTTCCACATATATTTAAATGAGTTATTTATTGTACCCGAAAAATTAATGAATCTGTAGAAAGAATTTGAAGTATATTTCTTACTTTAATCCCATTCCCAACTAATAAAATCATCATCATTATCAATATTATAAAGATTTAATCTGGCATAAAGCAAAGAAAGTTGTCTAAAAGTTGAATCAATTAAAATTCTGTTAAAACTGAAATTCCAAGGAGGATCATTTTCTGGAGAATAAACTTCATTGATTAAAGCACTACACCAGAAAAGACTTTTGGTAGTGTTGAAAAAACGCTACCATAACTTATGGTAGCGTTTTAGAGAACGCTGCTATACGACATGCAACTAAAAGTCTAAAACTTTTTGTTGCCTTGTAGTAAACGCTACCAAAAGTCACTTTTAAATGTAACTATAGGTATTTTCTGTAGGATTTAAAAAACGCTACCAAAAGTCACTTTTAAATGCAGCTATAGGTTTTTTCTGTAGGGTTAAAAAAACGCCACCATAAGTCTTCATTTTTTGGTTGCATTTTTTGTTTATATGCTTTTTTGATTTTCAATAGCGTTTTTAAAATGCAACTGTATAATTTTTATATTAGTTTACATTTGTTTCTGTAGCATTTCTGAAACGCTACTAAAAGTTATTGGTTGTTTGGTAGCATATTTTAAATGCTACTATTTACGGTTGATGGTTTATACCATTTCCAGCAATCGCTTATATACTATTCATATTAAAACGAACGATCAATCGCATAATTTTCATATATTCAAACAAACAATTAAATCACATAATTAGCATATACAAACAATCAATCATATGATCATCATATTCAAATAATTGCAAAAACATGCTAATCTCACAATCAAATATAATATCCATAATCAATTCGATAGTAGTTTTTCAACAAAATAAGTCACATACTACAAGAATTCACAGACAAGTTTCCACAAATGGTACTAACAAAATACAACAACATATATAACAATTAAATTCATGTTCGTTGCTTGATTACCAATAGTTCTTTGTTGTCGACAGTCTTCGCTTCGAAATAGCTAATTACCTGCAAACGAGTTTAACAATCAACAATATATATATGTATATATATGTATGTATGTATGTATATATATATATATGTATATATATATGTATGTGTATATATATATATATATGTGTATGTATATATATATGTATGTGTGTGTGTATATATATATATATGTATGTATGTATATATGAAAATCATGTAATCTATAACTCGATATTCTATATTAACACATATTAACAAAAAATGTTCTATTTTTATATGCATCCTATATAGTTCCCCAACGAATACACAATTTTCAATTTACACAGATATTCAGATCAAAACTGGGTTAGAAGTCTGATTGGATTTCATTCTATGTGCAGATTGTGTATTCAGTACAATGGGCAGATTGTGTATTCAGTACTATAGTCAAGTTAAATCTTATAAAATATGAAAAAGTATCTGGAACGTTCGTAGTCCATCGATGATGCATCCATCCACTAATTGAAATGTACAATTTTCTTTACCCTTGTCGTTTTTTATCAATTGGGTTCTCTAAAACAAAAATATTCCCTAAATTCACATTGCCGTAACTGTATTAGGCAACAACTGTAGTGTCAGTTACTTCCATTTATTTGTGTTAGCCCTCTTGTATAACTACATTTGTGTAATACATGTGCAATAACATAACGATTAATCTGAGTAGACAGTTTTAGGAAAAATGGTTTATTTAAGTTTTAGTTTCAAGTGTATCAATTGTTGTGGCTCTACAGATAAACACGTTTACCATAGAGGATATGTACTGAAATGTTGTGCCTTTGCAGATAAAAACTTAAATGTTGTGATACAGATTTTTATTTTTATTTAATACCCGAATAAACAGAACTAAAACTTAATGTTGAGATATGATGTACTGAAAAATAATACTTACTGGAACTTGATTCTCCAATGACATATGCTGCTGGCCAAGCTATCGTAGTACCAAAGACATCTTCCATGTACGTACACTCAGATGTAGGTCGCCATAGCAATGCGTCATGAACTCTCACCTTTACCATTAAAACTTAGATATTTTAAAAAAAATAGTTGTTGCTGCATAGCCCTACATATTTTTACCATTAAAGTGACATTATTCATGAGACAATGCTGGGCACAAATTGAATACCAACACACCCTTAATTCCTCATTAACGTGGAAGATCATAAAATCTAATTAATTCAAAAAAGATGTGAAATAAACCACATCATCAGTAAATCCATAAATGTAAATCATAAGTTGCATTGTAATCTTCTAAACATAAACAGTTTACTTATATTTTACGAATACCTACCCACAGCTGAAGGACTGATACATTATAATGGCTAGCTGTTGAGGTTGGTGTACTACATACATAATTTAAGTGTACATTTATTGGTAGGTACTCCACATATATGTAAGAAACAATAATAATGTTCAATACAAACCCCAAGTTAACAATAACACTAATATATCTTAATTATCATGGAACCCTCTAAACCAACAACTAAGCAAGTTGACGGAGTTGTCTTAACCATCCAAACTAGTGAGTGCAAGAATGGTTAAGGAATTAAACTAAATATTAATGATGGTGAGAGCTTAATTGACATCTATGTACTTGGATTCTATTAATTAATTGCATGCCACATGCCATAAATTTCTTATTATTTATGTAATTAACAGCTGAATAACTAATTATGAATACATAATCTCATCTAAGCCTCCATAAAAATGTTACTTGTGCTTGAGTGGATTCCATGCTCATGACTTGGATAATGCACGGCAAAGTTGCTGATATCTGCCGTGGTCGATTCCATTTAGACGCACACAACATAATAGTTGCTCAGGCATTTCTTCAGGCTTGCTTCCCTGTAAAACAAGTAAGGTTTAAAAAATGAGAGTTAATAGAATGCCTTGAAGTTTACAGGTGTTTTAGACTATGGACAAGCTACTTTACTTGAATTGTTAGGCCAACATCCAGAACACAAAGTCTCAGCCTGTCCAAAAGTGTTTCACATCCTTTCCTTGAAATATAGTTGAATCTGTGCATATCCAAATCGATCTCGAAATAGTTTTCACCCTAATATTGTGCAAAAAAAACAGACAAAGCCAGGAATGTAATAGATTTGAATTAAAATAGTTTGCTAGAATGTAATATTGCTAGATTCGTATCAAAGGATCTAAACTTACCAAATAAAATTCATGTTGAGGACGAGAAAGCACAGGCTTTTCACTAAATGCATTCATGAGTTTCCTCTCTGCTGAATTCAATGGAAGTTCCTCAAAATTTGCCACACGTCCAAGAATTTTTAATCTGTCTCGGAAAGGTGCAATTGTATCCATAGGAAACCCTTTCACTCTTTCAACTTCATCATCAATTAATTTATGTATGTAAAGCAATGTTACCACGTATTATCAATATAAACTTCATAAGCAGCCTACAATGAAACTGTTTTATCAAACGGGAAAGATGTAAGAAATAATATGATAACACCAAGCTTTGAATGATGAGACGCTAGAGATGCTATTATTTTTAGCTCACTGTTCACTATACTTTGGTTTTTTAACAAGAAAAATTATGCAGCAGAATGAACTTTGTGGGAATTATTTCATTAACATTACCATTTTTGTAACCAAGCACGCCATGTTCAATATCTTGTTATTACTTTTAATCAATAACATGTAACTCCAAGTCTCAAGATCCCAAGGTTTTAGTAGTATTATCTCAGCCTAATAAGTCAACTGAAGAAACGGACCGTGATCCTAAAAACTTCATTAAATGTTGGTCAACCGAGGTAGGGATGTTATCTAAGGTATTTTGTGAATTTTAAAAAGACAAGGTAGAAGTCATGTTGATTGAATTTGCATTATTGATAGTATATATTTACTTACAGGCTATAAGAAGCATCTCCTCATGTCAATCCAAAATAATTGTGTGAAGATTGGAGTTTGGAAACCAAAGTGGCCCCGAATATCGATGTCGTGCCTTTGCTATCTATTGATGTAAACGAAGACTCTGGTGCTCAGGCTTTTCATCACGTCAATCCACAAAATCCGCAGTGTTCCACTCATGTTCTAGTTGGTTCCCAACCTCACCAACATGTTGCTCTTCTCCCTGGTGCAAGATTGGCAGTCCAAGGTTATACACTGCATGCATCTGCAACTACTCTTTCTGATCTTGTCTAGTTGCATGAGCTTGCTAATGTCTAACCAGGTCTAGTTGAATCAAATAGTGCAGTAGCTCAATTGGATTTGTCTAGGCATGCACAATTATGTGCACATATTGATATGGCCCATCCGCATGCACAAGTTCCTGCTGCAGTTTTACTTCGCACCTAGGCATCTACTCTTCCGCATGTTGCTATTCCTGAGGTGCTTGTACACCCTGCTGCTCATTCTTATGTGGTAGTGCACTCCTTGCAAACCAAGGCTATCATGGGGAACAGTCATGGTGCAAAAGATCCTAATGATACACATTCCCTACAAGTGCATTCAGAAGCTCAGTCTGCCCCATCGTTTGTTGCTGCAACCCATACTGCTCTGATTCCCATGCATACTTTCTAGGCTCGTGATGTCCTATCCGCTTCAACTGATTTTAATTCAAATGGTTAGAAAGATGAAAACATGGAAGCAACCTTATACATCAGCCTTATTTTTAAAAATTATCAATCTTTTTTTAAAAGAATTGTCACTTGATAGACATTTAATTAAGGTAATGAAAATCTTAATCAGTAAAATAGTATAACATTATATTTTAGGAACAAAATATTCAAAAAGAATGCTTCTCAACACTTGTCAACATTCACAAAAAGTATCATTGAAATCTAAACTTGCCTTTAGTATTGATCTATTGCTCTACTAAACCAAAATCAAATTCATATATACAAAAATTCATATATAGAAAAATTTGCCTACCTGAAAGCAAAATTAAGTTAGATGTGGCATCAAGTTGAGCAAAAATATTAATGGTTTTACCCGTATTTATAAATATTACCTTATATAATTAACCAGTTATCAATACATATTAACTTATACACGGGTGTTGCATATTACAAAATTCAACCAACTCAAATTAAGAATACAAAATTGATTCAAAAACTAAAAAATTTGTCTACAAAATTGAATTAATGTAAAATTCATTGTGCAGTAGTGTAAAAATAACGCCAAATTCCCATATTAATTTGAATTAAGTAGGAAATAGTGAGTCGTCCTCTATAATGAAGTAATGTGCTCAAAAGTGAATCACAAGTGAGGTTTGTCCCAAAAGTAGTGTCAAAACCATATAGCTATATTATAGTAACTGAACTAAGGTTTAAACAATCCTCGATCAAGAGACTTCGAAAAGTAATTTATTGATAACTTAACCATACTGAGTGTTGCTCAACTTAGTTCTATTTAAAATATCATTACTTCTGTACATGTTATTATCATTATTTTTATCCAAAATGCATGCATGAACATTAAATAGCATAGGTATTTAGCATACAGTCAAAAGAAACAAATCAATAGTGAAACAAACAATTTTCGTAAATTGGTGAGTTTTACTAAGAAATGAAAATATACCTGCTTCAGCCTCTTTGGCAAGAGAAAATAGATCAAAATTAATATCTAATTTTTGCAAAAAAAACAAAATTTTGCACGTTCTTTATGTCAACCATCATCAAGTGTTCTACACCAGGATGTTGTACCTAAACAAAAGGGTACACTAAATTAATAAATGCACCTGAATAATAAAAACAAGAACCTAATCAAAACTCAGCTTGCCTTGACAGCAACAACCATTTTTGTTAACTTCAACTTTGCCTTATGAACCTAAAACAAACATAGATCATAAATTTGTCAATATCCATTATGTGGGTACTTGGTATTCAAAGCAGATAACCTATGCAACTGAAGCAGAGCCAACATGATCGGTATCAAAATGTTCGAATATTTCTCCAAATTTTCATCCAATTCTTCCTCTAGAATTTTTCAAACAAATAGAAATGGTGTAGGAGGAGCTTGACCGTAGAGTGTAACTAATTTTTTGATGCAAGCGGCTATAGCTGAATATGGTTTGCCTATTAATTAAGCAGTCGGTTACATTATCAGAGAGTTTAAGAAACAGGTACAATAAATTTGATATGGCAATTTAAATTATATAATATATACCAAGGTTCAAAATTCCGTTTTCCGTTTCGATCATTGATAATTTTAAGATTTCCGGTTCCCTTTTGGAAATTCTGGAAGTTCCGTTTTAATTTTGATTTTCTAATTTCGTTGCTTTAATTTGCTATATACGATAATAAATATCTAATACTGTCGTAAATTTATAATATATTTTTTACATTACATATAAAATACACACTTTAATTAGAAATCCATCATGTAAGATTCTGTATTATTCACCTGAGATTTTAAAACTTTGATCAATTTTGAAAATTTTGAATTTTTTATTATGATTCGATGTAAATTAACAAAAGTATAACGATTTTTTTATAAAACTACATGATTTCTTCTTCATTTATTTATTGTTCCAATTAATTTGTTTTTTTTTAATTACTATATTTTTGTTATATTTTTTTAATTTTTTATAAGTTTTTTCAATATTTGAAAAGCAAATACGGAATTTAGACTGGAACCGGAATTTTGACCGAGTTTCGTTCCGGTTATGAGCAGAACAGGAACGGAATCACCGGAATTCGACCGGAATTTTGAACTATGATATATACACTTAACTGGAAATCTTATACTGTCAGAGTAAAAGGCATCATACAAATCAGGCTACAATGTTAAACTGGTATTATCCTTAATGCAAGAGCTTAAATTACTTTGGTAATATATCGAGAAAAGATGAATATGTAGAAAATTTGAAAAGAACAAACTTCAAAACTAATAGAAAACAGGTTGCAGTGTGAGTTTATCAGCAATGAACGTAAAATTTCTTAAAATTGAACTATAAAGACATACATGTACATGTGTCTAGGGTCTATTTGCTTTCTAGTTAAAAAAATTCTTAAAGATGAATTGAAAACTTAACCACTTCATCATGATTATTAAGTAATTTTTTGTTCTTATAATAGCACTAAATAAGTATGAATATTGAAGGTAAACAAGCACACTTAAAAGTTAGAACTAAGCAGCATTCAACAATGAAACCTTTTATTTTAAACAAGGTAACCCGTGTGTTTTCATCATAATTATCAATGAAACGGATATAGTAACATCATAATTACCGATAGGAACTCATTTCTACACTAAAATACATCGATAATTCGAAATTCCAAAAAAGAAAAAAAAAGTAATGCATAAATTACCTTCAGAAAAAGGTCACCAAGCTCAGAACACAAAGAATACACTTTATTAGCTGCAATCTGATGTTGTTGCTCCCACATTGCATCTTGCTTATCCACGTCCTTCCCAAGATTCACTCTCAGCTGACAAACCTGTATTAAAAAGGGAAATCCTCAAAGACCGATTAGAAAATAAAAATGATTAAAAGTGAATTAAATGTGTAAAGGAGCGATCTTGTAGCTTGTATAAATATCTACAACACGAGCCCAAAACTGAAAAGATCTATTCAAAGGCTGCAAATGGAAAGTTACTTTCTCTCTGAAATCATCAAATTTGTTAGAAATAGGAAAAGTCATTAAATTAATTAAACGGAGAATATAGAGAGGCTATGTCTAGGTCAAAAGCTATAATTTCTCTTGCTACTTCATACACTTAAGGTTTAGCAAAACCAAATAACAATCAATTAAACTACATACCTAAACCGTTAAATAGATAAATAAACTATAAAATTATTTACCGTTTTTAGATACAATACACTTGTAGTTTAAGGTTTGTATTCCGTTTGAAGAAATTGTTTCAGAGGGCTGGCGAAAAACCATGGATGTAGAGAATGAGATATAGATAGGCACAAAGGGGAAGATGAAGACAGATGTGGCTGTTGAGATAGAGACATCCATAAAGTGGTAGATGAATATGAATGTGGTGATAGTGGAGAAGCGTAGATAAGGCAGAAGCCGAGACAGGTGAAAGCTGCGATAGGGTGGAAGCAGAGACAATGTAGAAGAGGGAGGTGGAGAAGGGGATGGCGGTGGATATGGCTGCAGATGAGAACTAGGTTTCGGAAGAATTGAGAAGAGGGAAATTAAAATTTGATAGAGTGGAAACGGAAAAAAGTGCGGGCAACCGAAAATTTAAGTAAAATTTTTGCTATGAGTGAGACTTAAATTTGTTTTTGGAGCATTTCTATTGGATGTAGAAAGGAGGGGAAATGCCAATAGTTGCATTTTGGAAACAAACGCTGCTACATCATGCTACTATTAAATACTTTTCTTGTAGTGAAGCATACTTAAAGTTACAAATTTCATACAGATCCTTAAATTCTATCTTAAGAGGCAAGATCGAAATCCAACGGTCATGCCAAAACGAAGTACGATTACCAGAGTGAACAATTGTATTTATTCCTAAATTAAATATCTCATTACATTTTAAAATGTTTTTCCAAAAGTTAGATATATTTTGAGTGGCTGGAGAAGCAATTTGATATAAATTGCTATTTCCATTATAGTAATATTTAGAAATGATCTCTTTCCAAATAGCATTATCATTTATATCTTTAAACTTCCAAAGCCATTTACCTAACAGAGACAAATTCAAATTACGCAAATTAATAACACCTAATCCACCTTCCTTTTTGGCCTTACAGACGGTTTCCCAATTTACAAGACATTTAATATTATTATTAGAATTTTCTCCACTCCATAAGAAATCTCTTCTAATCCTATCAATGTTATCAATAACCCAATCTGGGAACAAATGCAAGGACATCCAATAAATCGGAAGAGCTGATAAAACCGAATTTATTAAAACTAGTATACCTGCTCTAAATAGAAATCTCCCATTCCAGTTAGAAATCTTATTTTTAATTTTATCAATGATAATAATCCAGTCGTTATGTTTGAGTTTGGTGGGTCTAATCACAAAAACCGAGGTAGTCAAAAGGAAAGTTCATAGTTTTGCAATTAAGAGTATTAGAAACTAAGTTTTCAACTTTATCAAAATCATTTAAAACTAGCACGGAACTTTTGTCAAAATTTATTCTTAAACCAGATAAAAGTTCAAAACTGTAAAGGATAAACTTAAGGGTAATGATGTGTCTAGGAAGATGGGAAGAAAAAAGTAAGGTATCATCAGCAAATTGAAGAACCGATAAACCATTACGCGAAATTTCATTGCCTACACATCCAAGAGATCCATTATCCACTGTTCTTTTAATAATTTTAGCAAAAACATCAGCAGCTAAGTTAAATAAAGGCGATAAGGGATCCCCTTGCCTTAAACCTCTCTTAGATTGAATTCTATTACCTAATATACCGTTAACCATAATACTAGAGTTTACAGTTCTAAGCAAAGTCAAAATCCAATAGATCCATCTATGACTAAAACCTCTAGCATGAAAAATATCTACAAGAAAATCTCAATCTACTGAATCTAAAGCTTTAGCAAAATCAAGTTTTAAAATCTCACAAGTTATGTTATTCTTACAACAGTAATTAATATATTCTTGAACAACTGCCACTCCATCAGTGATATTTCTCCCTTTAATAAAAGCTGATTGTGAACAATCGATTAATTCATTCATTCTTTTACCAAGTCTATTAGCTAGAACTTTAGAAATGATTTTAACTGAACAGTTAATCAAAGAAATAGGTCTAAAATCTTTTAATTTTTTAGCTCCTACTTTTTTGTGTAACAAAATAACATTTGCAAAGTTAAATCTCCCTAATTGCAAATTACCATTGTAAAAATCATTAAACATATTAACTAAGTCAAATTTTAAAACGTCCCAAAAAGTATTATAAAATAAAATAGGAAACCCGTCAGGTCTTGGGGATTTATCACTTGGCATGTCATTAATTGCTTTTCTAATTTCTTCTTCAGTAAAAGGATTATCTAACTCCGATAAATCAATAATAGAATAAGATGGATACAGATCTATCCATCTAACATTGACTCTATGTTTGATTTTAGAACCAAAAATATCCATAATAGTATGTAAAAGCCTTGTTAAGATCTCTTTGATCAACTAACTCTATATTATTAACAAATATAGAGTTAATTGTATTACTACATTTTCTACCATTAGCTATATTATGAAAAAAATTGGTATTATTATCACCTTCGTTGATCCATTGAATTATGGATCGTTGTTTCCACATAACCTCCTCCTTTTTTAAAATAGAATTTAATTCGTCTTTTAAATTAGAAAGGACATTACATTCACCTATATTTAGAGATCTAGATTCTTTTATCTTATTAATTTTAAGCATTTCATTAAGAATATTATCTTTTTTAATTTTTAGATTGCCAAAAACATTTTTGTTCCAATTTTTAAGAAAAATCCTAAGCTCCCTAAGTTTAGAAACAAAAGCTTTTGCAGAATTTTCCTTATTTCTGATATTATGGAAACTCAAATAAACCCATTTACCTTTAACCAGATTCACAAAGTTAGATTCCAAAAGCCACATCTTTTCAAATTTAAAATTGTTAATAATAACTCTATGGTATTCACAAGTAAGTATAATTGGACAATGATCAGAGTATGTATAAGGTAAACCAGTGACTCTACAGATTGGGAATTTGTCTTCGATTTCATCACTAACAAAAAATCTATCGAGAAGAGCCATGGATGGAGATTCTCTACCATTATTCCAATTAAACTCTCTATTAGAAAGGGGAATTTCAATCAAATTAGAATTAATAATAAATTGATCGAACTCCTCCATTGCAGAGTAATCCCCTTCCCTAGGATATCGCTCACCAATGAAATGCGTAACATTAAAATCACCCCCTAAAATCCAAGAACCCGGGGCAAAGGATCTAAAATCTAGGCATTCATTCCATAAAATTCTCCGATTAAATTTAGAATTAGGTCTGTAAACAGTAGAAATATTTAAAAAAGAGTTACCAGAAAGATTAATAAGTATAACATGAAGAGAATGCTGTTTAATAATACATTGAAGTAATTTAAAATAATTATCCCGCCACCCAATCATTAATCCCCCTGAAGTACCCATAGAAGGTAAAAAAACCCATTTTCTAAATTGATACCCGCCTAATCTTCTAAAAAACCTAACATCAGGACAGCAAATTTTAGTTTCTTGAAGCAATGCAATGTCAATCAAATAATCTTTAAAGAACGCTCTAACCTTATCACACTTATTCAAGTCGTTCAGACCTCTAATGTTCAAACTAATAATCCTCATAAACCAACAGTACTAGCCCTCTCTAATTCCTTACGTCTAATGAACTCCCTATCTATCTCGATATCAGAGAAAATAAAAGATGTATTATAGGCTAATTGGCTAAACTCAGCTGATGATAAACTACCTAATGCGTATGTAGAATACGTACTACCCAAAATAGAAATCATACCTGAGCCTGAATCCGTAGCGCCATTTAAGACGCTCG
This sequence comes from Allium fistulosum, assembly GCA_030737815.1. NCBI lineage: Eukaryota > Viridiplantae > Streptophyta > Magnoliopsida > Asparagales > Amaryllidaceae > Allium > Allium fistulosum. The sequence continues at coordinate 409,543,072 of CM060904.1, read as the reverse complement.
AACCAGGTAACTCACCCATAGGACGCGAATGACTGCTGCGAATCCTAGCACTCCGATGAATAGAACCAGTAGAAACTACAGTCTTCTTACTCCTTCTCTTCTTTGACTTGAATAAAGAACTACTACCGCACTCCAATCTCCTATCTAACATAATATCTGAAACCTCTACTATCAAACTCACTGAAGAAAAACTCGAAGCCTCCCTAGATTTCTCTGCCGCATGACTCTGTGAAAATATTGAGCTATGATCTACTACCCTTAAAGAGTTGTTCGAATTCATTCCAACATATGAACCAGTTATATCCATTTTTTCTTCTAATTCATTGAAATCATCCCCCACACCTTCTGTATTTTGGATATCATAAAAATTTATATCAAAATAAACTCTCGACTCCATATTTATATGATCTTCTTCATCCAATAAGCCCAACTCCATCAGTAGATAAAACTCGATATTATCTGGAAATTCTGAATTATTAAACTCATGTATACTGGCAACCTTATCACCCTTTATCCAATTCGAGTTCATTTGTGTATCAATGATGGTGGACAAGTGATGCATAGCAACAATAGAAGACTCAAAAATGTGATCTATTTTCAGACTGATTTCTATTTCCTTAAAATCATCTAGATTGACTACAGGTGCCAAAGACCATATTTCATCAAAAATCACTCCCATATGATATTCTGCCTCAACATTAAAGATATCAGAAGGTTTCTCATTCAAACTTAATCCAACAAAATCGCCCAAGCTGTTAAGATTTTCATGAATCAAATTCTTAACAGTGATAAAAACTGAAACTTCATCAGTAGGTTCCATTAATAGATTAAACCTATCAAAGCTCATAACATCATCTATTTATGTTTCTGAAATAATGTTATCGTGTTGCACATCATTAGATACATGCTCTAAGAAAAATTCCAAGCTCCTATTTGTTTCACAATCCATTATCTCATCCAAATTGACTGTTGATAATGATAGTAAAAATTCATCCAAAGCTTCTCCCTGTTGGAAGTTTGTGTAACAGCCCAAAAATTTTAACGAAATTTTCTTTAAAAATAAACTTTTGAATATTGATTTGAATTAAAGTGTGATAATTTATGTGAAACGGGAAATTTAAACTTTGCAATTCGTTACGTTTATTTATATCCATTCTTTAATTTATTTTAAACAATCAAATTTATTTATTATGGTAATAGCTATTTAATTGTTGGTTTAAAATGATACGTTATTTTATTAAAGAAAACCGTTAACATTTGTTTAAAATTTTAATTGATAAAAGAAATAAATCAAATTGTACGTTACTCGGGCGTTACACTGTACGTGCATTGTTCCAGGGTCCATTTATTTCAGCTGTATATTTCTGTTTGAAAATTTCAAATCTTGCCTTACTTTGCTGTGAGAATTATTCCACTTCCTCCTTTGCCTTCCATACTTATCGTTCCACTTAAATTGCAATTAATCCTCTCTTCCGTTTCAAACTTTTCGTTGCCTTCTTTCTACAAAAGTTATAGGCAGCTGTTCATTTTGTTTCGTTCAAAAAGCTCCATTCACAAAAAGTTTCTCTGCATCTTTTGTTTCAAATCTCGTGAGCAACCAAAGGTAGGCATACCTACTTCTTTTATTATTTTTTCTTCTTTTATTTTTTTTTTGTCTAGGTTGTTTGCTGTTTGTTCATACCCATTTCACCAAACCATGCCGTGCTCCACCCCTCCTCCACGAACCCCACCCTATCCACCACGTCACCAACCCCTTCGCCTGACCCATACCGGACCCTCCATTGACCCACCACCAGACCGAGCCTGGCCACGTTCCCTCTCCTGGCCGAGACCAACCATCCGCCACCAGATTAGCCACCACCCACTCGCCAGCCTACCACCCAGGCGACCCAACGCCATGCTACCATTCATCACCAGATCACCACCCACCACGTGACCAGCCTACCACCCAGGCGACCCACTGCAGCCACCATCACGCCCATGAATCCACGACAGACCGAAAACCAGCCCACGGACCCCACCCATTCGCTACCACCCGCCCCTACCCCAGGCTGTGACCTGCCATCGCCAGAGAAACCCATATGATCGCCGTACCATGCTTTGCCCACGAAAGTTCACCACAACCTACCCACGGATCCAAACCAAACCCAGCCTCGTCATCACCTTTCCCACCCCAACCGTGACCACACCACCACGCCAAAGCCACAGCCCTTCCTCCACCCATGTCATACCCTGCCGAAACCATCCGCCTGACCTACCCGAGACCGAACCCAGTCAGCCCTACCCCATGCTGAGACCACCACCACGTCACCTCCTAACCCAGCCTATCCACCATTGTGAGCAGCCCCTACCCCAGCCTGCCACCACCGAGACCCACGACTCCAACCCCTCCTCAAGTCCGAGCCCCTTGTATGTGAACCAGAGCAATGAAAAATTGTTTTGTCACCTTTACATTTTATTTTCAAAGTTATTGCCAGTCTGGCCTTGTATTTGAAAAAAAAGAAAATGAACAAACTTTGTTTGTCACCTCTGTATTTTTACATTCTAGTCTATTTTGAAAGTGGTTGAGCCTTTGCATTTTATTTTGAAGTTATATTGCCTCTGGCCTTTGTTTTGAAAAAAAAAAGAAGGAATGAGAAAAATTTTGCTTTTGCCACTTTGTATTTTTGAAGTATAGTCTATTTTTTTAAAAAAAATGGTCGAGCTTTGTATTGTGAAGTTTTAGTTTATATTTTTTCGAACTTTTGTTTTGAAAAAAAAATGTGTTTTGTCACTTTGAAAATTTTAAAGTTATAATCAAATTCTAGTAGTAGTCGTGCTATTGTTTTTGATTTGTCAACTTGTTTCTTTTTCGTTTGTTTGCTTATTTGAATTTCGTTATTCGTGCAATCTTAGAGTTGGTTATTTATTGTGCTTTTGGTTTGAATCCAGTTGGCGCATCCGCTAACGACTGATCGTGCTATCCGCGTGCTTTCGATTTACATCGTATTTCTTTTTCCGAATCTCCAGATCCGTAGAGGTGAGTAAATCTCACACGAATATTCATACTTATATGATTGTGAAACGACCGCAACTGAATGTGTAGAAATAAATAAATAAATAAATGATGTTATAACTACCTGTGATTTATTTATAGTTGATGTTAATGGTTATAACTGCATATCGTATCATCTGTTATATTCTGTTCTTATTTTACTATTATTCTATTCTGTTAAATCACACTGCAAGTTCCCTGTAGAATAGAATCACTATGGGTTGAAATGATACATACCCGAACGGACTTTAGAATAAGGGAAGATCGTTATGGGCTGAAATGATAGGCCTGAACGATTTTCAATTAAATTTTATTTACTTGGGATTGCGGGTTTGAAATGATAAAACCCGGATTTTTCTTTGTAAATTACGGATTGAAATGATATAGTATCCGTATCACTTGACTTAGGCTAGAAAATATTATACAGACCCGTGGTTATTTTTCTGTATTTTCTGGATACTTTTAAATAATTTAAATATTGTAATAATATTAAATTGATTTAAATCGAATTTTTAAGTGATTTATTTAGAATAGAAATGATTTTTCTATGTGATAAATATAAATAAATTGAGGAATATTGATTTTTAAAACGAAACTTAAATTTGAAATTTTGACTAAAAGAAAAGATGGAAACTTAAGTTAATTAAATTGAAATGAAAATTTAGTTTTAAATTGGTGGAAAAATGTAGTTTAAGTTTAAATGTTTAAATGAATGTAATAAGCGAATTTGTAATTTTTGGTTTTAATGTGAAAAAAAAAATTCTTTTAAAATAAATCAGTTAAAGGATTTAAATGAATATTTTAATGTATGATTTTATAAGTTATGAACTAGGGAAATCTGTAGCACTTGTTAAGTGTTGTGGATTATAAAGTGAACCAAAACTCTAAAATGAACTAAGGCTATGATAGTACTTGGTAAGTGCTGTTGTAGCAGAAACTAAAATTGAACCTGAACTAATAAAAGGGCTACTGTAGCACTTGTTAAGGACTGCAGTAGGCTGAAACATGATTTTGTTTTAAACTGAACTATTATAGCAATTTATAAATATTGTTTTGCCGAATAAAATGTTTTCAAGTATAACCTATAGCAGTTGTTTTTAAATGTGTGAAACGCTGAAATTTTAATAATTAGGGTTTTTGACTTAGTAAACGAACACAGAATGGTTTGAAACTTTGGAAATTGAATACTTGATTTGAAAATATAATAATTACACTTTTAAAAGGTTTAATTGAATTATTTGATTTGAATATAAACTATTTAAAAGGTGACTTGAAATGATAATAAATGAGTATACCTTTAAATTCAAAAGGTATTTAAAGTTGAATATTTAGATTTGAACTCAAATGATATTTGGAATATTAAAATGATTTGAAATGAAGTTTGAAATGATATGATATTTTTAAAATATGGAAATGGTTTAGAATTGATTTAATCTTTATTTTGATAAAGATTTGGATTTGAAATGATATTCTATTTTGAAGTATAAACTGTTTTTTTTACTTATAACCACGGGTTATAATAACGTTGGGTTGTTAAAGAGACCGGGATCGGATATGGACATACTCTCTGTCTTACCGAAACCACTTTGGCAACTGTGTACGCGGTGGAGATTCCAGAATGAAGTAGGATGGTGACGACGTTCTTAAGGTATGTTACGTGGACCCAACTCCCGTGAGTTGGCATAAGGTGGCTAAAATAGGAGCGATCTCGGACCAGTGAGGTAGCACCTCTTCTCGGACACATTTCTTCGATATTATACTCTTATTTGTGATTTGACTAGATGGCCATCCTCCGATTTGGGAATGTTGTTCGAGGTGGAACGGTAGTGGCTGCTATGCGTATCCATCAGTCCGTGTGCGTAATTGGTATATCTACCCTGGCATTGCCTAGTTGTGCCGTGTCACCTACCATATCGAGCTTTACTACGATTATGATTTTAAGATCCGACCGCGTTAAGGTTCTCCATCCCCTTAACGCTATTTTCCGATATGATTATACTTTACTTATTTAGACACTATTATAATAGCGAATATTACTACATAGTAGATAGTTTAACGGATCCTTAAAGGATGGATGGTCCCAAGCATCTTCTAAGTTACTTGTACCTTTACTACAGTTCTTTTGAGTTGGTTTACATTGTATAAGTATGTATATCCTGACTCGAGTGTTTATGTTTTATTTTACGCTTGGGTCAGCCTGAGTATCAGTTGGACTTCATCTTCACGGAGCTAGGACTACTGGAGATCATCCTTATCCAGCTGCTATCTGGTTTTATCTGTTCAGTCTGTTGTTCTATTTCAGCTCTTGTGTTAGTAGACTTCTATGTCTTGAGACTTCTGTTGTACTTTATTTCTTCTGTTGTATTTATTTAACTCTGATATATCTTTTATATATAGTAGCTTCATGAACTACTATTTCTTTTACTTCCGCTGCATTATTTTACTCTGTGTCTGTGATCTGTGCTTATATTTATTTACTGTATATTCTGAGATTTGCCAAAATTTATTTACAACGCGGTATTTTGAGCAATTCAACTCCGGCATGAGTGTCTACCTATACACTTATAATGGATGCGAATGGTTGAAAATATCGGGTCGTTACAGTTGGTATCAGAGCTTTGGCTTTGAGGCAAAACTCAGCATATGGAGTAGATTTATTTACAGAATCACTTTCGTTCGAGTTTGAATCTTTTCCTCTTGATTCAAAATTCCTTTGAATTTTTGGAACGTTCCCTGCGGTTCCAAAATTCATTCTTGTCCCTCACTGTTCATCTTCTTTTGATTTTGGAGTATCACATAACCCCACTTCGAATGATCTTTATAGTAAATTGGCGGTCTCGCCAATATTCTAATTTTCTTGTAAAGGGGTGAAAATCCTTTACAATCAGCATCGATTAACCAAAGATTTATATTTATCCTTGGTTTAGATTCTAATATCTTTTGTTATTCCAAACTCTATCTCTTGAGATCGAAGGTAGATTTACCCCAGAAAATCCACATTTGATCTTATCCATTAAGTCACGGTTGACCCGGTTAAGGTTGTCCGCGATTTATCTAAGCTTACCCATCTCTCTACTATGTTTAATCATCTTGTCTTTTGTTCCAATCTATCTTCCAAACATTTTGAACTGTACTTGTAAATTAATGTTTTGTTTTATATTGTGTTGTTTGAGTTGTTGATGTTGATTTGGGTTTCCGATCGATTCGTCTGATCAACGCTATCGATAGGATTTCTAAAACACTTTGACAGAACAAACTGACACAATATTATTTTAAAATTTGGTTTATGAAATAAATTTGGATATATAATTTTATGGAACTTAATAAATTGATTTAAATTGATAATTTGAAATGATAATACTTGATTTATCATTTATTGTTCTACAAATGAATTTATAAATAGTTGTTTATAAATTTATTTGGGAACTGAAATGAATTTAAAACAAGAAAGTTAAAGAATTTAATTTTCGATGGTTTCAAACCTTGTGTTTAAAATTTTTAAAAGGATATTATTTAAAGTATTTTGAATAAAAATTTGTCTCTAAAGGATTTTAAAGTTTAAAAATTTAGTGCTCTTCTCTTTGTCGCTGGAAAATAATTTCGGTGATGACTGCAGCATCATCGACGTTCATTTTCGAGTTTCGAAGTGAAGAAACCATTCTGTAGTCTTGCTACAGCTTTGTTTTGGAAAATCTAATTGATTTGAATTTCTAAAATATGACTTGATTTATAATATATATATAGATATATGATTTAAATTTGATTTGACATATTATGTATATATAATTACTTATCTCCAAATGGTTTGAAGATGTTCGAAGATTTAAATTCTTAAATTTTATCTTGAAGAATAATTTCAATTATAAAAAGAAAAAATCAAAAATTTGAATGAATGATTCAAACTTGAGATAATTTAATTGGAAAGTTTTACTTGTATGACACACAATTTAATTCCAATATAACTTACCTAAATTACACAGAAGTTGAATATGGAATTGGATAATATACAATATAAAAAGGGATTTTTATAAATAAAATTTGAGTGGTTATAATACATGTTATACACTTAAATTTTAGTTATAAAAGATTAACAAGAGGTAAATATTGAAAAAGGGAATTTAAAGAGATTTTATTTAAATAACTTAATAATCTAATTTGATTTAATATAGAACCTTAAGTCTAACCTAGGAATTTTAATAATGGTTATTTCCTGAAATGAATATGTTGTATAGTAAGTATCTTTGGATAGATAAAATAAAATACATTGGAATTGGACATTTTGTAATAAAGTTTATTTAATTTGAATTCATAGTTTAAGTGATGTCTAAATGAATAAAAATTTGATTGTTATATATGCTATGATAAATATTTTATTTATGAATTGATATGTCTTGAAAAATGAATAATTATGATAGTTAAAATGTATTTTTAACATCACTAAATTGGATAATTGAGAATTTGGTTTTTCAAATGGAAAATGTAAGTGTAACTTATTGAAGGAATATCTATTTATGAAATGGGCATTTTAAATAAAGTGTTAGGTTATTTTTTAAATAAAGAGCTAAGTAAAATAATGAACTTTTGACTTAATAAATGAATATTTCTGGAATAAAACTGATTTGAAATACTAATATATCTACTGTAGCATTTTATAAGTGCTGCTGTTTGAAAATACAATGTGTTGGAAATTTTATAATTGAATGAACTTAGAAATGCTACAACTTTAAAATGAATATTATTTTACCTTGAATTAAAATGGTTTAAATGAAGATTATTTTAAAAGGTGTTATGATTTTCTAAGTATTATGTTTTTTTAGAATAACATTTCCAATGTGTTATGATTTTAGTAGTATGATTTCCAAATGATAAACACCTCTAAATTGTTATGATTTCAAAGTATTATGATTTCAAAGCATTACGGTTTCAAACTATTATCTTATTTTGTTTTTCAAACCATCTTTTGGTTGTCCTTATTTTCCCTCATCTTGCTACAGACTGGTATAAGCATCTTTCTATAATCTTTCTGTTTAGAAATCTTTCTGTAATCTTTGATAATCTTTGTTACTCATCTGGATCTGAACACTGTTTTTCCATTCATAGACCGTCGGTCAAGTGAAAGGGGTGATTCAGACTCTAGAGGATCTTTTTCATGTTTGTGTTCTTGATTTGATCACCTCCATTTTGTTAAACTTACCTATAACAATAGTTATCAAATATAATTCCAATCTTCTTATCATCTTGTCTTAGTTCTATTCACTCTATCTTTTCTGTGCTTTCCCGTACCTCATTCCTTTTCGGGGACGAAAAGTTTTAAGTGGGGGAGAGTGTAACAGCCCAAAAATTTTAACGAAATTTTCTTTAAAAATAAACTTTTGAATATTGATTTGAATTAAAGTGTGATAATTTATGTGAAACGGGAAATTTAAACTTTGCAATTCGTTACGTTTATTTATATCCATTCTGTAATTTATTTTAAACAATCAAATTTATTTATTATGGTAATAGCTATTTAATTGTTGGTTTAAAATGATACGTTATTTTATTAAAGAAAACCGTTAGCATTTGTTTAAATTTTTAATTGATAAAAGAAATAAATCAAATTGTACGTTACTCGGACGTTACACTGTACGTGCATTGTTCCAGGGTCCATTTATTTCAGCTGTATATTTCTGTTTGAAAATTTCAAATCTTGCCTTACTTTGCTGTGAGAATTATTCCACTTCCTCCTTTGCCTTCCATACTTTTCGTTCCACTTAAATTGCAATTAATCCTCTCTGCCGTTTCAAACTTTTCGTTGCCTTCTTTCTACAAAAGTTATAAGCAGCTGTTCATTTTGTTTCGTTCAAAAAGCTCCATTCACAAAAAAGTTTCTCTGCATCTTTTGTTTCAAATCTCGTGAGCAACCAAAGGTAGGCATACCTTCTTCTTTTATTATTTTTTCTTCTTCTATTTTTTTTTTGTCTAGGCTGTTTGCTGTTTGTTCATACCCATTTCTCCAAACCATGCCGTGCTCCACCCCTCCTCCACGAACCCCACCCTATCCACCACGTCACCAACCCCTTCGCCTGACCCATACCGGACCCTCCATTGACCCACCACCAGACCGAGCCTGGCCACGTTCCCTCTCCTGGCCGAGACCAACCATCCGCCACAAGATTAGCCACCACCCACTCGTCAGCCTACCACCCAGGCGACCCAACGCCATGCTACCATTCATCACCAGATCACCACCCACCACGTGACTAGCCTACCACCCAGGCGACCCACTGCAGCCACCATCACGCCCAGGAATCCACGGCAGACCGAAAACCAGCCCACGAACCCCACCCATTCGCTACCACCCGCCCCTACCCCAGGCTGTGACCTGCCATCGCCAGAGAAACCCATATGATCGCCGTACCATGCTTTGCCCACGACAGTTCGCCACAACCTACCCACGGATCCAGACCGAACACAGCCTCGTCATCACCTTTCCCACCCCAACCGTGACCACACCACCACGCCAAAGCCACAGCCCTTCCTCCACCCATGTCATACCCTGCCGAAACCATCCGCCTGACCTACCCGAGAACGAACCCAGTCAGCCCTACCCCATGCTGAGACCACCACCACGTCACCTCCTAACCCAGCCTATCCACCATTATGAGCAGCCCCTACCCCAGCCTGCCACCACCGAGACCCACGACTCCAACCCCTCCTCAAGTCCGAGCCCCCTTGTATGTGAACCAGAGCAATGAAAAATTGTTTTGTCACCTTTACATTTTATTTTCAAAGTTATTGCCAGTCTGGCCTTGTATTTGAAAAAAAAGAAAATGAACAAACTTTGTTTGTCACCTCTGTATTTTTACATTCTAGTCTATTTTGAAAGTGGTTGAGCCTTTGCATTTTATTTTGAAGTTATATTGCCTCTGGCCTTTGTTTTGAAAAAAAAAGAAGGAATGAGAAAAATTTTGCTTTTGCCACTTTGTATTTTTGAAGTATAGTCTATTTTTTTTAAAAAAAAATGGTCGAGCTTTGTATTATGAAGTTTTAGTTTATATTTTTTCGAACTTTTGTTTTGAAAAAAAAATGTGTTTTGTCACTTTGAAAATTTTAAAGTTATAATCAAATTCTAGTAGTAGTCGTGCTATTGTTTTCGATTTGTCAACTTGTTTCTTTTTCGTTTGTTTGCTTATTTGAATTTCGTTATTCGTGCAATCTTAGAGTTGGTTATTTATTGTGCTTTTGGTTTGAATCCAGTTGGCGCATCCGCTAACGACTGATCGTGCTATCCGCGTGCTTTCGATTTACATCGTATTTCTTTTTCCGAATCTCCAGATCCGTAGAGGTGAGTAAATCTCACACGAATATTCATACTTATATGATTGTGAAACGACCGCAACTGAATGTGTAGAAATAAATAAATAAATAAATGATGTTATAACTACCTGTGATTTATTTATAGTTGATGTTAATGGTTATAACTGCATATCGTATCATCTGTTATATTCTGTTCTTATTTTACTATTATTCTATTCTGTTAAATTACACTGCAAGTTCCCTGTAGAATAGAATCACTATGGGTTGAAATGATACATACCCGAACGGACTTTAGAATAAGGGAAGATCGTTATGGGCTGAAATGATAGGCCTGAACGATTTTCAATTAAAATTTATTTACTTAGGATTGCGGGTTTGAAATGATAAAACCCGGATTTTTCTTTGTAAATTACGGATTGAAATGATATAGTATCCGTATCACTTGACTTAGGCTAGAAAATATTATACAGACCCGTGGTTATTTTTCTGTATTTTCTGGATACTTTTAAATAATTTAAATATTGTAATAATATTAAATTGATTTAAATCGAATTTTTAAGTGATTTATTTAGAATAGAAATGATTTTTCTATGTGATAAATATAAATAAATTGAGGAATATTGATTTTTAAAACGAAACTTAAATTTGAAATTTTGACTAAAAGAAAAGATGGAAACTTAAGTTAATTAAATTGAAATGAAAATTTAGTTTTAAATTGGTGGAAAAATGTAGTTTAAGTTTAAATGTTTAAATGAATGTAATAAGCGAATTTGTAAGTTTTGGTTTTAATGTGAAAAAAAAAATTTCTTTTAAAATAAATCAGTTAAAGGATTTAAATGAATATTTTAATGTATGATTTTATAAGTTATGAACTAGGGAAATCTGTAGCACTTGTTAAGTGTTGTGGATTATAAAGTGAACCAAAACTCTAAAATGAACTAAGGCTATGATAGTACTTGGTAAGTGCTGTTGTAGCAGAAACTAAAATTGAACCTGAACTAATAAAAGGGCTACTGTAGCACTTGTTAAGGACTGCAGTAGGCTGAAACATGATTTTGTTTTAAACTGAACTATTATAGCAATTTATAAATATTGTTTTGCTGAATAAAATGTTTTCAAGTATAACCTATAGCAGTTGTTTTTAAATGTGTGAAACGCTGAAATTTTAATAATTAGGGTTTTTGACTTAGTAAACGAACACAGAATGGTTTGAAACTTTGGAAATTGAATACTTGATTTGAAAATATAATAATTACACTTTTAAAAGGTTTAATTGAATTATTTGATTTGAATATAAACTATTTAAAAGGTGACTTGAAATGATAATAAATGAGTATACCTTTAAATTCAAAAGGTATTTAAAGTTGAATATTTAGATTTGAACTCAAATGATATTTGGAATATTAAAATGATTTGAAATGAAGTTTGAAATGATATGATATTTTTAAAATATGGAAATGGTTTAGAATTGATTTAATCTTTATTTTGATAAAGATTTGGATTTGAAATGATATTCTATTTTGAAGTATAAACTGTTTTTTTTTTACTTATAACCACGGGTTATAATAACGTTGGGTTGTTAAAGAGACCGGGATCAGATATGGACATACTCTCTGTCTTACCGAAAACTACTTTGGCAACTGTGTACGCGGTGGAGATTCCAGAATGAAGTAGGATGGTGACGACGTTCTTAAGGTATGTTACGTGGACCCAACTCCCGTGAGTTGGCATAAGGTGGCTAAAACAGGAGCGATCTCGGACCAGTGAGGTAGCACCTCTTCTCGGACACATTTCTTCGATATTATACTCTTATTTGTGATTTGACTAGATGGCCATCCTCCGATTTGGGAATGTTGTTCGAGGTGGAACGGTAGTGGCTGCTATGCGTATCCATCAGTCCGTGTGCGTAATTGGTATATCTACCCTGGCATTGCCTAGTTGTGCCGTGTCACCTACCATATCGAGCTTTACTATGATTATGATTTTAAGATCCGACCGCGTTAAGGTTCTCCATCCCCTTAACGCTATTTTCCGATATGATTATACTTTACTTATTTAGACACTATTATAATAGCGAATATTACTACATAGTAGATAGTTTAACGGATCCTTAAAGGATGGGCGGTCCCAAGCATCTTCTAAGTTACTTGTACCTTTACTACAGTTCTTTTGAGTTGGTTTACATTGTATAAGTATGTATATCCTGACTCGAGTGTTTATGTTTTATTTTACGCTCGGGTCATCCTGAGTATCAGTTGGACTTCATCTTCACGGAGCTAGGACTACTGGAGATCATCCTTATCCAGCTGCTATCTGGTTTTATCTGTTCAGTCTGTTGTTCTATTTCAGCTCTTGTGTTAGTAGACTTCTATGTCTTGAGACTTCTGTTGTACTTTATTTCTTCTGTTGTATTTATTTAACTCTGATATATCTTTTATATATAGTAGCTTCATGAACTACTATTTCTTTTACTTCCGCTGCATTATTTTACTCTGTGTCTGTGATCTGTGCTTATATTTATTTACTGTATATTCTGAGATTTGCCAAAATTTATTTACAACGCGGTATTTTGAGCAATTCAACTCCGGCATGAGTTTCTACCTATACACTTATAATGGATGCGAATGGTTGAAAATATCGGGTCGTTACAGTTTGCCTTGTCTTCTAAGCTTGCAGAAATTCCATTATTCAAACAAAGCCCAATAATATCGTCCACCATCTTAAGATTAACAGGAGTATCAGAGTTGTACTGAGAATCATCATTACCATTTTTCAATTTCCAGACATTATAACTAACTAAGTCACCATCCTGAGTAGAGTCAGCAACCACCATTGAATCTTCAGCATATTCCACTCCTATTTCAAAAACATCTATGTCTTCATCAGCTAGACAATTAAATATATTTCTTGTTTTTAGCTCGAATATATCCAGAGATTTAGATCTTTTGCCCTTGACTTGGGTGAAGCCACTAATTATATCATCAGAATTACTTTTTACTGTAACATCCAAAATAGCATTATTCTTACTAATAGAAGCATAAGAATTTAGATCCTTAGAATATTGAATAACAGAATAATCTAAAAGCATTGGATCAAACTCAATAATCTCATCCTTATTAGAATAAGCCAATAGATCGCAGTTCAGATTTTCGTTTTCCAAGAAAACATCAGATAACTCCTCGCAAACTTTAGATTCTATAGTCGATTTATCTAATTTACCAAAGTAATCTTCTAGGTCTCCAAATCTATCTGTATATCCCTTACTGATGTTCGGAGAATTAATCACATCAAAGTGAGAGAACAATTCCTCTAAAAGTTGAATCCCCTCTATTCTCTGTTGCCAAAGATTATCTACTAAAATTCTTTTGAGCATCATACATTTCAAGGTGAATTGGAATCCATGATCAATAAGATGCGGCCCCGATTTGATAAGCTTCGAATTCAACAAACGTGGATTCTTTTTACCATTAGAATGTGAAACGAGATCAGTTTTTTGAGAACCAGAATTCGTGAGATCAGATTTCATCGAGAAAGAATTCTTCTTAAGATCAGAACAACCATTAGCAAGAAAAACATGGTCAATATTCTTTTTCTCAAAAGCAGAAGCCTTAGTTTTCTTCGGACAAGAAAACTGCTTATGACCAAACATTCCACAGAAAAAACACCGGACTGGATCGCGACAATCAACATCCATATGGAAATAATCACCACAACGAAAACAATGATTAAACCCCTTTCTTGAATCGATCCAATTTTTTCTTTTTCGATAACGAAAGAGAACTTGAGAAGCAGTATTATTTGATCCTTTTACAGCCTGAGCATAAAATCGCAACGGAGGAGGGTTACGATCTCTAAAAGAAGAAGATAGATCATAGCGGGATTGATTAAGAGAAAGTGATTGAGAGCCAAAAGAGTTCGGGTTCGAGAACGAAGAGACGCCATTGGATTAATCGTTTTGACAACACAGGTAGTTAACAAATATTATATATACACAAGTAATTAACATGTATTTTTACCACAACAATAAAGGTTAAAACTTTCTTTAAAAGGTGAGATTTACTCACTTAAACGAACAAGAACTTTAACCAAACCTTCAATCGACACACGGACGAAGTTTGTTTTTGCTAAATCTCGACTTTAAAACCGAGATGAGGTCTAAATGGTTTAGCCTAGGGGGTTATAGGACTTGGCCTTGATTTAAATTGGTAGAGATGGATTTTGTTTTGGTGGAAATAGTGATGTAGAAAAGAAAGAAATGAGTTTTAGTGATTTTTTTAAGGAAAAAGTGAAAAAGAAAGGTTTTTAGATTTCACAACTTTTGGAAGCCATGGATGGAAGCTTGAGAAAGAAGATGGATGTTTTGAAATTAAGAGAATGAAATGGAAAATGAGAAATAAAAAAAGTGAATTGTTTTTATATAAATTGAAATAAGAAAATTTCCATTCTACCTTTAACTCCTTACCCTCTACACAAATTTTGCCACATCATCACCTCTCCCCTCTTAACCTATTCTACATGCAAGGACCACCCCATCATGTTCATCACTGCACTTCCATGATGTTACTTTATAAAGTGACATTACCTTTTCATTTACTTTTTATTTTATTTTTAATTTTTGAGAGAAGTCACATCTTACTTTTCTTTTTACTTGGGTAAATAAAATTTTACCCTATATAATTTAACCATACATATGTTATTTAGTATATGTATGTCTATATGTATAATACAGTATACACAACATTATCGAAAACACTTAGACGATGAAAAGTCGAAAATCCGATAAATAATTTCCGTTCACATTTTTTATTTTTTTATTTTTTTTATTTTGAAATGGTACTTTATATACAACATGTCACTGGGACAACATATCACATGTCAATAAACATTCGAATCACGCTACACAAGTTTCAAACTTGTGACCTCTCGCACCAAAGCCGAATCACTTAACCACTTGGACAATGGTGCTTGTCATTTTTTATTTTTCTTCGAACTAATTAATTTTGTAAACCAAATTTTAAAACAACATCACCATTAGTTACTACTTAAAAGAGATTTATTTGGGTTATAAAATCCATTATTTAAATATTTAAAAATATTTTAAATATTCAAATTCAGAGTGATTAAATTACGGGTCATTACAAGACATATGTATCTGATCCGCTCCTCGTACACTACGTGTTAACTGACTAACTTTAGAATGTATGGTGTTTGAAGATGATGACTATGAAGACGTTTACATTTGTTATCGGTTTATTTGTACTTGTTGTGTGTTTGTGTATTGTGCTACAGTATGTGGTATGAAGACTATGTATGTAAATGGGATATGTTTATATTATCTATATTGTATTTTGATCTATTCCGCTGTGAGTTCTAAAAGACATAGTTGGTTAGTTCAGCTCTCTGTTTGCTATTTTGTTTTAAACAAATAAGAATTTTAATTTTATGGTGCATATGAGTATATCATATGGTCATGAAAAGTGAGATTGTTACAAGTTGCTTATATCCTATATGACTTGTTTAAGTCACCAAAATAATATGCCATGGAGGCTACTTTAAACGATATTATTTATCTTACTATTTATTTTAAATATATGGTAAATAGTATCTATAACAGTCTAGACTGCATAAAATTTCCCATATATGAAAACATAATTAATATATTGGGTTTGAAGTCGAAAACTTTATAATTCAACATTTAAATCCTCACCATCTTCTCACATACTAAGAATTAATCCTTTTGATCCATGGACGTTAGTCATAGATTAACTATTTCAATCTTGAAATTGGATCCAAAACACCTATTTAAATACCTCTAGAATAATATTTCTTTAGAAATCTACACAAAACAATTTTCGATACACATAAAAAGTGGATCAAAAAAATTGAATGTCAAAATCATATAGCCAATGTGATTCAATTAAGAGATGCATTCATTTACAAACTCTTTAGAAATAACCTATTATATCATAATTTATAATGACCTAATACTTAAAAATCATTATGTAATTATAACGTGTTATGATACTTATAAATAATTGTAGTTTAATATAGATATACATTTTTATTTTAGAGGCAAAGTTGGTGCTTATTGTTGATTCCTTATTTTGGATATTCGTCATTTGTAGTTGTTTGTTAAACTTATAATATGCCATTTTTTACTTTATCCTAAATTATTATAAGATTCATAGTCTCATTGTGATTCCATTACTATTTCTCTTAATATGTAAATTCTTTATGATTTTTCATATTGTAATTCTCTATATCCGCTAATAACTATTAGTTATTTCTAAAAAATGCTTTACTTTCTCCTTTCAATAGAATTTATAATTTTTTAGTTTTAATAATGTACTAAACAAAACAATAATGGGGCCTTTTAGTTGGTTTCCATTTATACAGTATGAATATTGATTGTTTGGGCTTCCTTGTAGTTTTTTTATCAATCTACCGTGCATTAACACACCAATGTTTTCATGTTGGCACCTATATTTCTTTTTAGTTATTATTAAAATGATATTAAGAATTATCCAATATTTTCTTGTTTTTTAAATTCTTTTGGTTCAGATGCTGGTTAAAAGAAACGGCAGTGAGTAAAGTTTCACAACAGAACAAAAATTGTTAGAAACGCTTTTGTCCCTAACATGTATGCATTTAATGAACCTACCCTCTTTAGTGCCAATTTTTTCTTAATTTATGACACTTCTAAGTTCATTCTTATTACTATAAACTGGTCTATTGGGTTCTTTCTTGGTGTGTGAAGATAGCTTTAGAAAATTGTTCCTTTTAGACCTACCATGGAATTTCCATTTGCGCATTCAAGTGTGAGTATTCTTGACACTTTTTAACTTCATGTAGTTTTTTATTTATCTTTTATTATGCGATATTATGAATTTGAGATTAGATGTGACTGCCCATTCATGAAAGCAAGCTCCGGAGGATTTTATGTCTAAAAAATAGATATAAATGATTACCTATATAATCAAGCACATTTATAGGGCCAACCATAAATGAAAATTTTAATAAGAATCTATACTTCGGTAATTTTAATATTGGATGAGATTAGATAACTCGTTCCAAAGCTTGTGCACCCAGGTTCCTACTCACTACCTCGGTCAATTATTTTTTAGTTATAATTTGTTTTATTTGATTAATAACTGATTAGTTGAGATGCAGACTAATAGTAGAAGAAATGAGGTAGAGATTCTCAACATGGCTACAGTAAACCGATCTATTTGATTTTTATTCTTAATATAGTGAAATAAATAAGGCTTTTATCTTGGTAAAAGTCCTCTCACTCTTTAATTTTAGATAATGTAAAAAGGTTGAAATTTGTTTGGTAATTTTGCAAATAAATCTATTATTGATGTATTTTGCAAATAAATCAAATAATTTTGCAACAAAATCTAGTGGTGTTACTATGGTTGCATTATATTCAACAGTTTACAAAAATTTGTATAAGTTCAAACTTGGTTAGTTTTGATTATTAAAAAGTAGGTTCAACGGTTTACAAAATGATGCTTAGGTTGTATTATAAGATTAGTGAAAGAAATATTACCATAATTTTATTCCCAAATTAAAATCTAGCTGTAATTTTTCATATAAAATGCAAAAATTTGTATTTTCCATGTATAAATTTGCGATGCAAATCACCAATGTTGTTGCAAGCTATAGCTCTCTTGCTTGTTATGACCTCCTAAACCCTTGATTTATATTTAGTATTGAACCTTTAGGTTTAATTTACATTCACATCTACACTTATATCTTTTAGATACAAAATAATAGATTTTTACTTTAATTAAATTAGTAATATAATAATTTATAAAAATCAAACTCACACACAAACATGTGCGCACACGCAAACACACACAAACACACACATAACATACACTGGTACATATACATATACATATATGTATGTATGTGTATGTATATGTATATGTGGAAAAGTATAGATGTCATAGTCTTCATTCATTAGGTCTTTCATTTTCTTATATAAACACATCTTTTAATTTATGGTATGATGGTATTTCCTCTAGCATTTAATTTTTGATTTTAAATTCAAAGACATTTACGGAATATATTAATCCTTTTGTTATGATTGTTTTACCTATCAATAAAACATTTATATTGTAAATGGTACTTTATTATAGAAGAATTGAAAGAGTGGAAGAACATGTTATTTCTTATCATATGCTATTAAGATGCCTAAACAAACATATGAAATTTCATTTGAATAAAGAAGAAGAAAGCTTAATTAATTTTGGTTTTTAAAATATTTTTTATTTCACATCTTAAAATGGTTTTATTAAATGCTTGCGGGAAAATTCTAGTTAGAAACACATGATTACTTATGTACATTGAATATATTCTTTGCTAAACACTTGTAAGACTATAATCTCTTGGCAGAATCAAATTTTATTAACATATTAAAGTTGATCATTTAATTTTTTAGGTAAAAGAGAATTTAACAACGAGCATCGACTGTTATGGGAATAGAAAAAGAAAACGCATTGACGAAAATAATGATGGAAAAAATGATGCGATGCTAAACCAGATGGTAAAACCGAGTGTATACAACTATTACTCACCGGAACAGAACTGGAAACTGGAAGAGTACGTGATAAGAACATTTAGGAAATTATAAATATTTCTATTCTTTTTAATAACTACATATATATTTCTTCTTCTTTTAGGCTTTATAGAAGAAACAGTCGTCCTGGTGAACTTGAAAGAAAACAAATTGGAGCATTGCTCGGACTTCATCAACTACAAGTCCATTTTTGGTTCCAGAACAGAAGAAATCAAAACGAGGTGAATAGAATCAGTTTAGGGCATTGACATTGCATGGTTAAAGAAACTTTTTTAATTCTCTGATTATTTAGGATATAATTCCATTTATTTAATTGTTTCAGTATTGTCATACAAAAAGAAGAAAACATATTTGAGTTGAATGCTTACTCAAACATTGCACATCATTTCTTCCAAATTAGAAGTTTGAACGATGAGATCATGAATAAGAATTTAAACTCATTTTTGCAACAAATTAAGCATCAGAAGTCTTTGAATCAACAATTAAAGAAAAAGAATGAACTTCTCCATGCTTCAAATGTTGCTAGTAGGCTTTTGCTCTCAACTACTACATGTTTTCATTGTTCGCAAAATTCTCCAGAAACAAACTAATCACGAATCCAACAAATTCAAATTGAGAGCTGTTATTTGAAAAACAAGGTAATTTATTTCAATTGTAACAATCACAAGAGAATCAATAAGTTTATTGTTGACCCAAAAGTGTACAAAATGACTTTTTGATATATGATTAACTGGAAGTAATTTTGAAATTATACTCGTAATTACATTTTCAGCAACTAATTCAAAAGTTCATTTAAGAACACGTTTCTTAACAAATATATAATTTCTAATATGTAACATCATTAGATATCGATACCACCTATGGAACATAACAATTCCACTATGAATATTTTATATCAAATATTTTTAAATATTTATATTTTGATATCCACCATATTCGATCTTGAAGTATGAAAAAATTGGTAAACTTTTAAATATCGACTTTTTTTAGATTATGAATAGCGATATAATTCTATCGAATTGATTTTTATGTGTTTGTGCAAGTTACGCATGTATGTGAATGCACGTTCATATCTGCATCACTAACCTTATTATATCATTATGGGTCATAAAAATTATGCAGAATCAGAGCGTTAGTGAAAGATATCAAGGGTATGCGATGGGGTTTCCAATTCCTCAAAGTAATAGAATAATGGGTAATGCGACGATGGAAGCGACATTCAACTTGGGGATATCTGACCCTATCTCTAGTGCTAAGGAAACTGAGCTTGATTTGGACCTTCACTTATAAAGATAGCGCAATTGAACTTATGTGTACCAAACTATGATTGCATATTCGTTTGTTTGAGCTAAACTTCTTTTATCTATTTTGTTGCATATGGTAGAAATGTTCGTTCCCTCTTTAAATTAGATCGCAATGTTATTTGATATATGATATGCCCTCATTTTCAGTAAATCAATGGTTATTTGTTTGCTTCCCTAGAGATTTTGATTTTAAAGGTACCTATTTTGGGCATTTTAGTTCGCGTCTATGTTTATGGATAAATTCTATACGATTTCCCAACCTTGATAAAAGATATGTTTTAAAATAATATCCATATTTAGTAAGATTACAAGGGATTTTCATTGTCCTTATGTAAATGCATATATTATTACATAGTGGAACATGGTAATATAGTTAACTAAACATAGATTTTCATTAAGATGGAAACGATGCAAAACTAAGCTTGCATGATGGTTAGTACATTTTGTCTTATAATAATTATTAATAAAATAACTCGTATACAATGGCTCAATTCAGGTAACTATGTGCACATATAAAAACCACAAAAATGATATGCATCACGCGTATGCTACTGCTTTCCAATAATGGAAAATATATATAAATTAGTCTATATGTGATTAGTAGAGGTAAAAGGAATAATGTCAAAGCTCAAAAAAATTGAGCTATAAAACATATTACAGCAAAACTAAAAATCTTAGGAATATCAAATGATACTACAAAATTATCTGGTTAACTCTTCAAAGCATTGTTTCATATCCCACAATTCTGGTTACTAAGCAAATTAATATTGCTAGACACTAAGATGAAACTACAATACAAAGATTGATATTACAATATAAGGAGTTGTAGACATTAAAATATGAAAGAACAAATTAAATGGGAAATAATGACATTGGAACTTCTCAAATCCTTAAATTAGATCCTACTCCCATTTCTCATTTACTACTCTCTGGTCTTTCTCAGTACCACATAAACAACAAAAGAATTAAATAAAACAATTATTGGATCAAGTGAAACCGATACACATTTATTCAATATTCGAAATCTATAAAATTTATCACAATCTTATAAGAAAGTCTACTGCAAAAATTATGTAAGTAATTGACGTTTTATATTATAGGTTTAATTTTTATTAAGATTGTATGTGTGAAATAAATTCCATTAGGTAAGTAAGATACTATTTAACATTTTTATTATTTTTATAAAATTTTTATTTCATTACATGAATGTTATCATGTTATTGTTCGGTTTGAATTTGAAAATTATTAATTTTTGCTAAAGTAAATAATCATTTTGATAAATTTCAGGTTTATTAGTTATGTATAACAAATTTGTTTAGATAAATGAATGAAACATTAGTAGTTGAAATATCAGCATTATTCGAGTTCCTAGAATTTTCAATGGAAACACTTCAGTGAAAATATCTATAATGATTTTGAAGTGATTTGATAAGAATTTAGAATATGAAGAGTTTGTTTAAAAAACTAATGAGCGGACAAAGAAAACATGCAAATTTTCTAGAAATATTGATTATGTAAATGAAAATATTATGAGAGAATTAGAATGAGTAGAGTAAGTTTTTTCATTTTATAGTTATATATATATTTGATTTTAATAGTCATTATGAACACATCTTTATAGGTCCCAAAACATAAAAACATAATCAAGTAATACTTTAAGCCATATATATACAGTGTAAAAGGTAATTTAAGAAGGATTAAATTAATTTTTTATAGCATTTTGGTAATAAAGGTATTGAATCAACTTGAATACATATTTTATCCAGCATTATTCATTTTTTCTTTATACAAAGTTTATATCTTTTATTTATTTTGTTTTGTTTATTCAAAATCTTTTGTAAAATAAATGTTGAATCAAAATAAATAAAGAAGTATCTCGTTTTGACAATTATGTAACGACCTGGAATTTCACAGCATTAATTTGGTAATATTTAATTAATTTTAAATATTCAAACAAGGTTTCATAATTAAAATAAAACTCTTTTAAAGAATAATTAATGATGTTGAAATAGTTTTCAAAATGTGTTTACAAAAGTATATAGTTCGAAGAAAAATCGAAAATGTGACCGGAATTCATTTTTCGAATTTTCGACTTTTCGTTGGCTAAAAGTTGTCGGAAATGTTGAAACCCTAGAGTAAATATATTTACATACATTTATAATAAAGTTAGGATATGTGTATATACATGTATGCATTAGTTAAGTGTGTGTGTGTGTATACTTAAGAGAATTTAATTAAGTAAAAAGTTAAGTGTCACATCGTAGCAAATATTAGTACATTTAGTACTAAAAACATGTTTAAACCTTAAGAGTCATAAGTACAAATGCTAATTATATGCACGTTGGCTAGAAGGGGATAATATTAGTGATGTTTCATTAAATGAAGGAGGGTAAAGTACAAAGTGTAAATTAGTAATTTAATTTATACACTTAATATATATACAAATTTCCTTATTCTTTCTCCTTCCTATTTTCATTTCACAAACTCCATTCTTATTTCAAGCTCCATGACACCTTTTAATGGCTTCAATGAATTTACAAAATTAAAAATCTTACTCTTTTTCAGTTTTAAAATAGTTAAAAGCATTTCCTTTACTTCTACATCTCCTCTCCTTTCAAAAGTAGCCCCAAAACCCTTTCCCCTACCTATGGCCGAGCTATTCTCACCTTAGGCCGAACCTCCTTGCCACTTTCAAGTCACCAAAGTGAGAAATGCGGATTACGAACCTTAAGGCTGGAATAACACTAGAGGGAGGTGAATAGTGTTTTGTGGATTTTCTAAATCTTTTTGAAACTTATGTAAATTTAATTACCAACAAATGCAATTCACAAACACAGATATAATCACAGAATCAGACACAGATGCAAATAATAAATAAAAGCAGTAAAGGAAAGAACACACCGGATTTTATACTTGTTTGGAGTTACCCTACATCCAGTCCCGCACAAACGTACGGATTTCTTATCAAAAATAATCTCCCAGATTACACCTTCTGTAACAACCCGGGGTTTTGTAACAAATAATTATCATCAAATGACGATTAAATTGGTTGTTAGTTGCTATTGGGATTTTATCGGGTTGAAGTTCTTTTAATTATTTGTTGAAGGAGTTAGGCGGGCTTTATCTCGGCCCACTTTTCTTTCGTTTTCTTTGATAGCCCGTTCCCTATTTTCATTTCATTTAGTTCGCAACCCTAAACTAACGAGAATAGAAATGGCGGCTCCAATTCTTCGTAGCTGCTAGGGGTTCGATTTTTCGACTTCGATCGACTTCGTGATGCCACAGCGTCGACTCTGGTTGTTCGATCTTTGATTTCGGCGACGAGATTGGATTTGGTTCTTCGAAAAAGGTGAATGATTTCTCTTCACTCACATCTAATTCGAAATGTTTGAATGGTGATGATTTGCACTGACTGGTTCAATTCGTATAATGTTTTGACGTGCGACTTGTTTTGATTGCTCCGTGAATTTCTTTTCTTTGTCATCACGGCTTTGTTTCTCTGGCACTTGATTTTGTTACGTGAATTTCTCTTTGAGCTTGTTGACAGTGATAATCTTTGACTTTGGCATTAAATTGTTCATTCTCGGTTTCGACTTGACTTTTAGTATCACCGTAACCAGCCCTAGTGCATTGTATTTTCCACTGTGATTTCGATACTAGTTCGATTTCTGTTACGACGTTGGATTTGGGTGAACTTGCCGCCATGGTTTGTTCATCTCTGCTTAATTGGGTTCACTGTTGCATTTTATATTTATATATTTCATGGTCGTACTGTCTCGATTGTGATATTGTAGTTCACTGAACTGTTAGCATATGCACGGATACGTGTTTGCTCCACTGATACATCACTTGTTGCCATTCACTTGAAATCTTGAACTGATCCATTTTGTGTTAAACTCTTTTGCACTGTGCTTGATGGACTGATTATTTCTAGTTGCATCGAGTACAGTCGAAAATGCACACTGTCTCTGGTTATTGCAATCAGGCTTCAGTCTTGTCTCTGGCCATTCTTTGGTTTGGTCTAGACATTCTTTGTTTTAGGTCTGTGCATGTATCTCTGGTATGTGCATATCTTTTTGTAAGCTTGGAGTCAATGTTTGACCTGGCAATGACTTGTTGTGATTCATGTGTACGTTGATGCTTTTAATATAGTATGGTCTGATTTTGATCATGTTGTAGACTTGATTTTTGGTCAGTGCTTTGCTTGAGTTTCTATGAACTTTGTTATTATGTGACTTGAACTTGGTTCAGATTTTCTTTGAGCACACTTTTGATTCGATGTGCACTGCGCCTTGAGTGTGTTTGCATCTGAGTTTCATTTGTTTCAGACCCGTGGAATATATGCTGACATGTAGTTTCATGTATTTTGTTATAGACATTGTTAATGTTGATGATGTTTGGGTTGACTTGACTGATTCATTTGGTTTGTAGTTGTGTTGAGTCATGATAGCCGTGACTTGACCTCTGCAGTTTCGATTTGCTGTTAGCATTTGGTGTTGTGATGATTTCATATGCTGTAGTGGCGAGGCAGTGCACGCGTGCGTGTACTGCAGCCACACAGTATTGACATTTTTAATTGATATTTCAATTGTTTGAATTGTTTTGTGTCCAATTCAGTATATTTTGAATTGTAATTTGATTTGGTTAATCTGATGATTTTGTTGACATCTAATTATCTGCTTGATAATTAGATTATGAGTTTCTAATTATTATTTAATAATTAGATTTTGTCGTTAATTGCCGTTTAGGCAATTCTGTGGTTTTCATATTATCTTCATTGATAATCTTTTTAATTATCCTTGTTGATGATTTGAATTTGCTGATTTGTTATTCAACACTGTTTAGTGTTATATCTACCGTTATTCGATTTCCTTGTTAAAGGGTTGGATATACGAGATTTATTATGACTGTCGTCTATTTGATTATTTAATTATTATTGCTTCCGTGCATTAATAACTGAGTTTGAATTAGACTAACCCGCGTATTATTTTCTTTTGAATTTAATGCTCGGGTCAGACCGGGTTATTTTAGGTTGTTGATATCTTGCTTTGGGTTGTTTATTGAGCTATGAAGTCTCTTTATATCTTTTGGAGTAGTCGTTGTAATAGTATAGGATGATATGTATTCATGTATATTATTTATAATAATGTACTTGTATATGTAACTTCCAGTGTCGACAGTTGTAGTTGTATCATATGTATTATATCACATGTATTGTAACTGACATCAGTTATATATATATATGAGATTTTTATATTATCTGTGTTCCGCATTTAGCTTATCTGTGTTATTATTATATATGTTGTCCTAAACTATTATGAACCATCGTAGTATGTTTTGAACTTGAATTGAATATGTCGATGGGAGTAAATAAACAAAGATTAAAGAGGTGAAAGAATATATACTACTCCTATCGAGATAATCAATTTTAGTGTAAGGCCTAACTACGGATGGCCGCTCCTATCCAGCCTTATTCTTCGTAATAACAGACAGTATTTCTTTTAATGCTCTTTGTTATTGTGAGCATAGAGGTGGGGCATCACAGTTGGTATCAGAGCGAAGGGTTTATGGACATAATATAAAACATAACTTAGATGGAACATGTGTTACGACTATTTGTTGATGTTTTTTTTATGCTTTTAGTCAAAACTAAAGTTTTGAAATTATGATGAAATTTTTAAATATCCTTATTTAAAAATAAAAGTGAAATTGTGTTTTGATGATTGAGTAATTTGTGTTCTATTTATCAGGGTGCGCAGCGGAAACAGTGACTGTCTTCGCTGAGTACAGCTGATAACATTTTTGATTTAAAAATCAGAGTATGAAAATGAAATTAGTTTCATTGTGTTGTTTAACCAGTGGTCTTGATTTTGTTGAGATTTTTGTTGGTTTTCTTTTATGCTAATCACATATTGATTAGATTTTTGCTGTTTCAAATATATCTTCATTGAAGATATAATCGAGTGATTTCTTTGCTCATCTTTTGGTGTGTGTGCAAATATGAGTTGCACGTTACTGCATTGACTTTACGTTGAACCGGTGTTTGGTTTAAACGTATTTTGTTGCCGTTATTTTTATAACGGGATTTTTACACCGATGCTAAATTTTTGAAGCACGGTGTTTTGTTGACATTTTTAATGAATGAAAATTCACTGGTATTATATTTTGATGTGAATTATTTTGATGAGATTCTGACGTATAAAAATTACTGTCGCTTTGACTTCAGTAACCGTCAGATTTAAAGTGGATTTTCAAGCGGTTATTCCGCAATGCTGATTTGATATCCGTTTTTACGATGTTTTGAGAAGTGCGATTTCCTTATCGAAATTGCTACAGATGTTGCTGTTTTAATCACGTGTTTTGAAAATTGTTTTTAAAATAAAATTGTTTTAAAAATTTATTATAGTTTGCGCTTTCAACAGAATGAGGAAGCGATTTAAACGCTTCAGCAAAATTGAGGACTGTGAACCCTCACTTTTACTATTTCGCTTAATTCCGGACTTGTCCGTTTGAGAACGTAAAATGTTAATTAGTTAAAATACACAACTTTGCACTTTCAAGGAAATGATGAAGAGATTTAAACGATTTAGTAAAACACGTGGTATGGGACATGTGCGTTCACTATTTCGGTTAATTCCGGACTCGTTAATTGAAATATTTGATGTTTTGATGATTTTGATTATTTTGTGTGCTTTTGAGCCACTATGTTGGACCTTCGGGTCATATGTTGGACCTTCGGGTCATCTGATGGACCTTCAGGTCAAATACCAGTACTAGACCTTCGGGTCACTCTACAGACCTTCGGGTCATCTGATGGGCGCCAAAAATTTATAGTACTTGGTAGGCTTCGACCATATGTTGTTGCACGTGCGGCGTAGCTAAAACTCGCCATCTGCTGGGATCGATCCACCTTTTTTGTTGATTTTCTAGTCATCTTAATTGATTTGTAGATATTTGTTGTTTCTAATTATCTGCAGGTAATTAGATATTTGCTGATTTGATGTTTTCTAATTATCTTTGTTGATAATTAGATATTTGCTGATTTGATGTTTTCTAATTATCTTTGTTGATAATTAGATATTTGCTGATTTGATGTTTTCTAATTATCTTTGTTGATAATTAGATATTTGCTGATTTGAGTTGTAATTATCCTTGTTGATAATTAGATATTTGCTGATTTGATGTTTTCTAATTATCTTTGTTGATAATTAGATAATTGTTGTTTCTGATTATCGTTTTTGATAATTAGATATTTGTTGTTTCTGATTATCATTTTTGATAATTAGATATTTGTTATTTCTGATTATCGTTTTTGGTAATTAGATATTTGCTGATTTGAGTTCTAATTATCCTTATTGATAATTAGATATTTGCTGATTTGAGTTCTAATTATCCTTGTTGATAATTAGATATTTGCTGATTTGATGTTTTCTAATTACCTTTGTTGATAATTAGATAATTGTTGTTTCTGATTATCGTTTTTTATAATTAGATATTTGTTGTTTCTGATTATCGTTTTTGATAATTAGATATTTGTTGTTTCTGATTATCGTTTTTGATAATTAGATATTTGTTCTTTCTGATTATCGCTTTTAATAATTAGATAATTGTTGTTTCTGATTATCGTTTTTGATAATTAGATATTTGTTGTTTCTGATTATCGTTTTTGGTAATTAGATATTTGAGAGTTCTGATTATCGTTTTTAATAATTAGATATTTGTTGTTTTTTGATTATCGTTTTTGATAATTGGATATTTGCTAATTTTGCTGATTATGAGATCTTCTAGTCTCTAATTGATTCTAGATTGTGTTGATTATATTGAATTGTTATTTTCTATCTATCTCTGTTGATAGTTAGAGTTTGCTGATTATGAAGTTTATGTTTTCTAGTTATTTGTTGGATAACTGGATATTTGCAGTTTTGCGATTTGTGATTTGTGTTTTCTAACTGTCTTTGTTGGTAATTAGATTTTGCTGTTGTCTAATTATCGTATCGATAATTAGATATAGCTGTTTTGTGATTTCTGTATTCTAATTATCTAATTGATAATTAAATATTGCTGATAATTGTAGTTATTCAGTTTTGCTGTTTTCTGATTATCTATTTGATAATTAGATTTTGTTGAGGATTTCTGAATTTCTTCTATAAAATTAAAAGAATTCTTTGGCGTTTGTATTCTTGACCTTTATTTTCAAGCTTAACCAGCTTATGTTAGAAAAATAATTGTTATTGATGACTTTAATTATGAAAATTGCGAGGATGCAATTTTTATAAGAAGGGGAGTCTGTAACAACCCGGGGTTTTGTAACAACTAATTATCATCAAATGACGATTAAATTGGTTGTTAGTTGCTATTGGGATTTTATCGGGTTGAAGTTTTTTTAATTATTTGTTGAAGGAGTTAGGCGGGCTTTATCTCGGCCCACTTTTCTTTCGTTTTCTTTGATAGCCCGTTCCCCATTTTCATTTCATTTGGTTCGCAACCCTAAACTAACGAGAATAGAAATGGTGGCTCCAATTCTTCGTAGCTGCTAGGGGTTCGATTTTTCGACTTCGATCGACTTCGTGATGCCACGGCATCGACTCTGGTTGTTCGATCTTTGATTTCGGCGGCGAGATTGGATTTGGTTCTTCGAAAAAGGTGAGTGATTTCTCTTCACTCACATCTAATTCGAAATGTTTGAATGGTGATGATTTGCACTGACTGGTTCAATTCGTATAATGTTTTGACGTGCGACTTGTTTTGATTGCTCCGTGAATTTCTTTTCTTTGTCATCACGGCTTTGTTTCTCTGGCACTTGATTTTGTTCCGTGAATTTCTCTTTGAGCTTGTTGACAGTGATAATCTTTGACTTTGGCATTAAATTGTTCATTCTCGGTTTCGACTTGACTTTTAGTATCACCGTAACCAGCCCTAGTGCATTGTATTTTCCACTGTGATTTCGATACTAGTTCGATTTCTGTTACGACGTTGGATTTGGGTGAACTTGCCGCCATGGTTTGTTCATCTCTGCTTAATTGGGTTCACTGTTGCATTTTATATTTATATATTTCATGGTCGTACTATCTCGATTGTGATATTGTAGTTCACTGAACCGTTAGCATATGCACTGATACGTGTTTGCTCCACTGATACATCACTTGTTGCCATTCACTTGAAATCTTGAACTGATCCATTTTGTGTTAAACTCTTTTGCACTGTGCTTGATGGACTGATTATTTCTAGTTGCATCGAGTACAGTCGAAAATGCACACTGTCTCTGGTTATTGCAATCAGGCTTCAGTCTTGTCTCTGGCCATTCTTTGGTTTGGTCTAGACATTCTTTGTTTTAGGTCTGTGCATGTATCTCTGGTATGTGCATATCTTTTTGTAAGCTTGGAGTCAATGTTTGACCTGGCAATGACTTGTTGTGATTCATGTGTACGTTGATGCTTTTAATATAGTATGGTCTGATTTTGATCATGTTGTAGACTTGATTTTTGGTCAGTGCTTTGCTTGAGTTTCTATGAACTTTGTTATTATGTGACTTGAACTTGGTTCAGATTTTCTTTGAGCACACTTTTGATTCGATGTGCACTGCGCCTTGAGTGTGTTTGCATCTGAGTTTCATTTGTTTCAGACCCGTGGAATATATGCTGACATGTAGTTTCATGTATTTTGTTATAGACATTGTTAATGTTGATGATGTTTGGGTTGACTTGACTGATTCATTTGGTTTGTAGTTGTGTTGAGTCATGATAGCCGTGACTTGACCTCTGCAGTTTCGATTTGCTGTTAGCATTTGGTGTTGTGATGATTTCATATGCTGTAGTGGCGAGGCAGTGCACGCGTGCGGGTACTGCAGCCACACAGTATTGACATTTTTAATTAATATTTCAATTGTTTGAATTGTTTTGTGTCCAATTCAGTATATTTTGAATTGTAATTTGATTTGGTTAATCTGATGATTTTGTTGACATCTAATTATCTGCTTGATAATTAGATTATGAGTTTCTAATTATTATTTAATAATTAGATTTTGTCGTTAATTGCCGTTTAGGCAATTCTGTGGTTTTCATATTATCTTCATTGATAATCTTTTTAATTATCCTTGTTGATGATTTGAATTTGCTGATTTGTTATTCAACACTGTTTAGTGTTATATCTACCGTTATTCGATTTCCTTGTTAAAGGGTTGGATATACGAGATTTATTGTGACTGTCGTCTATTTGATTATTTAATTATTATTGCTTCCGTGCATTAATAACTGAGTTTGAATTAGACTAACCCGCGTATTATTTTCTTTTGAATTTAATGCTCGGGTCAGACCGAGTTATTTTAGGTTGTTGATATCTTGCTTTGGGTTGCTTATTGAGCTATGAAGTCTCTTCATATCTTTTGGAGTAGTCGTTGTAATAGTATAGGATGATATGTATTCATGTATATTATTTATAATAATGTACTTGTATATGTAACTTCCAGTGTCGACAGTTGTAGTTGTATCATATGTATTATATCACATGTATTGTAACTGACATCAGTTATATATATATGAGATTTTTATATTATCTGTGTTCCGCATTTAGCTTATCTGTGTTATTATTATATATGTTGTCCTAAACTATTATGAACCATCGTAGTATGTTTTGAACTTGAATTGAATATGTCGATGGGAGTAAATAAACAAAGATTAAAGAGGTGAAAGAATATATACTACTCCTATCGAGATAATCAATTTTAGTGTAAGGCCTAACTACGGATGGCCGCTCCTATCCAGCCTTATTCTTCGTAATAACAGACAGTATTTCTTTTAATGCTCTTTGTTATTGTGAGCATAGAGGTGGGGCGTCACACCCTCGATTTCAAGGCCACGAGGTACACCCTCCTGTATTCGAGTCCGGGGCAAACTCTCTTGATTTACCAGGCCATAAGATCACCTAATCGATTTTCGGGGCAATAATCACACCCAATTGATTTCAAGGCTCAACCGCACCTTTTACTCAACAGTTTGATTTAAAAATAATCCTATAACTCTGAATAGCACTGAGATCTTACGGAGAGAGTGGCAGAGAATCAAACAAAAGATAATCAACTTTGATTCACTTGGTATTTCGGTAGAGTATAGTTTGGAATTCTTTAGAATAAATGTGGAAGATGGAGAGAAGATAAAACAAATGAAATCTAGTTGAAAATTCGTTTAGAACTACTGGTATTTATAGGAAATCAACAGCCATATCTATTCATGAAAGGATACGACTAATAGAACCTTCTTTTGAAAATTTGAATTTTGAATTTAACGGACACCAAGTCGACATGGGGTATCCCATGATGTCGACATACCCTAGTTAAAAATAATGTAAAATTTTTTTTGAAAATGATATTGAAAGGAAAACAAGATGAAATGATTCTGGAGTAAAGTAAACTAATTTCCCTATGTTTTAAAATAAAGAAGAGTAGAAAAATATATTTTTAGAATGTATATATAAATTTGATTTTAAATCTCAAGTATATATATATTATAAAGAATATTTAAAAATCAGAAGATAGTTTTAAAAACAAACAAAGTTTAAAACAAGATTTTATTTAAAAACAAAAACAAAGAATATTTTAAGGCTAAAACATTTTGAAAAGCAGTTTTGAAAATCATTTTGAAAAACCATTTTGAAGTAGTTTTGCAAGCTTCTTCCTACAGAATATCTCATCACATCAGGATTCGAGAACTTGTACAAAACCAGGATGTTCGTGGGTTTGTAAGCCACTTGTCGTAGGTTTGTAAGCTACTTGTCGTGGGTTTGTAAGCCACTAAGAAGGTAGAAATGGGTTCCATCCCAAATGAAATATGGAATGAAGATTTCCGTGCTATTATGAAGTTTTAACATAATTCTAGACTCAATACTAATCTTATACTATTAAAATCTTGAACTCTTGATAACTTGATTTCTTGATACTCATGAGTCTTCAATCTTGATATCTTTGATCTTTAAATTCATCAGCCTTGTATCTCTATACTGTATAGTCTTCATTCTTGGCACCTCCATGTTTATATCCTGCATATACATATATATATATATATATCTAAACTATAATGTTAGTATTTATATTTTATAACAAGTCCTAAGGTTGTTGTCATCAAAACCATCCTTCTCAAGGACTAACAATCTCCCCCTTTTTGATGATGACAGTCTATGTTTATAAAATATACTTCTCCTTCAATAACTCCCCTTAAAACTAATAACTCCCCCTTAATCTAAGCCTAACTACTCTAACTACTCTATTTTATATTTCTTCCCCTTTGTCATCAACAAAAACTAATCCTAAACTCCCCCTTAATCTAATACTATTTAAATTAAATACTTATAAGGAAGTATAATAAGTAGAACAAATATATTATTATATATGATGTTATATTTACATGTATATATGAAACATAAACATACAAATATATTTAAGTACGCAAATTATAGAATAACAATACTAACGAGAGTTTTTGACAATCGGAGATCTGTGAATCGAACAATTTGGATAATGAAAACAAAAGTTTCCACGTTGTTCAACCAAATTCCCATCTTTGTCAAAACAGACTTCGCCTACATAGACCACGTTCTCATCTTCTTCCATAGGTGCTTCTTCCTCTTCTTCTTCTTCCTCTTCGTTGTGCTCTAAAGGATTATGCACGTGAATGTTGGGAGAATCTTCTTCAATTACGATAGAATTTACGTGATTATCCATTAGGAATTTTTGTAAATTCCGAAGAATTTTTCCTTGCTTTTCCTGTTCTTTTGCCATCCTTAGTTGCACAACTTGAAATTCAGTCAACATTTGCATGGAATCCTTCATAGATTCCTCAATCTTTATCACACGTGCCAGTGTAGTGCGTTGGAAAGGACCAGAATGAGGAGAAGGGAAAGAAATGGTGTCAATTTGGTTTGATTTAGTGGAGGAGGCCATTAATTTTAATTTACAGAAGTTTTATTTCAGAGAAAGAAAAGTGAGGAGACAGAAAAATTCAAAATACATAGGTTTATATAAGGGGATTTTCACTATAAGGGCCTCTTAGCACCAACTAATTATTTTCTAGGACACGTGTTCAAAATAATTAGTTTCCAGGACACGGGTCGAAAATTAACCCATTCGAATCCATATCTGCCGCCAATTCAAAACAAAACTAGGGCTCAGAAACAAAATCGATTTCTTCTATATCAATTTCCATTCCATTTTCTCTTCCTAACATTTTTGATTCAGCATCATCGATTTCTGCTTCATCGATTTCAGCTTAAACTAAAATACTTTCATCGAGCAATTTCTGCAATCACCTTAAACTTAAATGCGAAAAAAGTAAGCTATATTTTATTTTGATGTAAATGTTTTACTTAGATGATAAATCGTAGTTAAATATTCATTCTTACCGATGCTGATAATAGCTCTTATATTAGATTTAAGGTATTTTAGTTCTTGTTATAATTTAACATAATCGACATTTGTTTAATTAAGCATACCTAAATATTCAATGGCAGATGATACTAAACCCTAGGTGTTAAACTGAACAAGTTATCGTTTAGCTGTTAAAAAAGATAAAGGTATCTATCTATTAATGTAAAATTGCAGTTGTCCTGAATTTAAGTCAATTGCAGTTGTCCTGAAGGTATCTATCTGTTAAAAAAGATAAAGGTATCTATCTTATAATAAATCATATATAAATTTTTATATCAGCTACTACATATATATGACAACTTTTAAGTACAAAAAATTATTCTTATCTCTTTCTAACATTTCATTATATATGACAATTTTTATGCAGGGTAAAGATGAACACAAGGTCGTCTAAATCAAAGTTATTCATTCAAAAAACTACTTGCATATTCGTAAACGAAGGTGGAAATCAATGCATAAACATACAACCTATATCTAGTCCTTTCTGCAACGAACACAGCCAGAAAACATCATTATCTTCAACTCCATTGGTAACTGTTTTCCTACTTATGTTTCCTATAATATATAGTTGTACTCTTCAATTTGTATATACATATTAAATTGGAATCTAGATTCCATATTTTAAATAAAAAAATAGCTAAATTTTTTGAGCTTGCATTGTTTACCTTTGTTAGTCTGCTATGCTGTTAGTACATATATGTATACATGTGTATATACATATGTCTGTCTCTGTGTGTGTGTGTGTGTGTATGTTTGTGCATTCACTTCAAGTAGTTTGTATTGGATTGATGTACACTGACTTCAGTTGTTGCTTTATATGCAGTCAGTGATCATGTAGTTTGTCTGCACTTGCATTCTTGTCTTGTTGACATGTCTGCATTGGACTCTAGTTTCAATGTGTATGATGTTGCATATTCACTTGATGTTTCACACATGTATATATGTAATGTCTGAACACTTCAATCAGGTTTGGTTGGTTCATTTGCATTGATCTTGAGTTGTTTTCATGTTGCATTTTTTTATGTGTATGTTGTGCACTTGTTTGCACTGTCACTTTTGAATCTGACTATTCATTCATGTTGTAGCTTGATTCTCTAACCATATGAGTCTGCATTGTGCACTGCATTCATACATATTGTACCTGTTATTACTCCAAGGCTATTGTGATGATGAAATTTTAATAACTGATCACCAATTTGTAATGGCTAATTTGTTTCTAATGCTCTGTTAAAAAAGATAAAAGCATTTATCTTTTTTATACATAATATTCTGATGGCTATTTTGTGTTTCATTCTCTTTAAGTTTTCAGATTTCTAAATGACCATTACTTAAACAACTAAAAAAGATAAAGCAGATTATCTTTCTATACTTTGAAAACAAAATAGCCATCAGTACTACATAATTACTCAACAAAAGGGTTTATTATACTTTATGTGCATTATGATTCTTGAGCAAAATGATATTATCTTCATGAATATGCAGAAATAACTGTAGGATCCCAATTAATGATATTATTTTCATGAACGTAGGATGAAGCTGAACCAACACAGCAAATCTCACAAATGTCTGAAAAAGAACATCTAACAAACTCAGATGACGAGGGAACAATTTCAAAAAAACTAATTGAAGCAAGTTATGATTCTAAAGAAATAAATATTGAAACAGATGAGTCAGATGATGTTGACAAATATGAGATTCAAAACAGACTGAAAAGACAAAAAAAACATCTGTACAGTGGAACATACAGATGTAATTTAGATGTTGTGTACAAAGTTATGATGATGGTTAAGGGAAAAAACATTCTATCTTCAGAAGCAAAAAGTTATATCAACAAAACGCCATTCAAAAACTTTTTTAATATGTTTCTCACCAATGGCATAGAACGGCAAAACATATGAAAAAGTGCTTCAAATTTAGACCAACTAATTACTTCTTTCAGTATTAAAGAAAAAGCTTTCAAAATTCGAAACAAACTGCTGAAAATCACACCTGAAGAAGTTAGCCTTATATTTGGAATGAATTTATCTGGAGAGGATTTGTTTCCGATACCAACTTCAAATAAGGCCACAGCAATGGAAAGTTTTTCAGAGTTTCTGACTACAAATTTCGAAGAAAATGACATAATTAGCCGGAAGACAGTCACAAGAAGGTTGAAAAAAATGATAGAGGAAGAAAACGGGAATGAAGATTTAGTCAAATTGTTGTTGCTCTTGTTGATTATTACTTTTTTCTTTCCTAACAATCAGAACTACATGCAGTGGGGCTTCTTATCAAAGCTGTTAAACTTAAAAAAATTGAACTCGATCTCTTGGCCGAGAGCAATATGCGAAAATGTCATGAAAAATGTTCAAAAATACTATGCTAATCTAAGAAGCACACCTGGATGTACTATGGTCTTACTGGTATGATTTAAAAACTTTAAGTAAATATAAATAAATTTATACTAATGCTTTTTACAAAAATGTTAAATGTTAATGCTTATATGCATGGTCTTATTGGCAGTATTGGTTTTGTGAAAGGACGCAAATCATCGATGAAAAAGAAAATTTGGAAGGCAAAATCCCAAGGATGAGAAAATGGGACTTGTCAAAATTAAAAGATTTGGACCTTGACGAAATAGACAATGATAAGGTATGCTACTTTTATATACATAAGTACATAATGATTTAAGTACAATTCAGTTTCTGCCCAACTCCACAGTTCATCATTAATTTTACCATGCTTAAAAGCTATAAAAGATAAAAACATTTATCTGTTAATGTAAATGATTTAATAACAAGTTAGGCCTTACTTATATTTGATATATAGTTATACATATTAAACATTTTTCTTGATTTACTCATATTTTAAATTTATTACAGAAAATATACAACTAAATTAAACCCTAGTTAAAAAAGATAAAAGCATATATGTTTTTACAGAAAATGATTTAAGTACATAATGAACTATATATATTTGTTGATAAACAAAATTATATGAGTACATATGTTTATATGTGTCTTATTTAATAGGGATAGTGTTCTAAATTTATGTAGTTTGTAGGTTATTTAATTACATATCTATATTTATACGTAACGACTATTGTGTGTGCATTATAGATTTTCCTGGTCTTCTCTCCTTCCCATATGAATGTGCCTGCATGTTGTATCCATTTATCAAGTGTCTGAAATTTTCTTACCTGTATATTTTTAATAATTTCTTATTTCTAACTTCATAGAAATTCAATGATATTACATGTCCAAATTTAATTTCAAATACCTTTCATGCAGATTTTAAAGAAATTTGCAAATGTAACTAAAGAGGAAAAAGACTTTTTTTCAAAAAAAATATATACTGGGTTGGAAGATGACAAATATGCTACGGACTGCTCTAGTAGCATAAAAGAGTTAGAGAGGAAAGTGAACTTTCTATCTGATGAGATGAAAAGTATGGCAGAACAACTGAATGAGGAACAACATTCAAGACAACTGGCTGAACAAAGACTCCACAATCTTGAAATGAAACTTCAAAAGCTGGAAAAATTTTAAGAGCATAATGTGGAGAAGAAAAACGATTTCAAAGAAAAAAGTGAAGCTGAAAAAGGTACGAATAAAAGAAAGATAGTTGGTATGATGCATATAAATAGTTATGCTAACTTTCCATGTTTTGATTTGATGGAAACTCAAGATTGCATTCTAGAAACCAAACACGGTTTAAAATCTGAAAATATCAAACAACATAGTCAAGAAATTGCTGCAGAAAATCCAATTGTTGTTGAAGATGTCGTTCCTAAAGAACAAAAAAAGAAGAAGCAAAAGAATGTTGAAAAGTGTCCACTCATGAAGCATCTAACTGATGAACAACAACAAAATGTGAAACTTTTTTTCAAAGTTTTGGGAGGAAACAAGTAAGTAATTAACTACTTTTCACTCGCACAAACTATATATCAACAATCTGTTAGATTAATTATTAGTACTGTTTTGGTTCTGTTTTAGTTTGGTCACCTATCAGTATATCTGTCAACTACTGTATTCTCACACACTTTCTCAAAAATAAACAAAACTAAAAAAGATAAATTAGTTTATCTTTAACTTTTAATAAATACTTCCATAAAGGCTTCTATTTTGTTTTACTATCAAATGCAAACAACATAGTACGTACTAAACTTAATTTCTTTTATTAACAACCGTCCAATTTTCCAGCGACGAAGCATTTAGTTGTGATGATGAAAACTTCATCACCATAACAAAAATGATGATAGAAGACCTCCTATATCAACAAAGTATTTGTGGTCAAGTAAGTACAACAAACTAAACTTTCCTTCATTATAATTTATATACTTTATCCATATTATTTTTCAAATGTAGATCATTGATTGGTTTTGGTTCCGAAAAACAAAGCAACTAGAAAAAAGCAATAACATTATCTATGTTAACACAACTATGATAGTAAGTGAACTATATTCTCAAATTAACATTTTTTTAT
Organism: Allium fistulosum; assembly: GCA_030737815.1. Lineage (NCBI taxonomy): Eukaryota > Viridiplantae > Streptophyta > Magnoliopsida > Asparagales > Amaryllidaceae > Allium > Allium fistulosum. Next base: position 409,504,970 of record CM060904.1, on the reverse strand, counting down.
ACAACATAAATTTTCTAAAACAATTTTTTTACAGAAAAGCACAACAGATGGAAGATTGGAAAATATCAAGAAAAAAATGTTCAATCCTTTTATGAAAAGAACACTTTTAGATCAATTATGTTGCAACATATTATTCCCAATACATGGCAATGAACATTGGAGCCTGCTAGAACTAGTTGTTGGAGAATGCACTTGGAACCACTACGACTCTCTGCACTTGACCACGAGATCAAAAACCTGCAGAAGTGGACATACAAATTTGTCATTAATGTGGTAAGTAAAAATACACAAAAAGTAAAAATGATAAATGTGTTTATATTTATTCTAATTTTCCTTCAATGTTTGCAGAAATCAGCAGTGAACTACCTAAACAAAGAGTTACAAGAAGGAGGGCACAAAATAATTCTCAGGAAAAATTCAGTGCTTAAAAATGTTGACTGTGCTCAACAAAGCAATGGGTAATTTTGAAGATAGTTCAAAATTTTATACAAAAATTCACGATACACAATAACTACCTACACACATATTACCAATTAAATAATATTATTTTCTCACATACAATTACTTAGATAAACATAATACTAATTACAATTCATTATCAAAATAAAGAAAAGATAATCTGTTTTATCATTATATTCAAAGTACTAAACTTCAGAAATATAGGTACGATTGCGGAATTTTTGTGATGATGTTCATGCAAAAAATAGCACAAGGAATGCAGACTACAGAAAAAATTAGTCTTGAACAAGTTAATGCATTCAGAGCACAGATAGCTGCACAAATACTATCCGACGAACCATACTACTGGCTTGACAAGTTTTGCAGCTCTTCTTCAGCCCATAAAAATGTAATGGCTGATGAATGAGATGATGAATTTGTAATGGGTGATGTTAAAAATTAGATAATGAATTTGGTGATGAATTTGTAAAGGCTGATACTAAATTGATCATAGATTTTATGGAGTATATTTGAATTTACTGATGAATTACATGATGAATTTGTAGTAACTGATATTGAAATTTTGATGTGAATTTGTAGTAATTGATAGTGAATTTGTAGTAACTGATATTGAAAATTTGATGTGAATTTGTAGTAATTGATAGTGAATTTGTAGTAACTGATCTTAAAAATATGATTCTACTGCTCTTTTAAGAATTATAAATCCTTTTATCTTTTATTGATAATTTATAGTTTTATATTTATTATTATGTTTTCTAATTCCGTTGTTCTACACAGCAAAAAGATGTAGCATGGGCTACTTTTCCTAGACAAGAAGAAGCTTTAAGATTTGTCCAAACACATGCAAACACTTACGTTTTTTGCTACCAAGATCATTTGACTGCACAAAGAAGGTTCCTTGTTTCTACATATGATGAGTTCTGGAGAAGGTACAAAACCATGAATCCTAAGTTACGCCACCATTATGAGGTTATTCAAGTCGGACTGCCTTGCCACTTGTATTATGATCTGGAGTTCAATAAAAAGATTAACACTGGAAAAAATGCCGATGAAATGGTAGATATTCTAATATCTATCACCTTCAAACTGCTAAATGACAAACACAAATCGAGGGAAATCAAGATTGGGTTTTAGAGTTTGATTCATCTACTGAAGAAAAGTTCTCTCGACATGTGATCATTCATATCCCAAATATTGCCTTCAAAGACAACTCCCATGTTGGAACATTCATCTCTGAGGTATGCTCACGTTTAATAAATTTAAGAGTAAGTGATCCACAGTTTGAAAAACTGTACATCATAAAAGATTCAAGCTCATCAGACAATACCGAGCTACTTTTTGTTGATACTGGAGTTTATACCCGTAATCGTTGTTTTCGTCTTCCTTTCTCATCAAAAGCAGGGAAGAATGCTTTACTCCTGCCAAGCAGACGCTTTGGATGTAAGAATCGGAATGAGGAACAAGTGTTTATCAAATCACTTATTTGCAGAATAGATGCTGATTTTGATAAGCTATTAGAGTGCAAAATGGATCTGGATTGTTGCAAAATTATTCATTTTGAATCTGAGGTCAATGATAATAGCACCCACACCGAGGGAGATAAGTCATTACATGATTATGGAAGCAATATACCTAAGTCCTATTGTTCAGGAAAATCTCCCTTTCCAGCTTTGGATGATAAAATTTCATCTTTTGCCTCTCATGGAAATGTTTCGGGTAAAATAAGAAGGTGGTATGGTTTTCTGCACATGGCTACATAATTTATAGCATGTCCAAAAGTCGATATTGTGAACGAATTGGAAGAGAACATAAAAGTAATCATGTTATGTACATTGTTGATTTCTAAAGAGGTGGCTACTATCAGAAATGCTACGACCCCGATTGTAGAGGCTATCGATCTCCAGTCCGCCAAGTACCATGGGATGTATTGTCAAACTGTTATGATATTGTGAACCAAGAAGGCAAGACTGTCTAGAACCAATGCATCTGTCAAATGAAATATTAACTACATAATCACTTCAGTCTATGTTGCTTTTGTATATTGTTAACTAGCAAGTACTTACACAGCTGATTTTAAATTTGATAATGAAATTATGGTAATTGATAGTGAATTTGTAATGGCTAATGTTTTTAATGCTCTGTTAAAAAGATAAACGCATTGATGTTTTATTGAAAGTATGTTCTATCACTTTTATTGACAATTCTGCGCATGCTCTTTTAAAAAGTCTATACATAAGAACATCACTTTTATTGATAGTATGTTTCGGGTAGCAATATACTAGTCATACTTATCCTTTTTAAACCAAGACAAACACAATAACAAAAAACAGACTATACATAAGAATTAAAAAGAAATATCAATTTATCTTTTTTAACAGAACTAACAACATTGTATTCCAAATAACAGTTAAACATAAATAATTGCATACAACCAAAAATAATCAAAATCAGATCATAACCAATTCAACATATGCAATTATTCAAATATTCAACTCAAAGTATTCATACAACAACCAAGTATTCATAGAACAACCAATCAAATACTTTGGACTAGAACAATCAACTCAATTATTCAACTCAAAGTATTCATAGAACAACCAATCTAATACATTGAACTAAAATAATCAACCCAATTATTCAAAAGAATACCCCCTTCTATTATGTCCTAGTTTTTTACACTTTCCACATCTGTTTTGCTTAGCATGAAAATCAGCCCCTTCAATCCTATTCATCCTAGGCCTACCAGCTCCACGAACAGGCTTAGGAGGAAGAATAATAGATGATTCTTCAGCTTCAATTGCTTCCTTATCAAAAGTTGGAATATGATTGATCAAATGTGAATACGAAGCTAGATAATACTCAACCGTAAAGTAATTCTCAATATATTCATAAACAGAATTTCTGGTTGAAGAAATACACTTCAAAGCATGCAAACAAGGAAAACCTGTCACTTTCCATTGATTGCAACTGCAAATGCGATTTTTAAGATCAACCTTTTGAGATGTTGGAGAATGAACTTCAAAAATATACCTACAAAATGTAAAATTAAAAACAGGTAAAATATATAAACAGATTGCATTTCCAAAAAAGGATTATTAGCACTATATATATTCTCTCTAATCTATCTAATAAATAAGACCCAATTCATGTGCAGTGAACTAATAGTGAAAAATAAGACTCATAAACCCAAAAAATTAACAACAGTCATACTGTTCATATTCTTAAAGATCACAGAAGCTATGCTATAAGGGAAGAAAAAAAAGATAATGTATGTTTGCTCATGAATTCTACATGTGACCATTGCTCAATATTTCCATTATATATTTACTATTAAGGTTTAAATTTATAAATTTGAAAATATCTTGTCAAAGCTTTCAGTTATACCAAAAACCATAAATACTATCAAAAATAAAACACTCATGCATGTGAATAAACCCTAAGAAGACACACTAATGCAACATACTCCTATGCACAACATTATTTTTTGCAATGACAATATCTCAAAAATAAAACACCACAATGATACTTGCTTTATATTACTTGGTCCTTACATTATTCATATTATCATAAGCCTCAATGCAGACAGAGAGAAAATATGTAGCAAGCGATACCAACAAAATGAAATCATAACACAGGCTACATAGCAGGTTGAAAAATGATAAATGCATTTATCATTTTTTAGAAACTGTGAACATCATGTAAAAAAATATAAATACATACCTAGATGATTTAGAAACACTCCACCCAAATCCTTCTTCCTTCAATTTTAACAAACGAGCTTCCATTTTCGGACATAGCACACTAGTCCACTTTAATGCCTCTTCTCTACGATTAGACATTTGCATCATAAGTTTTACCCTAATTCCATCAAGACAAGCAGTAACAGGCAAACTTCTTTCATCCAAAATCCAAGAATTAAAACTCTCAGCTACATTGGACTTATTTTCACCATATCGCTTCCCCGGAAAAAACAAATCGACCCAATGATCATATGGTTTATCATTCAAGTACTCTATAGCTTTGGAACCTCCAATTTCTTTGTACTTGGACATGGCTTTTTCAAACTCATGATGATTAGAAGCTATAGCACAATGCTCAAGTAAATGAGCTACCCAAACACCCCTTCCACTTTTCACAATGCTAGCTATATTATTTTGCATATGATGCAAACAATAAGAATGATGACTATTTGGAAAAAATTTTGGAATACTTAACAATAAACCCCAATGTCTATCACTTAAAAAAGTTAATATTCTATCACAACTAAGAGCATTCTTTAGGTGTTTTAAAAACCAACTCCAACACTCTTCATTTTCTTTGGGAACAAGAGCCATTGCTAATGGGAAAAAACCTGGAAAATAAAATAATTCACTGTTTATTAATGTACATTTGAAACAACAAAATGCACTATGTTTGAAACAGTATTATCTAATAGTAAACAATCACATGAACACTATGCCCTTGGCCCAAATAAAAAAGAAAAAAAATTGCTAGAGGCAATTCATCCTTTTTTTCATTTGTTTTTAAATTTTTCTACTTGAATGTGTAGTCTATGCAGGAAGGGTAGAAATTGCAAAGATATAATACTTAATTCATGCATATAATACAAAGACTTATATTCGAACTTCTAAAAGATATATGCTATTATCTTTTCTATATGTTGTTTAAATCATTTGTATACGTTATGTAAGAATTTCAAATAATGAGAAAAATGATAAATATGTTTAACATGTAGTAGTAACTATGATATATAAGTACGGCTTAATATGTTATTTAATTCTTTATCTTAAAAGATAAATGCATTTATCTTTTTTAACTCCTATACACAGTAACATTTTGTACATCAAATTAAATAACATTAAATCTTTTACAGTGTTTGTTCTGGATCAAATTTACATAAATTCATTTCTGCAATAATTTCACATGCTAATCCCTAAAGCAAAAGAAACTATAATGAATTGAACTAGATATTACTACATTTGAAACAACCAAATGCACTATATTTGAATCAGTACTATATAACAGTAGACTAATCACTTAACCAAAATGCAGTATGTACATAACAAATTCACTAGAACAATCACTTAAAGAAACAGTACTATGTTACATAAATTTATAACAAGGAACTAATGCACATAGTACAAAGTAAATACAACAACCAAAAGATCAAAATCAGTACCTTGATTCCCATTTTTTGCAGTAGCAGCCATCAAAATACCACTTCGCCCTTTCAAAAATGTAGCATCTAAAAACACCATAGGACGACAATAGCTGAATCCAAATATACATGCCTCATACCATACAAAAACTCTCTCAAATTGATTAGTGTCAGAATCCACACCATACTTGAACAACTATTCGGGTTATTTCTTTCCAATGCCTTCAAATACCAAACTAATTCATTGTAAGATTTCTTTTCATCACCGTAAATATCATTCATAGCCAATTTCTTAGCCTTATAAGCAAAATAATAGCTCAGCTCCACATCATAATCTCTTCTAAAACTTTTAATGATATCCTTGGTTTTTCTTTTTGGCTCATCACGAATTTGATTGAAGATTAGACTTTTCACAAGACCACTATTAATAGTTGGACTACCAAGTGAACGAAATCCACCACCACAAGTATGATTCAGTTGAATGTTTTTAACAAACAGTTGGTCCAATTGCTTCAGTTTGCAAGAAGCATGAATCCTAAAAGGACAACTATCTATAGCACATTGAACTGTCAATCGTTCTTTACAATTCTTAATATATTGTATTTTAAACCCATTCTTCAAACAATAAGCACTAACTGTTCTACGGAATCCAATAGCAGAATCAAACTGTTGACCAACCGCAGTAAAAAATTCCATATTAGAATTCTTCTTCAACAACTCATGTAAATCCTTTTGTTGAGTAAAACCAGAATCTAAATCATCATCATAACCTAACATATTATTACTTGACTCACCACCAACTACTGAACTAGACTTGCTACTTTCAACAATAAAATTATCCGTTGAATCAATCTTCAACCGTAGAAAAAATACCAAAAATTCTTCCTTTTTAAACCAAGACAAACACAATACAACTTGAAGATCACTATCCGTTTCAACAAAGATAGTCTTTGATTTTCGAATATAAAAAATATCAAAGCATAATGGACTAAAATTAATCCACTCCTCGCAAATCCTATTCCTAACAGAAGAAATAGAAGCATCCAATCCAAAACGAGCACTAAAACAATTGTTATTGAAATCAAACACAACTATAACAGATGAATCACACCTGCAAAAAAAATGTAAACAAATAAATAAGTATGTGAAATTGATCTGAATTAGAAACTAATAGCAAAAAATACTACATAACAAATCATTTTCTATTCCACTTTTCAAAAAACGATAAAACAATTTATCTTTTAAAGATCATAAATCAACAAGAACTGACAAAAATGAGTACAAACAGAATGGACTGACAAAAATAAATACTTTGATTGCTCAAACCAAATCTGAAGTGATACTCTAAATACTAGAATCATAATCTAAAGTGAATGATGCAACCAGGCTAAATACACAATTCTTGTGTTATCAGAATAAAAGAATACCATTCCGAGGCCATTATTCCAACTACATCAAACAAAACCTTCCTCCAATAGATCAAAACCGCCTCCCCTAATAAGAAAAATAGAAAAACATCATGAGCATCAGAAAACATCGAATTGACAATGAAAACCACCAAATAAAATCGAGACTCACCAAAGAACAAGCAATCCAATAGCCTCACGATTTCCCACAATTAAAGTCGAATTTGATTCAGAAGAAACTAACGCCTAATATCTTTCAAAAAATGGAACGAGCGCTTATTGCACAAGAAAAGACGACCTAATTTTGCCTAATTTCGCTGAGCAGTAGATTTCAGAAGATACGATTAGTTTGAGAAGATGAAGACGCACGCGCCTAAATATTTGTCCTGGAAAAAATTAATTTCAAACCCGTGTCCTAGAAAAAAATTGAGCCGTATAATTAGGCCCTTCACACCAATTTCCACTATTACAAATATAAAGGATCATCACTCTGATGATCAACAAAAGGCATAGATAAGAACTAGCAAGACGTTATAATTACAATTAAAGTTAATGTAAAAGGTCAGCAACTAGAGAGTGCTTATGGCAAGATGGATTGTGTACTGTTGCATGGATTAGCTGTTGTTGCATGAAGTTGTCTGCTCTGTGTTAGGAGTTGATGCTGTTAAAGATCGTGAATCACGCTGATGAAGTGTACAGACTTCATTGTGTATAGAAAAGAAAGAGGGAATGGGTTACATGCAAGAGCTGAAGCTAGGAACGAACTGTTGCTTGCCTTTTGGAGTGTACAGGCTTCATTATGGCTTGAATGTATTAAATACATAATGCCAAATAGAAGTTGAGGAAGCCAAGCATTTTGAAGGAGAAATTGCTTATGTTAGGTAACTTCAGTAGGGTGCCCTGAAGCTTTCCTGTGTAAGGTAGGAGACTATTACAAGGTGATCTGGTGTGATGGGGCAGACAAGCATGCAAGTCAGAGAGATTCCCTACGGGAAACAAGCTTGTGTGGATTATTGCAAAGTACAGTGCTCTCAACGGACAAGCGTGCAGATCAGGATGCAGCTGATGAGATGCACGAGCGGAATGGAAACGTGATGATCTGCTCTGACTTGAAAGTATTACAGGAGGAATTCTGTCATGTCAGAGGAAAAGCTGTCCTGAGAGAGCTAGTTGAAGAGCTGCTTGTTAGAGATCCGCTTGTAAAGATGCAAGAAAACCACAAGCTGAGGCACTGGCGAGATTGAAGTCAGAAGAATTATTTGCCGATGACTGGAGCTCAGATGATGATTGTGGCAAACGATGATCTGAGGTGTGTTGATGGCCTGAAGAAAAAAAATCTATTGTATGTTAACTCGATGTTTACATCGCTGTTATTGCTGTATCAATTTTTTTCGGCACATGCATACACCTATACCTGGAACTCCAGTGGAAGTCTAGGTTATTTGAAACTGAAGTAGAATTCGATGTTTTTTTTCTATATTGCAACCTGTCACTACATATGTTCATAGATATCTCAATTAATTACTCTAATGAATTTGATTGGTCTTAAAACAATATTCATTGTGCATATGATACATTTAAAGTGATTACACGATAGCCAACATTTTAGCACGTACAAAAGCTCTTGGTGCAATTTCATATATGTTTGACATCTATGTTTACCAATTAATCTTAAATTAGTTAGTAAAATTATTGTGTCTCGATTTGTTCTGTATTTAAGCTAATCTTTATTGGCTTTCTGTATTTGTAATTTCAGCCCTAATTAGAAACAACAAAGCTAGAATTGCTACTTTCGGCATATCCAATGATTATGCTGCACTTAGAGATGCATTGGGTTTTGAGGATGCTTGATTCCAGAGGTAAGAAAGCTTGATGCATTAGTCATCTCTATGTCAAACATTGTTTCATTGTCCATCTTTCATCTACTTGAGAAGCATATTCATATTTCTCCAAAATGTTTCATTTAAAAAAAGAAAAATATGCTACCAAAACCATTGTAGAAAAGCATTGAACCTAACCAAGTACCTACTCCAAGAAAAAATTCAGAATGCACCATCATAAACAAAATGGGGTTCCCGCGTCTAATGGTGGCCTGATGTCAAGTGAGGAGTCCAATGTGTGAGAAGAAGCTCTTATGTCTCTCCTCCAGCTCACCAATAGCCAACAATCCACTACATCAAAATAGGCATTGGTAGAAGAGGACAAGCTGAAGCAGGTGCTGCAGAACAGAATCGAAAACAAAAGCTCCATGTCTGACGAAGATCTTAGGTCAGCAAGGGAAGAAAGACAGTTGGTTCGGTCCCTTTGGACTACGTGCTTTGACATACTGTCATATCTCAGAGAGAAAAGATTGGTGGTTCTTCCTGGGGAAAAAGAGGCAGAGGCTGCTCCGGATGTTGCTAGCAAGTTCTTTGAACCTCCATTGCGTGCATGGTCTGCCATACGAGTTCGGATGAGAAGTCGGAAAAGAAGCAGCAGACTCCATTGTTACTTGGACCCACTAATATAACCATCTAGCCTTGAGGGATATGTATCATACATATTAAACTGCATAAGTTGCACGTAAGCTGCTGTATATAATTTATTTTCATAGTTTTACATTTATGATGTGTTGATATTTAATGTATTTTTTGTTCCACTAAATTGTCATGCTATCTCCTTCGTGGGTATGTTAAGCTATACCCCAAGATTTGTTGTGTTTGCATGTTTTCTTAATTTTATTTTCCCAAGAATAAAACGTTTGCTTTGATGATTTTCTTAACTAACGCAGGACCAGAGACGGAGTGGTGGAATAAGGCCTATTGAGGATGAAGCTTTTTGAGGTAGTTGTCATGCAAATTCATTTTGTGCCTAATGCTGATTTTTATAAGTTATAATTTAAATCCATGTTTGACTTCGGAATAATTTGGTGACAGAGACTGGTAATGTTCACTAATTCATGGTTTATCACTTTTCAAGAGCTGTTCCTCAACTATTAAACTATGCAGTGCAACATTTGGATATGCTATCTTGATGTTTACCTGAAAAGTAAAACGCTTTGATGAAGGTGTATCTGATGACATTAATACATGGAGGCATATCATCAGTATGAACTGTGTTGCTGTTATTGACTGCACTAGAATTGGGGTAAAAATAACTATTTCTTGCTAATTTAAGTTACTGCTTTATAGATCCAAACAACGTGGAAAACTAAGAAGCCTGGGGTAGTCATCAATCTTGGGTCAGCATCAGGTCCTTACCCAATGTGTGGCGATCCAACCTATTCAGCTAGTAAAGGTTTAAACCAAAGACGCAACATTTGAAATTTAGGCAGAAGGATAGTAGCGCGTTTTTTCAATTTCCCGACTTCGACTGCTTCTTTCACCTTCATCCAAGCTTGTACGTAGAAACGGATAGCGGAAACTACAAATATAGAGTAATACACCATTGCTTCTCTAAGCTCATCTTCGTATAGCAGCTGCAACTCCAAACCTGTCATCTAGTCTACTCATTTAAGAGTACCCAAGATGATAAGAGGAAACATAAAACCTTGGATCAGACAACAGTCTGGTGTGAGGATAAATGACTATCAAAAGTTATACTAGAAAATATGGTACTAGACAGGTACAATAACCATATCTGACTTGTTCCTGCGACCAAAGAGTTAGCATATAATGATAAGATATAATATGCTACTCAAATAAATGACAATAGGATACTGTAACAGAAAAGGATAGAAGAATCTAAGCAGCCTCCACCATTGACCATATTCCTAATCCCTTCTCCAGCATTCCTATAGATGATAGCCTACCCAAGAGAAATAGCAACATGGCAACCATAGCAACCATAACATTCGACAACCAAAACCTAGCTATCGTCCTCTAAAGCTTTGAATATATAATAACTCGTATGGCCTCGTCCTCGCTTGCCAGAGACCAAGGTTTTAAATCTCTCCGAGATCAGCCGAGATGAAAATCCGAGATATTAGCCAAAATCCGAGATTTGGCAGCTTGGTTAGTTATAAGTCTTTTAAATATCGCCCGAGACAGCCGAGATATTTGCCCGAGATATTGGCCAAAATCCGAGATTTGAAACCTTGCCAGAGACTAATGGAAATTCCGGTTCTCGATTGTGTTCCCCCATACTTTCTAGTCGAAAACCCCACACGGTTGTCTCCTATAGTACCTCCATACTATTTGACACTAGACCCTCTCGGATCGGTCCAGGATACACGGCTAGCGCTACCAGCCCTTGGGTGACCCTGCATATAGTACCCCTGCATGAACACAACCAGAACACTCCGAGTTATTATCGGTTCCTTGGCACTCACAAATCTTCAAAGCTTTCACAACTCCAATCCATTCCCTAGCACGAGTCTTGTCACTCAACCCAGTCCATTATACCACAGTCTCATTCCATCCCGAGCTGTCTATCAACTCCATCGATCCTACTCCTTATCCGAGCCTCCGACCGAAGAGACGAAACTTCATCTTGTTATAACTTCCAAACCATAGAAGCAATCAACGAGTCACAACTTCCAGCATGATCCACTACAACCCCAAAGTCTCCACCCCAGATTGCACATCCAATAGAGCTAATAATTTGGATCGGTACCGATCCGATTCAAGTGGATTGGTGCTGATCCAAATACTTAACCAATTTTGGCTCCACTTCTCCTGCATCCTCTAATGTACTCCCTCTAGATGTCATAGACCCTTAGCCATCCCTCAAGGAGTGAATACTCCACGGAAAAGTGTGGCAATGGTCGTCTCTAACTCTAAGGATGACATGCAGCTTGATGAAAATAGACTTGAATTGAATGCCAATGCGCAAAATACCAAAAGAGAAGTTCAAATCACCGACTGGCGAATGAAGAGCCTAGGCTTCAACTGGCGAACCAAGATCGTTGGCGGAGTCAAACACTTGGCGCAGCTACTAACAGTTGACGTGAAGACTACCGAACCAGTGAGGCATACATAGCGGACATGGTCAGGTACTTGATGGAAGAAAGTAAGGGTAGGAATGACAAAGACTGGGGTTCTGCACCAAGTCGAACTCCACTAACGAAAAACATCTTAAGGGAAGAATATCCAAAGAAATTCACCATGCCTACCATACCATCCTATGACGGAACAAAGGACCCTAAACCACACTTGTACAAATATAGTTGGCATATGGACGGAGCCAGGATGATGGATGATGTCCGCTACAGATGTTTCCCTACCTTCTTAGAAGGGATCACTTCAATATGGTTTACAAGACTCCCACCAAGATCCATCTCCACCTTTGATGAGTTAGCAAGGAAATTCATAGAACGGTTTAGACCACACATGGCTCAGCCTAAAGACATGATGTATCTATCTAGCTTCTTCCAAGGACCCAACGAGTCATTGAAATCCTTTATGAATTGGTTTAATACCACAGTTATTGAAGTGAGCAATTCTAATAAGGATATGGTTTTCATGGCCTTGGTCTGAGCTATCCATCCGGGTAGACTTTGGAAAGTGGATTAAAATGAAAACCCACCACCATGAAGGAATAACCGAAAAGCAATCCAGTTTCTAAGATTGGAATTGGTAGACACTTTGGAATGCAAAGCCGCCAACTTGTAACAAAAAGAGTCAATTTAGGGTAATATGGCAATCAACCAGGAAGGAAACAATACTGGGGCAACTACATGAAACGTAGGGAAAGATGGAAATAAAAAAAAAGAGAACTAGAATCAGAACTCCAGTAGGCATGATGGGAGTGAAAAGCATATCAGGAATCCAAGGCCTGAGGAATATACGCCGTTGAATGACAGTTTGGAGAACATCTACCTTGTAATCTAGGGAACTGAGTGATACAAGAAGCCAGCTCCAAAGGAAGAATCTAAATGTCAAAAGAAATCAAGGAAATTTTGTCGCTTCCATGAAACACATAGGCACAACACAAATGAGTATAGATATCTTAAGGACTTGATTGAAGAATTGATCAGGAATAACAGGTTCCAGCAGTATGTGAAGAATTCGCAGAACCCTGACCAACCTGCTGGACTCCAGGTTCCGAGTACTTAAAAAAATCAACCTGGATCCAGTAGAGAAGGATCCAGATGGATGGAATAGAGACTTGTTATCAGCACTATTTCTGGAGGACCTCAACCAGTGAATAAGAGCTGGGGCGAGATGGAGCAATATGCAAATTCATCGAAGCATGCTCTGAAGGACACTTGCTTTGCAGTCGAAGATGGAACCCCAGCTAAGTAATGAAGAACACTCAACGATGACAAAGCATTTTTAAACTAAGACACTGAAGGAATAGAAGCAACGACTCTTGACCCGATGGTGGTAACCATTGGGATCAGACCAGTAGTTGTGCGTCGGGTGCTAGTAAATAGTGGAAGTTCGGTTAACATCTTATTTCGACACACTTCCGACCAGATGAAGATCAACATGAAGGATGTATCTGCATGCTGAACGAAGATCTTGGGATTCATAGGTGAACCAAAACAGCCGGTCGAGATGACGACTTACCTATGGAACTTGAAGAAGGAGAGCGAAGGGTGGTTCATATCCAGACCTTCATAATAGTCGATGAGATGTCAGTCTATAATGCTTTCTTGGGCCGACTGGCCCTTGCTAACTTTAGAATCTCTTTGGCTCAGTGTTGCCTCACCATGAAATTCCCAACGGAAAATGAAGTCGAAATGATAAAGGGAGACCAAAGAGCTGCAAGAGAATGTTATATTGCTGAATTGCGTGAATCGAAAAGGGGAAGAATATGGGGAAGCTCTCCACATTTGCGAACCATCAACATAGCAATTACAGAACCGCCCTTGGCTTGGGGACCATAACCGACTCAACAAGGCTTTGGACCCTAGGAAGAAGAGTTCAAGGGAAGAGCGAGCAGCACCGGCAAAGACTACGGTCTGTCCCTATCGATATGGATGACCCAACCCGAGTCTTAAAGATAGGGTCACAACTTGGAATCAAAAATCAATAGTAATTGATCAAAAATTTTCACACCAACCTGGACGTGTTCACTTTAACGCATTCCGACATGTGCTGGATATCGCTGGAGCTAGCATGCCACACACTTAATATCGATCCCAAGTACACTCCAGTAAGGTAGAAAAGACGCAGTCTGGGTCCAGAGTGATCCGCTGCACTAAAGGTAGAAGTGGATAAGCTATTGGCTAATGGCTTTATCCACAATACAACCTATCCTGAATGGGTGTCGAATCCAGATCTGGTTAAGAAGTCCAATGGGAAGTGGCAAACTTGTGTTGATTACTCAGACATAAACAAAGCATGCCCAAGGGATAGCTTCCCTTTACCTAGGATTGACCAGCTTGTAGTTGGAACTACAGGCCACGAACTACAATCATTCATGGATGCCTACTAAGGATACAACCAGATTATAATGCATGAACCCAGTCAAGAGAACACTTGCATCATCACTGACCTAGGATTATATTGCTACCGAGTAATGCCATTTAGCCTGAAGAACGTTGGGGCTACTTATCAACGGTTGGTGAATATAATGTTCAAGAATTAGGATGAACAATGGAAGTCTACGTGGATGACATGCTAGTCAAATCATGTGTGTCAGGAAATCACTTGGAAAACCTCTTTAAAATGTTTGAGATTCTTCGAAAGTATGGAATAAAGCTTAACCCGCTGAAGTGCTCTTTCGACGTAGGTTCTGGGAAATTTCTATGTTTCATCGTGAATGCTAGAGGCATTGAAGCTAATCCTGAGCAGATTACTGTCCTATGGAACATCACAGCCCCTATGACCAAAAGGGAATTGCAAATTCTGAATGGGAAGGTTGCAGCGTTGATCCGATTAATTTCTAAAGCAATAGACAAATGTATACCATTATTCGACGCATTGAAGAATAGTAAGAAGAACTGCAAATGGAATCGGGCCTGCCAGATCGCCTTTAAGGAATTATTGCAACATATGGAGACCTCACCGGTTCTGTCCAAACCGATGGATGGGGAAGACCTACTCATTTATCTAGCGGTGTCAGCTCATGCCCTGAGCGCGGCATTGGTATGTAAAGAAGCTAGGATCCAGCAACCCGTTTACTACATTAGTATGCGATTCACTGGAGCCAAGAAGAACTATCCGAAGTTGGAAAAACTAGCCTATTGCCTTTGATCGCATCAAGGAAGTTACGCATATACTTCTAGGCTCACATAATCAAAGAGTTGATGGATCAACCTTTGAAGTAGGTATTGTATCACCCGAAGACGTCGGGATGACTTCTTAAATGGAACATCGAGTTGAATTAGTACGACATCACTTATCACCCCAGAAGGGCAATCAACGAACATGCATTGGCTGATTTCATCGTTGGGTTCACGATACGAGATGGCGAAGAAGAGAACACTCCAGAAGTAGTGTCATAGAGGAAATTGTTTGTTGATTGTACATCAAATGATTTCTGTTCAGGAGCGAGGGTTGTACTCGAAACTCTCGAAGGATGGTCGGTTTGTTATGCCCTAAGGTTGGAATTCTCTGTTATGCTAATAATGAAGCGGAGTACAAGGCGTTAATATCAGGATTGAAATCGTTAACGGATTAGAATAAAAGTTGTTCATATCTACAACGATTCTCAGTGGGTTGTTTGTCAAGTGAAAGGGGAATACTAGGCAAAGGGAGCGAACCTCGCTCCTTATATGTCAAAGGCGTGGGAATTGGTAAATGACATTAAACACTACACTATAAGTCATATTTCGAGAGAACGAAATATGAAAGTGGAATACTTAGCCAAACTGGCCAGTTCTGGAGAAGCTCAATCGATGGTATTGGTTCCAATTGAAACTTTGATAGCTCTCAGCATAGATGAAATGGACGTCGATTGGATTCTAGAGACTACGGAGGAAGAAGAATCGTGGATGACACCGATCAAAGATTACCTGCTCAGAGGAACACTCCCCAGGGACCGAACGAGCGGAAGAAACTTCTTCGAAAGGTGTTGAAATTTGTAATACAAGATGGAGTGTTGTACAAGAGAGGATTCTCCACCCCTTACTCAGATGTGTAACTAGCAGCAAAACTAAGAGGATCCACAGGGAAGTTCATGAAGGTAGCTACAGAGACCACACTGGGGGCAGACGCTAGCAAAGAAAGTCCTCCGTTATGGATATTTCAAGCCATTCATCAACCGAGATGCGACAGACTACGCTAGGCATTGGGATCAGTGCCAAAGATTTGCTAAGATCACAAGAACCCCATCCATAGAGCATACGCAAATGGTCAGCTCGTGGCTGTTTTCAATCTGGGGAATCGATCTAATCGGCGTGTTACCGACAAATAAGGAGGAGCTAAATATGCAATTGTCATAGTTGATTACTTTACCAAATGGGCTGAAGCGGAACAGCTGGCCACCATCAATACTGAGAAAGTAATTAACTTTGTTACAAAAAACATTATTTTCAAGTTTGGACTATCGTAGAAAATCATCACGGATAATGGAACTCAGTTTGAGAGTGTTGAATTCAAGAACTT
Organism: Allium fistulosum; assembly: GCA_030737815.1. Classification (NCBI taxonomy): domain Eukaryota; kingdom Viridiplantae; phylum Streptophyta; class Magnoliopsida; order Asparagales; family Amaryllidaceae; genus Allium; species Allium fistulosum. The sequence goes on along the minus strand of CM060904.1, from coordinate 409,488,471 downwards.
CTGCAAGCATTACCGGATCGAGAAGAGCTTTTCCATGGTGGCGCACCCACAAGCAAACGATCAAGTGAGGTAGTGAACAAAATCATCAAATCCATCATCAAGAAATGGCTGATAAAAGCTAAAGGAAACTGTATTGATGAACTTCCACTTGCACTATGGGCTTACATAACAACTTAAAAATCTGTGATTGGGTACTCACCATTCGCCTACGCTTACGGCTCCGATGCAATGATTCTAGCGGAAAGTCCTCTCTCATCAAAGACGACACTTCAGCCAAAGTGAGAACGAGTAGCTCCTGCTCGAATCACTTGACCTAGTCAATGAGGAGCGGGAGGAAGCTGAGCTAAGAACCACTGCTCATCAGAAGAAAGTGGCAAGACACCTCAATGCCAAAGTTTGCAATTGTACCTTCAAAGTGGGGGATCTCATCCTGAAACGGATCTATCCGCTACGGGAACATTCGATCCAAATTAGGAAGGACACTACGTTATCGGCCAGAAACTTGGAGATGGAATTTTCAAGCTCACAATGGTCGATGGAATCCAGATTCCCCATGCTTGGAACAGCGATTCGTTGCAGCACTATTTTATTTTAATTTTTATCTATGTATTTCCTATTTTCGTGAATAAGCCATCTAAGGACACCAGGGGCGTTTTAAATAGGCTGGATTTTCCTTTCTCTTTATTTTATCAATAAAATCGTTTTGACTTCTTGAACTAATGGAACCGTGTTCATGTAAGTAACCTGCTAAGTCGACGGGGTCAGATCGGCTCAAGAATCATTCATTCGCTGCTTGGACTGGTGGAACCGCATCCAAGTACGCACCACCCACACGCTTCTTGAACCAAAGGAACTGTCACCTTTGCCACCCTTACCTGATCGGTTCAAACTCTTCTTCTTCTTGGTCACCACCTTGCTTGAGTCAGTCTCCTCGGACCCACCGGTTGGCTTTTCTACAGATTTAAGCTTGCCAGTTTTAATGGTGAATGGGAGGATCCTGGTCTTGGCAACATCCGGCTCCGCCTTGACTTGTTCCTTTTCTCTCTTCCACTTGAATCCACTCTGCCATCGTCTTATATCTGGTAGGATCAGTAGCACCAACTACCTGAACGTTCTCCTCCTATGACCCAGCAAGGTTCTCCAACCCTTCCAAGGCTGCAATCTGCTGAGCATTGAATCCGGGCCAGGAGGCAGAAGGTTGGAGCGTAGCAGTTGAACTTGTGAAACAGTAGTGGAGGCAGTGAAAATCGCTTCAGTTCATGCACTTTGAGAAGTAGGAGGAAAAGGAAAAACGTCAACTGGACCTATGAGTTCATAGAGAGAATGGTGCAGCTCAGTAACAGATTCAGGTGTGAGATTGACCTGCTGGAGCATGGGAGAAACAAGAGAAATACCTGAAGTGAGACTTCTTGGTATGACATCGATCTCATACTGTCTGGTTGCTGGGAACTACCCAATTGCTGGAACAGGAAAATAAGGCTTGTGCAGTGTGGCTGAAGAAGGGATGTCGTCACTGGTGCTACAGACTACGAGACAGGTACTTTGTGCTGACCCAAAGAGCTCGGGCCAACATGAGCAGCAACAGCCTTGGCATCCTCCTCCCCAAGAATTGCCTTCCCAGCAGCAAGCACATCGATCTCCTCAACACTATGATACTGCACCATCAGCTCGGTTTCAGAATGATTATGTCTAGCATGACACAATACCTCTTCCCGCGCATCAGCGAGAGTGGTGAGATATTCGCTCCCTAACCGCTTTAGATCCCAGTGCATGATCATGCTCGCATAGAAATGTTGGAGAGCTTGGTTGAGATCTTCCCTCTCTTTGGCCCTTTTCTCATTTTCAGAAATTCAGGTCTTCTTGATATCACTAAGCTCACATTGGCAGACGACGAGCTCTATGTCATTTGCAAGCTTGTCAGATGATAGAGTGTCAATCTTTTTGGCGAACCCTCCGTTCTCCTCATGGAACTTTTGTACTTCCTCATGGAGGCATTCGAGCTCGAACCCCTATTCGGACAGGGCTTATTCTTTAGCCTTTATGATTTTAGCCTTCTCTTCTTCTTGCTTCTTGTAACTTTCAATTTCAAGATGAGTGACCTTAAGATTATTCCTTATTACTATCACTGTGTTTATATAAGCACGTCTCATCTCTTCCATCAAACTATCAGTACTTTCCTTCTGTTTGATAGCCTGATCCCTTTCTCTAGTCACCTTGATTAAGTCAGCATCTTGCTCTTTAATAGCCGCCTCATGCTCTATGCTCTCCTTCTTGAGCGAGTCTAGCTATGTGTAGTTGATCCTGTTGATATTAAAAAGAGCTTTGCACAATCACTGCCATCCGAAAATAGAATCAACATCGCTTTTCACCGCCTCAATGTTTTTCACCGCGCTTTCTCTGGTGATGATTTTGATATCATGGTCGAATTTTAATCCACGCAAGTACAAGAATAGGTAAGCAGCTTAAAGGAGGGATAAACCAGGTGGAAGTGCGAGTGTTGAGGTACTTTAAGAAGGAATAGGAGTAGTAACGGTTGTAATGGTCTGTGATGAAGGAATATCTTGGGTAATAGCAGTTTGAACTTCAGAGTGTGGAGGAATGATAGAAGTAGTAGGGGCTCGGAGGAATCTTTTGAGGGTGTTTATGAGTCTCATGGGAGGAATCTCCCCCAAAATCCCTTTTTCTCTTCCCTCTTTCTTCTTTAGCATCGAGGCGTTCTCTCTCAGCTCTACGAGCTTCCTCATGCTCACGCTTTTTTCTCCTTAGCCTCTCTTCATCTGTTTTGTAGCGGGGGGTGAGGGTCGGGAGTGTTCCTCCCATAGCCACTCGAGCTACGATGGAGTGTTCTGAATCTATCACGAGCCTGCACCTAAAATAAGAAAAAGTGTATAAATACCAGAGTTACACAAATCGAAGTGTATGTGGAGATGAATGTTCGTGATCCTAGAGTGAAGTGTGTAACACCGATGACCCCCTACGTAATCTACAAGCTGGTTGGGCATGGTTTTAGAATCAGAGTGCTGCTACCTTCACTTATGAATGCCCTAGAAGATATAAGATTTGTGAACCGATCTCTTCTATCATTTCAGTAATTGAAATGTCTCTGCATTCATTCACATGAATGGAACATCCCTCATGAAGTCAGAAGTTGATGCAAGCCCGACATACATCCCTATAGTTTGATCTCCAGCAGAAAGTGGGGTCTCAACAGTTGGTTGTTTTGGAGGAGGAGAAGTACCAAGATCTGGACTTAATGTCTCATCGGCTAAAAGGTCTGGAGACGGAAGGTCGGGAAGTTCGGGGCTCATTTCCAGTGATTCATCCCTGGATCCACTCTCCCTTCCTTAGTGGCCTGAAGGTCGCTACTGTTCTCATCGTCGGAGATCTCACCTTCCACCAAAACCACGAGTTGTTTTCCCTTTCTTCTTTTAATCATCTCGTCCCCACCCCCCCACCCCCGAATGGTGGGAATTCCCCCCGCTATCTTCCTTACAACCAGGGGCATCATCCTTCGCAGGGTCGTCAGCCCCATTTTCAACATCCTCTCCCTCTTCGTTATCTCCCAATGGCTCTCGGTCTCCCTGTCGATAGCTTCATCCTCATAGTCATCACCAGATTCACGTCCATAGCCCCTTCCTCTTCCTCTTGAGGACCCTTGTCAGAGCCACGGGTGGACGTAGTGGAATGGGTGCGTGACCTAGAGCTGCTCCATGAAGGGACTGCGGTATCAGATACTCTTCCCAAAGCAAGCAAGCCATACTCTAACAAGTTTTCATTTGTCAAGTGGACGTCCACAGAACGTTCGCTAGCGCTAATAGCTTTTAGATGTTCAAGCATCTTCTTATGCTTTGATCTCTTTTCTCTCATCGGGAAACCTGTGAGAAATACACGTTAAGTATGGAGTAAAGAAGTTTCATTGTGAAGAGTATTAATAGAAAAAAACTCACTTCCTTTCAACCAGAGGCGGTTGAATCCTTCCGGAAAGCGAATGAAGAAATATTCAATCATAAACATCGAACGCTTGTTATGGAGGTTTCAAATAACCTTGCACCTGGTCTAGGCCTCGATTATAACAATAGAGGATCAGTCTTGCCTCCTCTTGAATTTAAGCAGATAAATGAGCTCTCTGAAATGCAAAGGACGCTTGAATCGTTGCATGAACAAAAAGTATAGTGAACTTGGCAACACAAACCCATTCGGGTGAACTTGAAATGGCGCAAGTCCAATTTCCTCTAGGAAATCTCTTAAGAAAGAATTGAAAGGTGGAACTGCATCGCTGAGACACATGTACCGACTGCAAGTTGTAAAACTGGGTGGGGGATGATGAGCGAGTTAATTTCTTATTGACAAACGGACATCTTTCGTAGGAATTCCATATCGTAGACAGACATTACAAAGCATCTTTTCTTTCATAATGATAGGCGTCTGTTCTGGCGGGTTAGTTAGAATTAGTCCTGGTGGTATTTGGGGCAGAACAGTGGGATCAACTAGCACTCTCTAACTCTCAGATCTGGAAGTTGAAGGTTGGTTGGTCTCAACTGGAACAGTTGAAGAAGCCAAAGCAGTGGTAGAGGCACCCTCAGTGTTGATGGTCCTTCACTGAATTTGCAACGAGCTGATTGGCGAGTCATTCTTGATAGGAGAACTTGGCGTTTAACATGGTCAGGTGAAATTTAATTTGGAATATAAATACCCACGTGACCAATACTTAGAGTTTAACAGAAATTAATATGTATCGACCTGTCAAATTCTGAGTGTTGACTGGGGCAAACACAGTATGTTACCTATATGAGATGAGTTAGATGTCATGAACACTGTGAATGAACCATCCAGTGTAGATAGTTTGCTCGCAGTTGAGAAAATCGATATCATCCTTTGAAACTATCTTCTCCACACTTACCCGTTGCCGGTCTACGATCGACAATGGATCTGTTGTCCCACGCGACGCAGAGAGTCTTCTCTTTTCAGGATCAACGGGCTATAATATGGAGAATGGTCTGTTGTGTCTAAACTCAAAACGAATTGACATGATGAGATTTGTCTATGGACGAGCTTCAACTGATTTCATAAGCAAGACAATCAAGTTTGGAGAATCGAGTTTAATTTAAGAATGAGTGTGTTCCATTTAAGTAAAGTCTAAGTTCAACTTTCAAACGTACACATTATGACATGATTGTCTCGCACCAAACTGAGATCGACCAAGGCATCCGCCAACTCCTCAACCATCATCACTGTATAATTCAACCCACCTTCGGTATGAAGTAAAGTTGACTTCGCTTAGGGTTTTAGAGAGTTTGGATCTGAAAATTACGGGTGACAAACTTGATAGCAGCAGTGGTTCTAGGTAACGGTGAGAAGATCGACGAGGCAGTGACAGGTGGTGGTCCAACGAAAGTGGTGAACGATGAAATCAAACTGGCAGTGTAGATCAAGTCGATGTTGGGACAAATAGCTATAAGGTTTGAGAACTCGAAAAGTAGATATGAGCAAGTGAATGGGAGTATATGTCAACTTTGTTTTATAAAGAGAAATAGCAAAATTTCTAGAAGTACACATGTCGGTACCGACATCTCATGTCGGTACCGATATTTCATACTTCATGAAAACTGGACCATACCTTCCATGGTAAACCTATACGACTACAAGAGACTGCTTGCAAATTTCTATACCGAAAACAGCATTAAGAATCGAAATTTTGGTCCAAATTGAAGTGACTAACAATTAGAAATTGGTCGGTTAGAGTCAAATGGGAGTAATGTCTCGAAACGACACTAGAACGGTTAAATAGATTCACGTGTTAAATAATCCGGGACTTGTCACGTTCCAGAGTACACTTTATTTTCAATGAAAGCATACTCTTGAGGTAAAATGATAAATGGGTTTTTAACCATTTAGAAATTATTAGGAGTTAAAACGTTGAGACGAAGACGAAAGGACTCGAAATCTTAGAAGCACACCTAAATAAGCTAGATAAACAATTCCAAAAGGTCGCATGCAAAATGGAGCAAGCATGGGAAGTTGGTAGCGACATGAAGAGGTCGGTGATGACTTCTCATACCTCTATATTTTCCAACCAAACTTTGTAGAGGCTCTTCTTTACCTATTTTATGTATACCCAAGCAATATCAAAGGATTCGAAACATATGAATACCAAGATTGAAGAGTTAGCAGTCAGGATGACAGAATAAAAAAAAGTGATGAAGGAACCATCACCAATATCAACCAAATATCCAACAAACTACATGGAACAACTCCAAATCAAGTAGCAAGACAAGGAAAAGAGCTCGACCTCTCTAGAGTTAACTATAGAGGTCGGTACCGACATGAGAAGTCGGTACTGACATCTCTGGTTAATCCAGATGAAGTCGAGGTTTCAAACACTCTTTTAGGCTGACTTCTAGGTTTTGCTCCAACTCTCCATTTGGCCCAATGCGACTGCTACCACTATAAATACAATCCATAGAGCAACTAACAAAGGATCTGGTTTCTACCATTACTACACGGAAGCTCTGCCATTTTTTCAACTCTCTCTACTCAATAGTCACCAAGGTAGTTCCTATAGTCTATTCTAAGATTTAGAATCAGTCTAGCACATGTACTTGTGACTTTTTCAATCCCAGAACGTCTTGTAATCATACACAACCAATAATCAAAGCTATAAAGTGGACATAGGATTAGTTAACAGCCGAACCAGTATAAAACTCACTGTGTCTATTTACTTTTCTGCAACTTTTCTACTAAATTTGCTCTGTTCAAACAGGGCTGGTGCTTTCACATCACATTTCAGGGTGTTGATCCATTTTTTGGGTTAACACCTAGAATGACTATGAACCCATTGCTTTTCAATTTAAATCATAATTAATCTTATTCAGCCAAGTGCCCAACCTATATCCATTGGTACCCCCAATTAGGTTGTAGAACCCTTAAACTTATTACATTTCAAACTAATATGCATTCGTACTCCCAATGATTGATATTGAATTCATAAAGATGTGGCATGTCGAAGTAATTAGATATCAATATGAATAATAACTTATGGCATTCATATCGCTATAAACAATATCGAACCTCTATCCAAGATTCGAAAACAAAACTTTAATTTTTATTAAGTACATGGCTATACTGCCGAAATCATAAGGTTATCGAAATGCTCAAAGCATAGGCTATCTTGCCTTTAAAACATAGCTTTTAGTTTGCATATAAACAAGGCATATTGGCCTACAAAGCAACAGCTTTGAAATAAAAAGATACGGCATCAATGTAGCATGGCATAGTTACCGAAAACAAGGAAACAAAGAACGTCGAAATTGATAAACCACGGCATCAAATATTTTGAGTCAAAATCAATTACTTATTACATCGTTATAAGGATATCGAACTCATTACACTTCGGCTATTATACCGCAAAACATAAGAAGTCGGCACGGAAAGATCATGACATCAATATTTTAAGTTGAAATCATGTTATAGCGGCATCATCGCCACAAAATAAATTGGTATCGGAAATGTTAACTTGCGACATCAAAACCTTTAAGGCATAGGTTTCAAAGTTGAAGACATACGACATTAATTCCATGTAATATCACTTGCGGCATCAATGTCACATGATATAAGTTTTAAAAACAAAGAAACAAGGAATGCCGAAAATAAGATGATAAAGGATGTCTCATGGTCCTAATTAGTTACGACAACCCTTAATGTTGATGTCGAAGTTCTTATATTTGTAATTGTTTTATCATCTACTTAAGTTGATTCACTGCATACCTACAACATAGATATCATATGCTACAACTTATGTCTATGTCGCAATTCCTATCCACCTTCGATATCGGCCATCAACAGAATTTTGTTATCATATCAAGGAGACATGGTAATCCCGTAAATACCATAAAAACTATTTTATTTCTATAAAAATAATTTTATCTTCACCAACTCTTATTCCTTGTCAAATTTCTATTGGATAATAATATACTTCACCCATACCTTTTCATAAAAAATGCACAAGTCACTTTTACCTTCCCAAAAACATTTTCAAACTAAATTAATTAATACTCTTATTTAATATTAATTATAATGCTTTTCTAGCAAAATAAATTCATAGAAAACCGCAACCACTTGGAAAAAATCCCCAAAATCACTAAAAATAAGAATTTATGTATTCTTTCATATATGAAAATTTCGAGGCCAAAATAATTATTTAATTATTAAGAATAATTAAAAGCTGAAGTAATCACTATTTCCTCCATAGAAAATTCATAAAATATTCATCTTAGCTTGGAAAATTATGAAATTAAAACCCCATCTCCAAATAATGTTTTACACAACATACTAGAAAACCAAATCAATTGGAGATCAAAAAATTAGGTTTCACCCTTGAAACCAATCATAATAATTCCATAAAATTTCCATAAATCATTATTTTATCCAAACAATGACTATACATCCATAACATGGCATAAAAAATCAAGATCAATTTGGGAATTACCTATAACCGAATTCAAACATAGATAATAGAGATGGTTAACTATTATTCACCTTAGATTGGATAGAAGATTGAGATTTGATGGAGTTTAGCTTCCATAAGCTTTGCCCTTTGAATCCTCTTTGGTTCTGTTCTCTTCTTCACTTTAGAAATGGTCAGCCTCTAAGTATTTGCTTCTGATTGTTTGTGAATGTAAAATCAGAATGAATGAGAGAGGGTGGCTTAAGGGATGAAATAAAGTTCTATTCCTAGTTTGCCCCTCTCTTCTTTTTCTTCTCTTTTATAAGATTTAAAACAATTTATAAGTTTTAAAATAATCTTACTTGTTGATTAATTAAGGCCCAACTTATTTAATTATCAAATTGCATTCCCCTTATCCCACTACATTATTCTATTCAATCTATCCAATTAAATCTCTTGAATAATGTTAAACTAAAACTAGAGGTATTGAAGTGACCTACACTAGTATGCACTGTACGCATGCTAGGTGTAACTCATGCCTTTCCCGTTGACCGCTAAGGATTGATAACGTTCTTGACCTATGCACAACACTACACCTTTATTTGGTACAATTCAGTTGACATGTTATCATAGTGCCATTCTTTGCTCATCATCCAATATGGATTGCCTATAGTAATCAAGGCAATACCCCTTTCCTATTTTATTGAAGCAGACTGCCTTTTTCTATTAGGGTATTCCTCTATTTATAAGCAAGCTTATACTTTCCACGGGTCGTATGGTTGGACATGTCTCACATCAGTATAATTTATACACAAATGCTGGTAGTCATTTATGGTGGGCAGACTTCTATTGTGTAATACTATTGACCTCACATTCCAACCTATTTTAATGACTATGTCATTCTATTCATTTAACCGCATATAAACTTTCAAAGTTCACACCCAACATAAACGCACACTTTGAGGCTGTGTACATATATTAGTGTGTGTGTGTGTATCTCCTTTCATTCTTGTTTATTTACTTTGCCTCTACTGTCCACTGTTGATAACATTTCTTTACTTTTCTGTGCATTTGCTTTTTATTTAAATTAAAGTCATTTACCGCTCCCTTTTAAACATCTTTTCTTATTCATTTCTCATTTATTTAACGTCTTTGAGCGAAATCTACTTGTTTTCCTTTTTAGCAAATATCTCCTTTTAATTGCCTATTTAGACTTATTGCTTCCATACCTATATAATCGTACCTTCTTTGTTTACTATTTGTTTTCCACACCATCTTAAATTACATACTTAAGGTTTCCCATTTAAATTGTTGTTGTTATTTCTACTTACATAACTTAAGTTATACTTTAAGGATTTTCATACCTTAATACATTGGAATTACTTCTGTTCTCAAAGGAAATTGTTGCACTATAATTCTCTATGAATTACTTAAAGATCACTTGTGTGTATGAAATAACAAGAAATTTTCTTTTATTTTCTATTGGAATAGACAGTACAAAATACGGTGTTTCCCTTATTTTGTACACCTTTTCAATCCTTGTTACCTCAAACACTACAATTTTATTTGTATTCCAGGTAATTTATAAAGATTCACATTGTTACACAATTCATTCCAACATATTAAAATATTGTCTAATCTCAATTTAATTTATCATCAATTCTAATTTTTATATTCAACAATATATACGAATTAATCAAATCTTGAATCCCAATATGTATACAGTATCTATCAAGTTTACGAGTTTTCATAACATATAAGCATAATTTCCATAATCCTTACGCGTATATAATTTATAATCTAATTCGTTATTTACATTAATTCATTATGCCTATACAATAAATTATCCGATTTTGGAAAAGGTCTTCAAAAAAGCTTTGGGAACAAAGCTTAATTTTAGCAACGCTTATCATCCTCAGTCCGATGGACAAACCCGAGCGTGTGAATCAAACTCTTGAATATCTTCTTCGTGCATGTGTTCTTGATTTTGGTGGAAGTTGGGAAGATCATATTTCTCTTGTTGAATTGTTTCCACTTAGACTCTCTATTTGGATTCATATATGACATATACACACATATCTATTAGAATTTTGGATTAAAAAGGAGAGATTTAGGTTGATTGCAATTTCTAATCCTTATTTATAGTTTACCTTGGTTGTAGCAACTTGATTTGAACCTATTTTCTATCTCTACCATCTTCTACAATCCTTTAGTGGTGTATACATGCAAACTAAACTATTTATATGAATTTAGAGCTTTGGAGGAGAAGAAAAAATGGTAGAGCTTCCATGCCCGTTAGAAAATTATAAGTTGGAAGTGAGGGTCTAGGTCTATATTTATAAGGGTTCAAACCAATGTCAACTGTTTGACTAAACTATTTTAAATCCAGGGTGTTTGTGCCTTAATTTATTGCTGCAATTATCAAATCATGGGTCGACCGCTTCATACCCTAGGTCGACTACTATCGGTCGACCTAGGTATATCTTAGGTCGACCTATGATTTGTTTCCTGCGTTAATTTGACAGTTTGTTGATTTTGTTAATTTTCTTCCTTATTTAACTGACTGCGTTAATTTTTTCCCACTTCTTCACCCGAGATAATTTACTTGCACTATATATACATTTTGTGAGATTTGACTTCCACTAACATTCATTAATTGATTTATTTCCTTAATAACATATATAATTATTTCTGATTCTAAACTTCAAACATTAATAATTTTTTCGTTTGAACTCCGATCGGACAACTTTATATATGAAAGTTGATTAGAAAATCACCACGAACCCAATGATGCAAGTTTCGTAGCCAATTCTGAAGTTTTCAAAAACTCTATTTTCAACGTTATTATTTATTTATTAAATTCTTTTTAATTTATTAGCGTAAAATCACGAGGTGCTACAATCAAGCACTAAAGCACCAGTTTCCAAAGATGGAAACTAGTGCATGGTTGAAATTTTAAATGACCACGCTTGCAGCTTGGAAGAATGTGCTAGGACGAGGATAAACAATGATAGTTGAAGGATACTCTTGATCAACTCTTGGAGATAAGTGAGACTAAGATCAGATACCCAAAAATAGTTGTGACGTATGAAGCAGCAGTTCTTAGAGATAAGAACTAGGTGCGACCAGGATTTTCACGACTGCTCTTGCAGCCTAACAGGACATGTTCGGCCGAGAATAAGCAAGGATAGTCATCGAATGCTTTCGATCAACGCTCGAAGATAGTGAGATCAAAAATGGATACCCGAAAATAGGTACAGTCCGACTCCTCTAGTCTAGGACCAGGATCGAGAGAGTATAATAGGACCAGGGGCAATCGAATAATTTTCCCACGTTATTAACCTTCGACTGATGTCCAAAGATAGGCAAGGTCAAGGGATGATGACTCAATTCTGGAATTTGGAATGCTAAGTCCTAGAGATAGCGCTTACTGTGTGGTAGAATTACAAAAAAGTATGACTCTACTCATGGTCTAGCGGAACACATTCGGCCGAGGTCGAGTGGTGGAAATTAACGGATAATATCGATCATGCTCGGTTATTGGTAATATCGGATATGTTGGGATATAAATATCCAAACCGCTATTCCCGAAGATTGGAAATGGCACGAAACATGATCTATTTATATCTTGTTAATGGTCGAAGGAAACTCGACCAAAGGTAAACTGGAATAACTACAGAGTTGGTTCAATATTAGTTTTGTTTAGCCAAACGGAAACACTTGGCAATAATAAACATAACTGAGTAGAATAATGTAACTAAAGAAATTGTAGGAATTTTTCTTATATGTAAGGAGATATAGTAAGTAAAAGCATTGCACAAACACAAGCATGTATAATATAGATGAATTGCAGTACAAGCAATTATACTATATATGCAGGCAATTGTGTACAGGCAGGAATACATATAAAATGTAGAGATGTAAATGAGATAAAGATTGAAAATGAAAAAACAATCTTTTATTGCATTTATTTTTATGTACATTAATTATGAGGGCCGATCCCGCATAAGCATGGCCTGTATACAAAAGGAAAACAAAATGGTACAATAAAAGAGACAGGAAGTGTCTCATCATCACTAAAGGCTAAATGGAAAGCCTACTTCCTTAGTGCCTTCTTCTTCTCACCCTTACCGCCTTTATCGCATGAACCATCATGAGGTCTCTTCTGGCCCTTATCGCCCTTGGGTTTCCCCTATGTATGTTGCCTTCAGAGGGAGTGGTGTCTCCTTTGGTGATAGTGATGGTAGGATCTTCGGGTTGGTCAATAAGGAGCTTGAATGTCTTTGTAAAGGCCTCGATGTTATTGTCCTTATAAGGCTTGATGATAGAAAGGATCCTTGGAGAAAACTTTGGTTCTTCGATGCCGGTTGGTTTTTCAAGTCCATGTTTGATTTTGATTTTTACTTTGGAAACATTGATGTCTCAATATAGAAATAGGACCAATTAGGCCCGAGGCGCTTGTAATGGTAATGTCTTCCCCCAGGGACTGTGAAGTGTCATCCAATCCCTTTAGAGCTATGATCTTTTCTGAATCAGGACTAGGAATGGAGTTGAAGGGAAGGCTTGGAATGATCTGTCTTGTAGTAATGGAAACTGGCTCAGTAGCAATTGCGATGAGGCCCAAGCCTTATGTAATTGGTGGTGGATGAGGTAGAAGAGATGGATGGCCTATGAATTCATAAATGGAGAAGTAAAAATTAGTAATAGCCTCGGGCAAGAACTGAAGGATCTCGAATGCGGGAGAGGCAAGATATATACCTTTACTGGTTATAGTTTCCTTAGCAGGAGATACAGTGATTTCACCTCTTCTGTAGCCTATATGATGGGTTGAATAATGGAAACAGGAATGTAGGGTTCGTCGAAGGTGATTGCTGCAAAACTAGAATGATAGTTTGGGTAGCCTCGGAGTCGGCCCTCTTGGATGTTGGAATCTTCATTGCAAGCACTTGGATTTTAGGAGATGATGATTTTGCATGGCCCGATGCACTTGGACTAGCATGAACTTTAATGGTAGCTTCAGCAGCAATGGCATCCTCTACAGTTAGGATCACCTTTCCCTCCTCTATTTTTAGAATGTATTCAACATCAAGATGTTTAGCTTTTAATTCATCTTCGATAGGCCTTTACCGGATGCCTCCATGTGATGTACAACCTCTTCCCATGCATTAGCAAGAGTGATGGAATAAGTGTTTCCTAACCACTTCAGGTTCTTGAATTAGAGGACGTTAGCAAAGAACTGCTGAAGGGTGAAATTCAAGTCTTCTTTTTCCTTGGCCACCTTCCCCTTTAACTCAATTAGCTTATTCATGGTTGTAGCACGGCCAACCCGAGCCTCCGTTTTCTCTGTTATTCCAACAGCAAGGAGAACTCAAGCTTTTTGATTTTAGCTTTGGGTTTTTGGATGTTTGCTTCCTTTTTCTGAAGAGCCTTGTCTTTTTCTAAGAGGGTCAATTTCTTGGTTACGAGCTGCGTCTTGAGATGGACATTTTCTTCGTGAGTAGTTTTTACTTAGATTTTCATCGCAATCTCGGCCTGATTGTGACCAGTTCTCATCTCTTCAACCAAATCTTTAGTATTCTTCACTGATGTCTGAGCTGTATCTCTTTCCTCTATAGCTTTGGCTAATTCCTTCTTATATTCATCTATGATTCTTTTATAGCTCTTCTTCTCCAACTCAAACAATTGGATATCAGTTTAGTGAATTCTTTTAACATCAGAGAGGGCGAAGGCGAGCTTTTTCCACTCAAACCCTTGGTCTATTATCTCGAGTTACCTCCAGCTCTACGGTTAGCCTCTTCCCTTGGAATATCTTTCAAGTCACGTCGAATTTGACTCTAGTTAGGCAGAGGTTTAGGAATGTTTCCTACATTCTGCATGGAGGTAGTGGAGGTGGATCTGGATGAATAGAGACCTCATTCGATTGAAGGGGTAAAGTAACAGTGGTGGCTAGAGAGCGATGGTGGAGGTTGAGATCGAGATAGGGCAAAGCCAAAAGAAGAACTATATGGATCATGGGAGTCCTCATGCCTTTACTTTCGATCTTTTTCTACCTAAAAGTCTGCTTTTGCTTAGCACCCTCTATCTTTTCTCCATGCCTTTTTCTTCATCCGTCTCTCTTTCTCTATAAGAGCTAGAGCAAGAAGGATATGGTTTAGGATTCTGTCTCCTTTTTTAGGAGATGCCAAAATGAAGTTAGCTAAATCGGTCCCTTTCCATTGTACTTGAAATGAAAGAAAGGTTCATATTAGTTTCATAACAATAGAATACGGGCGAATGCAAGGTGTGAGTGTTCATGATCTTAGAAGTATGTGGAGTGTTGTTGTTGCCCTAAGTACTCTATGAACCATGTTCGAAAGGTAGTAAAGATGGAGTCTCACCTTCTTCAACTAGGATGCCCTCAAATGGGAAGCTAAATCTAAGAAAGCACTCCTTGAGAAGATCACTAATAAGAATGTCAAGATCACCTTCATCACCTTAAGGACAACAATCCAGGAGAGTCCTCGTTATTGTTGTCCTCTTCATCACCTTCTTCTTCTTGTTTCTCTTCTCCTTCTTCTTCTTCTCTTTCCTCTCCTCCTTCAAGAATTATTTCCATTTCAACTCTTTATTCCCCTTCCACTTGCATTTCACCGGTAATGTTTACTTTTATTGCTCTATCAACGGACTCACCGATGTTCGATGTGCCGAATGGGCCTCCAACACCCCCCTTGGATAGCTTAGCTAGAGCTATGAATGAGGAAGGAAACCTAGTAGACATCTTGGAACTACTTGTTGGAACTTTGATAGGAACGACAAAACATTCAGGATGTAGAAGGCCACGTTGGCGAAGATTTTCATTCGTCAACAAGTAGGTGGTGGTGCAGAGTCGAATGTTTATTCTCTTTAGAGTTTATAGAGTATCGAAGTATGCTTTGTTTGTGTCTTGAGCAGGGATATCTATAAAGAAAATGGATGACAAGTTAAACATTCGGACAATGAGAATCAAAGTATGGGGAAGAATGGAAAGGAAGAAGTCTTACTTCCAAACAGCCAAGGTCGGTTGAAGGCATATGGTCATCGGACGTATGTTCTTGAAATATGATAGTTTATTGTAAAGTGGCTCGATCACTTTGCATCGGCGCTAAGCTTCTATGATCATGAGAGATGGTGATTTTCTCCACTGTTTGAAGCTTAGGACTTGTGTTAGCTCCCCGAGGGTTGGAGGTCACTGAAATTGATTCATGAATAGGATGTATAGAGAACATAGGAAGGCTTAGCCATTGGGGTGGACTTAAGTAGGAGTGAGCCCAAGCTCCTGGATGAATATACAGAGAAATGGATTGAAGGACGTACATCGCCGCCTAGGCACATGTACCTGTTGCAAGCTATATAACCCAGTGAAGAATTGTGCACCCATTGTTTAGATGTTAGGGGTAGTACATCGCTCTTTGGAATTCCATGCTGAAAGCATATAGTCCAGAACGACTTGGCAATTAGAACTGTCAGCATTTGTTCAAGAGGATCATTTAGAACTCTTAGGCCAACTTGTTCATTTAGAGGAGGGGGTTGGTCCTGGATTGGAACTACAGGAACTATCATCCCCTTCAGCTCTACGGTAATTGAGTGTGTGGTTCCTAAAGGCATGGACGTTGAATCTTGAGCCATAGTAGACTCGGCTTTAGGAGGCGTTGATGGCCCAGCACCAACATTAAAATGAGGTGAATGACATGTCATTTTGGATAGGAAAACTCGATGTTGAACATTTTGGAATTCTTTTTGTGGACCCGCATAACCAATGCTCGAAACAAAATGGATGTCGACGTGTGTTGACCAATCGGATTATGAACGCCAATCGGGCAATTGGAAGTAACAATCTATAAAATGTTAATCCTCTGTCCCATACACAATGAATGGACCACCCTGCGTAGATAGCCCGCTCATGCTAGAAAATAAGCCCCGCCGCATAATGGAACTGGGTGACGAATCTTACCCGTTATCATTGGATAATCGATAATGGAACCATTGTGGAGCATTCTTGTGCAGGAATATAGGAAGTTCGGTGATTGGAAATGTTATGCAATAGAATTATTTGAATGCCAAAGTGCATTCGACGCCACAGTTCTTTGGAAAGAATCATCAACGTAAAGTGGAAATTTGTGATTAGTAGCGTGTTGGAAAAGAGTACTTATACATTTCAAACGGTGAAATGCTTTTGGCGATTGCAAAACAAGGTAAACTCGAAGTAGGGTGGATGCAGAACTGAACCCAACACGGGATGTGTATGAGGAAATCTCAATACACTGAACACGGTATTAGCTTCAGGTCGGGGTTGAGTCTAACCCTGGAGGAGTTTAAGTTTCGCAATACTTAAGACTTTGAATGAAGGCCGACCACTAAGTTAGGGTACCCTAAACATTCACTGACCATAGGTGAACTTCGGCAAGGCCAATGGCAAATCAATAACCACCACCATGGTTCACAGATAACCCTCCTTTTAAATTTTTAATTAGGATCTGAATATAGGTGTGTGGTCGAGGTCGAGATCTTTTGACGATGTAACAGATGTCGAAGTAAAGATCTAGTGATGGCAATAGCTAGGAGGCAACGACGACAGATTCTGCAGGTCAACAGTGAGTGGACTTGGCTTGAGAAATTAAATTGTAAGAAATTGACGCTAGGAAGAGTAAAAAACAAAGGAAATGTGAGAGCGTGGTTTGGAATTTTTCCAAGTATTGAAATATATAATGCTTGACTCGGCTTTTCAATTTAGTACCGAGCTGTTTAATCCGATACCGACGTGAATTTTTGATCCAAAATAAGAAGGAAAAGAGAGGAAGGGAAAAAGGAAAGTAGTACGTACCTGTCTATGGCGTGGAATGATTTTCAGAGTGTAGATCTTGACTGTAGTACGGAGAGTGGTATTGCTGCTATTTGAAGAAATTGAACGGACATACATGAAATAAGGATGACACTTTAAAGAACCTTCTGGATCATCAACAGACTTGCATGGATAATGATATTCACTTGTCTTGTTCTAAAGCATGTTTTGTTTCCAATAGAAGCGTACTTTAGAGGGAAGTGTTATCGGGCTTTTGGACTAAGCGGCTTTCAAATGAATCTGGACGTTAGAATGAAGGAGTGGTTTAAGGACTTGGAGGCATCTCGGAAGAACAATGGAGAAAGATTCAAAGGGTTAGAGTGCAAATTGCATTAAGTAAAGTGGTTGGTACCGACCTCTTAAAAGGTCGGTACCGATATGATTTTATGCACTATAAAGGATTTTGGAGCTATGACCTATGGATGGCTAGCTAGAGAGGTTGTCCTAGGACCCATTTTTGAAGGAGTAGCTGAACAACTTCAAGGAGCTCTAAAGAAAAGGAAAAGTATAGAAGGTGTTGAACCTCTTGGCAATGACTTGATTTCTAAGGTAAAAGAGCAAGAAGACAAATTAGAAGAAATAGCACAACTAGAAATCAATAAATCAGATCAGTACCGAGATGATTTTATTGGTCAGGGGAATTAGTCTCCGCTCCTACATTCTCGGATCTGGAGTTAGACTTGGTATTTCGATATTTGGCTATTTCGTTGGGCGATCTCTTTATAAATAGAAAACATATGACGACTGAATAAGGGCTTTTGGCACTTTATCTTCTTCACTCTCTCTACACGACCTAGTCACAAAAGAAGCTATCTTTTGCTATTAGAACCATGAATCCCCTATACTTGTGATAAAAACTTCATATAATAACATTAAACTAGACGTAGGCCTTAGATTTGCCAAACCAATATAAAAATTCTTGCGTCTCTTACTATATTTTATCATTTATAGCTAGATCTTTCACTTAAATTCGGATTTGGGGTGTTGTGCCACATTTTAGCGCAACATTAATTAATTATTTAACATTTTAATTAATTTTATTTTGTTCATTTTAAATGTTTTAAATTGAATATGTGCACTATAACATTTATAGTTATACACATATATCATATATACATGTATTATTTTATTTATTAATTAACATTTAATTAATTAATTTAATTAAAGTAATTTTACTAATTATAATTAATTTCAAAAATTATATATATATATAACCTTAACATCTTAAGATAATGTTACATATATCAATATATATGTTATTTAATTTAATTAATTGACTTTTAACTAATTATTTGATTTAGGAATCCAATTAATAATTTTCGAAAATAATTTTTTTATTTTCAAAACAATTTTGAAATTTATTTTATAACATTTATAAAATCATTATGTTTTTAATTTAGCCTTTTATATTTAAAATTTTATATTTATTTATTTTAAATTTAATGTTTTAAATTTAAAATTATATTTTAATTTCAAAACAGATTTTGAAAATAAGCCCAAGGCCCAAATCAATTAGGGCATATTGGAGATAACCTTTGGGCTTAGCTCATCTTTTTAGGCCAGGCCAGTAGCTAGGTAGGGCAGATTACCTGATTACCAAACCCCACTTTAGACACTACTTTTCTAGATACCCTACTATATGAGTAGGCTTTAATAGGTTATCTCTAATACCACTAATTTAAACTACATAGGCTATTTGGCACTGATACCATTATTGAAACTAATGCAACAAGCAATGGTTTAAATGGGTAAATTTCAAAAAAATTATTCTACTTCGATCTTATTGGGCACGAAGTCTAAATTCATTAAGATCTTATCTATTGTTTTAAATAAAATTAATATTTTATTTATTTACAATAAAGTTTTATTATATTAATTACATTATTAATATATAGTATAATATGAGTACCATATACACATTTGTGTCTACATGCACATGCAACATAAATGGTATACATGATTTAACATGCCCGTGTATAGATGATGTGATTTACACCACAATGGACAAGTTAGCCCCTTCATATACATGTGCGTCATTTAATATGTGTGTATATACGTGTGTATAATTATATATATATGTATATATGTATTATATATATATATATCTATGTATGTATGTATATAGTTAATATTATAATAAAGTAATTGTATTTTAACATAAATAAATATATGTTCAAATACAAATTTAAAATTAAAATTGATCTTAGATCTAGATTTGCATAGTTAATATCTAGTAAATTCAAATTTAAACTAATGTATTGATTCTAAATTTATATATATATATATAATAGTTCAAAACTTGGAAAAAATATAATTTTTTATGACTTATATATACAGTTATATATGTGCAAAGAAGCAATATTTAAGGATTTTATATATATAATATATATATATATATATATTAATGTAAATAATTAATTAAAATATATATACATTTTACTGAAAATAAAAAAATTATTAATTTGAATTTTACAATTTAAAAATTGTTTTTTTAATTTTGATTTCCGTACGGAAATCATTATATAAAAAATTAATTTTTTATAAAAGCTTAAACAAACATATACAAATTTTAATTAAATATATATTTACATATTACATAAATTTTACATATCTGTAAATAGTGGAAAAGTTAGTTTATATTTAAAACAAATTGGATGAAATGTGTAAATGTGTGTATTTCTAAATTAAACTGGTATTAAAAATAATTAAATAAATTATTTGCAAAATTAAAATATATTTTTCATTATCGAATGATATATACAATTATATGTATGTATGTGTGTGTATACATAATATTTTTATTTAACACATATATACATACAATCATATCCATCCAATGTTAACGATGGCATAATATATATGATATAAATTGGATTGTTACCTAGTCCAAAACCTAGATGAAATACTTTGAGATGTTGAATCCGTTCGCCCCTTGAATCAGAACCCAAGCCTTCAGATAGACATACCAAATCTAAATGCAGAAACCATCGACCTTCGAATTTGATTTAATTTTTGTATTTGGAAACTTGAAAATGAGGAGGAGGGTTAGAGTAAGGGTCGACCAAATTAGGCCTTAGGAGAAGCAAAAGAAAAATAAAGTATGGGTTGGAGATGAATAAATAGGCATGATCCTACGGAGTGAAAAGGGGATATAGATCCATCTTTTTCTCTTACCAAATCACCTCTTTTGAATCAAAATTCCACCCCGTAACTCCTTGGCCAACAACCCTAGGCTTTTATATGGGCCTCAAAACAACTTCAAACCCAATCAGTAAAGAGTGCATTTAAACCTAATCCAAATGTACATCGATATCGTGTATCGATACATGTGTTTGTAAATATCATATACACACCATTTAATATTAATCAACAAAAATTAAATAAAATTTTATAATTAAAATTTCATAAATATTAATTAATTTATAACAATTATAATTAATTAAATCAAGTGGAAATAGAAGTATTCAACATTAGGTTGTGTGACTCTTAGGTGTAAATTCGGTCTGAGATCAATATCAAACAGTTTGAATATTAACGTTCACACCTCACTTAGCACGTGATGTGACATTATGATCAAATTTATTACTTGCGTAGCTTCAGTAAAATCCAATTTTACTTTATTTAAGCGTTATTTGATAGTGACAATTATTTATACCAATTCATTTCGTCAAAACTATATCACATTAAGACTTATGGAATTTGGTAACGATCAAATTTCCAATATCGTCCATATTCAACTTTATAGTCCAAACACAAAGTCCTTGGTTCAATAGTAACAATTATTATAAGCCGAACTACTCTGGCCAGTGACTTTGACTTTAGTTGATCATGATACTATATAGTTAAAGCGTTTAGCGGTTCCATAGCGATGGAGGTGCAAAAAGATAGTGGGGTTAGGCGGGGATATAACGGAAAATAGTAGAGGTGCAAAAGCTTTATTAGATATAAAACCAAATATTTAAAGTTAATTTATTCTCATTCACGCATCATTTGTGTAGGAAAAAAATATTGTTTAATCTTATATAACAAAACCGAAGAATATTATGATTTATGCAGACTAGATTTGGTGCCTGCAATAGATTTCTAACTTATATTGAGCACTTATGCCTTAAAATTAGGTCTTTACCCTACCTTTGTTGATTTGGTTTAAAACTAAGCAAGTCAGATCAACCTTTTTATCTTAATGTTGCTAAAGAGGGTGTTAAAAAATCTTGATTTAGCACGTGTAACAGAAAATAGTGAGGATTAAAGCGAATCTACTGTTTAATAGCGCTAAATTGAAATAACATAGCGGTCGAAGAGCGCTATGCGCCATAGCGCGGACTTTGTAGGGCTTTAACTGCATAGTCATGATATTAACCTCATATAGCTGAGAAGACGAATTCTCTCTTGAATAGTGTTTCACTTCTAAGGCTTCCACTCGACCCAACCATAGTCGTTCGATGGACACATGCCACGATTTAACGAGAATCAAACGGAGTTTTCACATTGAAGCTTGGTAGTATTCCCAAGTCGAAGGAATTTAGTAATATTGTCACATCGATATTTCCTGTTTGACCTTAATTATATTAAGCAACAGAAAACTATCGAGCGAGCAATTTAATAGCTATCCAATAACTATCAGTAATTCAATAGTTGTCTAGTAACTATCAGTACGTAATCCCTTGGTGTCTTTAGCAGCCATAAGTAATACACTGCCCAATATTTGGAGAGCGTTATGTACTCACGTCTCAATGAATGTATTCCAGTCTCAATACATGTTGACTATGAATATTAAAACAATATGTTTTGTATTGTGATAAATCACTCATTATCACAACACTTTGTAACTACCATTAGAAAACATATCATTTATGGATTTTCTATTAAATGTATTTTAGTTAAATTAATTAATTAATATAACACATTATATCAAGTATATAACAGAAAGAAAACACCTTTTCTTTCAAGCAAAACTGGTTATTGAGTTGGATATATGTTACAATTATACAATTGCCCTAAGGCGTACCGCTAACTTTATCAAAAAATGTATCTGAAGCGTCACTAATGCTACACTCAATCAATGTGTCCTTGTCGGTAGCAGCTCGTGCAAGCATCGAAGATTATCTACTGTCACGGTAATATCTAGTATGGTATGAACTGCACTAGCATTGGCATTGGTTGTGTAATGGACAGTTCGTTTAGCAATTTTGACGGATCGTGACGGCATTTTGACGCATGTGTGATTAACAAGAGAAATGTGAAAATGAGAGATGAAAGTTGTGAATGAGTGAACAACATCAGACTAGCATCTAATATAAATGTTGATGTTGAGGCACTTGTGGAATAAACGCCTAAAAGCGGACGCTTGTTTGACAAACGTCCGGTCTTCAGGCGTTTGTTAAACAAGGGTCTGAACTCCAAATTTGTTGGAAAACCAACACGTCACATAATGAAACAAAACATAATATTGGAGCAATAATTGTTCTAATACCACAACATAGATTTGACAACAAATTTAAAACCCAGTGATTCTTTTTGTGTGCTGCTGTTGAAACCAGACCCGGCCATTAGTCGAGGCCCATCAGGCAAAGGATGGGCAAACCCCCCAACAAGGGCAACAAAATTTCAGTTTCTCACACGAAAAAAAAAACGCGTTCTTTTTCTTCCTACTCTCGCGCGCGCGATGCTGAAAGCTTGAAACCCTAACGCTCCATCATCCATCTGTTGATCTGCGTCTTCCTCTCTGGAGAGCTACAAAATTATCTCATCCTTAGGTAATATATGTATATAATTTCCAAGCTTTTCCTTTAGTTTTATATAATTTTAGTTTCTAATTCAAAATCCCCAATTTGCTGATTTGATAGACTGATAGTATTGCAATTTATAAACTTGTCTCTTTAACCTGAAACCCTAGATTTGATAGTATTGCAAATTTGCAATTTGCTGATTTGATAGTTTTATATCCATCTGATTGATAATATTTGTCACTGAGCATTAGTTAAGAAATTACTGAGTAATTAGTTTAGAAATAATAAAAGTTGAATGATAATATCCATCTAATTATTGAGTATTAGTTTATAAATTATAAAAGTGAAATTATATACTTGCAAATAAAAGTTGATTAATAATATTTGTAAAGTGAATGTGAATTGATTGTTTTGTTTCACTTCAAAAGTCAATGTATTATGAATATCATTTTTTAAAGTGTAGGAAATATGACGAAAAATGAAGACGATAAAAATCGGATTCGGTTTCGAAAACAAAGTTCCGGAGCTTACAATAGGAAAGTTAAGCAAAAAAGAGATGAACTCACAAAATCACTTGTTGGCTCAATTTCCAACTTATATAAAGCAAAAATTCAAAAATCTCAACCTTCAACTTCATGTATGGTGGTACAAATTGGTGACGAAGATCATGCGATCAATGAGAATGTTGAGGCTTATGAAGCATTGATAAGTGAAAAAAATGAAGATGTTATTAATGAAAGTAGTAGTGAAGAAAGCAACGACAATGAAGGAGTTAATAATATTGATGAAGTTGTTGTTCATGATACTATTGAGCTTGACCTTGAGAAAGATATCGATGTCAACTATGATCCGGGATTATGGAGGAAAATTACGGATAGTAAAAGATTGATGTTAGTTCGAAAAGGGCCTATTAAAATTTTGTATAAAAAATATATGTATTATAATATTAGTCTTATTTAATTTATTTTGTATAAAAGGCAACAAATGTTGTATTCGTCTCGAGCAACCCAACTCATGGGGCCGGCCCTGGTTGAAACCCAGTTTTTTTTTCGGCTACCATAACTAAAGACCATCGTAATAATTTAAATTTCATGCTTCTTAACACAAAGCGTTATTTTTTTCATTAACTAGGCATCCAAGCATTTCAAACTCTTCCTCCTTAACCCTAAATTAAACCAAAATGCATCTCTTTCTACTACAATCGTCAAGATAAAGTTTGATCGTTCATCTCAACCAAATCACAGTCACGCATGAAAAGTAAACTAACTTCTTTGATCATCACAATTAGTATTATCAACTAAATCTTTGTGAACATCACAATTAAGATTATACAGTAAACCTTCACATTCCTTCATCTATCGGATAAAAAACGAGGTTTTTTTAAGCTCTATGGTTTGAATTTTTGAGACAAAATAGGTCAGATTTTCTAAAAAAGATACAAAAGTACGACTATTTAGTATTTAGTAAAATAATAGAATATGATGTAGGAAATTTTGCTCAAGGACGCTTTTTAGGGCTTTTTTTAGATGTAGGACAGCCCGCAAAAATTTTTCTCTAAAGGACAAATTATCGTTTTTTCTTTCCAGTCCACTATCGCGCGCTTCTTCTTCTTCGTTTCGATCAAAATTTTCAGTCGCGATCAAATATCTCTCTCGCAATAAAAATATCGATCTACTTTGTTCGGTTATTTCAATTTTGTCCTTTTGAAAATTGTAGTTCATCGATCAATTTTTTCTTACGCGCGTTTTGTTGATTTCGTTCTTTTCATATTTGTACCATGATCTTGTTTTTCTTCAAATTGTATTAATTAGGTATGCTTATATTACTCTATTTTTTGTTGTTTTTCTGTTCGAGTTAAAAAAATTTGGCCGTGATTTCTAATTGTGTTCATTTTTACAAATGATATGCAGTGTTGTTGTTCTCATTGTTTGTTCGTTCGTCTATGGCAAATTGTGGAAGTAGCAGCAGGTTTTTTATTAGTTTTATTATTCGTTTCTTTATGCAATTTTTCTCAGTGTTGTATTTAGGTTCAGTTTTTGGGTATCATTTTTATTTTTTCTTAGTATCATTTTTATTATTATCAGTAACTAGGTATCAGTTTTGTATACGGTAGGTATCAGTTTTGTGAAATTGAATAATTAATGTTCTAAATTGAACATATTTTTACTAATGTTTATTTTTTATTTTATTTTTGGCAGTGGGGATAACGCTCTTCTTTGTCTGTTTGTGTTGAATAATAACACTTTTACCACTCGATTGTCTATCGATTGCTCTTTGTATGATTTGAAGAATGAGATATAAGCTTGTTATGATTGGAAAAGTATCATTGATTGGGTTGTATATAAGCTTGTGATAGAGTGGAAAAGTATCATATCTTAGGTTCAGTTTTCTGGTATCATTTTTATTTTTTCTTAATATCAATTTTTTTGATTATCAGTAACTAGGTATCAGTTTTTTATACCTTAGGTATAAGTTTTCTGAAATGGAAAAACTAATGTTCTAAATTGAATATGTTTTTACTAATGTTTTTTTTGGCAGTGCTGATAATATGGTGCAGGTAGACCATCAGTTAAGCCTAAAGGAGGATTTTTATATTTTCAGAACAAGCAAAACAGATGTGGCGAGTGCAAAGCACTTGGTCATAATAAATGGAATTGTCAAGCTTCGAAGAAGATATGATTTGATTTTTCATTTTGAATTTGTTCAGATTAATAAGTGGATGTGTGACTTGTTTTGGTGGTTTATAGTAATTGAACCTTTTGTTATTAATTTGTATTCAGTATAACATATTATCAAATTGATTTTAATTTCAAGTATTTAGTATAAGTGATAGTATCAGTTTTAGTATCAGTTAAATGTTTTTACAGTATCAGTTCTGGTGTTTGTTTTTACAAGTAAGAGCAACTTTGTTTTAAGAACATAACATCATTACTTCATAAGTATCAAATTGCAACAGAACATCATTACTTCACAAGTACAGATTTCAACAGAATTACATTACTTTACAAGTATCAAATTTAATTGTGAAACATCACAATGTGAATTCAGTTCTTTCATTTTCTAAGCTTGATATGTATTTAGATAGACTCCAGCAATGTTCACCATCTGTCAATATTGCATGTACAATCTTTGCTCTTGTGGATAATATTTCCTTCTTTTCAAGTTTTATTGGTATTTTGTTTTTGTTCAGTGAAACGATGAATATCATTACAAATATTCCACAGTCAAGCCTGTCGAAGCCAAAATGTAATGTTAGTATTAGTTTGCATAAGTTGTATTATCAGGTTTACAATTGATACAAAACATTGAATTTCAAGGATAATGGTACAAGCATATAGTATGCTTTGAATTAAAATATTTAACAGTTTTACTAGCACAGTTAGTATCGATTTTTGTATGAATTTTTGTGTTTGTAGTTATTACATTAAGATATATTTGCTAAATATTTTGTTTTATTTTTTATTATGTAGTTATCTTTTTTGTTTTTGTAGGTGTCAGTTTTGTTTCTGTAGGTATCAGTTTCTTTTATGTAGGTATCAGTTTTGTTTCTGTATGCATCAGTTTCTTTTATGTAGGTATCAGTTTTCTTCCTGTAGATATCAGTTTTTTTTATGTAGGTATCAGTTTTCTTCCTGTAGTAACTGTTTATTTCTGAACTAACTGTTTTTGAAATTGAAAGATAATATTTTTCAATATTTTGTTTTGAATCACAGTTTCTGTTTTTATTTTGTTCTGAATCGTTTTTTTATTTCTTCCTTTTGTTCTTTGTTCTCTTTTTTGCATATTTTCTTCAACTGTTTTCTCTGCAGGTATTTGTTGCTGCATGTTCTCTTCTTTGTTCTATGCTAAAAAATTCAATGTTACTATAACAAAACTATACTAACTTTGTTATATTTTATTTCATAGTATCAGTTACCTTCTCTGGTATAATTTCACTTATTTCTGGTCTGCTTTCAATTTATGTATTATTTTCATGTCTTATTTTTGTTCTTTTTTCTCTATTTTGCTTTTCCTCTTCTACTGATGTAGGTTTTTAAGTTTTAACTTGCTGCTTTTTCCCTTTACTGTCTTTGGTATCATTTCCAGTAGAGGTAGGTTTCCCTCTTGTATCATTGCGTTTTCTCTTTTAATATCTACTGTTGGAAGTGATTCGACATTTTCATTTTCACTTTATTGCTCCACTTTCGATGTAGCTAGGGTTTCTCCGACTGTCGACTATTGTACTTGTTGTTCGTCGGCTGTCGATTGTTGCGGCTGTGTTGGAGATGTAGATTTGTTTCTGGTCTGCGGTTCCATTTTTTTTCGAGCAAAGTTTCGTCAATTTCTGAGTAAAAACGAGGAGGAGGAGACGAACAGAATTCTTTGTTTTGTTTTAATTTGTATCTGGGCTTTGGTCTTTGTCCTTACGGTAAAAGTTTTTTGCGCGTGTCCTTGTGAACAATTATTTACTTTAATTTGTACTTTAAAATTATTACCCAATATAATGGATGGAACTACGTAAAATAAAATAATGATGCCTAATAATTAATAAAATAACAATGGTGCTGGAATGAAAAACAACTGAGGGCCAATTAGCACCAGCCTTCTTTTTTAACAAAAACTAATCGGTATTCTTCCCACCTACCCACTCGTCTCTCTCACCAACTTTCAAACCAAACACGACGGTGGATATAATCAATCCCAAGCTTCATTCATAGTAAACCCTAAACCAATCATTTATGGCGTTTTCTTCTTTTCTTTCTTCACCTCCCCCATCAGTCAACGCCAACCGCTCTTCATCCTTCATTCTCAGTGGCCGCAGCGACGCTATCCCGTTTTCAACTATCCTTTCAGCCCAACTACCGAGATCAACTGTTAAAAGGATTTCGTGTCGGATCTCTGCGACTTCATCCGGTAATTCCTTGATGGATCGTGCTGCTCCGAAGATGAAGGCAGATTCCAGCTCCGATTTGGGTTTGAAAAAGGGGAGTGTGATTGTAGATGTTGATCTTGGGAATAGGAGCTATCCAATTTATATTGGATCTGGATTGCTTGATCAGCCCAATCTTTTGCAGAGGTTGGTAAACTAATGCTAAAGCGTTTTTTTAATTTTTTTTGGAAATCAACTCTTTTCTAGAGTGATACTCTCCGCACCAAGATTTCCACTGAAAATTTGGGTAATTTTCAGTGAAAAACATGGTGCGGATAGCATCACTGCCTTTTGTGCTGCCGAGTCCTAAGCTATCATGGTTGCATTGTTTTTAGATAGACTTGTTGTGGAATGTAATAATTTTGTGAATATGTCATCATGCACTTATATCTATCTGAACCTTGAGCGTAGACACTCCTTAATCGCCAAAAATGTTGTAGAAACATATAGCTTAAAGAGACGTTGAAGCAAGTTAACTATCTAATTGCAGAAAAATCATTTTCAAACAATATGCAACTATACACTATTATTCTGTGGAAAACCCTGAGGACGTATTGTTTTCCACATTCAATTATAGTGCCTGCTTCCTGCAAATCCAATGCAGTTTTACTACCAAATTAAAGTTATTCCAAAAGATGAACTTTTGTTTGTTTGATTCCTTCAAAATACACATAGCTAACCAAACATCGCTGGCTGTGCAAACAGGAGCGACCTCATGTGGCTCAGAGGGGTCGGCTGACCCACTGGAGTTGGAAATGTTCATTACAAGGACCTAAATTTACCACTCATAATACTTATATGACTGATGGTTTGGAAAAAATTGCATTTCCTTTTGGCCGATGCAAATTGACTTGACTTCAAGTTCGTAAAAGAAACCAAACTTTAGACTTAGACTGTTATTTCTTTTGCAAGAATTGTTTTTTAAAAACGTAAAATCAAACTGGCTATTAAGCTTCCTAATCTTATTTTAAGAACATAAAAATGGTTTGGTCGTTTTTGTTGGTTAATTGGTTGAATTTGGTTTCAATTTTCATATTTATTTGGTTTTTTTTGGTCGGTTTTGGTTTCCAATATTTTAAAACAGAATCAACCAATTAAACTGAATAAAAAACTTAAATTATATTAATAGATCATAATTATTAATATCAATACTATCAATACATTATTATTTCAAAAATATTCATTTTTTTTAATTCATGTTGTTATTTTTAAAAGATGATAAGATTGATTATCGCATTATTACATAAGTATAAATTCAATCAATTGTTTCAGTCTCATGTTATGTTAGCAATCAGACCATCTAGCTCATTCAAAAACTGACCAATTAACCCAACCAAACCAGACGGATTGTTTTCAGTTTGGTTGGTTTGGTTTTGAAATATATTGGTTTGATTTGGCTTGGTTTTTTGTTTGTTGAATGGTTTATTTGATTCATACGTTTTGTCGGTTTCAAGCTGGACCAATAATTTTGCTCATCCGTATTTCTTTGTCTTGTTAATTTCGAATGTGAAAAATAGAATGGATCGGTTGTCATAATTTTCCACACAATTATACCGTGTTAAGGCATTTCAATTTTCTCCATGCATCTAATGATTCTTTTTTGTTTCCATTACCTTTTAATTCCCTCTTGTACATGAATCAGGATGCTTAACTTAGCTTTATATAAAATAAAATAAGTATACATGTTATTGTTTAGTGGAAGTATTTGAATTATTTTTGAAGATACTTTGTTTTTATCAAATAAGAGCTGAAAGAAGAAATGTGCGGTATCCACTTGTTTACAAGTTTCTTCTGTTTACTTTAACTTTATTCGTGGTACTCGCAACAGTCGAAATAGCATTCTTTATGATTTTAAAAGTCGATTCCACAGTCGTGATGAGAAATAATCTGTGTTTTTTTTGCAATGAATAAGAGCGCCCCCCCCCCCCCCCCCAGGGGGGAGTTGGGGGTTGTTTACTTTGTCCACCTTCTGCCCTGTTGGCAAATATAGGAGGAAATTAAATTTTCTTTTACTTCTGGAATACTCTATTCCCTTCAGTGTATACACTTGAATAGCAGAAGCAGCATGGTGATCGAAAATAAAAACACAATTGGGTTTAAAAGATAATTTAAAAGGGCTTTTTCATATCTGAAATCATACGAAAGCACAATCCAATTGTATGGGAAATGAATGATGGTCCATTTTTTCAAACATTACTAGTGTACAGTCATGTATATACTGCTTAGATGATAGAAGGTAGTTTCAGACATTTACTTCCAAGTTGGGTGTAGTTTTGTAGATACCAGGATGTCAACTATATTTAGCGAAAACCATGCTATAATTTTGCATCAAGTCAGGTGGTAAATTGACCTGTTCAATGGTGCTTAAGTGCCACTTGTTTTTTTGGGGTTAGAATTATGTTTCATAAAAGTGAAAAAAACTGAATAAAAACTTGTTTAAGATCCAAGAGAGAGAAAAAAAAAATAACCTCAATTAATACGAAAGAACCAATTAGTTTTACAGTAGGAATAATCTGGATTGTCTGGAAACTTATGAAGAGAAGGAAGAAAGAATTGAGAATTATCTATAGGTTTCTTTTTCTTAACAAATCTGAAAAGCTGATAATTTTGAAAAGAGTCAAAGCAAGTTGAAGACCTGGTAGCTAAAACTGATGTGATATTGTGAGGAATATTTGACTTTTGCATATTTGCTTAGAGCAGTGGAAACAATTTTTAAGTTAGCGAACTTTGTTTGAAGCAGTAAAGCGAATCTTATTTCAGCGTTTTGATATTTTTTACTTCTGCATAGGCTAGCATAATTTTTCCGTTTAAATTTACTTAACATTAGGTGGGGTGAAGATGAGTGCTAATTGGTTAATGCTTTTAATTTTCTAATTTTTTATTTCATTTTATTTTATTTTTGAACAAATTAAGGTTTGGACTGTTATTTTGCTCCTAAACATGTTTTTTGTGACTAGAGTGGAAAGGTATTTACTGATCGTCACTTAGAACTTGATATTTTACCAGTAAAAATTGTGTGACAGGTTAAAAATAGACTCTTTTTTTTTTTAAGGTAACTAAATTTGGCTGTTGGTCAACATAGGTTGACTTTGCAGCTAAACTGGTGATCATCAAATATGCAAAATAAAAATTGTAATAAAATGCTTACAGTCTATGGATACTTGCTGGCCTCTGTTTGAAAAAAATCATTTTAGCTATGTACATCAATCATGCCTCACTCGATGTATTTTGTAGTTTTGCCCTATTTCTCAGTAATTACAGCTTGTGTGTGCGTATGGTTTCTTGTTATCTGATTCATTTTTTGTTCTAAAACTGAAAACTTCTTACCTGATGTATGCTAAATGTTCATGTTGGTTATGTTATTGCCTTGTTAGGCATGTAAAAGGGAAGAGAGTTCTAGTGGTGACAAACACTACAGTCGCTCCTTTGTATCTCCAGAAAGTGATAGATGCTCTAACATATGAAAATCCAAATGTCTCGGTTGAGAGTGTAATACTTCCTGATGGCGAGCAGTACAAGAACATGGTAATACTTGCATGAAATCTACTTTCTTTAACTTATGCACTGCACTTGCTTGTTCGAAACCGTATTATATCTTGTTAAAAATATTTTCCAATAGAAAAGATAAAAACTTAGATAAAAATTTAAATTCATGTTATCCACCATTATAGTTTTACAAATAAAAATATAAGTTAAGCTGCCTGGTGAACCCTTTTTGTGGGAGATTCTGAAGAACCTTGCCTAAGCTATTACTTTCTGTTTCTGTAGGAAACACTGATGAAGGTATTTGACAAAGCTATAGAGAGTAGGCTTGATCGGCGTTCAACATTCGTGGCTCTAGGTGGGGGAGTGATAGGTGATATGTGTGGATTCGCTGCTGCTGCTTTTCTTCGCGGTGTTAATTTCATTCAAATTCCAACAACTCTGATGGCTCAGGTATATTCTACTCGGATGAATGGCTTTAAAAGGTTACTTATTTCTTTTTGAAAGTAGAAAAAAAAAGCCAATTTTAATATGAAAAAATAAACATTTTTAATGTAATTTTTCAACAATATTGAAAAGTAAACATTTTAACTGAACTAAAGAATATTTTGATAAACTGATATACAAAGTATCAGACCTGTTGAAATCAGATGAGTTTTTTAATAAAAGAAAAAAGTGTTTTTCCATTTTGTTGCCAAATATACTAGTAGTTTTGTTATTTATAAGCATCTCAAATATTATACCTCAGCAACGATCAACTGCTCTAGTAATTTATCAAAGCAAGGGTACTCTTTTCTATCACATAAGTGTTTAAAAAAATGGAATGGCTTGCCAGAATGCACCTATGTACGGTGATCTACACAGAAAAGAGTGTCCTTGCTCTGGGAATACCAAAGTAGGTGATTATTATCTATTATAGTCAGCATTCATTGTAAATATATCAACAACTTACATTCAGGTTGATTCATCAGTGGGAGGGAAAACAGGAATAAATCATCCACTAGGGAAAAACCTAATCGGTGCATTTTACCAACCACAATGTGTTCTCATAGACACCAACACTTTGAACACATTACCCGACAGAGAACTAGCTTCAGGAATCGCAGAGGTAGTTAAGTACGGACTTATCAGAGATGCAGATTTCTTCGAATGGCAAGAAAAGAACATGGATGTACTTTTAGCTAGAGACCCGAATGCCTTGGCATATGCCATCAAGAAATCATGTGAAAATAAGGCAGAGGTCGTTTCCTTGGATGAGAAAGAAAGCGGAGTTAGGGCTACCCTTAACTTAGGGCACACATTTGGCCATGCAATAGAAAATGGAATTGGGTACGGGCAATGGCTCCATGGTGAAGCTGTTGCCGCTGGTACAGTTATGGCTGTTGATATGTCGAAAAGGCTTGGATGGATTGATGACACCATTGTCGACCGTGTATGTGGAATTTTACAGCGTGCGAATCTGCCTACTGCTCCACCTGAGAGTATGACCGTTGAAAGGTTTAAATCGATTATGGCTGTGGACAAAAAGGTGGCTGATGGTTTGCTTCGGCTCATACTTCTGAAAGGGCCTTTGGGAAACTGCGTTTTTACTGGAGATTTTGATGATGATGCCCTTGAGCAAACGCTGAATGCTTTCTGCAATGGTCGATGAGTACTTATGAAAGTCCAAGGTTAGGTGGTAAATTATTAAGTTTATGTTTTTAATATTGAGTATGGTGATTTTTATTATACTGATACACTGTTTGTGTTGTTGATTTACTTTTCAAATTTGTAACTAGCTTATTGATGGGTACTATTAAATGATTCTGGTGTTGTAGTATAGTTTGGATGGATACAGTTTCAAGAAATAAAGAATGATTTTGATGAATTGAAAAGGATCGTTGCTTATCTTGTCTCTGGTGAAACTTGCGTATTATTTGTAGTACCGGAAACTTCTTCGTGCTAAACCGCATCCCTATATTCGGTGATTAGTTGCCTGTATCGTCCATGTATTACATTATTTCGAAGGAAAAAAAATATTGTTTAGGTTTTTTTTATTTTTTATTTTAGTTAAATACCAAGTGATAATAGCATTGAAAAATTTTCAAATCAAAGAGATTTAAAAAGATAGTTGTGGAGAGAATAACATTGAAGAGATTTAAAACCACGTTAAAAACATGTTTTTGTATGACTTCACGCAATTTGGTTTTGTTGGTTTTGTAAGTCTACAATAAACAAACTTCACGGTCGGTTTGAAAGTGGCAATACGCTAAATTGGTCTTGTTGCTTTCCCTGGTGAGGTAAGTTCTACTAGGATTGATAACTCGATGATTAATGGATAATTAGGCATGTCAGCCAGTAGTCTAAAATTTTGAAATTAATTCGCATTTATATCCAAAAGGATATAAAAAGCAGAAGTGGATGGTCGATATCCATGAAAATATCCATTCTGTATAAATTTAAACAGGAAATTATTGTAAGGACAAAAATTTTCAACATTTTTGCCTCAAGGACAGGCCTTCAATATTTTATCCTGAAGGACAACTTTCTTTAGGTATCAGTTTTTAGTCATTGATAGTATCAGTTTGAAGTTATCGGTAGCAGTTTTTAGATATCAGTTTTTAGCTTGGTAGCAGTTTTGTTGTCCTTATGAATAATTTTGAAAAATATTTATCCTTATGAATAATTTTTAGAAGAATGTTTGTCCTCATGGTAAAAATATTGAGGTTGTGTCCTTGAGGCAAAAAATATACAAATCTTTGTCCTTTAAATTAATTCCCCCTAAATTTAAATTACTTTTTTCTATGCTGTTAAAATCATTAAATCAAATATTTATGTAAAATGTAAACTTCAGTTATATATATATATATATATATATATATATATATATATATATATATATATATATATATAGTGAGCTTTTGGTAGAATTATATTTAACATTTCACAAATTAGTATTAATATATTTAGTCATTCTTTTCGAGTAGGTGCGGAGTAAATGCTAGAAATGACAGTATGGTCGGCTGGTCGGGTTTTTGATGGTTTAGATTCATTCTGGGTTTGTTAGCCTTGTCACATTCTCGTATTGGAGGACTGAATCATTGTCCACATCCAACGCTCTTATGGATTATCCGACTTGTCATAAGATAGGGTGGAGCTTTTGTTGTGCCAGCACGTACAGCTGCACTAGCTGACATAATGGAAAATGTTATAAATAAATAAATAAAAATCTAGAATTTGGTATTAGGCCCTAGGTGATTTTTTTTCAGGTCATACCTAAAAAAAGAATTTAGAGGCTTTGGCCTATTTTTACTTATTTTTGTTATCCCGCCTTTTGGCAAGGCCGTGACACCAAGAAATTGACTAGTAACCAATGACGAATCGTTCTAAAGATCGGTTATACATAGGCTCACTATGGATATCGACGAAATTTTTTCGAGTCCGGATCAAGCTAAAATTGATATGACACGACAAGCGAAGCTATGAGAGCCAACGTTCCAAATTTCAAGTCAATCCGAGTTCGTATGCTCAAGTTACGATTGATGCAAAATTGAATAAAAACAACCTCACGTTCGAATCCATTGAAGAGCCTCTGTTCGACTCGCTCCGCTCCGCATCCATCAGATAGCATCTGTTCGACTCGCTCCGCTTCGCATCCATCAGAGAACCTCTGTTCGACTCGCTCCACTTCGCATCCATCACAGAACCACTGTTCGACTCGATCGAGTTCAAATCCATCGCCTGGCTGCTATTTCAAATCCATCTAGTTCGAATCCATCTCTAAGCCTCTATCCGAATCCAACTAGGTGGGTCACTCTTAACGATGCGAAATAGGCCACCTCCCATCGATTCGAACAAATGCCTCGATACGAAGGGGACTGCTGCTGATCGATTCGAAGTGGGCAACGGACTTCGATGCGAACAAGGCGAAGATCAACGATGACTCGGCCAACTCGGCAAGGAAACTGGATCGATGCAAGGAAGGCTCGCCACGTCACCTCCAGATTACGCGCGCCCATCGATTCGAAGTGGTCGAGTCAAACAGAACCGAGTCGAAATGAGGGAGTCGAACGAAACAGCCAACCGAAGATCCTAATTCGTATCGATCATATCTCCTAATCTACAAGTCCAAATGATATGAAATTTTTACAGAAGCCTACGTGCATGCTAAAGAATGTCCACGCCAAATTTCGACTCCATCGGACGCAATCTTGATCGATACAAAATCCGTTCGTATCGATCACGGATCGGACCGAAACTTCGCGGGCTTGGGCGCGCGGGCCTGGTCACGTGCCAGAAGGAGCCTCCCAAGATCTAAGCGAAATATCAGCCTCCCACACCTATAAATAGAGCCCCAGGGCATACAGAAAGAGGATCTTCTTCTTCTTTGAATTCTCCAACGCCCAAACTCTGCCGGATCCAGTTCTAAACTCCATTGCTGCTGCTACTAACAAATTTCACTGATGTAAATCATCATTATCGACTGTAATCTGCTGTAATCAATTGAAATCATCAAGTGAACATCAATAAAATCATCAACTTCAGAGTGGACGTAGGCAAGATCGCCGAACCACTATAAATCTTGTGTCTCTGTCTACCTCTTTCCGTTTTAAGTTTATTATTCTTCACCTTTTATCCTCTACATTTCTTAGATCTGTGACCTGTGAATATATATTGCTGATTTGTGTTCATACACTGGTGCTTTCACGACATTTTGGGGTTTGTGACCAATTTTGGCGTAAACACTTTGGTGCTTTCACTGAGAATTGAACCCAGGAATCCTATCGTTTGGAAGTTAAGTTTGAAGGCTTAAAGATTCAGATCTGAAAAGCTATGACAAGGCAATCAAGTAGAAGACAAAGGCCAGAGAGAGGTCAGCATGAAGGGAGTCAAGAGGCTTCCTCAGGTGCAAATCAGACATCAATCTTCATCACCAGGGATGAGATAGAGATAATGATGAAAAGACAAGAGGAGATGATCCAGAACTTGCTTCTTCAAATTGGGCAGCTTGGAGCGCAAAATCAAGGAGCAACCAGAGTTCAGAACGGAGTAGGACCATCTGGCACAGCCCCAGAACTAGGGGGCGATAACCCAGAGCATGTTGGCCCAATCCCGGACGGAGTACCAGACGGAACTGTGCAACGCGACATTGACAGAGACATGAATGCTCATCCAGGAGAGCAGATTCCAGGAATCCCCCGTGAACTCGGGGGGCAAATTGGAAACAACGGACAAGGACTGCAACTTGGAGATAGTGAAAGATTGGCAGAGATGGTCAGACGAGCCATGAGAGGCGGACTAGTGAATAGAGATCTGAAGGATGTGAATAGGAGTCCCTTTGCTCCTACGATCAGGCAAGCCAGAAATCCACCAGAATTCAAGCTACCAACATTGGAGACGTACGATGGGAGAACGGATCCTGCAGTTCATCTGACACGGTATATGAGACATATAGAGGTATTGGGGGCATCGGAGGAGGTCATGGCCCGATGTTTCCCGTTGTATTTGACGGACATTGCAACACTATGGTTTAGACAACTGGAGAGCGGCTCCATCGGGACATGGACCGATCTAACCGAGAAGTTTATGAGGTAGTTTAGGGTTCACATTTCATGACCCAAGAATGTGATGAGTTTGGCAGCACTGAAGTAAAGAACAGGGGAGTCTTTGAAGAACTTTCTGACGCGATTCAATGCACTGGCAGCATCAGTGGATCGACCCGATCCATCCATGGTTTTGATGGCAGTTGTATTTGGCATAGCTGACGGCACAGAGTTCAAGAATTCGTTAACAAGGGATCCCCCTATGGATCTAGGAGAATTTTATCACGAGGCTGAAGGATTTTTACGATTAGAGGATGCGAATGCTGAAAGAGAGGAAGGAGAAGGGACCGAGGTTTATGCAGTCAAGGGTGAAAATCCTTCTAAAACAGATTCATGAACTGACAGAGGGAAATGAAAGGCCCATGACAATGATGGTGGACCAACACGACCACGGAAGGAACCAAGGTTCACCTCCTATACGGAGTTGAATAAGACTTTGGAGCGAATCTACCAAGACACCAGGGGGTAGATTCCTTATCGAAAGCCAATGAGAAGAGATCCGACCAACAATGAAAGAAGGTCAGACAAGTACTGCTTATTCCACGAGCTGAATGGTCATAGCACGAATGATTGCAGACACTTGAAAGATGAGGTTGAGGGACATATCCGGAATGGTTTGCTATCGCAATATGTAAGAAGGGGAACAACAACGGTGGAACGGGAGCGGCCACCACCTACACCTGCTGGGGACGACTCAGGATCGAGGCGTCAACTTGTCATCAATTGATTGGGATAATGATGAATAAGTAGCAAACATCACACTAACGCGATTAAGTCTTTTTACACATGTATAGGACCGCGAACGATCCTCAGGCATGCTCTGATATGACTATAAACCGCATCAGTGTAGGTGTTTGCACTTTGACGTCCCTGTTTTTCTTTTGTTTTCTGTTCCTTATATTTAGACTCGATTTTGTTTGAGATTTCTGTTGGAAGACTTATTCTGAATAAAAATCCACTACATATGATTCCACAATGGCTAAGCTACTTACACATGTACGGGACCGTGAACGATCCTCAGGCATGTCTGAGATGGCGATAAACCGTCATAACGAACAGTTCAGAAACTCACTCGAACGTGAAATCTGACATTAATGATACTAAGTCCCCCCCGGGCACACACGATTCGCCTCGAACGGCACCCGACCGCGAATGGTCACAATTCGCCCCGAACGGCACCCGACCGCGAACGGTCACAATTCGCCTCGAACGGCACCTGACAGCGAACGGTCACAATTCGCTCCGAACGGCACCCGACAGCGAACGGTCACAATTCGCCCCGAACGGCACCCGACCGCGAACGGTCACAATTCGCCCCGAACGGCACCCGACAGCGAACGGTCACAATTCGCCCCGAACGGCACCCGACTGCGAACGGTCACAATTCGCCCCGAACGGCACCCGACCGCGAATGGTCATCATTCGCCGCGAATGGCATCCGACCTCGAACGGTCACGTATTACATCGAATGACATACGATCCCGCACGATCGTTATTCGCGGTCAGATAAAACCATCAATTTCTTTGCAGGTCATCAACAGGATATGAACATCCAGCTTATGGCATTACAAAACACATCTTCTTATCACAAGGCATGTTTTGGGGGGAAAATGTTATCCCGCCTTTTGGCAAGGCCGTGACACTAAGGAATTGACTAGTAACCAATGACGAATCGTCCTATAGATCGGTTATACACAGGCTCACTATGGATATCGACTAATTTTTTTCGAGTCCGGATCAAGCTAAAATTGATATGAGACGACAAGCGAAGCTATGAGAGCCAACGTTCCAAATTTCAAGTCAATCCGAGTTCGTATGCTCAAGTTACGATCGATGTAAAATTGAATAAAAACAACCTCGCGTTCGAATCCATTGAAGAGCCTCTGTTCGACTCGCTCCGCTCCGCATCCATCAGATAGCATCTGTTCGACTCGCTCCGCTTCGCATCCATCAGAGAACCTCTGTTCGACTCGCTCCGCTTCGCCTCCATCAGAGAATCACTGTTCGACTCGATCGAGTTCAAATCCATCGCTTGGCCGCTATTTCAAATCCATCTAGTTCGAATCCATCTCTGAGCCTCTATCCGAATCCAACTAGGTGGGTCACTCTTATCGATGCGAAATAGGCCACCTCCCATCGATTCGAACAAGACAAGTGCCTTGATACGAAGGGGATTGCTGCTGATCGATTCGAAGTAGGCAATGGACTTCGATGCGAACAAGGCAAAGATCAATGATGACTCGGTCAACTCGGCAAGGAAACTGGATCGATGCAAGGAAGGCTCGCCACGTCACCTCCAGATTACGCGCGCCCATCGATTCGAAGTGGTCGAGTCAAACAGAACCGAGTCGAAATGAGGGAGTCGAACGAAACAGCCAACCGAAGATCCTAATTCGCATCGATCATATCTCCTAATCTACAAGTCCAAATGATATGAAATTTTCACAGAAGCCTACGTGCATGCTAAAGAATGTCCACGCCAAATTTCGACTCCATCGGACGCAATCTTGATCGATACGAAATTCGTTTGTATCGATCACGGATCGGACCGAAACTTCGCGGGCTTGGGCGCGCGGGCCTGGTCACGTGCCAGAAGGAGCCTCCCGAGATCTGAGCGAAATATCAGCCTCCCACACCTATAAATAGAGCCCCAGGGCATACAGAAAGAGGATCTTCTTCTTCTTTGAATTCTCCAACGCCCAGACTCTACCGGATCCAGTTCTAAACTCCATTGCTGCTGCTACTAACAAATTTCACTGATGTAAATCATCATTATCGACTGTAATCTGCTGTAATCAATTGAAATCATCAAGTGAACATCAATAAAATCATCAACTTCAGAGTGGACGTAGGCAAGATCGCCGAACCACTATAAATCTTGTGTCTCTGTCTACCTCTTTCCGTTTTAAGTTTATTATTCTTCACCTTTATCCTCTACATTACTTAGATCTGTGACCTGTGAATATATATTGCTGATTTGTGTTCATACACTGGTGCTTTCATGACATTTTGGGGTTTGTGACCAATTTTGGCGCAAACAATTTTCTAAAGGGATTTTTTATTAGCCTTAGATCCAACCGCTTTTAACTTTTTACAGCGAGTGTTTACAGAAAAATATTCTCAAGAACAAATTTAAAGGTTTTTTTTAATATAGGACAACCCATTAATATTTT
Source organism: Allium fistulosum (assembly GCA_030737815.1). NCBI lineage: Eukaryota > Viridiplantae > Streptophyta > Magnoliopsida > Asparagales > Amaryllidaceae > Allium > Allium fistulosum. The sequence goes on along the minus strand of CM060904.1, from coordinate 409,448,295 downwards.
TCTCAAGAATAAAAACGTTCAAATTTGTGTTCGAGTCCTAACTGCCGCGATCTTTGTTCTTCTTCTTCTTCAACACTACAACAAAAAAGACTTTTCACAGCGTTTGAAAAACGCTGTTAAAAGTTTTCACAGCGTTTTTAAAAACGCTGTATAACGACATGCGGTCGTTGACCCTAAATTTTTAACTGCAAAATATAAACGCTGTCAAAAACCCACTTTCTACAGCGTTTTTTAAACGCTGTTAATAATTTTTCTACTACAAGGTATAAACGCTGTTAATAGTTTTCTACTGCAAGGTATAAACGCTGTTGTAGGGATATGCATTTTTTTTCCCAATGAATTGACAGCAATGTATAAACGCTGTCGTAGGGATATGCATTTTTTTCCAATGAATTGACAGCAATGTATAAACGCTGTCGTAGGGATATGCATTTTTTTTCCAAAGAATTGACAGCAATGTTGTGCCATTGCAATATTCACACATATCATTAATATAAACTACATTTAATTATATTTTAATCAGTTAATGTACATAACATAAACAAATCAAACTAAAAATTGTAAAATAAAAGCATAACTATTAATCACTTCCATAAAATAAGTTGAACACAATATCCATGAACAAAGTTTACATAAACCCGTAAAGAGAGATAAAATTTATAAACCAACTGCATACAAAATTAGACAAATGCACAATACCTAGAAAGCAAGTTTGCATCTAATATCATCGGAATATTGTAAAATTAAAATATTAACGTTATTGGAAAAAATAAAGAAAACCCTTCAGCTAGCATGTATGATAGGTTTTCCATAAGCATCATGAGTGCAACTTCACGATCAGTAGAGTGCCTGGAACATAAAATACCAAACATCAAATAACACTAAATTCATGGGTATTAGTTTATGACTAGCAAGTCTCCATTTTCCTTCATTAAAGAAATTGATCAAACAAACCTGGCAAAATATAACCTTTTGATGATGTATGCACTGAGCAATCCAGTCCGCATATGATATTTCAAAATCATAGTTAAATATTATGAGATCCACAAGGAAAGGGAAAATATGAACATTCAAAACTTACAAAAGCTCCTAAAAAAGTGTTGGATAGAAACAGATAGATGAAATCCCTAGCAAGTTGCAACGAAGTGTCGACATCAATATGTTCGAGATCGAAGTTATGGATTGCATTGAAAAGCAGTACAGATGTCACAGGCTTAATAGTTAATTAGGACAGAGTAGTGTATCTACATTCTCAAGTCAAACATCAAGATCGATTTCAAATTATGTACAAACCTTATAATATGAATTTTTGAATTTACGATTTACAATTTCAATCCCATATCAATTTTGATGTTTGAACATTACGATTTATAATTTAAATTCTATTTTTGAGAACCTTGCTGCTTCATATCTAATGGTTGCAAAGGATTTAAGGGTTTCCATGTGTGTGTATGTATGTGTATGTATATGTGTTTGTATGTATATATATATATATATATATTAATTACGTATACTTTAGTCTCAAGTCTAAGACATTGAACAAATCAATGGTTGTTTGATCTCTTGGGTGAATTTCTCTGGAGTGTTTTAAAATTTGTACAAGATTAGTATTTACTTCAAGTTGAATGTAACCTTGCGAGTTAAACTGAATTCTTGCAATATCTCATAGAAATGAAAGTAATTAGTATCAAAAAATTAAATCCAATTTACATAACAGGTTATTTTTCTAGTATTGTTATAATCTTAGAGGAAATTAAGATTAACATATTTTTCTACTCTTATAGAAAGTGGAACAATTCATTTTTTAGAATTTTTAGAAAATCACTTATTAGTGTTTTTGTTCATGATTTAGATTCAAAGATATATTTTTTAATGTGAAACTCAGATATTCTTTACTTTTTGTTATGATTGAACAATTTTGCTAGAGAAGGAAAATTGGTAAAACTTGAATGCCACAGCTCGCAAGACGCTTATTATAATGTCCATATATTACAATTGAGTTGTAACCTTCTTCTTTTTCTCTTTTTAGGGTCTAAAATCACTACATCAATCAATTATTTTTGCAACTTTTTCTATATATTTATTTCTACAAAGCTGAGTGGGGGCAACTCCTCTCTTGGCTTCTATATATATAGTAAATGTAGGATTTTCTTTTTCTTTTTTTTAGTTTATATGGAAGTTGACTAATCGTGTTTTACTACAAAGCTGAGTATACTGTTACTAAGGCTATTGCTACTAAGGTGCAGTGAGAACTTCTCTATTTTGAGTATAGTTATCTTCTTTTTGTACTCTCTGTTTATATAAGCTTGCAATATTCATTACCATCCTTAGTCTACTCTTAATATGTTAGCCAGGAAGCTGGTAAGAGAAACAACAGTGCTATGTGTCCTCACTGGCAATTTAAAACTCAAATGGATTACATGTCACGGTCTTAACAGTTCAAAATATGCCTATTTAAGTTAAGAATAGATTATGCCACTCTAACCTACTTAATTCCACCTTTATTATATGATTGCATATATATAGTTAAGATATCTAGCCCTACCAAATTGATATAATATGCAGGCTCATATTGTCTACAACTAACATGCACAAAAGGAGATACATAATTAAGGGGTGTAGATATGTTAAGTGTCATCGTAGTGCACGCTCTCTTTTAATTACATAGAAACAATATTAGTTCATCTGTAGATAATCAAGTGGAACTCATTTAAGCATTGTTGTGCTATGTTTCTATATAAAATTTTGAAGTACAACATTACTTTTGAGTACTCTAGAACAAACACGTTTTGTCCTTGCTCATTCGATCAACTGCATCAGAGATAATGAAAATATTCAATTATGTTAGTAACACTACAAAATTAGATATTTAGCATAACTAATGTGTAGAAAGTCAATTAAATAGATAACTGTTTGACCTGTTATTAAAATATTTTACAATTAAGAAAACAAAAGGAAGGACATTAGTACCATCTGAAAGAATATGTCTGCACAACAATACTATAGATATGGTAATCTGAACTTTAGAAATGCTGCCAAGAGTTAAGGTAAGTACATGCGCATCACTAATATCACAAATTAGGCATGTAACAAAAAATACCATGTTTTCAAGAAGTTCATCTTATATCAATCCACCAAAATATAACAGATGGATATTTTAAACTAATCAATACGAAAATATGTATCATAATCCATCCAAAGTGATTAATCACAGTCTATGATATGCAAGCATAAAGTGTGAGCCATATGAAATGCTAGATCAAGCAAAATGAACATCGGTTTTGTTACCTAGAAAAAAGGTCTTTCATGTTGAAGCCACATGCTGCAATTGAAGGACGTTTCCAAATTGGCAACACGAATAGCCTATAATTGCAAGAATAAAATTACCAACTGAATATTGAATGGCACAAAGGTAGTAAAATGCCAATATTCGATTGATGAATAGCTCAAACTTGTTATAATTTATGGTAGAAGGCATATGATAGTCCATCATTACTAAAAGGTAAATAACAGATTCAAAATAAAATTAGTTTAAATATAAAAGCCCAATATGCATGACTAGAATTTGACCAATATGCAGTTACATCAGGATCAATCATCTAGACAAAGGAAATACCATTAAAGTCCCTTATTTACATAACTAATGCAAATGAGATTTTAGAGCTGGTGTGCAACTTATCTGTAAAATTTAGCAATCAAATCTAAACCATTCACTTGGACGCTTAAAATAATAATTAACAAATCTTATCATTAATGAATAACTACAATATAATTGGATACATTAGAGACGGTGGATTCGATCTCCTAAATTAAGCAGAAAAAGAAAATGTAACATCCACACGTATAGCACTCTATAACCCTGTGCACACTACTTTATAACACTCTACCACAAAAAACCTTTTAAAACAAGGCCTACTACTAACAATTACCACCCCCGCCAACAGTAAGTGTGCACAACAAACCACACTGACACTTCCACTCAAACTCATGTAATTAAGGACTTCTTTATTTTAACTTTCAGTTGATAGGATTCAAAAGATCATAAGATTATTATTATTACTAGTTTATAAAAGTAGGAGACAACAAAGAACTATGAAATAATTTAACTATAGATTATTATTATTATTATTATTATTATTATTATTTTAAGGTACCTCAAATGATTAGATCACCACTGGCATCCACATCCACCAAGCATTCGGCTAGACCACCAAGCACTCCGAGCAATCAGATTTGTACATGTACAGAACTTGCATTACTCCAAGCATTTAGCATTTCCTGTATCGGCTCTCAGCAATATGTCATGTTGTTCATGTAGTCATCATCCAACAATTAGTTCTGCATTCAGCAACTTCAGCTACAACGTCAGAAACGAATAACAATGGAGTCAATGTTTTCATTTGCTAGGCCTGCATCACCAAGAATCTATGCATATATAGCTTTTTATTCTTTTCCGTGCACGGGAAGTTATACATTTTTATTCCTAGGTAAAACTAATTTTTGTTAACAGACAGAAGTTCTAATAAAAAATAAAATAAAATTCCAAAGCAAACAGGTTAGCAACTAGTGCCTAGTTGACGGCCAATCCCAGTCACTTCTATATTGATTGTCTTATTTCAATCTTATAAATAAGTGCAAGCAAGAGCAACTGACTTTGAACATATGTTGTCTAGCTTTAGCATCAGGTAAAGGAATGTAGATTCGCTTATCAAAACGTCTTAGAATGGCCTGTATATAAAAATTAAACAATGTCAAGAAACTAGACTTAGCAACCAAAATGCAAACTAACATAATACTTTAAAAGTTGTGACTGAAGACATCAAAACTGAACCTTATCAAGCATATGGTGTATTTGTTGCAGCCAAAACAAGAACTGTCTGGTCATTGTTTCCTACACCCTGAAACAGGTAAGCTTTTCAGAAACAATATTTATTTCTAAAATATACCAAGTCCTTTCTTTAAAAAATCATGAATAATGATTTACTTCTAAAACTTTTCCAAAATGACACAAGTATATATAAAAATAAAATATTTTAAATTGACTCCAAAATCTAACAAGTTGTTATTCACGAGAATAACATCCAGTTGAAAATATAAGTATTAAACTTGTATCACCATTGATAACAGACTCAGATGGTGAGTGTAAGTGCAAAAGCCAATGAGAAGGTCATTAGGCATGTAGCAAACCAGCAACAACCCATTATATTGCTGAGAAAGCCTGGGGCCAGCAAGGCTTGGGCACAACAGAAGCATGGCAAAGCAATGAAGAATAAACCTAACCTGATATACCAGTACCAGCCTGCAAGAAGAGAAAATGTAATTTCTTAGAGTTGCAATTGGATTTTATTCCAAGTTGATTTTTTTTGTATTATTTACATTTTTAGTTGAAAGTTGCTATTTTGTGAATGTAATATTGATATTTAAAATGTTTTTTTAGGATGACAACAGGCGTAGCCCAACTAGAGGTGCTGACCATCTCCAAGATCATTTACACGATGATGCAACATGAAGAACATAAGGAATTTAGTGATAAAACTGACTTAATCTATTTATTAACTCGTGTAAAACCATACCTTCCAACCCTTCATGTTTAGCTTTGTTTTTGGCATTACCGTCCTATGGCTGAGTTGAGTAGAAATTAGAAATATTTTCACTGTTTGCATGCCATAACAATCGATAAAATAGTCTTGCGGTTGTTCCAAGACTTTTGAAATGACACAAGGTTAATACACCACTGCAACTTTCAGTGGCTCCAGTTTTCACTGCCTGCTTATGAAATCTACTCTTACGTAGCAGATGTGCCATCAGAATAATAAATGACACATAAGCTTAGGCTTTGTTTCAAATCCAAGAATATCATTACAAATATAGATAAAACATAATACTGCTATATATATAGATTTATGCTCTTTAGTTTATAAATTAAAGACTTGTACAAAACTATGTTTTAGAGATGGCCTTAAAAGGAATAGGGAATGTACTTATTCCAAAGTCCAAACACAATTGAAAATCGATCTACAACATATTAAGATACATGAAACTGCTATGAACATGTTTATAACTCATAATTCATAGTTTATTTCAGGGATGCTCAATTTGCATAAAATGATAAATATGGTATGAATGGACTGTGAGAACACAGGTGTTCAGTTAATGTCCTATAATAAATATTCATAGTTTACTGCTTTTTTTTGTTTTACTTCCTCTTTCTCCCCTCTTACAAGCATGGCATTATAAAATTAATTTTTGATTGGAGTAAATTAGATGACAAATAATGTATTTTTTGAATGAATGCTTCATCTAAATTGGCTCTTTTATACACCATATACTTATATTTCATTTGCTAAAATACTTCCCACTCTTTTAACATTAAATGCTTTAATTTACTAGTATATTCTTTTCTCGTTGGTCCACAACCATGCACTATATATCATTCAAAACTCGGAATACCTATAATGCTTTACAAAAGCTAAAAGTTCCTCACGGAATCAAGAGTGATGCAGGAGTAACTACTGAAATATAGTTAAATGCAATTCCTAGAAAATGTTAAAGTTATAAACAAGCTAAAATTCATGTAATTGTTCTTCAGTGTGATTTATATAATTAATAATTTCATCGTCACATTGTGTATGTTTTCTATTGGAATGTTATGTTATAATCATATTCTTTAGCTTAGCTTTTCTTGGCAACCCGACTAAAATTGGAAGTAACCAAGTATTACGAGAGACGAAAATATGAAACTCCATTTTAAAATAAAAACTAAGGCACTGTTATTTTAGTTATCAGTTTTGATCTAATCAGATTCTCAAATATTCACATATTTTCTTTAACCTATTATGACCCTCAGAAGCTTTTTATTTGCAAATAACAAAGGAAATGTTGAGCTCAAAGATGTTGATTTTAGGTTATCAATATTCGTTGAGCCTGGCATATGCTCTACTGGTTTTGAAATCAAAAAATAAAAAATAAATAAAATAACTAATTAATATATGGTAAAGATCGATTTTTATACTATGTTTGTTTTGAAACATACTATGGTAAAAATCAAAAATTGATTTTCATACTATGTTTGATTTGAAATCAAAAAATAAAAAATAAATAAAATAACTAATAAGTATATGGTGAAAACAAATTAAATAACTAATATTAAAATTTACATTTAGTCTAGTATATGGTGAGTTGATTGCATGTACCATATATTCAATGTATATGAAATATGTCAAATGAGATTCATGAGAACTTAAATACTTAACAAATATTTCAAACAAAAGAAAACACTCGCTTATATCAACAGTAGCTATGTCAAAGCATGATTATTCTCTGCTTGTTGATTATTAAGGACGTTGTTGAAGTTATAACAGCACATATCAAAACTTTAGAGTAGAATAACTAATTTCTCTCTACCCTGAAAATCGCAGAGATGAAATTATATCATCATTCATCACCCACATCAATTTGTCTATGTTAACCTAAATTAAATTTTAATGTATTATTCATACAAGGATTCAAATCTCGGATAACAGCTCTAACAACTTTGTTCATCGCAATTTTAACAAAAATCCAACGAGTAAAACTCAATAAGTACAAAAATTATAAATCATGATGAATTACAAAAAAAATATTGACCTGAAAATTGAGTAGATCCGCATCGAGGAAAATAAATGACTGAATGATTCTGTCCAACAAGGAGGAAGAGGCTGAATGATTACTTTAGGAGGCCAAACGATTAATTAGAGGGAATTGTTGAACAAGCAAACGAGTCTAACATGGAGGAGGAGGCCGAAAGATTGCCACCGACGAGAGTCGTTCTAGGGTTTCATTGCCATTTTGCTTTTGGAAACGAGAGGAAAATGAGATAATAGTAAAAGGATTTGGCCACAAAAATGAACAGAAAGCCCGCCATATAATTTCATTAGAGCCCGCCTTATAATTTTGCTCGATACATCATACAGCGTTTGGACGCGATTTTCTTTTCGTTTAAATCACTTTCACTGCATTTGTTATTAGAACGCTAAGAATCATTGCAGTCAAAGGTAAATTTTGTTGTAGTGCAAATTTGCACGTTGAAAATTTAATTCTCTTCTACATTTCTCTCCATTCTCGTGCGCGAATTTGTTCCTTTTATTGATTTCAACACTAGTTTCTATTCTCGTGCGCGAATTTCTTTATCCTTCTCTATTCTCTTCTTCATCCTTCTTCAATGAAGTCTGTTTGAGTATCTGTTTTACTATTGATTTTTAGGTATCAGTTTTACTATCAGTAGGTATCATTTTTTTATATTGTTTTATTTATTTGTTTCTGTTTTTTCTTGTATAAAGAAAATTATTATACTAGAATAAAATGACAATCTGAAGCAAACATTTTTTTTATTGATGTTTTTTTTGCAGTGGTGACAATATGCTTATCATTCTTCTTATGCTAATGCTATAAATCATATTCCTAATTTTGATAAGCCTATCATTGATGCTAGTATTGAAGATGTTATTAAGCCACCTAAGGAGAAACATGGTGTTGGTAGATCTTCTATCAAACGCAATAGAGGATTTGCATACTTTCGAAATAAGCAAAATAGATGTCGTGTAATGTAAGCAATTGGGTCACAATAAGCATAATTGTCAAGTTTCTAAGAAGATATGATTTGTTTTTCATGTTGTTATGAATTTTTTGAGATTTATACTTAGTTGTATGACATTTTTTTGCAATTGAACCTGGTTATAAGAGTATATTGATTTTAGCATATTTTAATATAACATTGATTTAGTATTTGTAATTGAACTTGGTTATATAGTATCATTTGTAGTTTCAATTTCAGTATTGGTTTTGTAGATAAAGCAGTATTAGTTTTAATATTTATTTATTTGTAGGTTATATAGTATCATTTGTGGTTTCATATCAGTTTTGTAATATAGCCGGTATCAGTTCTATTGTTTATTTGTTTGTACTAATATAATATCATTTATAGTTTCGATATCAGTTTTTTAGTGTAACCAGTATCTGTTTTATTATTTGTTTGTTTGTAGTTTATAGAGTATCAATTGTACTTTCAGTATCAGTTTTGTAGTATGATTGGTATTAGTTTTATTATTTATTTGTTTTCTTGATTAAGTCGGGTATTAGTTTTCTATAATATGATTATATCATTTTGTAATGTCATTTTATAATGTATCCGGTTAACTTTTACATCCATATATACCTTATTAGGTTGTAGTATCATTTGATCATTTTGTATTATCATTTTGTAATATTTTTTTAGATGTGAAGTTGTGCTTCCAGGTAGCTTTTACATCAGTACGTACCCGATTAGATTTGGCATCCAGTTAGCTTTTGCACCAATACGCACCTAATTAGGTTTGACATCCGTTTAGCTTTTCCATTTATACGTACCTGAATAGGTTTTACATCCGATTAGCTTTTGCATTCGAAGGTGTGCTCGGTTACACAATATATCTTGAGTATAGATTGATTTCCATCTATATCCGATTAGGTATGGCATTCAATTAGCTTTTGCATCAATACATACCCAATTAGGTTTGGCATCAGGTTAATTTTTGCATCAGTACGTACCCGCTTAGGTTTGACATTCGGTTAGCTTTGGCAATTATAGATACCCGATTAGGTTTAGCATCCGGTTAACTTTCATTCCGTTGTATGCCCGGTTAAACTATATATTTTAGGTATAGATTGGTTTTCGTATGTACCTGTTAGTAAATTTTTTTGCTAACCAAATATGCAAGGCAAGTCAAAGCTAGTTTAAATAAGGGCTTAAGTGACCTTATGCAAGTTTAAGCATATATGCAAGTCCAAGTTCGAGTCCAAATCCAAAGACGACTCATATGCTTGTTCATTGTTCAAATCCAAGTCCAATGATAAGTCATATGCATGTTCATTGTCTCAAATATTCAATTAAGCAAGTATGAGTATGTTATACAAAGTTGAATGTACAAGTCTTTATGTGCAAAAAGTTACAAGAGTACAATCAGCTCTAAAAAATTCCCAATTTGATTAGGGCTTACAACTTTAAAATTTTGAAAAATAGAGTAGAGTCAATCGCCCTTCTTTAAGTGTCGATGGAGGCCTAATATAGGGATGTCAATCATGCGGGATGATTAACATGTGGAATGACGTTGAATCCAAGGGTTTCGATGGCACCATATTGATGAAACCTCGGCATCCCATTGTTGAGATTCGACATCACTTGCTTACACAAGTTTGACAACATAATCTCCCTTAGAAACTCGATATCTTCTACATCTTTAAAGCTACAATATCCCTTGTTGCTTGTAAAAGCTCGAAACCCTTTGCTAGTGTAAAAGCTCGATATCATTTACCAGTAGATGCTCTACAACAGTTACTATGGTAGAGGCTCAATAATAGGTTATGCATCATAGGTTGTTATTCATAGAAACTCGATATCCTCGACTAGCGGTTAGATGCACGGCATCCTTTAGTGGTGCGACATCTTTCCTTTGCTATATACTCTACAAGGTTTTGTGTTGTAAAGGCTCGACGTCTCTTGTTCTTTCAAGTTTATTGTAGCTCGACATCTCTAAACATTTACTAGTGTGACATCTTCATCCTCTTACAAGCTCGATACCCTTCTTCATTGCTAATGTTCGACATCACCTTCTACTTGTTAAATGCTCGACAACACTTGCTATTATAGAAGCTCATTACCACTTAGAGACTCGGCACCCCTTTGCCGCTTGTTAATTACTTGAACGTTCGACATCCTTAGAAAGTCGCCACCTTTTTGTTATTAGATGTTTGATTCCTTTAAAGACTCGGCATCCCTTTACTTGATAACTTTACCTTCTTTAAGCCCGACATCCCTTGTTATCGACATGTCCTCTCTAGACGCTCGACATACATATTTGTAGTTGTAGTAACATTTACCCCGCCCCTTTGTGTGGTAAAAGCATATTATACTCTAGTATAATTTTCATATTGCCACCTATTGGCATTCTAAAACCTTTAATGTCGTTCGTCCATTCAAATAGGAATCAACGTTTCTTGCTACTTCTCCTATCTTCTATAAATACCTTCCTTTTCTTCTATCAAAAGCTTTACCTGAAACATGAAACTTACATTGCAATTATAATTTGCCTTTTCAGTCTTACAATTTCAAAAAGAAGGTTTCGATTTCTACCATGTTCAAACTCAATTTAAGATTCGATTTCCATTTCAATCGATTTAAATATAGAAAAGGGGTTTTATTTATTTATTTTAAACCTAAGGTTTTATGAACTGGACACTTACGTATTATCTGGGTTTGATTGGCAATTTGAATTCAAATATTCTGGTGATTTAGGCATTCTTGCGTTTGAATTCAAAAGTTATTTGCAATTCATATTCTTAATGATTAACAGAAATTTGATGATAAATAAAATTTTAATAACAATCATAGACTCGAAAACTTTCTAGAAATTCGACAATTAATCGGGCTTTGATAATTGTTAAAGACTCGATATCTGCTTAGAGACTCGATACCTTGCTAAAGGTTTTGCTAATTGGTTATAGGCTCACCAACTAGTTATAAACTCAACAACTAATTAGAGACTCGCTAACTTTTTTAAGACTCGATAACTAGTTATGGGATCGCTAACTTGTTGTAAATACGGCAAATAGCTAGTGATTCGATAACTAGCTATGAATCCTATAACTACTTAGTGAATCATTATCTTGTTACAAACTCGACAACCCTTAGAGAATTGTTAACTAGTTACAAACTCAATATATCTTATAAATTCGATATATTATCATGAAAAAGAATCTTCAACTGATTACGATCTCACTAACTGTTTATGAGTTCGACATCCTGTTATAAACCCAATAACTAGTTACAAGTTTGATATCTTGTTATGAACTCGATAACTAATTAAAGAACCTTCAACTAGTTATGAAATCACTAACTATTTATGAGTTTGACACCTTGTTATGAACTCGATAACTAGTCATGAAGTTCGGCATCTTGTTAGGAACTTACTAACTAATTAAGGATTCTTCAACTAGCTATAAACTCACTAACTTCTTATCAGTTCGACATCACGTTATCTATTTATTTAGATCTCTACTTAAAGAACTAAATTTTCTTTGATATCTTTTAAGTATTTTAGACTTTCATAAGACATATGATTCTTCCCTAATTTCTACATGATATTTCTTGGCTAGAAGGGCTCTAAATCCTCTCCTGCTTTAGAGAAAGGAGACTATGTACTCATTCAATCTTCTATAACTACTCAGGATGAGGTTGACATTATTCTTTAGAAATTTGGGATTACCAATGTAGAAGCTAAGGTGGCAGGACCTTCCGGAAGGATAAACAATCCTCCGAAAGGTTTCTTTCACTTCAATTTATATCTGGCATTCGGGATATCTTCGCTTCCCAGAATTCCTTGTAAAATTCTTGGATCATTGGGAAGTGCTCCAATACAATTACTGCCTAACTCTTATACATATTTAAGCTGCCTTGAGATACCAGCCAAGGAAGCTGACCTCCCATCACTCGATGCTAAAACTCTTCATTCATCAGTAAATCTTGTTAAAGTAAGGAAACAACCAGCGGGTACCATATATCGCCTTCTTCTTCATCCAAGCCATTAATTTGATCAACAAAACCAAGGATTGGGAAATCCAGTTCTTTTATATTAAGAGTCATACCCCTAGAATCAAGGGATCCTTCTCTACCCCTAGTAAGTCTTGTTCTTTTCTCTCTATTACTTATGCTATATTTTTTTGTTCTCCTCTAATGGCTATTCTTTTTCAGAACCTACTTCCAAAGGGATGAATTCTTCTCTCACTACTACAATTAGTGCCTTGAGCTTGGCTACTATTGGGGATAGGTTTAAACTCATAACCGAATTAATCTTCGAAAGTATTCCTTGATTCTGAAGAATCATAAAGTGCTCAGGGAGCCTCCAATGATCAAGAAGGACACTTATAGGAAACAAGCTTTGGTTGTTGGCAACCAAAACCCATTTATCCATATTCTCCTATTCAGCATGATTCTTTTAGTAATCTCTTACTACGATTTGATAGAATTTCTATATTGTCATCTTATGGTTCCTTCTTTGATTTAGGTTCAACTCTTATCGTCCCAATTGCTAGGTCTAAGAAAGCTAAAGCTCCTACCTCCTCCTCAGTTGTAACTACAAAAGCTGCTCCAATTGTTGACTCTATCGCTGACGCCCTTAAGGCTATTGTGAGTAGCAAAAGGAAAAAGTATCCTGACAATTTGTTTAGTGTTTCAATTCCTCCTCTGGTTAAAAAGGCCAAACTTGGAGAAGATCGGTCGCTTGCCATTATTACCAAGGAATCGAATGCAGCTATGGCCGTAATCAACCAAGACTCATGTTTTATTGATTTAGGTATGCCGGTACAGGATCTTCAGGACCATACAGAAGTCGCTCACACCCCGACCCCTGTTATAGAAATCATGAATCCCTCATCCACAATTGTTTTTCAACGTTTGTACTAGGAGTTAGGCCTAACTCCTTGTCCTCCTAAATCTTGCCTTATGAAGCTTCGAATCATCCATTCCTTCAGATTTCAAGGATTTTGTTCACTCAATCATCCTATCCCCTTCTATGGCTTCTCTAATGCCATTACAGCCTTCTATCTTTTATAGGGACCATCTCCACATTCTTTTTCAGGAGCTTCTTGAAGTATGTATCTCTATATGTCTTGCTAACAAAAAATTTAGCTCCATATATCTTTACTTATCATAATTTTATATATTCTAGGTAGCCAAGCACATGTTCATCCTTCAACATGCCTCCCACGAATCTATTAACCAAGTTCTAAATTTCAAAGAGCAGATTTCATCACTAACAGATAGAGTCAGGTTCCTTAAGCACCAAATCTTTGAAGTCGCAGCAAAGAGAGATGAGGTAATTACTAAAAAGAATAAACTTGCGTTTGATTTAGATGAAGAGAGAAAATTTAGCTTAGCAGCTGAAGAGAGGGAGAAATCTCTGAAAAGGAGCTTGAGCAGGTCAAAATCGAGAATACTCAAATGACTACACAAGTTACAACCTTGAAGGATGGTCTAGAAAGCAAGGAGTCTGCCCTTGTTTATACAAATAACATCATTAAGTATTCCAAAAAGAAGGTTTCTTTCTTTATAGACCAAGCCCATCCTCAAATAAATAAACAGTGCTATGAGGATGCCCTTCTTTATCGTGTATTTCGATAATATAGATCACTATCCAAAATTGGACTTCCCTTCATTACCAGCATTAAAAAACAAGTTTAAAAGCAAGTTTGAACTTAAATTGGGGAGATTTCCTTGGTCATTGTAAGACGAGTTCTCAGAAGAGTAAGCCATCAAGCCTTAGGAATTACTATCTTTTGACGATCCTCTGCGCAAGACGAATTCTCAAAAGAGGAAGCCATCAAGCCTCAGGAATTACTATCTTTTGACGATCCTCTACTTGATGATAATGGGGATGAGCATGATAGCTTGAATGGTGATAAATATTACAATGATAGCAATGAAGATGGATAATGACGATGATGATAATGATTTTGGGAAGGATGGGGGTGATGGTAACAAAGACCCTGAGGGGCTCGAAAGTGGCAGAAATGGGTCAGGTGGCCATGACTTGGACCATCTTCTTCTTCTTATGATACAAATGTTCCCGATCTTCTCGAGCTTCATAATACTTCTCAGAAAGACATCTCAGCAAAGGATGCCCATGCCACCAACAAAGAATCGGGCAAGGATAAAATTTGAGTTTCTGCCTTACAAGCTCCCATGGTACAGGTATAAAGTTTACTATCTTTAAATGCTTATAATTGTCTAATAGCCTTAGTTAATAAGTTCACTATTTCAGCTAAGGAAAAGAAACAAATATCACTTTGAAATTTTACATGAAAAGAGCGAGAAGGAGGTGCTGTGATTAAATAAAGAAATCAAAAAATTGGTTGAAGACCACAACAGCCTATCTGAAAAGTATAGGAGCCTTCTCATTTTTGCCAAACGATTAAAAGATTTCGAAGAGAAATGAGTAGCCTTGCTCTTGAAAAGATCTTGCCTTCAGCGAGAAAGAGTTTTAAAGGAGAATGCGGAGTTGACCACATTTTTTTGGATGCTTATTGAAGATAGGGACACTTTAGTGGAATTCCTTTATAAATTCTATACAAAGAATTTTTTTACTAACTTTTCCTTCCCGTGGAAGGAGAGTGGGGGTTTACTTAGGCATCTTCATGATTGGTATTTGAATGATTATAGGATTTATCCACATCCTAGGGAATGCTGGAATCTTCCCAAGATCGTGATCGTCCCACTTTCTTCTCGTAATCTTTCTCCGGAGAAGGTCAAGTTCAATAAAGAGAAATTTATCTCTGAATTTACAAAGGGTCCATATTGTATGAACTTGAGTGATTTTATTGTTGTACCATGTAATCCATATAATCTTTATGAATTTCGGCATTCTTATTCCTTTACGGCTTAGTTTGTTTTTCTTTAAATGCACAAGTTAAGGGACCATTTAGCACTTCTATTTTAAAAGAACTTTTAAGTAAATTTGTCAAGTTGAAAAATGATTTCAAGGAGAAAACACTAATTCTTAAAACCTCTCGATTAGCAAAATACTGATTTCTTAGGGATCTTCAAGAAGATACATGCAACCCCCTACATATATTTTGACTTCTTAGGTGATGAAAAAGACAGTTTACTCCAAGAGATCCGATCTAACTATGCTAAACTGTTATATGGAGACTCTAGCCCTCATGTCATGGGATGGAAATATTGCCAGTTCCCCCAGTTTATACTCCTTATGGATTTAATGTTCCTTTTGACTCTTCTTTCACTATGTTCGTGGGTTCACTTAAAAAAGTTTAGACTGCGATTCTCAAAATCGAGGATTGAATGTATAGGACTTGAGTAGTTGATGTAATTTTGAACTCGTTCATGTTTGTAATACTTTGCTATTATTAATGAAAGAATATATTTTTCCCATCTGTTGATTTTTCTTTTATTTACTCTTATTAGGAGTGCCAACTAATGCTTTCACCCAACGATCCTAACCTCTCTTCTCGAATGGATAAACTAATGGCCAGATTGATCTTAGACATTTGGAAGCGCTCTTCTTAAGATGCCTTAGTTATACCATTTCTGGACAACTCAAAAGCATGTAAATGGTATAACATATACTATAAGTTGAGGTCAACATTAAGCATTATGAATGAAACAATCTCGAGTTTAGAGGAGAAAATCAAAGAGAAAGACAAGGAGATTAAAGAGCTGAAAGAGGCCATAGACACAATTGGTCGACCCGAACCCCCAGACCAAGGATTGAGGTTGATGCAGAAATTGCTTGACTGCACCAGAAAATGAGGACCTTGAAGTTGATCTGTTAAAGTGTCAAGTATCATACCAATCTTTAGAGATTATTTCTAGTGGGAGCAAATCCAGCCTTCCCGCTCTAACTCCTATAAGGACAGCTAGGTTACAATCCTCAGCCAGTAAAAAGAAATTTTCTTCCTTATAAAAACCACATCCAAGCTTGGATGATGGAGAAATTGCAAGATGGTGTCAAGAGTATAAATACAAATGCACCCAATTTCTAAAATGAAAATGGGATGAACAAGTTTCGAAATATCTTAATAACTATCAAAGTCAGGTCAAGGAATTGGGACGCGAAAAATATGCTTTTGAGCAGAAGGTTAAAAATTTAAAGGGCCTAATAAACCACTCAAACATGCATTAAAGATTCAAATTAGATCTGTCGATGGTACAAATATTATCCAAAAGAAGGAAGAAACTTAAAGAGCTTCTAGATGTGGTGATTTGTCATATTATCAAACCCTCCTCCGTCGTTGAAGTTTTAAAGGGGCAAGTGCAGGACCTTAAGTCTCAATTGAAGATAATCGAAGTGATGTTGCTTGAGAACTCCCGATTGAGGTAGATTACTTGCTCGAGATAATAATTGATTTTGGCTTAAAAATTGATTATTCCTTCTTAGGTGCAGAAATGAAGGTTGAGCAGAGCAGTAGAGGCAGGATACAGACGTTAACAACACTTCTTTTTATATGGGTATGTTGACCATCTCAAGAATATCGGAGGCCTTTATAGGGATATGCCAGATATGGAAAGTCCTTTATAGGAATATGTCGGATTTTGAAAGTCCTTTATAGGAAAATGCTGGAGGTCAGATATTCAAGCCCTCCTATCGCCAAAATGTTAGCAAATTACTTTGCTAACCAAATATGCAAGGCAAGTCAAAGCTAGTTTGAATAACATATTAAGTGGCCTTATGCAAGTTTAAGCATAATGCAAGTCCAAGTTCGAGTCTAAATCAAAAGATGAGTCATATGCATGTCCATTGTTCAAATCCAAGTCCAAAGATAAGTCATATGCATGTTTGTTGTCTTAAATAGTCAATTAAGCAAGTACATGAGTAGTATGCCATGCAAATTTGAATATACAAGTCCTTATGTGCAAATAAGTTACAAGAGTACAATCGGCTCAAAAAAAATCCCTAATTTGATTTAGGGCTTAGAACTTTAAAAATTGGGAAAATAGAGTAGAGTCGATCGCTCTTCTTTAGGTGTGGACGAGGGCCTATTTATAGAGATGTCAATTATGCGGGATGATTGACACGTGGCACGGCTTTGAATCCAAGGGTTTCGATGACAACATGCATCTTGATGAAACCTCGGCATTTCATTGTTGAGATTCGACATCACTTGCTTACACAAGTGCGATAGCATAATCTCCTTTATAGAAACTCGACATCTTCTATATCTTTAAAGCTGCGGTATCCCTTGCTGCTTGTAAAAGCTCGAAACACTTTGCTAGTGTTGAAGCTCGATATCATTTATCGGTAGATGCTCTAAAACAATTACTGTGGAAAAGGATTGATAATAGTTGATGCATCATTAGCTTGTTATTCATAGAAACTCAATATGCTCCACTTGCGGTTAGATGCTCGACATCCTTTAGTGGTGCGGCATCTTTCCTTTGCTATATAATCTACAAGGTTTTGTATTGTAAAGGCTCGACGTCTCTTGTTCTTCCAAGTTTGTTGTAGCTCGACATCTCTAAACATTTACTAGTTCAACATCTTCATCCTCTTACAAGTTCGATACCCTTCTTCATTACTAATGTTCGACATCACCTTCTACTTGTTAAATGCTCGACAACACTTGCTGTTGTAGAAACTCATTACCCCTTCACCACTTGTTAATCACTTGAATGTTCAACATCCTTAGAAACTTGGTACCTCCTTATTATTAGATGTTTGATCCCTTTATAGAGTCGACATCCTTTTGCTTGATAATTTTACCTTCTTTAAGCTCGACATCCCTTGTTATCGATATATCCTCTTAAGAAGCTCGATATATATATTTGTAGTAACAATACCCGATTAGGTTTGGATTCAGTTAGTTTTTACACCAATACGTACCCGATTAGGTTTGGAATCCGTTTATCTTTTGCATTCATATGTACCTGATTAGGTTTGGCATTCAGTTAGCTTTTGCATTCGAAGGTATGCTCGGTTATAAAATATATCTTGAGTATATATTGGTTTCCATCCGTACCCAATTAAGTATGGCTTCAGTTAGCTTTTGAAAGTCTATAGTATGGTGGATCGATTATACAAATGACAAGTATATGACTAATTTAAACTATATTGTATCAATATTAAAATATGCAAATAAGAATAATCACACCAGGGATTTTATACTGGTTCGGACCTCCCGTCCTACGTCCAGTCCCGAAGCTCCTCTTCGGAATTTCCTTTCACCGAATAACCCTCACTTCACCCGGAGAAACAGGTTTACAATAGCAGAGTTTCTTTGTCAACTGTGTGTTCTCTATTACATGGATTTTGACTATATAGTGCAAATGCTTCCAATATACATATATATAGAGATTGTTGTCAATGAGGAACTGTATATTTGGAAGAGTAGAGTACAAGTATAGATTGCTAGAGATCAAGAATATATCAGAGTATAAGAGTAGAAAGCGCAAGTAAGTCAGGTAGGTTTTTTCTCTTGAATTCCTGATGTTATTTATAGCGGTAGAGAGATCCTTTGTGTAGTTGCATCTGTTAGTAAGTGCTCTAAGGTTGCTTCTAATGGTGATGAAGAGTTGCAGTGAAGAGGAGCGATCGTGTCTTTTCAATTGTGATAGTTGTATTTTGAATATACACAGCCGAGTTCAAAATCAGACGTCTGGAAAATGTTTCAGACGTCTGGCTCTCATATATTTTTTGTATATGGTTGCTTTTCAGACGTCTGAGTATATTAACCAGACGTCTGATTCCGTCTGATTTGCGAACCAGAGAATTCAGTCATACGTCTGGTTAGTGCACTTAGACGTCTGGATTTGTGCATGTTGCTTTTCCTGTGCCTATATCATTCCTCTTCCGATTCTCTCGACTTGTAGCCTCTTGATACTTCTTTTGAGTCTTGTTCTTATCTCTTTGGTGATGTTACTTTATCAATTACCTGTAAATATAGATATATATGCATATTCGATTTCCATTGTATAGTTGTTATCATCGAAACTATAGAATTGATTTCCTAACAATCTCCCTCTTTTTGATGATGACAACTATTAAATGTACTTATATATAGATTATAAATCTCCCCCTGAATATGTGCTTATTTTGAATGTTTTATGATTATACTTATATTTCTCCCCCTTTGGCATTATCAAAAAGAATTATAAAATTGAAGCCAAACGTAACAAAAATTTCATTAAACTTGAAGTGTGATTACAAACATAGATTTGTACAAAAATTGATATTCCAAAAACCTAAAGTCTATGATTCCCTAAATCTATGATTCCTTTGGAGAAGCTTTATTTTGATCATCTTCCTTTGGTTCTTCTTTTTTAGAAGTGCTAGCTTTTGTAGGAGATGTCAAAGCTTCTTTTAGAGGTTCATCCTCAAAGAGTTTGGAATGTTTTGCGGGAGGAGAAGATACTAGGGTTGGCCAATCATCAAAAGGTGGTGTTGGACCGCGAACCCGTTGTAGTACCTCTTTAAGAACCGACAAGACAGTGGAAAGGGATTCTTCAACAATGGCTTGGCATGTAGCAAATGATATTTCAAATTTATCAATTCGCTTAGCTAAAAGCTTTTGATTTTGAGATAGAATTTGTTGGTTTTGAAGAGTGAGATCTCGAACACTTTCGTTTGGATTTGTATCCGTTCGAGTATATTAACAAGACGTCTGGTTTGATTGAATTTTTAAAATTGGAGAGGCAGAGAGTTTTATCAGACGTCTGGGTATAAGAAACCAGATGTCTGGTTTGGTTTATTTTTAAAAAACTTCGAGGCAGTGAACTAAGGCAGACGTCTGGATCTTATTTCAGACGTCTGAAATGCTCTGATTTATATTTAGAGGAGACATAGCAAAATTTCAGACGTCTGGGGGATATATCAGACGTCTGACATATGCACAGTGCTTAAATTTTAGACGTATATCCTTGTGTCAGACGTCTGAAGACCATAGTCAGACGTCTGAAATAAGTAGTGTGGCTTAAAATAGTCTAAAATTTAATGGTTTTGCTTATTTGTTGATACTCTAATTTATATATAAAAAGATGTAGTTTTATTTTGTATAAAATAACAACCAAACATAGATACACACAAATAAAAAATAAAATAAAATAATTTATTTAGAAGGCGATGGAGTTGTACGATCTCCTGAATTGTTATCCCTCCATGGTTTAAGTGGAGACCATATATTACCACGTTCGTGGGTTCTTGGAGAGCCAGAAAATCATCTCGGTGACGGATCCGAAGGAGTACGATATGAAGATGAGGGATCCAAAGAACTACAAGGTTTTGAGAGTGGTTCATGGACATCTTTCTTTCGTAACGAACAAAACTTCATTGCTACTTGTTCCAAAAAGCTTAGGCGACGTGCTGTGACTTTTTGCTTAAAATATAGTTCTCGTCGAAGATCTATCAGTTGTTTCTGATAATGATGAATTTCATCAATTTTCTCTTTTGTGTTAGGAGATACAAACAGAGATCTTTTGGTCTTCTTGCTATCGGGAGTAAATCCCGTAAGATATGAGGACCACCTATGTGTCGGTTCATGAATTGGTGTGGGTGTAGGAAGTCACTGGGGTGTATCAACCGAGCTATCCGGCGTAGGCATCGAGATGGAGATATAAGAGTTATCAAAAGACATGGCTATATTTTGTTTGTTGAGAAAAAATATGAATTGTGTGTATATTTTTTTTCTCTTGAAGTATAACTGTTTATATATACGTTAAAAATTTATTTTTAGAGAAACTAACTATCTAAAAAACTAAGGGTGTATGAATTACTGATTATAATTTGTGGATAGAAAAATACTTGACTAAATATAGGCTAGATGAAGCAGGAATTATTCAGTAATAAGATCATGAAGAGAGCAAATCCCTAAATCATGTCGGAGTTTAATAAAGGTTTGTTCATTTAATGGTTTTGTAAAGATGTCTGCTATTTGATTTTCGGTATTTACGCATTCTAATGAGATATTTCCTTTTTCAACATTGTCTCGTAAAAAATGATGTCGTATATCTATATGCTTAGTTCGTGAGTGATTGACAGGGTTTTTTTGATAAATTTATTGCACTTGTGTTATCACAATATATTGGAGATTTATTGATAATTTTGCCGAAGTCCGTAAGTGTTTGTTGCATGTATATTACTTGTGCACATGCTAGAGCTGCTGAGATATATTCGGCTTCGCAAGTAGATAAAGAAACACAATTTTGCTTTTTGCTAAACCATGAAACTAATGATTGTCCGATAAAGTGGCATGTTCCACTAGTACTCTTACGATCTGTTCTACATCCTCCGAAATCCGCATCACTATATGAAACTAGTTCAAACGATGATCCTTTAGGGTAAAAAAAACCATAATCTCTGGTACTAGATAGATAACGTAAAATACGCTTAACAGCTCTTAGATGAGATTCTTTTGGTTTTGCTTGAAATCGAGCACAAAGACATACACTCATCATAATATCGGGTCGACTAGCCGTCAAATAGAGTAAGGAACCAATCATGCTACGATATAATTTTTCATCAAAATCTTTTATGTTATCATCTTTTTCTAAATGAATAGTAGTACTCATCGGTGTTGGTTTGCTTGAAATTTTATCCATTCCAAAGCGTCGTAGCAGGTCGTTACAATATTTTTCTTGGTGAATAAAAATACCATTTGCAAGTTGTTTTATTTGTAAACCTAAAAAGAAATTTAATTCTCCCATGTGAGACATTTCAAATTCATTGGTCATAATATTTGAGAAATGATTACAAAGATTTTCATTAGTTGAACCAAAAATAATATCGTCTACATAAATTTGTACAACTAAAATATCGTTATCTTCTTGTTTAATAAATAAAGTTGTATCGATTTTTCCTATTTGAAAACCCGATGTAATTAAGTGATTTTTAAGTCGTTCGTACCAAGCTCGGGGAGCTTGTTTAAACCATATAAAGCTTTTTGTAATTTAAAAACATGATCGGGATATTTTTCGTGATTAAGTAGTGGAGGTTGTTCAACATATACGTTTTCTTTGATAAAACCATTTAAGAAAGCACTTTTAACATCCATTTGAAATAGTTTAAAATTGTGATGATTTGCAAAAGCGAGTAATGTTCGTATGGCCTTGAGTCTTGCTACTGGTGCAAAAGTTTCGTCGTAGTCGATACCTTCTTCTTGATTATAAGCTTGAGCAACTAAGTGTGCTTTATTTCTTACAATATTTCCATTCTCGTCTGCTTTGTTTTTAAATACCCATTTTGTTCCTATAACCGATTGGTCTTCAGGTCTTGGAACTAGTTCCCAAACATTATTACGTTCAAATTGATTCAATTCTTCTTGCATAGCCATTATCCAAAAGTTATCATTTGAAGCTTCTTTATAATTTTTTGGTTCAAGATTTGACACAAATGCCACATGGCTTATTTGATTAAGTTGATTTCTAGTTATTCTAGAATTGAGATCTCCAATGATACTATCTTTTGGATGATTCTTAAGAATTCTAGGGGATAATATTAAAGTGTTATTTTGCACATTTGTTTCATTATTAATAGAATTTGTTGAATTTGTTATTGGAATAGTCTCTTTTTCATCATTAGTATGATTGTTAAATAGATTTTCGTCGAAGGAAACATGTAAACTTTCTTCAATAGTATTATTTCGTTTATTAAAAATTCTATATGCTTTCCTACGATCAGAATATCCAACAAAGATACCTTCATCGACCTTTGGGTCAAATTTTCCTAAGTTATTTTTGTATTTAATATAAAACATTTTGAACCGAAAGTTTTAAAGTATGATACTTTAGGTTTTCTTCCAAAAAATATTTCAAAACAAGTTTGTTTAGTCATAGGACGTATGGTTACTCGATTTAATACGTAACAAGCTGTGGCAATGGCTTCCGCCCAAAAGTGTTTTGGTAAACCACTACTATTTAGTAATGTTCGTGCACATTCTTGTAACGTACGATTTTTCTTTCTACTACACCATTTTATTGAGGTGTGCGAGGAAAAGAAAAATTATGACTTATTCCTTTCTTATTGCAAAAATTAGTAAATAGATCGTTTTCGAATTCTCCTCCGTGATCACTTCGAATATTTTTAATTTTAAGTCCATTTGTGTTCTAATTCTTTTAGCAAATATTTTAAACATTTCAAAAGTATTGCTTTTATGTTTTAAAAACAAGGTCCATGTATACCTTGAAAAATCATCAACTATGACGAAAACATATTTGTTGTGATTTATAGATCGTATTTGTGTTGGACCGAATAAATCTAAATGTAATAATTCTAATGGTTGTTTTGTAGAAATATTATTTTTAAATTTAAAAGAGGTTTTCTTTAGTTTTCCAATTTGAAAATCGTCACATAAATTTTCTACTTTGTAATTTATTTTAGGTAAACCTCTAACTAACTCATATTTTGCCAATTTATTAATACTTTTCAAATTGATGTGGCAAAAACGTTTATGCCATAACCATGGATCATTATGTTTGGGGGTTGAACATAAATTTGAATTTTTATTTATATTCATGTTTAATACATAGATATTTTTGTTTCTAAAACCTTCAAATATAAGTTGTTTGTTATTATCTAAAATATTACATCTATCTTTTTCGAAATTTATTTGAAATCCTTTGTCACATAATTGACTAATGCTTAGTAGATTGTTTTTTAGATTTTCTACTAATAAAACATTTGTAATAATAGGAGAGTTAGAAATACCATAATTGATGACTTCTCCAGTGCCAACGACATATCCTTTTGAATTTTCTCCAAAGGTTACCATTCCACCATCGATGTATGTTATATTTGATAACTTTTTTGAATTTCCGGTCATATGCTTGGAGCATCCGCTATCTAGTATCCATTTCTCCTTATGTTTTATTTTGGGTACCTGCAAAATAAAAGATGTTTTAATTGGTACCCATATAC
Source organism: Allium fistulosum (assembly GCA_030737815.1). Lineage (NCBI taxonomy): Eukaryota > Viridiplantae > Streptophyta > Magnoliopsida > Asparagales > Amaryllidaceae > Allium > Allium fistulosum. The sequence goes on along the minus strand of CM060904.1, from coordinate 409,423,864 downwards.
TTTTGTTAGGGTCCTAATTGTTAGGAGAAGGTAACCATACCCACGATGGTTTGGTACCTTTATAAATATAATTTTTATTATAGACTACATCCTCTAAAAAATTATTAATATGTTTTTGTTTAATCAAATTATTATTTGTCTTACGAATCCAAATTTTCATGGTTTTGGTATTCATACTAGACATAGGTAAACTTTTAGTTTTTGTATACAAACAATTTTTTAAATCATTTCCTTTTTGTTTAGAAATATTTTTAAATCCTATTCCATTTCTATTGCCTGATGGTTTAGAAGTTTTGATAAGGTTTTCCAAATCTTGTTTCCCTTTATTGAATTTTGACACATTATTTGTAATTTATCTAATTTTTCTTTTAATTCTAAATTTTCAATTTTCAATATTTCAATATTGCTTTTCAAGTTGACTATTTCTTTTAGTAGATCATCCTTTACTATTTTAGCGTTTTTAAAATCAATAGTAATAGCCTTACTTTCTATCAAATTATTTTTAATTTTTTCTTGAGATAATTCTAGTTCTTCTTCTAAGATAATTTTTTCATCTTTTGACATTCCTAGTTCAAGTTCTAATCTATTTATTTTAGCTATATATTCTTTGTTCAATTTTTTAATTTGCCTAAATTTATCATCTAATTCCATGCTAAGTTCTAATAATTCGTCATAACTAAGTTCCGGACATACCTCATCAGTTTTTGCCATAAAACACACATTAGCTTGTTCTCCATCACTATCACTATCACTTTCAGATGATGAAGAATCCTAGTCTTCCCATGTTACTTTGAAAGCCTTATTCTTCTTGAATTTTTCAAATTTGTTCTTCTTTTTATAATTATTGAGTTTAGGGAAATCCTTCTTCGTATGTCCGTATTGATCACATTCATAGCACTTAATTTGAGATAAATTTATTGTGTTGGACTTCCCTTCTTTTTGGAATTTTGTCATCTTTCTAAATTTCTTGAATCTGTTATAATTCTTGGCAATGAAGACTATCTATTCTTCATCTAAATCAGAGTCATCATTTTTTGTTGCTGGAAATGCTATGTTCTTCTTTTCCGAATTTACTTCTTTTCGTGCCTGCAAATTAGCTTCATATGACATTAAATTTCCTATCAACTCTTCAGTTTTGGGAGTAGAGAGATCATTAGCTTCTTCAATAGCTAATACTTTTCTTTCCCAATATGGTGTCAAAGAGTTGAGTATTCGAGAAACTAAATCAAAATCGGTAAATTTAACTCCTAATGCCATAAGATCTTGTTGGATAGTTTGAAATCTAGAATACATATCAACAATAGTTTTATTTTGCTTTATTTTAAATGACGAGAATTGGTTTTGCAAAATTGAAATCTTAGTTTGTTTGACCTTTGTTGTACCTTCGTGTGTGATTTGTAAGGTACGCCAAATGTCAAATGCAGTTGTACATAACATGACACGTGAAAATTCATTTTTATCTAGAGAACAAAATAAAACGTTCATAGCTTTAGCATTATTTGATGCTAAGGTCTTTTGTGCATCGGTCCATGTGTTCATAGCAGTAGTAGGTGCTTCATATTTATCTTGAGTTGCTGACCAAATTTTTAGACCATTAGCTTCCATAAAAATTCTCATACGTGTTGACCAGTATGCATAGTTAGAACCATTAAAAAGTGGGGGTCGTGCTGTGGATTGTCCTTCTTGAAAAATACTTGCCATATCAAAATGATTCAAAAACGTGTTACTGTAATTTGATCAAACCTTGCTCTGATACCAAATGAAAGTCTATAGTATGGTGGATCGATTATACAAATGACAAGTATATGACTAATTTAAACTATATTGTATCAATATTAAAATATGCAAATAAGAGTAATCACACCAGGGATTTTATACTGGTTCGGACCTCCCGTCCTACGTCCAGTCCCGAAGCTCCTCTTCGGAATTTCGTTTCACCGAATAACCCTCACTTCACCCGGAGGAACAGGTTTACAATAGCAGAGTTTCTTTGTCAACCGTGTGTTCTCTATTACACGGATTTTGAATATATAGTGCAAATGCTTCCAATATATATATCTAGAGATTGTTGTCTATGAGGAACTGTATATTTGGAAGAGTAGAGTACAAGTATAGATTGCTAGAGATCAAGAATATATCTGAGTATAAGAGTAGAAAGCGCAAGTCAGTCAGGTAGGTTTTTTCTCTTGAATTCCTAATGTTATTTATAGCGGTAGAGAGATCCTTTGTGTAGTTGCATTTGTTAGTAAGTGCTCTAAGGTTGCTTCTAATGGTGATGAAGAGTTGCAGTGAAGAGGAGCGATCGGTCTTTTCAATTGTGACAGTTGTATTTTGAATATACATAGCCGAGTTCAAAATCAGACGTCTGGAAAATGTTTCAGACGTCTGGCTCTCATATATTTTTTGTATATGGTTGCTTTTCAGACGTCTGAGTATATTAACCAGACGTCTGATTTGCGAACCTGAGAATTCAGTCAGACGTCTGGTTAGTGCACTCAGACGTTTGGATTTGTTCATATTGCTTTTCCTATGCCTGTATCATTCCTCTTCCGATTCTCTCGACTTGTAGCCTCTTGATACTTCTTTTGAGTCTTGTTCTAGTCTCTTTGGTGATGTTGCTTTATCAATTACCTGTAAATATAGATATATATGCATATTCGATTTCCATTGTATAGTTGTTATCATCGAAACCATAGAATTGATTTCCTAACAGCTTTTGCATCAATACGTACCCGATTAGGTTTGACATCCGGTTAGCTTTTGCACCAATACTTACCCGATTAGGTTTGACATTCAGTTAGCTTTTGCAACCATACATACCGAATTAGGTTTGGCATCCGGTTCGCTTTTGCATTCTGTGGTATGCTTGGTTACACAATATATCTCAGGTATATATTGGATTTCATCTGTACCTAATTAGGTTTGGCCTTCAGTTAGCTTTTACATCAATACATACCCAATTAGATTTGGCATCCATTCAGTTTTTGCACCAATACATACCCAAGTAGATTTGGCACCTGGTAGCTTTTGTGTTTGATGGTATGCTCGGTTAAATAATATATCTTGGGTATAGATTGGTTTCCATTTGTACCTGATTAGGTTTGGCATCCAGTTAGCGTTTGCATCAATAGGTACCCTATTATGTTTGGCACTAGGTTAGTTTTGCACCAATATGTACCCGATTAGGTTTGGCATCCGTTTAGCTGCATCCATACATACCCGATTAATTTTGACATCCGATTTGCTTTTGCATCAATAGGTACCCGATTAGGTTTGACATTCAGCTAGCTTTTGTATCAATATATACCTGACTAGGTTTGACATTCAATTAACTTTTGCAACAATACGTACCCGATTAGGTTTGACATCCTATTAGCTTTTGCATTCGGTGGTATGATTGATTAAACAATATATCTTGTGTATAGATTGGTTTACATTCGTACTCAATTAATTGATGTATAATATGATTTTTTTTTACCTGTTGCTATTTCTTCATTAATTGAAGCTTGATGAGCAAGATAAGATGATCAATTATGTTGTCAATAACTAGAAGATATAGGTGGCATGGCAAGTAGTGAGTTATTACGTGGTGATGTTAGTTAGTTTGTTCAATATTAGAATCGATTTTAGGTGGTAGTATCAGTTTTGGCATGATATTAGTATCAGTGTTAGGTATTACAAAGTATGGTATCGATTTTTGCATGCTATTAGTATCTGTATAAGTTCCAAGTATAACAAAATATGGTATCGGTTTTTGCATTCTATTAGTACCAGTATTAGTTTTAGGTATAAAGAAAAATATAGTATTAGTTCTTGGATAATATTAGTATTAATTTCAGCTATAACAAAATATAATACCAGTTTGAGGTATAGGAAAATATGGTATCAGGTTTTGCATATTATTAATATTAGTTTCTGGTATAACTAGAAATAAAATATAGTCATAATATAGTATCACATTTAGGTAAAGTTACACAAATCTAATGTTTACAACGTTAGAAATAAAATCACTGTTTTTACAACAAATTGACAAAATTTCAACAAGTGTTCATTTCTACATTAAAACAAAGCTAATTTCAATTAGTTTTAAGACAACATTACAAATGCATATTAGTTGAACTGAACATCAAAGTAATTTTTACAACAAATTTAATTCTTTATATTTTCTTTTTCTTCCAGTCTTGACATGAAATCGGATAAATTCCAACAGTGATCATTATTTGTCAATATCTCTAACATTACACATGTTCAGGTTGTACCTTGATCGGAATTTGGCATTTGTTCAGTGATATGATAAATATCATGAAATATATTTCATAATCAACCATGTTTAAAGCAAAATATATTATTAGTATCAGTCTGCATCACTTGTAGTATCAGGTATGTAACAAGTATATAACATTGTATTTAAGAGATAATGGTGCAAACAGGTCATATGCTTTAAAATGAAATAATTTACAATTTTATTATCAATGTTAGCATCAGTTTTAGTATCAGTTTTAATGCCTATAGGTATCATTTTTAAGATCGGCGATAATTGTTTTAATTTTGTTTTAATTATATACAGTTTAAGTACTAGTTTTTATGCCAATAGGTATCAATTTTTATGCCTACAGGTATCAGTTTGTGTGCCTGTAGGTATCAGTTTTGTTCTGAAGAAAATTGTTGCTAAAATGAAAGAAAACAGCTTCTGTATCGATCGATTCAATTCAATGTACTAGGCATATAAAGATGTATAGTACTTTATATAAAAGATTATAAAGCAAACACATAAAAAATTCTAAACATTAAGTAACTATCATTTCAGTATTACTATTAGTTTTAGTTCTAGATCAATTTTGTTGTCAGTTGGTATCATTTTTAATAGAAAAAATAATATATTTGATACTGGTAACGAATTCATAAGATATCAAACATTTAATCATGATATATTGTAATATTATGCATTTCCATCTCCATACAGCAGGGACCAATTTCAACCTATAAAGAATTACGTAATCTCCTTCCATAAAGTTGAAAATAAGGGTACATATACAAACTATTATATAATATAATTCTAGCAACAATAAAAATCACCTGAGTCGGAACCATAGTGTTGACTTCCATTAACATAGCAGAAGAAGCCATTACAGTCCATCTTTCTTCTTCTTCTTCTTGGCCACTCTCCTTCCTCTCTTCCTTCTATCTTTATGACTGTTAATCTTCTCCTTAATCGACATATCTTTAGCTGCGATTTCGTTATCGACACTCCAGACATTTTCTTTCTTCTTCGACTGAGCTTTCATTCTATTTTTGGTGTGAGATTCGTAGGATGATTTGCATGAAATTAAAGAGATTTGATTAGGGTTTTGGGTTTGTATTTGGGTGTAATTTAAAGAGGGTTTAGGGAGGAAAGCTATGAACCGGTTTGGGAGGAGTTGGGTTTGGAGTTGCATTTTTTGAATTGAAGAGTGAGTTGGAAATTGAAGGAGAGTGTCAAATGGAAGGAAATAAAAAGGTAAGGAAAATGATTTATTTCGTAATAGGCTTTGGGTCCGTCCTTCTAGAACAAAAAGGTGTGTGGCCTTGTGCTTAATTTATTAAGATAATTTGTCCTTTAAATTTTTTTCCCCAATTCTTTTTAAGATTATCTATTAACTGAGATGCATTGGTCCTTTTATACAAAAGAAAGATATCTTAAGTAATACTAGTATTAATTGCAATATATGTGCATCTAATAGCTAGATATATATTTATTTTTTGATAGAAAATTAATAGATGAATCCTTGTTTTAAATGCAAAAGCTTTGGTCACAACACTTGTATTTCAAACCGTATTATTGGTGGTGTCGGTTGCTAATTGATAGTGAAATTCCATTGGTGAGTGGTTGGAAAGGAGCTGGTGGTGGAGGTTGCAACCGATGGTGAGATTCCATTGATAGATGAGGATATTTTTGAAATTTCAAAAAGACACCATGTAAATTCTATTCAGTGAATTCTCCTTTTTAGTAGTAGAGAAGGGATGTTAAATATAAATAGCTGTAAGCATATGGTGGTAAGGAAAATTAATAAAAATAAAGTTTTAGTAATAGTTCAAAGACATATGTAGTCATACAATTTGCATACAATTTGCATTACTGTGCAAGTTAATATTGTCAAAATACTAAAATGCTTATTGAATAAAATATTATAGTTTCTATTTAGTCACTATTGCTTAAATAGACCAACAAATTATTATTATTGTAATTAAAGATATTATGAAATCTCAAGAATACATAATGGATTGAAGCGGGTTTTCAAAGCCCCAATCCGAGTCGATCATAGACCCGATGCTTTCAAGAGAAGAACATGGTATTATCTATACCGATGAATCAATGGAATAAGCCTTGACGGTCTGAAATCAACATAGGTCTATCAGACATAGATCCTTAACTCGTCCAGTTGTCATAAATGCCTTTAGCATTTGAGTTTTGCTATGTACAGCTGTTTTAGAACGACTCTATTGGGTACTCCTCAACAATTGGTGGGGTTGATTTTTTACTTTCTGTATTTGAATCGTGGACTCCATCACATATTAATTAACCAATAATGGGGCAAGCATGGAGTGCAGTCACATAAGAGAGACTTTTGCTAGCAAATTTGTTAATGTCTTACAAGTTAGTAATAAACTTTTTTGTTTACTGAGTGTTATTAAATTTGCATTTTTATATAAAAATTATTGTTTGTATAGATAAATGATTTTAGTTCTAATCTAACTATGATATAAATTTCTACTTCTTATGATATCATAAGAAGTATGGTTCAAAAAAAAACTACAAACTGAAAAATGCATATTTTAATTGAAAAGAAAAATAATGTTTGAATTGAAAAAAGAAAGCCTCACAATGAGGTTCTAAAGATCATGGATTTGAACCCTTGAGACAACAAAATAAGTGTTCTCCTTAAATTTAGTACCACTCATATTCTCAAAATTTTAAAAAGAAAGCCGCAAGTATTTATCTAAAAGAGATACAATTTTTTTTCCTTTTTGTTTTATGTTTGTTTTAAAGAAAAAAGCAAAGTCTAAATCCTAAAGTGTATTTTTTGAGAATGCACTTTATAAGAAGTATGGTTTCTAATGGAAAAAATTCAAATTTCAATCTAAAAACTTTAATTCTTTTAAAAATAAAATAATTTCTCAACACAAACACTTTCATTTATTCATAACTATCCATATTTTAGTTTTCAAAGACAAATATTTTTAGATTTCTAAAAAATACTATTTTCTAAATATATCCGAATATTTTTGAATCCATGAATAGGGATACAAGCTTGCATTTGAGATGTTTGTAGATAGTGAATGCATAATCGAATGTGGTTTTTAATTTTGGATACAGTATTGGACTAGTTTGCATCCGTTAATAGTACTACTGGTATTTTTGAAGGTAATAAGAAATATTAAGATGGAACATGAACCATATCTTTATAATAACTAGAAAAGTGTACTATCAAATTTTAATGCATTTTGGTTAAAAAAAATTAATCTAATTTAATCACTTAGACATATGCACTACATCAAAATCTTTATAACTTTTTAACATTAAAAAAACGATTTTCTATGAAAGTTTATCTTACATACAGTTCTACAAAGGAAAAAAATAAAATAAACTCTTCATTCCTAATAAGAAGATGTTGATTTTCAAAAGAGAGCACTTTATTTAAGCAAAGGATATAATTTTCCATTTGAGGAGGAAAGAGGGCTTTTTGCTAGAAAGGAATATAATCTTCCTTTGATTGAGGATGTGCCTATATTTTCGAAAGAGGAAGACACAATGTAAAAGAATACATTGTTCCTTTTTTAGGAAGAAATATTTTTTAAAAGCAATTTCTTTAAAAGAAAGATATTCATCTTAAAAGCAATTACATCTTCCTACTAACTACACATGGACCAAATATTTTAATATAAACTTATGGCTAATATTAGGGGACTACAAATGATGTTAAATAAAGGGGACTATTAACCCTAGCTCATATATATATATATATGTCTGTGTGTGGGCGCGCACGCATATGTATATATGTGTGCGTGTATATATGTGATAACTAAAGTTAAAACAAAAAAGGAAAAATTTGAACATTAGTGTAACACCCTGTAAAATCAACCTTAATTAATTAAGTAAATTAAAAGAAATTTAACTAATTGAAGTAGGGATAAAAATGAATATTTTACAAATGTTGAAATTTGACACGAAAGTTATCCTACTGCGTTCGTAGCAAAATTTTGATCTATTTCCATATATAATATACTAAAAACGGAGCTCAAACGAAGAAGTTATAAACATTGAAGTTTTTAAATTTAAATAAATTTAGTTCAAATTCAAATTCAAATGAGTATTTAAATTTAAACTTTGAATTTCAAAAATTAAATGTAGAATACTTGTGAGTTAAGTAAACGTTAAATTAAACAGTTAATGTTAAAAGTTAATTAGGAAATAAAATAATCAAACAATGAAAATAAACAAAACGCTCCCAAAAAAATAGAGCGGTCGACCAGTGCGATCCAACCGGTCGACCGTCAGAGATTGACCAGTCTATAGGGGGTGGTCGACCGTTAGATATGGTGGCGGCTAGGGTTTTCGACGGTTAAATGCTCCAGATTTATCCGTTTTCAACCCAGTTTCATCCTACGATTCTGGTATGTTTCAACCTTTATAAATTGAACCCTACCCTCTCTACTTTAATTTACAAATATTGTGGATACATCAACAAAGCTTTGTCGGTGCATTTCTTCTTAGATTCAAAAAACACTATTAGGGTTTCAGGTAAGAAATCCTATATACCTGTCTTTTATTATTATTTAATTTCTAAACCTCTTCTTCTCCAACCTTTCTGAATCTAATATATATACAAATCCCTTGTTGTATATATCAAAAAGGAGAGATGTGATATAGTTTTTCTATTTTAGTAGTCGAATAATTTAGTTTGAATTTGATATATTCCTTGGGGAGTTTGGGATTATGAAAAAATCATATTAAAAATCCCCAAAATTCCCCCAAAGAGAAATGTCGATTCTTAGGATTGGAATCTTAATTGTTTTGTGTTAAAACAATGGAGTTTTGTGGATTTTGCAATTTATGTATTCTACTTTCTATTCTACTTCTTATTATTCTTCTCTAGATCTGATTAAAAGATTTAATTAAGAAAAGGCATGTAAAGGAAGAATCTTTATTCGTAGTTTACACCGCCTATTTCTATAAAATTTACTAAAATTTCTCTTATCTAAACTCATGTAAAAGAAGTTAAATAGAGCATAGAATTGATTAAATTGTAAGTTTCCGTTTTAGGTTTATTCCATTGTTTTAATATAAGATAAGTTGGCTTTAGGTTCTATATACAAGTCTATTTATTGCAATTTTGTATATGAGTATTGAATCCTTGTTATGAATATTAGATCCCCTGTTATGGATGTTAGAATTCAGACATTATTGGTAAAATATAAGAAAAGGGAAAGACTTGTATTATTATGGTTAAAAAGGAATTTAAATTTAACGTTAGTTAGGGCGTAATCTCCGCGCTTAGAATAATAAATGTGTATTTATTTATATATTAATTAGCATAATAAATGTATAATTATAACATATTAATTGCATAGTTAATTAGGTAATAGTTGTCATTAAATCCCCTTTAGGAAAATAATTAATATTGGAGGTGTAATAAGGAAGATTCCTTATAAGGCCTTGACTATAAATCAGTGCGATGAGTATTATATATATAGAGTGAAATTTAAATTATGGTTATGTCATAGTAATGCGAAGTTAGTTAAAAGGGTACACAGAAGCCTGCCCAACTAATCTGGCTACTAGCAGTGTGACATTGGGGCTAATGTGTGACATCGCCTATGATAAATAACTACGATGAGCGAGGTTAGTCCCAATTCTGTAAGCGTAAATCTGCCTAGCTAATCTGGCTACCAGTAACTATAGATAGTCGGGCTAACGTGAGACGTCACCATGGGCACGTGTCATAAAGCGAAGTACCTGCTTCGGGGTTTTAAGGTATTAAATGGTTGTTTGAGGGCCTACCTGTTTTCCCCAAATGAAGTATTGAATGATCGGGATTGGGTTTAAGCATGGTTAAGGATGTCTCAGAAAGGTTCACTTCAATCCGAAGTATTAAGTGATCGAAGAGATTTCAGTGCAATGTCAGCTATATAGATACCTATATGGAGTCCGCCTTGGAAATAGGTATTAAATGATGTGGACCTACCTTATTTAAGGTCTTAAATAATCAAAATCTGCCTATTTTCCCTGAAAGGTATTAAGTGGCTTGGGTTCTATCTCTCGCATTGTTAGATATTTATGACATTGGTTATGGGTTATAGGATTGGGAAACTTGCTTCAGGAATGAAAGGTATTAAGTGGTTGTTTGAGGACCTGCCTCCTTTCCTTATATGAAATATTAAATGGTTTAGTTACATATGATATATTCTTATTTAAATTGTACCAGCCAAGTACTGAAATGGTAAGGCTCGAGATTTGTATTCACCAAACACTTGTTGTTCCGACTCCTTCCTCATTACAACACAGGTTAGAGAAAGAGTTGGTGATGCTTGAAGATGGCGAGAGTGAAGCTTGTGGCAGTTACTATCCATCTTTTTGTGTTATTTTCTATTGTACCCATGAAATTTATTTTTGAACAAAATGTTGTAATGGTTGACATTATGTAATGTTTTATAACATTTAAAATTATTTGAAATAAATGGGTACTATTATTGTTATTATATTTTATTCCTTCCTCTGTGAGTTCTGAAAAAATAGATAGATAGCTCTATTTTGTTATTTTTACCAACCAATGGCCAGCTTTAGAACGGGTCTAAGTATCGATAGGCCTTTTCTGGGTTGGAATTTAGGCCTATTCCGGAGCAAGTTGTTACATTTGGTATCTGAGCTTAGGTTACCTGATTAACGGGGAAAAGTAGACATAGGAGTGGCATATTTGTTATTTTTGAAAATATTTTTCAAAAACCTTACTATATATACACGAACTTATTTTGAATTTACGCTTGACTCTATATATTCTAACCATAGAAGTAGTTTATACCATATTTCGAAAGGGTGGGCGAAGCAACTATGAGTTGGAAAAATAAATAGAGTTAAATCTTTATTGGACCTAGACTTCCTTATCATTATGGACCCTATAGGCATATTAAATAATAGGGATAGGAATCGTAAAAGGAAAGACGGTAACTCCAAAAATTTAATAGGTAATGAATGAGCAATAAGTAAGGAGTTAAAGGAAATTAAACAGATTAACGAGACAATTAAGGTAATTATGGGAAGATAAAGAAGAAGTTAAATAGGTAAAGTTGAATAAAAGATAAATGTCTTTAGGAAACGTCCGTTAAGATAGCAAACAAGTAATACAGACAAAGTGACATCTATGAGAGTAGTAAATATAAATTTTAGGTAATAGTTAGATGTTATAAAGCATAGTATTCATATGGAAGAAAGAATATAGTAGTGAAACCAGCTTACATAAGAAGGTGAACATTAATCACCATAAGAAGATAAACAGATTAGATGATTATATGGGGAGTCCAACTGAAGAACAATCAAAGCCAATTTTTAAAATGGGGCTTTGCACGAAAGGTCCCTATTTCTGATGGTGTTACAAGAAAAGTCCCTGTAGAAACAAGTATGTAAATTAAGTCCCTGTTTTTTCTAAATAAGAAAACGCAAGTTAGCTTGCGCTTTTTAAATTTTCAAAATTTTCAAAATTTTCAAAATCAGAAAGCGCAAACTAGCTTGCGCTTTCCTGATAGAAAGCGCAAGTTACCTTGCGCTTTTCAAAACTTTTAAAAGTTTTAAAATTTTCGTAAAAATTTCAAAATTAGAAAGCGCAAACTAGCTTGCGCTTTCCTGATAGAAAGCGCAAGTTACCTTGCGCTTTTCAAAAATTTTAAAAGTTTTAAAATTTTAAAAAAATTTCAAAATTAGAAAGCGCAAACCAGCTTGTGCTTTTCTGATAAAAAGTGCAAGTTACCTTGCGCTTTTCAAAATTTTTAAAATTTCCAAAAATTTCAAAAATTTCGAAAAATATTTCAAAATTAGAAAAGTGCAAGTTATCTTGCATTTTCTATTAGAAAACTGCAAGACACTTTGCGTTTTTTTATTTTTGAAAAATAGGGACCAAATTTACATATTCATTTCTATAGGGACTTTTTGTATAACAACATAAAAAACAGGGACCCGTGACTCTTTTCTTGTTTTAAAATTCTACCCCTTGAGAAAAAAAGTGGTAAAGAGATTTTTGAAAATTTCTTGAAAGTTTTGAATGAGATTTTTCAAAATATTATTAAGTGAAATCTTATGTATTGCAAGTTAAATTTTTTTGATAGAAAGTGATTTTTGATGGCTTTGGAAATATACTACCGTTTGTAAAAAGTTTAGAAAGAAGTGGTGAAACATTTTAAAAGCATAATGGAGGATGATTTTTAATTCCTTGAAAAATTTAAAAAAGAGAAGGTTCTCATTTGTTAACTTCTCAATTTAAAATTTGTTGAATTACAAGTTTTCAACTTATGGATTCTTCGTTTTTGGATTCTTCTAATTTTACAATTTCTTTTACTTTATAAATTTGGAAGTTGTTATTTTAAAAAGAGCAAGGAAGTTTGGAGATTTATAATTTATAAATAGTTGAGTTAGAAAGTTCTAGGTTAAAAGGAAATTGCATTCTTAAAGTTCTTTGTTTAATTATTAAACCAAAAGTTTTTGCTCCAAAAGATTTTTTATAAGGGAATTTTCTTCTGTGCATGATTTTTCCTACCTTATAAAATTAGAGTTTCTTTTCCTTTAATTTCTTTTTAAAGGGTGTACAAATAGAAAAGACATTTGATCAATATAGGATGGAATTGGGAATTTTAATCTAGTAATAAATGATATAGAAGAGGAGTAATAGGAATAAGATAAGCGTTACCTTTGTCTACACCATTTTTCCATCGTTTAAAGTTATAAAAAGGTATCTTTGACAATTGAAAGGACTTGAATGATGATTAATAAATGAATTAGGTATTTTTGGAAAAGCAATTGTGTAAAGATGAGAATTTTATATATGCATTTTTTTAATTCAAATACATAACTTGTTTGAATAAGGATATTATTGGCATTGATAAGAAAATGAATGCAGGGAACTTTAAGAGTTTTGAACAAAGTTACAAAAACTACCTTGTCAAATAACGGTATATTTGAGTAATAAGGTAATAGATATTAATCTACATTTTCGAATGATATACTGTTATTTTAAAATGATAATTGAGGAAAAATTATTATTTTGGAAATGATAATTCGTGTGACTAGAAAACTCTTTGGAATAATAAAGGTTTAATTTATTATTTTAGGATGATAATTGAGCTTTGAATGTTTGTGTAAGAGATCCCATTTTAGAAAGGAGTAAGTCTTTATTTTAGTAAGTCATAGAAAAGGGAAGTTTTCTATTGTTCCTTTTTGAAAAATAAGCAGCCTTTGAATGATATGAATTGGAATTCTATCTTCTAAAGATATAAATATTTGATGAAGAAAGTTTTAAAATGAGAAATTATTCTGCTCCTATTTAGGAAGAAATTTTGAATTCTTGGTAAAAGTTTCTAAGTTTATATTTTTAAAGAATGAAATTTTGAGTTTGCTACTTCATGTTTGTGAAATTTTAAGTTTTACAATAAATGAGGTAATAAATACCGATTTTGAAATAAGTTTATTTTATAAAAAAGTTTATTTAAAATTATTTTGTATGACTACTAAAATTCTAGTTTTATAAAAAATAGTCTTTATGGAGTAGATAGGGGTCAAACCTAGGTATGGTAGATACAGGTTTATAGGATATGAATAAAATTGGAATAGAGTGTACAACCTGATCTGGAAATTTAAAATCAGTCCCAAACCTTTATTTGAAGAAGTTGGTAAAGTGTAAAGATATTTCAGATCTATAGTTGGATTGTAAATTATGTTGCCCTAGATAGCTCTTAGTAACTTTCTATGTTTTAATTTATTTAGAGCAGTTTCCGTGTAATTTCCATAAATTATCCAATTTCAAAATATGTATAAAAGTGCATTGTTTGAAGTAACAAGGAATAAACTAAAAAGGAAAGAGATGTGTAAGAGATAGATATCCTTTTCCTAGTATACACTGTCTATTTCAATAAAAAGAAAAGAAATAATTCCTTGCAATTTCAAACAAAGAAAAATCTCACTTGCGGTTAATTTATGAGAAATTATGACGGTAATCTTTTTAGAAGAATAGCTTCGATAAAATAAAATACGAAAATGAGCATTTTAGTTGTAGAAATTGTTAGTTAGAAATATATACATGTATAGCCACGCTTAACGACTAGAATATATATAGATAACATAGATTACGACTACATGCGTATTAGTTAGTAATTATTGAATTATGATTTATGGACATTAATTACAAATTTAACAGGCAATAAATTTGTAATTAAGGAGAGGAAAAAGGAAGTAAATGGGGACTAATATGGCATTTATGGAAGGAAGAAATTTGAGTAAAGAATGGATTTTGGAAACCCGAAAAAGGTTAAAGGGATTAAAAAAAGGATTAATAATGGTCCAATTTTGATAGTAGCGATCAAATGCTATGAATATTAATTGACGCAATGGATGGACCACATTTATTAAAATTCGAAAAGGAAAATTAAGGAAAATGGATAATAGTGAATGACATATTAAAATAGCCATCTTAACTTAGTAAGATATATTAGGACCTCAACACCATTTGCATCAGTTGATAATAAATGGCTGCTTCCTGCAAAATTTTCTTTCAGAGTTTTTTGGATTGTAGTCGCTAGTTGTCTCCCCTAGCTATTGGAAAAGTGTATGATGTGGCGTATGATATCCTGTTTTATTTCTGTGTTGAGTTTATGAATGGTATTAAACAACTTGATAAATATGTACACATTGAGAAGAAAATTGTATAAGGAAATTTTATTGGGACACTTAACTAGCGGTAAACCATAAGTAATACTGGGAGTTAATGAGGAAATTAGGTTAGCAACCTAAAGTAAATGAATGTTTCAATCTCAAAACTTTAGAATTTTGGGAAAAATAAAATTTACTTCACAAACTGGCACTATTCAAGGAAAAGATAAAATTGATAGGAATGTAAAGAGAATTTCCTACTGATTAAGGATGAGGAAGAAGATAATAAGAATTTTCAGTTAGAAGCAATAAAACTGCATCGTTTCTGACGCAGCTTTATGGAGTTATGGTTTGCGTCGTAAGTGATAGGGACCCTTAGTTTACTAGCAAATTTTGGAGGAGTTTGCTGGTAGATTTAGGAACTATCTTTAGGAACTTTGTTAAAGCTGAGCATCCCTTACCAATTGAAGACGAATGGACAAACTGAAGGAATGAATATGAACTTCGAGGATTTATTCATAGCTTGCATCTTGGACTTTGGAGGACATTAGGAGCAGCACTTACCTTTAGTAGAATTCACATAAGTAGTAGTCATCAATAGATGATTGATATGACACCCTTGAAGTACTTTTTGGGAGGCCATACAAATCGCCAAATTATGGATGAGAAACCACCAACATATTCTACTCGGACCATATTTGAATTGCGAGATTTGGGAAAGTTAGAATTGATTAGGCAGCATGTAAAGGTCGTAAGATTTGGATAATTGGAAAAGTTTGCATCATATTTATTGGGCCTTCCCCAATATTGGGGAAAAATAAGAAAACTTTATATTGTTAGAGTCCATGACCTTTTTCACGTTTTTCATTTGAGGAAATACTTTCATAGCATAACAACTATGACAGACCCTAATCAATTGGGGGATTTTGAGATGGTGCCATTGACGTCCTGTGCTACTATAGGCATTGTGGAGCACAGAACTAGGAAGCTACGAAATAAAGAAATTAGATTAGTCCAAGTATAATGGGGAGAAAATCCAGTGGAAGATATGAGAACTTCTTATCCTAAGCCATTATCTAGTAAATTTTCTCTCCAAAATTAGGATTTTGGTTGCATCGTGATTACTAGATTGGATGGTAAGAGATGGTTGCTATACTTTTTCACCATCACTTATCACTCATCACTCATATTACAATTTTATGCATATTTATGGTATTTGCATATATATTTGCATAACACGATTACACACTCACGCTAGAATTGAGCTCATTATTAACATGTCTGCAGTACATAATCAT
Source organism: Allium fistulosum (assembly GCA_030737815.1). Taxonomy (NCBI): domain Eukaryota; kingdom Viridiplantae; phylum Streptophyta; class Magnoliopsida; order Asparagales; family Amaryllidaceae; genus Allium; species Allium fistulosum. Next base: position 409,407,679 of record CM060904.1, on the reverse strand, counting down.
ATTGCACTTTGGTTGAGTAGATAGTTGTGTAGATAACTTGGTTATATAACATGTATATTATTGCATGTTACGTTGTTCGTCCCTTAAAATATTTTAGGATGAAATCCATTTTAAGAGGAGGAGAATGTAACATCCTAAAATCAAACCTAATTAAATAAGTAAATTAAGAAAAATTCAATTAATTAGGGTAGGGATAAAAATGGAAATTTTATAGAAGTTAGAATTTGACTATGAAAGTTATGCCATTGCATTCGTCGTAAAGTTTCGATCAATTTTCATATATAATGTGCTAAAAACGGAGCTCAAACAAAGAAGTTATGAGCATTTGAAGTTTTCAAATTTAATTTAATTTAGTTCGAATTCAAATTCAAATGAGTATTTAAATTTAGAGTTTGAATTTCAAAAATTAACAGTAGAATTACTTCGGGGTTACATAAACGTTAAGTTAAACAGTTAACATTAGTTGTAAATTAGGGAATAAAATAATCAGACAACGGAAACAAACAAAACGCTCCCAAAATAATAGGCCGGTCGACCAGTGCGACCAACCGTTTGACCTCTAGCAGTCGACCGGTCTATAGGAGGCGGTCGACCACTACATATGGTGGCGGCTAGGGTTTTTTGATGGTTAAATGCTCCAAATTTATCCATTTTCAACCGAGTTTATCCTACGATTCTGGTACATTTCAACCTCTATAAATAAAACTCTACCCTCTCCACTTTCATTTACAAATATTTTGGGAACATCAATAAAGCTTTGTCAGTTCATCTCTTCTTAGATTCAGAAAACACCATTAGGGTTTCTGGCAAGAAATTATATATACCTATTTTGTTTATTATTTAATTTCTAAACCTCTTCTCGTCCAACCTTTCTGAATCTAATATATACACAAATCATGTGATGTATATATCAAAAAGAAGAGATCTGAAGGATATTATAATGGACATTGCAAATCCAAAGAGAAGCAAAGCTAAGGACCAACAATGAGTGGAAATTTTAGTTTTTCTATTTTAGTAGTTGAATAGTATAGTTTGGATTTGATATATGCCTTGGGGAGTTTTGGATTATGGAAACATCATATTAAAAATCCAAAAATTACCCTAAAGTGAAATTTAAATTCTTAGAATTGAAATCTTAATCATTTTGTGTTAAAATAATGGAGTTTTATGGATTTTGCAGTTTATGTATTCTACCTTTTGTTCCACTTCTTATTCTTCTTAACCATATCTGATTAAGGGATTTAACTGAGAAATTGTGTGTAAATAATGAATCTTTATTCGTAGTTTACACCACCTATTTCTATAAAATTTACTAAGTTTCCTTCTCTAAACTCATGTAAAAGAAGTTGAATAGAGCGTAGAATTGATTAAATTGTAAGTTTCCATTTTAGGTTTATTCCATTGTTTTAATATAAGATAAGTTGGATTTAGATTCTATATACAACTCTATTTATTGCAATTTTGGATATGAGTATTCAATCCTTGTTATGGATATTAGAATCCCTTGTTATGGATATTGGAATTTGGACATTATTGGTAAAATGAAAGAACAAGGAAAGACTTGTATTATTAAGGTTGAAAAAGAATTTACATTCAACGTTAGTTAGGGCGTAATTTCCGCATGGTAATAAATGCGTATTTATTTATATATTTATTAGCATAATAAACGTATAATTATAACATATTAATTGCATAGTTAATTAGGTAATAATTGTCATTAAATCCTCCTTAGGAAAGTGATTGATATTTGAGGAGTAATAAGGAAGATTCTTTATAAGGCCTTAATTGTGAATCAGTGAGATCAGTATTATATATATAGTGGAATTTAAATTATGGCTAAGTCATAATGATGCAAGGTCAGTCAAAAGGGTATACAGCAGTCTGACCAGCTAATCTGACTACCAGCAGTGTGATCTTAGGGCTGATGTGAGACATCACCTATGATAAGTTACTATGATGACACGAGGTTAGTCCCAATTTTGTAAGGCTAAATCTGCACAGCTAATCTAGCTACCAGTAACTACATATAGTCGGACTAATGTGAGACGTCACCGTAGGTACGGGTCATATAGCAAAGGATTTGCTTCATGGTTTTGAGGTATTAAGTGATTGTTTGATGGCCCGCCGCTTTTCCCCAAATGAATTATTAAATGGTCCAGATTGGGTTTAGGCACGTTAAAGATATCTTGGAAAGGTCTGCTTCGATAGGAAGTATTAAGTGACTGAAGAGATTTCCGTGCAATGTAAGTTAGATAGATACCCATGTGAATTTCGCCTTGGGAATACGTATTAAATGATGGGGACCTACCTCAATTGAGGTCTTAAATGGCCATAGTCTGCCTATTTTCCCTTAAAAGGTATTAAGTTGCTTGGGTTATATCTCTCACATTGTTAGATATTTATGATGTTGGTTATGGGTTATAGGATTGGGAAACCTGCTTCGGAAATGGAAGGTATTAAGTGGTTTATTGAAGACCTACCTCCTTTCCTTGTATAAAGAATCAAATGGTTTAATTACGTAAGACACATTCTTATTTAAATTACAATGCCCTAATACTGAAATAGTAAGGCTCAAGATTTCTATTCATCAGCCACCTATTGTTCTGACTCTCTCCTCATTACAACATAGGTTAGAGAAGGAGTTGGTGATGCTTGAAGATGGTGAGAGTGAAGCTTGTGGAAGTTATTATCTATCATTTTGTGTTATTTTCTATTGTACCCATGAAATGTATTTTTGAACAAAATGTTGTAACGTTGATATGATTGATTTACATAGTTCTCTCAACTTGAGAATATCGTTGATCTTCAATATGAAAGCTTTTCTTTGATTATAGTCAAATCATGGCACGACATCCATCGAGTGACTATACTTAGGTCGAGTGGAAATATTGGATGTGAAACACTATTCAAGAGAGGATTCGTCTCCTCAGTTATGTGGGGTTAGTATCACTGTCAACTCAACTCAAAGTCAAAATCTCTAGTCAGAGTAGTTCGGTTAATAATGTTCTTATTAAACCAAATACTTTATGCTTGGGCCATAAAGTCGAGTATGGACGATATAAGAATTTTGACTATTACCAAATTCCATAGGTCCAAAGTGATATAGTTTTAGTGAAGAGAATTGATGCAAATAAAAGTCACAACCAGGTAACCTTAACAAAGTAAAATTATATTTTATTGAACCAAGTAGGCGATAAATTAGAACAAAATGTCACATCATCTGTAAGTGACATGTAAACGTTAACGTTCGAATAGTTCGATATTAATCGTTGACCAAATTTACACCTAGCGAGCCATACAACGAAACGATGAATACTCCTTTGACCAAAACAATTTAATTAATTTGCAATTATTATAAATTAATTAATATTTATGAAATAGTAATTATAAAATTTGATTTTGATTTGATGAACAAATATTATTAAATGTATTTATAATAGGTATAAATATATTAATCAATATACGATATCGACAAGCATTAAATTGGATTTAATTGCAAAATATTTGTTCGAGCTTTAAATGGGTTTAAAACCCATATGGAGGCTAGTTAATTCAGGTCTAACAAGGGTAATAGGTGGTTAGATGATGGGATAGACAGGCTAAGGTTGGATGGCTAAGATAGAAGAGAATTGGTAAGAGATGGTGTAGGATCTTGATCCTAAAATATCTCTAAATTCTCTTCTATATAAACATCTCGACCCACATTTATTTAAGAACTTTTGGAGCCTCCATATGCCCTCTCCTCACGCCGAACTCTCCCCTTTATATCTCTAATTTTCTAAGTTCAAATCAAATCGAATCAAGTGCTATTCGATAGCTGGTGGTCGATGGTTTGGGAACTAGCACTCTTCTAAATTAGAAATCAGTTCAAAGATCGGACCTCGTCATTTCAAGGTGTGCTTACAGGCTTTGGCTATAAGGTATATTCCTAACATGTTTATAAATATTAATCTATATTTATAATGTTAATTTCATATATTATATTGTTAGTTAGGTGATAATTTCAACATATAAATATAGTGTCATAATTTGATTGGTTGCACATATATATGTATATACACTTTTTTTTAAATTTCATGTAAATACACCTATATGTAGCATGACCTAACATTAAAAAACATTTTTTCTTATTTTGAATAATTTAATATATAATATATATAGTTTATAATTTAAATACTACTTCATACTTATGTAAAATATAGAAATATAATTTTTTACATAATGTTGAATAGGTATATTATTTTCGATAGGAACAAAATATTTTCTATATTTGTATATTATTTTTAATAATATTTAAATCAATTAATCATATAAATAATTATATAAATACATATATGTATTGTAAATTATGTTTCATAATTTATAAAATTAGCTTAATACATTTTATAATTTTGGCTAAAAATAAAATCATTTTTTATATTTTAAAATATTTAAATACAAATTGAAAGTTTTAAATAAAATTTTAAATTTTTATAAATTATAAAATTATATAATAAATTTTCAGATTACAAAATTATCATGAAAAATTTTACTAGATCAAAATTTAGTTATGAAAGTATTTTTATTAGTTTTATAAATTTCTATACAGATATTTATTATAATATTTTTTTTTAAATTTAAAATATAAAATATAAAAAACAGAGCTATGCGCATGACCACGTAGTTATATATTAAATATAAATTATTTTATGATTTTTATTTGTATTATATATATTTATTATTATTATTATATATATACATATATTAGTATTTAATATTGTTTGTACCAAAATTGGGCACAACACTCTTCAGAAGTTTTTGAAGAGATAAAGTGAAGAAATTAAATGAAAAAAGAGAAATTATCTAACAAAAACTCCAAATTTCAAAAATGAGAATAATTAAAATGCAGGGAGACACAAGAATTTAGAGTGGTTCGGCGTATAACCTACGTCCACTATGAAGTAGTTTGCTTTATTGATCTTCCTTTGATGTTTACAATCGATTTCAACAAATTATAGCGAATAACAATGATTTTCTGCAGTGAAATTCGTTGTTAGCAGCAGCAATGGAGTTCGGATCTGGATCTGGCGGAGTCCGGGCGTTGGAGATCTCAAAAAGGAAGAAGAACCCCTTTTCTGTTGGCTTTGGGGGTCTATTTATAGGTGTAGGAGGCTGGTATTTCACTCAGATCTCGGGAGACCCTCCCTGGCACGTGACCAGGCCCGCACGCCCAAGCCTGTGAAGTTTCGGTCTGGTCCGTGATCGACACGAACAGATTTCGTATCGATCAAGATTTCATCCAATGGAGTCGAAATTTGGCGTGGACATTCTTTAGCATGCACGTAGTCTTCTGTGAAAATTTCATAGCATTTGGACTTGTAGATTGGGAGATATGATCGATACGAAATGAGGTTTTCGGTAGGCTGTTTCCTTCGACTCGCTTCTGTTTCGACTCGCTTCCATTCGACTCGGTGACGTGGCGCCTGAATCTCACTCTGCCCTTGATGTTGCTTCGAGCGAGTCGAAATGTTCACCGATTGAGTGAGTCGAAGTGTGCCAAGATCGAGCGAGTCGAAGTATGCACTGGTCGAGGGAGTCAAAATGGAGCGTCCTGAGAAGGTTGAGCAGTGGCTTCGCCAATGGAGTCGAAGTTGATTGAATCGATCAGTGGTTCGAATGGAGAGAGTCGAAGAGGGCATCTGAGTGAAGTGAGTCGAAGTAGGTACTTCTGATGGCTGTAAAGCGAGTCGAACCTGAACGACTCAAAGTTGGCCTCTGAGCGAAGCGAGTCGAAGTTCTCGCTTCTGAGTGTTACGAAGCGAGTCGAAGTTCTCGCTTCTGAGTGTGGCGAAGCGAGTCGAAGTTGGCATCTGAGGAATGTGGAGCGAGACGAAGGGAGCGAGTCGAAGGGAGCGAGTCGAACAGTAATTGATTTCATCCAATTTTGTATCGTTCATAACTTGAGCATACGAACTCGGATTGACTTAAGATTTGGAACGTTGGCTCTCATGGCTTAGCTTGTCATGTCCTACCAATTTTGGCTCGATCCGGACTCGGACAAAATTCATCGATATCCATAGTGAGCCTGTGTATAACTGATCTCTAGGACGGGCCGTCATTGATTACTAGTCAATCCCTTGGTGTCACGGCCTTGCCAAAAGGTGGGATAACATTTGCCCCCCAAAGTACGTCTTGTGGAAACATGATGTGCTTTGAAATGCTGCCATCTTTACTCTGAATAGTTACTGTCTTTTCGATGAAAGCTGTAATCTTTGACCGTTCTTCTTGATGATGTAAACCGTTGACTATCGACTGCTGTACCATGTATTGTTGCAACTGATTGTTGTATGCTAGTGGTTACCCGTCTGTTGTTGTAATCGTTATTGGATGAGTTTCTGATTCCTGAAAATCTAGAATATTGAATATTAGTTCGACATTCATGCATATATGTTAACCTGACTCTCGTTGACGTTTGTACGTCCACGAGTCATTGTCAGTTTATTTTGCTTTTTGAATTACGTATCGATCTTCTCCTGAACCGATATGAAATTCGCAGCAAAAACACTCGATGGTTGGTTTTGAATGTTCCTTCGTAACGATCCTCTCCTGAATCGATGTGAAGGGTTGAAACATCGAAGATGATTTTCATTGGATTTATGGATGCGAAGTAAGAATGTCGAGTTGATGGAGTTGGCCTCTTGAAGCCATGATTTGATGGATTCGAACTGAATGTTCGTATCGATGCTCTAGCGAAGGAGTTGGAAACTATGGACACGAACAGGAATTTTGCATCGATAGACGCAGGGTTCGATGGATACGAAGTGCTTGCCCGACTCGGTGATGGACGCGAACTGAACGAGTCGAAGTGGAGCGAGTCGAAGTAAATTTCCCCGATGGCTGTGAGCTGAGCGAGTCGAAATGGAGCGAGTCGAAGCGCGCTTCCCTGATGGATTCGAGCTGCTTGTTTTGCTGCACCGGAGATGGAGTCGAAGTCAAGCGATACGAAGGGGAGCTTCGCATCGATGTATTGGAAACGGAGTCGACATATACAGGAGACGGAGTCGAAGACAAACGATGCGAAGAGGAGCTCCGCATCAACGCACTGAAGAGGGAGTCGAAGCACGTGTTCGAATCCACCGGGATATGAATTGTTTATTCCCCTTACTTTCGAGTCCATATAAATACTTGGACTTAGCTGTTTTTTCACTTTTTACTTTTCGTTATCCTGCCTTGCCTTCGTATCGCTCTGAGACTCGAGAAAAAAAAGAAGAAAAACACTCTCGCCTTCGACTTGATTCATACCTTTGATTATTCAAACCAATTGACAAATTTTAGGTAATTCATTGAGCGAAACCATCACGTAAACAAGGAGACTCGATTCTTAACACCAAATCGATCAGAGTTGTGATTGATCGAAAATTCCTTGGACTCAGCTTCGTGTCGATCTGGAGTAGGGGTTTCGAGATGATGAGGCAGAGGCATTCGTATCGATCGATGGTGGAGCTTCACATCGAGTCGAATGCTTTGAATCTGTGGATCGATACGAAGGGGCTGTATCTGATGGACTCAAAATGATGGCCCTGGATCGAGTCGAAAAGTGTGTCTTTTGATCGAGTCGAAATAGTGGCCTTGGAACGGTTCGAAGTGGAGTGCCTTGAGATCGAGTCAAACTGAAAGTTTGGGACCGAGTTGAACTGCGTAGTTTTTGATCGAGTCGAAGCAGAGGCTTTGGATCGAGTCGAAGTGCGTGGTTTGGGATCGAGTCGAAGTAGAGGCTTCGTTGCGAGTCGAAGCACGTGGCTTCGGACCGAGTCGAAGGACGTGGTCTTGAGTCGAAGCACGTGGTCTTGGATCGAGTCGAACTGCACAACCCCGAACAATCGATTTGAACTCGAGCCTTAGCGAACGATTCGAACTTGAACCTGAGTGATTGTCTTGAACTTGAACTCTTGATGATTGACCATTAATTTTAATTTCGATGAAACCGAAAATTCTAGTGCCTTTGACCACTTAACTCCAACGAGCTTCAGACTTGCTTAACTGGACTTAATTGTTTCACCGCACACCTGATTGCCTATTGAAGTTCATCGATGAAACTGGAACTTACTAAAATAATAACACATTTTAACTCGGACTGATAGCTAACGGCACAGTTGTGACGGTCAGCGATGACGGTCCTTCCAACTGAATTCCGAAGTCTCGTCGTTTACATGCTTTCCTTAATTCGGTTGATCTTCTCAAATAATATATAGTACTGCACTGCACAACACACTCACACACTTTACACTGGGGGATGCACGAGTGTTATTTGTCAGTTTAACAATGATTTTTTATAAGCTAGCTAGTCATGGACCCTTCAAGTTCTCAGCAGCCGGAACTCCTAAGTTCTATTCCTCCAACCATAGAGATACCGGTTATTGAAGCCGAAGTTATAGAGCCAGCTCCGGATGAGCGTCCGGGCTCTCGGTTTATTCTCAATCCAACAGATTCCGTGCTGTCGGGTATCTCCGAAGATATGCTAGGATGGATTTGCTTAAGGCATGGTTTGTCGCTTGACGATGTGCTACTTCCTGGGCCAACTGACAGGCCACACGATCCCCCGGAGGGGTTTACTGCTTTCAACCATCACGCTTGCACAGCGGGGACACTTCCTCCCTTCAATGAATATATAAGGGAGATGTTATCGTTTCTTGGCATAGCCCCATCTCAGCTACATCCCAACGGGTATGCCTTGTTGAACAGCACCTGTGTCCTGTTTATGGAGATCCCCTTTCGACCGCCGAAGCCGATCGAAATCCGATATTTATTCAACGTCAAGAGCCGTGGAGACAGCCCTTCTTTCACCTTCCTGGAGGCGGTCAGAAGATGCCACGTTGTACTGGGATCCTGGGGAAGGCTAAGTTACTATAAAACTGAATGGTTCTACGTTCGGTGCCCCCCTGGATTTGCTGGGCGGTGGTTGGATAGACGTAAGTGTTGCCATTTCTCTCTCGTATTATTGAGATACTAGTAACTAACTTCAAAACTGACATACTTTTCATTTTCTATAGCTACAATCTCTCATCCCGATGGCGCATACTTCAAAGAGCTTGTTCGGATTCTTCAAGCGTTTCCGGGCGAAGAGAGGCACATAGACTTAGTCCTGACCGATAGGAATTTGAGGGTTGTTGGGCTGATAGAACAGAGACAGAGCGTACATCTGGAAGGGATACATAGAGTGGTCCCGAAGAAATGGGTGAAGCGCAAAGCGCCCGCAGTCGTGATCGCCGAAGAAGTTGATCTGGAAAGAACGCATACCGATACCGAGCTCCCAGCTGGGCCTTCTGCCGATGTCCTGGATTCGGGAGGAAGAAGAAAAGGCAAGGCCGCTGCTCACAAACGCCCTAAATCTAAGAGGTTTAAATCCGTGGTCGTGTCTTTACCTTTCCAGGGGATTAGAATTTTGGAGGCTCCTCCCCCGCAAGTGGAGAGTCCTTTTGCAGGGCTTGCTGATATTCCAATCCCGGATTTTGTGTCGTCTCCGCACGATGCCGGGACGGAGGGGCTTGATAGTGCTTTTGAACTGAGCGGGTTGCTTGCTACGAGTGCGGCCGACATTTCCGGTTGGTCGGGGGATTGCACATGCATACACTTCACTACACTGCATGATTCACCACTGTACTTCGCCCGACTTAGGAAGTTACTAACTCTTTCTTCGTTTATCATTTTTAGGTACAATGTCTGGAAGGGGATCGATGCTCGGGAATCTCCGTTCAGCCCGAAAAGCTTCTGGTTACTATGATTCCCGCAGGAGGGATTCAGATAGAGATCGTAATCGCGAATACTCTAACCAGGACAGGTATGGGCGTGACAGAGAGTATAGACATCGATCCAGATCATGCTCTCCTCCTCCTAGACTTCCGTCTCCTTCTCCCGTTCAAACTTCAAATCCACCAGAGCCTCCTCGTCACAGGCCGTCTTCTCATGCTTCTAGGTTCGAAACTCATCTTCAGAGAGTCGAAACCACGGCCTCCATGATTACAGAGCAGGTCCCAGCTGACCCCACAGGAGAAGGGGCCCTTAAATTGGCTCAGATGAAGAAGGATTTTCCGAATATCTGCTTCGATGGTTATGTCTTCCCTCCTCACTTAAAGAGAATTCCATCAGGGGTAGTAGGCACGATGCATGATTTCGTTCACGACATATATACCCAGTACCGAGAGTGGGCAAAGGCCGCCGAAAAAGCTTCCAAAGTGGCCTTTGAGCGAGCCAAAGCGCTCGAGAAGATGGAGACCGAGCTTGCAAAAAGGGATCAGATTATTCAGGTACTCACCGCTGAGTCCGAGTCTTCTCGGAAATCTGAGATTGAGGCCATCAAAAAGGCTGATGAAGCGAAGGCGGAAATGGAGAGGTTGGGGCAGACACATGTTGCCCTGGTGGAGGAGATGGGCCACCGAAACACTAAAGTCACCGCCGAGCGGGATGCGGCGGTTAAGGAACTCAATAAGCTCAAGACCAAATTCACCGACATGGCCAAGGAAAAAGATGATGCGAACAACGCAACCCAAGAGGCGTGCGAACAAGCTGTCCTGCTTAGGGACGAACGGGATGCGGCCGTGGCTAAAGTCCACAAGGTGGAGGCTGAGGTGGAGGAAAAAGTGAAGTCGGCCGAGTCCAGGCTAGAGGCTGACATCAAAGACCTTCTTGTTGTTTACAACGCTAACGTGCTGAGGCACAGGGGTCTAGCCTGGCTCGATGATTTTCCGATGCATCTCTGTAATGCTTGGGGCCGACTGGTCGAGGAGGAGAAGGAGGCGCATCAGGGCAAGTCTGTGGATGAATTCGAATTCGAGAATCGCATTCCGACTGAGGATGAAAAGAAGATTCTCCATGAGTCGATGATTCTGCGTGAGAAGGAAAGACTTGGCACCCAGCACTTTGAAGTGGGAGAGGGTTCTGGAGTTGACCACCATAAAGCAAGTCTTGAAGTTCCCGCGTCAACCCAGCCCGAATCCTCGTCTGCGATCGATCCCCAGGCCGTTCCTGCTTATAATCCAGATCAACCGCAGATGTCTTCGGCTGTAGTGCAAGTCACTGATGTCGCTCTGCCGCCTATGAGTCAAACTGAGGAAGGTATTCTAAACATTCCACATATCTTTCTTAAGTCGAAATCTTCGATCGAGTTAAGTTCTAACAGTTTTCTCATTCTTTGTCCAGTGATTGATGCTGCACATGTCGGGCCTCCTGCTACCCAAGAATTACATCAGACACAGGAGGCTATCGTTACCGAAGCGATCACCACGAGTACAACTGCCCCGCTTGACGACATGCAGGGGAGTACGATTGTGTTTGATGAGCAGTTAATGGAAGAACTCTTTCGTCATCATGGCGATCCTTTAGCTGACTTATCATTCGTCATGGGCGGAGGAGTTCCTGCCACAAGCTCTTCGATGCCGACTACTGACACTCCCAGTGAGACTCGTTCGGGTAATGAAGAGGAAATCTTGGCACAAATTGCCGCTGAAATGGATGCCGCAGCGCATGGTGGCAGTTTTGGAGGTGGGACGACGACACTTGGTCCAGCTCCGCTTAGAATGATATCGCCTGGCGGTACATTTTCTGACACTAGTGTAGCCATGCCATCTTCCACATTTGATCCTATCCCTCCGACTCCGCCCACAGGGAGCATTCCTATCCACTCGAGTTCAGAGGAGGATGTTGATATAATGCCCTCGCCTGAAGACCAACCGCCGAAAAGCAAAGGCTCGAAGAGGAAGATTAGCGGTGGCTCTAGCGGGTCTACACCGAGAAGGAAGCCAAGGAAGAAGAAAGATTAAACATGCTTCCCTGGTTTGTTTTGACTTGCATTTTGTTAGCCGTGTATAGATGCGGGTTCGGCCCCTGCTGGTAGTAATTTTTGGAAACTTGTACACGAACTTCTTTTATAAACAATAGAAATGAAACTTCTCTTTTTTGGATTCTTTTCTGTCATTGTGTATTTGTCCAAGTGTTTCAATATCTGAAGTGTACTTATGAAGTTTTAGCTTTCGAATCAAGTTTGTTTTTGTTCGCCAAGTTCGGAAACTGTGGACATGGTTTGCGACCGAGAAGCGAGTTGAATTTTGACGTCGCATTGCTTCAGTCGATGGTTGATGCTTAAGTCTTGCCCCTAGTCTTGGTGGTGTGTTGTAAAACGTCAGTCAGCAATCGCCCTTTTCTTATAGCATGTCGAGTCTAGTGCCACTGAATGGGTGTTTGAGACAAACAGAGATTGAGTGGTTTATTCATGCTTATTTAATCGTCGACGATCATATCTGCGCTCCGGGGATTTTCTTTCGTTTACTGGCGGTTGGTCACGCCGGCTTAAGTTTCAATTATATGTCCGCGATCTGGGGACTTGGAATTGGCATATGTACTCCGACTTGCGCTCTGGGAGTTTGGAGTTTTATACTTCGATTCAAGCTTCGGGAACTTGAAGTTGGTGTTTACGCTCCGTTACGCATTCTGGGAATCCGGAGTCGATGCTTACACTCCGACTTGCACTCTGGGAGTTCGGAGTTGATGTTTATACTCCGACTTGCAATCTGGGAATCCGGAGTTGATGTTTATACTCTGCTTCGCACTCTGGGAACTCAGAGTTGATGTTTATACTCCGCTTTGCACTCTGGGAACTCGGAGTTTGATGTTTATACCCCGACTCGCACTCTGGGAGTTCGGAGTTGTTGTTTATACTCCAATTCATGCTCTGGGAATACGGAGTTGATGTTTATACTCCGCTTCGCACTCTGGGAATACGGAGTTGATGTTTATACTCCGCTTTGCACTCTGGGAATACGGAGTTGATGTTTATACTCCGACTCGCGCTCTGGGAGTGCGGAGTTGATGTTTATACCCCGCTTTGCACTTTGGGAATAGGGAGTTGATGTTTATACTCCGACTCGCGCTCTGAGAGTGCGGAGTTGATGTTTATACTCCGACTCGTGCTCTGGGAGTTCGGAGTTGATGTTTATACTCCGACTCGCGCTCTGGGAGTGCGGGACTGATGTTTATACTCCACTTCGCACTCTGGGAATACGAAGTTGATGTTTATACTTCGACTCGCGCTCTGGGAGTTCGGAGTTGATGTTTATACTCCGCTTCGCACTCTAGGAATACTGAGTTGATGTTTATACTCCGACTCGCGCTCTGGGAGTTCAGAGTTGGTGTTTATACTCTGCTTCACTCTCTGGGAATACAGAGTTGATGTTTATACTCCGACTCGCACTCTGGGAGTTCAGAGTTGATGTTTATACTCCGACTCGCGCTCTGGGAGTTCGAAGTTGATGAAGGATTGTCGTATATCAATCCCTTTTTGACTTTGATGTGATTGCTTGTCCCCGAGCTCGGGTTTTACTTAGCGAGTGATTGGTTGCATCGTAGTCACTCTCTATTTGAATAAATCCCACCGTATGATGAGACTTAGCTCTCCGTTCATAGTGATGGTCATATGAAGTATTTCAAGTAAATCAAAGCTCTGGCTCGAAGAGGTTGCATTTTATTGCTGAAATAAGAAAGTATGGCAAAGTCAGTTGCCTTATTACAAGTTCTAATTTCAAAATGCAAAAACAAATTGCAGAAATGGAAAGTAAACTAAATGGATAAAGATAGCCTGTCAGGTGTAATAGCGGCGAAGGCTTTCGCTATTCCAAGTTCTTGGCAGGGTAAGACCGTCGACGGTCGATAACTTGAACGTGCCATCTCCGAGCCTCCGTTCAATAACATACGATCCTTCCCATGTCAGCTTCATATGCGAAGGAACCAGATAGATTCTTTTTAAGACGAGATCGCCCAATTCGAAGGTTCGCGGACGGACCTTGGCGTTGTACAATCGGGCGACTCTACTTCGATGCGCAGCTGCCCTCAAATCAGCTTCTTCGCGCTTCTCATCTAGTAGATCGAGAGATTCAGCAAGTAATATAGCATTTGTCTTTGGATCATAGTATGTCACACGATGAGAAGGTGCTTCTAGTTCAACTGGAATAACGGCTTCTGAACCGTAAGAGAGAGAGAATGGAGTGTGGTCGGTTGCGGTCTTATGGGTTGTTCGGTTAGCCCATAGAGCCATAGAAAGTTTATCAACCCACTTGCCCCCGACCTTTTCCAGTCGTTTCTTCAGGATGGACTTTATAACTTTATTAACTGCTTCGACCTGTCTGTTTGCCTGAGGGTGTGCAACTGTGGAGAATTTCTTTTGGATGTGAAATCATTTGCAGAAATCTTTGAATTCAGCACTGTCGAATTGGGTTCCGTTGTCCGTAATAATGGTGCGTGGGAGACCGAATCGACAGATGATGTTACGAACCACAAAGTTGATTACTTTCTTCGTTGTAATGGTAGCGAGGGCTTCAGCTTCAGCCCACTTTGTAAAGTAATCAACTACGATGATGGCGTACTTCGCACCACCTTTTGCCAGAGATAGAGCACCGATGATGTCGATGCCCCACATTACGAACGGCCATGGGCTGACCATTTGCGTTATCTCATTAGGAGGAGCTCTAGGAATTCAGGCATATTTCTGGCACCTATCACATTTCTTCGCATAGTCCAACGCATCACGATTCACGGTAGGCCAGTAATATCCATAGCGAAGTATTTTCTTGGCAAGTTCTTGCCCCCCGGTGTGATCGCCACATTCTCCCTCATGCACATCGCGCAACACTTGTTTAATTTCATTGTGAGAGATACACCGGAGTAGGGGAACTAAGTACCCCCTTCTGTACATGAGTCCATTCTGGACGGTAAATCTTGAGGCCTTTCGAAGGACTTGTCTCTTTTCACTCTTGCGCTCCGGCAGGGTTCCGTGCTCAATGTAATTTCTGAGTGGGGTCATCGATGAATCCTTTTTGGGAACGATTTCGCATACCCGGTTTATTTCTGTCCGGTCGATGCTTGGGGAAGATAGCGTTTCTACGGGAACGAGTCCCATTTGTTGAGCTTCACCTATGCTGGCTAGTTTTGCCAATGAATCGGCCTTTTGGTTGCGCTCCCAAGGTATACAATAAATGGCGTAGTAATCGAATTGATTCAGTACTTCCTGAACTCGAGCTAAGTAAGCAGCCAATCTTCGATCTCTTGCTTGATACTCTCCCCGTACTTGACACACAACCAATTGTGAATCACAATAAACTTCCACAGCGATGATTTTCATATCTCTGGCGAGTTTCAAGCCAGCTAAGAGGGCTTCGTATTCAGCTTCGTTATTGGTTGCATGAAAGTCAAACTTCAAAGCGTAGCATATAGATCGACCTTCGGGGGTCTCGAGCACAACACCAGCGCCCGAACACCGGTCGTTCGATGCACCATCGGTATACATCTTCCAGACATATTCGGGGGATTTACTGGTTTCGGGCAAGTCCTCTGGAATGGTGAATTCAGCTATGAAATCAGCGAGGACTTGTCCTTGGATTGCTCGTCTTGGAGTGTACGTAATATCAAACTGACTCAGTTCGATGTTCCACTTGAGTAACCTACCAGACGTCTCAGGCCGCGAAAGGACCTGTCGTAATGGCTGGTCGGTGTAAACAACAATGGGATGTGCTTGGAAATACGGTCGGAGTTTTCTTGATGCGATTACAAGGCAGTAAGCCAACTTTTCTAGCTTTGGATAGTTCCTTTCAGCCCTAGTCAATAGTTTGCTAACGTAGTACACTGGCTTCTATATCCCGTCTTCTTCTCGAGCCAAGGCAGTGCTGATAGCGTTTTCTGATATCACCAAGTATGCATACAACTTATCATGATCAATAGGCTTTGACAGTATTGGCGGTGTGGATAGATGTTGAACTAGTGCTTGGAAAGCGCCTTCACACTCCGTGGTCCATTCAAAGTTTCGTTTCCCTTTTCGGATCAGATCGAAGAAGGGAATGCATTTGTCAGTGGACTTTGAAATGAACCTGCTCAATGCCGCTACCTTTCCATTGAGACTCTGGACTTGCTTTATAGTTTTGGGAGTTTCAAGATTTCTGATTGCCCAAATCTTTTCGGGATTAGCTTCGATCCCCCGGGCGTTAACGATGAACCCAAGGAACTTTCCGGATGCAACTCCAAAGTGACATTTCAGTGGGTTGAGCTTCATCTTGTATTCCCGAAGTATGTTGAACATAGTTTCCAGGTCTTTTACATAGTCGGTGGAGAGTCGTGACTTCACAAGCATGTCGTCTACATATACTTCCATTGTTTTCCCGATTTGATTAGCAAACATCTGATTGACCAATCGTTGGTAAGTATCCCCGGCGTTCTTGAGTCCAAACGGCATAATCTTGTAACAATAAAGTCCCAGATTGGTTACGAAGCTGGTATGTTGTTGATTGCGTAAATGCATCGGTATCTGATTGTAGCCAAAATACGCGTCCATAAAGGATAAGAGTTCATGTCCAGCCGCCGAATCCACTAGTTGGTCAATTCTAGGAAGTGGGAAACTATCTTTGAGGCACGCTTTATTCAGATCGGAATAATCGACACATGTTCTCCACTTCCTGTTTGGCTTTTGGATGAGCACGGGATTTGACACCCATTCAGGATATAGCGCATCTCGAATGAATCCGTTCGCTTCAAGCTTTTCTACTTCTTCTTTAAGGGCGGCAGATCTCTCTGGATCCATACCGCGCCTTTTTTGTTTGATCGGGACATGCCACGGGTCAATGTTCAGAGTGTGGCTCGCGATGTCCGGCGAGATCCCACACATATCAGAATGTGTCCAGGCAAATATGTCAAGATTTTCCCGCAAAAATTCAACCAATTCCTCCTGAGCTTGCTGGCTTAGCTGAGATCCAATCTTTATCATTTTCGAATCATCATCACTGTCAACTGGGACGTCAATTGTCAGTTCGGCCGGGGATGCTTGACTTTCTTTAGATTCTCCTTCGTCTTCAGTTTCGCTTGGGTCAAGATCTTTGAGGAATTGGATGGGGTGCCAGGGCCTAGGCCCGGGCGCTAATTGTCAATTATCGATGAAACAGACGCAGAGAGATTCCTCTACACCTTTTCCTTTCTCCTTTCGCTGCGCTTCTCGCAGCTCAGCAACATAACAGGCTCTGGCAGCAGCCTGATCTCCATGAATGATTCCTATTCCATGATCAGTGGGAAACTTTAAAGTCAAACACCACGGGGCGATGGCTACCCTGAATTCAGCGAGGGCCGGTCGGCCCAAGATAGCATTGTAAGGGGAGTCTATGTCCAAAACAATGAACTGCAACATCCGTACTCTCCGACGTTCCCCAACTCCCAACTCTACTGGTAGTTCCACCATTCCGGTGGGTATAGTAGCACTTCCATTGAAACCATGGACTCGAGATTGACAAGGCTTCAAGTCTGTGGCTTCCCTTTTCATTTGATCATAAGCTCGCTTGAACAAAATATTCACAGAGCTCCCACTGTCAACTAAGATCCTCTTCATCCCAATGGGACCTACTTGTGCTGAGATGACCAGTGGATCAATAGTGGGGGCCTCGACTTTATCAGCGTCTCTGTTCCTGAACACGATGTCATCTATCATCGTTTTCTGTTGCTTGGACGGAGCTCCTTCATCAAAGTTACTGCAACACTCGAAGTCCGCATGCCTGATAGAACTGGCATACGACTCCATTTCCTTCCAGCTTCGATCTGCTGGGTGAGGACCACCACTTATCGTATTGATAACTAACCTCCCGCTTGTACAAGCGGGTTCCTCCTGTCTTTCCTGATTCGGCGTATGATTCTGATTTGATGGGCCCGCACCACCAGACTGCGGCGCCCGCACATACTGATCCAGCTTCCGCTCACGTATCAGTTTTTCAATGAGGTCTTGTAGGTGACGACACTCATTGGTGTTGTGGCCATAACTCTCATGGAATCTACAGAATTTTCCTGTTTGGATTTATCTCTCAGTTGGCGGTTTTGGGGCAGGTTTCTTGTACTGCATGGTATTGCAAGTTTGCAGATACACATTTTCCAACGACGTGTTGATTTCTCATTTGTCTCTCATTTGTCTCTCATGGGATTGCTTATTTCTGCACACGCAGCATGGAATCGCTCCAAGTAACGTCTTAGTGTTTCTCCAGAAGCTTGTGTAACACTAGACAGAGTGTTAACGTCCTTAGGCCTCGCCACGTGCATACAGAATTGTTCGACGAACTTGGTGGCCATCTGGTTAAAGTTAGAGATGGATCACGGTGGCAAACGAGTGAACCACATGGTAGCGATGCCCCGTAGGGAAATGGGGAAACTACGGCACTTTACCACGTCATCAGCTCTAGCAGCATTCATCAGCCATTCGTATTTCAGGATGTGTTGATTGGGATCGGAACTTTCCTCATAAACTGGAAAAGCTGGCATTTTGAAGTGCCGAGGTGGTTCAGCATATAAAACGTCATCGGTGAAAGGGGTATGACTCCGGGAGATTCCCCAGTCGTCATTAGAGAGACCCTGACTTTCACGGATCATTTGGCGGATCATCGCTGGTATATCCGGCGTTCAGATACTTGGAGCATGTTGTGCCAAGGTGTGGTCGGGTTCCACAGCGCGAGTCTGGACCGGACGCGGTCGACGGTCCGTGCCTCGCCTCCTTGGTTCGACATCCTCAGGAACATAAGGCTCAGGAGTCTGCTCTCGTTGGTTATGCTGAGGATCAGCTTGGTTTCTAGCGTCACCTCCTCGTCCGGCTATGGTGGTAGTAGCAATGTTGCCGGTGACATGGTAAGGAGCAGCACCTCCCCGAGATGAAGGTTCTGTACGGAGACTAGCGGATGGTCCAGTTCTAGGCTGCCCAAGATTTGAAGCAGGTTGGTGTCCCGTGGCTTGGGTGTAGCTTACACCTAGCCGTGGGCGTGTGGATCTGGTTTGGCCATCAGAGGAGGCTGAACTCTCCGTGGAAGAATAAGAACCTTGGTCTCTTCTGGATCTTCTTCGCCTTTGGCAATTTAGCTGGTTAGTCAACTCTATGTTGGCGCGCAGTTGTTCAGTGAGCCGATGTCGACTTTGGGTCAACTCTTGAAGCAATGTCTGGAATTCTTGTCTAGTGATTGGACCTAATGGATCTGAAGGTCCTGCAGCGTTTTGGTTGGATGGAGGTGATTGCACGGGATTCTGTCGATCCTGTGCTCCTTGATTAGCAGCTATAGAAGTGGTACGCATACTCACCATAATGAATTGATGAAGTCCTTTCCTAGATCTGATTGCAAATCTGAATAGAATGGAAGGGCTTCAAAGTTCTAGATATGGATCTTCTTCTTAGATTTATGCAATCCAATATAGATAGGAGATCCAAAGAGCAGGAGAAAAATTGGGTTTTCTCTCAGTGAAAGCACCAAAGTGTTTGTACCAAAATTGGGCACAACACTCTTCAGAAGTTTTTGAAGAGATAAAGTGAAGAAATTAAATGGAAAAAGAGGAATTATCTAACAAAAACTCCAAACTTCAAAAATGAGAAT
Source organism: Allium fistulosum (assembly GCA_030737815.1). Taxonomy (NCBI): domain Eukaryota; kingdom Viridiplantae; phylum Streptophyta; class Magnoliopsida; order Asparagales; family Amaryllidaceae; genus Allium; species Allium fistulosum. Next base: position 409,388,279 of record CM060904.1, on the reverse strand, counting down.
AATTAAAATGCAGGGAGACACAAGAATTTAGAGTGGTTCGGCGTATAGCCTACGTCCACTATGAAGTAGTTTGCTTTATTGATCTTCCTTTGATGTTTACAATCGATTTCCACAAATTACAGCGAATAACAATGATTTGCAGTAGTGAAATTCGTTGTTAGCAGTAGCAATAGAGTTCAGATCTGGATCTGGCGGAGTCCGGGCGTTGGAGATCTCAAAGAGGAAGAAGAACCCCTTTTCTGTTGGCTTTGGGGGTCTATTTATAGGTGTAGGAGGCTGGTATTTCGCTCAGATCTTGGGAAACCCTCCCTGGCATGTGACCAGGCTCGCACGCCCAAGCCCGTGAAGTTTCGGTCCGATCTGTGATCGACACGAACAGATTTCGTATCGATCAAGATTTCATCCAATGGAGTTGAAATTTGGCGTGGACATTCTTTAGCATGCTCAGTCTTCTGTGAAAATTTCATAGCATTTGGACTTGTAGATTTGGAGATATGATCGATACGAAATGAGGATTTCGGTAGGCTGTTTCCTTCGACTCGCTTCTGTTTCGACTCGCTTCCATTCGACTCGGTGACGTGGCGCCTGAATCTCACTCTGCCCTTGATGTTGCTTCGAGCGAGTCGAAATGTTCACCGATTGAGCGAGTCGAAGTGTGCCCAGATCGAGCGAGTCGAAGTATGCACTGGTCGAGCGAGTCGAAATGGAGCGTCCCGAGAGGGTTGAGCAGTGGCTTCGCCAATGGAGTCGAAGTTGATGGAATCGATCAGTGGTTCGAATGGAGCGAGTCGAAGAGGGCATCTGAGCGAAGCGAGTCGAAGTAGGTACTTCTGATGGCTGTGAAGCGAGTCGAACCTGAACGACTCGAAGTTGGCCTCTGAGCGAAGCGAGTCGAAGTTCTCGCTTCTGAGTGTTGCAAAGCGAGTCGAAGTTCTCGCTTCTGAGTGTTGCAAAGCAAGTCGAAGTTGGCATTTGAGGAATGTGGAACGAGTCAAAGGGAGCGAGTCGAAGGGAGCGAGTCGAACGGTAATTAATTTCGTCCAATTTTGTATCGTTCATAACTTGAGCATACGAACTCGGATTGACTTGAGATTTGGAACGTTGGCTCTCATGGCTTAGCTTGTCATGTCCTACCAATTTTGGCTCGATCCGGACTCGGACAAAATTCATCGATATCCATAGTGAGCCTGTGTATAACTGATCTCTAGGACGGGCCGTCATTGATTACTAGTCAATCCCTTGGTGTCACGGCCTTGCCAAAAGGCGGGATAACAAATATATATATTTATATATATACACACACAAAACTTATATTCATATACGTACTATTTTCGGCCTTATAAAAAAATTAAATTATTATATTTAATATATTTTATATATGGTTTAAAACATATTTATATAATTATAAAAATAGGTATTGTTAATATTGCATACTTATATCTATATATATAATTATTTAAATAAAAATTATAGTTTATATATATATATATATTTTTAATATTTAATATATATAAATAAAATTATATAAACAAATATTTGGATACTATATTTGTGCATTGGATGAGCTAACGTATCCGTAGCAATGTAAATCCCAGCATTTATACATGTGCATGTTATACCTTGCACGGATTGATATGTTACACAGGCACACACATATATACGTGTATATGATACACGCATATATACAATACAACATAAATTAAATAATACTATCTCATTTTATAAATTTAAATAAAAAAAATGTTTTATATAAAATAAATATTTTATATAAAATAAATATTTTATATAAAATAAATATTTTATATAAAATAAATTCAAAAATGTTCTAAATAAATTAGACTTCATAAGCCCAACAAAGATCCAAAATGGTAAAAATATATATTAAAATTGACTTATTACTTTTGCTACGGGCTGGCCCGGTTCTAACACAACATAATATCTCTATGTAACAAGTCTGATGAATAGCCGAAAAAGTATTACCAAAAGTCTCATATCAGACAATATCACTAATATGTTAATTCAAATTCCTTATTACACAGAAATGAAAATACATATATAACAATCAAAATAATTTTATAAAAATATATACTATATTTAAAAGCATAAATAATAATTTTATAATAAATAATATATCTTTAATTTAAATAATATAAAGTGTTATCCAAATTAATATACAAACACCATAGAACCCCTTTATAAATCTATAATGTAAGTTTTATAATCATTAGTAAGCATTAAAAGAACATTTGATAATTTAAAATAAAAATTTACTAAAACTTTATAATTTTCCACTCAAATAATAATATTATTAAACTACTTCATTTAACAATTGAATACTTCAAAATAGATTGTAAAATCAAATATTACTCACAATTATCATTTCAAAAATTTCTATAATTAAATATTATTATTTAAAAAAAATGATAATTCTAAAAATTAATTTTCTTTTATTCCTAAACCATAAAATAATTTTTCCAAAACATTAGATTATATTCAAAATTCATGAAATATACTTCGAAATTCATAAAATAATAATTAGAAATCATTTCTTAATTTACTAAAATTTTATAAGAATTTTAAATAATTAATAAACCTAATTATCATAATTCATTTTAATATATTATCACCTTTATTAATATTATTAATACCAAATTTAAATAAATATTTCTTCAAATTAATATCAAAATCTTTTAATACACGATCCATATCAATTAAATACATAAAATATCAAACATTATCATTAATATAAATTAATATATAAATATCTTTTAGTTTGGGAACCGAACCATCGCTCGACTGCTAGAAGTCGATCACTTGGACTTGAACATATCGACCAGTCGAGTCTCTAGTAACACAATTTCCAATGCCTGAATTGATTCATTTAGGCTATCTTATCCTTTACTCTCATCTCCTTCATTTCTTTTACTCCCATCTCCCAATACCATACAACCATACATTCATATTCCATCCAAACATTAATTCATAAATTATCAAACAATCATCAATTTATCCAATATCATTAAATTCAAGAAGACGGAGAGAGAATGTTATGTTACAGTATTGGTTCATATGAATGCACAGACAACCATTCATTATTAATTTCCATACATCATAACATCATTATAAACATAGAAGTGATTGAAATTACTCACCTTTGATCGATGAATCACAATTGCATTCTTAGCTCCTTCCGGCTGCTTTCCTATCTCTTACTATAAGTTTCCCCTTTCTTTAATTTGATGATCAAAGCTTGATTTCACTAGCTAATTCGGTGTGGGAGATGTCAAGCAGCCTTTGAATTTAATTGTAAGAATTTATAGAAGTTATTTGATTTAATTTTGAAATTTAAAGTGATAGAGTTTGGATGACATTTTTGATTTTCTAAGTAAATGTTTAGTTTAGTGTATATTTATATTTGGAGATGAAGACTCTAGAAAAAGAGTAGTCTGGAGATGGAGAATTTAAGAAAGTAGAGTTTGGATTAGGTTAGGTAATTTAAGAGATATTGGGCTTTGCTTTGTTAGCAAATTACCTTCTTCTTTTATTTTCTTTTCTAACTTTAGTTCATGAAATAAATTACATTTCCAAGCACACTTTCATATCAAAATCTCTACACTAAATTTATAAAAATCTTTTTAACAATTTCATAAAATTATTTTCCATAGTTTATTTATTTAATTAAATCGTTTGCTAATTAAATTTAAACTTCTTTAATAATATACTTTCTTTCGTCGAAATAATCTAAAACTTATATGATTTAATTTAATTTTACATTAAATAAATAATTTATATTTTCATATTTCTAATAAATTATTAAATCATTTTTCTTTTCATATTAAATTCTTATTATTTTAACCAGTATGTATGGCACGTCCGTTGGACGTATGCATGAAAAACGTGTGTTAACTATTATTGTATAAGTTGTATTCATTGTGGTTCTATTCACGTTGATTTCTCCCTCTTAGAAATATAATTGAAAGTTTATATATGAAGACTAATGTGGTTATATGTCATAACTCATAATGCTATAGTTTGTACACAATGAGAATTATTACTTATGATTTAGAATGAAAATATGTTGTATTTTGTCTTTATTTTATTGGTTTTTTATATATACTGTGAAGTATTGGAGTCAACCGTATAAGTTGTATTGAGTGATACTTTTATTTAACTAACTATATAGTAATATAGAGAACTAATATATAATCAAAATGTTGAATTGTCAAGCCAATCAAGAAAGGAAGAAAAGCACAAAAAACACACTTCGCCAAAATCATCTTCATGAAAATCATCTTCAGACACAGTTTAATCCTGTGCATACGTATTAGAATGTAATTCGTCTACAAAACTCAAATTAATCAATGGTGCATGACAAAAGCAGCAGCTATTGTTGATGGTCCGATTGCAATTGTAATACATGTAGATTGTGGCGAATTTGGTAATAGTTATGATGCACTGTGAGAAGAAAAGAAAATTATAATTTAGTCTGAAGTTTCAAAAACGCATCTATGAAGACATGTACATGTACAGACAGCAAAAGACAGGCGTACATACATTTTAAATTCATCTTGACAAACTGTTAACGTATGAAATTGACGTTTTCAACTTATTACGAAATTAGCACCCATACGTGGAACCAAAAAAAATACTATTTGCTGAAATAAATGAAAAGAAAATTATAATTTAGTCTGAAGTTTCAAAAACGCATCTATGAAGACATGTACATGTACAGACAGCAAAAGACAGGCGTACATACATTTTAAATTCATCTTTAGAAACTGTTAACGTATGAAATTGACGTTTTCAACTTATGATGAAATTAGCACCCTTACGGTATGCATACAATTAATCAAACAAAAAATGGGGATAAAAAAATACTATTTGCTGAAATAAATATAGCATAAAACAAATCTGTAGTTAAAAGAAAAGCAATATCTAAAGGGTATAAGGAACCCATTACAAAAAGAAAGGTAAAAAGGAAAAAAGGCAATCAGGAAGCACCATCTGCAAATAACATACAAAAGTACAGAAATTATATATATTTCTGTTGAAAAGAGAAAAAAAATGAAAATTCAAAATTTTACACACACCAATTATTCTATACGAAAATAAGAAGATACCACTGTTTCGTGTCTTTTATGTCAAAGCAGGAGTTAGACGTAGGCACTGCTCTCCACCTATGCGCTTCCTCTGAAAATCAAAAGTGATGAAAATAGAGAGTGAGAGAAGTGAAACTGCAAATTAAATAGAAGGTGAAGATAAAGTAGCAGGTATTTCAATATTTTGCATTATGACGATTGAAAAGCAATCCGTCAAACATAACCCATGCCTTCTTGTAAACTAAAAGATATAAAATTAGAGAATAAAAAAAACTGAAACACAATTTGAAAAAAAACTAACAGAGATGTAACTCTATTGAAAAAAGGTGTGATGCATACAATTAATCAAACAAAAAATGCGCATTACCAAAATTCAGAAAATAATAAAACTTTCAAAATCATTGCAAACCTATGCAACAGAAAAGACCATTTTTGTTTGGCATCATAAGGAATGAGTAAAGATCCCAAGTTACCAATATGAAAGTAATTATATTGAAAAACACCGTAAAAAGCTGACAGTACAAAAGCATGCCAACCGTATATTTCAGACTAACCCTCCTTCATCTTTACCTTCTAAGGATTTCAAAACGAAGGCATACAATTGGCCATCATTGTTTAAGCAGCAGCTAAATACAAAAATATATTTGAAAAGAAATTGATGATTTAGTCGATTGTAAAAATAGAAATATTATTAATCAAGATTACAAATGGAAAAGGAATGTAACTTTCTACGCAATTGACGGTAAATACAAAAATATATTTGAAAAGAATTTGTTGAAAAATATTAAACTACCAAAAGTGAGTTAAAAAAAATAGAAAATTCAAGTATTTTAAGCAATGTAAATAAAATTAGAGAATTAAAAAAAAACTGAAACACAAATTTGAAAAAAAACTAACAGAGATGTAACTCTATTGAAAAAAGGTGTGATGCATACAATTCATCAAATAAAAATGCGCATTACCAACAGTCTGAAAATAATAAACCTTTCAGAATCATTGCAAACCTATGCAAAAGAAAAGACCATGGCATATAAAATTTCCTTTTTTGTTTAAAAGGTATTTAGTTTATTTTTGTTTGACATCAAAAGGAATGAGTAAAGATCCCGAGTTACCAATATCAAAGTAATTATATTGAAAAACATCGTAAAAGCTGACAGTACGAAAGCATGCCGACCGTATATTTTGGACTAACCCTCCTTCATCTTTACCTTCTAAGGATTTCAAAACGAAGGCATATAACTGGACATCATTGTTTAAGCAGCAGCTAAATAAAAAAAAATATTTGAAAAGAAATTGATGATTTAGTCGGTTGTAAAAATAGAAATGGTATTAATCAAGATTACAAATGGAAAAGGAATGTAACTTTCTACGCAATTGACGGTAAATACAAAAATATATTTGAAAAGAATTTGAAGAAAAATATTAAAGTACCAAAACTGAGTAAAAAAATATAGAAAATTCAAGTATTTTAAGCAATGTAATTGGTAAGTTGTACCATTAGTCTTCGAAAACGGGAAATAGAAAATTCGAGTATTTTAAGCAATGTAATTTGTAAGCAATGTAGTCACAACCTACCTAGTTTACGTAAAATACAGCCATCGATCGTAAATATGTTAACTTGACATTACAGCTGTAGTCTAACTATATGGCGTAAAAGGTTTCAGACAATTAAGAATAAAATGGCATAGGAATCGGCATCAATTCCTCTATGCCGAATGGGATGCAAGCATACTATTATATCATAAGGTTTCAGACAATTAAGAATAAAATGACATAGGAATCGGCATCAATTCCTCTATGTCGAATGGGATGCAAGCATACTATTATATCATAAAAATCCCTTAGTCAAACTATGTTTGAGTGTGTCACTTTTAATGTTGCAAAAGTTTAAGGTATAAAATAAAAACAATACCATGGAAACTTATCCACGCCCCCTGCTTATAGTCGCACATGTTTGAATAGAGAAATGACTGATATCATCAAAAATCATGCCCAAGCCCTAGACCTGAATTTGGAAACAACAACAATCAATTTAGTTTTCTCACTCACAGTCGATCATAAGAAACTTGAGTACAGATAAAGCAAAACCCAATCGATCATAAAAGCACAATAACAGAAAACGTGCCATTATAGAGTGGTTCAAATAGCGAAAGCAAATTCCTATGGCTGAGGCATCAACTGGAAATGGAAGGAAGAAATTAATTAGAAGTGGAAAAGAAAACCTGTGGCCGAATATTCTCAATTCCTGGAAATGGAAGAAAGAAATTAACGAAACAAAATAATAAAGAGAATTAGAACATTACTGCAAGCACCTGTCCTCTTCTGTGTCTTCGGGTCTTGCAAAGTCGTCATCGTATCAAGGTCGGCTCGTCGGCGTTGCAGAGATTTGATGGAGTCGTATTTGATGCATCTAATTCCTAGAAATGGAAGAAAGAAATTAACCAAGGGAAACAAAACAATAAAGAGAATTAAAACATTACTGCAAGCACCTGTCGTCTTCTGTGTCTTCGGGTCTTGCAAAGTCGTCATCATATCAAGGTCGGCTCGTCGGCGTTGCAGGTATTTGATGGAGTCGTATTTGATGCAGCTGAAGGGGATGGGACAGTAGCGGGTTGATGGATTCAGGGGGCGGAAGCCAAATTTAAGGATATAGTGGGATGGAGCGACAATGATTTGGAGATGGATCGGCGGTCGATTTTGTTGTTTACAACTTAGGTTAAGATCGGCAGCCAAATAATTTTGGGGAAAATTATGTGCAGTGATTGTGAGGAAGACAGTTGTAGACGTGAGATGGATTATAAGAACGTGGGAGCGAATAATTACAAATATGACCTCAGATGAGTTAGAAATAAAAAAGGATAATTTAGACATTTCAAAAGCTTCATTTCAAGGTATTCCTATTATATATAGATAAAATATATCACATCCAAGTTTCCAAACCATCTCCATAATTCATATTAATTAATTCAAATCATGATTAATTCATTAATTATTATTATTAAATTGTTAACTTATTGCTTCTCAACAACGGGTTGTTACAGACTCATCCCCTTAAGAAAATTGCGCCCTTAGAATTCCTTCGTAGGGAAAATTTATAACTAGCTAGTTGAATTCCAGCTCATCTACACCATTTATAATCCACACCCAAATGCAAAACAATTAATTACCAAAACCAATTCATATTTCTCCATCTTCACTATTATGGGTTCACACATATAGTGATTTGCATCGACCCAACAAGTATATAAAAAGAGCAACACAAATTAATAATTAGACCTTTCATCGGTGGCGTACAAGACTCAAATTTTACCTTCCTTGCCCATTGCTCAAAATTATGGGCTATGAGTTTGTATAAACTCATTCGGAGGATTCTAATACTTGCACAAGCAATTATATTCTCTATATGTTGAAACTTCCAAGATGCTACGGGGTAATCTCTATGGCATGAAATATATTTTGAAAACCTTCAACACTTAAAAACGTTATAAGTCATCATATTAGTTGTCAACCAAATTCTTTTATATTTTATAAATATCAAATATTTATTTATCTCCAAGACTTTCAATACATTAACTTATAATTTACTTCTTCAAAAATATTAAATTTCAAATTTAGTTCCAAAATTTATAATTTACTTAATTCCTTCTATTTGTGAAAAGCTCATTCCAAACTATATTTGATCTTTATCCTTACTTTAATCACAAATTTCAAAATGCTTCCATTAATATCCGAATCACTTTTACTTGATTAAATCCTTTTTCAAAATACATTTCTTTAAAATTTCCACTTTACAAATAATATAAATATTTCTTTCCAAAACAGGCCTTCTAATGAATAACTTTATTAAATATTATAAATTTTACAATCTTTAAAGTAATTTTGTTACAAAAGCTTATTGCATAAAATATTTCTTTTCTATTTACAAGAAGATTCACAAAATCTAGTTACTAGTCAACTTTATAATTTTTATTTCGAAATATCCATTTCAAAATCTAGAATTTGTAAGGATTATCTACTAGTAGTAGATGATGTACACAAAACAAAAGCGAGGTTTTCTTCTCTTCGAATAAAACATTCCATTATTTCAAACTTCATTTTAATTTCAACGTCTATCTTTATTAAAAGAATCATTCTCTAAACCAATTACTTATAAATCACTTATATAAATTGTCTTAATAAAATGATTTGTGACATTTATCAATAATAGCAATAATAGACAACTCCTTTGAAAAATTATTTTAATCTCAATGCATTCAATTCACAAAATTATATTTTACTAGAATACTTCTTGTTTACAACAATCAAAATATTCAAAATCGATAATTTATTCCAATATAAATGAACTAAAATTTTATTATAAATTTCTTTTGATTTCGAAACACATAAAATATAAATTCTATTGGATCCATATAAGCTATTCCAATCACACATAATCATTCAAATACATCATTCACTCAATTATACTATCATATATATACACACATACATATATATATATGTATGTATGTATGTATGTATGTATGTATGTATGTATGTATATGTATGTATGTATATATATATATATCATATTTACAATTACTTTATGGTATGACGTTGCCTTTCCATTAATTTCTTAGTAACTACGTTTGCCAAATGGCTGCAATGTTGACCATGCGATCAACACTGCCATGCCAGCGACCATAACTATCTCCTAAAGTCTTATGGCTGCAATCATCGTTTAAAATATCTATAATCATAAAATATCTTTCTAAATAATAATTTAACCCTATCATATAATATACACTTTCATATCAAACCACTTTATACATTTTATCAAAATAATATTTAAATACTCCTTCAAAAATTTCTACTTTATTTTCAAACATACTTTCCAAAAATTATTACAAATACTTTCCTTAAAACATCAATTTTCAAAATAATTAAATTTTCCTAAAACATTAATTTTAGTGTTATTGAAAATATAATCCTTTGAGATTTTACAGAATATTAAAATTTCTTCTTTTCCCAAAATCTTGTGTCCAAATGTCTCATTCTAGTGTTTAGGAATCTCTATCGATAACAGAGCATTGACTAGAATTCTTAAAGCACCCAACAGACAGGTTAACACTAATCTATTTCAAAATTTGTTCAAATATTTTATTCATATACCTTATATAAAAATTATACTTTATAAAATAATCATTTACTCATAATATAACTTTAATCAAATACCACTTTTATAAACTCATATTTTATCAAAAGATTTGCTACTAAAAACATTTTCTTACTTTTGTACAACATTTTCTTAATACTCTTTGTATGTGTGTGTATGAATCAAAATCATAAGATTTTAATGTAAAATATATACTTTCTTCTGTTGAAACATTTACAAATGCTTTTATAAAAAAATCACTTTCCATAATGCAAACATCATACGTTATCAAGCAAGCATCCTAATTTAAAATTACTTCACAAATTTTTAACAATGATGTATACATATAAAATAACATGTTATAAAATAAAATTTTCAAAATTTCTAGTGGAAACTTCGCTACTAAAGACACCGCAATAACTTAATACCAATAATTACAAATTTAAAACAAGTAATAATCAACCAACCTAATATAACTATAAACAAATATCTAATGTGCTCAGCGAAACACAACCTATTCATTTCCACTACGCACTCTGATCACTAACAGATCAGAATACAATACTTTATACCAAGCCACCATAGGTCAATCATTTTATATTTCATACTTAATAGATAGTTGTAAAATATTATATTTACAAAATACAGTATGTTTCCAGATGATTACCCTAGTAATCGATCACCATATAATAAGTAATGTGTGTACGCATATGTGGTGTGCTCCTATTATCTCTTACTATAGGCTAACTACCTAATACACCCAAGGGGACAGGGACTCCAACTCTCATCTAAGTCCATGACCCGTGTATTATATATATAATGTACTGTTCTGAACGTTGCTCTAATACCAATTTGTAGCACTCCCACCTCTATACCCATGCTACCTAAGAGTATGATTTAGTAATACTATTGGATAATACGGAGAATGAGGCGATACGGGGTACATGCGCGAATATTCCCTTAGACTACACCGGTACATATCTTATATCAACTCACCACAAAGGTAAACGATCTCGGTACAAAGCAATAAACATGTGTGCCTCCAGGACAGAACAATACATAATGTATAAATAGTATCAAAGAGAACACATAGTCAATATACGCAACGATAATGTATAATAGAAAAATGTACATAGATTCAATTTATGCATCAGATATGCACTATCTTTAATTCATCCAATACCCGAATCCTAAATACATCTCAATAGTATTGTTATCCCACCTTTTGGCAAGGCCGTGACACCAAGGAATTGAGTAGTAACCGACGACGGACCGTCCTAGAGATCAGTTATGCATAGGCCCACTATGGATATCGACGAATTTTGTCCGAGTCCGGATCGAGCCAAAATTGGTAGGACATGACAAGCTATGCCATGAGAGTCAATGTTCCAAATCTCAAGTTAATCCGAGTTTGTATGCCCAAGTTATGAACGATGAAAAATTGGATGAAAACCAATCACCGGTCGACTCACTCCCTTCGACTCGCTCTGCATCCCTCAGATGCCAACTTCGACTCGCTTCGCAACACTCAGAAGCGACAACTTCGACTCGCTTCGCTCAGAGGCCAACTTTGAGTCGTTCAGGTTCGACTCGCTTCACAGCCATCAGAAGTACCTACTTCGCTCCGCATCCCTCAGATGCCAACTTCGACTCGCTTCGCAACACTCAGAAGCGACAACTTCGACTTGCTTCGCTCAGAGGCCAACTTCGAGTCATTCAGGTTCGACTCGCTTTACAGCCATCAGAAGTACCTACTTCGAATCGCTTCACTCAGATGCCCTCTTCGACTCGCTCCATTCGAACCACTGATCGACTCCATCAACTTCAACTCCATTGGCGAAGCCACTTGCTCAACCCTCTCAGGACGCTCCATTTCGACTCGCTCGACCAGTGCATACTTCGACTCGCTCGATCTGGGCACAATTCGACTCGCTCAATCGGTGAACATTTTGACTCGCTCGAAACAACATCAAGGGCAGAGTGAGATTCAGGCGCCACGTCACCGAGTCGAATGGAAGCGAGTCGAAACAGAAGAGAGTCGAAGGAAACAGCCTACCGAAAACCTCATTTCGTATCGATCATATCTCCCAATCTACAAGTCCAAATGCTATGAAATTTTCACAGAAGACTACGTGCATGATAAAGAATGTCCACGCCAAATTTCGACTCCATTGGATGAAATCTTGATCGATACGAAATCTGTTCGTATCGATCACGGATCGGACCGAAACTTCACGGGCTTGGGCGTGCGGGCCTGGTCACGTGCCAGAGAGGGTCTCCCAAGATCTGAGCGAAATATCAGCCTCCTACACCTATAAATAGACCCCCAAAGCCAACAGAAAAGGGGTTCTTCTTCCTCTTTGAGAACTCCAACGCCCGGACTCCGCCAGATCTAGATCTGAACTCCATTGCTGCTGCTAACAACGAATTTCACTGCTGCAAATCATTGTTATTCGCTATAATTTGTTGAAATCAATTGTAAACATAAAAGAAGATCAATAAAGCAAACTACTTCATAGTGGACGTAGGCTATACGCTAAACCACTCTAAATTCTTGTGTCTCCCTGCATTTTAATTATTCTCATTTCTGAAATTTGGAGTTTTGGTTAGATAATTCCTCTTTTTCCATTTAATTTCTTCACTTTATCTCTTCAAAAACTTCCGAAAAGTGTTGTGTTTGGTACTTGCACTGAGAACAAATCTAATTTTTCTCCTGCTCTTTGGATCTCCTATCTATATTGGATTGCATAAATCTAAGAAGAAGATCCAGATCTAGAACTTCGAAGCCCTTCCATTCTATTCAGATTTGCAATCAGATCTAGGAAAGGACTTCATCAATTCATTATGGTGAGCACACGTACCACTTCTACAGCTGCTGATCAAGGAGCACGGGATCGACAGAATCCCGTGCAATCACCTCCATCCAATCAAAATGCCGCAGGACCTTCAGATCCATCAGGTCCAATCACTAGACAAGAATTCCAGACATTGCTTCAAGAGTTGACCCAAAGTCGACAACAACTAACTGAACAACTGCGCGCCAACACAGAGTTGACTAACCAGCTAAATCACCAATGGCGAAGAAGATCCAGAAGAGACCAAGGTTCTTATTCTTCCACGGAGAGTTCAGCCTCCTCCGATGGCCAAACCAGATCCACACGTCCACGGCTAGGTGTAATCTACACCCAAGCCACGGGACACCAACCTGCTTCGAACCTTGGGCAACCTAGAGCTGGACCATCCGCTAGTCTCCGCACAGAACCTTCAATTCAAGGAGGAGCTGCTCCTTATCATGTTACCGGCAACATTGCTACTACCACCACTGTCGGACGGGGAGGTGATGTTAGAAACCAAGCTGATCCTCAACGTAGCCAACGAGAGCAGACTCCTGAGCCTTATGTCCCTGAGGATATTGAACCAAGGAGGCGAGGCACGGACCGTCGACCGCGTCCGGTCCAGACTCACGCTGTGGAACCCGACCACACCTTGGCACAACATGCTCCAAGTATCCGAACGCCGGATATACCAGCAATGATCTGCCAAATGATCCGTGAAAGTCAGGGTCTCTCTAATGATGACTGGGAAATCTCCCGAAGTCATACCCCTTTCACCGATGACGTTTTATATGCTGAACCACCTCGGCACTTAAGGATGCCAGCTTTGCCAGTTTATGAAGGAAGTTCTGATCCCAATCAACACGTCCTGAAATACGAATAGCTGATGAATGCTGCTAGAGCTGATGACGCAGTAAAATGCCGTAGTTTCCCAATTTCCCTAGGGGGCATCGCTTCCATGTGGTTCACTCGTTTGCCACCGTGATCCATCTCTAACTTTGACCAGATGGCCAGCAAGTTCGTCGAACAATTCCGTATGCACGTGGCGAGGCCTAAGGACATTAACACTCTGTCTAGTGTTACACAAGCTCCTGGAGAAACACTTAGACGCTACTTGGAGCGATTCCATGCTGCATGTGCAGAAATAAGCAATCCCAACGATAACTCTATCCTGATAGCACTGACTAAGGGGATTGACGCTGATTCCGAGTTCGGAAATTGGTTGGCGGGGAAACCACCTGCGTCATTGGACCGTTTCTATTCCAAGGCAGCCCAATTCCTGAGAAGGGAGGATGCGAAACAGTCTAGGAAGCAGGATGACGCAGAGCCCAACATCGAAGGTATCCAAAGTAACATCGCTGTTAAACAATCCGGAGATAGTTCTGGGAAAATTCAGTTGAACGTACAAAATAAACAGAATCAGCAGAGAGACAATGGAAATCAGAACAAAAAACGCGATTAGAATCGTGGTCCACGGCGTAGAGCTTCCATGTACGATAATTACACTCCATTGAACACGTCATTGGAAAATGTGTATCTGTAGACTTGCAATACCATGCAGTACAAGAAACCTGCCCCAAAACCGCCAATTGAGAGACAAATCCAAACAGGAAAATTCTGTAGATTCCATGAGAGTTATGGCCACAACACCAATGAGTGTCGTCACCTACAAGACCTCATTGAAAAAATGATACGTGAGCGGAAGCTGGATCAGTATGTGCGGGCGCCGCAGTCTGGTGGTGCGGGCCCATCAAATCAGAATCGTGCGCCGAATCAGGAAAAACAGGAGGAACTCGCTCGTACAAGCGAGAGGTTAGTTATCAATTCGATAAGTGGTGGTCCTCACCCAGCAGTAGCTGGAAGGATGGAGTCGTATGCCAGTTCTATTAGGAATGCGGATTTCGAATGTTGCAGTAATTTTGATGAAGGAACTCCGGCCAAGCAACAGAAGACGATGACGGATGACATCATGTTCAGGAACAGAGACGCTGATAAAGTCGAAGCCCCCACTATTGATCCACTGATCATCTCGGCACAAGTAGGTCCCACTTGGATGAAGAGGATCTTAGTTGACAGTGGGAGCTCTGTGAATATTTTGTTCAAGCGAGCTTATGATCAAATGAAAATGGAAGCCACGGACTTGAAGCCTTGTCAATCTCGAGTCCATGGTTTCAACGGAAGTGCTACTATACCCACCGGAATGGTGGAACTGCCAAAAGAATTGGGAGTCGGAGAACGTCAGAGAGTACGGATGTTGCAGTTGTTTTGGACATAGACTCCCCTTACAATGCTTTCTTGGGCCGACCGGCCCTCGCTGAATTCAGGGTAGCCATCGCCCTGTGGTGTTTGACTTTAAAGTTTCCCACTGATCATGGAATAGGAATTATTCATGGAGATCAGGCTGCTGCCAGAGCCGGCTATGTTGCTGAGCTGCGGGAGGCGCAGCGAAAGGAGAAAGGAAAGGGCGTAGAGGAATCTCTTTGCGTCCGTTTCACCAATAATTGACAATTAACGCCCGGGCCCAGGCCCGCGCACCCCAGCCAATTCCTCAAGGATCTTGATCCGAGAGAAACTGAAGATGAAGGAGAATCTAAAGAAAGTCAAGCATCTCCGGCCGAACTGACAATCGATGTCCCAGTTGACAGTGATGATGATTCGAAAATGATGAAGATTGGATCTCAGCTAAGCCAGCAAACTCAGGAGGAATTGGTTGAATTTCTACGGGCAAATCTTGACATATTTGCTTGGACACATTCTGATATGTGTGGGATCTCGCCGGACATCGCGAGCCACACTCTGAACATTGACCCGCGGCATGTCCCGGTCAAATAAAAAAGGCGCGGTATGGATCCAGAGAGATCTGCCGCCCTTAAAGAAGAAGTAGAAAAGCTTGAAGTGAACGGATTCATTCGAGATGCGCTATATCCTGAATGGGTGTCGAATCCCGTGCTCGTCCGAAAGCCGAACGGAAAGTGGAGAACGTGTGTCGATTATTCCGATCTGAATAAAGCATGTCCCAAAGACAGCTTCTCGCTTCCCAGAATTGATCAGCTAGTAGATTCGACAGCTGGGCATGAACTCTTATCCTTCATGGACGCGTATTCTGGCTACAATCAGATACCGATGCATTTACCCGATCAAGAGCATACCAGCTTCGTAACCAATCTGGGACTTTACTGTTACAAGGTTATGCCGTTCGAACTCAAGAACGCCGGGGCTACTTACCAACGATTGGTCAATCGAATGTTTGCTAATCAAATCGGGAAAACAATGGAAGTATATGTAGTCGACATGCTTATGAAGTCACGACTCTCCACCGACCATGTAAAAGACCTGGAAACTTTGTTCAACATACTTCGGGAATACAAGATGAAGATCAACCCATTGAAATGTCACTTTGGAGTTGCATCCGGAAAGTTCCTTGGGTTCATCGTTAACTCCCGGGGAATTGAAGCCAATCTCGAAAAGATTTGGGCAATCAGAAATCTTGAAACTCCCAAAACTATAAAGCAAGTCCAGAGTCTCAATGGAAAGGTAGCGGCATTGAGCAGGTTCATTTCAAAGTCCACCGACAAATGCATTCCCTTCTTCGATCTGATCCAAAAAGGGAAACGAAACTTTGAATGGACCACGGAGTGTGAAGGCGCTTTCCAAGCACTTGTTCAACATCTATCCACACCACCGATACTGTCAAAGCCTATTGATCATGAGAAGTTGTATGCATACTTGGCGATATCAGAAAACGCTATCAGCGCTACCTTGGTTCGAGAAGAAGACGGGATACAGAAGCCAGTGTACTACGTCAGCAAATGATTGACTGGGGCTGAAAGGAACTATCCAAAGCTAGAAAAGTTGGCTTATTGCCTTATAATCGCATCAAGAAAACTCCGACTGTATTTCCAAGCACATCCCATTGTTGTTTACACCGACCAGCCGTTACGACAGAGTGTGAACATCGAACTGAGTCAGTTTGATATTACTTACACTCCAAGACGAGCAATCCAAGGACAAGTCCTCGCTGATTTCATAGTTGAATTTACCATTCCAGAGGACTTGCCCGAAACCAGTAAATCCCCCGAATACGTCTGGAAGCCGTATACTAATGGTGCATCAAACGACCGATGTTCGAGCGCTGGTGTTGTACTCGAAACCCTCGAAGGCCGATCCATATGCTATGCTGTGAAGTTCTATTTTCATGCGACTAATAATGAAGCTGATTACGAAACCCTCTTAGCTGGCTTGAAACTCGCCAGAGATCTGAAAATTATCGCTGTGGAAATTTATTTTGATTCACGATTGGTTGTGTGTCAAGTACGGGGAGAGTACCAGGCAAGAGATCGAAGGTTGGCTGCTTACTTAGCTCGAGTTCAAGAAGTACTGAATCAGTTCGATTACTATGCCATCTATTGTATACCTCGGGAGCGCAACCAAAAGGCCGATTCATTGGCAAAGCTAGCCAGCACAGGTGAATCTCAACAAATTGGACTCGTTCCCGTGGAAACGATATCTTCCCCAAGTATCGACCGGACAGAAATAAACCGGGTATGCGAAACCATTCCCAAAATGGATTCATGGATGACCCCACTCAGAAATTACATTGAGCACGGAACCCTGCCGGAGCGCAGGAGTGAAAAGAGACAAGTCCTTCGGAAGGCCTCACGATTTACCATCCAGGATGGACTCGTCTACAGAAGAGGGTACTCGGTTCCCCTGCTCCGGTGTATCGCTCACGATGAAATTAAACAAGTATTGCGCGATGTGCACGAAGGAGAATGTGGCGATCACACCGGGGGGCAAGCACTTGCCAAGAAAATACTTCGCTATGGGTACTACTGGTCTACCGTGAATCGTGATGCGTTGGACTATGCAAAGAAATATGATAGGTGCCAGAAATATGCCCGAATTCCTAGAGCTCCTCCTACCGAGATAAAGCAAATGGTCAGCCCGTGGCCGTTCACAATGTGGGGTAGCGACATCATTGGTGCCCTACCTCTGGCAAAAGGTGGTGCGAAATACGCCATCGTCGCAGTTGATTACTTTACAAAGTGGGCTGAAGCCGAAGCTCTTGCTACCACAACAACGAAGAAAGTAATCAACTTTGTAGTTCACAACATCATCTGTCGATTCGGTCTCCCACACACCATTATTACGGACAACGGAACCCAATTCGACAGTGCTGAATTTAAAGATTTTTGCAAATGATTTCACATCCAAAAGAAATTCTCCACAGTTGCACACCCTCAGGCAAACGGATAGGTCGAAGCAGTTAATAAAGTTATAAAGTCCATCCTGAAGAAACGACTGGAAAAGGTCGGGGGCAAGTGGGTCAATGAACTTCCTATGGCTCTATGGGCTTACCGAACAACCCACAAGACCACGACCGGCCACACTCCATTCTCTCTTTCTTACAGTTCAGAGGCCGTTATTCCATTCGAGCTAGAAGTACCTTCTCATCGTGTGACATACTATGATCCAAAGACAAATGCTATATTACTTGCTGAATCTCTCGATCTACTGGATGAGAAGCATGAAGAGGCTGATTTGAGGGCAGCTGTGCATCGAAGTCGAGTCGCCCGATTGTACAACGCCAAGGTCCATCCGCGAACCTTCGAACTGGGCGATCTCGTCTTAAAAAGAATCTATCTGGTTCCTTCATATATGAAGCCGACATGGGAAGGACCGTATGTTATTGAACGAAGGCTCGGAGATGGCACATTCAAGTTATCGACCGTCGACGGTCTTACCCTGCCAAGAGCTTGGAATAGCGAGAGCCTTCGCCGCTATTACACCTGACAGGCTATCTTTATCCATTTAGTTTACTTTCCTTTTTTGCAATTTGTTTATGCATTTCGAAATTAGAACTTGTAATAAGGCAACTGACTTTGCCATACTTTCTTATTTCAGCAATAAAATGCAACCTCTTCGAGCCAGAGCTGTGATTTACTTGAAATACTTCATATGACCATCACTATGCACGGAGAGCTAAGTTTCACCATACGGTGGGATTTATTCAAATAGAGAGTGACTGCGATGCAACCAATCACTCGCGAAGTGAAACCCGAGCTCAGGGGCAAGCCATCACATCAAAGTCAAAAAAGGATTGACACATGACAATCCCTTATCAACTCCGAGTTCCTAGAGTGCAAACCGGAGTATAAACATCAACTCCGAACTCCCAGAGCGCGAGTCAGAGTATAACATTAACTCCGTATTCCCAGAGTGCGAAGCGGAGTATAAACATCAACTCCGTATTCCCAGAGTGTGAAGCATAGTATAAACATCAACTTTGAGTTCCCAGAGTGCGAACCGGAGTATAAACATCAACTCCGAACTCCCAGAGCACGAGTCGGAGTATAAACATCAAGTCCGTATTCCCAGAGTGCGAAGCGGAGTATAAACATCAACTACGAGTTCCTAGAGTGCGAACCGGAGTATAAACATCAACTCCGAACTCCCAGAGCGCGAGTCGGAGTATAAACATCAACTCCGTATTCCCAGAGTACGAAGCGGAGTATAAACATCAACTCCGAGTTCCCAAAGTGCGAATCGGAGTATAAACATCGACTCCGAACTCCCATAGCGTGAGTCGGAGTATAAACATCAACTCCGTATTCCCAGAGTGCGAAGCGGAGTATAAACATCAACTTCGAGTTCCCAGAGTGTGAATCGGAGTAAAAATATCGACTCCGAACTCCAAGAGTGCGAAGCGGAGTATAAGCATCGACTCTAAATTCCCAAAGCGCGAATTGGAGAATAAACGACAACTCCGAACTTCCAGAGCGCAAGTCGGAGCATAGACATCGACTCCGGATTCCCAGAATGCGAAACGGAGCGTAAACACCAACTTCAAGTTCCCGAAGCATGAATCGAAGTATAATTATCAACTCCAAACTCCCGGAGCGAGAGTCGGAGTACAAATGCCAGTTCCAAGTCCCCAGATAGCGGACATGTGATTAAAACTCAAGTCGACATGACCAACCGCCAGTAAACGAATAAGGATCTCCGGAGTGCGGATATGATCATCGACAATCAAACAAGCATGGATGCATTACTCAATCTCCGCTTGCCTCTGACGTCCGTTCAATGACACTAGACTCAACATGTTATAAGTAAAAAGCGATAGTCGACTGATGGTCTACAACTCAACCCCAAGACTAGGGGGCAGGACTTAAGCATCAACCATTGATTGAAGTGATGCGACGTCAGAATTCAACTTGCTTCTTGGTCGCAAGTCATGTCCGCAGTTTCCGAACTTGGCAAACAAAAACAAACTTCATTCGGAGGCTAAAACTTCACAAGTGAATTTCAGATATCGAAACACTTAGACAAATACACAATGACAGAAAAGAAGCCAAAAAAGAGAAGTTTCATCTCCAATGTTTATAAAAGAAGTTCGTGTACAAGTTTCCAAAAATTACTACTAGCAGGGGCCGAACCCGCGTCTATACACGGCTAACAAAATGCATGTCAAAATAAACCAGGGAAGCATGTTTAATCCTTCTTCTTCCTTGGCTTCCTTCTCGATGTAGACCCGCTGGAGCCACCGCTAATCTTCCTCTTCGAGCCTTTGCTTTTCGGCGGTTGGTCTTCGGGCGAGGGCATTATATCAACATCCTCCTCCGAACTCGAGTGGATAGGAATGCTCCCTGCGGGCGGAGTCGGAGGGATAGGATCAAATGTGGAAGGTGGCATGGCCACACTAGTGTTAGAAAATGTACCGCCAGGCGATATCATTCTAAGCGGAGCTGGACCAAGTGCCGCCGTCCCACCTCCAAAACTGCCACCATGCGCTGCGGCATCCATTTCAGCGGTAATTTGTGCCAAGATTTCCTCTTCAGTACCCGAATGAGTCTCGCTGGGAGCGTCAGTAGTCGACATCGAAAAGCTTGTGGCAGGAACTCCTCCGCCCATAAAGAATGATAAGTCAGCTAAAGGATCGCCAAGACGACGAAAGAGTTCTTCCATTAACTACTCATCAAACACAATCGTACTCCCCTGCATGTTGTCAAGCGGGGCAGTTGTAGTCGTGGTGATCGCTTCGGTAACGATAGCCTCCTGTGTCTGATGTAATTCTTGGGTAGCAGGAGGCCCGACATGTGCAGCATCAATCACTGGACAAAGAATGATAAAACTGTTAGAACTTAACTCGATCGAAGATTTCGACTTAAGAAAGATATGTGAAATGTTCAGAATACCTTCCTATGTTTGACTCGTAGGCGATAGAGCAGCATCAGTGACTTGCGCTGCAGCCGAAGACATCTGCGGTTGATCTGGATTATAAGCAGGAACGGCCTGGGGATCGACCACAGACGAGGATTCGGGCTGGGTTGACGCGGGAACTTCAAGACTTGCTTCATGGTGGTCAACTCCAGAGCCCTCTCCCACTTCAAAGTGCTGGGCGCCAAGTCTTTCCTTCTCACGCAGAATCATCGACTCGTGGAGAATATTCTTTTCATCTTCAGTCAGAATGCGATTCTCGAGTTCGAATTCATCCACGGACTCACCTTGATGCCCCTCCTTCTCCTCCTCGACCAGTCGGCCCCAAGCATTATAGAGATGCGTCGGAAAATCATCGAGCCAGGCTAGACCCCTGTGCCTCAGCATGTTAGCATTGTAAACAACAAGAAGGTCTTCGATGTCAGCCTCTAGCCTGGACTCGGCCAACTTCACTTTTTCCTCCACCTCGGCCTCCACCTTGTGGACTTTAGCCATGGCCGCATCCCATTCGTCCCTGAGCAGGACAGCTTGTTCGCACGCCTCTTGGGCTGCGTTGTTCGCATCCTATTTTTCCATGGCCATGTCGGCGAATTTGGCCTTGAGCTCATTGATTTCCTTAACCGCCGCATCCCGCTCGGCGGTGACCTTAGTGTTTCGATGGCCCATCTCCTCCACCAGGGCAACATGTGTCTGCCCCAACCTCTCCATTTCCGCCTTCGCTTCATCGGCCTTTTTGATGGCCTCAATCTTAGATTTCCGAGAAGACTCGGACTCAGCGGTGAGTACCTGAATAATCCGATCCCTTTTTGCAAGCTCGGTCTCCATCTTCTCGAGCGCTTTGGCTTGCTCAAAGGCCACTTTGGAAGCTTTTTCGGTGGCCTTTGCCCACTCTCGGTACTGGGTATATATGTCGTGAACGAAATCATGCATCGTGCATTCTACCCCTGATGGAATTCTCTTTAAGTGAGGAGGGAAGACATAACCGTCGAAGCAGATATTCGGAAAATCCTTCCTCATCTGAGCCAATTTAAGGGCCCTTCTCCTGTGGGGCCAACTGGTACCTGCTCTGCAATCATGGAGGCCGTGGTTTTAACTCTCTGAAGATGAGTTTCGGACCTAGAAGCATGAGAAGACGGCCTGTGACGAGGAGGCTCTGGTGGATTTGAAGTTTGAATAGGAGGAGGATACAGAAGTCTAGGAGGAGGAGAGCGTGATCTGGATCGATGTCTATACTCTCTATCACGCCCATACCTATCCTGGTTAGAGTATTCGCGATCGCGATCTCTATCTGAATCCCTCCTGCAGGAATCATAGTAACCAGAAGATTTTCGGGCTGAACGGAGATTCCCGAGCATCGATCCCCTTCCAGACATTGTACCTGAAAATGATAAACGAAGAAAGAGTTAGTGACTTCCTAAGTCGGGCGAAGTACAGTTGTGAATCATGTAGTGTAGTGAAGTGTATGCATATGCAATCCCCCAACCAACCGAAAATGTCGGCCGCACTCGTAGCAAGCGACCCGCTCAGTTCAAAAGCACTATTAAGCCCCTCCGTGCCGGCGTCGTGTGGAGACGACACAAAATCCAGGATCGGAATATCAGCAAGCCCTGCAAAAGGACTCTCCACTTGCGGGGGAGGAGCCTCCGAAATTCTAATCCCCTGGAAAGGTAAAGACATAACCACGGATTTAAGTCTCTTAGATTTAGGGCGTTTTTAAGCAGCGGCCTTGCCTTTTCTTCTTCCTCCCGAATCCAGGACATTGGCAGAAGGCCCAGCTGGGAGCTCGGTATCGATAGGCATTCTTTCCGGATCAACTTCTTCGGCGATCACGACTACGGGCGCTTTGCGCTTCACCCGTTTCTTCGGGACCACTCTATGTATCCCTTCCAGATGTATGCTCTGTCTCCGTTCTATCAACCCGACAGCCCTCAAATTCCTGTCGGTCAGGACTAAGTCTATGTGCCTCTCTTCGCTCGGAAACGCTTGAAGAATCCGAACAAGCTCTCTGAATTATGCGCCATCGGAACGAGAGATTGAGGCTATAGGAAAGGAAAGGTATGTCAATTTTGAAGTCAGTTACTAGTATCTCAATGATTCGAGAGAGAAATGGCAACACTTACGTTTATCCAACCACCGCCCAGCAAATATAAGGGGGCACCGAACGTAGAACCATTCAGTTTTATAGTAGCTTAGCCTTCCCCAGGAGCCCAGTACAATGTGGCAGCTTCTGACCGCCTCCAGGAAGGTGAAAGAAGGGCTGTCTCCATGGCTCTTGACGTTCAATAAATATCTGATTTCGATCGGCTTCGGCGGTCGAAAGAGGATCTCCATAAACATGACAAAGGTATTGTTCAACAAGGCATACCCGTTGGGATGTAGCTGAGATGGAGATATGCCAAGAAACGATAACATCTCCCTTATATATTCATTGAAGGGAGGAAGTGTCCCCGCTATACAAGCGTGACGGTTGAAAGCAGTAAACCCCTCCGGGGGATCGTGTGGCCTGTCAGTTGGCCCAGGAAGTAGCACGTCGTCAAGCGACAAGCCATGCCTTTAGCAAATCCGTCCTAGCATGTCTTCAGAGATACCCGACGGCATAGAATCTGTTGGATTGAGAATAAACCGAGCACCCGGACGTTTGTCCAGAGTTGACTCTATAACTTCGGCTTCAATAACCGGTATCTCTATGGTTGGAGGAATAGAACTTGGGAGTTCCGGCTGCTGAGAACTTGAAGGGTCCATGACTAGCTAGCTTATAAAAAATCATTGTTAAACTGACAAATAACACTCGTGTATCCCCCAGTGTAAAGTGTGCGAGTGTGTTGTGCAGTGTAGTACTGTATATTATTTGAGAAGATCAACCGGATTAAGGAAAGCATGTAAACGACTAGACTTCGGAATTCAGTCGGAAGGACTGTCATCGCTGACCGTCACAACCATGCCATCCAGTTATTAGCTATCAGTCCGAGTTAAAATGTGTTATTATTTTAGTAAGTTCCAGTTTCATCGACGAACTTCAATAGGCAATCAGGTGTGCGGTGAAACAATTAAGTCCAGTTAAGCAAATCTGAAACTCGTCGGAGTTAAGTGGCCAAAGGCACTAGAATTTTCGGTATCGTCGAAATTAAATCAATGGTCAAACATCAAAAGTTCAAGTTCAAGACAATCACTCCGGTTCAAGTTCGAATCATTCGCTAAGGCTCGAGTTCGATCGATTGTTCGGGGTTGTGCAGTTCGACTCGATCCACGACCACGTGCTTCGACTCGGTCCAAAGCCACGCGCTTCGACTCGCTTCGAAGCCTCTGCTTCGACTCGGTCCAAACCACGCGCTTCGACTCGATCCAAAGCCTCTGCTTCGACTCGGTCCAAACCACGCGCTTCGACTCGATCCAAAGCCTCTGCTCCGACTCGATAAAAAACTACGCAGTTCGACTCGATCCCAAGGCACTCCACTTCGAACCGTTCCAAGGCCACTATTTCGACTCGATCAAAAGACGTACTTTTCGACTCGATCTAGGGCCATTGTTTTGAGTCCATTAGACACAGCCCCTTCATATCGATCCATATATTCAAAGCATTCGACTCGATGCGAAGCTCCACCATTGATCGATACGAAGGCCTCCGCCTCATCCTCTCTAAACCCCTACTCCAGATCGACACAAAGCTGAGGCCAAGGAATTTTCGATCGATCGCGACTCTGATCGATTTGGTGTTAAGAATCGAGTCTCCTCGTTTACGTAATGGTTTCGCTCAATGGATTACCTAAAATTTGTCAATTGGTTCAAATAATCGAAGGTATGAATCAGTTCGAAGGCAAGAGTGTTTTTCTCCTTTGTTTGAGCGTTACGAAGGCAAGGAAGGAGAGCGAAGGGTGAAAAGTGGAAAAATGGCTAAGTACACACTATTTATATGGACTCGAAAACAAGAGGAATAGACGATTCGCATCCCGGTGGATTCGAACGCGCGCTTCGACTCCGTTTCCAGTGCATCGATGCGAAGCTCCCCTTCGTATTGCTTGACTTCGACTCCATCTCCGGTGCAGCAGAACAAGCAGCTCGAATCCATCAGGGAAGCGCACTTCGACTCGCTCAGTTCACAGCCATCAGGGAAATTTAATTCGCCTCGCTCCACTTTGAATCAATCAGTTCGCATCCATCATCGAGTCGAACAAGCAGTTCGAATCCATCAAATCATGGCTTCCAAAGGCCAACTCCATCAACTCGACATACTTACTTCGCATCCATAAATCCAATGAAAATCATCTTCGTTGTTTCGAATTTCACATCGGTTCAGGAGAGGATCGATACGTAATTCAAAAGTAAAATAAACTGGCAATGACTCGTGGACGTACAAACGTCAACAAGAGTCAGGTTAACATATATGCATGAATGTCGGACAAATATTCAATATTCTAGATTTTCAGAAATCAGAAACTCATCCACTAACGATTACAACAACAAACGGGTAACTACTAGCATACAGCAATCAGTCGCAGTAATGCAGGGTACAGTAGTTGACAGTCAACAGCTTGAGTTTTCAAGAGAAAACAGTCGAAGATTACAGCTTTCATCGGAAAGGCGATGACTATTCAGAATAAAGATTGCAGCACTTCAAAGCACATCATGTTTTCACAATACGTACTTTGGGGGGCAAATGTTATCCCGCTTTTTGGCAAGTCCGTGACACCAAGGAATTAAGTAGTAACCGACGACGGCCCGTCCTAGAGATCAGTTATGCACAGGCCCACTATGGATATCGATGAATTTTATCCGAGTCCGGATCGAGCCTAAATTGGTAGGACATGACAAGCTAAGCCATGAGAGTCAACGTTCCAAATCTCAAGTCAATTCGAGTTCGTATGCTCAAGTTATGAAAGATGCAAAATTGGATGAAAACCAATCACCGGTCAACTCTCTCCCTTCGACTCGCTCCACATCCCTCAGATGCCAACTTCGACTCGCTTCGCAACACTCAGAAGCGACAACTTCGACTCGCTTTGCTCAGAGGCCAATTTCGAGTCGTTCAGGTTCGACTCGCTTCACAGCCATCAGGAGTACCTACTTCGCTCCGTATCCCTCAGATGCCAACTTCGACTCGCTTCGCAACACTCAGAAGCGAAAACTTCGACTCGCTTCGCTCAGAGGCCAACTTCGAGTCGTTCAGGTTCGACTCGCTTTACAGCCATCAGAAGTACCTACTTCGACTCTCTTCGCTCAGATGCCCTCTTCGACTCGCTCCATTCGAACCACTGATCGACTCCATTGGCGAAGCCACTGCTCAACCCTCTCAGGACGCTCCATTTCGACTCGCTCGACCAGTGCATACTTCGACTCGCTCGATCTGGGCACACTGCGACTCGCTCAATCGGTGAACATTTCGACTCGCTCGAAACAACATCAAGGGCAGAGTGAGATTCAGGCGCCACGTCATCGAGTTGAATGGAAGCGAGTCGAAACAGAAGAGAGTCGAAGGAAACAGCCTACCGAAAACCTCATTTCGTATCGATCATATCTCCCAATCTACAAGTCCAAATGCTATGAAATTTTCACATAAGACTACGTGCATGCTAAAGAATGTCCATGCCAAATTTTGACTCCATTGGATGAAATCTTGATCGATACGAAATCAGTTTGTATCGATCACGGATCGGACCAAAACTTCGCAGGCTTGGGCGTGCGGGCCTGGTCACGTACCAGAGAGGGTCTCCCGAGATCTGAGCGAAATATCAGCCTCCTACACCTATAAATAGACCCCCAAAGCCAACAGAAAAGGGGTTCTTCTTCCTCTTTGAGATCTCCAACGCCCGGACTACGCCAGATCCAGATCTGAACTCCATTGCTGCTGCTAACAACGAATTTCACTGCTGCAAATCATTGTTATTCGCTGTAATTTGTTGAAATCAATTGTAAACATCAAAGGAAGATCAATAAAGCAAACTACTTCATAGTGGACATAGGCTATACGCCGAACCACTCTAAATTCTTGTGTCTCCCTGCATTTTAATTATTCTCATTTCTGAAATTTGGAGTTTTTGTTAGATAATTCCTCTTTTTCCATTTAATTTCTTCACTTTATCTCTTCAAAAACTTCCGAAGAGTGTTGTGCCCAATTTTTGTACAAACAAGTATATAATGATATTATATAATAATGTCCTAGCCTTCATTTATGTCTAACATCCACAAACAGGTTTTCGTATCCGAAAACCTGAAATGTTTCAGACTGACCCAAGTAGTATTTAAATAATACACGGGTTAGACTATATTTATAATGGTATAATGGTGATAGCATAATCAGTGTCAAAATATCCTAAAATAACATCCATCACAAAATCGTGCGAAAAGTGTCATTACCCATATATAAATCAAGTCAATAAGAAATCATGAAAATCATATCAAATGGGTGAATCATTCATATATATAAAAGAAATAATCAAGTAATAGAGCTAATATAATAATGCCTAAAATAGATAAAAATAGACATTCCTAGGTCTATTAATATAGTAGCATCACCCGCCTATGATAATATTGGCATACCCCGCCTATATAAAAATATCGTATACATAATAAATCAAATCCAGTGGTGATAGGAATTGACTATACGATAGGCACAAGTTCCCAAGTAGAGTCATATCATAATGTGTGGGTTACTCAACCCATATCTACACTTAGGTAAGGTGCATAAATAGTATGTACTTATCTATCACTCTATGTAGAACCGGATAGGAGACTGATGGCTGACCTCCTCCTCCAAGAGCCTTGGGCTACCCATCCGGATCAATTCCTACAGTGTTCAGTTAACTCTTTGGTAATTATGACAATATCCACTTAATGTGCTCGTCAATGCGAGGACTCATAGTCACGATCCCGAATCACACTTCTATGGTAACAGACTGCTAGCTTAGGTGACAAAAAGGGGCTAGGATTACCCACCTTAAGGGCTAACCACCCTTCACTAAAATCCCACTAATATATAATAAAAGTGTTATAGATCTAGGGCTTGACCCCACGATCAGGCTGCTAGGGTAAACACTGGCCTAATCTGGTTCTCGCTAACTCCAAATCATATCTAAGAGCACTTCATGATAGACAAGTAGATAATATCTATGTGTGTGTATATATGGGCACATCCCCCCATAACTCAACATCCATGAGTTTTCTCAACCCCTAGCATCACCTCATGTAAGTATAAACTATTATCCATGTTCCCGTCCTATGAGTGTCTTCTACTCACATTGAATAACAGAATAAGTATCACATTGGCATCCCATACCACTGTGTGTTACTAGTCCATTTAATCAATGCTCATAAACTATACTCAAACCACATAATATCATTATGCAACAAATCCGATGAATAACAGTAAAAGTTTTACTGAAAGTCACATACCAGATAACATCACAAATTCGTTTATTCAAATTTCTCATTACACAGAAATGAAAGTACATATATAACAATCAAAATAATTTTATAAATATATATACTATATTTGAAAGCATAAATAATAATTTTATAATAATAAATCTATTTTTTATTTAAATAATATAAAGTTTTATCCAAATAAGTATACAAACACCATAGAATTCCTTTAAAATCCATAATATAAGTTTTATAATCATTAGCAAACATTATAAGAACATTTGATAATTTAAAATAAAAATTTACTAAATCTTTATCATTTCCACTTAAAAAATAATATTGTTAAACTACTTCATTTAATTATTGAATACCTAAACATAGCTTGTAAAAATCAAATATTACTGATAATAAACATTTCAAAATTTTCTATAATTAAATATTATTATTTTTAAAAAATTTATAATTATCCAAATCAATTTTTTGTTACTCCTAAACCATAAAATAATTTTTCCAAAACATTAGATTATTCAAAATTCATGAGATATACATTGAAATTAATAAAATATTAACTAGAAATCATTTCTTAATTTACTAAAATTTCATAAGATATTTAAATAATTGATAAACTCAATTGTCATAATCCATTTTAATATATTATAACCTTTATTAATATTATTAATACCATATTTAAATAAATATTTCTCTAATTTAATATCACAATCTTTTAATACAAGATCTATATTAATTAAATACATATAACATCAAACATTACCATTAATATAAACTAATATATACTTTTTTGTCTGGGTGCCGATCGGTCGCTCCATCGGTCGACCGATAGATGTCGACCGGTTGAACTTGAGGGGGTCGACTAGCCGAGCCTCCAGTGACGCGATTTCCAGTGCCTGAATTGATCTATTTGGGTCATCTTCTTCTCCTTTACTCCAATATCCTTCTACCATACAACCATACACTCATATTCCATCCAAAAATTAATTCATACATTATCAAATAATCATCAATTTATCCAATATCATTAAATTCAAGAAGACAGAGGAAGAATGTTATGTTATAGTATAGGGTTATATGAATTCACATACAACCATTTCATTATTTCTAGACATTATAAAATCATTAGAAACATAGAAGTGAGTGAAATTACTCACTTTTGATTGATGAATCGCAATTACACTCTTAGCTCCTTTCTGCTCCTCTCTTATCTCTTGCCGTAAGTTTCCCTTTTCTTTAATTCAATGATCAAAGTTTGATTTCACTAGCTAATTCAGTATGGAAGATGTTAAGAAGCCTGTGAATTTAATTGTAAGAATTTATGGAATTTATTTGATTTTAATTTGAATTTTAAAGTGATAGGGTTTGGATGAGATTTTTGATTTTCTAAAGTAGATAAATGTTTACATTTAGGGTATATTTATCTTTAGAGATGAAGACTCTAGAAAAAGAGTAGTCTGGAGATGGATAATTTAAGATACTAGGGTTTGGATTAGATAAGCAAAGATTTGGGACTAAGAGTAGTAAATTACCTTCTTATTTTATTTTCTTTTCTAACTTTTGTTCTTGAAATAAATTACATTTCCAAGCCCACTTTCAAATCAAAATCTCTACACTAAATTTCTAACAAATCATTTTAACAATTTCATAAAATTATTTTCCATAATTTAATTATTTAATTAAATCATTATATTTAAATCCTTTGCTAATTAAATTCAAATTTCTTTAATAAAATTCTTTCTTTCATCAAAATAATCTAAAATTTATAAGATTTAATAAAATTAAATAATTAATTTAAATTTTCATATTTCAAATTATTCAAATAAATTATTAAATCATTTTTTTCATATTAAATTCTTAATATTTTAATAAAATATTTCCCATCTAATTTTCCAAATCATCTCCATAATTTATATTAATTATTTCAAATCACAATTAATTCATTAATTATTATTATTATTATTAAAGTATTAACTTATTGCTTCTCGACAATGGATTGTTACAGCTTATTTTCATCAGGTCGGGATTTTATGTACACCTTGAAAATGCGAGAACATAATTATTATAAAATAAAATTATGTTTGTGCACTATAAAAGTGCGAAAACGCAAAACTAGACCTAGTGCAAACTAGACTCTATTTTTGTAATAAGTCTTTAGAAGGGCCAAAAGTTTTAAAAAAAATTCTTTCGAGCCTAAAAAAAATTTATCTGACAAAAAGTAGTATTCTAGGAAATGATAAATCAGATCAATCGAGAAAATTACCAACGTGGAGAGGAATATGAACCGGATTAATTGAGAAAGAGACCAATGGTCTAAAATGATTCGAGAATAAGAATTGCATATTAATTTTCACATATTGAAATCATTAGTTAATATGAGATCTCCTTCGAAGGCCTTTCTTTTGATTAGATTAAGATTTCCTGAGTCAAGTCTTTTAATGGTAGTTTTCAATCTAGACGAAGGCTAAGGTGATAGCTTTCCTAGGGTTTAGGCGAGAAATCATATACTTTAGTGCATATAAGCAGGTTTCGACCTTGTCGAACAGTTTAGACCACAAAGCTAATGACTTCGGAAGGTTGCAGTGGACGTTTGGACTTTTGACCTTAAAGTTGATGACTTCGAAAGGTTATAAAGATGCTTGGACCAGATGTGTTGTCTATCTTGTCGACAAGAACCTTTCGATGAAGTTAAACCTGGAAAACAGAGATTAATCCAACAAAAGTTTTAATGAATAGTAAAGTAATTAACAAAGCTCAAGACTTCCCTCTTTATCCAAGAAAAACTTCATGTTATTATATTCCCAAATCATTACCTAATTAGGGTTACAATGCTTTGTTTAAGAAGAATACAAATTTTGAATGAGAGAAAAAGGATCCCCAAAACATGACCCCCTTGGGTCTTATTTATAGATGCAGGCGGCCCCCCTTTCGACTCCATGCCCTCAACAGGGTCGGAAGGTTCCCCTTTTATATGTAGCTATGAATCTTTCGACCTAGTCGAAAGGTTTGCCCTTCATATACCATTATGAACCTTTCAACTTTATCGAAGGGTTTGCCTTCTATTTACTGTTGTGAACCCTTCGAACTTGTTGGAAGGTTTGTCTTCAATTGAATGTTATGAACCCTTCGACTTTGTCGGAAGGTTTGCTCTTCACTTGAATGTTATGAACCCTTCGACTTTGTCGGAAGGTTTGCTCTTCGCTTGAATGTTGCCGAGAGCTATGCTTCCCTTAAATGTTGTCGAAAGGTTGTCTTTCATACTTTGCTGACTTCTGAGTGTTGCTTCCTTCATAGAACCTTTCTGTTAGTCCATGAGTTGATGGTTTTGATGACAACAACCTTAGAATAAGATTATAAAATATAAATACTAACATCATAGTTTAGATATATATGTATATGCAGGATTTAACCATGTAGGTACCAAGAATGAAGACTGTACAGTATAGAGATTCAAGATATCAAGATTGAAGACTCATGAGTATCAAGAATATCAAGATTATCAAGAGTTCAAGATTTCAAGATAATTATTGAGTCTGGAATTTTGTTAAAACTTCACAATAGCACTGAAATCTTCACTCCATTTTTCTTTTGGGATGGAACTCATTTCTACCTTTTTAGTGGCTTACAAACCCACGACAAGTAGCTTACAATCCAACGACAAGTGGCTTACAAACCCAAGAACATCCTGGTTTTGTACAAATTCTCGAGTCCTGATATGATGAGATATTTTGCAGGAAGAAGCTTGCAAAAATACTTCAAAATGATTTTCAAAACTACTTCAGAATGATTTTCAAAACTGCTTTTCAAAATGTTTTAGCCTTAGAAATTATCTTTTCAAATGATTTTCAAAATGATGTTTTAGCCTTAAAATATTCTTTGTTTCTGTTTTTAATAAACTCTTGTTTTTAAACTTCGTTTGTTTTAAACTATCTTTATACTTAGATTTAAATATAAAATTATAGTAAAATTTTATATATTATTCTCTATATTTATCTATATATTTTATCTATAGTCAAGTATATTTATAAAGTTTAAATAGCTTTTAATATAAGATAAAGGTTATTTTCAAAGAAAATCAAATCTTCAAAATTTCCTTTGGGATGTCGACATGCCCTAGTATCCCATGTCGACATAGTGTTAGTTAGGACCAAAAATTTGAATTTCAAAAGAAGTGTCTATTCGCCATAACCTTTCACGAATGGACATGACTGTTGTTCTTCTATAAATAGGAGTTAGTTTCAACGAATTTTATATCAGATTTTCTGGTTTTTCACTTCTCTTCTTCTTCCACATTTTCTTATTCAAAATCCTATCATCACTCTGCCGAAATCAACATTGAATCTAACTAGATTATCTCTGGTTTGATTCTCTATCACTATCTCATTCAAGTGCTATTCCGGGTTATAGGCTTCTTTGTAATCTATCTAGCGAGAAAATGTGTGATTGTAGCCTTGGAAATCAATCAAGCGAGAAAAGGTGTGATTGTAGCCTTGGAAATCAATTGGGTGAACTTGTTGCCCCGGAAATCAAGTATCTCTACCTAGAGGATTGTGATTCTGGAGGGTGTACCTCGTAGCCTTGAAACCGAGGGTTGTAATTGTTGAATTGCTTTTGAAAGGAAATCCGTACTTAGTTGTGCGGGACTGGATGTAGGGTAACTCTGAACCAGTATAAAATCCAGTGTGTTCTTTTCTTTACTACATTTACTTTATTTCTACATCTGTGTTTGTTTCTGTGATTATATCTGTGTCTGAATATTACATACATTTGTGTACAAATCAACAATAACTCAAAAAGATTTAGTAATTTCTTATAAACACTATTCACCCCCCTCTAGTGTTATTCCTAGCCTTAAGATCCATATTCTGCATTCCTCACATTTGGTATCGGAGCAAGGTTTTCAAAAGTTTCATAATCTGAATTTTGAAAAGTTTTCTAAATGGCTACCAACACTGGTACTGTTTCTAACACTAGTTCATTTGTAGAAGGTCAGTCTACTGCCAGACCACCTCTTTTTAATGGCAGTAACTATGCATATTGGGCATGTAGGATGAAAATATATTTACAATCTGTAGGATTAGATACTTGGAATATCACACAAACTGAATATTCTGAACCCACAACTAATTTTGCACAGTGGACCACTGAGCAAAAGACTGTTGCACAAAATAATTCTAAAGCAATGAATATTCTATTTTGTTCACTTGATAGAAATGAATTTAATAGAGTGTCAGTTTGTAAGTCTGCATATGAAATCTGGAAAACTTTGCAAGTGACTCACGAAGGAACAAGCAAAGTTAAACAGACCAAAATTTCCATGCTCACAAATCAGTTTCAGTTATTTAAAATGAACACTAATGAGTCTATTTCAGATATGTATAGTCGATTTCAAGATATTGTGCATTCTTTAATATCCTTGGGAAAGGAATTTTCGGAAGAAGATCAAGTCAGAAAATTTTTAAATTCTCTCACTCCAGAATGGGATCAAAAGACACTTGCAATTGAAGAAGCAAATGACATCAGTACCTTAAAGATAGAAGAATTGATTGGAAATCTAATGTCGTTTGAAGTCCAAATGATTGGGAGAAGAGAAAGCAAAGCATCTGAAAAGAAATCAATGGCATTCAATGCATTAACCGACGGATCAGACTCAAACAGTGATAATGATGAAGAGATAACATTTATGACCAGGAATTTTCGGAAATTCCTGAAATACAGAAAGATGAATAATCTCAAGAGAAACAACTATAAGAATTCTGGAAATCAGAATGCAGTGCCAAACAATGTCAAATGTTTCAACTGTGATGAACTAGGCCATATCAAAAGAGACTGTCCGTATCCAGAAAGGCAAAATCCTCCTATAAACAATGATTCAGTAAAGAAACGGAAGCGTGCATTTACTGCTACTCTAGATGACTCAGACTCGTCCTCAAGCGATGATGATCAGAAGGCAGATAACTCAAATTTGTGTTTCACGGCAGTTTATGACTTCAACAAATTCAAGGAAACAGACTCAGAAAAAGGTACACATTTACAATACAATTGATTGAAATTGCATGCTTAGAATTAGATGATTGATTGCTTGATTGATTGATTTTGAATTGGTGTGTTGATTGAATTTTAAATTTTAAATTTTTTATTATTATAATTTTATTATTATTTTTAATATTTTTTAATAATATAATAATATTTTCTGGAATATACTATAATAATACTCCAGATATATATATATAGACATTAAAATAATAAGTATATATATATATTAGAATTCTTAGGAAAAATAAATCATAGAAATTCACAGGCATATGTCGACATAGTCCCTACCCTGATGTCGACATAGGTACTAGAATTTGAAATTCAAAATTTGAAATTCAAAATTTGAATTCAAATGGTTGAATTTCCCTCCACCTTTTCACTTCATTCAATACTCTGAAAAGACATCTTTTGACCAGAGAACATGTCTTTCAAAAATCTATTTATTCACTATCTTTTATCACAACTTTTCACTTTTATTCAACTCTCTCTTCAAAACACCAAGCTCTCTACTCTCTACTTTAGTGGGTTCTTCAAGCAACTCCTCCACCATGAGACTTTCCAGAAACTTGAAAGAGCAACTCCTCAATAATCCGGAGGCAATAAAAGCATACATCAATTATGCTAATTATGGAAAAGTCCATCCCGGAAAGTTTGCTATTTTTCAAGATTTTGCTTCTTATGAAATTGATACTCTTTTTGCAAACAATCAAATTCTTAGTCTTGTTGATTCTTCTCAAAATGATTTTGTTTGTTACCCAAATCTTGTTAAAATTTTCTATGCAAATCTCAATCGAGAATTTTATGAAGGAAATGATAATGAAATTTGGAGTAGTGTCAAAGGCACTAAAATTGTTTTGAATTGTGATCTTTTGGGTACCATTCTCAATTGCAAAAGCATGGGAATGGATCTTTCTAGTTTTCAAATCGATGAACATGATCGTGAGACAATTCAATATATTTTTGAAGGAGATGAAAAATTTGAATTTAAAAACCGAAACTTTCATCCTAAAGCAAGAATTGTCAATCTTCTTTTACAACATACTTTGACCCCAAGATCGGGAAATTTTAACAATCCTACTTCAAAAGTGTGCAAATCACTCTTTGCTATTTTCGGAAATTATGATATCAATTGGGCGCAAGTTATTTTGGATGAACTTCGTCCTAAAAATTTTGAAATGGGAGAAAACACTTTATATCATGGAATTTACCTTACTCGGATTTTCAACTATTTTGGAGTAAATTTCAAAGGAGAAGAATTTATTTCAAGAAATATTTTTAATATCTCAAACATTTCTCTCATGAAAATCCCATATGTTTTTCAACCTTATGAAACTCTTGTCGAAAAGGAAGAGCGTTTGGCTCATGAAGAAATGGAAGAGGAAGAAGAAGAAGAAGAAGAAGGGGATGAAATGGAAATAGAAGAAGAAGAAGAAGAAGGTGAAACATCCCTAGAAAGTATTAAATATCCCTCCAATCCTACCAACAAAACCCTTCTCAAAAACCAAAAGATTATTGTTGAGAATCAACGGGTTCTTAAAAGATCCTTTAGTAAGAAGTTGGACAAAATATTATCCAAGATGAACAAGTTTTTCTCCAAAGTCAGCAAGAAACTTGGATTATCTTCATCTTCATCATCCTCTAACTAGCTCTATATTTTCATATCATGTCGAATTAGTTTACGTTTGTTTTAATTTGAGTGTTTATGATTAATCATTGTATAACTCTTCTATGCAATGAAATTGAATTTCCTTTCTGTTATCTAGCTTATCTTATCTCATGAATAAATGTTAGTATATTATATAAATATATATATACACACAATTATTCACAAAATCAAAAAGTCATCAAAATTCACTGGACCTTGTCGACATCACCTCCTTGGCCATGTCGACATGTACTGGTCAGAAATGACACTTCATTTTGAATTTGAAATTTGAATAACTACCATATGTCTATTCATTTCAAATGAATTTCTAAACTTATATATACCCATTTCTTCCAGAATTCATTACTGAATATTATTTCTTATCCATTCTATCTCTCATTCTCCTCACAAATTCAAAAATGGCTAATCCAATTCATAACTTATCCGA
Source organism: Allium fistulosum (assembly GCA_030737815.1). Lineage (NCBI taxonomy): Eukaryota > Viridiplantae > Streptophyta > Magnoliopsida > Asparagales > Amaryllidaceae > Allium > Allium fistulosum. The sequence goes on along the minus strand of CM060904.1, from coordinate 409,351,504 downwards.
GAATCTTGAAGAAACTCCTAATTCATTCAAGAATATTCTCTCGTTCATTCTTCGTAACTAGCGACACTTAGAATTGAGTCAAATGTAGATGATCAAGGAGCAAGAAAGGCATTTCGAGGCAATTCGATGGATGATTTCTTCCCTGCACAAGGATGATAACGAAGCACATCCTCCTGTCTCTCTCACAAATGACAATGAAATTTGGGATGCCATCAAAGCAGACCCTATTTTCGAAGAAGAAGGATGGGTGGAAGTTCATCGTAACGTTTAATTTGTTTGCTTTATTTAATTACTTTGTTTGAATTGATTGCTTTGATTGAAATTGGTTGTTTTGATTGATTTGATTTATACTTGGTGTGGTTTGATATACATTGATATATTTATAATCGTTGATTGAATATCATGTCTATAAGAATAGTTATTTCTTAGTATACTCTATTATATAGTTTATTAATATGGGTACATGAGTACAAGAATGAGGGGGAGTTATATAGTTTAGAGTTTGTTTGTTTTTGTTGATGACAAAGGGGGAGAAATATAAAATAGGGTAGTTAGGCATAGATTAAGGGGGAGTTATCTGTTTTAGGGGGAGTTATTAGGATAGAAGTAATATTTTATAAACAAAGGTTGTCATCATCAAAAAGGGGGAGATTGATAGTCCATGAGTTGATGGTTTTGATGACAACAACCTTAGAATAAGATTATAAAATATAAATACTAACATCATAGTTTAGATATATATGTATATGCAGGATTTAACCATGTAGGTACCAAGAATGAAGACTGTACAGTATAGAGATTCAAGATATCAAGATTGAAGACTCATGAGTATCAAGAATATCAAGATTATCAAAAGTTCAAGATTTCAAGATAATTATTGAGTTTGGAAACTTCACAATAGCACTGAAATCTTCACTCCATTTTTCTTTTGGGATGGAACTCATTTCTACCTTTTTAGTGGCTTACAAACCCACGACAAGTAGCTTACAAACCTACGACAAGTGGCTTACAAACCCACGAACATCCTGGTTTTGTCCAAGTTCTCGAGTCCTGATATGATGAGATATTTTGCAGGAAGAAGCTTGCAAAACTACTTCAAAATGATTTTCAAAACTACTTCAGAATGATTTTCAAAACTGCTTTTCAAAATATTTTAGCCTTAAAATTTATCTTTTCAAATGATTTTCAAAACTGCTTTTCAAAATATTTTAGCCTTAAAATTTATCTTTTCAAATGATTTTCAAAAAGATGTTTTAGCCTTAAAATATTCTTTGTTTCTGTTTTTAATAAACTCTTGTTTTTAAACTTCGTTTGTTTTAAACTATCTTTATACTTAGATTTAAATATAAAATTATAGTAAAATTTTATATATATTATTCTCTATATTTATCTATGTATTTTATCTATAGTCAAGTATATTTATAAAGTTTAAATAGCTTTTAATATAAGATAAAGGTTATTTTCAAAGAAAATCAAATCTTCAAAATTTCCTTTGGGATGTCGACATGCCCTAGTACCCCATGTCGACATAGTGTCAGTTAGGACCAAAAATTTGAATTTCAAAAGAAGTGTCTATTCGCCATAACCTTTCACGAATGGACATGACTGTTGTTCTTCTATAAATAGGGGTTAGTTTCAATGAATTTTATATCAGATTTTCTAGTTTTTCACTTCTCTTCTTCTTCCACATTTTCTTATTCAAAATCCTATCATCACTCTGCCGAAATCAACATTGAATCTAACTAGATTATCTCTGGTTTGATTCTCTATCACTACCTCAACAAGATTCAAGTGCTATTCAGAGTTATAGGCTTCTTTGTAATCTATCTAGCGAGAAAAGGTGTGATTGTAGCCTTGGAAATCAATCAAGCGAGAAAAGGTGTGATTGTAGCCTTGGAAATCAATTAGGTGAACTTGTTGTCCCGGAAATCAAGTATCTCTACCTAGAGGATTGTGATTCTGGAGGGTGTACCTCGTAGCCTTGAAACCGAGGGTTGTAATTGTTGAATTGCTTTTGAAAGGAAATCCGTACCTAGTTGTGCGGGACTGGATGTAGGGTAACTCCGAACCAGCATAAAATCCAGTGTGTTCTTTCCTTTACTGCATTTACATTATTTCTACATCTATGTTTGTTTCTGTGATTATATCTGTGTCTGAATATTACATACATTTGTGTACAAATCAACAATAACTCAAAAAGATTTAGTAATTTCTTATAAACACTATTCACCCCCTCTAGTGTTATTCCTAGCCTTAAGATCCATATTCCGCATTCCTCACACTTTCGACATTGTCGAAAGGTATCCTGGATGTGACTTAACCGGTTTGAAAGGCTTGCTATGCTTTCGAAAAGGTTACCATGGGGCTGCTAATACTTGCGTTGACTTCTTCGAAACGTAAGAACTCCCTGGATACTAAGTGATGGAGCCTTTCGACCCCTTCGAAAGGTTTGAAGCTGTTAGACTCTGATGACCACATCCCTTCGACTCCTTCAAAAGGTTTGGTCTGAGGTTCTCTTCCTTAGTCTTTGTTGAATGACCTTTCGACTCAGTCGAAAGTTGGATTTTTTGGAGTAACTTTTGCCCCCATTCAAAGGGATGCTCTTGACTTTCCAAGTCATCTTTGTCGAAAGCTAAAATATTCCCGCCTCTTGGCCTTCCCGCGTAGATCTGAGCCATCCATTTAAATCTTATCAAACGGTTGAGAATTTGGGCGACTTTTCTTATAAAGTACGCTTCTTCTCTTTCTTCCACTTTTACCTGCAATCAAAATTATCGTGCACAAGTAAAAGAATTCTCCAACGCTTCCTAAATTTCGCTTTAAAACAACAAGGTATTTTTTCAAATTCGATTCATAAGTTTTAGATTAATCTCTGTTTTTATTAGTTTTCAATCAAATTTTCAGTTTTCCAAATCCAAGATTGAAATTCAATTTTGGTTTGGTTTCCTAAAAAATTTCCTCCTAAATCAGTTTCTTAAATTAATAAAATTCATCTTTGGCTTTGGATTTTGAGGTTGATGGTGATTGTTACTGAAAATTCCCTTATCGGGTTTAGCTCCAAAAATTTTGATTTTTGCCTTTGGTCTTTAACCTGGGTTTTTGACTCGTCAATTGTCTTTAAGCTTCTCTTGAAATCAAGTTGGAGCAATTTCAGTTTAAATCCATTTTGTTAATAGGTTTGATTTACTTGTTCTTCAAGAAAAAATTAAAAACTGGATTTACAATCGGGTTTGGGGTTGGTTAAACCCGATTTGATTGCCCGGAACCCTCTCGTGTACAATTTGACGGCACAAAATGACCTTTCTACCCCTTCGAAAGAGATTGAGGCGGCAATAATGGATTTGCCTTTTTAGCATCTTTCAATGGGGTTGAAAGGTATTGTGATGCCAACTTTACCAATGTCGTCGAAAGGACAGGTAGTTAAATGGAGTGAATCTAACCCTTCGACAACGAGCTCTCGACAAGGTCGAAGATTTTCAAACCTTTCGACTACTAGCTTTCGACAAGGTTGAAATTCTTTGACCTTAGAGTTGTCTCTGCCCATCCTTGTCAAAACATTTAAAGCATATATGAGTTGAACCTGAAACCTTTGGACTTCAATGGGTAGGATATGTTTCGACAACATTGACCAGATATTTCGACAACGTAAATAACATTAATGTTTTTACTTTGGAATTTTGAATTATTGGTTTTGACCATGTCGAAAGGTCCTGCCACTTAGCCTTATGTTACATTTGAAGTGTATCCAGGCTTCTATAGAGCTTTTGGTGTTGTCGAAAGGTGATGAATGGATTAATGTTTCATCTCTTCCTTTCGACTTTGTCAATAGCCTAAGGAATTCATATTATTATTCATTTACTTCTTAAGCTTTCAATCAATGTTGAAGTATGATGGTTTAGGTTGATGCTGACCTTTCAACATTATCGAAATCTTGAGCTATTGACCTTTCGACATTGTCAAAAGCTTGAGCTGCTGACCTTTCGAAATTGTTGAAAGCTCAAACTACTTAGTTTTTGACTTAAACTGTTTACACCATTTTAAAACTTTATGTCTATTTTCATACTTAAGTTACTTCAGTAAATTTCTTTGTTTAATTCTTGAATGCCTTCTAAATTCATAAATAATCAAGGGTTTTAACTAAAACGTTTTCACCTGGCAGAATCACGAGCTCTCCTAAAGTTGAAGCCATTGCTAAGCATTCTTCCATCGTATCTCAGAATGAAGTCAATGATATACTTAAAGATTTTGGTATTACTGGGATCGAAGCTATCCCTCCTCAACCAACTAATACCAATGACAGCCCTCTTGAAGGGTACTTTTCTTACACTTCCATCCACATATGGCATGACGGATTTTTTCCTTTTCCAGAGTTCCTGAGTTCATACTTATCTCATGTTGGAGTTGCTCCAATTCAACTATCTCCAAATGTCTATACTCATTTACTATCTCTGGAGATGTTGGTGTTGGAATCCGGACTTCCTTCGCTTAACGCTGAAGTTCTAAACTCCTTGACCAAGTTGGTAAGGTTGAGTAATCTCAATAAGCATATATACAGAGTCAATGTATATAAGAAGTTAATATCAAATAGTATTAACAAGTTCAAGGACTGTGAGAACCATTTTTTCTTTGTCAAGTGCCTTGCTGATGTCCGCGGGACTTTTTCTTCCTCTCGTAAGTATGCTTTAATGTCATCTTTGCTCTTTCTTTATGTTTTCTGTTAACTAATCTCTTGCTTTTTCAGGTGAATCTTCTAAGGCACTTAATGATGTCGATAAAAAAACCATCGATTCTCTAATCGCAGCTTCAAAACAAATTGGGAGCAGGTTGACGCTCTTAACCCTAGTGAACTTAAGAAAACATTCTTTACTATTATCTGGTCAGAGGATTCTAGGAGCTCCTCCCACCATCATACACACTTCTCGTGGCAAGCGCTTCCTCTCCTTAGGCGATGCCGAACATTTCACTTCAATGACACATATTTGCACTGATCATTCAGGTATATTAACAGTTTAGAATTTTCCTTTCTTTGTCCTTGTCATTCTTTGAATTACTTTGACTGACTTTATATCCGCTTGAATTTATTCCAGCTTCTTCCAAAGCCATCGTATCTTCTAGCGGTGCTGCCCGTCCTCCGTCATCTTCTGAAGTAACATCAATCTTGGAGGCTTTTGCTAAATCCAAAAGAACCTTCAAAAGAAAACTAACAGAGCCTTCGGATGACGCTCCTCCGGCGAAAATGGCTAAAATTACTGATGTGGAGGAAGAGGAGGAGCGCATATCTCCTAAACAAGCTTCAAAGAGCCCTATCGTTGAAGCTTCCAAAGACAAAACGGAGCAAACTCCACCTACTCCCGAACCTTTTCCTTGCATTACTATCTCTGATTCCCAAGATGCACTTGTGCAAATGCAGCTTGCTCTATTGACGACTCCTTCTAAGACACAAATTCCTCCAAAGTCGTCATCTTATGCTCCTCCATCGACCAATTTTGCTGAACTTGTCGAGCTCGTCCTACATTATGTATCTTTTACCTCTTCTTCTTCGCCGTCATTCAGTCCAGACTTGGCAAAAATTATCGCTCTCTGATGGAGCAACAACTTTTGGTAAGTGTTTGTACCAAAATTGGGCACAACACTCTTCGGAAGTTTTTGAAGAGATAAAGTGAAGAAAGTAAAATGGAAAAAGAGGATTATCTAACAAAAACTCCAAATTTCAGATATGAAAGCAATTAAAATGCAAGGAGACACAAGAATTTAGAGTGGTTCGGGGTATCGCCTACGTCCACTATGAAGTTGTTAGCTTTATTGATCTTTCTTTGAAGATTACAAGTGAATTCAGTAAGTTACAGCAGATGATTATGATTTGCAGCAGTAAATTTCGTTGGTAGCAGCAGCAATGGAGTTCAAATCTAGATCCGGCAGAGTCTGGGCATTGGAAAGATCAAGGAAGAAGAAGAACCCCTTTTATGTTGGATTTGGGGGTCTATTTATAGGTGTAGGAGGCTGATATTTCGCTCAGATTTCGGGAGGCTCCTTCTGGCACGTGACCAGGTCCGCGCGCCCAAGCACGCGAAGTTTCGGTACGATCCGTGATCGATACGAACGGATTTCGTATCGATCAAGATTGCATCCGATGGAGTCAAAATTTGGCGTGGACATTCTTTAGCATGCACGTAGTCTTCTGTGAAAATTTCATAGCATTTGGACTTGTAGTTTAGGAGATATGATCGACACGAATTGGGATCTTCCGTTGGCTGTTCCGTTCGACTCGCTCTTATTCGACTCGCTCTTATTCGACTCGGTTCCATTTGACTCGATGACGTGGCGTTTGAACCTCTGGATCACTCCGCCTTTGATGCCGTTTTGATCAAGTCGTTCTTGGACCTTGCCTTGTTCGTATCGATGGAAACGTCCTCTTTTCGTATCGATAGAAAGTGGGTTGCACGCATTGTTAGTAGGGTTCTGTTCGTATCGATGGAACTCAACTCCGGTCGATTGATTCGAATAGGGCAACACGATCGAGTCAAACTGTTGTTTTATGAAGGATACAGATCGAGTCGAACAGAGGTTCTGAGATGGAGTCGAAGTGGAGCGAGTCGAACAGTGGTTCTGTGATGGAGTCGAAGTGGAGTGAGTCGAACAGCGGTTCTGGGATGGAGTCGAGGTGGAGCGAGTCGAACAGAGGCTTTGAGATGGAGTCGAAGTGGAGCGAGTCGAACAGTGGTTCTGAGATGGATGCGAAGCGGAGTGAGTCGAAGTAGGCACTCCTGATGGATTCGAACTAAGCGAGTCGAACGCGAGGCTGTTTTTATTCAATTTTGCATCGGTGGTAACTTGAGCATACGAACTCGGATTGACTTGAGATTTGGAACGTTGGCTCTCATAGCTTCGCTTGTCATGTCAAACCAGTTTTAGCTCGATCCGAACTTGGACAAAATTCGTCGATTTCCATAGTGAGCCTGTGTATAACCGATCTCTAGGACGGACCGTCATTGGTTACTAGTCAGTTCCTTGGTGTTGCGGCCTTGCCAAAAGGCGGGATAACATTTGCCCCCCAAAGTACATCTTGTGGAAACATGATGTGCTTTGAAGTGCTGCAGTCTTCATTCTGAATAGTTATCGTCTTTTCGATGAAAGCTGTAACCTTCGACTGTTTTTCTTGATAATGTAAACTGTCGACCGTCAACTGCTGTGCCCTGCATTGTTGCAACTGATTTCTGTACGCTAGTGATTAGCTGTTTGTTGTTGTAATCGTTATCAGATGGGTTCCCCACTCCTGTAAATCTGGAATATTGAATATTAGTCCGACGTACATGCATATATGTTAATCTGACTCTCGTTGACGTTTGTACGTTCACGAGTCGTTGTCAGTTTATTTTATATTGAATTCTGTATCGATCCTCTCCTGAACCGACGTGAAATTCGTTGTAACAACGCTCGATGGTTGTTTTTGAATGTTTCTTCGTAACGATCCTTTCTTGAATCGATGTGAAGGGTTGAAACATTGAAGACAATTTTCATTGAATTTATGGATGCGAAATGAGCATTTCGAATCGATGGATGTGGGGCTCGATGGATATGAACTGCAGAGGAGACGGAGTCGAAGGTGATTGATACGAACCGTGGTTTCGTATCGATGGAGTCGAACTGATTTCTCGTATTGTTGCACTAGAGATGGAGTCGAAAGCGAGCTATACGAAGAAGGGTTTCGTATCGATGGATTTGGTGAAGACTAAAGAGCCCTCGTTGGCAACTTCGTATCGATAACAGATCATGTTGGTGGATTCGAATAGCTTATTCGACTCGATCCGTGGTGATGTCTTGTAACCGGTCGAATCCACCGGGATGTGAATCGTTTATTCCCTTTGCTTTCGTGTCCATATAAATACTGTGGACTTAGCCACTTTTCACCTTTTACCTTTTGTTTTCCTGCCTTGCTTTCGTATCGCTCCAGAGCCTCTCAAGAGAAAGAAAAACTTGTGCCTTCGAATTGATTCAGAAACCTTTAATTCCTTCAACCATCTATTGAAATCAGGTAATCAATTGAACGAATCCAGTCGTAGCACGAAGAGGTCCAAATTCTCATGAAATTCCATTTGAATCTGTGTCGAACATTGCTCGAGGAAGGAGATAACGTGCGAGGTCGAGGAAGGAAAGAATGGAGTTCGAATCGATCTGGGGAAGAAGGAGTGTTGAGGAAGATAACTTGGTCCTCGTTTTCGTGTCAATCTGGAGGGTTTCGAGATGATGAGATGGAGGCCTTCGTATTGATCGATGGCGATGCTGTTGCATTGAGTCGAGATGATCGACGTGATTGTCTTGAGCATGTTGATCGATACGAAGGGGTTGCGTCTGATGGATTCGAAACCCAGGGCTTTTTTGATCGAGTCGAATTACGCACCAGGGAATCGATACGAAAGCGGCCCAGTTAATCGATACGAAAGTGTAGCGCTCCGATCGATTCGAAATCCCCAGCCTTTTGACCGAGTCGAACTTGCACGCCAGCCTTTTGACCGAGTCGAACTCGTACGCAGATGACCATGATCTATCAATGCGAACAAGGCTTTTGTGAGCGATACGAATTGAACATTAAAAAATTTGTAACTCCTTGCACATTTGAACAACTAACTCCGACGAGCTTCAAGCTTGCATAACTGGACTTAATCGTTTCACCGCATATTTGATTGCCTATCGAAGCTCGTCGAAGAAACTGGAACTTATCAAAATAATAACAAACTTTAACTTGGACTGATAGCTAATAACTGGATGGCACGGTTGTGACGGTCGGCGATGACGGTCCTTCCGACTGAATTCCGAAGTCTCATCGTTTTCATGTTTTCTTCAATCCTGTAGAATTTCCTAAGTGATATACAGTACTGCACTGCACAACACACTCACACACTTTACACTGGGGGATGCACGAGCGTTATTTCCTATTTAACAATGGTTTTTCATAAGCTAGTTAGTCATGGAACCTTCAAGTTCTCAGCAGCAGGAACTCCCGAGTTCAATTCCTTCAACCATCGAGATACCGGTCATTGAAGCCGAAGTTATAGACCCAGCTCCGGACGAGCATCCAGGTGCCCGGTTCATTTGTCGTCCATAAGATTCTGTGTCGTCCGGTATCTCCGAAGACATGCTGGGATGGATTTGTTTAAGACACGGCTTGTCGCTTGATGACGTGCTACTGCCTGGGCCAAATGATAGGCCGCATGATCCCCCGGAGGGGTTTACTGCTTTTAACCGTCATGCCTGTACGGCGGGAACACTTCCTCCTTTCAACCAATATATAAGGGAGATGTTATCATTCCTTGGAATAGCTCCATCCCAGCTACATCCCAACGGATATGCCCTGCTGAATAGCACTTTCATCATGTTTATGAAGATTCTCTTTCGACCACCAAAGCCGATCGAGATTAGATATTTATTTAACGTTAAGAGTCGTGGAGACAGTCCTTCTTTCACCTTTTTGGAAGCGGTCAGGAACTGCCACGTTGTAATGGGCTCCTGGGGAAGGCTAAGTTACTTTAAAACCGAATGGTTCTACGTTCGGTGCCCCCCTGGGTTTTCTAGGCGATGGTTGGATAGACGTAAGCGTTACAATATTTCTCTTGAATTATCGAGATAATAATAATCAACTCCAAAACTGACATAGTTCTCTCCTTTTACAACCGCAATCTCTCGACCTGACGGTGCATACTTCAGAGAGCTAGTTCGGATTCTCCAAGCGGCTCCGGGCGAGGAGAGGCATATCGACTGGGTTCTGACCGTCAGAAACTTGAGGACTGTCGGGCTAATTGAACGGAGGCGCAGAGCATACGGCTGGAAGGGACACTTATAGTGGTCCTGAAGAAACGGGTGAAGCGCAAAGCGCCCGGAGTCGTAATAGCCGAAGAAGTTGATCCGGATAGAACGCCTACCGATAACGAGTTCTAGGCTGGGCCTTCTTCCGATGTCCAGGATTCAGGAGGAAGGAGAAAAGGCAAGGCAGCTGCTTACAAGCATTCTAAATCCATGAGATTGAAATCCGTATGTAATGCCCCAGAAATTCATGGAATCTTATTTTGGTTGGATTTTGAAATATATGAATTTATTTGTATAGGAATATATGGAATTAATAGTGTGCAAGTGTGTGTGCATGTGTGCACGTGCACACTGATATGGCACAAGGAAGAACTCCAGAGTTCTTGAATTTAAAACAAGAATTAAAAAGCATTACAAACATGATTTTGTGATATGGATATTTGATTTCTGGAATTATATGAATCATCCCAGAAAATAAGAAAAGTAGGTTTTGTTTTGAATTCAGTAAACAGATTTTATTTAAAACCCAGAAGAAAAAAAATATGTTACAAGGATTTGAAAACCTGTATACATATATAGGTGCATATGTTTCTGAAATTAAGGAGGAATTAAATAAGCCTAGATAAGATATGTATAAAAATATACATTTCTGTAAGTACTGAAAATATTAAAAAGAAATAAGCAGGGGAAAGTGTAACACTAAAATAGCAAAAGATAAATTACAAGCAAAACAATTGCTTTAGGCAGAAAATAGAAAGGAGGATTTTTAGAAAATAAACAAGTGACAATGTCACACAATTATCATGACCTAAGAAGAATATAATAATATTCTGGAAAAGAAAAAGGGGAGTAAGTATCACATATGGCCGGGGTATTAAGGGAGAAAAATAAACAAATCTGAAATGCAAAATGCATGAGTCTTGGCCAGGGTAGGAATGGGATTTTACAATGATAAAACCCTAGAAAACCTCTCTTATAAATCCAAGTATAAACCAGAAAAATCATTTGCTACCCAAGGCATTTAAGAAAACAAAGAAGTAAAATATTTGCAAGCACAAAAGCAAGTTTTAAAAGGTTTCTTTTCTGGATTAAGCAAGAGAAGCATTTTTCTGTGAGTAATCTCACTAAACCCATAGCATTAAGTCCTGCTATGAGGCAGCCAAGCTTATGTTATTTTTCTACATATTTTTGATTTCATTACTATGGTTTTAATGGATGTTTTTAATGGGTGTTTCTGAATGTTTTGATTGCTTTGATGTTTGAGTATTTTGCTCTGTTTGGTTACACCCAGAAATGTAAAAGTATGAAATCATGAAAGTAAATAGAGAATACTTGTAACTGGTTTAGATATGGCATGGGAAATATAGAAATCAAAATGTATATGAGTTGCATTACACTTGTGTAAGTGCTGAGGCTCAAATGAAAGATTCAAGGTTGCAATGGAAATATCCAAAAGTGCTGAACCCTTGATCAAATAGAAAACCCATGAGCCAGAAATCTTGTTTAAGCTAGATCTTGAATTTAGTTCAAACATGGTTGCTTATGAAACAATAATAACCCACATGCCTAGTCTTTATTCCCAGTTGTAAATATTCTTGTATTTTCTTTGAGCTAGAATATTTGAAAATATGATTTCCCTGGACATGAATGTTAGCTTGTTCTTGAATTATGCTTGTAAACTCTATGTAATGTTTCATGTATACTGGGATTTAGTCACCTAGCTATCTCATGATAGGATTAAACATGAACACTTAGTAAATAAACTAAGGATTGTGAGCCAAGAAGACTGCTGGAATGCTTGTTGTATTTAAAGTATGCAAGTTGGCACATGGCTTGTTTAAGCCCTGAGATCTTTGTGCAATATTGTGAATTATTTTATTGCAATGTGTCCCCGTGATTCCTATATTGCAGATGAGGCTAGGAATTAATTTGGTAAATGCAACCTTAAATTGATGAAGTAGGAACTTGAGTTATTACTAGGATGGTTGGTCTGGAGCTATGATAGTTCCTGAGTATTTCTATTTGAAATGTATGTTTGCATGGTTGAATGTGTGTACATAATTAGTCTTAAATACTGATTATATATGCACAATATATCATAAACAAGTCAGGCAAATTGATCAAAGAAGCTATGCCCACTTATACAAAATGTTTATGTCTCACTCATTTACTTAATATCATGGAATTTTTGATATTGCTCATACCAGATCTTGTATCTGACCCTTGTTTGCTTATGGCATCTGGGGTGTCTCATTTAAAATGGGGCAGCCTCTAATGCTCTTTCAGGGAATGCTGGTTCTAAATAGGAAGCTGTTATGGCTAATGATAATGATTGGATAAGCATGCTAAATTAGAATTAAATAAGAACTTAGAAGGAATTATTTGCATGTAATCTGAGAAGTTTTTATAGTTATGCTTTGGTTGTTATGTAATGATCTTGAATGCTTGAATTTATTTAGTTTTTTTAACTGAATCTAGTAATGTATTAAGTTTGGGATTAACCAAAGACTTAGTTGAATCTATGCAAGAAAATATATATTTGAGTATTATGGTGAAAATCTATAAATGATATATGCCTGTATTTGAGAAATGGATATGTATATACATATACTGTATTAGTTAATTTCAAGTTACTTAAAACTTTATGTTTGAAGGTTAAAAATCTGAGTTTAGCTAGAAGTAATATTTCAAGAATTTTGTGACTATATGCAGAAGTGTTTTGATAAAAGAAACAATATATATATTTGTGCACTGTATAAAGATATGTACATGTTTTAAGGGATTTTGCAAGTGTCTGGTATCTGAATTTACATTGCAAAAGCCAGGTACTAATGTTTTGATGATCTAGTCATAAGGCTAACCCACTTCAAAATAATGAGGTCTGGATTGATCAAGATGACCATATTTTTGGGTATAAAGGAAGAAAATACACTTTGTAAAATCTGAAGCTTTCTTTGCAAATGCATTCACAAAGACATTTTCAAATACTTGAGCAACTCACATTTTATTTTGAATAGCTTTATTAGTCTAGAGAGTACACTACATCTGATATGCACACATATTATCTAAATACTACTTTTGTCAAATGACCATAAAATCTGGATTCTCTAAATCCAGTAAAGCAACCTGTAAATTAGATGCAAGCTGAGGTAACTCAGGGATTAGAGAATAAATTTGGTTAAGGAAAATACAACTATATAGATTATGAAAGAATTACTCAACTGACTTGGTTATAAGTAAAGAAATTTGTGATAAAATAACTTGTGTTGAAAATGATAAATGAGTATATCATTTTCCTTTCTGGCTTTAATCAAATACCAAATAATTAAACTAAAATTATGGTGGCTTGCTATATAATCTGAGATCACCTTACTATCTCAAACTAACAGACAATCACTATAGGAATGGTCAAAAATTACTAAGTATAGATTGCATATGATTATGAGATTCATTACCCTGACTCAAATATCAATAGGCATGGAAAATGAGCTATGTATTGGTTGATTAGATATTCAAATTCAATCAGGATGCACTCTTGCTAAACAACACTCTGATCCAAGCAAGAGGGTCACATACATCTTCATATGTATGTGAATATATTTATTAATGAACTGATATAAATATATTAGTAGAAAAATTAGGATCCTGGATAATTTAGTGGAAAGGCTAAATGACTCTAGGAAATTATTGATGTAAAAAAAATTCCTAGTAAAAATTAGGTGAAATAGCTAGGGTCATTTCATTTGGTATCAGAGCTATGTTAAAACTGTACATAGCTAAGAATGATTGTATTGATTGATTGAAGTATTATAACCATATGTATGAACTGGTTGTTTGTTTGAGTAAAATAATAATACAGATAGAAAGTTATGGCAAAAGAAAAATGCTCATGATAAACTAACCCTATTTACCCATACTCTAGTTATCCAATCATGGTAGGAAGAGGATCTCATCACAATGCAGGATCAAGTACACCACAAATGCTTGATATGCAAGACTTTATGAGGGCTTTAAGGGATGGAGTAGGGCAGAGACTTGAGAACCCACATGAGGAACTTTCCAAACTATTAAAGACTTATACCAATTTAGGAGGCAAGAGCTTTGAAGGAACTGAAAATGTGATGGAAATTCAAGCATGGTTGAGAACACTGGACAGAATTTTCAATGACATGCAATTGGATGATCAAAGGAAGAGGCAAGTGGCCTCAAGACAACTGAAAGGTGTGGCTTTAAGCTGGTGGGAGGTAGTCATAGCTGGGAGGATTGAGAATGAAATCACTTGGAATCAATTCAAGGAGATGTTGGAAGCTAGATTTGTTCCAGCATCAGCCAAAACTCTATTGCTTGAAGAATTCATCAGACTTAGGCAGGGAACCTTTAATGTGACTGAGTATACTCATAGGTTTGAGGGCTTGTCTAAGTATGGAGCTATGCTTGTGGCTGATGAGGCATCAAAGAATGATAGGTATATTAAGGGTTTTAACCCAGGGCTTAGTAGGGCTATGTTGCCATATGCAGATAAAACTTTTGATCCAGTCATTGATCTAGCCTTAAAATTTGAGCAACATGACAAGGAAAGGGAGAAGTATAAGAGTTTTAAGAATAACAATAATAAGAAAAATAAGGGAAGGTATCACCCATATGACAAAAAGAAGGAGGAGACAGAAAGCAAGAAAACCAATGATACTAAGACCACTGATACAAAGAGAAAAATAACATGCCATCATTGTGGAAAGGAAGGACATATCAAACCAAGGTGCCCAGAATTGAAGGGAGGAGCTTTCAAATGCTACCTATGTGGTAAGGAGGGACATATCAAGAGAAATTGCCCTGAGTATAAACAGCAAGGGAAGCTAGCAAGTTTGGAGAGCAAAAGCAAATCCACAGTAGAAGCTATTGCAGAAAACCATGGTCAAGTGGAAGGTACCTTATTTATTTGTACCCTACCTATATCAGTAGTGTATGACACAGGGGCAACACATTCTCTGATTTCCCATGAATTAGTTGCATTGCTTAAATTAAATTGCATACTGGTTGAAACTCCTTTGTTAGTGCAAAGCCCATTGGGGAGTTCTAGTGTTTTAAACATGATTTGTGTGGATGTGGAATTAAACATAGGAGGAAATGTTTTTATTTCCAATTTATATGTTTTAAATTACCCAAATATAGGTATTATATTGGGTGTAGACTGGTTAAGGCAATACAAAGCCATAATTAATTTAGACTCATCCACCATATCATTACAAAATTCTAGAGGTCAAAGAATCACAATTTTGTGTGAAATAGCCAAAGAAAGAAAATTATATCACTTGATTGACTTAAATAAGGATTCCAGTGAGCCTTCTATTGAAGAAATCCCCATAATTAACAAATACTTAGATGTGTTTGGAGAAGTTAAGGGTGTTCCACACCACAGACCAATGGAATTTCAAATTAGTCTCATACCAGGAGCCAGTCCAATTATTAAGAAACCCACTAGGATGGGGCCTAGTGAGTTGAAGGAATTGAAGAAACAGTTAGAAGAATTGGAAAGCAAAGGATTTATAAGACCAAGTAATTCATGCTGGGGTGCTCTAGTAGTGTTTGTAAGGAAACATGATGGTACTTTAAGAATGTGCATAGATTACAGGGAGCTAAACAAAGTCACTATCAAAAACAAGTACCCCTTACCTAGAATTGATGATCTTTTTGATCAACTTAGTGGAGCAAAAATATTTTCTAGATTAGACCTGGCATCTGGATTCCATCAGATGAAGGTTGAGAACTCAAGTGTTAAGTATACAGCCTTTAACACTAGGTATGGTCTATATGAGTTTCTTGTCATGCCATTTGGGTTGACAAATGCCCCATCATATTTTGTAGACTTGATGAATAGGATATTCAGGGATTATTTAGACAAGTTTGTATTGATTTTTATTGATGATATTTTGATTTATTCTAAAACAGTAGAGGAACATGAAAATCACTTACACCTTGTTTTGTCTAGATCAAGAGAAAAAGATTTAAAAGCAAAATTTTCTAAGTGTGCATTTTGGAAAGAAGAAGTGCATTTCCTTGGGCATGTTATATCTACCAAAGGCATTTCAGTGAACCCCAATAAAATTGTGGCTATCCAAGCATGGAAAAGGCCAAGCACGGTAGGAGAAGTTAGGTCATTTATGGGAATGGCAGGGTATTACAGAAGATTTATAAAAGATTTTTCTAAGATGTCATCACCTCTTACCAACCTAACTAGAAAGAACCAACCCTTTATATGGACTGAGAAATGTGAACAAGCCTTTAGTAAAATCAAGGAGGCCTTGGTCAATGCACTAGTGTTGAGAGTACCAGAAGGAAATGAGGATTTGATTGTTTATACTGATGCAAGTGGTTCTGGGCTAGGAGCTGTATTGATGCAGCAAGATCAAGTTATAGCCTATGCATCAAGACAATTGAAGCCACATGAATCAAGGTATGCAACCCATGATCTTGAGTTGGCAGCAGTGGTATATGCATTAAAGCTATGGAGACATTATCTTTTAGGTGCTAAGTTTATCTTATTCACTGACCATAAAGCATTAAAATATCTCTTTTCACAAAAAGATTTGAATATGAGGCAGCATAGATGGGTTGAGTTTCTAGCAGCATATGATTTAGACATACTTTATACTCCAGGAAAAGCTAATAAGGTTGCAGATGCTTTGAGCAGGCAGCATGCAAAAGTATCCATGTTAATGATAGAAGAGTTTAGAAATTTATCTCTACTTACTGATTTGGAAATTGAGGAAAACAGTGAGGTAAACATGAATATGATTGAAGAAGGGAGTAGAGGAAAATTAAGTTTGATAACTTTGCAATCAGATTTAATTTTGAAAGTGGGGAAAATGCAAGAGGAAGATCCCGATTTATTAGAAAAGAAAACTCTAATAGAAAAAGGAGAAGAAGTAGCAAGCTATCACATTGATAAGAATGGTTACTTAAGGAATAAAGGTAGAATATGTGTTCCAAAGGATATAGGATTGAAGGAAGAGATACTTAATGAATATCATAGGAGCAAATATTCTATACATCCAGGCAGCACCAAGATGTACCAAAACTTGAAGAGGGATTATTGGTGGAAAGGGATGAAAACTGATGTGGCCAAACATGTTGCAAAGTGTATGACTTGCCAACAAGTCAAAGCAGAAACCCAAAGACCCTCAGGCCTATTATTACAACCTCTAAGCATACCACAGTGGAAGTGGGAAGATATATCTATGGATTTCATAGATGGTCTGCCTAGATCAAAGAGAGGAAATACAAGCATTTGGGTAGTAGTTGATAGATTGACTAAAGTGGCACACTTTATACCAGTGAAGGCAGAAAGAAATGCACCTAAACTAGCTCAAATATTCATGAAAGAAGTAGTAAGGTTGCATGGAATTCCTAAGACTATAGTGAGTGATAGGGACACAATCTTTACATCCAGATTTTGGAAGAGCTTTCAAGAAGCCATGGGGAGTGAATTATGCTTGAGTACTGCATACCACCCCCAATCAGATGGTCAAACTGAAGTAATAAATAAAGTTTTGGAGGATTTGTTGAGGGCATGTGCATTGGACTTTGGAGGCAATTGGGAAGATCACCTCCATTTGGCTGAATTTACATATAACAATAGTTATCAAAGCACCATAGGCATGGCACCATTTGAAGCCTTGTATGGCAAACCATGTTTGTCACCAATATGTTGGGTTGAAGCAGGAGAAAAGGCTGTCTTAGGGCCTGAGTATGTTAAAGAAACTACAGAGAAAATTGAACTTGTAAGGAGAAGGATGGCAGCAGCTCAAGATAGGCAAAAGAAGTTTGCAGATGTAAGGAGGAAGCAGGTAGAATATGAAGTTGGTGATTATGTTTTCATCAAAGTTTCACCTATGAAGAAGGTGTTGAGGTTTGGCAAGCAGGGAAAACTTACCCCAAGGTATGTTGGACCTTACAAGATTTTGGAAAGAATAGGTTCATTAGCATATAAGTTGGAGCTACCAGAAGAGATGAGTGCAATGCACAATGTATTTCATGTATCACAACTTAGGAGATGGGTGCATGATAAAGAGGAAATTCTAGAGAAACCAACTCAAGTTCAAATAAATCCTGATTTGGTCTATGAGAAAGAACCAGTGGGGATTTTAGCTAAAGAGGAAAAGAAGTTGAGGAGCAAAACTCTGAAATTGGTAAAGGTTCAATGGAGCCTAGACCCTAATGATTGTACATGGGAGTTAGAGGATAAGATAAAGATGGATTACCCTAAGCTTTTTGCAGTGGAAGGTAAAATCTAAATCCCTAAAAAGTTTAATATGTATGGTTGTTTTGACTGAATTGTTTGCTTATGCAATGTTTGATAGATTTTATAAAAACCTGGAAATGTTTAAAGTCCAAATGAGAAAATTGTGAGGACACAATTCCTAAAAAGGTGGGGTGATTGTAATGCCCCAGAAATTCATGGAATCTTATTTTGGTTGGATTTTGAAATATATGAATTTATTTGTATAGGAATATATGGAATTAATTGTGTGCAAGTGTGTGTGCATGTGTGCACGTGCACACTGATATGGCACAAGGAAGAACTCCAGAGTTCTTGAATTTAAAATAAGAATTAAAAAGCATTACAAACATGATTTTGTGATATGGATATTTGATTTCTGGAATTATATGAATCATCCCAGAAAATAAGAAAAGTAGGTTTTGTTTTGAATTCAGTAAACAGATTTTATTCAAAACCCAGAAAAAAAAAAATATGTTACAAGGATTTGAAAACCTGTATACATATATAGGTGCATATGTTTCTGAAATTAAGGAGGAATTAAATAAGCCTAGATAAGATATGTATACAAATATACATTTCTGTAAGTACTGAAAATATTAAAAAGAAATAAGCAAGGGAAAGTGTAACACTAAAATAGCAAAAGATAAATTACAAGAAAAACAATTGCTTTAGGCAGAAAATAGAAAGGAGGATTTTTAGAAAATAAACAAGTGACAATGTCACACAATTATCATGACCTAAGAAGAATATAATAATATTCTGGAAAAGAAAAAGGGGAGTAAGTATCACATATGGCCGGGGTATTAAGGGAGAAAAATAAACAAATCTGAAATGCAAAATGCATGAGTCTTGGCCAGGGTAGGAATGGGATTTTACAATGATAAAACCCTAGAAAATCTCTCTTATAAATCCAAGTATAAACCAGAAAAATCATTTGCTACCCAAGGCATTTAAGAAAACAAAGAAGTAAAATATTTGCAAGCAGAAAAGCAAGTTTTAAAAGGTTTCTTTTCTGGATTAAGCAAGAGAAGCATTTTTCTGTGAGTAATCTCACTAAACCCATGGCATTAAGTCCTGCTATGAGGCAGCCAAGCTTATGTTATTTTTCTACATATTTTTGATTTCATTACTATGGTTTTAATGGATGTTTTTAATGGGTGTTTCTGAATGTTTTGATTGCTTTGATGTTTGAGTATTTTGCTCTGTTTGGTTACACCCAGAAATGTAAAAGTATGAAATCATGAAAGTAAATAGAGAATACTTGTAACTGGTTTAGATATGGCATGGGAAATATAGAAATCAAAATGTATATGAGTTGCATTACACTTGTGTAAGTGCTGAGGCTCAAATGAAAGATTCAAGGTTGCAATGGAAATATCCAAAAGTGCTGAACCCTTGATCAAATAGAAAACCCATGAGCCAGAAATCTTGTTTAAGCTAGATCTTGAATTTAGTTCAAACATGGTTGCTTATGAAACAATAATAACCCACATGCCTAGTCTTTATTCCCAGTTGTAAATATTCTTGTATTTTCTTTGAGCTAGAATATTTGAAAATATGATTTCCCTGGACATGAATGTTAGCTTGTTCTTGAATTATGCTTGTAAACTCTATGTAATGTTTCATGTATACTGGGATTTAGTCACCTAGCTATCTCATGATAGGATTAAACATGAACACTTAGTAAATAAACTAAGGATTGTGAGCCAAGAAGACTGCTGGAATGCTTGTTGTATTTAAAGTATGCAAGTTGGCACATGGCTTGTTTAAGCCCTGAGATCTTTGTGCAATATTGTGAATTATTTTATTGCAATGTGTCCCCGTGATTCCTTTATTGCAGATGAGGCTAGGAATTAATTTGGTAAATTCAACCTTAAATTGATGAAGTAGGAACTTGAGTTATTCCTAGGATGGTTGGTCTGGAGCTATGATAGTTCCTGAGTATTTCTATTTGAAATGTATGTTTGCATGGTTGAATGTGTGTACATAATTAGTCTTAAATACTGATTATATATGCACAATATATCATAAACAAGTCAGGCAAATTGATCAAAGAAGCTATGCCCACTTATACAAAATGTTTATGTCTCACTCATTTACTTAATATCATGGAATTTTTGATATTGCTCATACCAGATCTTGTATCTGACCCTTGTTTGCTTATGGCATCTGGGGTGTCTCATTTAAAATGGGGCAGCCTCTAATGCTCTTTCAGGGAATGCTGGTTCTAAATAGGAAGCTGTTATGGCTAATGAGAATGATTGGATAAGCATGCTAAATTAGAATTAAATAAGAACTTAGAAGGAATTATTTGCATGTAATCTGAGAAGTTTTTATAGTTATGCTTTGGTTGTTATGTAATGATCTTGAATGCTTGAATTTATTTAGTTGTTTTAACTGAATCTAGTAATGTATTAAGTTTGGGATTAACCAAAGACTTAGTTGAATCTATGCAAGAAAATATATATTTGAGTATTATGGTGAAAATCTGTAAATGATATATGCCTGTATTTGAGAAATGGATATGTATATACATATACTGTATTAGTTAATTTCAAGTTACTTAAAACTTTAAGTTTGAAGGTTAAAAATCTGAGTTTAGCTAGAAGTAATATTTCAAGAATTTTGTGACTATATGCAGAAGTGTTTTGATAAAAGAAACAATATATATATTTGTGCACTGTATAAAGATATGTACATGTTTTAAGGGATTTTGCAAGTGTCTGGTATCTGAATTTACATTGCAAAAGCCAGGTACTAATGTTTTGATGATCTAGTCATAAGGCTAACCCACTTCAAAATAATGAGGTCTGGATTGATCAAGATGACCATATTTTTGGGTATAAAGGAAGAAAATACACTTTGTAAAATCTGAAGCTTTCTTTGCAAATGCATTCACAAAGACATTTTCAAATACTTGAGCAACTCACATTTTATTTTGAATAGCTTTATTAGTCTAGAGAGTACACTACATCTGATATGCACACATATTATCTAAATACTACTTTTGTCAAATGACCATAAAATCTGGATTCTCTAAATCCAGTAAAGCAACCTGTAAATTAGATGCAAGCTGAGGTAACTCAGGGATTAGAGAATAAATTTGGTTAAGGAAAATACAACTATATAGATTATGAAAGAATTACTCAACTGACTTGGTTATAAGTAAAGAAATTTGTGATAAAATAACTTGTGTTGAAAATGATAAATGAGTATATCATTTTCCTTTCTGGCTTTAATCAAATACCAAATAATTAAACTAAAATTATGGTGGCTTGCTATATAATCTGAGATCACCTTACTATCTCAAACTAACAGACAATCACTATAGGAATGGTCAAAAATTACTAAGTATAGATTGCATATGATTATGAGATTCATTACCCTGACTCAAATATCAATAGGCATGGAAAATGAGCTATGTATTGGTTGATTAGATATTCAAATTCAATCAGGATGCACTCTTGCTAAACAACACTCTGATCCAAGCAAGAGGGTCACATACATCTTCATATGTATGTGAATATATTTATTAATGAACTGATATAAATATATTAGTAGAAAAATTAGGATCCTGGATAATTTAGTGGAAAGGCTAAATGACTCTAGGAAATTATTGATGTAAAAAAAAATCCTAGTAAAAATTAGGTGAAATAGCTAGGGTCATTTCACCGTAGTCATGTCCTTGCCCATCCCGGGGATTAGAATTTCGGAGGCTCCTCCCCCGCCAGTAGAGAATCCTTTTGAAGGGCTTGTTGATATTCCGATTTTGGATTATGTGTCGTCTCAACACGACGCCGAGATGGAGGAGCTTGATAATGCTCTTGATCTGAGCGGGTCACTTGCTATGAGTGCGGCCGACATTTCCGGTTGGTCGGGGGGTTGCACATGCATACACTTCACTGCACTACATGATTCATAACTATAAATCGTCCAACTCAAGAAATCACTAACTCTTCCTTCGTCTCTCATTTTCAGGTACTATGTCTGGGAAAGGATCGATGCTCGGGAACCTTCGCTCGGCCCGAAAGGCTTCTTCTTTTTATGACTCCCGTAGGAGAGACTCGGATAGAGACCGCGATCACGAGTACTCTAATCAAGATAGATATGGGTGTGACAGGGATAGAGAATACAGACATCGGTCTAGATCACGCTTGCCTCCACTTGGACTCCCATCTCCGCCTCCCGTTCTTGGTCCCCATCCACCAGAGCCTCCTCGTCACAGGCCATCTTCTCATACTTCTAGATCTGAGACTCATCTTCAGAGAGTCGAGACCACGGCCTCCATAATTACAGAGCAGGTCCCAGTTGAGTCCACAGGAGAAGGGGCCCTTAAATTGGCTCAGATGAGGAAGGATTTTCCGAATATTTTCTTCGATGGCTATGTCTTCCCACCACACTTAAAAAGAATTCCATCAGGGGTGGAAGGCATGATGCATGATTACGTTCATGACATCTACACCCAGTACAGAGAGTGGGTAAAGGCTGCGAAGAAAGCTTCTAAGGTGGCCTTTGAGCGAGCCAAAGCACTTGAGAAAATAGAGACCAAACTCGCTCAAAGGGATCGAATCATCCAAGTGCTCACTGCTGAGGCCGAGTCTTCTCGGAAATCTGAAATTGAGGCCACCAAAAAAGCCAACGAAGCGAATGTGGCCATGGAGATGTTGAGGCAGACGCATGTTGCCTTGGTGGAGGAGATGGGACACCGGAATACCATGGTTACCGCCGAACGGGATGCGGCGGTCAAGGAACTTAATGAGCTTAAGGCTAAATTCTCCGATATAGCCAAGGAAAAGGATTATGCGAATAACGCAGCCCAGGAGGCGTGCGAGCAGGCTGTGGCCAAAGTCCGTAAGGTGGAGACTGAGGTCGAGGAGAAGGTGAAGTCGACCGAGTCCAAGCTGGAGGCTGATATCGAAGACCTTCTCGTTGTTTACAACGCTAATGTGCTGAGGCACAAGGCACAGGGGTCTAGCCTTGCTCGATGATTATCTGGTGCATCTGTACAACGCCTGGGGCCGACTGGTTGAAGAAGAGAGGGAGGCGCATCTGGGTGAGTCTGTAGATGAATTCGAACTCGAGAATCGCATTCTGACTGAAGATGAAAGGAAGATTCTTCACGAGTCAATGATTCTAAACGAAAAGGAAAGACTCGGCGGCGCCCAGCACATTGAAATAGGAGAGGGTTCAGGGGTCGAACATCGTGAGGCGAGTCTTGAAGTTCCAATGTCGACCCAGCCTGAATCCTCGTCTGTGGTTGATCCCTAAGCTGTTCCTGCTTACAATCCGGATCAGCCGTAGATGTCTCCGGCTACAACGCAAGTGACTGAAGCCATTCTGCCGCCGACAAGTCAAACTGAGGAAGGTATTCTGAACATTCCACATATTTGCCTTAGGTCAGAATCTTTATCTGAATTAGATTCTAACAGTTCTCTTATTTTTTGTCCAGTGATCGATGCTGCACCGGCCATGCCTCCTACTACTCAAGAATCATATCAGACGCAGGAGGCTATCATGACCGAAGCGATCACCGTAACTACAGCTGCCCCACTTGACGATATGCAGGGGAATACGATCGTGTTTGATGAGCAGTTGATGGAAGAACTCTTTCGCCGTCATGGCGATCCTTTAGCTGACTTGCCATTTGTCATGGGTGGAGGCGCTCCTGCTACAAGTTCTTCAATACCGACTACTGTTTCCCCCGGAGCTCGAGCAGTTACTGAAGAGGAGATGTTTGCCCAAATCGATGCTGAAATGGCAGCAGCGGCTCATGGTGGCAGTTCTGGAGGTGGGATGGCAACATCGGGACCAGCTCCGCTTATAATGATATCTCTTGGTGGTACTATTTTCATCACCAGCGTACCCATTCCACCTTCTGTACTTAATCATGTTCCTCCGACTCCGCCGGCAGGCAGCATTCCTATCCACTCAAGTTCGGAGTAGGATGTTGATATCATGCCCTTGCCTGGAGACCAACCACCGAAAAGCAAAGGCTCGAAGAGGAAGGTTAGCGGTGGCTCCAACGGGTCTACACCGAGAAGGAAGCCAAGGAAGAAGAAAGATTAGACTTGCTTCACCGGTTTATTTTGACTTGCATTTTGTTGGTTGTGTATAGATGCGGGTTCGGCCCCTGCTAGTAGGAATTTTTTGGGACAAACTTGTATACGAACTCCTTTTACAAACAACAGAAATGAAACTTCTCTTTTTTGGCTTCTTTTCTGTCATTGTGTATTTGCCTAAGTGTTTCAATATCTGAAGTGCACTTGTGAAGTTTCAGCTTCCGAATAAAGTTTGTTTTTGTTCGCCAAGTTCGGATACTGTGGACATGGTTTACGACCGGGAAGCGAGTTGAATTTTGACGTCGCATCGCTTCAGTCAATGGTTGATGCTTAAGTCCTGCCCCCTAGTCTCGGGAATGAGTTGTGGAACACCGATCAGCGATTGATTCTCTCTTATAACATGTTGAGTCTAGTGCCACTGAATGAATGTTTAGGACAATCGGAGGTTGAGCGGTTTATTCACGCGTGTCCGATTGTCGATGGTCCTATCCGTACTCCAGGGATCCTCATTTGTTTATTGGCGGTTGGTCACGCCAGCTTAAGTTCAAATCATACGTCCGTGCTCTGGGGACTTGGAATCGATCTTTGTACTTCGACTCGCACTCTGGGAGTTCAGAGTTGATGTTTATACTCCGACTCACACTCTAGGAGTTCGAAGTTGATGTTTATATTCCGTTTCGTACTCTGGGAATCCAGAGTTGTTGTTTATACTCCGTTTCGCACTCTGGGAATCTGGAGTTGATGTTTATACTCCGACTCGCACTCTGGGAGTTCAGAGTTGCAGTTTATACTCCGTTTCGCACTCTGGGAATTCGGAGCTGATGTTTATACTCCGACTCGCACTCTGGGAATTCAGAGTTGCTGTTTATACTCCGTTTCGCACTCTGGGAATCCGGAGTTGATGTTTATACTCCGACTCGCACTCTGGGAGTTCGGAGTTGATGTTGATACTCCGACTCGCACTCTGGGAGTTCGGAGTTGATGTTTATACTCCGACTCGCACTCTGGGAGTTCGGAGTTGTATCAGGATCATGGATGGTCGAATCACATCCTCCCTGAGTTAACAAGTGAGGTCGTTGGATGGACGGGACCACCCTCCTCAAACTTGGTTCAGATATGGACGAAGTCGTTAGGCGGACGGATCCACCCTCTTCGCAGACGTATCTTTTTATACTCCAGTTCGCACTCTGGGAACCGGAAGTTAAGTGAGGGATTGTCGTGTATCAATCCGTTTTTGACTTTGATGTGATGGCTTGTCCCCGAGCTCGGGTTTCGCTTAGCGAGTGACCGGTTGCATCACAGTCACTCTCTATTTGAATAAATTCCACCATATGGTGAAACTTAGCTCTCCGTGCGTAGTGATGATCATATGAGGCATTTCAAGTAAATCACAGCTCTGGCTCGAAGAGATTGCATTTTATTGCTGAAATAAGAAAATATGGCAAAGTCAGTTGCCTTATTACAAATTCTAATTTCGAAATGCAGAAACAAATTGCGAAATGGAAAATAAACTAAATGGATAAACATAGCATGTTATGTGTAGTAGCGGCGAAGACTCTCGCTATTCTAGGCTCTTGGCAAAGTAAAACCGTCAACGGTCGATATTTTGAATGTGCCATCACCGAGCCTTTGTTCAATAACATACGGTCCTTCCCATGTCGGCTTCATATGCGAAGGAACCGGATAAATTCTTTTTAGGACGAGATCGGCTAGTTCAAAGGTTCGCGGGCGGACCTTGGCGTTGTACAATCGGGCGACTCAACTTCGATGCGCAGTTGCCCTCAAATCAGCCTCTTCACGCTTCTCATCCAGTAGATCGAGAGATTCAGCAAGTAATATAGCATTTGTCTTTGGATCGTAGTATGTCACACGATGAGAAGGGACTTCTAGCTCGACTGGAATAACGGCTTCTGAACCATAAGAGAGAGAGAATGGAGTGTGACCAGTCGCGGTCTTGTGGGTTGTTCGGTAAGCCCATAAAGCCATAGGAAGTTCATCGACCCACTTGCCCCCGACCTTTTCCAGTCGTTTTTTCAGAATGGACTTTATAACTTTATTAACCGCTTCGACCACTCCATTCGCCTGAGGGTGTGCAACTGTGGATAATTTCTTTTGGATGTGAAATCGTTTGCAAAAATCTTTAAATTCAGCACTGTCGAATTGGGTTACGTTGTCCGTAATAATGGTGTGTGGGAGACCGAATCGACAGATGATGTTGCAAACTACAAAGTTGATTACTTTCTTCGTCGTTATGGTAGCAAGAGCTTCGGCTTCAGCCCACTTTGTAAAGTAATCAACTACGACGATGGCGTATTTCGCACCACCTTTTTCCAGGGGTAGAGCACCAATGATGTCGATGCCCCACATTGCAAACGGCCATGGGCTGACCATTTGCGTTATCTCAGTAGGAGGAGCTTTAGGAATTCGGGCATATTTCTGGCACCTATCACATTTCTTTGCATAATCCGACGCATCGCGATTCACGGTCGGCCAGTAATATCCGTATCTAAGTATTTTCTTGTCAAGTGCTTGCCCCCTAGTGTGATCGCCATATTCTCCCTCGTGTACATCATGCAATACTCGTTTAACTAAATCGTGAGCGATACACCAGAGTAGAGGGACTGAGTACCCTCTTCTGTACATGATTCCATTCTGGATGGTAAATCGTGAGGCCTTCCGAAGGACTTGTCTCTGCGCTCCGGCAGGGTTCCGTGCTCAATGTAATTTCTGAATGGATTCATCCATGAATCCTTTTCAAGGACGGTTTCGCATACCCGGTCTATTTCTGCCCGGTCAATGCTCGGGGAGGATAACGCTTCTACGGGAACGAGTCCCATTTCCTGAGCTTCGCCTGTGCTGGCTAGCTTCGCCAATGAATCAGCTTTTTGGTTGTGTTCTCGAGGTATACAATAAATGGCATAATAATCAAACTGATTTAGTACTTCCTGAACTCGAGCTAAGTAAGCAGCCAACCTTCGATCTCTTGCTTGATACTCTCTTCGTACTTGACACACAACTAATTGTGAATCACAATAGATTTCCACTGCGATAATTCTCAAATCTCTAGCAAGTTTCAAGCCAGCTAAGAGGGCTTCATATTCAGCTTCATTATTAGTCGCATGAAAATCGAACTTCAAAGCATAACATATGGATCGGCCTTCGGGAGTTTCAAGTACAACACTAGCGCCCGAAAACTGGTCGTTTGATGCACCGTCGGTATAAAGCTTCCAGACGTGTTCGGGGGATTCACTGGTTTCGGGTAAGTCCTCTGGAATGGTAAATTCAGCTATGAAATCGGCTAGGACTTGTCCTTGTATGGCCCGTCTTGGAGTGTAAGTAATGTCAAACTGGCTCAGTTCGATGTTCCACTTGAGTAACCTACCAAACGTCTCAGGTCGCGAAAGGACCTGTCGTAACGGCTGGTCGGTGTAAACAATAATGGGATATGCCTGGAAATATGGTCGGAGTTTTCTCGATGCAATAACAAGGCAATAAGCCAACTTCTCTAATTTTTGATAATTCCTTTCGGCCCCATCAGTCGCTTGCTGACATAGTATACTGGCTTCTGTATCTTGTCTTCTTCTCGAATTAATGCAGCGCTGATAGCGTTCTTTGATATTGCCAAATATACGAACAACTTCTCATGATCGATAGGCTTCGACATGATAGGTGGTGTGGATAGATGTTAAACTAGTGCTGGGAAAGCGCCTTCACACTCCATGGTCCATTCAAAGTTTCGTTTCCCTTTTCGGATCAGATCGAAGAAGGAGATGCATTTGTCAGTGGACTTTGAAATGAACCTGCTCAACGCTGCTACTTTCCCATTGAGACTCTGGACTTGCTTTATGGTTTTCGGAGTTTCGAGATTCCTGATAGCCCAGATTTTTTCAGGATTAGCTTCGATCCCTCGAGCATTGACGATGAACCCAAGGAATTTTCCGGATGCAACTCCAAAGTGACATTTCAGTGGATTTAGCTTCATTTTGTATTCTCTAAGTATGTTGAACATAGTTTCCAGGTCTTTAACATGGTCGGTGGAGAGTCGTGACTTCACCTGCATGTCGTCTACATATACTTCCATTGTTTTCCCGATTTGATTGGCAAACATCCGATTGACCAATCGTTGATAAGTAGCCCCGGCATTCTTGAGTCCGAATGGCATAACTTTGTAATAGTAAAGTCCTAGATTGGTTACGAAGCTGGTATTTTCTTGATCGGGTAAATGCATCGGTATCTAATTGTAGCCAGAATACGCGTCCATGAAGGATAAGAGTTCATGCCCAGCTGTCGAATCTACTAGCTGATCAATTCTGGGAAGCGGGAAACTGTCTTTGGGACATGCTTTATTCAGATCGGAATAATCAACACATGTTCTCCACTTTCCGTTCGGCTTTCAGACGAGCACGGGATTCGACACCCATTCAGGATATAGCGCGTCCTGAATGAACCCGTTCGCTTTAAGTTTTTCTACTTCTTCTTTAAGGGCGGCAGATCTCTCTGGATCCATACCGCGCCTTTTCTGTTTGATCGGGACATGCCGCGGGTCAATATTCAAAGTGTGGCTCGCGATGTCCGGCGAGATCCCACACATGTCGGAATGCAACCAGGCGAATACATCAAGATTCACCTGTAGAAATTCAATCAATTCCTCTTAAATTTGCTGGCTTAGCTAAGACCCAATCTTTATCATCTTCGAATCATCATCATTGTCAATTGGGACGTCGATCGTCAGTTCGGCCAGGGATGCTTGACTTTCTTTAGATTCTCCTTCGTCTTCAGTTTATCTTGGGTCAAGATCCTTGAGGAATTGGTTGGGATGCCCGGGACTAGGCCTGGGCGTTAATTGTCAATTATCGGCAAAATGGACGCAGAGAGATTCCTCCACGCCCTTTCCTTTGTCCTTTCGTTGCGCCTCCCGCAGCTCAGCAACATAACAGGCTCTGGCAGCAGCCTGATCTCCTTGAATGATTCCTACTGCATGATTAGTGGGAAACTTTAAAGTCAAACACCACGGGGCGATGGCTGCTCTGAATTCGGCGAGGGTCGGTCGGCCCAAGAATGCATTGTAAGGGGAGTCTATGTCCAAAACAATGAACTATAACATCCGCACTCTCCGACGTTCTCCAACTCCTAACTCTACTGGCAGTTCCACCATTCGAGTTGGGTATAGTAGCACTTCCGTTGAAACCGTGGATTCGGGATTGACAAGGTTTCAAGTCCGCAGCTTCCATTCTCATTTGATCATAGGCTCGCTTAAGCGAAATATTCACAGAGCTTCCACTGTCAACTAAGATCCTCTTCATCCAAGCGGGACCTACTTAAGCTGAGATGACCAGTGGATCGATAGTGGGGGCTACGACTTTATCAGCATCCCTGTTCCTGAACACGATGTCATCTGTCATCGTCTTATGTTGCTAGGTCGGAGCCCCTTCGTCAAAACTACTATAACATTCGAAGTCCGCATGCCTGATAGAGCTGGCATACGACTCCATTTCCTTCCAGCTTCGATCTGCTGGATGAGGACCACCACTTATTGTATTGATAACCAGCCTCCCGCCTGTACGAGCGGCTTCCTCCTGTCTTTCCTGATTTGGCGCACGATTCTGATTTGATGGGCCCGCACCACCAGACTGTGGCGCCCGCACATACTAATCCAACTTCCGTTCACGTATCATTTTTTCAATGAGGTCTTGTATGTGACGACACTCATTGGTGTTGTGGCCATAACTCTCATGGAATCTACAAAATTTTCCTGTTTGGATTTGTCTTTCCGTTGGTGGCTTCGGAGCAGGTTTCTTATATTGCATGGTATTGCAGGTCTACAAATACACATTCTCCAACGACGTGTTCAATGGAGTGTAATTATCGTACATGGAAGCTCTACGCCGTGGACCACGATTCTGATCGCGTTTTTTGCTTTGATTTACATTGTCCCTCTGCTGATTCTGTTTATTTTGTACGTTGAGTATTTGCTACCTTCTCGTCAAAAGATGTAACCTTTGATTGAAACGACAGTGATGTAGATGTCGAACTGTTGATTGTCAATGATCATGCAGCGTTTTGTTGTAACTGAGTGTTGAGCGCTAGCGACTTGTTGGTCACTGTTGTTGTAATTGTCATCAGGTGAGTATTCAATTCCTGTAAATTTTGAAAATTGAATATTAGTTCGTCATACGTGTACGTATGTTAACCTGACTCCCGTCAACGTTTGCATGTTCACGGGTCGTTGTCAAGTTTTTTTTTATCGAGTTTCGTAACGATCATCTCCTGGATCGATGTGAAATTCGAGTTGTAACGACGTTCGATGGTTGTTTTAAGTCCTTCCTCTGTATCGATCCTCTCCTGGATCGATCTGAGATGTTGGAATGTATGTTTCGTATCGATGGATACATAATATTGGGTCTCGCATCGATGGCTGCAAAAGTAATGCTTTGTATCGATGGAGTCGAATGATCGAGACATAATCATGCAGTGACGCTTCACGAAGGATATGCCATTTCTCATTCCTTTATTCAATAAGAATCCTTGATTGTGGATAATCTTTGATAGAAGTCATCCATGACTCTTTTTCTAGATATGTCTCCAAGATCTAGTTTATCTTCATATGTCAATGCCTGGAATAATAAGCATTTCAACTGAGACAAAGTATATTTGTCGTGCATCCCCAGAACTGGCTAGCTTGGCAGTGATTCGGCCTTTTCGTTTTGTTCTCTGAGATTTGTGTAGTGGTGCAATAGTCGAAGTCAGCTATTAGCTTTTGGACCCAGTTGAGATAAGGAGCAAGACGTTGCCCCCCAGTCAGATAATCTTCCCTGA
Source organism: Allium fistulosum (assembly GCA_030737815.1). Lineage (NCBI taxonomy): Eukaryota > Viridiplantae > Streptophyta > Magnoliopsida > Asparagales > Amaryllidaceae > Allium > Allium fistulosum. Next base: position 409,320,550 of record CM060904.1, on the reverse strand, counting down.
CTTGGCGTACTACCAACCAGTAATCACATAAGACATGTAAAGTTTCCACTCGTAGTTTTCTAGCAAGTTTGAGCGCTAAAGCTTCATACTTAGCTTCGTTATTTGTTGCAGGGTAGTTGAGTTTCAGGGCATAGCAGATCGTTCATTCCTCAGGAGTCATTAACGCAACTTCGATGTTAGAAAGCCGATTATTGGAAGTTTCATCGGTGTACGTTCTCCATCGGTTGGACGGTTCTCCACTGTTCTTCGGATAGTCATCTGGGGTGGTTGATTCAGATATGAAGTATGCTAATGTTTGACCATGGAGAGCTCTCCGAGGGAGATAAGTGATATCAAATTGGCTTAGCTTGATACTCCATTTGAGTAACTTTTCAAAAATCTAAGGTTTCTATTGGACCTATTGTAACGGTTGGTCGATATGGACGTTAACGGGGTAAGCTTGTCAATAGCCAGCCTTCATCATATACTGGTCTTTGGATTTGTTTCTCTTCACATAGCATTGCGACGCTTATGGCGTGTGTTGACACAGCCCAATTGATGTATAAATCTTCACGATCCAAAGGTTTGGGTAAAATGTGAGGTCTCTTTAAGCGATCTATCAGAGCTGGAAGTGCATCAACGCAGTTGTTAGTTCATTCAAAAGTTCTCTTCCCTCTCTTGGTCAGGTTGAAGAAGTGAATTCACTTGTAGATGGTCCTAGATTCAAATCAACTTAGGACGGTAATCTTTCGACTTAGGCTCTGTATCTGCTTGGTTGTCCTCGGTACATGGGTGTCTCTAATTGTCGGAATTTTCTAGAAGTGAGTCTTGATTCAATGAGAATTGATGATGAAAACAAAGAATCTTTCTGATGTAATGGTGAAAGAGCATTTCAAAGGATCGAGTTTCATCCTGCATTTTTTGGAGAGCGCTGAATACCTCTGTTAAGTCATCGATATGGTCGTTTGATAGCCGTGATCTCACGAGCATACTAACCACATCTACTTTCATCGACCGACCGATATGATTTTTGAATGATATGTTAATCGTCCTTTGGTAAGTAGCATAAGCGTTATCAAGTTCAAATCCAGGGATTTCAGCATAGCACTATAGGCCCAGGTCAATAATGAAACAGTTGTATTCCTGGTTTAGGACATGCTTCAGTATCCGATTGTATTTGTAGTTTGCATCCATGGATGTGAGTAATTCATGTTTGATGGTCAGGTCCATCAGTTGGTTGATCATTGGAAGTGGAAAGCTGTGCTTTGTCATACCCCATGCAAGTCTGAGTAGTTGACGTATGTCCTCCACTCTCTGTTCATTTTTCTTATAAGTAAAGGATTGGATACTCATTTTGGTTGGAGGGCATCATGGATAAACCCACTAGTTTTGAGCAGATTCGCCTCCTCTTTAAATGAAACAGATCTCTCCGGATCCATGTCGCATCATTTTTGTTCACCGAGACATGCCTCGGGTCGACACTTAATGTAGGGTTCTTCATGGCTGGAGTGAGTCCATATATATATATATATATACGAGATCGAGTCCAAGCGAACACATCAAGATTCACCTAAAGTAAAACAGTTGACTCTTTCTTCATCATTGCGTAGAGTTGTGATTTGATATACAATACTCATGATAGGTTGTAGGCGCTTCATGTGTTTATTTGCAATGGTAAATGATCAGGCTTATAAGGACGTTGAATCAAAGGATTAGTAGAACTTAGCCTTGTACTGCATGCTGCTACATAGCTGGCTCCTGCTTTGAGATTGAATTTACTTATGTTTCTGAATGATGCGCTTTTCATGCAATGTACCTGCGATCCATTGCTCATCGGAAGGGTCGGAATGATGATCAGTTGCCCATAAATCCGGGTATTGATCTGATGACTCTATCTCTAGGCATCCTTTCGGTCGCAACCTAGAGTTGTTATGAATATCAGGCATGGGTCATAGGTTCAAATTGTCATAGTCAACTCTTGGATAATCACTCTTTTGCCCCCAGTCTTGGGTTGGCGGATGCATTACGCGGACGTTCTAGTCTCGTCCTAGCAGTGTTTATACTGTAGTTCAAGCTTTAAGAATCAGAGTTGATTGATGAATGGTTGAATCATATTAATCTTATCTTCTTGCTTGTGCCCCCAAGTCTAGGGAATATCTCGATAAGTGGCAGGGTAGATAATGTCTACTTCAATTTTGTATTCTATCCCATTGAACCATGGGATCGAGTTAACCGATGGAAGGCTGAGTCGTGCCTATCATGTATTATGTTCTAGTTATTTCCTCTTGGCAGAATACATTGTTACTTTGCCGACATTCGGACATAAGCTAGATTCTGGATGGTCAATGACATTCACTTCGCTGCTTATGTCGCCATACTTTGGGCAAAAACTGAAGAGTGATTTACTAGTTTGTGAATCTGATTCTAATTACTAATCGTGTTTGAGTTTCAAAATTGAAATGCAAACTGTTAGTATTTAATGCAAATGTTTAACCCTTCACTTTGTAATAATTAATGCAAATATCTGGTCAGCGCTGTTTGCAGTTTAAAGCAAGCATGCAAATATTTTTGTTCACTTGTGTTTTGAGTGTACTTTAGAATGTACATTTGAAATGTTTTCCTTGAAACTCACTTTTAAATAAATTAAGCAAATTTTTTAATTGTTTAGTGAAATTTGCACTTTATAATGGTAATCAAACCATATTCATTTAGTATAAGGGCAATGTCACTCAGGGGCTCCCATAGGGAGAATATTTATATTGTAACGACCTATTTTTCATATGTTTTTAACTCACATTGAAAATATTAATTTAATATGATTAATTAGATGATTGATCATGAATTAATATTAGTTAAAAGACTTATGGTAAATCTAGAGTAACTAATTATAAGTGAGATAGAAGTGAAAGGGATAAAGGGTTGAACATAAGGATTTATTATTAATGGACGGTGGAAGCTCATTTACGCTCAAATAACATCCCACTTTGTTCCCCTTCAATCTTATTATTCTCATTATCTAAGAATAAAATAGAAGCTTGAAAGAATCATTAATGACATCTGTTTGTACCAAAATTGGGCACAACACTCTTCGGAAGTTTTTGAAGAGATAAAGTGAAGAAAGTAAAATGGAAAAAGAGGATTATCTAACAAAAACTCCAAATTTTAGATATGAAAGCAATTAAAATGCAAGGAGACACAAGAATTTAGAGTGGTTCGGCGTATCGCCTACGTCCACTATGAAGTTGTTAGCTTTATTGATCTTTCTTTGAAGATTACAAGTGAATTCAGTAAGTTACAGCAGATGATTATGATTTGCAGCAGTAAATCTCGTTGGTAGCAGCAGCAATGGAGTCTAGATCTGGATCTGGCGGAGTCTGGGCGTTGGAGATCTCAAAGAAGAAGAAGAACCCCTTTTTTGTTGGCTTTGGAGGTCTATTTATAGGTGTAGGAGGCTGATATTTCGCTCAGATCTTGGGAGACCCTCTCTGGCACGTGACCAGGCCCGCGCGCCCAAGCCCGTGAAGTTTTGGTCTGATCCGTGATCGATACGAACGGATTTCGTATCGATCAAGTTTTCGTCCAATGGAGTCGAAATTTGGCATGGACATTCTTTAGCATGCACATAGGCTTCTGTGAAAATTTCATAGCATTTAGACTTGTAGATCAGGAGATATGATCGATACGAAATGGGATTCTCGGTTGGCTGTTTTGTTCGACTCGCTCTTATTCGACTCGCTTTCATTCGAATCGCTGTTCGACTCGGTCTTGTTCGAATCGATAAAAGTGCTCCACCTATATGGATTCGAATAAAGGCTTTGTGATGGATGCGACGTGGTCATTGCACGATCGATTCGAATAGTGCACAGCTGATGGAGTCGAACTAGATGGATTCGAAGTAGGCTTTAGACGATCGAGTCGAACTGCTGCTTCTTGATGGGTGCGAAGCGGAGAGAGTTGAAGTGTGGCTCTCTCATGGATGCGAAGTGGAGCGAGTCGAACAGTGGTTCTGTGATGGAGTCGAAGTGGAGCGAGTCGAACAGAGGTTGGTTTTCACCTAATTTTGCATCGATCGTAACTTGAGCATACGATCTCAGATTGACTTGAAATTTGGAACGTTGGCTCTCATAGCTTTGCTTGTCGTGTCATATCAATTTTAGCTCGATCCGGACTTGGGCAAAATTCATCGATATCCATAGTGAGCCCGTGTATAACCGATCTCCAGGACGGACCGTCATTGGTTACTAGTCAATTCCTTGGTGTCACGGCCTTGCCAAAAGGCGGGATAACATTTGCCCTCCAAAGTACGTCTTGTGTGAACATGACGTGCTTTGAAAAGCTGCCTCCTTCATTCTAAAGAAGTTCTATCGGATTCGCTGAGTAGTTGCTACCTTCTCGTCAAAAGATGTAACCTTTGATTGAAACGACAGTGATGTAGATGTCGAACTGTTGATTGTCAATGATCATGCAGCGTTTTGTTGTAACTGGGTGTTGAGCGCTAGCGACTTGTTGGTCACTGTTGTTGTAATTGTCATCAGGTGAGTATTCAATTCCTGTAAATTTTGAAAATTGAATATTAGTTCGTCATACGTGTACGTATGTTAACCTGACTCCAGTCAACATTTGCATGTTCACGGGTCATTGTCAAGTTTTTTTTATCGAGTTTCGTAACGATCCTCTCCTGGATCGATGTGAAATTCGAGTTGTAACGACGTTCGATGGTTGTTTTAAGTCCTTCCTTTGTATCGATCCTCTCTTGGATCGATCTGAGATGTTGGAATGTATGTTTCGTATCGATGGATACATAATATTGGGTCTCGGATCGATGGCTGCATAAGTAATGCTTTGTATCGATGGATTTGAACGATCGAGACATAATCATGCAGTGATGCTTCACGGAGGATATGCCATTTCTCATTCCTTTATTCAATAAGAATCCCCGATTGTGGATAATCTTTGATATAAGTCATCCATGACTCTTTTTCTAGATATGTCTCCAAGATCTAGTTTATCTTCATATGTCAATGCCTGGAATAATAAGCATTTCAACTGAGACAAAGTCTATTTGTCGCGCATCCCCAGAACTGGCTAGCTTGGCAGTGATTCGGCCTTTTCGTTTTGTTCTCTGAGATTTGTGTAGTGGTGCAATAGTCGAAGTCGGCTAGTAGCTTTTGGACCCAGTTGAGATAAGGAGCAAGACGTTGCCCCCTAGTCAGATAATCTTCCCTGACTTGGCGTACTACTAACCAGTAATCATATAAGACATGTAAAGTTTCCACTCGTAGTTTTCTATCAAGTTTGAGCGCTAAGGCTTCATACTTAGCTTCGTTATTTGTTGCAGGGTAGTTGAGTTTCAGGGCGTAGCAGATCGTTCATTCCTCAGGAGTCATTAACACAACTTCGATGTTAGAAAGCCGATTATTGGAAGTTTCATCGGTGTACGTTCTCCATCGGTTGGACGGTTCTCCACTGTTCTTCGGATAGTCGTCTGGTGTGGTTGATTTAGATATGAAGTATGCTAATGTTTGACCATGGAGAGCTCTCCGAGGGAGATAAGTGATATCAAATTGGCTTAGCTTGATACTCCATTTGAGTAACTTTTCAAACATCTAAGGTTTCTATTGGACCTATTGTAACGGTTGGTCGATATGGACGTTAACGGGGTAAGCTTGTCAATAGCCAGCCTTCATCATATACTGGTCTTTGGATTCGTTTCTCTTCACATAGCATTGCGACACTTATGGCGTGTGTTGACACGGCCCAATTGATGTATAAATCTTCGCGATCCAAAGGTTTGGGTAAAATGTGAGGTCTCTTTAAGCGATCTATCAGAGCTGGAAGTGCATCAACGCAGTTGTTAGTTCATTCAAAAGTTCTCTTCCCTCTCTTGGTCAGGTTGAAGAAGAGAATTCACTTGTAGATGGTCCTAGAGTCAAATCAACTTAGGACGGTAATCTTTCGACTTAGGCTCTGTACCTGCTTGGTTGTCCTCGGTACATGGGTGTCTCTAATTGTCGGAATTTTCTAGAAGTTAGTCTTGATTCAATGAGAATTGATGATGAAAACAAAGAATCTTTCTGATGTAATGGTGAAAGAGCATTTCAAAGGATCGAGTTTCATCCTGCATTTTTTGGAGAGCGCTGAATACCTCTGTCAAGTCATCGATATGGTCGTTTGATAGCCGTGATCTCACGAGCATACTAACCACATCTACTTTCATCGACCGACCGATATGATTTTTGAATGATATGTTAATCGTCCTTTGGTAAGTAGCATAAGCGTTATCAAGTTCAAATCCAGGGATTTCAGCATAGCACTATAGGCCCAGGTCAATAATGAAACAGTTGTATTCCTGGTTTAGGACATGCTTCAGTATCCGATTGTATCTGTAGTTTACATCCATGGATGTGAGTAATTCATGTTTGATGGTCAGGTCCATCAGTTGGTTGATCATTGGAAGTGGAAAGCTGTGCTTTGTCATACCCCATGCAAGTCTGAGTAGTTGATGTATGTCCTCCACTCTCTGTTCGTTTTTCTTATAAGTAAAGGATTGGATACTCATTTTGGTTGGAGGGCATCATGGATAAAGCCACTAGTTTTGAGCAGATTCGCCTCCTCTTTAAATGAAACAGATCTCTCCGGATCCATGTCGCATCGTTTTTGTTCACCGAGACATGCCTCGGGTCGACACTTAATGTCGGGTTCTTCATGGCTGGAGAGAGTCCATATATATATATATATATATATATATGAGATCGAGTCCAAGCGAACACATCAAGATTCACCTGAAGTAAAATAGTTGACTCTTTCTTCATCATTGCGCAGAGTTGTGATCTGATATACAATACTCATGATAGGTTGTAGGCGCTTCATGTGTTTATTTGCAATGGTAAATGATCAGGCTTATAAGGACGTTGAATCAAAGGATTAGTAGAACTTTGCCTTGTACTGCATGTTGCTACATAGCAGGCTCCTGCTTTGAGATTGAATTTACTTATGTTTCTGAATGATGCGCTTTTCATGCAATGTACCTGCGATCCATTGCTCATCGGAAGGGTCGGAATGATGATCAGTTGCCCATAAGTCCGGGTATTGATCTGATGACTCTATCTCTAGGCATCCTTTCGGTCGCAACCTAGAGTTGTTATCAATATCAGGCATGGGTCATAGGTTCAAATTGTCATAGTCAACTCTTGGATAATCACTCTTTTGCCCCCAGTCTTGGGTTGGCGGATGCATTACGCGGACGGTCTAGTCTCGTCCTAGCAGTGTTTATACTTTAGTTCAAGCTTTAAGAATCAGAGTTGATTGATGAATGGTTGAATCATATTAATCTTATCTTCTTGCTTGTGCCCCCAAGTCTAGGGAATATCTCGATAAGTGGCAGGGTAGATAATGTCTACTTCAATTTTGTATTCTATCCCATTGAACCATGGGATCGAGTAAACCGATGGAAGGCTGAGTCGTGCCTATCCTGTATTATGTTCTAGTTCTTTCCTCTTGGCAGAATACATTGTTACTTTGCCGACATTCGGACATAAGCTAGATTCTGGATGGTCAATGACATTCACTTCGCTGCTTATGTCGCCATACTTTGGGCAAAAACTGAAGAGTAATTTACTAGTTTATGAATCTGATTCTAGTTACTAATCTTGTTTGAGTTTCAAAATTGAAATGCAAACTGTTAGTATTTAATGCAAATGTTTAACCTTGCACTTTGTAATAATTAATGTAAATATCTGGTCAGCGCTGTTTGCAGTTTAAAGCTAGCATGCAAATATTTTTGTTCACTTGTGTTTTGAGTGTACTTTAGAATGTACATTTGAAATATTTTCCTTGAAACGCACTTTTAAATAAATTAAGCAATTTTTTTAATTGTTTAGTGAAATTTGCACTTTATAATGGTAATCAAACCATATTCATTTAGTATAAGGGCAATGTCACTCAAGGGCTCCCTTAGGGAGAATATTTATATTGTAACGACCTATTTTTCATATGTTTTTAACTCACATTGAAAATATTAATTTAATATGATTAATTAGATGATTGATCATGAATTAATTAGTTAAAAGACTTATGGTAAATCTAGAGTAACTAATTATAAGTGAGATAGAAGTGAAAGAAATAAAGGGTTGAACATAAGGATTTAATATTAATGGACGGTGGAAGCTCATTTACGCTCAAATAACATCCCACTTTGTTCCTCTTCAATCTTATTATTCTAATTATCTAAGAATAAAATAGAAGCTTGAAAGAATCATTAATGACATCTGTTTGTACCAAAATTGGGCACAACACTCTTCGGAAGTTTTTGAAGAGATAAAGTGAAGAAAGTAAAATGGAAAAAGAGGATTATCTAACAAAAACTCAAAATTTCAGATATGAAAGCAATTAAAATGCAAGGAGACACAAGAATTTAGAGTGGTTCGGCGTATCGCCTAAGTCCACTATGAAGTTGTTAGCTTTATTGATCTTTCTTTGAAGATTACAAGTGAATTCAGTAAGTTACAATAGATGATTATGATTTGCAGCAGTAAATCTCGTTGGTAGCAGCAGCAATGGAGTCTAGATCTGGATCTGGCGGAGTCTGGGCGTTGGAGATCTCAAAGAAGAAGAGAACCCCTTTTCTGTTGGCTTTGGAGGTCTATTTATAGGTGTAGGAGGCTGATATTTCGCTCAGATCTTGGGAGACCCTCTCTGGCACGTGACCAGGCCCGTGCGCCCAAGCCCGTGAAGTTTTGGTCCGATCCGTGATCGATACGAACGGATTTCGTATCGATCAAGTTTTCGTCCAATGGAGTCGAAATTTGGCGTGGACATTATTTAGCATGCACATAGGCTTCTGTGAAAATTTCATAGCATTTAGACTTGTAGATCAGGAGATATGATCGATACGAAATGGGATTCTCGGTTGGCTGTTTTGTTCGACTCGCTCTTATTCGACTCGCTTTCGTTCGAATCGCTGTTCGACTCGGTCTTGTTCGAATCGCTGTTCGACTCGGTCTTGTTCGAATCGATAAAAGTGCTCCACCTATATGGATTCGAATAAAGGCTTTGTGATGGATGCGACGTGGTCATTGCACGATCGATTCGAATAGTGCACAGCTGATGGAGTCGAACTAGATGGATTCGAAGTAGGCTTTAGACGATCGAGTCGAACTGCTGCTTCTTGATGGGTGTGAAGCGGAGAGAGTCGAAGTGTGGCTCTCTCATGGATGTGAAGTGGAGCAAGTCGAACAGTGGTTCTGTGATGGAGTCAAAGTGGAGCGAGTCGAACAGAGGTTGGTTTTCACCCAATTTTGCATCGATCGTAACGTGAGCATACGATCTCAGATTGACTTGAAATTTGGAACGTTGGCTCTCATAGCTTTGCTTGTCGTGTCATATCAATTTTAGCTCGATCCGGACTTGGGCAAAATTCATCGATATCCATAGTGAGCCCGTGTATAACCGATCTCCAGGACGGACCGTCATTGGTTACTAGTCAATTCCTTGGTGTCACGGCCTTGCCAAAAGGCGGGATAACATTTGTCCCCCAAAGTACGTCTTGTGTGAACATGACGTGCTTTGAAAAGCTGCCTCCTTCATTCTGAAGAAGTTCTATCGGATTCACTGAGTAGTTGCTACCTTCTCGTCAAAAGATGTAACCATTGATTGAAACGACAGTGATGTAGATGTCGAACTGTTGATTGTCAATGATCATGCAGCGTTTTGTTGTAACTGAGTGTTGAGCGCTAGCGACTTGTTGGTCACTATTGTTGTAATTGTCATCAGGTGAGTATTCAATTCCTGTAAATTTTGAAAATTGAATATTAGTTCGTCATACGTGTACGTATGTTAACCTGACTCCCGTCAATGTTTGCATGTTCACGGGTCGTTGTCAAGTTTTTTTTTATCGAGTTTCGTAACGATTCTCTCCTGGATCGATGTGAAATTCGAGTTGTAACGACGTTCGATGGTTGTTTTAATACCTTCCTTTGTATTAATCCTCTCTTGGATCGATCTAAGATGTTGGAATGTATGTTTCGTATCGATGGATACATAATATTGGGTCTTGGATCGATGGCTGCAAAAGTAATGCTTTGTATCGATGGATTCGAACAATCGAGACATAATCATGCAGTGATGCTTCACGGAGGATATGCCATTTCTCATTCCTTTATTCAATAAGAATCCCCGATTGTGGATAATCTTTGATATAAGTCATCCATGACTCTTTTTTTAGATATGTCTATAAGATCTAGTTTATCTTCATATGTCAATGCCTGGAATAATAAGCATTTCAACTGAGACAAAGTCTATTTGTCGCGCATCCCCAGAACTGGCTAGCTTGGCAGTGATTCGGCCTTTTTGTTTTGTTCTCTGAAATTTGTGTAGTGGTGCAATAGTCGAAGTCGGTTAGTAGCTTTTGGACCCAGTTGAGATAAGGAGCAAGACGTTGCCCCCTAGTCAGATAATCTTCCCTGACTTGGCGTACTACTAACCAGTAATCATATAAGACATGTAAAGTTTCCACTCGTAGTTTTCTAGCAAGTTTGAGCGCTAAGGCTTCATACTTAGCTTCGTTATTTGTTGTAGGGTAGATGAGTTTCAGGGCGTAGCAGATCGTTCATTCCTCAGGAGTCATTAACACAACTTCGATGTTAGAAAGCCGATTATTGGAAGTTTCATCGGTGTACGTTCTCCATCGGTTGGACGGTTCTCCACTGTTCTTCGGATAGTCGTCTGGTGTGGTTGATTTAGATATGAAGTATGCTAATGTTTGACCATGGAGAGCTCTCCGAGGGAGATAAGTGATATCAAATTGGCTTAGCTTGATACTCCATTTGAGTAACTTTTCAAATATCTAAGGTTTCTATTGGACCTATTGTAACGGTTGGTCGATATGGACGTTAATGGGGTAAGCTTGTCAATAGCCAGCCTTCATCATATACTGGTCTTTGGATTCGTTTCTCTTCACATAGCATTGCGACGCTTATGGCGTGTGTTGACACGGCCCAATTGATGTATAAATCTTCGCAATCCAAAGGTTTGGGTAAAATGTGAGGTCTCTTTAAGCGATCTATCAGAGCTGGAAGTGCATCAACGCAGTTGTTAGTTCATTCAAAAGTTCTCTTCCCTCTCTTGGTCAGGTTGAAGAAGAGAATTCACTTATAGATGGTCCTAGAGTCAAATCAACTTAGGACGGTAATCTTTCGACTTAGGCTCTGTACCTGCTTGGTTGTCCTCGATACATGGGTGTCTCTAATTGTCGGAATTTTCTAGAAGTTAGTCTTGATTCAATGAGAATTGATGATGAAAACAAAGAATCTTTCTGATGTAATGGTGAAAGAGCATTTCAAAGGATCGAGTTTCATCCTGCATTTTTTGGAGAGCGCTGAATACCTCTGTCAAGTCATCGATATGGTCGTTTGATAGCCGTGATCTCACGAGCATATTAACCACATCTACTTTCATCGACCGACCGATATGATTTTTGAATGATATGTTAATCGTCCTTTGGTAAGTAGCATAAGCGTTCTCAAGTTCAAATCCAGGGATTTCAGCATAGCACTATAGGCCCAGGTCAATAATGAAACAGTTGTATTACTGGTTTAGGACATGCTTCAGTATCCAATTGTATCTGTAGTTTGCATCCATGGATGTGAGTAATTCATGTCTGATAGTCAGGTCCATCAGTTGGTTGATCATTGGAAGTGGAAAGCTGTACTTTGTCATACCCCATGCAAGTCTGAGTAGTTGACGTATGTCCTCCACTCTCTGTTCATTTTTCTTATAAGTAAAGGATTGGATACTCATTTTGGTTGGAGGGCATCATGGATAAACCCACTGGTTTTGAGCAGATTCGCCTCCTCTTTAAGTGAAACAGATCTCTCCGGATCCACGTCGCATCGTTTTTGTTCACCGAGACATGCCTCGGGTCGACACTTAATGTCGGGTTCTTCATGGCTGGAGAGAGTCCATATATATATATATATACGAGATCGAGTCCAAGCGAACACATCAAGATTCACCTGAAGTAAAATAGTTGACTCTTTCTTCATCATTGCGCAGAGTTATGATCTGATATACAATACTCGTGATAGGTTGTAGGCGCTTCATGTGTTTATTTGCAATGGTAAATGATCAGGCTTATAAGGACGTTGAATCAAAGGATTAGTAGAACTTAGCCTTGTGCTGCATGCTGCTACATAGCAGGCTCCAGCTTTGAGATTGAATTTACTTATGTTTCTGAATGATGCGCTTTTCATGCAATGTACCTGCGATCCATTGCTCATCGGAAGGGTCGGAATGATGATCAGTTGCCCATAAGTCCGGTTATTGATCTAATGACTCTATCTCTAGGCATCCTTTCGGTCGCAACCTAGAGTTGTTATGAATATCAGGCATGGGTCATAGGTTCAAATTGTCATAGTCAACTCTTGGGTAATCACTCTTTTGCCCCCCAGTCTTGGGTTGGCGGATGCATTACGCAGATGGTCTAGTCTCGTCCTAGCAGTGTTTATACTATAGTTCAAGCTTTAAGAATCAGAGTTGATTGATGAATGGTTTAATCATATTAATCTTATCTTCTTGCTCGTGCCCCCAAGTCTGGGGAATATCTCGATAAGTGGCAGGGTAGATAATGTCTACTTCAATTTTGTATTCTATCCCATTGAACCATGGGATCGAGTTAACCGATGGAAGGCTGAGTCGTGCCTATCCTGTATTATGTTCTAGTTCTTTCCTCTTGGCAGAATACATTGTTACTTTGTCGACATTCGGACATAAGCTAGATTCTGGATGGTCAATGACATTCACCTCGCTGCTTATGTCGCCATACTTTGGGCAAAAACTGAAGAGTGAATCGTCCAGTCAGATCCAATGCAGGATTGATGTTTCCCTTGTCGAATCCAAGGTAAGAATCAGTGTGCAGATGTTTAGGTTGCACTTGTTTTGAATTGCTCTTTTTGTCGGATCATGGTAAGAGTTAATGAATGAATGGTCGCGTTGTATTCATTTGGAGTTGGGTGATCAACCATGTCCATTTCGATTTACGTTCTCCCGTCAGATCTAGGGATAAAGTCAGCTCAAATGCAGTCATGTCATGCTCATTTGGTCTCATGCTCTTACTGGCGGATCGAAGGAAGGCAACGGAGGACGAATGGTCAAGTCACACTCATTCGTGGTTTATTCTTCTATCCATGCTCTGTTGGTCAAAGGTATTCGATGGACATTCGGGTCACATCGATTTGTAGTCGAAGAGGATCGATATTGAGCGTCAATTCAACGGCACGATGTAGAATGCTCGGACCTCATTTCCTATCGATCCAATGGTATGATATGAAAGGTGCAGATCGATATTGCCCGTCGATCTGGCGGTACGATATAATTGGTTGCCCAGAACTTCGGGCATCATTCTGATTGGTTAGCATTAAGGTCTCCTTGTAGTCATTTCCTTAAGTTGTAAAGGACGCTAAGCTGGAGATGTAGCGAGCCACCTTTCTCTTCTTTCGGTGATTTTTACTTCTGCCCCCAGTCTCGGGTTAGCAGAGTTAGTTCGTGGATGGTCTAATTGCACCTGTGGTGAGTTTATACTCCTCATGTCGAGTTTAGGTCAGAGTTGGTGAATGAATGGTCGAATCACATTCATCCGTTTGTCTATTCTTGTAGCCCACTGTGGGGATCAAAGTAAGTTGAATGGGCCATTAACCACACCTATTTGATGTTTATACCCCTGTCTGCACTTTGGGGCCTAAGAGTTTTAGTAGAAAATGGTTAGACCACGTTTTCCTTGGTCAATTCCTCTGCCCCCAGTCAAGGGCAAAAGTCGAAGTATGGTCGGTCAAATTACAACAACTTTAATTTGATGCTTCTCCCACTGAACTGTAGGAAGGAATCGATTGGCAGATGGTTAGGTCACATCCGTCCATGTTGCACGAACAACCCGTTGGATCATAGGCGAGAGTTAGCAGATGAATGGTCATTCCACGTTCATTTGTGGTTGGATGGAAGTAATATCAATTCAGAATAGGACATCCAGCTAGGTCCGTTTTTCGAATCTACGCCTCCCTGTCGAATCAAGGAAGAAATTTTGTCTTGTAGGGTTGGAGTGCATCCCTATAAATTTACGTTATGGGTCCCGTGCTGGGGACAAGAGTTGATGCATGGACGGTTGTGTCACGCCCGCTTAGTGCTGGATGGTCGGATCACATCCAATTTTGTGTGTTAAGTGCGTCCCCATGTCAGGGGAGGATTGGAAAGCAAACGGTCGAACCACATCCGCTTTTTGTATTACAGAACTTGATGAGGAATGATAGTTGATAGATGGACAGTCGAATCACACCCCTTTCGGTATTCATATTCCAAACCATGCTTTGAGGACTGGAGTTGGTTGATTGGTTGTTAGTCACACCCATTTGGTGTTTATACTCTAGCCTGCACCCTCGGGACCGAAGTAAGTTGATGGGTGGTCATTCGCACCCAGTTGGTGTTTATACTCCAGTCCACACTCTGGGGACTTAGAGTTAGTTGATGTTTATACTCCAGTTTGCACTCTGGGAATCTGGAGTTAGTTGATGTTTATACTCCATTTCGCACTCTGGGAAACTAGAGTTGGTTGATGTTTATACTCTAGTTCGCACTCTGGGAATCTGGAGTTAGTTTGATGTTTATACTCCAGTTCGCACTCTGGGAATCTGGAATTTGGTGATGTTTATACTCCAGTTCGCACTCTGGGAATCTGGAGTTTGGTGTTTATACTCCAATTCGCACTCTGGGAATTTGGAGTTGGTAAACGGACGGTCAGTCACATCTGTTGCATATTTTTGGATTTCGCTCGCACTCTGGGAGTGAAAGTATGTCAGGATCGTGGATGGTCGGATCACATCCACCCCGAGTTAACAAGCGAGGTCGTTAGGTGGACGGGTCCATCCTCCTCAAACTTGGTTTAGATACGGACGAGGTGGTTAGGTGGACGGATCCACCCTCCTTGTATTTGTAAACTTATACTCCAGTTCACACTCTAGGAATCTGGAGTTAAGTGAAGGATTGTCGTGTATCAATACTTTTTTGACTTTGGTGTGATGGCTTGCCCCCGAGCTCGGGATTTCACTTTGCGAGTGATCGGTGGAATCCCGATTACTTTCCATTTATCTGCCCTTAATGAAGGATGAGATTTAGTTTATGGACGGTTGGATCGCGTCCATGTTCATTTGGATTCTGCTTTTGCCAAGCCTAAGGAGTAAGATTAGTGTTCTGGCAAGCTCTGTGCTCGAGCATAGGAAAGGATGGTCGAACTACATCCACTTTGAGTTGTGCATTTTCCCTTAAGTTGGGTGCAAGAATTAGAGAGCGGACGGTCGAGTCACGTCCAATTTATACTTTGCATTCTTCTGATCGAGCCGAGGAAGAGAGTTGAAACGACAGCTCGTGAGGGTTAGCGAGTAGGTAGTCAGTCGTTGATGACTTTAAATTGAGGGTTGGCCTCTGATGAAGTCGGTTTAAGGCATGATTGTTTTGCCGAATTACAGACGCAAACTGGAGAGTGAATGGTCAAATCATATCCACTTTAAACATGTGTTCTCAAATAACCCCAAGTGTCTAATGTAGAATTGGATGCATGGCTGGTGACGTCACATCCACCCTTGGTGTTATTCCAATTTTACTGGGCATCAGAAGAACAATAAGTATTTTGGCGAGCTTCAAGTACGAGATGGAGAGTACGTTGTTGGGACACATCACTCTAAGTCTTTCCCAGATCTCCAATTAAATTGCATAGGTGGATGAGTGGATGGTCGGTTGCATCCACTTTGTACTAGAGTCCTGATCTTGTCAGTCTCTTCCGCTTTGATGCCTTGCCCCCAATCAGGGGCATATAGTAGCCGATGAGTGGTTGAATCATGCTCGTCATGATGATACCTCAATGATTTGATCATAGTCCGCGGAGGTTGTTTTGCACCCAATCTTAAGTACTCGGTTACCTGCATCATTTGCAAGTAGTTTAATTTAAGTAGGTCATATTTCGCAACGTAAACGAAACTGAAATAGAAATAATTCAAAAGAGATCGGATTAAATCTCATTGATAAGTGAAGCGGCATCGTATGCTCGCTATTGCACTTCGGTCCAGCCCTTCACAGTTGGATGTCTAACGCAAATTGTTCAATTTTATCAAAGTCCTTGATCGATAGCGTCGGATGTTCCCAGTCCTTCGTTTTATGGGGCTTGCACATATTGTCGGAGCTATCCTACCCAGAGCAGCCTTATGGCATTGGCGTTCACGGTAGCCATCTAAAGAAGAGGAGTTTTCCTATCTAGAGTATGGAGTAGGTTCCTTCCTTATCTCGCCAAGTTGATCCTTCATCTGATTCATCAACTCAATATTGGCATGGACATCTTGGCATAGTCGTCGGCGGCTATCCACCAGTTTCCTTATCAAAGTCTGGAAATAAGCGCTGGTGATGAATTCATTTATGGGTATTGGCTGCCAGCTTCTTTATTCCCTTCAACAATATGAGAAGTAGAATTGGTATGTCTAACCATGAATGACAGTGTTCTTTGAGGAACGGGGGAAGACATCTGCATTCAATGGCATTCATCACTCTTGGTAGAGTCCATGTACCGTTCTCACTTCATGAGGTAGTGTCGGGGGTTGTATTTCCATAATATACTGACATAGTCAACATATTGAATTTTCACTGGAAATTTTGCAAGTAGGATGGATTCAATAAATAGGTCTCCACTGGGAAAGATTCTCCATTCGACATTATGATCGGGTCCATTTTATTGCCAAGGGGTCTTGTAACACTGGTGAATGATGTCTGCACGATTGCCCAATGTTCGAGTGGTTTGGTGAGTTGATTAAGATGGGCTCATAGATTGGTGATTATTTCTAATTTTCACCCAGGTAGGAGGCCCATACAAGATAGTGAGGAAGTCCTCTTGAGGTTGTATACCATGCTTTTAGTCATGTGGACGTGGAATGATTGCAAGTCAGCATTTGTTGCCGTGATCTCCTATGTCTTGTTCGGTCATGGAAAAATCAGAAGCACGGATGGAATGTTCCTTCATTAAATTGGTGATTGAATTCACTATGTGGGTGCTCTGCGCTGTGGCTAGGGTTCGGGTACCCGAATTTTTTTTTTTAAGTTTCGTATCGATACGAATTGGATGCAGATGGATCGATACGAACAGCGTGTGAGTATCGATACGAACAGAGCATTCTTGATCGATACGAACAGGAAAGTGGCGATCGATACGAACAGAGCGATGCGAAACAGATCGATACGAACAGAGCGATGCGAAGCAAATCGATACGAACAGAGCACTCTTGATCGATACGAATAGGAAAGTGGCGATCGATTCGAACAGAGCGATGCGAAACGGATCGATACGAACGGAGCGATGCGAAGCAGATCGATACGAACAGAGCACTCTTGATCGATACAAACAGGAAAGTGGTGATCGATTCGAACAGAGCGATGCGAAACAGATCGATACGAACAGAGCGATGCGAAGCAGATTGATACGAACAGAGCACTCTTGATCGATACAACCAGGAAAGTGGCGATCGATTCGAACAGAGCGATGCGAAACAGATCGATACGAACAGAGCGATGCGAAAGAGATCGATACGAACAGAGCACTCTTGATCGATACGAACAGGAAAGTGGCGATCGATTCGAACAGAGCGATGCGAAACAGATCGATACGAACAGAGCGATGCGAAGCAGATCGATACGAACAGAGCACTCTTGATCGATACGAATAGGAAAGTGGCAATCGATTCGAACAGAGCGATGCGAAACAGATCGATACGAACAAAGTACTCTTGTGTAGGATCTAGATTAACCCTAGAGGGGGGTGAATAGGGTTATAGCAAATTTTCTCGAATTAAACACAAAAACAAACTGCAGAGAAGTAAATATGTTGAAAAGTAAATCACACACAAAATTTACCCAGCTTCGGCAACCCCTGCCTACTGCTGCATTCCCAGATTTCTATTAGAATTAAACAGTCTCCCGCTTACAAACACTCTAACAGACTCGCAAACCCTGCTACCGCCTATAGAGTTTTGCAAACTCGCAAACCCTGCTTACTGAACTAATCCTAACTAGACAATTTGACACAACCTAAAACCTAGGTGGTGATTTACCAAAATTTGATTCAAAAAGTACAGACTTTAAAAAATAAAAAAACAAGAGCAGAAATAAATAAAAGACTTGAGTAAATTTATGCCCTTAAACAAAACAACCCAACCCCCAAAGTATTATCACTCAAGAAATAAAAATATGCCCCTGTTATCTTCTTTTATCAATGACGGCTCCGGTTCCTTCTATCGTTTGTTCCTTTTAGCTCTGTAATTAGGGCTTGTATAAAATTGAAGATGCCGACTTTATTTAGCACGATCGAATGATGATTTCGTTCTTGCTTGATCGATCGATGCTTTCTTCTCTTTGCTTCACGGCTGCTTCAATTTGCTTGTTCATTGCTTATGAAATTAGGGCTTTAGCTTGGTTGCTTTGAGCTTGATCGAATTCGACTTCTCTGGTATGTTATTCGATCCTTTAGTTATCTGGATTGATTACTTGAATTTGATGCCTTTTTAGCCGATGATGATTGGGTTTTTATATAGGGTTCGAGACCCTTGAATTCGTTCGTATTCATTTACTTGACTTCCATACTTTCCTTTCTCGGTTGCTTGATAATATATTGATGATTGTGATATTTGCGACTAAGCCAAATACATATATTTTTGACTTGATTCACACAGTTTTGATTTCGAAGCGTTCGATCTTTCCTTGATCGATACGGCAGAAACTTTCCTCTTTTATTTTAACTTTGATTTTTGACTTTTTCAAATTGTACACACACTTGATTTCATTTGACGATGTTGATTCTTTGGTCTGCATTTACATTTCTTCTGGCTTCAAGTATAGTCTACATTGCATATAGGTAATCTTGAGTTCATCCCTATCTTTGGCTTTGACCTTTTCTGATGATGTTGATTTCACTGTGACCTTGCTTTGTTCACCTGGTTATATTGAGTCAAATTCATCATGTATTACTTTGGTATTGTTGCAGACACTTGATCACTGTGTATCACTGCATACTGGTGGATTGAACTTGTTACACTTAAGTTTGTGCTTTGCTGGTCTATTGTCGTCATATCTTGTCTGGTTCATCTTGATGTTATGTAGTCATTTATTGTATACTCGAGTCTGCATTTGCATTTGGCTTGTATTCATGTGTGTCCAGACCTGAATGTGTAGTCTTGTATATGCTTTGAGTTGCTGTGTCCAGTTTTGGTCGTGTTTGAGTTCATCATGATTTGCACTTTGATGCTGCCTGGATTGTCACTTGTGTTCACTGCTAACACGTACATATATGCAAGTACCACTGTATTGTGCATTCTTGTAGTCTTCATGTCTGAGTTGCTTCACCATGTGTACATTTTTGTGTGTGTACTTGGTTCTGGGCTTGTTGCCTTGATCATTTTGACTTCATGTGTTTTGATAGTTTGGTTCAGCATACTTAGGTTGTAACACTGATTCATCACTTGTTATTGTGTCATTGAGTCTGGTACTTGTGTACTTCACTACACTTGATTGTGATGTTGTGGTTCGCTTTGATAATCATGTTGCCAGGCCTGCTTCTGGTTTCATTTGTTTCAGACCTTCATGTAGAGGCTGCACTTGTTCATTCCACTGGTGCATCAATTGACTTGTGCATATGCATCTATGTTGAGTTGAGTTGATTTAGTTATGCATTGCCTTCATATAGTCTGGATTCAGGTCTGTAGTTTGCATTGTTGCAGTTGCTTTTGTTGACTGTGCACACGAGTTGGCGAGGCAGTGCACACGTGTATAAATGTACACGTGTGTATTGCAGCCACTCATGATTACCTGTCCCTGATAAGAATACTGATATGCACAGATATTACACAATCAAAAATGATGACAATAACCCATATATTTGAGGCACCAATAGAAACAAATTTATATTTTTGCAAATTCAAATTTGTTTATTTTCAGATTACTACTGTAGTTGCTAATTATATAGGTACACAGGAGACATGACAAGAACTGGAGCTGGACAATGCAGATAGATGCAGATGTGCAGACAGAGTGAAAAACTAAGTGTTGAGTGTTGTAGTGAGAAAAAATGTGAATGTGAAATGTATGAAACCGGTGTATGTATATAGAGAGCTGGAAACTTTGTACTGTATAAGTGTTGAAATAAAATATTATGTTGAATAAAAAATACTGATTGAATTATATAAATTCTGTGCAATAGTATTATTATTCAATATGAATATTTATTCCTATATGTGTATAGTACAATCTGCAAACACATATATAAATTGATATATGTTTGTTATCATCAAACAAAAAATCACATCAAACAATCTCCCCCTTTTGATGATGACAAACATATATATTAAAGATTTTGAAATTCTAATAAATGTGTTTGAGCATGAAATATTTAGCTCCCCCTATATGAATGCTCCCCCTACAACTGAGACCACTCCCTATTTAGAAGATTTAGAAAATTACGGAAGAATAAAAGACCTAAAGAAACATAACTAACAACATTTAACAAATTTGTTGAAGTATTCCAAAAATATTTACTTCCTTATCAAAATCTTGTTTTTCTCCCCTTTTTGTTATTATCAAAAGACTGACAAAACTAATGGAACGGTAGTAGAAAAGAAGAAAAAAAAATTGTTGTAAATAAAAAAACAAATGCAAAACAAAGAAAAATCATAATATATAATAACGAGGTAACAATTTCCACATTGTAGAGAATGAATCGATGATTCGGTTTTTATATAATGAGAAGAGAGAAATTTTAAAAATAATTTGACATTTAAGCACAAAAATAAGCACTTACTAACCACGCTTAACCATAAGGACTTTTAAATGGGATTAGCGGTTACTTATTAGTCTAAGCATCCGGACTTTTAAGTGAGACCAGAAAAATAATTAGCTATCATACTCCATCCATGCATAACCATAAGGACTTTTAAATGAGAATGGAATGATGATAAAAATAATTCACTCTCATGCTCCATCCATGCATAACCATAAGGACTTTTAAATGCGAAATGGATGCATGAGATTTTTTTTTTTAGTTTTAAAAGAAATCACTCTTCTCATTTTACAAAACCATTATGAATGATAGAAAGATGGTAGCAATAGAAATGATCGTGGAATAAGTTACCAAGTTAATAATATTATGAATTTTTTTTTATTTTGAAAAGAAATAAAACAAAACATATTACCACTACTGAATACCATATTCGAATCAATCTTTGAATAATATCCAAAACTGGTTTGAATCCTAGAAATTGAAGTTGAAAATAAATATCCAAGAATATTTCAACCAAAAAATGGAAAATGATTAGTCAATTTCTATAATCCCCAAATCCAAACGTAATCTGGAAAATCTGTCTTCGGGGAGGGGTTTTGTGAAAATATCAGCAAGTTGAATCTCAGTTGAAATATGTTCAATGCAAATGTCTTCCTTAGCAATGTGATCTCTAAGAAAGTGGTGTCTCACATCAATGTGTTTTGTGCGTGAATGATGAACAGGATTATTTGACAAGTCTATTGCACTTTTACTATCACGTTTTAATGGAACTTGTTTATAAACTAAGCCAAAATCAGAAAGAGTTTGCATCATCCATAAAATTTGAGCACAACAACTTCCTAAAGCAATATATTCTGCTTCAGTGGTGGATAATGCAACACAATTTTGTTTTCGACTTGACCATGAAACTAATGAATGTCCTAGCATGAAACATGTCCCACTAGTGCTTTTCATGTCAACCAATGAACTAGCATAATCAACATCAGAATAACCAACTAAATCAAAATTTTCACAAGAAGGGTACCATAGTCCAAATTTGTGTGTGTGTGAAAGATATCTCAAAATTTGTTTAGTGGCTTTCAAATGAGATTCTTTAGGATTAGATTGAAAACGTGCACACAAACACACAGAAAACATAATATCAGGTTTAGAAGTAGTAAGAGAAGTGAACCAATTATCCCTCGATATTTATTCTAATCAACAGTAACTCCTTTCTCGTCTTTGTCCAACTTTGTTGATGGGCTCATAGGAGTTCTCAATGGTTTGGTGTTCTCAACTCCAAATTTCTTCAACAGTGCCAACACATACCTGGATTGTGAAATGAAAATACCATCACTGCTTTGCTTGATTTGAAATCCAAGAAAATATTTCAATTCTCCAACCAAGCTCATCTCGAATTTAGCATGCATGACTTGTTCAAATTTCTCGCACAAGAGTTCATTAGTAGCACCATAAATGATATCATCCACATAAATCTGAATAATCAAAAAATCACTTCCTTTATGTAATAGAAATAGTGTCTTGTCAGCACTTCCCTTTTTAAAGCCATTTTCCAAAAGATATGTACAAAGGCAGTCATACCAAGCTCTAGGAGCTTGCTTAAGACCATATAATGCTTTTTCTAGTTTATACACATGATTTGGAAAATCATGATTTTCAAAACCGGGGAGTTGTTCAACAAAAACTTCTTCTTTCAAATCACCATTTAGAAAGGCACCTTTTACATCCATTTGTTTAAGTTTGAAACCCTTATAACATGCAAAACTTAGCAAAATCCTAATGGCTTCTAACCTAGCAACTGGAGCAAATGTTTCATCAAAATCTATGCCTTCTATTTGGTTATATCCTTTTGCGACCAACCTAGCTTTGTTTCTAATTACATTTCCTAATTCATCAAGTTTATTTTTGAACACCCATTTAGTTCCAACAATTGGATAGTCATTAGGCCTAGGAACTAATTTCCAAACTTTATTTCTCTCAAATTGATTAAGTTCAACTTGCATTGCTAAAACCCAACTTTCATCATTAAGAGCCATTTCAACAGAATCAGGTTCAATCTCAGAAATAAAACCACTGTGACAACAAAACGCACACAAATTTTTATCAAATGAAGAGCGAGTGCGTATACCTTCCGTAGGATCACCTATAACCAATTCAGGAGGATGATTGGATTTGAACTTTAATCTATCAGCATCAACAGCCCTACTTTCAGCTTTCTCACTAGATGTCCCTTCTTCAATGCCTTCATGATCTACCCCATCGTCAACCGCCTTTTTAGTCGTCCTTTCCAGGTCAGATTCATCGAATTTCACATTGATTGATTCAACAATTGTCTTTGTTCGTTTGTTGTATATCCTGTAAGCCTTGCTCCTTGTTGAATAGCCCATGAAAATTCCCTCATCAGCCTTTGATTCGAATTTTCCAAGTTGATCACCTGTGTTAAGAATGAAACAAGGACATCCAAATACGCGAAAATAAGAAATATTAGGTTTCCTTTCATGCCACAATTCATAAGACGTTTTGCCAAGTATTGGTCTAATCATTACTCTATTTATTACATAGCACGAAGTATTCACTGCCTCTGCCCAAAAGGTTAGAGGTAGTTTATACTCACTCAACATGGATCTAGCCAATTCTTGCAATGTACGATTTTTCCTTTCAACCACCCCATTTTGTTGAGGTGTTCGTGGAGCAGAAAATTCATGTTTTAAACCATTTTCTTCACAAAAGCTTTCAAATTCCAAATTTTCAAATTCGCGTCCATGATCACTTCTCAAATTTTTAATTGAAATTCCTTTTTCATTTTGAACAAGTTTTGCAAATTTCGAAAAATAATCAAAAGATTCAGACTTTTTGGCTAAGAAATAAACCCATGTAAATATAGAGTAATCATCAACCAATACATAACAATAACGTTTTCCATTCAAGCTTGCAATTTCATTTGGTCCAAATAAGTCCATGTGAATTAATTCAAGGACCCTTGATGTGCTAACAATGTTTTTAGGGCGTAATAATGATCGACTTAGCTTGCCCAAGGAACATGCTTTACATACTTTATTATTTTTAAATTTCTGATGTGGTAACCCTCTGACTAATTCTTTCGTTTCAAGGTTTTTCAAGAGGCCCATGCTAGCATGTATAAGTCTCCTATGCCATAAAGATGCCTCTTCGTCAGTGGCTACCAAACATCTAGAAAGATTTAGATTATCAAACGAAAGCGTGTAAACATTTCCTTTTCTTTTGCCCATAAAAACAATGTTATTAGAAGATTTATCAATGATTTTGCAAGTATCACTATCAAAAACCACATTCATACCTTTATCACATAGTTGGCTAATAGAAATGAGATTGTGATGCAAATTTTCAACGTATAAAACATTAGTCAAGAAAAAAGTACCGTTACCTACTTCACCTTTACCAATAATCTTACACTTGCCATTGTCTCCCATGATCACATTTCCACCTTTAAAATTCTCTAGGCTAAGGAACTTCGATTTGCCACCTGTCATATGTCTAGAACAACCTGAATCTAGAAACCATTCTTGTTGCTCCTTAGCCCGCCAACAAACCTACATAAAGAGAGAGGAGGATGACCTAGAGAAACTCTTAGGTCCAATGATATTAGTGACTGAAGCATTGTGAATAAACAATCCCTTTGGAACCCAAACTTGTTTTGTCCTTTCATTCTTGTTCCAATAGACATGAAATTTGTTTGTAGAATTCTTAGGAACCCAAGCTTGTATAAATTTTGTGTTCTTGTTCCTATGACTACGATGTCCAATTATTTCACATCTAGTAAAGACACTCTTACCTTTTGCATTACCATCAACTTGTGTTTTCCCGAAGCCTAGTCCTTTTCTGTTGTTAGCAAAAAGTTGATTTCCCAATAACATGTTGAATGGTTTTTCTCCTCTTGAAAAGTTATTCAGAGTTTTCTCAAGATTTTGGACTTTGGTTTTTAGTGTTGTGTTTTCAGTCACAAGTGAGGTGCATCTATTTATAAAATCTTTTTTCCTAGTGTCAATGGTTTCCTTAAATCTCAAGTTTTCTTTTTCAAGATTCTCAAAGCTATTCTTAAGTCTTGATAATTCTGAATCTAAAATTTTACATTTTTTACAGTCTAGGTTTTGAATATTTTCAAGTTCAGTTTCTAACCTAGAATTTTCATGGACAAGTTCTCTCCTATCAGATTTCAGTTTTTCAATTTTAGATTCAAGAGTATCAATTGTTTTAGTAAGATCACTACACATTAAAACAAGTTCTTTATAAGAATAGTCACCTACCTCACTAGATTCCTCTGAGCTTGCTTCTGAATCTGATTTTGCCATAAGACACAAGTTAGCCTCCTCTGAGCTATTATTCGAAACTTCCTCTCCTTCTTCATCATCCCAAGTCGCTGCAAAGGCCTTCTTCTTCTTTTTCTTTCCTTTGTTTTTTTTGAGAAGTGGGCATTTTTGTTTGAAGTGGCCAGGCTTCTTGCAGTTAAAGCAAGTCAATTCATTATCGGAATTGTCAGAATCTTTTGACCTATTACCACTTGTTTTCTTCTTGTGTGGCCTGAATTTTGACCATTTTCTAAGATTATTGACAGCCATTGCAAGCTCTTCAATTGGATCTTCTTCATCGCTCTCTTCTTTGCTCTTTAAGGCAATCGTCTTCTTCTTTGATTCGGAGTAGTTGCGTTCCTCCTTTGCTTTTAGCTCAAGCTCATATGTCATCAAGTTGCCGATCAACTCCTCCATGCTTAGTTTACTTAGATATTTCGATTCTTGTATTGCCATGACTTTAGCCACAAAGTTCATCGGTAAGACTCGTAGCACCTTCCTCACAAGCTCTACCTCAATGAATACCTTCCCAAGTGCTCTAGCATTGTACACCAAAGTTGAAAAGCGTCCAAACATGTCCTTTATGCTCTCGCCTTTGTCCATCACAAAGTTCTCGTATTCATTGCTGAATAGGGCTGGACGAGACTCCTTGACTTGAGAAGTTCCTTCATGTGTCACCTCCAAGGTATGCCAAATTTCCTGTGCAGTTTTACAATGAGAAATTCTATTAAATTCAGTCTTATCAAGAGCACAGATCAAAGCATTCATGGCTTTAGCATTTGTAGTTTTTAATTTCTTATCGTTAGCGTCCCACCTATCCTTAGGTTTAGGAATCTCAGTATCACCAACAGTTATAGTGGGAGATTTATAGCCAGTTTCAATAATGTCCCAAACATCATAATCAACAGAACTAAGATAAATACCCATCCTAACTTTCCAGTAAGCATAATCATTCCCATTAAACATGGGTGGCCTAGCAATAGATTGCCCCTCAGAAAAAGCATTATTTGGTGGATTCATGACTCTATAGTTAAAGAAAAATACCGGGCTCTGATACCACTTGTAGGATCTAGATTAACCCTAGAGGGGGATGAATAGGGTTATAGAAAATTTTCTCGAATTAAACACAAAAACAAACTGCAGAGATATAAATATGCTGAAAAGTAAATCACACACAAAATTTACCCAGCTTCGGCAACCCCTGCCTACTGCTGCATTCCCATATTTCTATTAGAATTAAACAGTCTCCCGCTTACAAACACTCTAACAGACTCGCAAACCCTGCTACCGCCTATAGAGTTTTGCAAACTCGCAAACCCTGCTTACTGAACTAATCCTAACTAGACAATCTGACACAACTTAAAACCTAGGTGGTGATTTACCAAAATTTGATTCAAAAAGTACAGACTTTAAAAAATAAAAAAACAAGAGCAGAAATAAATAAAAGACTTGAGTAAATTTCTGCCCTTAAACAAAACAACCCAACCCCCAAAGTATTATCACTCAAAAAATAAAAATACACCCCTATTATCTTCTTTTATCAATGACGGCTCCGGTCCCTTCTATTGTTCGTCCCTTTTAGCTCTGTAATTAGGGCTTGTATAAAATTGAAGATGCCGACTTTATTTAGCACGATCGAATGATGATTTCGTTCTTACTTGATCGATCGATGCTTTCTTCTCTTTGCTTCACGGCTGCTTCAATTTGCTTGTTCGTTGCTTATGAAATTAGGGCTTTGGCTTGGTTGCTTTGAGCTTGATCGAATTCGACTTCTCTGGTATGTTATTCGATCCTTTAGTTATCTGGATTGATTACTTGAATTCGATGCCTTTTTAGCCGATGATGATTGGGTTTTTATATAGGGTTCGAGACCCTTGAATTCGTTCGTATTCATTTACTTGACTTCCACACTTTCCTTTCTCGGTTGCTTGATAATATATTGATGATTGTGATATTTGCGACTTAGTCAAATACGTATATTTTTGACTTGATTCACACGGTTTTGATTTCGAAGCGTTCGATCTTTCCTTGATCGATACGGCAGAAACTTTCCTCTTTTATTTTAACTTTGATTTTTGACTTTTTCAAATTGTACACTCACTTGATTTCATTTGACGATGTTGATTCTTTGGTCTGCATTTACATTTCTTCTGGCTTCAAGTATAGTCTATATTACATATAGATAATCTCGAGTTCATCCCTGTCTTCGGCTTTGACCTTTTCTGATGATGTTGATTTCACTATGACCTTGCTTTGTTCACCTGGTTATATTGAGTCAGATTCATCATGTATTACTTTGG
Source organism: Allium fistulosum (assembly GCA_030737815.1). NCBI lineage: Eukaryota > Viridiplantae > Streptophyta > Magnoliopsida > Asparagales > Amaryllidaceae > Allium > Allium fistulosum. The sequence goes on along the minus strand of CM060904.1, from coordinate 409,293,098 downwards.
TATTGTTGCAGACACTTGATCACTATGTATCACTGCATACTGGTGGATTGAACTTGTTACACTTAAGTTTGTGCTTTGCTGGTCTATTGTTGTCATATCTTGTCTGGTTCATCTTGATGTTCTGTAGTCATTTATTATATACTCGAGTCTGCATTTGCATTTGGCTTGTATTCATGTGTGTCCAGACCTGAATGTGCAGTCTTGTATATGCTTTGAGTTGTTGTGTCAGTTTTGGTCGTGTTTGAGTTCATCATGATTTGCACTTTGATGCTGCTTGGATTGTCACTTGTGTTCACTGCTAACACGTACATATATGCAAGTATCATTGTAATGTGCATTCTTGTAGTCTTCATGTCTGAGTTGCTTCACCATGTGTACATTTTTGTGTGTGTACTTGGTTCTGGGCTTGTTGCCTTGATCATTTTGACTTCATGTGTTTTGATAGTTTGGTTCAGCATACTTAGGTTGTAACACTGATTCATCACTTGTTTTTGTGTCATTGAGTCTGGTACTTGTGTACTTCACTGCACTTGATTGTGATGCTGTGGTTCGCTTTGATAATCATGTTGCCAGGCCTACTTCTGGTTTCATTTGTTTCAGACCTTCATGTAGAGGCTGCACTTGTTCATTCCACTGGTGCATCAATTGATTTGTGCATATGCATCTATGTTGAGTTGAGTTGATTTAGTTATGCATTGCCTTCATATAGTCTGGATTCAGGTCTGTAGTTTGCATTGTTGCAGTTGCTTTTGTTGACTGTGCACACGAGTTGGCGAGGCAGTGCACACGTGTATAAATGTACACGTGTGTATTGCAGCCACTCATGATTACCTGTCCCTGATAAGAATACTGATATGCACAGATATTACACAATCAAAAATGATGACAATAACCCATATATCTGAGGCACCAATAGAAACAAATTTATATTTTTGCAAATTCAAATTTGTTTATTTTAATTTTACTGTTGTAGTTGCTAATTATACAGGTACACAGGAGATAGGACAAGAACTGGAGCTGGACAATGCAGATAGATGCAGATGTGCAGACAGAGTGAAAAACTAAGTGTTGAGTGTTGTAGTGAGAAAAAATGTGAATGTGAAATGTATGAAACCGGTGTATGTATATAGAGAGAGCTAGAAACTTTGTACTGTATAAGTGTTGAAATAAAATATTATGTTGAATAAAAAATACTGATTGAATTATATAAATTCTGTGCAATAGTATTATTATTCAATATGAATATTTATTCCTATATGTGTATAGTACAATCTGCAAACACATATATAAATTGATATATGTTTGTTATCATCAAACAAAAAATCACATCAAACATCTTGATCGATACGAACTTTGGCATATTTTCGTGGATACGAAATGATGGATACGAAAATGATCATATTTTCTGGATACGAAAACATGGATACGAAATTCATCACATTTTCTGGACTCGAAAACATGGATACGAAAATTACCATATTTTCATGGATACGAAAATATGGATACGAAAATCTTTTCCTCTTAGATCTGGAGCAATCTGAATAGAATAGAAGGAACCACTTGATGACAGATCTGGATCTCCTCCTTAGATTTTTGCAATCCAACTATGGTAGTAGATCCACAGAGCAGGAGAAAAGCAAGGTTTTCTCAGTGAAAGCACCAAAGTGTTTGTACCAAAATTGGGCACAACACTCTTCGAATGTGTTTGAAGAGATAAAATGAAAAAGACATATGTAAAATGAAGCAGATCTAACAAACACACCAATAAACAGATAAGAAAATGCATAGAAACACACAGATTTAGAGTGGTTCGGCGAATTGCCTACGTCCACTATGAAATGATTGATGTTTATTGAATTTCACTCGCTGTTTACAAAAGATTATAACAGTATAACTGGAGTTTGATAATCATTTCGGCAGAATATCGGCATAGAGAAGCCAAAAGTCCTTCTTCTATAGGTTTTGGGCTGCTATTTATAGGCGTAGGAGGCTGATATTTCGCCCAGATCTCGGGAGACTACTTCTGGCACGTGAGTAGGCCCGCGCGACCAAGCCCGTGAAGTTTCGGCCCGATCCATGATCGATACGAACGGATTTCGTATCGATCAAGATTACGTCCGATGGAGTCGAAATTTGGCGTGGACATTCTTTAGCATGCACGTAAGCTTCTATGAAAATTTCATAGCATTTGGACTTGTGGAACTTGAGTTATGATCAATGCAAGTTGGAGTTTTTCCATCCGCGATCGATACGAACGAATTTCGCATCAATCAAGACTTGCTCCTATCGAGTTGAAATTTTGCAGGAACATTCTTCATGTTGTATGTAAGCTGCCGTGAAAATTTCATAGAATTTGGACTTGTGGATCTCGAGTTATGATCGACGCAAGTTGGAGTTTTTCCATCCGCGATCGATACGAACGAATTTCGCGTCGATCAATACTTGCTCCGATTGAGTTGAAATTTGGCATGAACATTCCTTAGGTCATACGTAAGCTCCTGTGAAAATTTGGTGGCATTTGGACTTGTAGATCTCGAGTTATGATCGATGCAAGTTTGGATTTCTCAACCGTGATCGATCAATATCTTGAGCATATTAACTCCGATTGACTTGAAATTTGGAAGGTTGGCTCTCATAGCTTTGCTTCTCATGTCATATCAATTTTAGCTCGATCCGGACTCGGGAAAAATTCGTCGATATCCATAGTGAGCCTGCGTATAACTGATCTCCAAGACGAACTGTCGTTGGTTTCTAGTCAAGTTCTTGGTGTCACGGCCTTGCCAAAAGGCGGGATAACAACATCCCTATAATATATAGTCGAAATTAAGTGATTATGTAGAAGAAAGCAACTATCGGAAGGTAAGAGTTTGAAGAGCTTGGAGAAACCTGTATCTTTGTGTTATGTGAGTAATATTACCTCAATGCAAATTTAACGATTAAATAATTTGGTTTTGAGTATGAATGATAATCATAAGTGTTATCTATAATGAATTTATGAATTATGATGCCATCATAAGTGTTACCTAGTTTTATCCTTATAAACACTTAATTCAAATTCAAAATGATAATGCTTTGATTTTCAAAAGTGGATTTCCACGGGATACGAATGAATATAGATTTAGCAGTAGCTAAGTAACATTTTATTTTTTTGTAGTAGCATTTTATGAATTGTACTATTAGTCATGTTAGGTAAAGTATGTTTACCTCAGATTACAATGCTATTATGTAGTAGCATATTATGAATTGTATTATTTTTAAGACAAATTAAATGTATATATTAGCTCATAAAGCTATTATATCATAGCACTTTTACACTTATATATATATATATATAATTCTACCTTATAGTAACATTTTATTATTTTTGTAACATTGATATCATTTTTATTTTATTTAAACAAATTATAATGCTATAACATAGTCGCAATTTTTCTTAGTAGAGATAGTGGGGTTGACTAGGCTCGTACTAGGTTTATTGAGAAAGGAAAAAAAGATAGTATATACAAGCTTATACTCCCACATAAAAGAGAGTAGTATTTTGTATTACTGAATCTCGAAAGGCAAAATATATCATTTATTTTTTGATTCTAACTTGTAGAACATTTTATGTTTAAATGTTACCACATAGTAACATTTCTTAATATACCAAATTAAAAAGGAAAAAACATAACATTTCTTTTTTATTTCTACCTCATAGTAGCATTTATGTTTAAATACTACTTAGTATAGTAGTTTGAATTAATAAATGAATATGGTTTTTTATGATATTATTTGGTAATCTAAAATAATCATTTTAATAAGTTTTTACATAATAATTTTGAACTAAAATTACTATATTGTTTTTAAGTTGCATTTCATTTTTTATTTAGCATTTCATAACAACTTATTATTATTTTAAATTATACAATGTTAATTAAGCTACATAGTATCATTTTGTATCTGTTGAATTTAAAAAAAATAGTTAGGAGATGGTAATGGTAAGGATAAAACTCAATTAAAGCTGAGATTAGTAATTGCGAGATGTGGTGAGATAAGAAGATAGTTAGGGTTTGTGGTTAAGAAGGTTGAGTATAGATAGGTTTTGGGATGGGTGGTGTTGACGTCAAAAATGGATCAACATCCAAAGATATGTTGTAGGGAACCTGTGAAACCTAGATCTTGAGAATAACAGAGAAAAATAAAAGAAAATAGATCAGGGAGAAGTAGAATTTTTATAGTGGTTCAACAATCTCTGGACTACGTCCACTTTATAGTTTTATTGATTGTTGTTTATAGAGAACAAAAGTCACTAGTACAAGGACTTGATAGGTTCTATAGCCTAGAACCGCCAATAGCTACTTAGGTGACTATTGTGGGGGAGGTAGGAGACGAAGAAGAGAAACAGAGTGAAGATCAGCCTAGATCTTTTTCTGGTTGTAGTAGGGTTGATATTTATAGGGAAACAATTGCATAGAGTTAGAAGTCCACTTGAGTCAAAGCCCACGAGAAAGCCCAATGGTATACACGTAAGCACGTGGGCCCACATGCAAAAAGACCTCTCGGTACCGAGAGGTTACTTTTAGTGATGGGTCAACTTTCCCGCTTGCATAATACTTTTATCTCCTTCCCGATGAGTTTCAAGCTCTTTTCCATAGACTTCATGTTGATTCTGGTGATTCACTTTACAACACTTGAACTATCCTGCTTTTTTAGCTTTCTTTTCATCGATCCTGAGAATTGCTCGATAAGCTCTGAGAAAGGCACTTGATCATAAGAGGTTGGAGTCGAGAATCGGATGTATGAAGTTCATGTTCCAAAATTGTTGAAATGGACCTCTGGGTACCGAGAGAAACCTCTCGAAGGTGATTGGTTGACTTAGCTTCAAAACTAATGGAACTTCTTGTGTTCCATGCTTTTGTCCTTCTGCTTGCATTTCCAAGTTCTGGAGTCGTTTTGTCTTCGTCTTGACCTTCTATTTATGGTTGAATTCTATTTGATAAAAAACCTGCTTAACACTTGCCTCCCAGAGTATGCATTCGTTGAAAACAAAGTGCGCTCTAGATCGAGAGGAGTTTTGAATTGCTATCTCTTGAATTCCAAGTGATTGTATAAGTATCACTTAGAAACATTGCCTTCATTTAGAGGATATTCCTTCAACTATTTTTCCATTTCTTCATGCTAAGGACCATATCTATGCTTTGAAAGTTACGACTATGCTTTAGACGAGTATGCCTTGCCTCTATTGTGCATTTTATAAAATTTTGAGGAGAGAAAACTCTTGGTACCGAGAGCTTCATCTTGGTACCAAGACGATTAGTCTTCCCTGAATTCTTTACTGAAGCACTTTTGGGATTTAAAATTTTTCTACTTCATTTCAACCCATGCCTTTGCATCCCACTACCGTGATGTTTACATCGACTTCTTTACACCAATTTCTTTGAATCTTTAGGATCCAAGCCGCTGCCGTTTATCCCTCCAGCTCTGTTCCACTTGCTCTAGCCACCATTGATCTTGAGATCCACACCACAACCGCCATTGAAAGGACTCGGGCTTAAGATATCTGGACCCTAGGACCGATTGGTTTTAAGAATTGATTAAGGTGGGAGATCGATGGGAGATGGTGATGGTGATGGCGCGGCTAAGCATCATTGGAGGAGATGGTCAAAGTTTGGCCCGAGCTTGATCTTTGGTGAACTCGATGTTTGCCTTAGTTGTATGCATGCCGATTCGGAGACAAGCCCGGCTCCTCGGATTTGGCTAACTCTTATTAATGCATGGCTGCGCTCTTATCTTCGCTTGAATTTCAACTAAACGCTTCTTGTCTAAGAATAGTTGTGTTAGATAATTCCATCACATTGCTTTTCCTTGTTACTAAATTTCCATTGTTCCTGATAAAAAGAACTCATATATCGCTCCAAACAGTGGCTCCATTATCGATTACCCATCGATAATGGGTAAGTTCCGATATATATTTTCATTGCACGACACAGATTGTTTTTCTAGTACGAACGAGTTATCTATGCAGAATGGTCCGTTCATGGTGTACAGGACACTAAACTCATACTACATAGATTAACACTTCTTACTTCCCCGATCAATGCTCAGAATCCGATTTATCAACATACATCGACATCTTTTGGATTCCGGGCGTTGGTTACACGGGCGTATTAGTCGAAATAAAACAAACCTAACTATGCTTAATGCCAAGTTTTCTGTTTTAGCATGACTCGCCAATCACCACGATTCATGTCCGGTGAGGACACTTCTACTCCTCCGGAAGCTCGACCGTTTACAGCTTAGGCTTCACCAACCATCCCTACTAAGCCATGCCATCATGTTGCATCAGAATCAAAAGGCTCAATGGTCCCAGTTATGCTAGTAGTGAATCAGCCTCCTCCTCTGAACGAGCTCTTAGGTCTAGGAATACCGAATGATCCACCGTAAAAAGTGCCCACGATCATGATGGCCAGGATGCTCTAAAATATCTACCATCGGCATAGAAAACCCGAAAATGATGTTTTTCTTCCTATGAGGGCTGAGTTTGCACACCACCACCCACCGGGATACACAACATGCAACCAATACACGTGCTCAAGCGGTGTTGTCCCTCCATTCAATCCTTTCCTTCTAATGGTTCTCCAGCAACTTGGGCTAGCGCTATTCAAGATTCATCCGAATGGATATGCTCTTCTAAGCTCTCTCTACGTCCTATTCATGAATCGGTTTAATCAAGCTCCCACCTTTAGCAAACTTTCCTACTTGCTACACTTTAAGAAAACATAGGATTCTCCTTCTTTCATGGTCATTAAAGCCTGATGTTGTGCAAGATCATCGAAAAGCTTCACAACAAGTGCTCATACTTTAAGAATGAGTATTTCTACATGCGATGTCCATATGGTTTCAACCGACTTTGGCTTTCTGGGATTAAGTTTCTTCTCCACTGCTCCTTCCATATTTAGATTTCTTTAGTTAAAGTTATCAACCTAATGCCTACTTCTTTATAGGCATTTTGGTTCGAGACGATTGTGAGGAGCACGGGACTAAGCTCAAGGGACTTTAAGAAGATAAGTTCCAACAATGCACCATCGCATTCCTTCTGACAAATTAAAACTTATGGAGGTTTACTGAGCCCTGGTAGATTTTTTGTTATGGAGTCACCTACCCCTAGTGGTTTAGAGCTCATACCGTTCTTCCATCCCTGCTTGCAGCTTTGGTGAGAGTCTTCCTGAGGATGTTGTAGGTCCATCTAGGACAATGGACTTAGATAAGCCCGCTGAATGAGAGCTTGGAGAGCTTGTAGACATTTATATATTGAGTAACCGAGGTGAAGATGTTAGGATGTCTTCGATTCCTGAAGAAGATGAGGGGGGCAGAAGGAGAGAGGGAAAAGAGCCTATTGTTGAAGAGGAGGAGATAACGTCGGTGATAGCAACTATCGCGCTAGTGAAGAAGAAGATATCAAATCATTCGGTGAGATGCCTTATTTGAGTCATAATCTCCCCAGCTTGCCCCATTAGGAGCATAGTGCCATAGAAACTTCTGAAACGGCCGTAGATTAGTCTATATTGCCCTCGGTAGAGATTTTGCCTCAATCCCACTTATTTGGCAACATTTTTGCCAGTTTAAGTGACATCGGTGAGATCGACTTCACCATTCGTGACATTTTGGACGAAACTGACTCAGGCTTTACCTTCTCACTGTGAGGTTTTGTAAGTGAAGGTGGAGAAACTCCATCTTTACGCCCATGCGAACACGGTCCATAGAGTACGTAGGGGGTCATAGGTGTCATACACTTCACTAGGATGTTGAACACATATCCCTGCATACACTAGTGCTTTCTGAAGTCATGATCCTTATACTATATATTTTTTGGTTTAGGTTCCATGTGTCATGGCTATTACGAGAAGCTCTCCCGCAACGCCAATGCATATAGAGGCTAGACTCCTGATCTCAATCTGCCTTATTGCTACGAATCTGATGAGGATAGGCAAAGGAGGAAGGATCGCGAATCCAATGAAGGTTGCAAGGCTAAAAGGGAAAAAGACAGGGAGAGAGAAAGGAAAAGAGAGGATTAGACTGAGCTATTTTGCGACATTGCCAAACGGCCAAGTGATTCCACCGAGCATTGTGAGTCTTCTTCTGCTGGTGTTCCGCCATACCCATAAGCTCAAACTTCTTCAGTTCAACAAGTTCCAACTTCTCACACTAAGATTACTACAGTCTTGTCCGCTTCCAAGGGTGTTTCTACCATAGAGTTCACTCTTCCAGCCGGTTCCCCATGCCTTCAAGCTGCGTCCGTAACCTCTTTTTACATGGCGCCAAATTTGGTTAGGACATCTTGGATACCCAAGATAGGTGGTGGAGCGAGACTAACGTAGTGTCGAAAAGCACGTCGATGAAGGGTTTAAGTGGAAGAAGTTGTGCATAACCCACTCTGAAGTGAACAAGATCAACTACACCAACATTTGCTCCTTCGAGTCCGAGAAGAAGACATTTGAGTGAATCATTAATGAGCGAGAGGATGATCTGATGAAGGTTACAAGAGAGAGGGACTCGGCCCTTGCAGCAAAAACCTGGGTCGACGAATTGATTGAAGAAATAAAGCGCACCCAAACCAATGCTAAGCACATCTTTAGAAACCAGCTAAGATCTGCCATTGCTGAGAGTACAGATTTTAAGAAGCAAGCCGACGAAAGGGTCTAGACACTTACCCAAAAAGATGGGATTATTCAGGCCCAAGATCAGACTATTTGCCAGACCGCGGGAGGAGAATCGAAAGCTTGGTGAAAAGAAGAAGAAACTCACTGAGGAGATGAAGCAGTTGTCCACCGAAAAAGACGCCAATGACTTGAACTTGCAATTTCTCAGCAAGAGCTCAAAGATCTTCAAGAAGAGACGGCCAGAACTAGCAAAGAACTCGATGCCAACATGTTGCACTTCTATACCAACGTAGTGATGAACAAAAGTCTAAGATGTCTAGGGGATGATTACCCCAAGACCTTTGCTGGCATTTGGGAAGAAGTGTTGCACAGGGCTGGAGACAATCTCTTTAAGGTAGAGCTGATGGTTGTGCATCTCGATGTTAAGGACATAGAATCTCTCTCCGTTGGAAGGGACCTCCTAGCTGAAGAGGCTGCTAATACTGCCTCCGCCAAGGTTCTTGCTGGCCTGAGCTTATTGGGTTAGTGTGAAGTGTTCACTTCAGAAACAAGAGAGTCGATGGTGGCTATTCCTGCATTTACGGGGGTTAGCTCTGAAACTACCCTGGTGATCCCTACTTCAGTAGTAGTTGCATCTATTGAGCCTTCTATTCCTCCTCACATCGAGCAAGCTGGGGAGCACATAGTAGAGGCAGGGGAATTTGAAGTCGAAGTTAGGGAAAGAAGCCCTGGCTCAGGTATTTCTCTTGTTTTGCTTGCTTTCCAAAAGCTTTAGTTCACTCCCGAGTCTTTTACTAAACTATACTACTCTGTTTGTCAACTTGTATGACAACCACATTTGCTTCCTCCGCATCTGGATACACATAGCTCAGGAACTGCCACTATCTTTACTATGCCAACCATCGTATCTATGGGGCTTGGCGCAATTACTCTTGCCTCAAGTTCCGACCCAGGTCCTGATTCCGAGAAGATTGCTGCTTTGGAGAACTTGGTGGATATTTCTGTTTCTCAAGAGGACTTGACGATTCTGGGTGCTTTCAACCCAACCAAGCATGAGACTACGGCAGAGAGGCTAAGGAAGGATCTGGACAAGACCAGAGTAAAGAAGGAACCCGGAGTTGACCAGCCCGCTTCCACAAAGCAGATAAGCACCCAACATAAGGTTCCTACACTAAAGATCTGGCCACCTAAAACAAAGCTTACTGAGACTCCAGCTCGCTAGTCCATAGAGCCATATACTATGAATGGCAAGGAATCTACTTACTCAAAAGGTGAGACACTTCCTAGCGTAGGAGCAATGATGAAAAGAAAAGGCATAAGAGTCGTCCTTCTGGGATATAGGTGGAAAGAAGGGGAAAAGGTGAAGATTGCCTGAAGGCTGCTGGTGTGGTAGCATGCTTTTATGTCATTCATGTCCGAGTTATACTTTTTGTTTTTTGTTTTGAACATCCGAGATTGTGTCGGCAGGCCCCCCTGTTTGCTTGTACGTAAAAACTATTAGCAATGAAAGATTAACTTTTGTTTGTAATCTCTCTTTAGTTTACTTTTCTTCGTCTAGTGTATTGTGCCTATGTATATAATATAACTGCTTGTACTGCAACTTTTCTTATACTATATATGCTTGTGTTTCAGCGTAATATCTTTATTCACCGCAACTTTATGCATGTAAATAATACTCGTGTTATTACTTTGGTTATATTTTGTTACTTAGCTCAATTTGCAAATGCCAAACTGTCCTATCTGGCGGAACAAAACTGTTAGTTAACTTACTCTACCGTTGTACCTATTTGAACTCGGTTGGGATCCTTTCGACCAGTTGTTTGCATGCGTATCCCTGTTCATGAGATGTGTTATTCCAAATGCCCCACTTTAGGCATTAACAAGGGGTCATATATAGCGGGCAATTTGTCAGATTGCCCCCGGTCTGGTTCCCAATCCTACTTTGGGATCAAGTAAATCCAATAACTCCAATGCTTGATTCTTTATGACTATTCCCACATATCCTCGATCGAGTGTATCCCTCTTGATCATTAACATCATCGCAAAAATTGCATTTGCATGATAGTTCCTATCACCGCGAACTAGTGACTTTCCCGGTTGATTCCAAACGTTGTGTAACGACCCGTATATTTTAACTATTTTAAGGTATTAAATTTAATGTGATTATTGGTTAAAAATAAAAATTATAATTTATTGAATATGAACTTTAATAAGATTTTGAAATAAACAATTTCAAAGATTTTGGCAGTAACAACTAGGGAAATGAAATTTTGGATATTGAATGGGTTTATAATCAATAACCGGACTTGAATAATAAATGTTGAATTAATTAGATGAAAATAGAATAATTGTTGGTAATAAAAAATTCAATTGAAATTTTATGATTTATTAATGTCATTTAGTTAATAACTGAATTGTTTAAATTTAATGTTGGAAATTATTTAAATAATTGAATTCTGAATTTATTGTGAATGAAAATGAAGTCAGAAGTTGATTTAAATTTTATTTTAATAACAATAAAGATTTTTAACATTTAAAATTGAATTTAAAGTGAATAAATTAAAATTTGGAATTACTTGTTTTAATTAATGAGTAAAAAATTGGGTTTTTGGTGACTGTCTCGGATTTCGACGAAACCAGTTTCATCGGATCCGTAATAGTGAATTATTATAGGATTTCATGTTTCGTAGCGATCGGACTTATCGTTTGATCGTGCGAACTCGAAATGCGTAGAAATCGATTATTGGAACTTAAATGAATATAATTTGATTTTAAAAGTTAACTTCTATATATAATGGAATTAGGGTTTGAAACCAGTTCCATTGAGTTTAAAAATATCGAAAACCAATATTTTGATATATGGGATGACCTACTTTCGTTTCGGGAACGAAACGGGCTTTTTAGGTCGTTGTTATCGTTTCGAGCCAATTCGATCTGTCCATTCGTTCTTATCCATCTCTGTCTATATAAATAGATTTTTCCTGAAACCCTAGCAGTATTTTATTTTATTTCTATACGTACTGTTATTTTCATCTACTCCTTCTCAATGGAAGCTCAAAACCCTAAATTCCCAATTTCGAAATCAAACTCCAAAATTCAAACTCCGCAAACCCTATCGAATTATATACAACCGGAAAGCTCTCGAAGAACATAATATAGATCTGAGATTCTTTTTACGATTTGGGGTGTGCTGTGACCAAAAATTGTTGAAGAAGTTTTGGCCGTTCATAATAGGGCTTGGGATTTAACGGTGGATCTTCGGCTTTGGAACAATCAGAGGGTACCATGGCATAGAGCTTGACGAATGGAGTCGATTGATGGTGTTCGTTCATCTCCAGCAAGCTCGAGTTCGCCAGAATCAGCATTTAAGCTTGGTCGGCGACGGCTATTGCAGGGGTGATCGGAGGCGACCGCGTCTTCGGGGATGGTGCTCCTCGAGGTGGCGATTCTAATGGTGGGGTCCGATCTTGGTGAAGGGGCAGGTAGGCGCGCACATTCGACATTGTGGAGTGGCTGTTGGAGTGTGATTGGGTTCGGGTTTGCACGTAGGGTGTGTGGAAAGTAAGCATTATTACGAAATTGCCCTTGTTTGTTTAAATTTAAATTTCTAACTTCTAACGCTAATAACTTTTTCATACGAGCTCGGATTTAGATGCGGTTTCTTGCATTGGGTTTGTATCGAAATTTCGGACAAAGTGGAGCTGGATTGGTCAAATTTAAAGACTGTTGAAATTTTGGGCTTTATTTGGATTTCAAATCGACGATAAATCAAAGGTGAGTGATTTAACCCACTCACAAATACTAAACCTTCTTATGTTGGTTGAATTAAATTTATGAATTGATAAGAATTTTATTGATTGTTGTTTGGTAATTTAAATTGTCATTTAAATTTTATTTGAATTTATATTGAATTAAATTTCCATTTAAATCAATATTGAATTTAAATTGTTAATTAACTACCTGATAATGATAACCAGTTAATTGTTGTGATTTATTGGTTGATTTGGATGTTGATTATGATGGATGTTTATTTGTTGACATTTTGGATAATTGGATGTTTATATCCCTATTATCACTATGGGTTGAAATGATACATACCCGAATGATCTAATAGATTAGGGAAAATCTTTATCGGTTGAAATGATACATACCCAAGCGATTTTATTGATGTGGAAATTATTGATTCGGGATACGTATTGAAATGATATATACCCAGGAAATTTAACTATTTTGGGTTGAAATGATACATACCCAATCACTTGACCATAGGGTAGAAAATTATATACGGATACCGTTGGTCGGTTTTAAACTATTTTCTAAATGGTAAAGTATGTTTGATTTTTAAATTTGATTTTTAAATTTGATTTTTAAATTAAATTTAATGATTTATTTAAAAATTTATATTTGGAAAATAATTTATTTTATATGTTTTAAAGTTTCAAATTATAAGGTAATATATGGTTTTAAATGTAAGTTTAAGATTTTAACTTATAATTTTATAGTTTTAAAATATATAATTTAAATAATGTAATATAATAAAAACACTTTAAAATTTTTTAATTTATTAAAATATTCAATTTAGTTTTAAAAGATTTATTTAAAAACTTAATTTAAGATAATAAATATAGACCTTTATAATAACTTTAATAGATAAAAGATTTTAGAATTTTGTAAAAGGTTTTGTAAGGAATTTATAAAAGTGTTATAAGAGATTTTATAATGGATTTTATAAAAGGATTTTTATAAAAGATCTTTTTTATAAAGGATTTTATAACGGTCTTATAAAGGAGTTATAAAGGTTTTAAAGGATTTTTATAAATGGTTTTATAAAAGAACTTGTATAAAGGGATTCGGAAGCATTTTAAAGGAATTTGCGTAGAAGTTTATGAAAAGGGGAAGAGTTGTAAACTGTTTTGGGATTTATAAATAGCTTTATAAATGGTTTAAGAGGGATTTATAAATTGTTTTCGAAATTGATTGAAAGAAAATCTTCCTCGATATTTATGAATATATTTATACTTTTGGAATAAGTATATGGATATCGTGATATGAAGGTATAAACTATTTTGAATATTTTATAAAATGACCACAGTATGAAATAAGCGTGGTTGTTAAAGAGACCAGGGTCGGATATTGTCATACTCTCTGCCAATTCCGAAACCACGTTAACAACTGTGCACGTGGTGGAGAATCCAGAACGAAGTAGGATGGTTTGGAGAACGCTACTGGTATGAGGTAAGAACGCAGCCCAGACCTTCGGGTCAGCTTGATATGACTAAAACAGGCACTATCTCGGGCCAAGTGAGGTCGCTCCTCCTATCAGAGACGCTTCTTCGATACCATATCTGTTACTTTGTGATTGATTGGTAGCCACCTTCGATTTGATTATGGGAGTGTGTTTCGAGGTGGGCGGTAGTAGCTGATATGCGTTACCACCAATCGGGGCGTTGAAAATGGTAGAATCCTACCGTGGGCATTGCCTCGCGTGCCTTGTCATATGCCTTATCGAGCCCACTACGATTTTGGTTAATGTCATACCTATGGAATGCTCTTTGATAGCCCTCCAGTTTACGGTGGAGTTTACAGTACTGTATAGACTATGATGCCTATAAAAATGTGTTAAATGGGATATGGGTAACGCCTTAACGCTATTTTAATACTTTACTTTATTGATAAACATTACATATATAGCGTATTCTACTACATATAGATAGTTTAACGGATCCTTAAAAGATGGAAAATCACGAAACATCTTTTAAGTTATTGCATGTACGTTATACACTGGATAAGAGATGTAAAATCCCGTAAACATCTCTGAAGCCATTACACTCATATTTATTTGTTGTTGATTTAACTCACATAAGATCTTTTAGTTCTGACATGAGTGTTTTGTCCTTTCATTACGCTCGGGTCAGCCTGAGCATTTCAGGGTTGAAGACTTTATTTTTGAAGGACGAAGACAGAGTTTGGTATATTATATTATTAGAAATTTTCCACTGCATCATTATTGATATGTCATCGTTTGTACTCTGATTGTTGTAAAAGTGTAATTAAATGTTATTTGTAAAACAGCTTCATGAACTATTTATTTGATTATTATATTTTGTCATTCCGCTATGAGATTCTGTGTTTTGTTTTTTCTTATTTTCTCTTATTTTCTTATTTACCCCATTGGCAATCCTCCCTTTTGAATGGTTTTATTTTGACATGTGTGGTTTTTTTTCAATTCAAACCGTCCATAAAGGTGGGTCGTCACACGTTGTTTGTTCAATGCTGCCAATCTTCGGTCTGCAACTGAATTTTTGCAAATTGACATCTTCAGCTAATGTCGCTCTAGATGTGTGTATTGTAAAGATGCATCGTCATTATCTTTCGTCATAGCAAATTCTTCCAAGTTCGGTGTTAGGAACAACATCACCTTCCTATTATCGCCTTTGGGCAAAGTATGTTCCCGAGCATTGTAGAGTTAAATCCGGCATCGGCTTCTATCTCTGGAGGCTAGCGCATTGATAGTTTGAATCCGAAGATTCTTTCTCGACGTTGCTTATCTTCGGGCTACGTCAAATATCGGTAAGTTGGAGTCCATTTTCACCATCGACCTGGTGGTTTTAACCTTCCTGGTGTCGCCTATCTTCGAGCAACGTTGGTTCTCAGGAGGTGAGGGTCAATTTTCAGCTGGCAATTTTGACCTTCCCAGTGTCGCGTATCTACGGGCAACGCCGGTTCTCAGAAGGTTGTGGGTTGATTTTCCCTATCGACCTAGCGTTTTGACCTTACCAGTGTCGCCTATCTCTGGGCAACACCGGTTCTCAGAAGGTTGTGGGTCGATTTTCCCCATCAACCCGATGGCTTTGACCTTCCCAGTGCCATCTGTCTCCGGGCAACACCAATTCTCAAAATGTTAGGGTCAATTTTCACCGTCGACCCACTGGTTTCAACCTTCTCGGCGTCGCCTATCTCTGGGAAACACTAGTTCTCAGAGGTTAGGGTCAATTTTCACCTTCGACCCGGCAGTTTAGACCTTCCCGACGTCGCCTATCCCAGGGAAACACCGGTTCTCAGAAGGTTGGTGTTGCTAAACACGTGGCATAGGAATATTACTTACAAGAACATGGTTCCATTGGTTTAAGATGCTAACTTTATAGATAAGTAGAAGAAATGCCAAGTCCTGCCTATTTACAGTGCCTCTAGATTCTTTGGTCGGCATATTCATGAGAAACAAAATAAGGAAAGCTAGATGTAGTAGTGCCAGAGCAGGTCACAATTCCATGCACGTGGGATTGAAACTCCGTCAATGGTTGATAGCTTGAAAGTACCATCTCCAAACTTCAAGTCAATTGCATAGAGTCCTTCCCAGTTTGGACAAAGTGCCCCCATAACTAGGAGAACTCATTTCAGAATGAGATCTCCTACCCCAAAAGTATGGTTGTGGACCTTGGTGTTGAAGTGTGGTGCTACTCTCTTTTATTGAGCAGCAACCTTAATTCAGCTTCTTCCTGCTTCTTGTCGATGAGGTTGAGGGACTCAAGTAGTAGTTCCTCGTTTTCTCTCTGGTTAAAGTGTCTCCTACGACGAGATGGGACTTCCAATTCCACTGGGATCATAGCTTCTAAACCATAAACCAAGGCAAATGGCGAGTGTCAAAATGCTGATTTGTGTGTTGTCATGTAAGCCCATAGTGCTAGTGGAAGCTCATCAACCTAATTTCCTCTAACTCTAATCAACCGCTTTTTCATTGTGGATTTGATGATTTTGTTGATTACTTCCACTTGCCTGTTCACTTGAGGATGCGCCACCACAGAGAAGCTCTTTTCGATTCGGTATCATTTACAGAAGTCCAGCAAATAATATTCTTTGTTACAAAATTGATTACCATTTTAATGGTAAATAAAAGTGAGGCAAGCAGTTCCGCTTCAGCCCACTTCAAAGTAATCCACTACAACGATAACATATTTGGCTCCTTCATTGACTATTGGTAGTACACCGATGAGGTCAATTACCAAATTGCAAATGGTTATGAGCTGACCATCTATGTAAGCTCTAAAGATGGGGCTCTTGGAATCTTTGCAAATCTCTGATATCGATCACAGTGTTTGGTGTAGTCAATGGCATCTCAATTTACTATTGGCCAGAAATATCCATATCAAAACACTTTCTTTGCTAGAGTTTGGCCTTCGGTGTAATCACCACAGCTGTCTTCATGGACTTCCATGAGGAACTTCCTAGCTTCATCCTTAGTTACGCACTAGAGCAAGGGCATAGTGAATCCTCTTCTGTGCAGTATTCCATCTTGAATCACAAATCGTGGCACTTTTCGATTTCCTTCCACGAGTTCCTATCTTTGAGGAGTATAACCTTAAGTAAATAGTCCTTGATATGAGTCATCCACGATTCTACTTCCTCCGTTGTCTCCAAAATCCAATCAACGTCTATTTGATTGATGCTTGGAGCCATCAGAATCTCAACCCATACCAGCCCCATTAGTTGCATTTCTCCAGAACTAGCTAGCTTAGCTAGTGAATCTACTTTCGCACTCTTCTCTCTAGGAACGTGATTTATCGTGTAACACTCTGGATCTTCAAGCAATTCCAGTGCCTTCGACAAGTAAGAGGCTAGTCTCATGCCGTTGGCCTGATATTCCTTCTTGATTTGGTAGACAACTAGTTGCAAGTTGCTAAATATATGCAGCATCTTCATTGCCAGTTCCTTCGCTATTTTCAATCCGGCTATCACTGCCTTGTACTCCGCTTCGTTGTTCGTTGTAGCAAATTCTAGTTTCAGCGAGTAATAGATTGATCGTCCTTCCGACGTTTCAAACCCTACTCCTGCCCCCGAGCTAAATTCAATTGAAGCACTGTCGATAAATAATTTCCAATGAGAATCTATGACCGCATTATCCTCCTCTTCTTCCTCACTATCCCGTATAGTAAATTCAGCGATGAAGTCTGCCAACGCCTACCCATTTATCGCTCTCTTCGGATAGTAAGTGATGTCATATTGACTCAACTCGATATTCCACTTTAGCAACCTTCCTGAGGTCTCGGGTCGATATAATACATGCTTCAATGGCTGATCATTTAGTACTTTGATTAGATTAGCCAGAAAATACGGTCATAACTTCCTTAACGCAATTAGCAAGCAGTATGCAAGTTTTCTAGCTTCGGGTAGTTTTTTATGCTTCTGTAAACCGCTTGCTGATGTAGTACACCGATCTCTGAATCCTTGCCTCCTTGCGCACTAATGCTGCACTTAGTGCGTGAGCAGACACTATAAGATAGACAAATAAATCCTCCCCGTCCAATAGTTGGTGGCGTTTCCATGTGCCATAATAACTCCTCGAAAGCATTTTGACAATCTTGATCTCATTTAAAGTTCCTTTTACCTTTCTTGAGGGCAATAAAGCATTAAAAAAAGGTATGCATTTATCTATCGCCCTTGAGATGATTCGATTCAAAGCGAAGATCTTTCCATTTAAGATTTGAAGTTGCTTCTTTGTTGTCAGGGCTCTGACATTTCACAAGGCATCAAACTGTTCTGGATTGGCTTCTATACTCTTTGCATTCATAATTAAACCAAGAAACTTCTCTGAAGCAACACCAGAAGAACATTTCAATGGGTTTAACTTCATTACATACTTCTGCAAGATTTCGAACATCTCCGACATATCATCCAAATGATTTCGAGACACCCATGATGTAACATCCCGCCATTTTGGACCATTCAAATCGACAATAAAACCACACATGTCAGACTTGAATAATTCAAAACAATAGATTGTTAATAAAATTTGGGGCAAATAAAATTAGTTACGGACACAGAATATCAAAATTACTTTGCAGCGAAATAAATAAACATAGGAGTTTATGAAGCTCCTAGATACAAAGTCTCAAAACCAATACATAATACCAAGTCTGGAAACAAATATACTTGTAAAGTTAGATACATAAGTTGCTACTTCAAAAGCAAAAGTGGCGTGGAAATAATTGGAATAAAATATCAAGTAGACGACTGAATCTTCAGTGGATCTCTAGCTTCGAAAGAGGATGAAACCAAAGCTGTGGAACTCAGGCTGACTCGAGCATGAAGCAAAACACAAAACACTCGAGTCGGGACATACATACTTATAAAATGTAAATCTACTCAAGTGAACGGTAAAGGAATGCATCAGTAACTTAAAGGATGCTTGGGATCGCCCATCCTCTAAGGATCCGTTAAACTATCTACTATGTAGTAATATACGCTATTATAATAATGTCTAAAGTAAAGTAAACTATTAAAATAGCATTAAGGCATTACCCATATCCCCCTTAACACATTTTTAGGTATGCCTCTTGACTTCCTCCCTGTTGGCTCCTCTCGGCTCTTTGTCTTGTTTGTCGAGTCATTGCAGAGTCAAATCTGAATCCTTAAAATTTCAAATCTAAACTTCGAATCTGGTGTAGCGGGTGCTAGTTCCTCTCAGTGAAAGCACCAAAGTGTTTGCGCCAAAAATTGTCACAAACCCCAAGTGTTGTGAAAGCACCAGCGTATGAATACAAATCAACAGTATTCACACACAAATCACAGGTCTAAGCAAGTAACAAGCAGCAATCAAGAAATAATGAACAGTGACACACAATTTATAGTGGTTCGGCTGTCTCCGGCCTACGTCCACTTCAAGGTTTTTATGATTTTATTGCTCGATGCTTGAAGATTACAATTTCGTGTGTTGTATTACAACAGATTTTCTGAGCTAAGTCTGAATCTAAGGCAGCAATGGTGATCAGGAGTAAATCTGGCAGAATCTGGGCGCTCTTTAGTACTTAGAATTGTCTGACCCCTTTTCTGAATGACCAGGGGCTCTATTTATAGGTATAGGAGGCTGATATTTTGCCTAAACTGAAGGGAGACCAGTTCTGGTACGTCAGGGGGCCCACATGCCCGCTTTTTGGAAATCCGGGCCCACTTTGGGATCGATTCGAAGCTATGTTCGAATCGATCAAGAAATTGTCCAATCGAGCTGAAATTTGGTGTGAACATTCTTCAATATGTGCTCAAGCTTCTGTGAAAATTTCATAGCATTTGGACTTGTAGATCTCAAGTTATGATCGATTCAAGTTGACGTTCTTCGCCCTATGGATTCGTTCGAATCGATATGGTTCGAATCCATAGGGTCGAATCCATGCTTCTTCACGTGAAGATGATGACATGGTGCTCGTGCTCCGGGTCAATCCTCCTTTTTCTCCGAGTTTTCTGGGTCAAATCCGTGGTTTTAGTCGCGTTTACTTGGTGGATTCGAAGAGAAGGATCTGAAGGTATACTCCTTCGATTCGATCAAACGTGCGTTCCTTCGTATCGATCTGGGTAACCCTCAGTCGATTGATACGAAGACTCCACTGCTTGAAGGGATTCGAAGGTGGGAACGTTCCAATGGATTCGAGCTATTGGATTCGAACTAAGGCTTGCTCAATGGAGTCGAAGCAAGGCATATTCTGATGGGTTCGAAGCAAGGCCTGTCGTGATCGATTCGAGGCAGAGGCTGGCTCGATGGAGTCGAAGCTATAGTCCTTTTCATGGATTCGGAGGATCTCTCCTTGATGGATTCGAAGGCAAGAGTACCTCGATGGATTCGAACTATGTCCTCGTGGATGGATTCGAACCCACATGTGGTCGATCGATTCGAACCTATGCTATATCATCCATCTCCTTTTGGCGATATCTTGAGCATACGAACTCGGATTGACTCGAAACTTGGAACGTTGTTTCATCTGGCCTTGCTTGACATGTCTTATCAATTGCAGCCCGATCCGGACTCGGACAAAATCCATCGATATCCATGGTGAACCTGCGATGCACAATCGATGTTCATGACTAATAATCATTGATTTTCAGTTAATCTTTGGGTATCTCGGCTTTGCCAAAAGTTGGGATAACATTTTGCCCCCCAAAACACGCCTTTTGGTAAAAGGTGTGTTTTGATTAGTCTCAAATTGAATGAAGTGAATTCATGTTTTATTCAGAGCGTATAGCATTTTTAATCAAGTCCATGGCTGTTCGAAGCCGAATTGTTATCAATTTCTTCGAGTGGAAGTTAAGAATGAGATTCTATGGTCTCTCCGTACTACTGATGGTCACTCCGGACCCTTGCCAAGCCCATTCCAGACTTAGCGATCGAATAGAAAGATCCTATTGCACTCCGGCGTTGCTTTCTATTCCTTGCACTATGGCCCCAGTTAGGGCGTAAAGCGATGTCTTGGTCATTCTGGACCTATCATAGCCTCTCCGGACTCCTACTGGATCCCATCCTGTCACTCTCCGGTGAAGGGGAAACAGTGTCAAGTGAGTTGATCCTGTCACTCTCTGGCGAAGCGACTCACTTCTTGCACTCCGGTTCAGTGTATTTGAACATTAAGCGATGTCATGGCCTAAATCGTGGGCCGATCATAGCCTCTCCGGGCTCCTACTGGATCCCATCCTCTCACTCTCCGGTGAAGGGGAAACAGTGTCAAGTGAGTTGATCCTGTCACTCTCTGGCGAAGCGACTCACTTCTTGCACTCCGGTTCAGTGTATTTGAACATTAAGCGATGTCATGGCCTAAATCGTGGGCCGATCATAGCCTCTCCGGGCTCTTATCGAATCCCGATCCAATCACTCTCCGGTGAATAGGAAACGATGCTTAAGTGAGTCGATCTTGTCGCTCTCCGGCGAAGCAACTCACTTTTTGCACTCCGAACCCTGCCTCTCCGGGTAGGATCATAAAGCGATCATGTTTATATTGATATTCGATGTTCATCCTTTAACTTTCCGGTCAAAGGTTTATTTCAATAAATTCAAGTTTATTTATTAAATTCAGGTCCTAGATGTTCAATCTCAAACATCAGAAAAAAAACTAAGCATTGCCTCTCCAGGCAGATCGGTCTATCTCCATCTCAGAGCATGCCTAGGGATCTCTCCGGTTCCCGTACATGAGTAAGTGGAGTAGCCGTTTTATTTTGGAAATCAAATCTAATGAAATTATTTGACCGAAGTCCAAATCCTGAACTTGGCCCTTGCATCTTAATCAGTGGATGACGAGTCGTGATCCTGATCCAGGATCATTTCTGTTAGGTGGTGGCGGCAGTTGTTCAGGCCTTACTGCCGCTGCCCGTTCTTTGACATATTGTGGCAATCTACCACTCCTGGCATGTTCTTCCACCTCATCCTTTAGATGGCGGCATTCGTCGGTTGTGTGCCCATCTAACTCATGGAATAGGCAATATTTTCCGGTTCTATATTCCCGCTCTGTGGGATCTCTCCTTGGTGGTTTTCGATAGGGGAGTTGCCCCCGAGTATCGGTGTAAATTCATTCCAGTCCTGCCACCAAGTCTGTGTATTGCCTGAATCTGGGCTCTCGGAATTTCTTCCGTTTATCAGGACCATCATGTGCGTCGTCCTGCTTTCTCTTTCCTTTGTCCGCCGTGGGTTGTTCCCTGGCGGTTCCTTCGCCTTGTACAGCGTTTATCACCTGCCTTTCGGCTCGCGATTCTTCTAATCGAATGAATCGTTCAGCTTCATGGTAAAACTCTCCAAGATCTTGCGGTGGGTCTCGTGTTAAAGAGTCCTTGAATTCGGTGCCTTCTCCAACTCCTGCTACTGCCGCCATCAAAATCATTAATGGGTCCGGGCGATCTACAGAAGCCACCGTTGCATTAAATCGTAACAGAAAATCTTTTATGGACTCTCTGGTCCTTTGCTTTATTGATGCCAAAGTCATCACGCTCTTGGGTCGCGTTATGTGAACCCTAAACTGCTTCATGAAGCAATCCACAAGCTCGCCCCATGTCCTGATTGATCCGGTCTCTAGCTGTCTAAACCAAAGCGCAGCCAAATCTAATAAGAATAAGGGGAAACATCGCGCCATTACTTCCTCGGATGCTCCCAGCACTTCCATGTGTCTGATATATCTGGTGATATGCATGGTCGGGTCTGACTTTCCATCATAAGGATCCAGCATTGGTAGTTTGAATTTTGGAGGGTTCCTTGCATTCCGGATATTCAGAGCGAACGGACTTCGACTAACCTCTTCCAATCCTCCGCCTGACAATCCCCCTCTCATGATCCGTCTCAATAGGCCAATCATTCTTTCATCTCCATCCAGGGGTTGCCCCCTTGTCATGTCTCTGTCTTGCCCTCCGAGTCTTGTAGGGAATTCTGGTACGTACTCTTCGGGTGGCTCGTTAGCATTTGTGTTGGCCCTAGCCGGTTGAGCTCCTTCCAAAGGTCCTTCTGCGTTGGATCCTGCGGGCCTGCCCCCAAGCCCTTGTTCCCCATTCACAGCCGCTGTAGCTGGTCCAAGGTTATGTGTCCCTGCAGCTCTCATCTGCTCGAAGAAATTCTGCAGCATCTCTTGTTGGCTTTTCATCATTCTTTCCTGCATTAGGCTATTCATAGCCTCCATCTCATCTCTAGTAATGTAGATCGAAGCTTGTCCTTCTCCAGTGCCAGAGGATGCCTCTTGACTTCCTCCCTGTTGGCTCCTCTCGGCTCTTTGTCTTGTTTGTCGAGTCATTGCAGAGTCAAATCTGAATCCTTAAAATTTCAAATCTAAACTTCGAATCTGGTGTAGCGGGTGCTAGTTCCTCTCAGTGAAAGCACCAAAGTGTTTGCGCCAAAAATGGTCACAAACCCCAAGTGTTGTGAAAGCACCAGCGTATGAATACAAATCAACAGTATTCACACACAAATCACAGGTCTAAGCAAGTAATAAGCAGCAATCAAGAAATAATGAACAGTGACACACAATTTATAGTGGTTCGGCTGTCTCCGGCCTACGTCCACTTCAAGGTTTTTATGATTTTATTGCTCGATGCTTGAAGATTACAATTTCGTGTGTTGTATTACAATAGATTTTCTGAGCTAAGTCTGAATCTAAGGCAGCAATGGTGATCAGGAGTAAATCTGGCAGAATCTGGGCGCTCTTTAGTACTTAGAATTGTCTGACCCCTTTTCTGAATGACCAGAGGCTCTATTTATAGGTGTAGGAGACTGATATTTCGCCTAAAATGAAGGGAGACCAGTTCTGGTACGTCAGGGGGCCCACATGCCCGCTTTCTGGAAATCCGGGCCCACTTTGGGATCGATTCGAAGCTATGTTCGAATCGATCAAGAAATTGTCCAATCGAGCTGAAATTTGGTGTGAACATTCTTCAATATGTGCTCAAGCTTCTGCGAAAATTTCATAGCATTTGGACTTGTAGATCTCAAGTTATGATCGATTCAAGTTGACGTTCTTCGCCCTATGGATTCGTTCGAATCGATATGGTTCGAATCCATAGGGTCGAATCCATGCTTCTTCACGTGAAGATGATGACGTGGTGCGCGTGCTCCGGGTCAATCCTCCTTTTTCTCCGAGTTTTCTGGGTCAAATCCGTGGTTTTAGTCGCGTTTACTTGGTGGATTCGAAGAGAAGGATCTGAAGGTATACTCCTTCGATTCGATCAAACGTGCGTTCCTTCGTATCGATCTGGGTAACCCTCAGTCGATTGATACGAAGACTCCACTGCTTGAAGGGATTCGAAGGTGGGAATGTTCCAATGGATTCGAGCTATTGGATTCGAACTAAGGCTTGCTCAATGGAGTCGAAGCAAGGCATATTCTGATGGGTTCGAAGCAAGGCCTGTCGTGATCGATTCGAGGCAGAGGCTGGCTCGATGGAGTCGAAGCTATAGTCCTTTTCATGGATTCGGAGGATCTCTCCTTGATGGATTCGAAGGCAAGAGTACCTCGATGGATTCGAACTATGTCCTCGTGGATGGATTCGAACCCACATGTGGTCGATCGATTCGAACCTATGCTATATCATCCATCTCCTTTTGGCGATATCTTGAGCATACGAACTCGGATTGACTCGAAACTTGGAACGTTGTTTCATCTGGCCTTGCTTGACATGTCTTATCAATTGCAGCCCGATCCGGACTCGGACAAAATCCATCGATATCCATGGTGAACCTGCGATGCACAATCGATGTTCATGACTAATAATCATTGATTTTCAGTTAATCTTTAGGTATCTCGGCTTTGCCAAAAGTTGGGATAATAGTGCAGAACTGTTACGGTAAGAATTCGTAGTAGTGCAGAAGTGTTACTGTAAGAATCCGCAGCAGTGCAGAATTTTTACAGTAAGAAACTGCAGCAGTTTTGAATTGCTACCGTAAGAAATCGCAGCAGTTTTGAATTGTTACTGCAATACTTCCTACTACAATAGTTTGTATATATTTACAGTTTTTATCATAGTCATCCTATTCTTCCTATTATATTACTCAAATTTAAGCTATTTAGTCATTTAAAGAAATCACACCTTTGATTTAATAACTTTGTCACTAAAACATCAAATTTTAAAGCATAAATCTTTATACCAAGTTAAAAGTATTTTTACTTACTTTTATTTATTTTCAGTAAATGACATTTATCATTTTTATTTCCCAAATCATACCATTTTCATTTGTTAAAACTTACATATCAAATGTACATTTTAACTTATCTTTACATTTCTTTTCACAAAACATTTATTTTAATCACTATTACATGAATTAAAACTTACAATTTATAAGTTAGAATATAATACTATTATTAAGTCAAATCGGCTTATAAAATTTCAATTAACCTTCATACTGTAAATTAGACTCCAAAATTTACATTTCCAACTATTTATTTCTTATAAAATTTTAACACATGTAAACAAATTCACAGAAATTATTACAATAAATTTTAGTTGAGATTCATATATAAAAATCCAAAATACTTAAAAAAAATTAGAAAAATCATTTTAAATCAACCACGGAGTTTGTATAAAATTCTCTACCCTAGGGTCAAGTAAATACGGACATATATCATTTCAATCCGCAATTTATTAATTTTCCGGGTTTTATATCATTTCAAACCCGCAATCCCAAGTCAAATAAAATTGCTCAGGCCTATCATTTCAACCCATAACAATTTTCCTTAATCTAAAGATCGTTCGAGTATGTATCATTTCAACCCATAGTGAAGGAACTTGCAGTTTGATTTCAGAATATGAAATAAACATAAAAATATTCAACATATCATGACATATGATCAAACATACATAATATGATATGAAATAACAAAATAAAATCATATAAATGACATAATATAAGCATATGAAATAACATGATATAAACATATAAAATAGCAAAATAAAATCATATGATTGATATAATATAAGCATATGAAATAACATGATATAAACATATGAAATAACAGAATAAAATCATATGTGAAATGTCAAACTTGCATATACATATCCTAACAATCAATTGTCATCAAATAAAAAGTATGTATGTCAAGTGTGATTTCTCACCTTTCTTTGGTTGGAAAAGTGATTCAAAGCGCAACACAAAAATCAACAAACTACGGACCAGTTTGAGTGAGAGGAGAATCCAAATCCGATGCTTTTAGAAAAAAAATTCCATACGTAAACATATAATTTTACATAGGAAAATAAAATAGAAAAATATATATTTGCAAAATACATAAGAGGGCTTGTCTAGGGTTTACATAGGCTTGGTCTAGAGGTGGTTTTGGTTTGGTCTAGGCTGGGTTTGGATTAGGTAGGTTCGGCCATAGCTAGGTTTTGGTGGAGATGGGTTCGAGCATAGCTAGGTTTAGGGTTAGGCTAGGGTTTTGGTTTGGTGTGTTCGGCCTTAGGCTAGGGCTTGGTGATGGAGGCTCGGCCTAGGGGTTTTTGTGATGGAGGAGATGGTCACGGCCAAGGCAAGGCAAGGGGAAGGGGTTATGGAGGTTCGGCCATGGTGTTTTTGGTTGGAGGAGAAGGGGTAGAGGCCGAAAATTGTGAAGAAGAAGAAGAAGGGAAAAGGAAGAGGAGAAAGGGGTTTTGGTTGGAGTTTGATGATTGGGGAAGGTGGAGATAGGTGTGGCCAAAATTTATGGAGAGGAGGAGGAGGAAAATTGGAGAGGAAGAGGGGAAGAAGTCTAGGGTTTTGGAGAAGGAAGATGAAGGAGAAGAAGACTTACACTTTTCTGTGGAGGCACAAATGAATGGATGTGGAGGCTAGCCAAAACCCTAGGAGATTATATATAGGCTACTCATCTAACTAAAGGTTTTCTAGCCCAAATGGTCTAAGCCCAAACAAATCACAATAAAATAAAATAGAAGTTGTAGGGAAAAATAACTGCGTGTAATACGCCAAAAGTTGCAAAATTTGAGAAGTAAACATCAAAATTTAACAAAACGAAAAAACTAGGAAAATGTTAAAATTAAATTCATCTTCATAAAAAAATAAAAGTTAAAATCCAAATTTTAAAAAATTTCACAGAAAGTTAAACTTTGACCAAAGTTGACCAAAATTTGCATTTTAAGAAAAATCTTTATTTTATTAAATTTGGAAAAACATTTCACATCAAAACTCAAAATTATCCTTTAAATTTTCTAAGTTTCTCAAATTTAAAATAGTTAAATTCAAAGTTTCAAATAAATTTTCATTTAAAATATTTTCAAAATTAGCGGATTGTTACACTCTCCCCCACTCAAAACTTTTCGTCCCTGAAAAGGAACTAGACATAGAAAACAAAGAAGGATAAGGTAGGATAACGAATAATACCTGGAACAAACAATTCTAGATTTGAAGCACGAATGCTCTCCTCCGTTTCCCAAGTACAAACTGATCATCAGTGCTCCATTGCACTTTGACTAGGTTGACAGATTTTCTTCGAAGCTGCTTCGTACCTCTATCGATAATACGAAGTGGCTTCCTCTCGACAGGAAGGATCGGCTCAACATCCAAACTCTCGAGAGCAAAAGGCTGAATAATCAAGGATGGATCATGGAAATACCGACGAAGATGCGAGACATGGAACACATTATGCACTCCAGAATGTTTCGCAGGCAATTCAAAACGATAAGCTAAGGAACCAACTCTCTCTAAGATGCGGAAAGGACCAATAAACCTAGGAGCGAGCTTCCCTCTCCGACCAAAACGAATCACATTTCTTAATCGAGAGACCTTAAGGAAAACCTAATCACCAACCGAAAACTCCAAACTCCTCCTACGCCTGTCAGCATACTTCTTCTGTCTATCCTGCGCAATCCTCATCTTCCTCTTACTCTCCTCAACCTTCTCAGAATCCTCTAGAATCATATCCGGACCAAGAACCAAACGATTACCGGATTCAATCCAGCAAGATGGAGATTTGCAAGGTCGTCCATAAAGAGCAGAAAATGGAGTCATTTCGATACTAGCTTGAATTCAAAAGGTGGAATAAGATAGATAAATGTTTATGACAACCTTAAACAAATATTCGAGATTATACCTGATAACTATTTTATAGGTGAACTCAACGAGATGGAGATGATCTTCCCAAGATCCTCCATAATCAAGGACACAGGCACGAAGAAGATCTTCCAGAATCTGATTCACTCTTTCTGTTTGACCAACGGTCTGTGGATGGTAAGCAGTGCTCAGATTCAAACGAGTACCTAAAGATTCCTGAAAAGCTTTCCAAAACTGACTAGTAAAGATGGGATCTCTATCAAAGATAATACTAACAGGAACACCATGAAGACGAACTATCTCTCTCATATAAATCTCATCCAAACTAGAAGCAGAACGGTTGGACCTAACCGGAATGAAATGAGCTAACTTGGTCAATCTATCCACAATCACCCAAATACTTTCATTACCTCTCCTAGTCCTCGGTAATCCATCAATAAAATCCATAGAAACTTGTTTCCATTTCCAATTGGGGACTTCAAGAGGTTGCAATAATCCAACGGTTTTCTAATGATCAGCCTTAACCTGCTAACAAGTCGCACATCTACTAACAAAAAGGGAGATATCATGCTTCATACCACTCCACCAATACAGCTTCTTCATATCATGGTACATCTTCGTCACACCTGGACGAATAGAAAGTCTAGACCGATGATTTTCCCGAAGTAATTCTTGCCTCAATCCATCGACATTCGGGACACAAATCCAATTATTAATCCTCAAAATCCCTCTACCATCGATCTGAGCTCCACTGCCATTTTGGCTACTACCACTAACTCTGCTACGAACATTTTCCTTAATAAGCCTAAGCATCTCATCCTCATCTTGCTTAGCAATAATACGATCCATAAGAGGAGAAGAAACAACAAGCTGACATAACATCGCCTTCTTCCTACTCAAAGCATCGGCTACAACATTAGCTTTCCCTGGGGTATAATTGATGTCGAGGTCATAAGAAGCTAGAAACTCAAGCCACCTAACTTGCCTCAAATTCAAGTCCTTTTGGGTAAAAATATATTTCAAAGACTTATGATCTGTAAAGAGCTCAAACTTAGTTCCCAATAGATGATGTCTCCAAAGCTTCAAAGCAAAACTATGGCAAGCAACTCCAAATCATGGGCTGCATAATTGGCTTCATGAGTCTTCAACCGGCGACTAGCATAAGCGATAGCCTTCCCATCCTGCATCAGAATGACTCCCAAACCTTCATGACTGGCATCAGTGTATACCGTTAATCCCTCATTTCCATTTGGAACAGTAAGAACTGGTGCGGAAGTAAGCTTGCGCTTCAACTCATGGAATGCAGCATCACACTTATCATTCCATCTAAACTTAGCATTCTTACGAGTTAGAGCGGTGAGAGGTGCAGCAATCTGAGCAAAATTCTCAATGAATCTCCATAATAACCGGTAAGGCCCAGAAAACTACGGATATCAGATGGAGTCCTAGGAGTTTCCCAATCCTGAAATGGAATAGGGAAGAATAAGAACTACAGAGAAAGAGATAGAATAATTAAATTCACAAAAGAAGGAAGAGAAGATAGACCTACATTGATCGCAGCGATCTTAACTGGATCAACAGAAACTCCATCACCAGAAACTATATGTCCAAGAAATCGGACTTCATCTTTCCAGAAATGGCATTTCGAGAATTTGGCTTTCAACTGATGACTTCTAAGAGTCTCGAGAACAGGATTTAAATGGACTTCATGTTCCGCCTTAGACTTAGAGAAAACATGAATATCATTGACGAAGACTAGAACAAACTTATTAAGAACATCACGGAAAACCCGGTTCATAAGGTCGACAAAGAAAGCTGGGGCATTAGTCAAACCAAAAGGCATAACTAACCACTCAAAGAAATCATCCTCAGAACGGAAAGCAGTTTTGGGAATACTTTCCTCGGATATTCTAAGCTGGTGGAAACCGATGGCAAGATCAAGCTGAGAAAATACAATAGCTCCATAAAGCTGATCGAACATATCATTGATACGAGGCATTGGATATCTGTTTTTCATAGTGAGCTTGTTCAGCTCCCTATAATCAACACATATCCTCAACGAACCATCAAACTTAGTGACAAAAACCACTGCTGCTCCCAATTCGGAATGAGTGGGTCTGATCAAACCTTTGGAGAACAAGTCTTTAATTTGCTTCCTCAACTCAACTTTCTCGCGGGGTGCCATTCTTCTGGGAGGAAGAACTACAGGTCGAGCTCCAAAAATGAGATCAATACGGAATTCGATTTCCCGTTTAGGAGGTAAAGAAGTGACTTCACCAAATACATCGGAATAGAGTTTGACCACAGGAGTAGAATCAAGATTACTAGGGGAAGAATCAAGAGAATAGATAAAACTGCCTACATACTCTTGAGGCATACAGCACTGAATCACCAAAAGATCACCCTTATCACCAACAAGAGAAATGGTTCGGGCTTTACAAGAAATAATAGATTCATGATTCTTCAGCCAATCTCCTTCAAGCAATAGATCAAAAGCATCGAAACCAAGAACATAGAAATCATCAGAAAAACGATAGCCAGAATGGAAGAGTTTCACATTGTTACAAATCCTACTAAGGTTTGCGGGACCACTAATAGGATTAGTAACACACAAAGGTTCGGTTGCAAACTTAGGTGAAAGGATATGCTCAAACTTATCACAAAGGTCCACAGAAATGAAACTATGTGAAGCTCCAGTGTCAAATAGAACACGAACTGGAAAATCAAACAAAGTAAAGGTGCTCTAGAGAGTACTTTGGGTATCACTAGGGACAGGTGGTGTAGGCGGAGCCTGAGTGGAAGAAGTCATGGAAAAGACTCCAGATGCCTTGCCTTTCTGATACAAGAAACAATCCTGCTTGAAGTGGCCAGGCTGCAAACAGACATGGCAAAGATCACGCCTAGTCATCTGAGCTGGAGGAACAGCAGCTCCGGCTAAAGTATGACAACTATTGGCATAGTGCCCTTTCTGATCGCACCTAAAGCAAGTGATGGAAGAAAGATCAATAGGCTGCTTTCGGGAAGAAGAAGATCCTAAACCTGGATTCTTGAGCCAATTCTGCTTCTGACGCTGGAAATTTGACTTTCTCTTCTTAGAGTTGCTAGAAGACGGCTGAGATGAAGGTGCACGAGCAACAGATGATTCCTTAGAAGTGGGGTTCTCATATCTAATGGCCATATCCATCAATGCCTTATTAAATGGGCTGTGCACATGAGAAATCAGTCGATCATAAAACTCCGAGCGAGCTCCAGCTATAAACTTCTCATTCTTCTTAATAGGGGTATCAATCAAACTAGGACCAAACTTGGAAAGCTCATCAAACTTCCTCTCATACTCAGCAAATGACATATCCCCCTGCTTAAGGTCCATAAACTCCCTGTATAGCTGAGACTTCCCAGCCTTTGGCATCCACTTCGTCACAAAAGCCTCCCTAAACAAGATATCCAAACTTAAGAAAGATTTAAAAGGGATAACCTAAACCAAATTCAAAGGGACTAACTTAAGACAATACCTAAACTGATCCCAAGAAATATCTGCCTCAACAGTGTTGGCTATAACAGACTCCCACCAATCTAGTGCTGCCTCCTTTAACTGCCATGTTGGTAACTGGCGCTTCTAAGCGTCAATGATCTCCAAACCAGCAAAAATCCTTTTCAAACCTCTCAACCACTGCTGAGCCTCAATGATGGTCTCTGATCTTGAAAACTTAGTACCACCTAACTGGGTGAACTCCTTACAGAGAGTAGTAAACCTAACGGGTGCAACTGGTGCTAGAACTGGGGCAACACCATGACCTCTGGCATTCCTACGATTCATCCTGGAAATTCAAGAATGAATTTTAGGACAAAGATAAAGGAAAAGATAGAAGAAAAGATCGAACTAGACTGGAAATCCTAATCAAAGAATTCTATAAAACAAGGTGGATTCGAAAGGAAGGAAGAATTCTAAGAAAAGGAATTTTAAAACAAGAAAAAATTTATATCCAAAATAATCTTTTAAAAATCATTTTAAAATCAATTAAAATCATTTTATACTTGGTTCTAAGATTGGTTTTACTCATTCTAGGGTATTGCTACCCTATCTCTAATGAGTTTTTGCCCCGTAGGCTAAGGTCTACCTAAAACCTGGCTCTGATACCAACTGTAACGTCCCGCCATTTTGGACCATTCAAATCGACAATAAAACCACACATGTCAAACTTGAATAATTCAAAACAACAGATTGTTAATAAAATTTGGGGCAAATAAAATCAGTCACGGACACAGAATATCAAAATAACTTTGCAGCGGAATAAATAAACATAGGAGTTCATGAAACTTCTAGATACAAAGTCTCAAAACCAATACATAATACCAAGTCTGGAAACAAATATACTTGTAAAGATAGATACATAAGTTGCTACTTCAAAAGCAAAAGTGGCGTGGAAATAACTGGAATAAAATATCAAGTAGACGACTGAATCTTCAGCGGATCTCTAGCTTCGAAAGAGGATGAAACCAAAGCTGTGGAACTCAGGCTGACTCGAGCGTGAAGCAAAACACAAAACACTCGATTCAGGACATACATACTTATAAAATGTAAATCAACTCAAGTGAACTGTAAGGAATGCATCAGTAACTTAAAGGATGCTTGGGATCGCCCATCCTCTAAGAATCCGTTAAACTATCTACTATGTAGTAATATACGCTATTATAATAATGTCTAAAGTAAAGTAAACTATTAAAATAGCATTAAGGCATTACCCATATCCCCCTTAACACATTTTTAGGTATGCTAATAGTCTATACAGTACCGTAGCTCACTGTAAACTGGAGCCGCCAGAGGATACCACATAGGTACAACATAAAACAAACTCGTTGAAGGCGCGCTAGGGTAGGTAACACGGCACAACTAGGCAATGCCAGGGTAGATATGCCAATTACACTTCCGGACTGTTGGTAACGCATAGCTGCAACTACCGCCCAACTCGATCCACACTCCCGAATCAAAGTTGCGCACCAAATCAATCACAAAGTAATAGAATGGCTAACGATGAAGTGTGTCCGATTAGTGGAGCTACCTCCTTGGCCCGTCAATTTCTCCTGTTTTAGCCACCTTATGCCAACTCATGGGAGTCGGGTCCACATAAATATACCTTTAGGATCGTCGCCACCATCCTACTTCATTCTAGAATCTCCACCATGTACACAGTTGTTAAAGTGGTTTTCGGTATCGACAGAGAGTATGCCCATATCTGATACCGGTCTCTTTAACAACCAATCGTTATTATAACCCGTGGTTATATAAATTTCAAATGGTTTATATTTCATATCAAACATATTCCTTTTAAACCATATAAATTCCATATCATTATTCTTTTAAAATAATATTCATTTTCCCAAAGTAGTAATACTTCCAAATTCATTTAATTATAACCCTTTTTAAACATAAAAGTTTAGAGATCATAGCACTTTAAGAATGTAACTTTTGGAACCATACATGTAACCTTTAAGAAAATCATAGCATTCAAAAAATGTCACCTTTAAGAAAACGCAGCAGTACAGAAGTTCTACTGTAAGAATTCGCAGCAGTGTAGAACTGTTACGGTAAGAATTCGCAGCAGTGCAGAAGTGTTACTGTAAGAATCCGCGGCAGTGAAGAATTGTTACAGTAAGAAACTACAGCAGTTTTGAATTTCTACCGTAAGAAATCGCAGCAGTTTTGAATTGTTACTGCAATACTTCCTACTACAATAGTTTATATGATCAAATAGTGTGTGTGTATATATATATATATATTTACAGTTTTTATCATAGTCATCCTATTCTTCCTATTATATTACTCAAATTTAAGCTATTTAGCCATTTAAAGAAATCACACCTTTGATTTAATAACTTTGTCACTATAACATCAAATTTTAAAGCATAAATCTTTATACCAAGTTAAAAGTATTTTTACTTACCTTTTTATTTCTTTTCAGTAAATGAAATTTATCATTTTTATTTCCCAAATCATACCATTTTCATTTGTTAAAACTTACATGTCAAATGTACATTTTAACTTACATTTCTTTTCACAAAACATTTATTTTAATCACTATTACATGAATTAAAACTTACAATTTATAGGTTAGAATATAATACTATTATTAAGTCAAATCGGCTTATAAAATTTCAATTAACCTTCATACTGTAAATTAGATTCCAAAATTTACATTTCCAACTATTTATTTCTTATAAAATTTTAACACATGTAAACAAATTCACAAAAATTATTACAATAAATTTTAGTTGAGATTCATATATAAAAATCCAAAATACTTAAAAAAAATTAGAAAAATCATTTTAAATCAATCACGGAGTCTATATAAAATTCTCTACCCTAGGGTCAAGTAAATACGGACATATATCATTTCAATCCGCAATTTATTAATTTTTCGGGTTTTATATCATTTCAAACCCGCAATCCCAAGTCAAATAAAATTGCTCGGGCCTATCATTTCAGCCCATAACAATTTTCCTTAATCTAAAGATCGTTCGGGTATGTATCATTTCAACCCACAGTGAAGGAACTTGCAGTGTGATTTCAGAATATGAAATAAACATAAAAATATTCAACATATCATGACATATGATCAAACAGACATAATATGATATGAAATAACAAAATAAAATCATATAAATGACATAATATAAGAATATGAAATAACATGATATAAACATATGAAATAACAAAATAAAATCATATGATTGACATAATATAAGCATATGAAATAACATGATATAAACATATGAAATAACAGAATAAAATCATATGTTAAATGTCAAACTTGCATATACATATCCTAACAATTCAATTGTCATCAATTCATCAAATAAATAAGTACGTATGTCAAGTGTGATTTCTCACCTTTCTTTGGTTGGAAAAGTGATTCAAAGTGCAACACAAAAATCAACAAACTACGGACCAGTTTGAGTGAGAGGAGAATCCAAATCCGATGCTTTTAATAAAAATAAATTCCATACGTAAACAAATAATTTTACATAGAAAAATAAAGTAGAAAAATATATATTTGCAAAATACATAAAAGGGCTTGTCTAGGGTTTGCATAGGCTTGGTCTAGAGGTGGTTTTGGTTTGGTCTAGGCTAGGTTTGGATTAGGTGGGTTCAGCCATAGCTATGTTTTGGTAGAGATGGGTTCGGGCATAGCTAAGTTTAGGGTTAGGCTAGGGTTTTGGTTTGGTGTGTTCGGCCTTAGGCTAGGGTTTGGTGATGGAGGCTCGGCCTAGGGGTTTTTGTGATGGAGGAGATGGTCACGGCCAAGGCAAGGCAAGGGGAAGGAGTTGTGGAGGTTCGACCATGGTGTTTTTGGTTGGAGGAGAAGGGGTAAAGGCCGAAAATTGTGAAGAAGAAGAAGAAGGGAAAAGGAAGGGGAGAAAGGGGTTTTGGTTGGAGTTTGGTGATTGGGGAAGATGGAGATAGGTGTGGCCGAAATTTGTGGAGAGGAGGAGGAGGAAAATTGGAGAGGAAGAGGGAAAGAAGTCTAGGGTTTTGGAGAAGGAAGATGAAGGAGAAGAAGACTTACACTTTTCTGTGGAGGCACAAATGAATGGATGTGGAGGCTGGCCAAAACCCTAGGAGATTATATATAGGCTACTCATCTAACTAATGGTTTTCTAGCCCAAATGGTCTAAGCCCAAACAAATCACAATAAAAATAAAATAGAAGTTGTAGGGAAAAATAACTACGTGTGATACGCCAAAAGTTGCAAAATTTGAGAAGTAAACACCAAAATTTAACAAAACGAAAAAACCGAGAAAATGTTAAAATTAAATTCATCTTCATAAAAAAAAGTTAAAAATCCAAATTTTAAAAATTTTCACAGAAAGTCAAACTTTGACCAAAGTTGACCAAAATTTGCATTTTGAGAAAATCTTTATTTTATTAAATTTGGAAAAACATTTCACATCAAAACTCAAAATTATCCTTTAAATTTTCCAAGTTTCTCAAATTTAAAATAGTTAAATTCAAAGTTTCAAATAAATTTTCATTTTAAATATTTTCAAAATTTGCGGATTGTTACACATGACTTCACAAGCATGTCGTCTACGTGTACATCTATTGTCCGTCTAATTTGGTTCATGAACATTGTATTTGACAATCGTTGGTGTGTAGCTCCAGCGTTCTCCAAACCGAATGGCATTACCCGATAGTAGTATAATCTTAAATCCATGATGAAGGTTGTATTCTCCTAATTCGCCTTACGCATCATGATCTGATTGCATCCAGATTAAGCATCCATAAACGAGAGCAATTCATGCCCCATTGTTCCATCAATGAGCTGATCAACTCTGGGCAATGGAAAGCTATCCTTCGGGCAAGCTTTGTTTAGATCCGAGTAATCGATGCATGTTCGCCACTTTTCATTTGACTTCTTGACCAATACGGGGTTAGATACCCATTGAGGGTATAAAGCATCATGGATAAAGCTGTTGGCTAATAGCTTATCCACTTCTTCCTTCAACACAGCAAATAGCTCTAGACCCAGGCTGCACCTTTTGTTTACTGGTGTGAACTTGGAATCGATATTTAGCGCATGACATGCTATTTCCGACGATATCCCATACATATTGGTATGTGTCCAAGCAAACACTTCCAGATTTCCTCGAAGGAAATTAATATGTTCCTTGCGCAATCCAATTCCAAGCTTAGAACCAATCCTTAATACTCGAATCGGGTCATCCATATCAACAAGGAAATTCACCGTAAGCTCCACCGGTGCTGCCCGTATTTCCCCTGACTTCTTTCGGGAATCCACAGACTTGTCGAATTGGCTATGGTCCCCGAGATAGGGGCCGTTCTGCAATTCCTAAATGTGGAGAGTCTTCCCCGCATTCTTTCTTTTCTCCCTATGTTTAGTTTCTTGCAATTCTGGAGCGTAGCATTCTCTTGTTGTACTTTGGTCCCCTCGGACCACTCCAATTCCGTTCTCCGTTGGGAACTTCATTGTTAAACACCATGGAGCCAAAGCAATCCTGAAATCAACTAGGGTTGGTCGGCCCAAGAAAGCATTTATGCTAAGTACAAATCTTTGAATGTGCACCACCCTACACTCTCCTTCACCAAGCTTTATGGGCAAGTCGATCGTCCCAATCGGTTATTTAGCTTCACCTGCAAATCCCTAAATTTTCGTCTTGCAAGCAGCCGCATCTTTCATACTGATCTTCTTCTGGTCGAAAGTCTTTTGAACAAAATGCTAACCGAGCTCCCGTTATCCACCAAAACTCAGCGCACAACTGCTGTTCCAATTCCAACTATTACCACCATAGGATCGAGGGTTGCTGCCTTAATCCATCAGAGTCTCGATTTCTAAACACAATATCATCTGTTATCATCTTCTGTTGCTTAGCCGGAGCTCTGTCTTCGATGTCATAGCAACTTTCCTATGGTGCGTCTTTCAATGAACTAGCATATCTTTCCATCTCACCTTGGCTTCTCTCCACTGGGTGAGGTCCACCAGTTATAATATTAATCACCAGTCTTCCATCCGTACTCTTGGGCCCCTCTCCACTAGGTCATGGTGGTTTTCCTTGAGTTGATGGGCCTTGCGATCCTATAGCTTGGTCAGAGTTTTTCTGTTGCTTCACATACTGCTGGAGCCTGTTCTTCCATATCAGTTCCTCAATCGAGTCCTTTAAGTGACGACATTCGTTGGTGTTGTTCCCATGCATTTCGTGGAAGCAGCAATACTTTCCAGATTTCTTCTACTGCTCCGTCGCTTCCCTCCTGACCGGTTTCTTATATTGCTCAGTTCCCTGAGTTCTAAGATAAATATTCTTCAGTGTGTCATTCAGAGGTGTATAATCTTCTGGTCATATATTCCTGGGATACTTCCTGTTCTCATTACGCCTACCACTAGGTTTTCGGTTCCTCTTTTTCTGGTTCCCAGAGTTTCCAACACTTTCCTGCAACTCCTCCAGAGCTTTATCCACCCTGTCTAGCCACCACATTGCTTTGAATTACCTCCTTTGACTGTCCACCATTAACCTTTCCTTCAACCAAGCTTGCTTCTTCTAATCGCAGAAACCGGTTTGTCTTTCGATAGAAATCTTCCATAGTAGTTAGTTGTTTTATCTTCAGCCACCTACTAAAATCTGTATCAAGGTGAATGCTCCCGACCAGTGCTATGAATACATGATCTTCCTTCAAATTGCTAATCTTCGTAATGGCGATTTTGAATCGATTCAAGAAAGCCTTTAGTGACTCCTTGGGTCCTTGTGACAAGCCAGATAGGGACACCATGTCCTTTGGTCTGGCAGTGTGGAGCCTAAACTACTCCAGAAACTTATTAGCTAATTCATCAAAAGTACATATAGACTTTGGTGTGAGCCTTGTAAACCACATAGAAGCGACATTTTTAAGAAGATAGGGAAACATCTACAATGAACAACATCTGTAGCTGTAGCTCCATCCATATGTCATTCGTATTGAGTAAGTGTTGTATGAGGTCGATAGTTCCGTTTTATGATGGCATCGTAATGAACTTCCTAGGGTGTTCTTCTCTCAAGATAATTTCAGTAAATGAGGGTCATCTTTGTGTGGAACCCTGATCCTCGTTCTTCCTACCCCTGCTTTCTTCCACCAATCATTTGACCATGTCAGTTATGTACTCTTTGCTAGCACAGTAGTCCAAAGGCCGACTGTCAGGGGCTACATCGAGTGTTTGACTCCGCAAATGGTCTCGGTTTGTTGACAGACGTCTAGGTCCTGCTATCTCTGGGACAACCACTCCTACGGTATTTCGTGGATGTACGGTTTGTTGAGCTGCGATTGTCTGAACTCCACCTTCATCAGCATCAACATCTAACTCCAAATCATCACCATCAAGTTGTACATCCTCTTCCTCATCAGAAACCACCATAGCATCCACTTCTCGTGCATCATCCATCCTTAAATTCCTCTCGGTACCGAGAGGATTCCTCTCGATACCGGTTGGTTTTCTTGTGTGAGGAAGACTTCTACTTCCTCCTACAATAACTCTTGCAACTTCAACAGCAGCCTCCTTCTGTTTTTTCTTTCTATCTCTTCTGTTTTGGCTAGAAACTGAAGAGTTCTCTTGTTGTATTGCTGGAGAATTTCCCTTCTGACTCTCCTTGTCCTTTGCGGTTGCAGAGTTAGCAAAGTGTCCATCTTCTCCATCAAAGCTTTCTGGTTATCTACAATTTTCTAGTTCAGCTCCTATAGCATTTATCAAGCCCTCCTTTGGTAATTACTTCCCGTTGAGCAGAGGATTCTAGAATTGATTGTTAATATCAACTTGGTGAGCATTTCCTTTATCACCTCCGGCCATAGCTCCTGACGATTTGTTGGATCTCCTTGGTGCCATGACTTTTTGTTAGCAACCCTTCAAGTTCCTCAAGAAAGTTTTTAGGATCTAACTTCTGGATCTTTCCAATCAAAAGTAGAGAGCTAGATCTAAGCATTGATTCGGTTTTTTTAGTGAAGAGACCAAAATGTTAATACCAAAAATGGATCAACACCCAAAGATACATTATAGGAAACCTGTGAGACCTAGATCAAGTGGATAACAGAGAAAAATATAATAAAATAGGGAGACGTAGGATTTTTATAGTGGTTTGGCAATCTCTGGCCTACGTCCACTTTATATTTTTATTGATTATTGTTTACAGAGAACAAAAGTCACTAGTATAAGGGCTTGACATGTTCTATAGCCTAGAACTGCTAATAGTAGTTGCCTAGGTGACTATCGTAAGGGAGGTAGGAGATGAAGAACAGAAATAGAGTGAAGATCAACCCAGATCTTTTTCTGGTTGCAATAGGGTTGATATTTATTAGAAAACAACTACATAGAGTCATAAGTCTACTTGAGTTGAAGCCCAGGAGAAAGCCCAATGGTGTACCCGTGAGCACGTGGGCCCACATGCCGAAAATGTTAATACCTCAGTTATTGATTTTGATGACAACAACCACATACAATCATATAAAATATAGATACTAATGTTTTGCCAAGTTATATAGTATATAGTGCAGTATATTACATAGATGCTAAATCGAAGACTGTAAAGTATAAAAACTCAAGATTTAGATATGAAAACTCATGAGTTCAAAGACAAAGAAAAGAAGATCTCAAAGTTATAATTTAATGTATATAGCCCTTAGTATATATTATTAAAGTCCTTGACAGCAATTTATAATCTCTATCACCAATTTTTGATTTTTGATAATTTTAAACTAAAATAAATTATTTTAATTTCAAAAATATTATATAAAAGTTTTCTAAAGTTTAAAATATTTAAAAAATATGTTCAAATTATTTTACAAGGTATAGGATTTTCAAAACGTTTTAAAAAACAATTTTCATTTTGAACTAGACTATGTCGACATACATATATAAGATATGTCAACATACATGCTGCCAAATGGTTTTCAAATTTTGAATGGAAGTGTCTATTCGATAAAACCTTTCACGAATGGACACGTTTGTTAATTTACTATATAAAGGGAAGTGCAAACGAATTTTTTAATAACTAATTACTTACTTTCTTCCCTCCTCTTACTCTCTTGAAAAATCTCTTGAAAATTATACTATATTCTCTTCAAAATCATATAGAATCAATTCATACTTCATTGTATTGATTCAATGCAACTTTTATTACTGTTTTGGAAACATCTCTCTCATTTTAAAGATCAAAATGCTATCCAAGGGGCTATAGTATCCATTGTATCCAAAGTACAAAAAAATGTCTTTGCAAAAACTATCAGTTATATTTGTGTTTGCTTAAGTGTGCTCGTAGGCCGTTCAAATCAAGTGGGTGTGCTTAGTAGCCCATTCAAATCAAGTTGGTGTGCTTGTAGCCAGGGGAAATCAAGTGAGTTTACCCCGGACTTGGAATACATGAGTGTGTGTATTGTAGCCTCGAAATTGAGACTGTATTTGGGTTTGCCTTTTACTCGGTTAAAAATTGGCATTTGAAAAGAAATAAGTACAAGAAATTGTACATGATTGGATGTAGGAGAAATCCGAACCAGTATAAAATCTCTGGTGTCATCTCTCTAACTCTTTACTGCTTTTATTTTTATCTGTGATTGCATCTATAATTGGTTATTAGTATAATTTTGTGTTGTTAATCTATGATTTAATATCAATCTTGAAAGGAAATTAAAAAGATATACATAAGTTAGAAAATACTATTCACCCCCCTCTATTGTCATAATTCCACAACCCACAGAAAGGACCTCTTGGTACCGAGAGCTTTTGCTTGGTGATAGGTCAACTTTCCCACTTGCATAATACTTCTATCTCCTCTCCGATGCATTTCAAGCTCTTTTCCGTAGGCTTTGTGTTGATTCTGGTGATTCTTTTGACAACACTTGAACTATCCTGCTTTTTTGGCTTTCTTCTCTTCGATCTTAATAATTGCTCGATAAAATCTGAGGAAGGCACTTGACCACGAGAGGTTGGAGTAAAGAATGGGATGTGTGAAGTTCATTTGCCAAAAACAGATGAATAGGACCTCTCGGTACTGAGAGAAACCTCT
This sequence comes from Allium fistulosum, assembly GCA_030737815.1. NCBI lineage: Eukaryota > Viridiplantae > Streptophyta > Magnoliopsida > Asparagales > Amaryllidaceae > Allium > Allium fistulosum. The sequence goes on along the minus strand of CM060904.1, from coordinate 409,251,651 downwards.
TGGTACTGAGTGGTTGACTTAGCTTCAAAAACTAGTGGAATTTCTTGTGTTCCATTCTTTTGTTCTTCTGGTTGCATTTCCAAATTCTCAAGTTGGTTCATCCTCGTCTTGACCTTCTATTTCTGGTTGAATTCTGCTTGGTAAAAAACCTGGTTAACAGGTAATGATGATGTAGACGACAATAAACGTGGCAACATGAGGCGCGATTTGAAGTTTATGAAGACAAAGCGATTTGAAGTTGACAGAAATATAGTGAAAATTAAGAGAATATAAAGAGAAGAAAAAAGTAATCATTATGTTATGGTTTAGAATTGTGACCTAGAGACTAAAGATGGACACATGTTTGTCATTTAAATTAAATACCCACAAATTTTATGTTTTATCAATTTCATATTACACTGTCATATTATGGTAGATACGATACAAGTTTTGTCTTTAATCCAAAATGTCATGAAATCAAAACCATAACCAACAAAATTGAGTTCACTTTAAGCTAATCTAAGGACTTGTTTGACTTCAAATTTTAAATTTTGCATTTATTTTTTCGATTTGCACTTCAAAAATCGTAAAAGAGGAGAAAAGATAAAGATCTCAACCATTACAACAAAAGGAATAAGTGAGAAAAAAATACCGCTTTCGATATTTTCTCAAATAGCGAAAAACATAAAAAAAGTTATTTTTAATTATACATTAAAATCGGTTTTTAAATTGATTGTTTTACACTTCCCTTCTTCTCAATGATATTAAAAATGCATAACTTAAATTTTAAACCAAACAATCCCTAAATATTTTGTTTTACCATTTATAACACATAACAAAGAAATCTGGGGTTTGTTTGGTTTTCTTTTTGAGTTTTGAATTCGACGTTTTCAATATTCATTACAAAATAAGATGAGAGCGGAGTAGATCTAAAATTCCGAACCGTTACAACGACGTAAGAACAGCGGAGGGGATGGAAGGATGATGAAGGAATTAATTTTTTTTCTTGCTTCTGTTATTTTCCAAAGCACGAAAAATAAAATAATTTTATTTTCTATATTTTATGTTAACTTCATTTTCCAAGTTGGTTCTCTTTTAAAAATGCATATGTTGTACGCATTTTTGTTTGATCCGAAACATAAAACCAAAAAGGACAAACCAAACAATGCCTTAATTTTGAAAACAAACAAACCCTGAGGGATTGTTTTGTTTCATTGTGGACTTACATTTTCAACATTCATTACAAAATATGAAGAGAGCAGACGTAAATATTTAAAATTTTAAGTCACTACGATTTTAAAATTTTAAGTCACTACGACAATAAAAACAATGGAAAAGATAAATTGTTTTTCGTATTTTTGTTATTTTTTAAAATACAGAAAACAAAATAAATTTGTCTTCTATTTTATTTTACAATTAGGTTGTTTTTCAAAAACATGGACCGTACGAATTTTTGCTTGGATAGAAATACAAAACTAAAAGGCAAACACACAGGGCATAATATTTTGTTTTAACTTTTGTAACGTAAAACACAAATCATTTCTTATATGGAAGTTTCTGCATTTCTACGGGGCCCCAGGCCCCTCTTTTCAATTTGGCAATTGACCTTTAGATGTTTAAGCCAATCTCGCAGCAATACCTTCAAGAGAACAAGCAATCTTAAAAATTAGGTGTGAGAAAATGATAAAAACAAACGCAGATTGAAGTTTATTATATAATTCCCTTAACAGAGTCCAACAGAACATTCTCAAACGACTGGATAACATCAAAACCATAAGCTAATGCCTGTTGCAACATGATTCTGAATCAAAACAGAAAACTACCTTTGAAACTTTGAACAGAACAGGTAAACATGCATACAAGACACAGGCATCAGCATCATAGTGTATCTTTACCAGCACATTAAACCTTTGTGACATTACCATCACAATCATCATCACATAAAACCATTACAATGATATCAATAAATTGAATTCTGCAAAATCAAAGATTATAAGCAAACAAAAAAAAAACATGCAGGTCCAGAAAGCCAAATAGGAGTAGCATAAAACAAGATGACTTTCTAAAAAATTATTATAAAAGAAGCTGTGGCATCAAAAACCTAAGAATCAGACGACTTGACAATGAAGTTTTGGCGACTAATTGGATTCATGACAACGGGTGGTCCAGCAACACGAGGCCATGCCTGAAACTTCTTATCTGTCTCTTGCCACCATTCCTTCGCACTTACAGTCTTTGGAATCGTGCCTGCATCAACATTTTCCAAAAGATACTTTACACATTTTTACCCTTAAATCGCTATACATGTCAGATATTTAAAAAAGGTTAATAATTATTAAAAAAAACTTTGAAGTTCAAGATAACAGATATCCCTTATGTTAGGTTTGTCTCGCATGCGAAAAATAGAAACAAATAGGAACGACGGTTTGAATTTGAAATATGAATTGGTAGACACGTAATATTATAGATTTCTTTTGTTACAATGAAGTGTGTACCAACTCATATGCCTATATGTCTACACCGCGTGCTGGAAATAGAAAGTTTGGTCCAACCGCCGTTACATAACACCTTAAAGTTAGATGCTTTCCTTTAGTTCTCAAAATTCACTATCCTCGTGTTCCATCGAATCAAATTTTACCACATATAGATGTATTTTGCAAAAGATATATCCATTGAAATCACATCAAAGCTCAAATGGATGGTTTATTTGAATAATGCATTAATAGAGGCCAAATTGGAGGGAATATGCGGATATCAAATGCTATTACTAGAGGATCTGTTCCCATACTCAACCAAAACTATTTTCATGCTCCAATTATATTAATGCAGCTTTTTCTTAATGGTGTCGACAGCATCTTGCAAATTTAATTGAGTTTAAGTTAAGCTATTCTACAATGACAGAAAATGGGAACAATAGAAATGAAGAACAGAAGCAAAATTGTTGGTGAAAAGGTGGACTTCAGGAGGGTGTTATGGCTTGTTTACAGAAATCGACAGAAAATAATCTGAGCAGAATAGAATTGTTGGTTTACATTATACATCAAATCTACATCGGAACTCAAGTTTTCCAACTTCAAAGCAAGACTGACGACAATACAACAATTTGTAATGCATGTATGTATGAAACACTTGCCCGCATGTCAACCCTCACCAGTGTATCTCAACCATTGTTATCAAAAATCTTACGATTTAAATCCCATTTTGGATCGAATCTCTCATATTCCGATTCGATTTACATTCCAATTCAAACTCAATTTAAAGCCGCAAGTGAGAAAATCATTCAATCAATATTTGTTTAATCAATATGCATATTTGAATCCACAATTCCAATTCTAGAATTTTTCTAAACAAAGTAAAAATGGAACAAAAGAGAAAACCAAGTTTTAAGTTTAGATATGAAAAAGTTCAAATATCATAATTAATTTCGAAGTGTATATAAACCTTAAAATATGGATCTTTCGAATCTATGATTTACGATTTAAATCCCGTTTTAGTTAGAATTTTAGGACTTACAATTTGAATCCCATTAGAAAACCTTGACCTCAACAACTTTATCTAGAGTCATTTCAACACTCTTGAACATGGAACTAAATAATTCAGAAAACAAATCCCCCAGTGACTTCACTTTGAATTAAAGTGGTCGGTATTACCACCAATAAATAATGAAATAAAGAAGTGCCCTTACCTCCAAAGATCTTTCTATCCGAAATAGTTGAATCGCAAATATACGCAATTGCAAAGGATCCAGCAATAGCACCAACAATTTTTGCTGCAGCCATCTTAAACCTGCATGTAACCAAACTAAATTGCTTCAATATAAAACTCAAAACACAACTATTAGTCAAAAGAAATCATAGGTGAGAAAGAAAGAAATAGACGAAATTAAAGATAGCTAAATAGTGGTACTAAAAGCTGTGTTGAAGATTATCCATAAAATGAAAAATACTCGCAGAAAACTTCCATTATCTAAGTACTGCAGAAAATGTAATGGTAATACGTTATTTCATAAGCTACTTAGCAATGATATAATACCATTAAAAACATCAACTGCCATCAACTGGTGTTTCTATTGAGTTATTGGATTACAAAGACTCATCCAGATCCAGTGATCACAATTTTGAATGTGGTTTAGGGATATAGGACCTTTATATTAAACTATAATCCACAAAATATACCTTTATATGATATAATGACAAATAACAGTAAATTAGATCATTTAGACACATTGCAAGATGCATATTTTTAATACAATTCAATTCATCATAACATCTAATCCAAAAACTCATCTCCTAAGCAAATTCAAAAATAGCAATTTCATCATAATAATATCCACTCCAGCACAAGTACTCAAAACTGATTTATCTTCACCCTACAAGTTAGATTGTATTTCTGCGGGTAACTTTGGGATTGCAACCAAGTTGCATTTTGAAATGTTTCAGTGCCTTTTCTGAAGCAGGTCCTTGCTCCACTACTTTGCACTAAGTTATTAGTTGACTCTTTGGAATTAAACTACTATAATCGTTTGCATTATAACGTTAAAAACATGAAAAATAATTCAATTGTCCAACAGACATGGGTGGTACAATGTGCAAAATTTGATTTTTATACCCACCTCATTCGACAATTATTTTAACTAATCAGAGGCTTGCCATTAAGCAACAATTTTAACTATAATTCACAAAATCTCAGGTAAACTACTATAATTCACAAAATATGATAAATTATATACATCAATCATCTCAAATGAATAATAGCAATAAAAACGGACGCGAAAGATTTATTCAGATAAAAAAAATCAATCAAGCATTCTCAAAAAACCTAAAAATAATTCAAAAGCATGAATAGAATAAATAATTGGCGTGAACAAGAAGGAAAAAAAAAGACCAACCTTGGATAGAAGAACGAAGAATGAATTGATCGATTTGAGTTTTCAGATCAAACCCTTGAATATAGAAAAGGGAAACGAGGAGTTCCTTATATGAAAGAAAAGAGTAGTCCAGCCGGATCTGGGTCTAACTCCGATCCAATAGGCCCATTCTTTTACATGTGTACAGCCCGTTCTTCCTTTTCATATTCCAAAATTATGGTAAAATGAGAGAGATAGAACGAAAAAACGGGGAATTTTTTTTAAAGGACAAATTATTTAAAAATTTTATTCATAAGGACCGGCACAACAAAATTTCTTCCAAAGGACAGGCCCAGAGCCCATTCGCACTTCAAAACATATTTCCATTCCGTTCATTCGTCTTCCAGTGCAATTTTGAAATCCACACTCATCTTCACGGTACAAAATTAAAATTAAGAAAAAATGGCGAACGAAACCACATCAAGATCGCTACCTCCATCTCAATCGCATTCATCAGAAAATAAAGAACAAGCAGAGTTTGAGAACGATTCTGATACCTTATCCCCTCAATATGATATTCGACAAAAACCTAATACCCTAGCGTCTCGTTTTGATCATCAGCTCGAATCTGGAAACAAAGAAACTAAATCTAAGAATCGAGACGAAATTGAAAACCTAGCAGTTGAGACGCAGCAGAAATCAACAAAATTAAAACTATCAAAAAGCCTAATGGAAGAAGGTATACAGCAACAAAGGGAAAGAAGAACAAAAAGGAAACATGAACAAAACAGAACAGAAGAAAAGGTAAATGATATTATTAAATGTAGCATAACAAATCCATTGTACATTGATTATGATACTATTGAACTTATTTTACAGAAGAATGAAGAAACCATACAGGGAAAAACAGCTGGTGACAAATTAACTGGACAACAAATGCAAAAAAGAGAATTAAGATCAAAGAAAAAAAATGAGAAAATAATTCAGCAGCAACTTCAGAAGGCAATTAATAACATTCAGTTATAAAACTGATACTATTTAATCTTTAGATGTATTTTAATATTGTTAATATGTATAACAGGAAAAGGTAGAAACAAATAAGGCAAAGCAAATAGCTGTTGAGGAATCTGAAGACGAACAAGCAAACACGGTAAATGTACAAGCCATATTACTAATAAAGATTTTCATGTTCAAAAAGTGATAGTTATAGTTTGTTTGGTAGAAATCAAAGATTAGTTGGTTTAAAAATAGATTTCGTTGCTATTTGTTACAAAAGTGATACTAATATATTGAAAATATGATACCAAACATCTGTTAGAATTAATGTGATACTTTGTGTTTAGGAAAATTAAAGTAAGCACACAAATAAAAACTGATACCAACATACTGCAATAGTGATACCTATAGTCTAATTGTGTGTAGCTGTCTCATTTTAGTTTACAAATTATTTAACCATCTTTTTTCTAGTACAACTGAAACTAAATTCTTACAAAATGGAACCCACTGTATAAAATGTTTTAGTTCATTTGACAATGTTGTAATTTTTCAATAAAGTGATACCTATAATTCAAAAAATGATACCCACTGTATAACAAACTGATACCTATATTTCAAAAAATGAACCTATTGTTTGTTTAACTGAAGACAAAACTTCATAATTTTTTTAGAAAATATTATATACTTTATAACAAAACTGATATAGGTATATACATAAAACAATACCCACTATCACAAATATAAAATTGATACCAATGGAATGAAAAACTGATACCTACTGTCTGTTTTTATGGACATCATATCTTAAAATTGGTATACTGTTTGTTAGAACCAAACTGATGCATACACCTTATAAATATGATACTCACTTTATCTGTTGTAAACTTTGTACTTTTAATTATACAAATTACTGTCATTGTAATTTGGAACAAAAATAACACAAATATAAGCTAAAAATTATACATGCAGTATGTTTCTTTTGAAGTTATTATGTACCAATTTTAGAAGTATTTCAACCAGAATTATTAAAAAATTGATACCTACATTTAGCAAAAATGATAGCAAATTTTAGTTAAATAAAAATACCATGTTTTATCTCATGTTTGAAGAAACTGAAACTGGTATATCATGTTATATATTGTTTTGTTTCAATGCTGTTTGTTTCGCTAACAACTTAATGACACATTTTCATGAAATAGGATGATGATGATTTTGTCAATCCATGTCATAAAAGCATGCATGCAACATCAGAACAAACAACAAAACAGATAGCAAAATCGGAACATGTTAAGCCAGAAACTGCTTATAGATGTGGCTTACAAGCTATCTTCAAGATATTAAAACTGGTCAAAGAAAAAAATGGATTGACCAAAAAGCAAGTTGACATCTTAAAGAAGACACCATTTTACAACTTCTTCAAAGTAATCTATGAAGAAAAAATAACAATGAAAGAGTGCAAAAAGCATCAACAAAACTTGGATGCTTTATACAACTGCTACTGTATGGAAACTGATACCTTCATCTTAGGAGAAGACAAAATGAAGGTAACTGCCAAAGATATAAGCTTATTGTTCGGTCTGCCATTAAAAGGAATAAACATAGAACCGACAAAAAAATTGACGAGCAGAACCATTCCACCAGACTGCAAAGACTTTGCAACTAGAAACTTTGGCACAAATACTTACATAACAAGAAATGTTGTGGAAAGAAGAATAAAACAAGAAATATCAAAAAGGAAAAAAGAAAATGAAGAAGATCTCCCTTTGTTGATAGTAATGCAAATACTATTGACATTTTTCTTTCCCAACAACCAACAAAAGCTGAGATGGGGAATTCTACCCTATTTGGTTGACAGTGAAACAATGCAAAGTGTCTCATGGCCACAAACAATAGAGAAAAATTTTAGTAAATTTGTCAAGAAGTTTATCTCTAAGCCAAGAAACATGTCTGGATGTTCAATGCTTCCATTGGTAAGATGTGTTATGCAAAATATTATTAATTTAAAAAAATTGTTATATTCAACATTCTTATCTAATTATATCTTTAAATTTTTATAGTACTGCATCTGTGAGAAAATGAACCTTATTCAACCAAGAAAGCAACTTGCTGAAGATTTACCCAGATTTGCACGATGGGATGTAAGAAAACTTAAAGACATTGTTGTGAAACAATTGTTGAAGGATATAAAAGTTGGCAATGTAAGTTAAAGTTAATTCTTACTTACAGTAGTATTTATCAGTGTACATTTTATGTTCTCTTTCTGTAGTATCAGTTTCAACACTTAGAATAATTATTTGTCTCTACATAGTATCACATATGTCTCTTTGTAGTATCACTTTAACTTCTGATTAGTATCAGTTTCATTTTGTAGCTTTAAATTTTAAAATAAATTACTATTTCAATTACACAGGTGAAAGAAATAAGCAATATTCTTCCACATGAACAGAAGCTACTCCAAACAGGATCGATAATAGAAGAATCAAGTGAAAAAAGAAAAGAAAACCAAAGGAAAAAAAGAAAAATTGAAGAAGCAGAACAAAGTGCTCGATCTTTTGAAGATTTTGTAAGCCTTAATGTTTTGCAAACGCACATTAAAGATTTGGAAGAAGAAGGTAAGAAGACAAAGAAGCAATTAGAAAAAGAAAAGAAGTTGAGGATAAAGGTTGAAAAAGAAAATTTGAAATTGAAAGAACAATTGAAAGAACTCAAATCAAGAATAGAAGAAAGTGAAAAGAAAAATTCAGCAGTTGAACTAGAGAGTAAGCATATGGAAGATGAACCTGACAACATTCTAAAGGAACATGCACATGTAGAAACACAAATGGAAAACAGAGAAAAGAAATCCACAACTGAAAGCAATGAAGAAGAGAAGGAAGACAAAAATGCTGAGCCTCATGTGGAAAAAGTTAATACAGCAAATAAAATAAATGAAGATGAATGTTTAAATATAGAAGCCCAAAATGAAGAAAAAACATTCACAGCGGAAAATATTGAAGAAGAAAATCCAGAGTGTCAAGCAAAAATAACACAAATGGACAGGTACATGATTTTTTACTATTGAAAATAACACTGTTTGATTCAAATTAATGCTTGCTTATATTATAAATATTATAAATAATTCTGAGTATAAGTTAAAGTAAACTGATACCTAAATGTATTAAAAACTGATACCTATGTATATAAATATTGTAAATTGAACTATTTATGTTCATCATCATTTAGTAGAGAACTAATACCAAAATAATGCACAATTTATATGCATCAGTTGTTTGATTATAACTGATGGTTGGTTAATTTACAAACAATTTTCACTATGAAATAAATCAAAACTGATACCTATATGTATGAAAAACTGATACTTACTTTGTGTTTGAAAAACTGATATCTATGCAAAAATGATACCCATAAACCGCCACTATTAACATTATTGATACTAATAATATTATATTCATTCACCAATAACATAAACTGACAGCTTCTTATTGTTAATACAGATTCTCAACTGGAAAAAATGTAGAAGAAGTTGAAGACACAACTACTGACACTAATACAGAACAAGTTCATCAAACAACTGAAACAGTGTTGAACAAAACAAATGAAACAGTGTTGGAAACAAATGAAGATAAAACAATGAAAAAAGATATAAAAGAGGCTCAAAAATTGGAAGAAGATACCAATAAAGAGAGCAAAGTTGCACAATACAGTGATGTAGTACAAGACCTAACACCTCCATCTTTCAATCTCAATATCACACAACAGTTGCAAGAGGGAATAACAGAAAAGGACAAAGAAAACAAACCAGCAAAACCTTCTGGTCGGAAAAGGAAACAAATAGTTCATAAGCCATCTTCTTATGTGAAAAGAATAAAAGAAAGAGCAAGGAAAAAAAGAGAAAGCCTCAGCTTTGAATATGGTCAGAGAAGGAAAAAAACAGCAAAAAAACAAAAACCTGAAGCAAATGAAAATGATGAAAAACTGGAAGAAAATGATGAAAAAGAAAGTGCAGAAGAGTCAATCCCAATGCCAATTCAAGTAATAGAGCCAACACTTTCAAATGTAGGACTAGGACACTGCAGCAAAACTTTGGCATACTTGAATATAGAACAACAAAATACAATCAAAACTTTCTTTGCTATGACATCATCAAAAGAGTAAGTATACAAACATATATACTAATTTTGCTGGTTAAAATAACATTGTATAATTGATATGTAACTTATTTTCTTAAAACAGAGATATAGCATGGACAGATAATGACACAATTAGAGGAGGATGTACAATAACAAAAAAAGTACTACAAGAACTTCTTGAAGAAAATGCCACACATGGATCGGTACACACTTTTTTTTTGTTTAATAATACTGCTACCAATAAAAATAATTACAAAAAATAATGTGTAATAGCTATGTCCACTGCTATTTGTACCAAAACTGATACCTATTTATAGCCAAAAATGATACCTAATTACTATTTATTACAAAGTGGTGGTATATTAGTTGAATTATGTATTAACTATCATGTATGACAAAATAAATACCAAAATAGTGCAAAACTAATTCCTAGTGGCAGTTGATATAAATTCATACTTTTGTTTTCTAGTAGCAATTGATTTAACAGCATGTACAAAAATGATACTAAGTCAGGGCAAAAATGATACCCAGAAGTTGTTTCATCATATTTCATGCTTAATTATTCTTGTAATTTGTAATATATTTTACCACTATGTAAACAAAAGATACTAATTATCATTGAATATTGCTTCACCAGTAACAAAAAATTACATTTTCTTGTTGTTAATGTAGATAATTGACTGGTATTTATCTAAATGTGGGCTGAAAGAGCACAACTATGCATTCACAACAATAATGACGGTAAATAAAACTGTAATATACAGTAATATGATAAATGCTAAATATATATTGAATTCTAACTTATTTTTTTTATTTAACAGCAAGCTATAGTTTTCAATATACATGGAATTATAAAATCTTTAGTGCTGCCTTTCCTTGAACAAATTGTGGATGATGAATACACAGATGCTATATATTTTCCATTGCATTGTGAATTCCATTGGACAGTAGTAACTTTGACATACCCAACAATGGAATGGAGTCATCTAGATTCTAGACGTCCAAGAAGGAATTCTAATGAAAGAAACAACCCCAGTCTAAAGCAGGCAATGATATTGGTATGATATATTTTTGTTAGGAAACAAAATAATTTAATTAAACAAATTGAACATTAACTAACTTTGTATTGTTTTGTCTTCAATAGAGAAATAAAATTGAAGAAATGCTGAAAGAACTTTGGAAAAAGAAAAACATACAAGATAAGCAGGTGAAGGCAAATGAAATGCATCAGATACCATGTGCACAACAAGGATCAGACACGTAAGTTGTTTATATTGTTCAAAATGATACGTACTGACACTTAAACTGACAAAACTGATATTGCTAATATTCTTTTAAACAGACTTGACTGTGGTATATACGTGATGATATTCATCATATCAATGAACATAAGTCAAATACCACTCAAAATAGCCCCTGAACAAATGCTGAAATCAAGAGCAAGAATTGCACATCAGATATTAACTGACAAAGAGCACTGCTGGAGCTTAGCCAAATTCATGTCAAGTTTGGAAGAAGAAAGATAAATGAACAAATCAAACAACTTGCAAAAAGTGCTAATATTTTAACATGAACTGATGTACATTTTAGATATTTTGTTATATGTAGTTGAATTTAATTTCTGTTTTAATGTTGGTACAATCAATGCTTTATATTAGTACAATTTGTTGTACAAACTATGAACATATTTCTGATGATGTTCTGTTCTTAAAACAATGTTGATCTTACTTGTAAAAACAATGATGATCTGGTGGAATGATTTGCTGTAATTGATTTTCATTTCTTAACCTGAAGTTTGGATTATAATAAGATTATACAGTGAATGTTCTATCATGCAACTATTGATCCTACATAATATTATCAGTTTTATGATTCAACTACCAGTTGTATAATAATATTATAAGATTTCATATCATATATCAATAGCAAACAGTAATTGGGTATCGGTTTTAATAACTACTAGTATCAGTTTTGCTCAAACTGACACTCAACATACTTTATGAAACAACAATTAACACCAGTGTCAGTTTTTGCTAACACAAGATATCATTATAATTATTAATTAGTACTAATGTCTGTTATAGAATGTATTATAATACACGAAACTGATACTAAAAACTAACCAAAACTGATACTAAAGTCCTTATATCCAATCAAACAAAAATTATCTCCGCCCAAAAGAAAGCATATATCAATTCAATCATCTTCTTCAATCAATTACACAATGATTATCATATCCCATATACTATAATATATACTTTATTATAAATAACTAAAATATACATAATTAAACAAAACTGATATCACACAAAGAAAAAATGATACCATAATTTATACCAACAGAATGCGTAACATGATACTAAACAACTGAAATTAACAGTATGCAACAAATATCAAAACAAATGTTTGAAATAAATAAATAAATAAACACCAAAACTGATACTGTAAAAATATATAACTAATACTAAAACTGATACTATCATTTATACTACATAGCTGAAATTAAAATCAAGTTGATAATATGCTATACTGAACACAAATTAATACCAAGGTTCAATTACAGTAAACAATCAAAACAAGTCACACAACCACTTATTAATCTAAACAAATTCAAAATGTAAAATCAAATCCTCTTTGAAGCTTGACAATTCCGTTTATTATGACCAAACTGCTTGCACTCTCCACATCTATTTTGCTTGTTCTGAAAATATGAAAATCCTCCTTTGCGCTTGATTGATGGTCTACCAGCACCACGTTTCTCCTTTGGTGGCTTGATAACATCTTGAATGCTACCATCAACAATAGGCCTATCATAATTTGGAATAGGATTTATAGCATTGGCATAAGAACATCGATAAGCATCAACAGTGAAATACTTCTCAACAAAATCATATACAGACAACTTAGACTTGTTCATACACTTTATAGCATGAGCACAAGGGAATCCCGTAATTTTCCATTGGTTGCAACTACAAACCCGCTCCTTCAAATCAACACAATGAGAGTTTGGAGATTTCACTTCATAAGCAAAATCAGAAGATTTATATACATCCCATCCAAATCCTTCTTCAATCAACTTATCTAAGCGTAACTCCATAGAAGGACATAGACTTGTTCTCCACAAACGACATTCTTCTCTTCTTCTAGCCATTTGTTCCATAATCTTAACACGAATACCATCTAAACACAAAGTAATAGGCAATGTTCGTTCATTTAAAATCCAACTGTTAAAACTTTCTGCAACATTGGAACTATATTCGCCATAACGTTTCCCTGGAAAAAATAAATCCACCCACTTATCAAATGGCTTATCCTTTAAAAAATTAACACCAGCAACACCACCAATTTGACAAAACTTAGAATATGCTCCTTCAAATTCATATAGATTTGAAGCTCTAGAACACATTTTGAATAGATCAACAATAGAAACATTTGCATTTTTGGCTTTCACTGCTGAAAGAAGATTTTGTTCCATATGCAAATAGCAATAACTGTGATAATCTGAAGGAAAAACATCACGAACACCTGAAAGCAAACCTTGGTGGCGATCTGACATAAAAACTAAAGTACGCTCTTCTTGAAGCATTTGTTTTAAATGGTTCAAAAACCATGTCCAGTTATCCACATTTTCTACAGAAACTACACTCATAGCTAAAGGGAAGAAACCTGCAAATGCAAAAATAATTAGTAAAAAAAAACTAAAAGTAATTACGACCATAAATATAAAACAATTCATAAAACTGATACTGACAGTAACAAAACTGATACCTAAAACCTGATATGACCATTATAAAAAATATTAATAACCACAACATTATGCACAGTAATCTTCATTCTAAAACAACAAAGAAACAAAAATTGACATATATTATGATACAAAGGAAATTTCGATACTACATAACTATAAATGATACCATATATGAACATACTTGAAACTGATACTAAGATTATACCAAAACTGATACTAATCTCCTGTTTAGCAGTATGAAATTATTATACCAAATACAAACTTACAATTCAATACAATGAAAATTCTGATACTAGAAACTTGCTACTTATAAACTACATTTCTTAAAACTGATACCAACAGAATACAAATTATGGTAAAAAAATGTATATTAATGATTATGCCAAGTATTATGATCTCAATACAAATAACTCAAATCTGAAAACAAAGACATACCTTGATCACCATTTTTTGCAGTAGCACCCATCAACACACCAGGACGTCCCTTCAAGTGAGTAGCATCTAAGAATATCATAGGACGACAAGACTTGAAACCAAGTAAACAAGCGCCAAAACCAATAACCACCCTTTCAAATTCATTACTACAAGGATCAACATCCATATCAACATAACTATCTGGATTAGATTTTTTCACTGCTTCCAAATACCAACTCAAATCGTTATAAGACAAAGCATCATTACCGTGCAACTCCATCAATGCAAGTTGTTTTCCATGATAAGCATAACCATAAGACAACTGAAAATTGTATTCTCTTTTAAAATCAACTATAATATCCTTAGGCTTTTTACTTGGACAATCGCGGATCTCATCAATAATCATCGATTTAACAAATGAACTAGATATATGTGGATTATTCACATGTCTAAGACCAGCCCCACAAGAATGATCAAAAACCAAATTTCTCATAAAGAACCTTTTCAATTCTCCAGAATCACAGGAACCATGGACTTTGAAAAGACAACCATCCTTATATGATGAGCAAATCACAGTAACTCTTGTTGCACAATTCTTTAAAAATACTAATTCATACCCCTTTTGAATTTGATATGCCATCAAAAACTCTCTAAATTGTTCAGCTCCTCCAAAACAAAAACCAACAAAATTGGAAATGCTTAATGTCGACCCTCTCCTCAACATATCTTTTAAATAACTTTTACCATTAACAACAACATTTGAACAGACAGATACAGTAGAAGATGAAGAAGCACGAACAACGGATGAACTTGAAATAGAAGCACCATCAACATATTCCAATTCAGAACCCTTAACCTTAACAGTAAAACCAAAGAAAGAACTTTTCTTGTATAACTGAAAACAAATTATACTCTGAATATCAGAATCAGTGTCAACCATAATAACTTTGTCCTCAAGTACATAAGAAATCTGAATAGAAAGAGGAGTTAATTGAGACCAACATCGACATATCTCATTCTTCAAATCATACAAAGAGCAATCAATAGACAATCGAGTGCTAAAAGTGTTATTATTCAACACAAACAGACAAAGAAGACTGTTATCCCCACTGTCAAAAAAAAATAAAAAATAAACGTTAGTAAAAATACATTCAATTTAGAACATTATTCATTCAATTTCACAAAAACTGATACCTACAGTATACACAACTGATACCTAGTTACTGATAATAAAAAAAATGATACTAAGAAAGAATAAAAATGATACCCAGAAACTGAACCTAAAGTACAATAGTTTTCCACTATATCACAACTTTATATACAACTCAAGCAACGATACTTTTCCAATCATCCCAACATTATTGCAAGAAAATGCAAGATAAATTAAATGAAAAGCTAACTAGAATACAACACTGCATAAAGAAACGAGTATAATAATAAAAAACCTGCTGCTACTTCCACAATTTTCCATCGACGAACGAACAAACAATGAGAAGAACAACACTGCATATCATCCAAAAAAATGAAAACAAATAGAAAGCATAGACAAATTTTTTTAAATCGAATAGAAAAACAACAAAAAACAGAATAATATAAGCATACCTAAAAAGAACGAGATCACGGTACAAATATGAAAAGAACAAGATCAACAAACGCATGTAAGAAAAAAAAACGATCGATGAAGTACAATTTTCAGAAGGACGGAATTGAAAAAACGAACGAAGTTGATCGATATTATTTTCAGAAGGACGGAATTGACATAAACGAACGAAGGTGATCGATTTTATTTTCAGAAGGACGAATTTGAATTAAACGAACGAAGTTGATCGATATTATAATTGGGAGAAAGAGATTTGATCGCGACTGAAAAAATTTGATCGAAAGGAAGAAGAAGAAGCGCGCGAAAGTGGGCTGGAAGGAAATACGGTAATTTGTCCTTTTGAGAAAATAATTAGCGGGCTGTCCTTACGGTAAAAAAAGCCCTAAAAATTGTCCTTGAGGAAAATTTCCTGCAAAAAAACATCAAATTATTTGACAAAGCCATAGTGAGTAGGCTTGATTGACGTTCAACATTCGTGGCTCTAGGTTGGGAGTGATAGGTGACACGTGTGGGTCCGCTGCTGCTGCTTTTCTTTGTGGGAATTCAACCTAATACAATTTTGTTCACACTTATTTTGAAGTGTGAACAAAACACTTCTGAATTCCTTCAATAGGAGCCGAGTGTTTTGTTCACATTTTAAAAAAAACGTGAACAAAATCACTCTCATTTCAACCAGTCCGATGTCTGTTTGAATGGATGGCTTCAAAAAGTTACATGTCCCCGAAAATTTTTAAGTCCATCCCAGTAGGATATCGTCGAATTAAAAAATTGGTAAAATGAAGCGCATAGCGGAGTATATTTAGCACGACTCTAAAAAATCGGATCAATAGATCAATTTTAAAGTGAAAAAATATATGTTATTTTTCAACATTATTGGAAAGTAAACATTTTAACTGAACTAAAGAATATTTTGATAAACTGGTATTCAAGCTATCGACTAGTTGAGGGGAGATTTGAATGACAAATTCCTATTAATAACTAAAATAGACAAAAAGTCTCTACTGAGAATTCTCGGTAAATCAAGTTTCTACTTCAACATCTTATGTTTTGTCGTATGTTATTCTCACCCCTATTTTAATACGTTTAGTTTGAATCTTTAAAATGTAATAACTTTTTGTGAAAGTGCTGTATTAACAAATGTTTTCACCATTGAATCACATATTTTATTGTCTTTCAATTGATGGGTATTACACACACATGTTAAATTTGTAAAATTCACTTTTTATTAAATTGATAACTTTAAATATAAATACCGTATGAAAGACCTGACCGCATCTTTTAAAGCAATAAAATAAATCTATTTTAAAACTGATTCAAAAGTTCAATAAAATTAATTGCGTAACTTTTATGGAGATGATTCATGCATCTTATAAATGCATTTTCAAAGCTTTAAATTTGCTAAAATATACCTAAAACTATATTAAACTACGTAAAACAACACCTTTCAAATGCAGTAAAGTAAATCTATTTTAAAACTAATTCAAAACATTAAAAAAAACTACATAACTCATATGCAGTTAATTACTGCATTTACTTAAAACTGCAATCTTCAAACGAAGTAAAATAAATCTATTTTAAAACTGATTACAAATTTAAAAAATTTAACTACATAACAGTTATGCAGTTAATTACTGTATCTTTAAATGCAGTTTTAAGGCTTCAAAATTTGCTAAAATCTACCCGAAACAATATTTAACTACTCAAAACTACATCTTTCAAATGCAATGAAATAGATCTGTTAGTCCAAAATTTAGCCTAACATTTAAATATTTTTTGAAATACATGGAATTCGACTAAAATTGCAATAAATATAAATTCAAAAATATATGTAATCTTCTTTATTCGATGATTAATACGTAAGAAATACAAATCGTCTCCCTTTGTTCAAATTCAAAAATCATGAAAGGAGTTGATATCTAAATTCATATTTCTAAAGGTCCTTATATTAAAAAGATCAAGTCATCATCTTTTCAATCGGCCATTAAAGAAGGTCTTGAGCTCTCATGGAAGCTTAGAAATGTTCAAAGCCAAATTATGATTTATGCTAGGAGAGGAAAAGGAAAGAGGAACCCCTTTTTAGGTGGGGATGTGTCTCTATTCATAGAGGTTGGAGAGTGGTATAGCTCGTTTGGATTGGTTGATCAAAGTTAACATGGATCGGTGACTTGACAAGATGGATGGTCTTGATGGCACCACTTGTCATCATCTCAATACTATGGTAATTCACACGGATCATAATCTTGACCGTGGTATCAACAAAGGAGGCATGGTGGTGTAAGAGTACTATAGAGCTTTACTGCACATAATTCCCTTCAATTAATACACTACTTCTTTGTATAGGCTATCGCTTGAATTTCACCATTATATGATGGCTTATTCTTGAAATTCATTTGCCTTAACGTTCAAATTCAATTGATGACCTTGATCAACATTCGATCGCTCTAATTGATGCATGATGGCTTTGGTTAGGACACGAGGTGTAACGATCTGCCTTTCTTATACCTAAAGACGACACTTAATACATCTTCGGTATTCGTGTGTCGATCATTTAAGTGTCCAAAAGGTAGGTCGTTGGGGTGATGTTGGGGTGAAGAAAGAAGAAGACAGAACAGAATCTCACAAAAATGTGACGAGTAACATATAATATATAAATCAAGTCTTAACAAAAGAAAGAACTTTATTATAAACAGTCATCATAGTTTATTATCCTATTATTAGCCTGGACAGTTATAACAGCTTGTCCTTACAAATGCTGATAAATTCAACAACCAATACAGCGGAAAAATAAAGAAATACGTAGATATGTCTTGGGCATCCAACTCGTCTCATGAACTCCAAAGCATTCAGAAGCTGATCTGGAAAATATATGCGGTCTGACCCGAGCGATAAAATAAAAGAACACCCGGATTAGTCTAGTAATACCAGCGTGAGAAAACTCAAGTAATGTGATGAATACATGATAATTTCATGAGACCACCCCGCTAACGGTGAATGAGTTTTTACCTCAGAAAATCAACATTCATAGATGAGGAAATGGGAAACAAATCGTAACAACAGTCCAAACATGAATAAATGAGCATAGACAAGGTAAATATCTGAACTTAAAGAATGAATACAAATAATTAAACATCGAGAAGAACCTTAGTCACTTCTTGTTGTAATTAAGAAAGAAGTTAATTTAAAAACTTGGAATCATAGGAAAGAATAAGGAAATTTTCCAATAAATGACTAGGAGGGTGCTCCCCCTTACCGAAAGTATACCTCTAGAAATATACTTGAGAGGGTCATATACTCTGTGACGCCTCTTGGGAACTCCAAGTCGGACCCTGCCAACCTTACCAAGAATCCGAGTATTTCACATCTCAATGCGCAAATCGAATCCAATCTAGAGTGGATGTGAATATACCCTAATGGGAGCAACCCCACATAACTTGGCCCACACTCGCGCTTTAGGTTTAGTCATTTCGGTCAAAGGATAACAAAGCTCAAAAGAGTAACAAATCGTTTACAATACACCATCAAGAAAGCTGAACCGATAGTTAATAAATCAACTAACGAGGATAATAAAAACGATCGTTCATGGAAATTAAATTTCATATTCTTACTATTACTCATCGATTCCAAACAAGTGTTATCCCTTAGTTGAAAATGAAGCGGGAAAGTTGAGGTAGTGTTACCTCTAGACATTGCCTTGATGACATTTTTAACCTTCGAGATAGAAACGAGTCCATGCCTCGACGCTTAATGTTAAAAATATGACTAAATCTTTTCCATATAAGCGATATCGTTTACGGAACTACTTTTGCACAACCGAATCGAACTTTTACTTTTAATACCAAACTTCTACTGGGGTATCACATTAAAATTGTTAACTTTAAACAAAAATTTATTGATTCAATACGATTATTTAAAATGATCAGTTAACTTTTAAAACAATGGTTAATTATTTCATACAGCTTTATTTAAAATAATTAATTAACTTTAATCCAAATTCATTGCTTAAAAACAACATTATTTAAAAAGATTAATTAACTTTAATCATCCTTGTTTAAATGATTAATTAACTTTAAACTTTTATTATTAAAATAATTAATTAACCTTTAAAACCTTATTATTAAAATGGTTAATTAATATTAATCTAATTATTATTTAAATAATTAATTATCTTTAAAGCATCATTTTTAAAATGATTGATTAGTTTTAAAACATCATTATTAAAATAAATAATTGATTTTATATCATTATTATTAAAATAATCAATTACTTTTAAAACATTATTATTGAAATAATTTATTTATTTTAAACCATATTTATTTAAATAATTAATTATGTTTGTAAAACCCATGCATAAGATTTAACAAAATACTTCAAAGGGGATACCATTTCCATTCAAACATCACATAACTTAAGTATGGGATATGTTTACAAAGCAAATAACAACTATGCACACATAGAAAACATCACTTATCAAATATTAATCTACTAGCATACAATTCAATGTCCAAACAATATAATAGCAGAACAGGGATTTCTTCTGCTAAACAGATATCATTTATATTTTATCTAATCAAATGATACCAGAACGAGTTTTATTCTGCTAAACAGATATCCAAAATAACTAATTCAATTAAGTTATAGCAGAACGACGTTTTATACTGTTAAACAGATGTCAATTACAATTTAATTAGCATAATGGTGTTTTATTCTGCTAAACAGATGTCGTTGGGTTTCATATTCAATTGGAGTTGCTTAAGTGTAATCGACAAAGAAAATCCGTTGGATAATATTCTTTAAAAGAGAGTTTGCTTTCAAAACAAAATTAATCTTTTAGAAATAAAGTAGGTTCAAACTTTAAAACTTTTATTTAATAATCAAATAATATTTAAACTCTTTATTTAATAATAATTAAACCTTTAATTAATAATTAATTAATAATTAACTATTAATTAAATAATAATTAAATATTATTTAATAGTTAATATTTAAATAAATCATTATATACTCATTAATCTCAATTAATAGTTAAATAATACTAAATTAAAACTTAAATAATAATTAAACCTTCATTAAAAATAATTAAATATTAATTACTTTTAATTAAGTCTTAACTTAATTAGTAATTAATTAAACTCTTTATTTAATAAATAATTAATTAATCATTGATAAATATTTAAACACAAATTAATCCTTGAATAAATTATTAATTAATAAACAATCTTTAATTAATTTACTAATTATAATTGACTTAATTAATAATTAAGTACTAATTACCTTAATTTAATTAATGATTAAGTACTAATTACCTTACTTAATTAATTAATTAAAAAATCATTAAATAAATAAATAATTAACTAATTAAATAATTATTGCTTTTAAATATTTTAAATATGTTTGAAAACACTTTTCAAAAAGATACTTAAGTTATAACATTTTAAATTCAAAAAGAGTTTGTTTTTCACGAACTGTATTTATAGCGACTATCGCTATACGACTTGAAATTTTAAACCTTGTTTTATACTCTAAAATTCTCTCAAAACTCTATCTTTAATTTTTAAACTTGCATTATAACTTATGAATAAAGTTTGAAAACTAAAAGTGAGGTTTAAAACTTTTATAAAACTTCCTATCAGTTTAAAATAAAAAAAACAAACCACTTATACAAGGGATTTCGATGTCGCCATACAAACAGTTTAAATGCTAAGTTCTTTAACATATAGGAATTCAAGCATGAACACATCACATAAATGTGTCATCACAACATACACTAGCTGTTAGCACCAAAATTTGTCACTAACCTCGTTGAGAAAGATTGTGTAGAGAGATAAATGATGAAAGTAAATTTAAACAAGGAACAATATGCTAAATTGAATGCAAAGACGAGAACACCAGATATATAGTGGTTCGGCGTAACTGCCTACGTCCACTTTGAGGTTAATCTTTATTGCTTTACTCGATAATTGATTACAGATACAATCCGTTTGCCAATTACTTGAATACAATTGCTAAGTAAAGAGGATGAGTCTTGAATGTGGCAGAGTCTCCCCAATGTTCTCCCAAAAAAGGTCCCTTTCACTGTGCCCCTGCCTCTCTATTTATAGACAAAGATGGGTTGGACTTCCCTGGTGGGCCTGGTAGCTGAATACCTCGACCCAAATGGAGTAACTCTATGTGCTGACCTAAATATGCCGAACAGGGCATGAATGCCGAACGATCTCCTTATGCCGATCGAAGTGAGGTCGAACACTCTGAATGCCATAGGAAGTATTTGTGCCGAACGACCATCTTCATGCCGAACGAAGTGAGGTGCTGAGTGGGGAGTGTATGCCGAGAAATGGTTGAAGTTGACTGAGGTTGGATGAATGTCGATCACCTCTGGCTACCGAACATTCTCGGGATGTCGAACAGTCTTTGGATGCCGGACGAACTCAAATGTCGAGCAAACCTCTTATGCCGAACGTTCACAGATGTCGTACGATATACAATATCGAACGTCTCTTAAGGCCGAATGCTCTTGCGTGCCAAGCGTCCCATAGATGCCGAGCGCTTGCTAATGCCGAGCGCTTCGTGGATGCCGAGCGCTTGCTAATGCCGAGCGCTTCGTGGATGCCAAGCGTAACGAGATGCCGAACAACCCAGTTGAGCCAAACGGTATGGATGCCGAATGACCCATAGATGCCGGACAGTATGCTAATGTCGTGTACTTAGTTGCCTGGTCAAATCTCCAGGAAACACTTGCCCCTCAAAGTGTATCACGTGACTGAACGTGATACGCTTTGAATTACATGCTCTCTGTGTTCCGCTTCGATCCTTGTCTTATTTCTCTCGGAGGTGTCATCTTGTGATTACCAGGTGGTGTGTGCCGAACGACATGCGAATGTCGAACAGTACAGCAGAAGCCGAGCACTCCGTGTCTGCCGAACGACTTCGTTTTTGACCGGTTCTAACAGTCGTCGTCTCTTCGACTTCTTCTTCCCTATATAAAGGCCGACCTGCTCCATCTTCTTCTCTTTTTTACACTCACTTCTTCTATCTTGTACTTGATAAACTCGCCTGTTAACAGCCTCCAAAGACTTAACAATCCTTCCCAATCTATTCGGCATTAATTAAAACCGCGCCCTCAACTCCAGATTTCTCCAAGTCTCGATCTACCAACTAGGTAACGATCCCTCTAATTAAATCCTTTCCCTGAACAAAGAGGTTTTAACACGAGGCTCGAGTTCGTAAATTAGAACTATAGCCGATAGGTGTTGCGTGGATGAAGGAATCGAACTTCGACTAGGATATTCTTTTAGGGCCAGATGATGTGGAGGAAAGTAGGAGTTGGCTAGAATGCCGAACAGCATGGTCCGGTATGACTCGCCGAACGATACGTCCTCGTTGTTCGGTGTGGATGGAGGGAGAAAAAAAAATGAAAGCGTTGTTTAAGGAAGGAGTACCTAGCGTTGGGGCTCGGCGTAACTTTGGTTCGGCGTGATTCACCACATGCCGAGCAGTGGAATGGAAGGATAGGGAGGAAGTATGAACTAGATAGGATGTCGAACGATACTTTGGCTGAACAGAACTTAGACCGAACAGCGCTTTGACCGAACGATACCCAGGCCGAACAATAGTTAGGCCGAACGATAATTTGGCCGAACGAGATTTAGGCCGGACGATAGATTGGCCGGACGATAGTTTGGCCGGTTGATTCTAAGGCCAAACAACGTGAATGCCGAACCATACTTAGGCCGATCAATCATAAATGTCGAACCACACTTAGGCCGAATAACACAAATGCCGAACCATACTTAGGCCGATCAATCATAAATGTCGAATCACACTTAGGCCGAATAACATAAATGCCGAACCATACTTAGGCCGATCAATCATAAATGTCGAACCACACTTAGGCCGAATAACACAAATGCCGAACCATCAATTGCCTTGCCTAATCACATAACAAAACAAGGAAAAGGACTCTAGCATACTAGCATATCAAACTGATCTGGACTATTAACTCCCCAGTTTCAGTAGACATAAACCTGAACCTAGATTGACATAATCGAATAACTTCCTTTAACGTTTTCTGAATCTGGAACTATAATCACCATAAGGCAGGCTCTTGGAGACGGTCAGCGATGACGGTCTTCGAAGGCGATGATTTGAAGCTTAATTTTATATAAGTAACCTTGTGACTTTCAAATTTTCACCGCTTATACACGATTGATTGCACTAGTTCACATACCACGTGGGGGGAATATTCATGTTGTTAATTCTAACATTGAACATTTTTCAAGTATAGTTCTCATAGGTGCTTTGCCAGATTCACTATTTATTGGAGATGTCTAAAAAATCTAGCTCTACCACTATCTCAGATAGGCCTGGGCCGTCTTCAAAGCAGGAAGTCGCGGACACTTCAAATACGTCGACTTCAAATACGTCGACTTCAAAGAATGAATCGGATCTTCCTTGGGGGATTTATTCAATCCAGTAGCTTCAAAGCAGATCCTTGAGGTTTGAGAATTCAATTCTCAGTGAAAGCACCAAAGTGTTAGCACCAAAATTGGTCACTAACCTCGTTGAGAAAGATTGTGTAGAGAGATAAATGATGAAAGTAAATTTAAACAAGGAACAATATGCTAAATTGAATGCAAAGACGAGAACACCAGATTTATAGTGGTTCGGCGTAACTGCCTACGTCCACTTTGAGGTTAATCTTTATTGCTTTACTCGATAATTGATTACAGATACAATCCGTTTGCCAATTACTTGAATACAATTGCTAAGTAAAGAGGATGAGTCTTGAATGTAGCAGAGTCTCCCCAGTGTTCTCCCAAAAAAGATCCCTTTCACTGTGCCCCTGCCTCTCTATTTATAGACAAAGATGGGTTGGACTTCCCTGGTGGGCCTCGTAGCTGAATACCTCGACCCAAATGGAGTAACTCTATGTGTCGACCTAGATATGCCGAACGGCTAAATGCCGAACAGGGCATGAATGCCGAACGATCTCCTTATACCGATCGAAGTGAGGTCGAACACTCTAAATGCCATAGGAAGTATTTGTGCCGAACGACCATCTTCATGTCGAACGATGTAACGTATCGGGTTTTGCCCGCTCGAAAATCAACATCCGTACTTCACATTGTACTAGAATGCCGCAGATTCGACCGTTCAAATCCGATTCGCCGGAGCTATAACACAATTAAGTAAATAACACAGCGGAAGAAAAAGAATAATACATTGATATATAATATCTGATACAACAGAGTGATACAATGAATATCAATATACATCAGAGATATGATACAAGAAATAGCAGCGGAAAAGAAAATGATAACAACAGCAGCGGAACAATATCTCCAATAGAATGCTCCAATCCATAGCTAGCAGAAAGCAAGGTCAGTCGTCCATAGACTGACTAGCTCCAGATAATCTACTAAACCTGAATATCTGAAAAGAAACCCAACTCTAGACTGCTCGTGTGGAAAATTATGAGCACCCAGAGTTTAGGAAGGGAACAATAAACTCCGGATCAGTCATGGGACTGGTGTGAGCAACAAAAACAGTTTATCTTTAAACAAACACAAAAGGTTTTAAACATTGAAATCCGCAATGCTTTTGGAAAATGAAACTACCATAAGACCTCCCGCCACACACACAATGCAAACGCAGAATTGGAGGAGATTTCTTCTTATGATAGTCAAACATGCTTACTACGCAAATCATTGGATATTATCATTAGTGCATAGTGTAGAAAAACATTTCGAAAGTATAATATTAATCTTAGCCAACATACGACCAGTATCGTATGCCTACTATAGCTACCATCTAAACAGTGGTGACCACCGTACGTAAATGGCAGGTTCTACAACTAAAACCGTACAAGTTCCGTATTGGAGAAATGGATTTCCAACAAATGGTCAGGCTAAGGAACTTCCTTCCGCCGCATGGGAACGCCTCTGGCGGGACGCCCCGAGAGACAAACTGCTCTCTGCAAAACAAGGCCGGGTTACCCCTGTAACAGGTAACTCACGAATATGCCACCCCCCGGTCCTTTGGGACCTTTATCCGAGGCCTCGATAACCAACATCACACATAATAAAGTGTATCCACATAAGTAAGTATCTGGGCTCCATACCATGACACCACCCTTTTCCAGAAGGAAATGACATACCCTAAAGGGCGCGACCCTCATAACCTTGCCGCAACATTCCTGTTTCGACCATTTCCGGGTTGTGAGGCCCTGATGAAGTCTCGTCCACAAAGCTACGCTTTTTCAAAAAGCCACGCTTTGGGTCAACAGATGATCAACCTATGATCACAAAGATAAATGATCAAACAAATGATCATATCACAAATGATCAAACGATGATCATCACACAGCTACACTCAGCATGTCACATTACCAAATTGGGATATATCGCTGATAACCTTCAACTACATAACCTCTGAGCTCGTACGTCTCAGAGAAGGGTGTTAAGCTAAGAGAATAAATTCTCCGCCACCAACAGAAATGTATTTGAAAGAAATCTGCTTTATATCTCAAAGTGTAATGTCAGACATGTAACCATACAAGTCTGTTCCGGGTTCGAACAGAACCGAAGGCACTTCTCACGAAGCCCTTGCAATTCCGGATAATTTCCAATCACGTCCGGACTTCCCATCACAAAGGGTGCTAAAATCTCTATACCGGGGACCAGTCGATGCAGAGACATTCGACGAGTTGTCCTTTCGTTTTCGAAAATATCCGGTCTTCACCACCGGTCTTCAAATGCTATCCATATCGACGTATCACATATTCGGAACGGGTTATATGACACAAAGGTCCTCTCCCGGCTAAACCGAATAGTGAGCGTAATATTTAAAAAATATATGGATATGGGATTTCAATTAAGTCACAACTTAAAACCCAAAACTTTTCTTTCCAATGGTTTAACAAATTACCATTTCAAATCTTTTAAAACAAAAAGATTTATTTTAACCACCTTCAACGGTTTAACAATTTCCACACTTTAATCTTTTAAACAAAAGATTCATTCACAGATTTTCCAAATTAATTCTCATTTCAATTTAACTCGTTAAATCTTTAGATGAAAGATTTAACTTACAGTTTTCAAAACAATTCCATTTCAAATGGTTTACACAAATCATCATTTTAAATCTGTTAAAAATAAACAGATTCAATTCATAGCTTTTAAAAAGAATTCATTCTTAACTTGAAAAACCATTTTTTCAATTCAAACTTGAAATTCTTTTAATTAAACTGGAATTTCATTTCTTATATGAAAGCTTTTATCATTTGAAAACAAACAGTTTCATTTCAGAAAATCTGATTCATTTATACGAGTTAAGGTCTTTGGGTTAAATCCAAGTTCTCAAAATTATGCTTTTAAAATGGTTTAATTTCATATAAACACATTTATAACATCTTTAATCGTAATTCCAATCATGGAATTCAATTCCAAATTTTGAATTCAAAATTCAAATTAAATTATTTAAATTAGAAAACTTTACCAAGTTATTTAAAATAACTTTTACCTTTGAAAACACCTTTTCAAAAGCTTTAACATTCAACCCAAATCCATTTCCAAAATCAATTGAAATAAAAATTTCAATTTCAAAAATATTAATTTTAAATTATCTGTGACTTAACCGATTTCCACGTGAAATCCAAATATGTGTGTGTATGGTGTAGTCCAGGGTTTTAACACAATAGTGCAACACAATGAATCATCACAGATAAAAATACAGGATATAATTGATAAGCGATATAAACTATAACGCTTATCTTTCACATACAGATCACAGATGTATAAATATCACAGATAAAGAAATTACATATCATAACATAAATCAGGGTATATCACAAAGCATCGTACATCAGGGATATCAAATAATTCAACCATTCAATGAAATCCAAACATCCATAGGTAAAGTCAATTAATTGTCGAATTAATTCAAATCAGATAAATTACTTATGAATCACAAATCCTGGTTAATTAATCTTATTAAATTACCAACCATTTTGATTAATTATCCTTTGATCACTTATTAATTTACCTCTAATGATAAATTAATTAACCTTTAATTATAATTCATTAACCTTTAATTATTTAATCAGTTAAGTGTTAACTGTAACTTAATTACTTAATTTATTAATTATTAATTCTAATTTACTTTAAGTAAAACTTTGTTCCTATAAAAAATCAAGTTATCATTTACACAGTATTTAAAACAACTCACTTAAATTTTACCTTCAAAGTTTCATTTTAAATTTAAAGATTTAAAATGAATACAAATTATCTTTAACAAAGTTTTAAACACATTTCTAAACTTCTTTTATTTTACAAGTTAAAGAAATACTCATTTAATAAAGAAGTTTAAAAGGATATACAACCAAATTCATATTTAATTTCAAATCAATTTGAATTATACTTTAAACATTTCAAATTGTTTAAAACACTTTAAAATTTTAAAACCTTCCTACACTTCAAAACAAATCAATACAGGTTTAAGTTAAACCTGTTTCTGTAATCAACCCGAGTCTTCACATAAACTGCTTCGAGTCCCATGCCCAAAAACTTCGAGTCCTCCATCAACATTCCCGAGTTTCCCGAGAGCATCTCGAGTTCACCTAGTACTCAAAACCACATAAACCCAGATCATCAGAAAACGTGCTCCGAGTCCTACTTCCTCCTGCTTTGAGTCATCCACTCGAAAACTCGCGTATCACTCTGAGTAAAACCCCAGACAAGAAAAAAACAGCACTCCCCAAAAAGGCAGCCTCTTCCAATATGCACATGCACGTGCACCGTGACGCCTTCGCCTCCGGTCCCCTGCCGATCATCGAGGCAAGTCGACAACCCTCCCCACGTCAAACTCCGACCATCGAAACTTCGAACTTTCCTGGAAATCAAATTTTAGCCTTCGTACTCACCTGGAACACGAACTCGGTCCACCCTCCAACCTTAGAAATACTTTGCCAACCCAATTCCGATCACTGTGACCCCTAGAACTCCGGCATCGTCTGCCTCTATATGCCTACCTTCATCCACCTGAGTCTCGTCACACTCGATCAACGAGTGATGTCGAGCCGATCAATTTGTCGAGCAAACTAAAACTAGGGTTAAAAATAGAAAATACCCACCATCATCACCACAGTGATCACCCACCTCCTCCACCATTTTTCCCAACAACTACAATCACTCAACCATCACTTCCCAAGATTCCGACCCCTCCAAACATTTGAGTCACCAGAAACCCCACAAATTCATTTCCAGTTCATCCTAGAACTACTCCTTAATTCCTCTGATTAAAAATTATGATTTTGGTGTTAAAAATCATGTTATAGTTTTTGTTTTCACTTTAATATACTGAATTCATAATTTACAAAGTTTGAGTTTCTCACTTTGTTTATTATACACTGTTGTTTCCATATTTCAGAGATACTCAAGCTTGAAATTTAGCTTAATTAAGTTTTTAAACATTAGTCCATAACAAATCAAACAGCTTTTGTTTGTAATCCAAACCCTAACAACAATTGATTGAAGAGAACGTGAATTTAAATCCTAAAACAGGAAACTGGAAAACTAAAAACAGAGAACATTCATATGGAAATAGACAGGCATACATCAGATTGCATTTACATGTATACATACTACAATGTTTACCACAGAAATAACAAACAACCATATTCAATCTTAAGTTTGAAAAAAAAATATGTTACTCACAGTCATGATTAAAACCATTCTTAGCTCTTCATTTATGTTTTTAAACAATTCTTGGTTTGTTAGTGGGCTAGAGCCTAGCAGAGATCAGGAAAGAAGATTTTGAATTATTTTTTTCTTATTTTGAACTCTGTACTTTGGAACAGAGAAGAACAACATCTAAACATGCACAGTGAATACATATGCCTTTATACACATATCAGCACTCATTCATATCAATTCAAACCACAGATCAATATTAGAAGTTTCAAAAGAGTTTGCTCACCTTGATTAAGAAAGAAGAACAGAGCCTGCTTCATGTTGAACAGGTTGTATAAATGCAAGCTGAAACCATCTTGATTTTCTGGTTATATGCAGTTGTATTTGTTGTTTGTTGATTGAAGTTTTAAAGATGTTGCTTTTGTTTTTCTCAGCTTTGAAGATGGACGAAATGAAATGAAGATTGATACATATAAAATGGGTTACAGTGTGATATAATTTTGTTGTACAGGGAAATATTATTTTGTACAATAAGTTCAGAGATTTTTTTCTTGAATATGGAGGCTGAAACATTACTTCGGCTGAAATGATGAGAAGAAGTACATATGGTTACTTCTTTGTCTACATGAATTTTTTTTTTTTATGTTTTATAACTAATACATATCCTTCTTTTGTTATATTGCTTTGCCAGATAGGCTACAGCCTACATGCTTTGTACATTTACATTTGTTTATTTCTTCTTTTGCCTTTACTTAATATTGTGCAGGTGATATTGTTGTGTACAAAAGATATGGCAGATAGTATACATTAATTGCTAGAGGTATGTTACTTTGGTGGCTTGCATTAATGACTCGGCTGATATGTATTATGTGAGATATTTGATGTGGCTTCACTTTTATTTTCTCTTGTTTACTTGTTCTATCTTATTACTTTGTATTTTTCTTTACTTTAAAAATATTTAGTTTATCTTACATACAACTGTCTTGTATGTCAATACATATACATTTCTTATTCATGTTGTTAGTACAGCTAATTGAAAGAGTTTGGTTTTCTTATTTTTATTGTTTTTATTAAAATTTACTTTATCTCATTACTTTAAACTAAAATTAAACTTCTATTTTAATATGTTGTTGGAATTCGTCTAATTGTGTTTACTTTATAATGTAAATAAGTTTCTATTTTATACTATATAATTTATCTTATATATCTTCGATTCTATTTATAACTTAATATCTATTATTATAAATCAATTATTATTAAACCATTTAAACTTAGATTTAAACTCGAATTCAATAAACACATATATTATTTCAAATTTGCTCATATACGCTCAAATACATATATATTCACATATATATAATATTTTTAAATTTAAATGATTTATACAAAATATATTTGGATATCGGGGAAACTCGCATCACTTTATAATAAATTTTACAAATTTTTATTCAAAAATTTATTTAATTATCAATTTAAATGTAATTAAAATTCGGGGTCGTTACAGACTTCCCCCCTTAAAAGAATTTCGTCCTCGAAATTGCCAAGGAGACACAAAGATAGATGAAGAATATTTTATCAATTCAAACTGAATATTTATTCTGCATTTGGCTTACCAAATCAGAACATCAATAATAGATACAAGAATGAATCTATTGAACAATCAACAAGATACTCGGGTTATCCAGATCTACGAATTATGTAGTGGCATCGGTTAGTTCGAAGGGATAACTAACCATTCGTAGAATATACCCGGACCCAAAGAATAGATGGATATAAGGATACGATTCCTAAATTTTTAACTTTTAGGTTAGAAACTAAATTATACCTATCAACCATAGCAATCAAAGCAACCAATACATCCAAACAAACAAGTCTGGCCTATCTGGAGTTTATGTCCCATATTAATATATCGAATCTTCTTTCTGGATCTACCAGAAATTATCGAAGAATTGAGAAAAAAGATGTTGAACAAAAGAGATTGATAGAGAAAAGATTGCTTCCTTGTTGTTACAGAGTATTGACCAATTATAGTCGTATTCCCCTGTCCCCTATCTCGTCATCTTCTTGCACTCATACTTACTATTAGTGGATAGTAAGAGAATTTACTGAGGCATTCGAACGGATATCTTAAGGATATACTCATTCTAGAGTTTACTTCACTCTATCTCTAATGAGCTACTTAATGTGTTATACTCCTGAGCTAAAGTTCAACCTTAGCTCTGATACCAAATGTAACGTATCGGGTTTTGCCCGCTCGAAAATCAACATCCGTACTTCACATTGTACTAGAATGCCGCAGATTCGACCGTTCAAATCCGATTCGCCGGAGCTATAACACAATTAAGTAAATAACACAGCGGAAGAAAAAGAATAATACATTGATATATAATATCTGATACAACAGTGTGATACAATGAATATCAATATACATCAGAGATATGATACAAGAAATAGCAGCGGAAAAGAAAATGATAACAACAGCAGCGGAACAATATCTCCAATAGAATGCTCCAATCCATAGCTAGCAGAAAGCAAGGTCAGTCGTCCATAGACTGACTAGCTCCAGATAATCTACTAAACCTGAATATCTGAAAAGAAACCCAACTCTAGACTGCTCGTGTGGAAAATTATGAGCACCCAGAGTTTAGGAAGGGAACAATAAACTCCGGATCAGTCATGGGACTGGTGTGAGCAACAAAAACAGTTTATCTTTAAACAAACACAAAAGGTTTTAAACATTGAAATCCGCAATGCTTTTGGAAAATGAAACTACCATAAGACCTCCCGCCACACACACAATGCAAACGCAGAATTGGAGGAGATTTCTTCTTATGATAGTCAAACATGCTTACTACGCAAATCATTGGATATTATCATTAGTGCATAGTGTAGAAAAACATTTCGAAAGTATAATATTAATCTTAGCCAACATACGACCAGTATCGTATGCCTACTATAGCTACCATCTAAACAGTGGTGACCACCGTACGTAAATGGCAGGTTCTACAACTAAAACCGTACAAGTTCCGTATTGGAGAAATGGATTTCCAACAAATGGTCAGGCTAAGGAACTTCCTTCCGCCGCATGGGAACGCCTCTGGCGGGACGCCCCGAGAGACAAACTGCTCTCTGCAAAACAAGGCCGGGTTACCCCTGTAACAGGTAACTCACGAATATGCCACCCCCCGGTCCTTTGGGACCTTTATCCGAGGCCTCGATAACCAACATCACACATAATAAAGTGTATCCACATGAGTAAGTATCTGGGCTCCATACCATGACACCACCCTTTTCCAGAAGGAAATGACATACCCTAAAGGGCGCGACCCTCATAACCTTGCCGCAACATTCCTGTTTCGACCATTTCCGGGTTGTGAGGCCCTGATGAAGTCTCGTCCACAAAGCTACGCTTTTTCAAAAAGCCACGCTTTGGGTCAACAGATGATCAACCTATGATCACAAAGATAAATGATCAAACAAATGATCATATCACAAATGATCAAACGATGATCATCACACAGCTACACTCAGCATGTCACATTACCAAATTGGGATATATCGCTGATAACCTTCAACTACATAACCTCTGAGCTCGTACGTCTCAGAGAAGGGTGTTAAGCTAAGAGAATAAATTCTCCGCCACCAACAGAAATGTATTTGAAAGAAATCTGCTTTATATCTCAAAGTGTAATGTCAGACATGTAACCATACAAGTCTGTTCCGGGTTCGAACAGAACCGAAGGCACTTCTCACGAAGCCCTTGCAATTCCGGATAATTTCCAATCACGTCCGGACTTCCCATCACAAAGGGTGCTAAAATCTCTATACCGGGGACCAGTCGATGCAGAGACATTCGACGAGTTGTCCTTTCGTTTTCGAAAATATCCGGTCTTCACCACCGGTCTTCAAATGCTATCCATATCGACGTATCACATATTCGGAACGGGTTATATGACACAAAGGTCCTCTCCCGGCTAAACCGAATAGTGAGCGTAATATTTAAAAAATATATGGATATGGGATTTCAATTAAGTCACAACTTAAAACCCAAAACTTTTCTTTCCAATGGTTTAACAAATTACCATTTCAAATCTTTTAAAACAAAAAGATTTATTTTAACCACCTTCAACGGTTTAACAATTTCCACACTTTAATCTTTTAAACAAAAGATTCATTCACAGATTTTCCAAATTAATTCTCATTTCAATTTAACTCGTTAAATCTTTAGATGAAAGATTTAACTTACAGTTTTCAAAACAATTCCATTTCAAATGGTTTACACAAATCATCATTTTAAATCTGTTAAAAATAAACAGATTCAATTCATAGCTTTTAAAAAGAATTCATTCTTAACTTGAAAAACCATTTTTTCAATTCAAACTTGAAATTCTTTTAATTAAACTGGAATTTCATTTCTTATATGAAAGCTTTTATCATTTGAAAACAAACAGTTTCATTTCAGAAAATCTGATTCATTTATACGAGTTAAGGTCTTTGGGTTAAATCCAAGTTCTCAAAATTATGCTTTTAAAATGGTTTAATTTCATATAAACACATTTATAACATCTTTAATCGTAATTCCAATCATGGAATTCAATTCCAAATTTTGAATTCAAAATTCAAATTAAATTATTTAAATTAGAAAACTTTACCAAGTTATTTAAAATAACTTTTACCTTTGAAAACACCTTTTCAAAAGCTTTAACATTCAACCCAAATCCATTTCCAAAATCAATTGAAATAAAAATTTCAATTTCAAAAATATTAATTTTAAATTATCTGTGACTTAACCGATTTCCATGTGAAATCCAAATATGTGTGTGTATGGTGTAGTCCAGGGTTTTAACACAATAGTGCAACACAATGAATCATCACAGATAAAAATACAGGATATAATTGATAAGCGATATAAACTATAACGCTTATCTTTCACATACAGATCACAGATGTATAAATATCACAGATAAAGAAATTACAGATCATAACATAAATCAGGGTATATCACAAAGCATCGTACATCAGGGATATCAAATAATTCAACCATTCAATGAAATCCAAACATCCATAGGTAAAGTCAATTAATTATCGAATTAATTCAAATCAGATAAATTACTTATGAATCACAAATCCTGGTTAATTAATCTTATTAAATTACCAACCATTTTGATTAATTATCCTTTGATCACTTATTAATTTACCTCTAATGATAAATTAATTAACCTTTAATTATAATTCATTAACCTTTAATTATTTAATCAGTTAAGTGTTAACTGTAACTTAATTACTTAATTTATTAATTATTAATTCTAATTTACTTTAAGTAAAACTTTGTTCCTATAAAAAATCAAGTTATCATTTACACAGTATTTAAAACAACTCACTTAAATTTTACCTTCAAAGTTTCATTTTAAATTTAAAGATTTAAAATGAATACAAATTATCTTTAACAAAGTTTTAAACACATTTCTAAACTTCTTTTATTTTACAAGTTAAAGAAATACTCATTTAATAAAGAAGTTTAAAAGGATATACAACCAAATTCATATTTAATTTCAAATCAATTTGAATTATACTTTAAACATTTCAAATTGTTTAAAACACTTTAAAATTTTAAAACCTTCCTACACTTCAAAACAAATCAATACAGGTTTAAGTTAAACCTGTTTCTATAATCAACCCGAGTCTTCACAAAAACTGCTTCGAGTCCCATGCCCAAAAACTTCGAGTCCTCCATCAACATTCCCGAGTTTCCCGAGAGCATCTCGAGTTCACCTAGTACTCAAAACCACATAAACCCAGATCATCAGAAAACGTGCTCCGAGTCCTACTTCCTCCTGCTTCGAGTCATCCACTCGAAAACTCGCGTATCACTCTGAGTAAAACCCCAGACAAGAAAAAAACAGCACTCCCCAAAAAGGCAGCCTCTTCCAATATGCACATGCACGTGCACCGTGACGCCTTCGCCTCCGGTCCCCTGCCGATCATCGAGGCAAGTCGACAACCCTCCCCACGTCAAACTCCGACCATCGAAACTTCGAACTTTCCTGGAAATCAAATTTTAGCCTTCGTACTCACCTGGAACACGAACTCGGTCCACCCTCCAACCTTAGAAATACTTTGCCAACCCAATTCCGATCACTGTGACCCCTAGAACTCCGGCATCGTCTGCCTCTACATGCCTACCTTCATCCACCTGAGTCTCGTCACACTCGATCAACGAGTGATGTCGAGCCGATCAATTTGTCGAGCAAACTAAAACTAGGGTTAAAAATAGAAAATACCCACCATCATCACCACAGTGATCACCCACCTCCTCCACCATCTTTCCCAATAACTACAATCACTCAACCATCACTTCCCAAGATTCCGACCCCTCCAAACATTTGAGTCACCAGAAACCCCACAAATTCATTTCCAGTTCATCCTAGAACTATTCCTTAATTCCTCTGATTAAAAATTATGATTTTGGTGTTAAAAATCATGTTATAGTTTTTGATTTCACTTTAATATACTGAATTCATAATTTACAAAGTTTGAGTTTCTCACTTTGTTTATTATACACTGTTGTTTCCATATTTCAGAGATACTCAAGCTTGAAATTTAGCTTAATTAAGTTTTTAAACATTAGTCCATAACAAATCAAACAGCTTTTGTTTGTAATCCAAACCCTAACAACAATTGATTGAAGAGAACGTGAATTTAAATCCTAAAACAGGAAACTGGAAAACTAAAAACAGAGAACATTCATATGGAAATAGACAGGCATACATCAGATTGCATTTACATGTATACATACTACAATGTTTACCACAGAAATAACAAACAACCATATTCAATCTTAAGTTTGAAAAAAAAATATGTTACTCACAGTCATGATTAAAACCATTCTTAGCTCTTCATTTATGTTTTTAAACAATTCTTGGTTTGTTAGTGGGCTAGAGCCTAGCAGAGATCAGGAAAGAAGATTTTGAATTATTTTTTTCTTATTTTGAACTCTGTACTTTGGAACAGAGAAGAACAACATCTAAACATGCACAGTGAATACATATGCCTTTATACACATATCAGCACTCATTCATATCAATTCAAACCACAGATCAATATTAGAAGTTTCAAAAGAGTTTGCTCACCTTGATTAAGAAAGAAGAACAGAGCCTGCTTCATGTTGAA
The DNA here is from genome assembly GCA_030737815.1 of Allium fistulosum. Taxonomy (NCBI): domain Eukaryota; kingdom Viridiplantae; phylum Streptophyta; class Magnoliopsida; order Asparagales; family Amaryllidaceae; genus Allium; species Allium fistulosum. The sequence continues at coordinate 409,215,083 of CM060904.1, read as the reverse complement.
CAGGTTGTATAAATGCAAGCTGAAACCATCTTGATTTTCTGGTTATATGCAGTTGTATTTGTTGTTTGTTGATTGAAGTTTTAAAGATGTTGCTTTTGTTTTTCTCAGCTTTGAAGATGGACGAAATGAAATGAAGATTGATACATATAAAATGGGTTACAGTGTGATATAATTTTGTTGTACAGGGAAATATTATTTTGTACAATAAGTTCAGAGATTTTTTTCTTGAATATGGAGGCTGAAACATTACTTCGGCTGAAATGATGAGAAGAAGTACATATGGTTACTTCTTTGTCTACATGAATTTTTTTTTTTTTATGTTTTATAACTAATACATATCCTTCTTTTGTTATATTGCTTTGCCAGATAGGCTACAGCCTACATGCTTTGTACATTTACATTTGTTTATTTCTTCTTTTGCCTTTACTTAATATTGTGCAGGTGATATTGTTGTGTACAAAAGATATGGCAGATAGTATACATTAATTGCTAGAGGTATGTTACTTTGGTGGCTTGCATTAATGACTCGGCTGATATGTATTATGTGAGATATTTGATGTGGCTTCACTTTTATTTTCTCTTGTTTACTTGTTCTATCTTATTACTTTGTATTTTTCTTTACTTTAAAAATATTTAGTTTATCTTACATACAACTGTCTTGTATGTCAATACATATACATTTCTTATTCATGTTGTTAGTACAGCTAATTGAAAGAGTTTGGTTTTCTTATTTTTATTGTTTTTATTAAAATTTACTTTATCTCATTACTTTAAACTAAAATTAAACTTCTATTTTAATATGTTGTTGGAATTCGTCTAATTGTGTTTACTTTATAATGTAAATAAGTTTCTATTTTATACTATATAATTTATCTTATATATCTTCGATTCTATTTATAACTTAATATCTATTATTATAAATCAATTATTATTAAACCATTTAAACTTAGATTTAAACTCGAATTCAATAAACACATATATTATTTCAAATTTGCTCATATACGCTCAAATACATATATATTCACATATATATAATATTTTTAAATTTAAATGATTTATACAAAATATATTTGGATATCGGGGAAACTCGCATCACTTTATAATAAATTTTACAAATTTTTATTCAAAAATTTATTTAATTATCAATTTAAATGTAATTAAAATTCGGGGTCGTTATAAACGAAGTGAGGTGCTGAGTGGGGAGTGTATGCCGAGCAATGGTTGAAGTTGACTGAGGTTGGATGAATGTCGATCACCTCTGGCTGCCGAACATTCTCGGGATGCCGAACAGTCTTTGGATGCCGTACGAACTCAAATGCCGAGCAAACCTCTTGTGCCGAATGTTCACAGATGCCGGACGATATACAATATCGAACGTCTCTTAAGGCCGAATGCTCTTGCGTGCCGAACGTCCCATAGATGCCGAGCGCTTGCTAATGCCGAGCGCTTCGTGGATGCCGAGCGTAACGAGATGCCGAACAACCAAGTTGAGCCAAACGGTATGGATGCCGAATTACCCATAGATGCCGGACAGTATGCTAATGCCGAGTACTTAGTTGCCTGGTCAAATCTACAGGAAACACTAGTAAGATCCTAACTTTCATTCTATTAACCTTTAGTTTCATTTCCAAGCTTACAAATCAACATTTCATACCACATACATAAACAATACATGTATACATACAACTTAACCCTAAATTCCAACAAATCAAGACATGATATATCATCCACAAAGTAAACATCATATTTAAACAATAAAAAATGGTTATTTTCAACATCTAAAGCTAAAACTTTAGTAAGAAAAGTAAAAAAAATTCTCAATTAAGCTATCCAAAATAATCCGAAAATAGATCATCTTCCAACTGATTTTTGGACAAGTTACTCGTGGAACTTGGAAAGGTTTTCAAAGGGAAAATTCTTGAAAATTCTCTTCTCTACAATTTCAAAGAAAAAATCACTCAAATTGGATTTGTTTTAAGGGAGATATGGTCAAAAGAAGAAGAGGTATTTTCGGACTTGAAAATCTAGGTCCGAAAATGAGTCTGAAAGAAATGAGATTTGGACAGAGCTAAGCTCAAAATTTGAAGAAGTGATACACATGAAAGTTGTAGCCGCTGGAATTTACCATTGATTGACCAAAAGAAACCCTCCATTTGGATAAAATATGAGAAAGATATGGTAGAAGGAAAAAGAGACAAAATTAAAGAAATGAAAGGGTTATTTATAAGCAAGAAACAAAGTAAATTACCTTAATGCCTTTGGTCCTTACCCTCCGCCTCCTCTTGCCACGTCACCATGCCACCTCAACTTCATGTACCTCAGCCCTTATATTGTCCCCCTCATGCTCTTAGCCAACATGCCATTAATTACACAAGTGTACTTGTGTTTCTATATGTTTCCTAAGGCATCTTTACCATTTTTTTTATATTTTATCTCATAATCACATCTTAAACTTAAGTATAAACATATACACATATTTTCTAAAACATGTTAACTTATTTAAATGAATGTGGATATTTATATCATAGAGTTTACAATGATTTTGACAACTTTTATTCGATGAAAAGTATAAAATTCGAAAAACGAATTTCGGTCACATTTTTTATTTTTCTTCGAACTAAATATTTTTGTAAACAAATTTTGAAAACTATTTCACCATCATTATTTATTATTTAAAAGAGTTTTATTTTAATTATAAAATCTATTATTTGAATATCTAAAATTAATTAAGTATTCCCAAATTAAAGCGGTGAAATTCCGAGTCATTGCATGAGGGCGCTATTCAATACACAACAACTTAAATTAATACACGTTAGCTTGCGATTCATCACGATGGCTTGAACCAGCATGATTTATCAGTTATCATGATTGCTCCTTATCCATTCGATGGCCTGAATGATTATGATGGCTTGAACCATCGTGATGGATTTGATGGCCTGAATCATCGTGATGGCTTCGATGGCTTGAATCATCGCAATGGCTTGAATAATTTCCTCACGATGGCTTTATCATGTCTGTTTCACGATTGCTCTGATGGATGCCTCATAACGACTCTTGGCTCTTCATATCATGATATCTTTGTTAATTCTTCATGATAGCTCTTTTTTGTGTTACTTCATAATGGTGCCTATGTATTATCATTCACTCACGTCAACCTTTGATACTATCATGATGGCTTTATCAAGTTATTTCATGGCAACTTCATAATGGCCTTGATTTGTAATTTGTGGATGGAACACACTTACTATACTTGAACTTCTCACGATAACTCTCATTTGCCCTTTGAAGATGGCACGCAATGGCTATGATAACTTAACGCGATAGCTCTGTAAGTGTTACCATGATAACTCTGGAACTTGTCTCAATTGGTTCTAAACTCTTCATGATAATTACTTTGAGAAACTCTTCGTAATGGGCTTACCAATCTCCCGCAATGGCTTCAACTTGGCGCGATGACTCCCAATTGCACATGGTGGCTCTACTCTCCACTAGATGACCTTAAACTGTGACAACTTCCATTATACGCGATGACTCCTAATTGCACATGATGGCTTCCAATAGCATGTAGTGATTTCACTTCATTACTTGATGACTTTGAGTTATTCGTAACGGCTCCAGTTAGATGCGATGACTCCCAATGACATACAATGGCTTTTTGTTAATTAATCCTTTCTTGGGATTTTGGGTGTAACAAGATCTATTTTAAAAATGATTCAAAGTATAACAGAAATTAACTGCATAACAATCATACAGTTAATCACTAAAATTTTAAAATGTAGTTTTAAGGCTTAAAAATTCTTAAATTGATTACTAAAACAATGATAAACTACTTAAAACTGCATCTTTCAACTTCAATAAAATAGATCTATTTTAAATCAATATCAGATTATTAAAAGAAATTAACCGCATAATAGTTATGTAGTTAAAAAACTACATCTCCAAAATCAAACTTTAAGACATTAAAAATGTAAAAGCTATCAAAAAACAATATTAAACTATATCATAAATATATTTAAATCTATGTTTAAATATTAATATATATTTCTTGGCATCTAATTGTGCTTGAACTCGAGCAGCTGATGTTGCTTCTCTCTTCTTTTTTTCCCTCTTCTTTGCTTGCTGCTGCAATTTCTCCCTACTTATTGAGTTTCCTGTTTCATTCATTTTTTAGCGATCGACTACTATGCTAAGAGCATAAGTATTCTTTTTTACTTTTTATAACAATAGTAACAAGAACTCTTACGTTTGTGCTCAAATCATTATGGCTACTATTTTGTACACACATAAATTTAGATATTGAAAATTTGAAACTTAATGAACATGGTACTTACTCTAGCTCTTGCCGAGCTTTTTCATCAATTACACTATTAACACTCGATCCCTTTCGAGGTCTGCATGCCATAAGTTCCACCTCAAATATAAGAACAATACCACAGAAGAAGAAGCTACACCATTCTTTTGAAAATTCATATAAACAAGTATACAAGCAAACACAGCTCTTGTTGATTAGAGTTGAAACCTTTTTGAGGGAGTAAGAAGAATATAATTGATTGCATATAGTTACAAAGTTAATTATTATAACTCTTAAAGCATTTCTAACTTTTAAAAGTAATAAAAACTAAAAGCTACATTTTTCAAATGCAAAAAAATAAATATAATTTCAAGTTACATTAAAATATCCAATTTAATTGACTGCATACCATTACTCGGTTAATTACTGGATCTCTCAGAAGTAGCTTTAACCAAATCAAGATAATGTTAAAAGAGCATATTCATATGCGACTGGAACTGTATATCTCATACGCAGTTTTAACTGCATCAAAATGTTGTAGTTTTGATTGCATTACTAACATGCAACTATATGATATTGTGTACTAACATCTTTTTAAAGCATTTAAATTTGCACTAACTCGGCACAGTTTTAACTACGTCACTATGATGTAGTTAGAAATCACATCACTAATATGCAACTAAAACTGCATTAATATGATGTTGTATAACTAATCTTATTAATGTAGTTAAACAAGTGCTAATATGACATAATTCTAACTGCATCACCATGATGCAATTAAGTACTGCACTATTATGATGTAATGCATAATCCATAGTTTCGGCGTTTCTAGGTATAATTGTGTTTCCTTAATGTAGTTAAAACTGCATTTTCTTAATGTAGTTAAAAAGAAATAGCTAAATTAGTTAACTGTAGTTTTTGTTCTAGCTGCATTTTGTTAATATAGTAAAAATTACCATGCAAAATTATGATTTTAAAACTTTTATTTTTAGGTATCAAATTTGAATATCATTAGATAGTTATTAAATTTGTGATTTAATGGTGAAAACGATTTTTAATCTGATTAATCTATATAAAGTTACAGCATTTTAAAGATTGAATTTAAATGAGATAGCGGATGATGGTAGTTGTCTGGTGGTGTTAAAGGAATAGGGAGCTAACTTACAAAAAATTATAGATGCGGACCCGCTTTACATTTAAAACAACAAATATGAAGCAGAAGTTAATATTCATTTGTTGATTTAGAGGAGTTTAAAAGAAAAAAGTGCTTTTCATTTTTGTTGCTAAATATAGTAGCAGTTCTATTGGTTTTAGGCATCTCAAATATTATACCTAGACGACGATCACCTACTCTTGTAAGTTATCAAAGCAAGGGTACTCTTCTCTACCACATATGTGTTTAATATGTATCAACTTGCTAAAATGCATCCTCATCCACATAGAGAAGAGTGCCCTACCCTAGGTTGCGTTCAAAGACTCAGAAAATGCTAGTGGAAAAGTGGTAGCGGATTACGTCTACCTTAAGGTTTTAAGTCCGACATATCTATTACGTCTGCATTTACTTAGGAATCATTTGTCCGCTCTAAAATGGAGCGGTTGGGCAAGACGCAAGTGTTACGTCCGACGTAACTTCTCATAACTCCCACGTATTTTTTTATTCTCATACTCCTATTTATTTGGACTCCAACTCCACACTTCCTTCAAAGTTATAGTTCTATTCTTCTCTTCTTAAAATTACAACTATGGCTCCCACTACAACGGTCCTAGCAAAAAATAGACAATTTCCTGGAAAGTTGAACTATCCACTCTGTTCGTAAAAATATGTTCGGATGAGTCAACAAATTAGAAGAAGGCTAAAATCGGAGTTTATCATGAGATTAGTAAGAGATTCAACTCATGTAAAAGGACTTCTCAATTGCTAGATGCAATGGCCGCCAAAAAAAACATGATAGTAACTAAAAAGACTTCATCAAGCGGGAGAAACTAAGAAACAAAACTGAAGCAGGCTGGGACGGTCAGAGAAATATTGTTGCTAGCGACAACAATTAATGGCCGTATCAAGCCGTGGTATTTAACATTTATTTAAATTTTTTGCTAATTTATTATCCACTTTTCTTGTTGGTTGTTTAAGATTTTTTTAACTTTTTCGGACATCAAAAATATAGTTCTTAAATGGAGAAATGCTCCTATACATCAGTAATATTTGGAGCAAATATGCAGAAATGCTGCTATCGAAAAACATGTCACCCTATCCACTCAGGTTGATTTTCCTACTATTGAAACTGAGGATGGAGTACAATATGATTTTCAAATCACTGCATTAAATCCTACCCCAGATAATGTTTGGGAAGATGAGCCCACCCCTCAAAAGTGGAGTGATCCTTTGGGCTCCCAAGCCTTCTAGCCATTTCAACCCTCCTAATCGGATGAATTTGCTCAAGCTGACCTCTACGCCAATGTTGGTGTTGATGTGGACAGCCTTCTTCAGTTCGTCACTCTACCACTGCCATTTTGTTGCTTGTTCCGGCTAAAGATGGCACAACATATGTTTTATAAATATGTCCACAAGACGGTGGAAATGATGGAATGAAGAACACGCTTCATGTCATCAAGTTCTTTTAAACGTAGCGATATTCCTCAATAAGGAGATGGTGAATTGTTTGAAGCTCTAGCTATAACAACCCGTCTCGAAACACACCTAAATTCTGACCTAGAAAAGGCCCATCAGAACTTAGACCTATTCCAAAGCAGGCAGTTGATTGGTAATATGAAAAATACATAGAGCTATTTATCTACACATTCAGAAACTCACAGCGGAAGGATAAAATATAATATCAAAATAGTATCCATTTTATATAAAATTCAAATGTCATTAAAACACAACACAATACCATAAACAATCGTCAACTATCCGAAGTATAGTATTCCAAAGTTACAACATCATTTAATGGGTACATCAGAAATAAAGGAAATAACACAAGTAGATAAATAGCAACAACCACAAGTCTGCGTCTCCGCCTCCACCTCCGAAAATCTGCATCAACATCTCTAACCTATGTTATAATGAAGAGGGAATCAGACCAACCATGTCTGGTGAATAAAATCTCGAGGCTTTTTATAATAGTACTTGGGTAGTATAATTTAAATAAGAATATGTCTTACATATCTTAACCATATTATAAGTTTTCTAACCATAACCCCTAAGGCTTTTCCGATCCATTATTCTTTCAACCCAAAAACCCATATCGATCTTCAATAATGTCTTAACAATGAAAGAGATAGTAACCAAGCAACTTAATACCTTTTTAATATAAGTTAGGCAGATTTTGACCATTTAACACCTCATTTAAGACAGGTCCCCGTCATTTACTACCTATCCCAAGGCAGACTCCTCTCTTGTACTATCTAGTTGACATTGCACGGAATCTCTTCAGGCCACTTACTACTTCAAATCTAAACCGGACCCTCTTTGAGATATCCTCTACCGTGCCTAACCATTTACCCTGACTATTTAATACTTCTATTATAGGGAAGAGGCGGGCCCTCGGCCAACCACTTACTACCTTTAATTGCCTAAGCAGGTCCTTCGTATTATGAACCGTAACCCATTTGTGACGCCTCACATTAGTCCGACTATTCGTAGGTACATGCAGCCAGATTAACTAGGCCTCGCATCCCTATAACTTAGTCATAATCTAAAACGCTTTCTTCATATATTATCCCACATCTCACCGCATTATAAATCAAGGCCTTATAAAAAAACTCTTATTTCGCCTTTACAATTAATTACTTTCATAAAGGGGATTTAATAATAATTAATATTATATTAACTACGCAACTAATATGTTATAATTATATGTTATTTATGCCAATACTCACACACACATCTAAAATAAGCATATGAAGATTGTGCCCTAAATTAACATTTAAAAGTTAAAACTTCAAATTTATACAAGTTCAATTCCATATCAAAAAATATTTCATATATCCAATACCCATAATTAAATCAACGGGCTTGTATAAAATAGAATCCATAACCAACTTATTTTATACTAAAATAACGAAATCAATCATTAACAAAAACTTACAATTAAAATAATTTTATGCTTTATTTAACTTCTTTGTATAAAATTAAAAAAAGAATTTCTATTTAAATTGCGAAAATAGGCTGTGTAAACTACGAATAAAAGAATTCATACCTTACATACTATTTCCAATTTATTATTTTCAAAACCCTTAATCAGATCCAAAGAAAAAGATAAGAAGTGGAACAGAAATGTAAAACATTAAATTGCAATACTTATACAATTCCATTATTTTAATAAAGAATAACTGAGATTCCAACTTAAGAACTGACATTTTTATTTAGGGAAATTTTAGGGTTTAGTGTGATGTTTGCATAAACAAAATTCCCCAAATACATATATCAGATCCAAGTTATACTATACAATTACTAAAATAGGAACAACTAAGATTTCCACTCACAAAAAGGTCCTTAGCACTTCCTTCTAGATTTGTTTACGTCCGCATAAATCTCTTTCTAGATCTCTTCCTATCGAAATATACAACAAGTAGGTTGTATATATATTAGATTTAAAATGTCAGGGAACGAAGGAGAATAGAATTAAAAATTGAATATTAAAACCTAAAATTTCTTACCTGAAACCTTGAAGAATTTCTAAATCTTGAAGAAGAAAGAAACCGACAGAACTTCTTTTGATTTCCAAAATAATTTGTGAATAAAAGTGAGGAGGTTAGACTCTTATTTGTAGTGGTTAGAAAGCACCAGAACCGTCAGATTTAAGTCGGCTTAAAATAATAAAAATATGGACGTTCAAATGCAAAAACCCTTAGCCACCGCCAACACTCACCCGATCGATCGGTCTACCCTAGGCAGTCGATTGTTAGCGGTCGACCGGTCCTAGGGAGCGGTCGACCGGTTCATTTATTTTCGAAACCGTTTAGTTTTTGCCGTTGTGAATTTATTTAATTCCTTGATTAACTTTTAATGTTTACTTAACCCCGAAGATTACTTTTTGAATTCAAATTTAAGAATTATTTATTTATTTGAATTTGAATTCCATTTAAATTATTTTGAATCTGGAAACTTCAAACACCCTTAACTTTTCCATTTGGGCTTCGTTTTCAAAACATTATATATGGAAATTGATCAGAAAATCGCCATAAATGCAACTACATAACTTTCATGGTTAAATTATGACTATTATAAAATTTCTATTTTTAGCCTTATTATTAATTAATTCCTTTCTTATTAGTTAATTTTTTATTAATTTTTACGGAGTGTTACACTAGCATACCATGAACGATGTATGAAGTTAGGCTAGTATAGCATTACCGAGATTACAAAATTGTCCCTTGATTAGAATTTTCAAAGAGGTATGAATGATGTGATGGAACTGGGCGAGTGGGTAAATTGGGTGGCCATCATGTAAATTGGATAAACTTTAAAAAGATTCCCATTTTAGATATTTATTAGGTTTATGAAGTCTGAATTTATTATTACATCTAATCTAATATGTTCAAATAAAAAACTAATTTTATTTAAATTTTTTAATTTGTTCAAATGACAGATTTGACCAAATTTGTATTTGGTATGTTCGTAAGTATATCCAAATATACTCAAGTGTATATAGTGCAAGTGTAACTTTTCATATCACGTACATAGTTAATGTCTATGTGTATAGGTGTTGGGATTTACACAATAACAGACACACTTGCCCTTTATATATGCATTAACTGTCCAAAAATTTGCTTGCAAATATATGTATGGGTGTGTGTGCACGTGTGTGTATATATATAAAGATTTTTATATTAAATCCCTTAACAAATCTAAGTTGAATTTACCAAATCAACAAATCTAAATTCAAATTTTTTTTCCAAAACATCAAGTTATTTGATTTATTCAAACAACAAAATAGATCTATAATAATTAAAAAAGGTATTTTGTAAATATATTGCGTGTGTATTCTTTTGCCAAATAAACAACTTTTCATTTTTTTACCTTTTGTTCAATTGATATGGTTTATTTTGCGATAAAATTAACGATTAAAAGTCAAATGTGAATATAATAGCTAAATTAACATCTTGACCTAAAATGAAAGATTAATTTTTTAATAAAAAAGAAACAGTTACGGAACGATGTTAATTTATGTGGGTTTGTACATCAAAATAGATCTCCTTTATATATATATATATATATATATATATATATATATATATTCTTTTGCCAAAAAGACAACCTTTTATTTTTTCCCTTTCGTCCAACTGATATGGTTTATTTTGCAACAAAATTAATGATTAAAAATTAAATGTGAATATAATTGTTAAATTAACATCCTGACTTGAAATGAAAGATTAATTTTTTAATCAAGAAGAAACACTTTACTGAACAAAACTAGGATGTTAATTTATGTGGGTTTATACATCAAAATGTATCTCCTCTAATAATATATATATATATATATATATATATATATAGTTTTTTGTCAAACCATTTATTGTAAAATTGTTTACAGACTAATTTTAATATATACACACATATGCGTGTGTGTGTATGTATATATTTGTGTGTGCACGCATGTACATACATATGTGCATGTGTTTTGAAATAGAAAACTAATTATGAAACAATGGAAATTAGCATTGATATTTAGCTAAATAAATATATACATATAAAATGAAAAATGAAAAATTAGCTATTAGATCTAGATCTACAACAACATCAACACAGTAGAATATTAATATTGTCATAAAAATATTTAACATCTAATGTCTTCTCATGGCACCGTGCCCCTGTCCCTTACCCATCCGTCCCTTCCCTTTGTACCTCCAACTGTTCGTTCCTAGGCCTGTCAATGGTACGGGCTTCGGCCCGGGCCCGGCCCGAACCCGCCCTATTTATGCGGGTACGGGTTTTGCCTTTTACTACCCAAGCCCGACTCAGGCCCGATCCGGGTCGGGTACGGTTTTATCAAAACCCGGCCCGATTGGCCCGACCCGACTATTAGTTTTTCGTCGTATCAAAACATGAATGTGTATGTTATTTATTTACCATTTTGTTTGTTTACATGTAGATGTTTTTGCATACTTTTGTTATGAGCTTGACTACATCACCGTCCAATTTATATGTTAACATTGTTTGTATACAAATTTTACCGAAGTTGCAGTTTTAAAATATAGTTTTAACATAAATATTCTGAGTTAGGTATATAGTTATTACCCAGCGGGCTTAAAAAGCCCGACGGGCCGGGCTCAGATATTGGGTTGAAATACCCTGCGGGTTCGGGCCAGGCTCGGGTTTTAATTTTTTTAATTGGAATCGGGTCCGGGTTTTATAATACCCGGACCGAATCCTGCCCATTGACAGGCCTATTCGTTCCATTATTACCTCTTCTACCTCTATCCGACCCATCTCCCCCTGTCTCTCCTCCCCCGCTTCCTCCCGACCTGTTTCCTTCTTTGATCCCTGTCCACTCTGTTCCATCTTCTTCAGCTATCCCTCCTTATTTGACTCCTTCTCTGCTCCTCTCCTATCAATCCTCCTCTTGCTGTCTCTAAATGTTCTTCACTTTTCAACTCTAAACATAGAAACGCTGGTATCTAATCTCATGTTCATTTTGACAATATCCACAATGGTTCTGCTCTTGCTTCTCCCCCTGAAGTAATCAATGTAGGAATCAAATCATGGTCTGGATGGCTTGTTGGTTTCTTCCTTGGTGATGCCGTCAACTTTATGGTAGTCAAATCCCATCTTGCAAGGATCTGGAAACTTAAAGGTTTGTATGAGATGTTACCAGACAGGAAGAATTATTACTTCTCATTTTCATGTGAAGAGGACATATTGAAGGTCTTAAAAATGGATCCCACCTTTATCTAAGGCCAGATGTTTATTATATCTTCTTGGAGTCCTAGTTTTGATTCAACCAATCAAAAATCAAAAGCAATCCGGTATGGGTTCATCTATATAATATTCCATTAATGGCTTGGACATTAATTGGAATTAATTGGCTATGTTTTCACCTAGGCAAATTGATCTGTTATGATGAAAATAAAGAAATAATGAAGAGATTTGAGTACGCAAAATGTTTGATAGAGATCTCTTCAAACAAGGAATCGCTTGATTTTATAATTGTAGGTAATGAATTTTGTGAAAAAGTTCAAGTTGAATACTCTTGCGCCCATTAATTTGTACACACTGTAAGATGTTCGACCATACTACTTTTAATTGTAAGTTGAATTCTGGTGATTTGGATGGTGAATTTAAAGGAAATGATACAGTGAAAGGTAAATATGTTGAATCTGGACCTGTTAAAGAAGTTGCTGAGAATGTTAAGAATGCTTCAACTCAAAAAAATTCTAAGTTTGTGGAAGTTAAAAGAAAACTGAAAAAGCAACAAATGACTTGGAGAAAGATTACGCAGGACAAATCTGATAAGGCAAAAGTTTCAAAGAATAATACCATACAAGCACTATTGTTGAAAGCTCTGAAGAAGTGCAAAAGGTTATTTCTACATCTATCCCTTTTGTCTTAAATACTGAACAGTACTATAAAGTGGAGATGCATGATAAATACCCTGATCAATGTAATATTATTGCTGATTCTGGGAAATCTATACTTGAGGATATGTCTAACCTCTAGTTCAATAAATTTACTGCACTTAAGGGGTTGAAGGATGGTGAATTAATTAACACTGTTGATCTAGATGCATGCATTGATACTACAGATAAATCTGCCCATAATAATATACATGTCCTTATTGGTCAATTTCAGCCCTCTTATGCAACTACTACTGTTCTCGACCCTAATCCTACTTTCAATTCAATCTCTAATCCTAACTTACAATCTTCTAATACCCTTTCAGCATCAAATGTTACTTAACCTGAATATTGCCTCATACACCCTCTTGTACCACTGACATGCACATAGTATTCCAAAATTTACAGCAACCATCCACTTCACAATATCATTCAACCACTTAAACAGATCCCTCATTATCAATTCTATAATCCCCGTACTCCTCTATAAAACCTCCTGATCATATCCTCATCATCTAAATGACCCTTCAGTTTCATTACATTCCATTGAAACCACTAAATCTTCAAAAAGAAGAGGTAGACCAAAGAAATTTATCTCCTACTCTTCTCTGCCTTCTGATCTTGACAAAGGAAAGAAATTTTCTATTGATCAAGCTAGCTTAAAACTCCTTGAAATCTTTTCTCTTGCACCTAGTGTTAAAACCAAATCTACTTCCAAATTATTGTTCCTTTAATGCTTGACAACATAGGCTATTGGAACGTAAGAGGTGCCCACTCTTATGACAAGCATATTTAAATAAAGAATCTTCTTCATGTTCACAAAATTTAACTTCTAGTTATCTCTGAAACAAAGCTTAACTATGATCTCTCTTTGGAAATTGCTCATTTTATCAATCCAAACTAGTCAATTATTCACAATCTTGCCGAAGCCCCATATGGTCGATTGCTTATCATATGGAAGCATTTTCTCTATTTCTCCTCTCTTAGTTCATAGGCAATTAATCCATACTTTAATCACTCACATTCCATCCAATTGCTCCTTCCATCTCACCTCAATATATGCTGAAGATAATCATAGACAAGTAATGCTTGATCTGATTCCAGCTCTTAATCCTTTATTCTTCGCATGGATATGCTTTGGAGTTTGGAATTATATGCAATTTGCTTAGGACAAATCAGGTGGAACTCCACTTTCATATCAATCAACCAAACCTCTCTACAACTGCATTCACCATTCAAATCTTATTCCAATTAGCTCACTAGTTTTTTTTATTAATTTGGAACAACAGTAATAGAAATGGCAACAAAACTTTCTACAAGCTTGATAGAGCCTATCACAACATAGAATCCATATCCACATGGCCTAATTGTTGCTCATTTTCCTAACCCTTCATTATCTGACCACTCCCTAATTATTTTGGATTGGAGTAAAGTTGCAATTCCTTATTTTCATTTTTTAATTTATGGACTAACCATCCGGACTTTTAAAAAATATTATGGATTCTTGGAATATTACTCAATAAGGTAACCCTATGTACATTTTGCAGGCTAAATTAAGGAAGTTAAAAGGCACATTAAAAGATTGAGCTCATAAGAATTATGGTGATGGTACTAGACTCTCCTCCAGCTTAAGAATCCTCCTTTCAAATGTTCAATCTCCCTGCTGATAAATCCCTTTGATATTTCTCTATCCAATGAAGAACATAATCTAAAAGATACTCTTAGGAAGGCTATTCAGGAAGAAGGCAAAATGGCTACGTAGAAAGTTAAAGACCATTAGGATAAACATGGAGACAGAAATTCTTCATACTTCCATAAATCTCTAAAGATAAAGCAGGCAGGTAAAAACATTTGGTCCATATAAGACAAGAATAACCAGTACTATGATAATCCTGAATCTATTCAAGGTGCATTTCTAGATTAGTTTAAAGGTATTCTTGCTAACCCTAATCCCATTATCCCAACCTTGTTTTCCTTGTCCCAATTCAACTTGCCTACAATTTCTGAAGTTTCAAACTAGTCTCTTATTTCTGAAGTTACTTCTCTTGAAATAAACAAGCTATATTTTCTATGAACTCCTCTAGTTCTCCTAGTCCTAATGATCTAATGCTTTCTTTTATAAATATGCTTGGGAAATTATTGGTGAGGATGTCATCAAAGCAATTAATTTTTTTTTCAAAAGCAATAAAATGCTTTCTAGCTTAACTCTATAAAATTGGCTTTGATCCCTAAATCTCTTCAATCAACCAGTGTTACTCAATTTCATCCTATAGCATGTTGTAATGTTATTTAAAAACGCATTTCAAAAATTATGGCCAACAGAATGAAATAGTCTCTATCTCCTATTATCTCTCCAGACCAGAATGCCTTCCTCCCTGCCAGAAATATTATTGACAATATCCTTCTGTCTTAGGAATTAATAAGAGGTTACTCTAGGAAAAACATATCTCCTAGATGTTTACTTAAGCTAGATATCCAACAGGCATTTGATACAATTCAATGGAAGTCTATCATCAACATTCTTCATGCTATAAACTTTCCCTTCTATTCTGTTAGCATACTGTTTGGCCTTTTATCTGTTTGGCCTTTTATCTGTTTTCTATCTATATAAACCTATCTCTGTAACCCTAATATAATCAATCTTCTTGCTCAGCCGTCTTGCTGAATAATATGAATTATCTTCTTCTTCTTCTTACTTGATTTTATAAACGTTTTACAAACGTTAACATGGTATCAGAGCAAGGTTCCTGTTTTTTCCTCGTCGCTGCCTCAACCTGAAACCCTAGCCTGCTTCAGCCCGAAACCCTAGCCTCATCGTCGAGCTCTCAGCCTGAAACCCTAGCCTCGTTGCCCCTTGCCTCAGCCCCAGCCTCTGCCGCTGCCTCAGGCTCGTCGCCCCTCGCATCAGCCCCAGCCTCTGCCGCTGCCGCCCTCATCCCAGCCCCACAGCCGATCTCCCTAGCCCCAACCCCAGCCCCTGCCGCCCTCGTCTTGCTTCAGCCCAAGCCCCGATCAGCCCCAAGGCCCCACAGCCCCAGCCCCTGCCGACCTCGTCCCTGCAGCCCTTGTCCCCACCTAAACCCTAGCACACTGAAACCCTACCCTTGTCTCGAAACCCTAGTTCCCCGAAACCCTAGCCCAATTGATACCAGTCTCGACCTGAAACAGTTGCTGACTTCAAAATATTGCAGGAGGTGATGATTCATTACAGGCTATTAGTGTTCGTTTAGATGGAAAAAACTATTCTTATTGGAGTTATGTCATGAAAAATTTTCTGAAAGGAAAACAGATGTGGGGATATATTTCTGGTGTTATTGTGGCTCCTGAAACTACTAATGTTGAATCAATGGAGAAATGGGATACCAACAATTCAAAGATCATTACTTGGATTAATAATTCCGTTGAGAATAAAATTGGTATGCAATTGGCTAAGTATAATACTGCTAAGCAAGTCTGGGACTATTTGGAGCGACTTTGTGTGCGCTCTAACTTTGCCATTCAATATCAATTAGAGGCTGATATTCGGTCATTGTCTCAGAATGATCGAAATATTCAAGATTTTTATTCTGAAATTACTGCTCTTTGGGATCAATTGGCTATGACTGAGGATGCTGAGCTTAGGTCATTTACTCCATATACTGCTCGTAGGGACGCACAACGTCTTATTCAATTG
The DNA here is from genome assembly GCA_030737815.1 of Allium fistulosum. Taxonomy (NCBI): domain Eukaryota; kingdom Viridiplantae; phylum Streptophyta; class Magnoliopsida; order Asparagales; family Amaryllidaceae; genus Allium; species Allium fistulosum. The sequence goes on along the minus strand of CM060904.1, from coordinate 409,198,563 downwards.
TTGATGGCTCTTCGACCAGAGTATGAGCATTGTCGTGCGTCCATCCTACATCGCACTCCTTTATCTTATGTTGACTCTGTTCTACATGAATTGTTAGCTGAAGAAACTCGCTTGAAGTCTCAAACTGAGAAAGTTGCACAGACCTCTTCTGCATCTGTTCTTGCTACGAGGATTTTACCAATCCCGTCTCAACTTAACAAAATAAATTTCAAGAATGGTCGTGATTGTAATTACTGTAAACAACCAGGCCATTGGAAAAATCAATGTCCTGAATTATTAGCTCGTCAAAAAAATCAAAAGCAAGGTGATAGATCACAACAGCAACAACGTGGTAGCCAACAACAGTCCTTCTCTACTGCACAAGGATATGGATAGTCACGTGGTAGTTCCCAGCCTAAGACTGCTGCATTGGTACATCCTTCTGGTGAATCAGGTGTGGACTCCTCTATGGACTCTCTTGCAGAACAATTTCAGAAGTTCCTTGCTAGCCAGTCTTTGTCTCAAAACATGACTGCTCCTCAGTCTCAGCATTTTGCCATGTCAGCTCCCTCCATATCAGGTTTGAATTCTCCTTTGTGGATTTTGGATTCTGGTGCTTCATATCATATGTCCCATGATTGTTCATCATTTATATCTATGTCTTTTGGTTCTCGCTCACCTTCTATTTCGACTGCTGATGGCACACCTTTGCCATTAACAGGAATCGGTACAATTCAAACCACACACGTTTCCCTCTCAAATGTTTATTGCATTCCTAAATTAACTATGAACCTTGTGTCGGTCGGACAACTTTGTGATCTTGGATATCTTGTTCACTTTTCTTCTACCACTTGCTCTGTGCAGGATCCCAACTCCAAGAAGGTGATTGGGACAGGCCGTAGGCAGGGCGGTCTCTATGTTTTGGATGACTTACACATTCCAAGTCATGCCGCTGCTGCCAGTATTGACTTTTCTTCTTTTCATTTAACTCCATTGTCTTCTAAGTTTTATTTGTGGCATTCTAGACTTGGTCATATTTCAAGCTCTCGTCTTAATTTTTTATGTAATTCTGGTATTTTGGGAGACTTACGTTCTCATGATATTTCAGATTGTAGTGGTTGTAAACTTGGAAAATTTTCTGCTTTACCCTTTAATCAAAGTCTTTCTACTTCTACTGCACCTTTTGATTTAGTTCACTCTGATGTTTGGGGTCCAGCACCCATCCCCACAAAAGGTGGGTGCAGATATTATGTCTCTTTTATCGATGACTATACTCGTTATTGTTGGGTTTTTCTGATGAAACGTCGTTCTGAGTTTATTGATATATATACTGCCTTTCAAGCATATGTTAAAACACAACACTCTGCTATTGTTAAATGCTTTCGTTCTGATTTAGGGGGGAATATACTAAGGGAGACCTTTCTAACATATTCACGGCTGATGGTACTTTGCATCAGTCTTTCTGCACTGATACCCCACAACAAAATGGTGTTGCTGAAAGAAAACATAGACACATTGTTGAAACTGCCCATTCTATGATTCTTTCAGCTAGTGTTCCAAAAGAATTTTGGGGAGAAGCTGTTCTTACTTCCGTTTATCTTATTAATAAAATCCCAATTTCTCATAATTCTGGTATTTCTCCTCATGCCAAGTTGTTCGGTCAAACTCCCGATTACTCACACCTAAAAGTGTTTGGTTCCACTTGTTTTGTTCTTCGTCCGCACGTAGAGCGTACAAAATTACCTTCGCGTGTTGCTATATGTGTTTTTCTTGGGTATGGTATTGGACAAAAAGGCTATCGTTGTTATGATCCTTCTTCAAATAAACTATATGTTTCTCGTCATGTTTCCTTTATTGAGCATATTCCCTTCTACTCTATTCCAGCTAGTCCTCATAATATGACTAAGTCTGATCTTATTCACATTGATCCATTTCCTGCTGATAACCCCTCTGATTCACCACTCATTACCATTGAAACACCGTCATCCACACACTCTGTTCCTCCTCCTTCTGCAGGTGACACTTTATCTCCTGCTACTACGACTGTTCAAACACCTCCTGTGATGACAGATCCTATTCAACCTCGCTATCCCACTCGCACACGTAAATCTACTCAACTATCAGATTTTGCTTACTCTTGTTACTCTCGGGCCTTTGCTTCATTTCTTGTTTCCATTGACACTTTCTATGAGCCTTCTTCTTACTCGGGGGCTATTCGTTCTCCTGTGTGGCAACGTGCTATGTCTGAGGAAATGTCTGGTTTAGACAAAACTGGTACCTGGGATCTTGTATATCTTCCTACTGGGAAGAAAACTATTGGTTGTCGATGGGTATATAAGATTAAAACCAAGTCAGATGGTTCTATTGAGCGATACAAAGCTCGTTTAGTTGCTAAAGGATTTGCCCAAGAGTATGGCATGGATTATGAGGAGACATTTGCTCCTGTGGCTAAGATGACATCTGTTCGGGTTCTTATTGCTGTTGCGTCCAGTCGTAAGTGGGACATCTCTCAAATGGATGTTAAAAATGCTTTTCTTAATGGAGATCTTAAGGAAGAAGTTTACATGGTTGCTCCACCTGGCGTTTCTCATGCTCCAGGTCAGGTTTGCAGGCTTAAGAAAGCTCTATATGGTCTTAAGCAAGCACCTCGTGCTTGGTATGAGAGATTTTCGAATGTTGTTACATCACTTGGTTTTACCTCTAGTCCCCATGATTCAGCACTTTTTGTCAGATTAACTTCTGCAGGCCGTATTCTTCTTCTACTATATGTAGATGATATGATCATTACAGGTGATGACAGTAATGGTATTATGAGCATTAAAGCCACATTGTCTCGTTGTTTTGATATGAAGGATTTGGGTCATCTACGTTACTTTTTAGGCATTGAAGTAGCTTCCTCAGAAAAAGGCTATCTTCTTTCCCAATCCAAATACGCCACTGACATTATTCATCGTGCTGGTCTTACTAATACACGTCATGTTGATTCACCACTTGAGGTAAATGCCCGATATACTCCAACAGATGGAAGTTCTCTTTCTGATCCCACTTTATACCGTTTTATTGTTGGTTGCCTTGTATATCTGACCATCACTCGTCCAGATATTGCCTATGCTGTTCACATTGTTAGCCAGTTCGTATCTTCCCCTACCTCTGTTCATTGGGCTGCTGTTATGCGCATTCTTCGTTACTTGCAAGGAACACTTTATTAGAGTCTTTTGTTTCCATCGACCTCATCTTTGGAGCTTCGTGCTTTCTCTGATGCAGATTGGGCTGGTGATTCAACGGATAGAAAATCCACAACTGGCTTTTGCATATTTTTAGGTGATTCCCTTATTTCGTGGAAGAGCAAGAAATAAGATGTTGTTTCTCGGTCTTCTACTGAGGCAGAGTATCGTGCTATGGCCTCCACTACATCTGAGATCATTTGGTTACGCTGGCTATTGGAAGATATGGGTGTTTCGATTTCCTCTCCCACTCCTATGTATTGTGACAATAAGAGTGCTATTCAAATTGCTCACAATACTGTTTTTCATGAGCGCACCAAACATATTGAGATTGACTGTCATTTCACTCGGTATCACTTGCTGCATGGAACCATTTCTATGCCTTTTACTTCGTCATCAACGCAACTTGCAGATTTCTTCACGAAGGCTCACACTATCGAACGTCATAGATTTTTCATTGGCAAACTCTCGATGCTTCTTGTTGTACCATCGCGTGTTTGAGGGGGGATGTTAACATACTGTTTGGCCTTTTATCTATTTGGCCTTTTATCTGTTTTCTATCTATATAAACATATCTCTGTAACCCTAATGTAATCAATCTTCCTGACCTAGATTTATACATTATTTCTACAGCATTCTTCTCCTTGTCCTTTAATGGTAGCACCTTTGATTATTTTATGAGTACTCAGGGTATTAGGCAGGGGGATCCCGTCTCCTCCTATCTTTTTATTGATGAGAACTCAATAATATGATCAATAAGGCTGTATTTAATTGACTTACATCCTATGTGTAAATCCCCTATGATTTCTTCTCTGATGTTTGGTGACGACCTTATACTATTCAGTAAGCCTAATGCCAAGTCCACTGTTTCCTGCTTTAAACCCCTAGATTGTTTCTTCAGTATCACTAGTCCATCTATTAATAAAGCAAAATCCAATATTCTGATTGATAGTATCCCTGAATCCGTAAAAACTTTCCTTCTTAACTTATCATCACTTTCATCTCTCCATATTAATGATAATTATCTTGGAGCCCCTCTTCTTACTTAAAGAATTTCTACTGGACAATGCCTTCCTTTGTATGATAAAGTTATAAGCAAGTTATCTTCCTAGCCTTCTTCAAAATTATCCCTTACTGGCAGATTGATTCTACTGAAATCTATTGCCACCTCTATGTGTTTATACTATGTTTATATTTATATCATGCCATTTAAACTAATAAACATGATTAATTATACTATTAATCACTTTATATGGCATGGCAATCCTCATTTAAACAAGTTAATCCCTATTTCTTCCAAGAAAATAGCTCTACCATATGAATACAGTGGTCTGGGCATTACGAACATCAAAACTTGGAATAAAACTACCTATTCTTCCGTCATAAATAAACTGCCATCAAACTCTCCAAATCTTTGGGCTTACTGGACCAGGTTTAACTCAATTAAGAAAAATCATTTTTGGACTATGCAGTCCTCAATTGACTGCAGCTGGACTTGGAGAAGTATATTGAAACTACGAGACTCTTTCCTTCCATTTTTCCAGTGCCTCATATCTCATACTTCAAAAGTTTCCTTTTGGCATGACCCTTGGTCAGTAGAAGGGTTTATTTTATCATGCATTATTGATAAAAATCTCAAACATCTCTCTGGAGTTCCTGAATCTACTAAAGCTTATAGATTTTTCAATGGTAATAGATTGATGTTGCCATACTCTACTCCTGTTATTATCAGATTTGCTTAGTCCACTGTTGATGGTTTATATTATGACTTATCTTAAATTTCTACTTAGTGGTGTGACAAAGTTCACTCAGTGTCATTAGTTCACAAAGCTATTTCAGGTTACAATTCAATGCAAATTTTTCCTTAGAAATGGACAGTTGATTCTAATCCCAAAAAGAATGTGTTGTTATGGAAAGTCATTTACAATGTCGTTCATACCCAAGGCAACTTACTACATAAAGGAATGTTACACAATTCTTCTTATTTATTACTAGTAAAAATTGCACGCACGTGCATCCGATAGCTTTGGTGGTTACAATATTTTTATCTCAAAAAGTTACGTTGATGGTGTCAGATGCAAATTTAGTGAAATTATGTTTAGGAGTGCTTGGAAAGGGGATGGGGGTGGAGGTTGTAAACGGATGGTAAAATTTCGTTGGTGGACATAGGACATTTTCGGAATTTCAAAAAGACGCGGTTGAAATTTTATTAATTGAATTCTCATTATTAATAATAGAGATGTTGCAGCAGCCCTGAAAGCACAAGCCATGTATTCTTATCTTGTCATTTTACTTTCTTCATTTGGTCCGGATTGCTTCGAGTATCGAATTTACATAACCCCTCTGCTGATTCAAAACTTGTATAGTACTACATAGTTAAGGCTACGAGATGGAGAAACCATGAAGACAAGCTCCTACTTAGGGTTTTAAAGAAAATTGTGTATGTTATTTAGACTAAGAGAAACATTAGGCTTTTCCAAGGGAAGAGGAATTCAGAGGGCATGTTACTTCAGCAGCTTTCTAGCTTATTTAGGAGCTAAATATGAAAACTTAATAATTCATTCATTTGAATTAGTCGATTTTCTAATTTTGGGTATTTTATTTGTTGTGATTTTGTTTTAAGTAGTTAAGGCAATTTGGCCTTACTCCTATATTCCTTGTAACATTACTTTTCTAAGTAATAAAAGTGGATGGCCCACTAAAAAACCAACTGGCCTTGCTAGAAAAAAAATTAAAATAAGGATTAACAATCAAAATCATTGTTATTAGTTTCGAATCCAATTCAAATCAACAAATTCATAAAAAGTTTAGATCTTGACATGTTTAAATTAAAAGTGGACAACAAATATGTATACAAATTCATTATAGCAACTAAATGGCTAGATCTACATCATCATAATGAAAAGATATATAATAGAATGTGTTAAACCTTATTGATGCTGCCCTTTAATGCACCTTGATTGAAAAAGTTTCTTCTAAATTTGAAATCCCAGCTTCTAGCTTTGAAAGAGAAGAAGAACAACCTTTTATTTGTTTGAATCAAACAAATGCCATTAATTTATTTATTTTGCTTTGAGATTTCTACCAGAAATGATGCAAGTGGAAGATAGAGGCTAGGGTTTGATACAGAGAGTCATTCAGAGAGGAAATGAGGAGTTAAGTATTGTATTTATTGAGGGAATATAATATTATTACCTTAATTCCTAAACCCCTTTCATTCATATTTTAGATCCAACCATTGGATTTTCAAACCCCTTTGCAGATTCCATGGCTACCCATGATAGGGCTGGATGGACTCTTCAGATGTTCAAAAAGTTTAGCAATTGATTATTTTAGATCAAATTCAAACGTGTATCGATATAGTATATCGATCAATACGTATATAACTTTTATATATGCACCCAATTAATTACTAATGGCTCTTAGAAAATACTAGTGGCAACCAATGCATAAAGTTAAAAAATAATTAATATTTCATACATATTAATTTAGTTAATTTATAAATCAATGAAATCATGTGGTATATCGAAGAATTTATCAGTGACTCATAGGTATAGATTTAGTCAGCGATTCATGTCAAATAATTTGAATATTAAAATACACGCTTCATCTTAGCTAATGGTGTGGCAGTTTGGTTAAATCTATCACTTATACATCTTTTTTGGTAAAATCCAATTTACCCTTTTAAGCAGTAACATTCAGTAATGATTATTTGCATCAATTCTCTTCGTCAACACTATATCACTTTAGGACTTATGGAATTTGGTTTCGCTCAAAATTTATCATCCACATTCAATTTGGTTAGTCTATAAACAAAGTCCTTGATTCAAACAATCGTACTGCTCTATACAAAGACTTTGACTTTGAGTTGACTACAGTTGACCATGATACTAACCTCATATAACCAAGGAGATGAAGTCGCTATTGAATAGCGTTCCATTTCCAATGCCTCAACTTAGACCCAACTAAAGTCTTTTAATGGATGACATGCCACTATTTAACTATAATCAAGTGGAGTATCCATAATAAAGTTCATCAGTATTCTCAAGTTGAGAGAAATGTGCAACGTTATCACTTTGAGATTTCCTATTTTACCTAGGTTATTATTAACTAGCAGGAAACTCTCGAATGATTTATTCCATAATTATCCAGTAATTATCAGTTCATTACCCCTTGATGTCCCCAACAACCACGAGTATTACACTGCCTAATATTTGGAGAACGTTATGTATTCTGGTCTCAACCAATGCATTGATATCCTTTCTCAAAATATCTTGACTAGGAATATTATAAATCATATGTTATTTTATTTTTATTTTATGATAATTTTCTCATACTTACTACTCCTCATAATTATTATCACATAACACATCATTTAAGGAATTTTTGTTTTAATATACTTTAAATTATTTATTTAATTAATTATATCACTATATAACAAAGTATACTAAGGAAATTAATTACCTCCATTATGAACAAGATTAGTTATACAGTTAGATATATGTGACAATTACATAATTGCCACTAGGGTGTACCCCTAACTCTCTTGATCTCCCACTTACTTTTGTAGTCGATTATGGAATCTTATTCCTACAATATGGAATATATTTTTCAAAGTTGATTGAGTTAGTTCCTTATTGAACATGTATGCTATGTTATATTAATTATCAATTCTATCAATTAACCCTCTCCTTCGTTGATAAACAGCCTTTATCATGTAGAACTTTTTGAAGTATGTTTCTCGACTTCTAGCGAGCTTTAGTTTTTTTTGCAAACTACAACGCGACATTGTTATTGTATTACAATATTATGGAAATCTCAACATTTGGAATTACCCCTAGCTTAGTTATAAATTTATTCACATACACACACATTGCTTTTATTTTTGCGCTTATTCAAGGCAATGTATATAGCCTATTAGTTGAATTAGCCACAATCTCTTGTATGGAACATTTCCAACTTGAAGTTTCTTAACTAAGATTGAACATGAACTTAGTATTGACATACTATACTCGATATATCTTATGAATTTTCAGTCTAAATACTTCTTCACAAGGAGTTTGTTGTTTCTATAACAATTCTCTAGTATTTCGTCAATACTCGATAATACTCTTAACTACCATTTAGCGTTCTTAATTCGAATTTGATATTTGCTTGATGTACCAAGTACTTAAGCGAAATGTGATATAGGAGACTATATTACATATGTAATAATTCTGATTGCCAATGCTTAAGAAATTCATCTCATATGCTTCATACAATCATTTTAATATTATGTCTTTATATATGGTTTGGGACAGACCCAACATTATTTTATACTGACTATAAAAGATGACATTTTCAAATTCAATAACGAGAATTAAACAACCAAACTAAAATTATTTTAACACGTGTACATCAATCATAAGTTTGTTATTTACTTATAGTTCTAGAACTATTTTAGTTCCTTTAATATTCTTTCTTACCACTTCCTTTGCATTTTGACTAAAATAAAACTATTTGATTTCTTTATCAAAATATTTATTCAATTCCAATGCTCGTCGAACGATACTTTTGTATCATTTCTTGGATCATATCCATAACCCACAAGCTCAATGTCACTTCTATTAACTTTGTAATATTTTGGTTGCTATGTGCAAACAGTCGATTCTAAATAATTATTAAGAATTTCTGCTGCAACATGCATGTACAAAAACTCAAAGTTGTACTAAGCAATAATTTTGCAAGTAAAATCTGAATTAACTCATGAAGTTGGATGATGATACATAATTTCAATAATTGAAATTTATTATGTTTATTCTTATCAACGTACGTAATTATATTCCAGTTACATTAGTCTTTCTCTTGAAATCACATTTGTGGCTGATGGATCATATCCCTTCAGGTACTACTACCAAAATCGTTTTTGATAAAGTACTTGGAATCCATTTCATATTTGTGCACCATGCTGTATGACAGATCCATTACCCTTTATGGCTTATTAACAATCAAGGAAATTCTTTTCTCTACATTTAAAAAAAATTCATAGTTTCACTTTCATGTATGAGAATTCTTATTAGACATTCTAATGTGTTATTTCCATTTAGGTTCATTTGGTTTTATTTTATCCTTCATAATTAGTTTTATATGTGGCTCGTATCCAAATCCATTTTACTACCAGTAATTTCTAAAGGAAAGTTCCTTTGCCACAAAGTTGGTGTTTCCTAAAACAATGATTATTTCTCAATGCAACTATTATGTGTAGCCTCTCAACTAACATGATATCTAAGGGTTTGTTATCAACTCTCATCTTGTATGATCTCTTAAGTTATGCTTTAGATGAAATTAATTTTTAACTCTATGTACTTACTCTTAGGTACAATACCTTATAGAAGGTAGTTAACTCAACTTCACTCATCGTTAATCGTACTTTATCCAACAAAGTCCGGTTACTTCTTTAATACATCATTATGTATCATAGGAAGGAGTAACCTTTGAGATCGAATCTTATTCGTTTTTAGGTACTTTTGGAACCCTTTCCAATACACTCGCTAATTTGATCAAATCGAATATTTATATTCGTTTGCAATTTATGTTATTTGCTTTTTTATATTCTATGAACTTATCATAGACACACTACATGTGTATAAAATACACATGTTCATATCTGTTATATTTCATCAGGGAATTTAACGAAGTATGTGGAACAATTTAGGTATTATTAGATTTATGATTGCTAAAACCTATACGTATCAATCCAAAGAGTTCACCAACTTTTAAGTTACTCCCACTAGATGGGTGCTTTGCCTTAATCATTTGAGATACAATCCACTAGTACTATATGATTCATAATCATATGATCAAAGAATTATTTCCTAAAACCAGGGAATAGTCCATAATTCAAATATAATTGAAAAATTGCTAATTCTTTTGTTTTTTCTAATGCATCACTTTTGTTATAAATACCATCATCGAAGATTTATTTTATAGCAAATATTCACAATATTCATATCAAAGTAAAATATATCCATTTTCAATCAATATTTAAAACAATTATTATTTAATAAATAATACTCGGTATATTTACAAAAACAATTTTACGTACTTAATGCGTTCACTAAGACGTATTATATGGTATGCTCCCACTATTTCCACCATTACTATAATAGCGTATGAGATATGAAGCTCTATTAAACCACTTATTACAAGTTTTTATATCACAAACTGTACCTAGTTTATATTTGAGAGTTCCAAATCAAATATCTTGAACTCGAAGAAATAACATTCATAGAAAATAATTTTCTATATGTAAATACATTTGGAATAGAAATTACATTTCTCATTCCATATTAAATATCTTTTAGTATTTTATACAATTCTCATGTCCAATGTCTTCTCGTGAAGCAATGGTGACCATTCACTCTTTTCATCCTAACTATGCCTAAGTTACATCCACTCTAAAACACTCGTTTTCCTTTCTAAATGGTCAAATCATTCAAAAGGAACCCTGATTGCAATACCATAATGAATTCTTTACAAAAAAGCATTCGGTCATCCTTAACATTTAAGAATATCAAATAAGTTGCACTTTACGTAAATTGAACAAACTGACATTTTAGTGATCAAAGTGCTAGGTACATCCTGTTGCTCTTGGTCTAGTGCTATAATTAAAATAACAAAATCCTTATCGTAATCAATGGTATTAGATATATGATCTCGCAATATGGTTCACTTGCTTATTCGAGTGAACTAATTTCATCGAAATTTTGTACATCATGAATCAAAACTATTTATCATGCAAATTTTATATGTGATAGAATATGGATCAAATATTGATATCCTTATACTGTTTTAGAGTTCAGATGTAACGACCCCGGATTTTTATTAAATTTAAATTGATAATTAATTTAGTTTTTAAATAAAATTTATGAAATTAATTTGTAAATTGATGCGAGTTTCCCCGAGCCCAAATAAATTATATATTAAATCATTTAAAAATTTAAATATTGTATACGTGTATATATGCGAATATATATGTATATGGGCATATATGAGTAAATCTAAATTTGTATATGTATATATACATTGAATTTGAATTCAAATCTTATATAAATTGTTTGAAAAATAAATATAAAAGTATATACATTGACATAAGTATAAAATAAATAAATAAGTAATTTAAAATTTAAAATTGATGGTTAATAATAATTTGAATTTATAAAATAAATATATAAGATAAATTATAAAAATAAAATAAAATGAATACATAAATAAATTCAAAACAACATGTTAATAAACTATGTAAAGATATAAAATAACACATTAGTTAAATTAATACAACATATTAAAAATAGAAATTCACTTATGTTATAAAGCAATATGAACAAAAATTTATAAGTATCTATGAATAACATAATAACTATAGGATTTCATTTAGAATACAAAGCAATAAGACTTAAAGGAAAAAATATATACAGTATAAAAGTTTGCATATAAGTCACCACTATCTCATCCATTTTGTACAGCCGAAAGAAATTTATAAATAATTTTTTTTATATGGTACATGGTAATAAATGCATATACTCATCAGCCCCAAAGCAAAGAAATGTTACTGACTATTGTACAAAGATATTACTTTGTATTGTACAACATGAATCATCACCTTATACAATTTTTTTCACCATGTAACTTCATTTCCTATATATCAACTTCATTTCTTTTCGTTCATCACAACTGAGAAAAATTGAAGCAAGCATCACTTCAACTTAAACACCAATACAACTTGAACAACAATTCAAATCAAAACCTGCATGTAAATCTAAACAACAAAGCAACTCAAGTTTAAAACAAAGGCATTCAAGTGCAAGGATTTTAAAGCTAAAGGATTTCAGTTTTCAAGCTGTTTTTCAAATCTGGGTGCTTTGTCTTCTGTTTAAAACTGTGAGTAAACTACCATTTTAAAAATTCGAATCTGCTATGATACCTTGTTGCTATATACTTGAAGTTGTTGTTAGAAAGATGTTTGTATATATGTTAATATGCCTGCATGTTTGTGTGTATGTATAGATAAATATATATATATATATATATATATTGTTGAATGCATGTTTGTTTACAAGCATTTATATCTCTGTTTAAACATTCACAGGCTAAGGACAACACAAATAAATCAATATCTTCCCAGAGAAAACATTTTTAGATTATGATTTCTGAATGAAAAGGATGGTAATAGTGTAATATTATTTTTAAAAATAATTGAAAGTGTTTATGTTGAATAATTATCTCAAAAAAATGATAAAAGTGTGAGTAAACACTTTTATTTAGGCTAAAGTTGATGGTAACTTGATGCATGTGTAAATCATTGAATGCTATGATATGAAATAGGCTTGCATGGTAGTGTAAATATGACAGCCTGTATATAATAAATATGTGAGTAAGTCTGGATATATATATATATATATATATCTCTGTTTTTCATGTTAACAGGTTATACAAAGTATAAATTCAATCTCTCTTCCTCTGACTCTTGTTTCTGATGTTGATTTAAACAAAAAAAAGAGCTTTAAGCTTAACAAGATCTTGATTTCAAAAACATATTTATGTAAAATAAGTTTGAATATTTTCTGGAAAATGAAAGAGACAGTAGAAAATCTAAAACATGTTAAATTCAAACATTGTAATTCTCTGAATTACCTATGTAACCTAAATCACCATCGAGAATCTCGATTTTTAAAACAAAAATCTTGAATTTTAGTTTGGGTTTGAAGTGGCATTTCGGTGATGACCATGAAAGTGTTTATGAGCAATTTCTGGTGACCGGAGCATTTTTGAGGGTTGGAGTTTCGACTGGAGGTGGAAGAAGGTTCGGTGAACGTGGCAAAAATACCTGGTAGGTGGTTAAACCACCATGGCGACGTCGGTCGATTGATTGGTGTTTTTAACCCTAATTTGGGTCGTGGTCGGGAATGAGATGACTGTGTCATCTCTAGTGCATCGAGTGGCTTCGAACCGGGTGTATTGGTGTCATGGAGGTTTGGCGAGGCTGAGGATGGAATTTCACGACCTCTGGTGGTCGGTGTCAGGAGTTCGATGAGTTTTCAGGTAAGGCCGTTGTTCCAGGAATTGATCGAGTTACCTCGTTTTCGATCTTAGCTTTGTTTGGGTGTTTGGGTGGTCGGACTCAGATGGGTTGGCGATCGTCGAGGTGCGAGGAGTGTCGCAGGTGGTCGGGGAGGCGTCGATCGCCAGTGCATGTGCACAGGGATGGTCTGTGTGTCAGTAGGTTGGAAGCAGAGATGGTCTCGGGGGAGAGATCGGGTTTGAGGGTCGTTTGCTCGAGTTCATTCTCGAGTTGTTCACGAGAGAAGCATGGTCCAGTTTTTAAAATTAAAACCAAATCTAAATTTTAAAAATTTAGCAAAGTGTTTGCAAAAAAGGAAGAAACTCGAGTCTGGACTCGAGCTATTCTCGGGTAGGACCCGAAGTAGGCTCTAAACCAGTTTTAAAAGTTTTTAAATCAAAGTTTTGAAATTTAAATAAATTTAGTTTAAGACTTTTCTTAAAACAAAAATTCATTTGTAAATGTATTCTTTAAGCATTTGATTTGAGAAGTTATGTAACTGGTTAACTTAAATTTGTTAAGTTAAAATTATTTTATTTTAATTTAGTAATATAATTAAGTGTAAATCAAGATAAGATGTTAAATCTAGATGATAATGATAATTAAGAAATTAACGGGATAAATGATTTATCTTAAAATTAATTTATTTTAAATGATTTAAGATTTAATTAATTAATAAGATAATTAAAGAGTGAATAAATAATTTAATTAATTAATGATTAAGGATAAATAAATTAATGATTAAGGATAATTAATTAAATGATAATTAATTAATTTATTAATTAAGGCTAATTAATTTATTATTAAAGTTAATTAATTAAAATAAAATTGTAATTAGTTAATGTTAATTAACCAGGATTAGTGACTGATCTGATCAGATAAATAAATTGACCTTACCTATGGATGTTTGGATTCTATTGAATGCTGTAAATTGTTCGATATCCCTACTATGTGATGTTGTGTGATATGAATTGTTTTAATTCAAGCTGTGATGAATGTAATTTATCTATTTATTTATATATCTATCTGTGATCTGTGTATGAACGATAAGCGTTATAGTTTATACCGCTTATCAACTATATTTCTATATTTTGATCTGTGATGATTTATTGATGTTGCACTACTGTGTGAAACCCCTGGACTACACCATACACACACAAATATGGATTTCACGGGGAAATCGGTTAAGTCACAGATGATTTAAATTTAATATTTTTGAAATTGAAATTTTAATTTCAACTGATTTTGGAAATGGATTTGGGTTAAATGTTAAAGCTTTTAAAAAGGAGGTTTAAGATAAAAGTTATTTTGAATAACTTGATGAAGTTAATTTAAATAATTTAATTTGAATTTGAATTCAAAATTTGGAATTGAATTCCATGTTTGGGAATTATGGTTAAAGATGTTATAAACGTGTTTATATGAATTTAAACCATTTTAAAAGTATGGTTTCGAGAATTTGAATTTAACCCAAGGACTTTAACTCGTATAAAAGAATCAGATTTTCCAGAATGGAAACTAATTGTTTTCAAATGATGAAAGCTTTCATATAAGAAATGAATTTCCAATTTGAATTAAAGGAATTTAAAGTTTGAATTGAAAAATGGTTTTCCAAGTTATGAGTGAATTCTTTTTGAAAGCTTTGAATTGAATCTGTTTATTTTAACAGATTTAAAATGGTGATTTGTTTAAACCATTCAAAATGAAATAGTTTTGAAAGCTATAAGTTAAATCTTTGATTTAAAGATTTAACGAGTTAATCAAATTGAAATGGAAATTGATTTGGAAAATCTGTGAATAGATCTTTGTGAAACTGGGTGAACTTTGTGAATTGAATCTGTTTATTTTTAACAGATTTAAAATGGTAATGTGTTTAAACCATTTAAAGAAAGGTTTTGGGTAATAAGTTGTGACTTAATTGAAAATCGCAATATCCATATGTTTTTAAATATTGCGCTCATTATTCGGTTTAGCCGGAAGAGGACCTTTGTGTCATATAACCCATTCCGAATAATGATACGACGTATATGGATTGCATTTGGAGACCAGTGGTGAAGACCGGATATTTTCGAAAACGGAAGGTCAACTCGTCGAATGTCTCTGCATCGACTGGTCCCCGGTATAGAGATTTGATCACCCTTTGTGATGGGAAGTCCGGACGTGATTAGAAATTATCCGGATTTGCAAGGGCTTCTTTGGAAGTGCCTTCGGTTCTGTTCGAACCCGGAATAGACTTGTATGGTTGTATGTCTGACACTACACTTTGAGATATAGAGCTGATTTCTTTCAAATACATTTCTGTTTGGTGGCGGAGATTTATTCTCTTAGCTTAACACCCTTCTCTGAGACGTACGAGCTCAGAGGTTATGTAGTTGAAGGTTATCAGCGATATACTCCCAATTTGGTAGTGTGACATGCTAAGTGTTACTATGTGTTGCTGATCATTTGTTGATCAAAGCATGGCTTTGTGAAAAAGCGTAGCTTTGTGGACGATACCTCATCGAGCCTCACAGACCGGTAATGGTCGAAACAGTAAAGATGCGGCAAGGTTTCAGGGGTAGCTCCCCTAGGGTATGTCCATTACTTCTGGAAAAAGGTGGTATCAGGTATGAAGCCCTGGTATTTACCTATGTGGTTGCTCCAATCTCATTTACTGTGTGATTGTTGCTGTGTGATCGAGGCGCCTCGGATAAAGGTCCCAAAGGACCGGGGGTGGCATATCTCAGGTTTACTACCCGGGAAGGGGGTAACCGGCCTTGTGTTGGCAGAGAGCCAAACGGTTCTCGAGGCGTCCCGCTAGAGGCGTTCCCATGTGGCATAGGAAGTTCCTTAGCCTGACCATTTGTTGGAAAATCCAAAGAAACAATACGAGCCTTGTACGGTTTTAGTTGTATAACCTGCTATGGAATGTGGCGGTAACCTGCTATTGAACATAGTAGCTATAGTAGACATACAATAATGGTTGTATGTTGGCTAAGATTAATATTATACTTTCGAAATGGTTTCGACACTATGCACTAGTAATAATATCAAAAGAGTTTGTTTGCGTAATAAGCATGTTTGACTATCATAAGGAGAAATCTCCTCCAATTCTGTGTTTGCATTGTGTGTGTGGCGGAGGGCCTTATGGTAGTTTCATTTTCCAAAAAGCATTGCGGATTTCAATGTTTAAAATTCTGTTGTTGTTTGTTTTAAAAGATAAACTATTTTGTTTGCTCATACCAGCCCCATGACTGACCTGGAGTTTATTGTTCCCTTCCTAAACTCTGGGTGCCCACAATTTTCCACACGGGTAGTCTAGAGTTGGGGTTTTCAGATATTCAGGTTTAGTAGATTATCTGGAGCTAGTTCAGTTTTGGAGTTCATTGACTGTTCTTGTTTAGCTTGGTGCATCGTGATGGTGGTTCGAGCTGATGTTGGAGTTTGGACTCATTCTCTTTTTCAGATCATTGGAGTTATCAGTTATGTTGTTTCCGCTGTAGCATTATTATTTGTCTCTGATGTTCTTGTATCATATTGATATCATTGTTGTATATCATTCTGGATATTGTATTCATTGGAGTTGTATATGGTATCATCTATTTCTTTATTCCGCTGTGTTGTTATAGTTAATGTTGTTATAAGCTCCAGGGAGCCAGATTCGGCGTTTGAATCTACGGCATTTGAGTACAAGTGAAGTACGGGTGCCGATTCTCGAAGGCCGAGTTTCTGGACTCTTACATTTGGTATCAGAGCTAAGGTTGAACTTTAGCTCAGGAGTATAACACATTAAGTAGCTCATTAGAGATAGGGTGAAGTATACCCTAGAATGAGTAATCTCTAAGATATCCGTCCGTATGCCTCAGTAAATTCTCTTGCTATCTACTGATAGTAAGTATGAGTGCAAGAAGAGGATGAGATAGGGGACAGGGGAATACGACTATAAATGGTCAATACTCTGTAACAACTAGGAAGCAATCTTTTCTCTATCAATCTCGTTTATTCAACATCTTTTTTCAGTTCTTCGATGGTTCTTGGTAGATCCAGGAAGAGATTTGATATATTTGCATGGGACATAAACTCCAAATAGGTCAGAATTGTTTGTTTGGATGAATTAGTTGCTTTGGTTGCTATGGTTGATAGGTATACTTTAGTTCTAAACTAAAAGTTTTGAAATTGTATCCATATATCTATCTATTCTTTGGGTCCCACTATATTCTACGAATGGTTAGTTATCCCTTTGAACTGACCAATGCCACTGTATATTTCGTAGATCTGGATAACCCGAGTATCCTGTGAAAAATTTAAATAGATTTGTTCTTGTATCTATTCTTGATATTCTGATTTGGTAAGCCAAATGCAGAATAAATATTCAGTTTGATTTGATGAAACATTTCTTCATCTATCTTTGTGTCTCCCTGGCAATTTCGAGGACGAAATTTCTTAAGGGGGGAAAGTTGTAACGACCCCGGATTTTTATTAAATTTAAATTGATAATTAATTTAGTTTTTAAATAAAATTTGTGAAATTAATTTGTAAATTGATGCGAGTTTCCCCGAGCCCAAATAAATTATATATTAAATCATTTAAAAATTTAAATATTGTATATATGCGAATATATATGTATATGGGCATATATGAGTAAAATTAAATTTGTATATATACATTGAATTTGAATTCAAATCTTATATAAATGGTTTGAAAAATAAATATAAAAGTATATACATTGACATAAGTATAAAATAAATAAATAAGTAATTAAAATTTAAAATTGATGGTTAATAATAATTTGAATTTATAAAATAAATATATAAGATAAATTATAAAAATAAAATAAAATGAATACATAAATAAATTCAAAACAACATGTTAATAAACTATGTAAAGATATAAAATAACACATTAGTTAAATTAAAACAACATATTAAAAATAGAAATTCACTTATGTTATAAAGCAATATGAACAAAAATTTATAAGTATATATGAATAACATAATAACTATAGGATTTCATTTAGAATACAAAGCAATAAGACTTGAGGGAAAAAATATATACAGTATAAAAGCTTGCATAGAAGTCACCACTATCTCATCCATTTTGTACAGCCGAAAGAAATTTATAAATAAATTTTTTTATATGGTACAAGGTAATAAATGCATATACTCATCAGCCCCAAAGCAAAGAAATGTTACTGACTATTGTACAAAGATATTACTTTGTATTGTACAACATGAATCATCACCTTGTACAAATTTTTTCACCCTGTAACTTCATTTCTTATATATCAACTTCATTTCTTTTCGTTCATCACAACTGAGAAAAATTGAAGCAAGCATCACTTCAACTTAAACACCAATACAACTTGAACAACAATTCAAATCAAAACCTGCATGCAAATCTAAACAACAAAGCAACTCAAGTTTAAAACAAAGGCATTCAAGTGCAAGGTTTTTAAAGCTAAAGGATTTCAGTTTTCAAGCTGTTTTTCAAATCTAGGTGCTCTGTCTTCTGTTTAAAACTGTGAGTAAACTACCATTTTAAAAATTCGAATCTGCTATGATACCTTGATGCTATATACTTGAAGTTGTTGTTAGAAAGATGTTTTTATATATGTTAATATGCCTGCATGTTTGTGTGTATGTATATATATATATATATTGTTGAATGCATGTCTGTTTACAGGCATTTATATCTCTGTTTAAACATTCACAGGCTAAGGACAACACAAATAAATCAATATCTTCCCAGAGAAAACATTTTTAGATTATGATTTCTGAATGAAAAGGATGGTAATAGTGTAATATTATTTTTAAAAATAATTGAAAGTGTTTATGTTGAATAATTATCTCAAAAAAATGATAAAAGTGTGAGTAAACACTTTTATTTAGGCTAAAGTTGATGGTAACTTGATGCATGTGTAAATCATTGAATACTATGATATGAAATAGGCTTGCATGGTAGTGTAAATATGACAGCCTGTATATAATAAATATGTGAGTAAGTCTGGATATATATATATATCTCTGTTTTTCAAGTTAACAGGTTATACAAAGTATAAATTTAATCTCTCTTCCTCTGACTCTTGTTTCTGATGTTGATTTAAACAAAAAAAGAGCTTTAAGCTTAACAAGATCTTGATTTCAAAAACATATTTATGTAAAATAAGTTTGAATATTTTCTTGAAAATGAAAGAGACAGTAGAAAATCTAAAACATGTTAAATTCAAACATTGTAATTCTCTGAATTACCTGTGTAACCTAAATCACCATCGAGAATCTCGAATTTTTAAAACAAAAATCTTGAATTTTAGTTTGGGTTTGAAGTGGAATTTCGGTGATGACTAGGAAAGTGTTTATGAGCAATTTCTGGTGACTGGAGCATTTCTGAGGGTTGGAGTTTCGACTGGAGGTGGAAGAAGGTTCGGTGAACGTGGCTAAAATACCTGGTAGGTGGTTAAACAACCATGGCGACGTCGGTCGATTGATTGGTGTTTTTAACCATAATTTGGGTCGTGGTCGGGAATGAGATGACTGTGTCATCTCTGGTGCATCGAGTGGCTTCGAACCGGGTGTATTAGTGTCATGGAGGTCTGGCGAGGCTGAGGATGGAATTTCACGACCTCTGGTGGTCGGTGTCAGGAGTTCGATGAGTTTTCAGGTAAGGTCGTTGTTCCAGAAATTGATCGAGTTACCTCGTTTTCGATCTTAGCTTTGTTTGGGTGTTTGGGTGGTCGGACTCAGATGGGTTGGCAATCGTCGAGGTGCGAGGAGTGTCGCAGGTGGTCAGGGAGGCGCCGATCGCCAGTGCATGTGCACAGGGATGGTCTGTTTGTCAGTAGGTTGGAAGCAGAGATGGTCTCGGGGGAGAGATCGGGCTTGAGGGTCGTTTGCTCGAGTTCATTCTCGAGTTGTTCACGAGAGAAGCATGGTCCAGTTTTTAAAATTAAAACCAAATCTAAATTTTAAAAATTTAGCAAAGTGTTTGCAAAAATGGAAGAAACTCGAGTCTGGACTCGAGCTATTCTCGGGTAGGACCCGAAGTAGGCTCTAAAACCAGTTTTAAAAGTTTTTAAATCAAAGTTTTGAAATTTAAATAAATTTAGTTTAAGACTTTTCTTAAAACAAAAATTCATTTGTAAATGTATTCTTTAAGCATTTGATTTGAGAAGTTATGTAACTGGTTAACTTAAATTTGTTAAGTTAAAATTATTTTATTTTAATTTAGTAATATAATTAAGTGTAAATCAAGATAAGATGTTAAATCTAGATGATAATGATAATTAAGAAATTAATGGGATAAATGATTTATCTTAAAATTAATTTAGTTTAAATGATTTAAGATTTAATTAATCAATAAGATAATTAAAGAGTGAATAAATAATTTAATTAATTAATGATTAAGGATAAATAAATTAATGATTAAGGATAATTAATTAAATGATAATTAATTAATTTATTAATTGAGGCAAATTAATTTATTAGTAAAGGTTAATTAATTAAAATAAAATTGTAATTAGTTAATGTTAATTAACCAGGATTAGTGACTAATCTGATCAGATAAATAAATTGACCTTACCTATGGATGTTTGGATTCTATTGAATGCTGTAAATTGTTCGATATCCCTACTATGTGATGCTGTGTGATATGAATTGTTTTAATTCAAGTTGTGATGAATGTAATTTATCTATTTATTTATATATCTATCTATGATCTGTGTATGAACGATAAGCGTTATAGTTTATACCGCTTATCAACTATATTTCTGTATTTTGATCTATGATGATTTATTGATGTTGCACTACTGTGTGAAAACCCTGGACTACACCATACACACACAAATATGGATTTCACGGGGAAATCGGTTAAGTCACAGATGATTTAAATTTAATATTTTTGAAATTGAAATTTTAATTTCAACTGATTTTGGAAATGGATTTGGGTTAAATGTTAAAGCTTTTAAAAAGGAGGTTTAAGATAAAAGTTATTTTGAATAACTTGATGAAGTTAATTTAAATAATTTAATTTGAATTTGAATTCAAAATTTGGAATTGAATTCCATGTTTGGGAATTATGGTTAAAGATGTTATAAACGTGTTTATATGAATTTAAACCATTTTAAAAGTATGGTTTCGAGAATTTGAATTTAACCCAAGGACTTTAACTCGTATAAAAGAATCAGATTTTCCAGAATGGAAACTAATTGTTTTCAAATGATAAAAGCTTTCATATAAGAAATGAATTTCCAATTTGAATTAAAGGAATTTCAAGTTTGAATTGAAAAATGGTTTTCCAAGTTATAAGTGAATTCTTTTTGAAAGCTATGAATTGAATCTGTTTATTTTAACAGATTTAAAATGGTGATTTGTTTAAACCATTCGAAATGAAATTGTTTTGAAAGCTATAAGTTAAATCTTTGATTTAAAGATTTAACGAGTTAATCAAATTGAAATGGAAATTGATTTGGAAAATCTATGAATAGATCTTTGTGAAACTGGGCGAACGTTGTGAATTGAATCTGTTTATTTTTAACAGATTTAAAATGGTAATGTTTTTAAACCATTTAAAGAAAGGTTTTGGGTAATAAGTTGTGACTTAATTGAAAATCCCAACATCCATATGTTTTTAAATATTGTGCTCATTATTCGGTTTAGCCGGGAGAGGACCTTTGTGTCATATAACCCATTCCGAATAATGATACGACGTATATGGATTGCATTTGGAGACCGGTGGTGAAGACCGGATATTTTCGAAAACGGAAGGACAACTCGTCGAATGACTCTGCATCGACTGGTCCCCGGTATAGAGATTTGATCACCCTTTGTGATGGGAAGTCCGAACGTGATTAGAAATTATCCGGATTTGCAAGGGCTTCTTCGGAAGTGCCTTCGGTTCTGTTCGAACCCGGAATAGACTTGTATGGTTGTATGTCTGACACTACACTTTGAGATATAGAGCTGATTTCTTTTAAATACATTTCTGTTTGGTGGCGGAGATTTATTCTCTTAGCTTAACACCCTTCTTTGAGACGTACGAGCTCAGAGGTTATGTAGTTGAAGGTTATCAGCGATATACTCCCAATTTGGTAGTGTGACTTGCTAAGTGTTGCTATGTGTTGCTGATCATTTGTTGATCAAAGCATGGCTTTGTGAAAAAGCGTAGCTTTGTGGACGATACCTCATCGAGCCTCACAGACCGTCAATGGTCTAAACAGGAAAGATGCGGCAAGGTTTCAGGGGTAGCTCCCCTAGGGTATGTCCATTACTTCTGGAAAAAGGTGGTATCAGGTATGAAGCCCTGGTATTTACCTATGTGGTTGCTCCAATCTCATTTACTGTGTGATTGTTGCTGTGTGATCGAGGCGCCTCAGATAAAGGTCCCAAAGGACCGGGGGTGGCATATCTCAGGTTTACTACCCGGGAAGAGGGTAACCGGTCTTGTGTTGGCAGAGAGCCAGGTGGTTCTCGGGGCATCCTGCCAGAGGCGTTCCCATGTGGCATAGGAAGTTCCTTAGCCTGACCATTTGTTGGAAAATCCAAAGAAACAATATGAGCCTTGTACGGTTTTAGTTGTATAACCTGCTATGGAATGTGGCGGTAACTTGCTATTGAACATAGTAGCTATAGTAGGCATACAATAATGGTTGTATGTTGGCTAAGATTAATATTATACTTTCGAAATGGTTTCAACACTATGCACTAGTAATAATATCAAAAGAGTTTGTTTGCGTAATAAGCATGTTTGACTATCATAAGGAGAAATCTCCTCCAATTCTGCGTTTGCATTGTCTGTGTGGCGGGAGGCCTTATGGTAGTTTCATTTTCCAAAAAGCATTGCGGATTTCAATATTTAAAATTCCGTTGTTGTTTGTTTTAAAAGATAAACTGTTTTGTTTGCTCATACCAGCCCCATGACTGACCTAGAGTTTATTGTTCCCTTCCTAAACTCTGGGTGCCCACAATTTTCCACACGGGTAGTCTAGAGTTAGGGTTTTCAGATATTCAGGTTTAGTAGATTATCTGGAGCTAGTTCAGTTTTGGAGTTCATTGACTGTTCTTGTTTAGCTTGGTGCATCGTGATGGTAGTTCGAGCTGATGTTGAAGTTTGGAATCATTCTCTTTTTCAGATCATTGGAGTTATCAGTTATGCTGTTTCCACTGTAGCATTATTATTTGTCTCTGATATTCTTGTATCATATTGATATCATTGTTGTATATCATTCTGGATATTGTATTCATTGGAGTTGTATATGGTATCATCTATTTCTTTATTCCGCTGTGTTGTTATACTTAATGGTGTTATAAGCTTTGGGGAGCCAGATTCGGCGTTTGAATCTACGACATTTAAGTACAAGTGAAGTACGGGTGCCGATTTTCGAAGGCCGGGTTTCAGGACTCTTACATCAGAGGACATACAATACATAGTCTCGACCAAATAAACACCTAAATGACTAAGGTATGAAAGTATTTAGTAGTCGTATAATTTGGCTCTTAAATGGGTCTTGAATTGAGAACATGCAAAAAAATATTGGTAAGTATATTTTATATTTCTATGTCAATCTTAATTCAGTTCATTTGTATTAAACTGATAAACATAATGGTTGCACAAATTTATCTTGGTAGATTATAACTTTATAAATTCATGTATTCTTATAATATTAGAAAGGTTAAATATATTCATTTCATTTTTATATTAAGACTCCCACTAGATTTTTATGTTTCTCAAAACCCTAAAATATAGAAATATTTCGATCTCTCTAGTGAGTTTTAGGACTAGCTTGCCTTAGGATTATGACCTTGAGAATTTTCAACAAATGATAGACCTGCAAGCGATGGATAATACTTTATTAGTTGTATCATATACATCTCCTAACCCATGGTCTTTGTCCTAGTCTCATATCGACTTGGACGAGTTTCAACAAATTAAAAGAGATTACTCCCACATACCCACCATTTTGTGATGGCCTAAGTGTAATGCACGTACCTTGAGGAATATCAAAAAATATGTGCATGTATCTTACCCCGTCCAGTTAATATATTAACAGTACTACACATAACATCCCTATCTTAAGAAATCTCAACAACTAAAGAGTATGCAAGTAATCAATTAATATATAAATGGTAGAGGACAACTTATATATTAAGTATTCATAACCTTTAGTATAGATGTACATTTATATACACATTAGGTTATATTGACTTAGGGAGCAATGTATTTCTTATGAAATACCTTTATAATTCAAGTGTCAGATACATCTGAAATCACAGTATACGTATAATACAAATGTACTCATTCCTCAAACCCAAGTTGAATTTCTTAAAGTCCCATTTATGTTTATACGTATATAGTTATATAATTTTTAATTTATTTAAAACTTTTATAATTTAATTAACTTATAATATATATATATATGTATATGTATGTAGGTATGTATGTATCTTATTAACTAAATCATATTTAATTAATTTTAATACTTATTAGTTAAATCATATTTAGTTAATTCGATTTGCTTTATATAAATTTTTTGAAATTTATTATTATTTACGTTAAAAAATTTAATATATATATTCAACTACAACATTTATAGTTTGTTAATATGTACATATTGATATTTGTATACATATTATTAGTTAACTTTTGATTAATATTATTTGATAAATTCTTTCATTTCGTTACACAATTAAATTAAATATTTAAATGAAATCAAAATATTCATCTTAAACAAATTTAAGATAAATATGGCTATAACAATTATAGTCACATGCATATACCACCATATACACATGTTTGTATTAATTAACATTTAATTAATTTATTTATCAAATACATCATATATATATATAACTAAATTAATTTAGTTAAATATCTTTAATAACTCAAAATTTGAATTTATAATTTATCTTAAACAATTCAAGATAAATATATGTACATATATGATTATATATGTTCATTTTTAATTCATTAACTATTATTTATTTATTTATTCAATTAATCCTACTAATTAAATATTAAAAAATCCGAAAGAATTTTTTTTTTCAAAACTTTTTTGAATTATATAACCTTCGTAAAATTTATTTTATATTTTAAATTTAACTTTTAAATTTAAAATATGTTTTAAATTTTCAAAATGAATTTGAAAATCAGTGCAAGACCCAAATCAATTTGGGCATTCCATTTAGTTCAATCTTTTGGACTTATTCTATTACATGGTATAGACAAGCAACCAGGGAAGTCGGAATACTTGATTATTCACCCCAAGCCTAAACATTAATCTTCTAAGACACTGTTGGATAGATATACTTAGTTAATTGTCCCATATATTAGCCAATGTAGACCGCATAAGTATTGATCTTTGATACACTACTGGGCAGTGAATAAATTAGGTAAATTTCAACAAACATTACCTATTTAGATCTTTATTGGGCCTATGAAGTCTAAATTTATTATTAGATCCAATTTAATATGTTCATTTTATTCAACTTTTCTAATTTATTTAAATGAAAGACTTTATCAAATTTGTATTTGGTATGTTTGTGAACATATCTAAACGTACTCAAGTGTACATAGTTTATGTCAACGTTTCATATTGTGTATATAGTTAATGTGTACGTGTACAAGTGCTGGGATTTACATCAGAATAGACACATTCAATCTTTGTATAGGCATTAGCTGTGCAAAACAATGTTTGCAAATTTATGTGCATGTATATTTATATGTATATATCAAAAGTTTTTTCATTAGATCCCTTAATATATCTAAGTTGATTTTGACAAAATCAACAAATCTAAATTCAAAATTTTTCTTCCAAAACATCAAGTTACTTGATTTGGCAAGGCAATAAAAATATATCCCAATCTACAAATTCAAATATATATTATATATTAATAATTCAAAATAAAGATAAAGTAAAGGTATTTTATAAATATAGTTCACACACACACACATTCATTTGTCAAAACACAACCTTTCTTTTCTTTTCCCTTTTCAATTGATATGTTTTATTTTGCGACAAAATTAATAATTAAATATTAAATGTAAATATAATTGTTAAATTAACATCTTGACTTGAAACGAAACATAAATCTATTTTTATTTATTAATCAAAAAGAAAAAATTTATTAAACAAAACTAGGATGTTAATTTATGTGGGTTTATACATCAATGTATATCCCTTTAATAATATGTGTGTAAATGTATTTGCTTTTGTTAAACTGGTTATTGTAAAAAAATGTATTAATTTTAATACACACACAAACGTATATACATACATATATCAAGCATATATATTTGTGTTTTGAAATAGAAAACTAACTATGAGATAATGAAAATTAGTATTGATATTTAACTAAATAAATATATACATATAAAATGATGAATTAGCTATTGTTTCTAGATCAAACAACATTAACAACAATAGAAATTAACAATGAGAATTTATAATCAAAATCATTATTATTAATTTCAAATCTAATCCAAATCAACAAACTCATAAAAAGTAATTTCATATCTAGACATGTGTAAATTAAAAGTGCATGATAAATGCATATACATATTCGTTAAAGCAATTAAATGGCTGGATGTACACCATCATGATGAAATATATGTAATAGAATAGACTAAACCTTATTGATGGTACCCTCTAATGCACCTTGATTGAACGATTGCTCCTAGATCTGAAATTCTAGCTCATAGCTTTGCAAGAGAAGGAGAACCACCTTTTATTTGTTTAAATCAATTGGATGCCATTAAATATGTATTTTTTGCTTTGAGATTTCGGCCAGAAATGACCCAAGAGGAAGATGGAGGCTAGATTTGATGGAGAGAGTGATTTTGAAGGGAAACGAGGAATTAAGTATGGTATTTATAGAGGGAATCAAATATTGATTACCTCCTTTAATTCCTTAACCCATTTTATTCGTATTCTTGATCCAACTATTGGATT
Source organism: Allium fistulosum (assembly GCA_030737815.1). NCBI lineage: Eukaryota > Viridiplantae > Streptophyta > Magnoliopsida > Asparagales > Amaryllidaceae > Allium > Allium fistulosum. The sequence goes on along the minus strand of CM060904.1, from coordinate 409,171,343 downwards.
TTCAAACCCATTTTGCTCATTCCATGGCTAGCCATGACAAAGCTAGATGGACCCTTCAAATGTTCCAAAACATTTAGCAATCAATTATTTTAGATCAAATTAAATGTGTTTTAATTTCGTTTATCCATTAGTTCATATATATAACTTTTATATACGCATCCAATTAATTACTAGTGGCTGCTAGCAAATACTAATGGTACCTAATACATCAAATAAAAAAAAATCATAATTTCATAAATTTATTTGATTTAATCGATTTATAATAATTTATAAATCGACTAAATTGTGTGCGTGGAGAATCTATCAATGCGGTTGTACGACTCGCATGTGTTAATTCAACCAACAATTAGTATCAAATAATTCAAATATTAATGTTCACACTTCACCTTAACTAGTTGTGTGAAAGTTTATTGCTTATACATTTTTTGGTAGAATCCAATTTTACAGATTTAAGCAGTACCTTTTAGTAATTTGCACTAATTTACTAAGTCAACACTATATCACTTTAGGACTTACTGAATTGGTTTTGGTTAAGATTCTAATATCGTTCACATTCAACTTGGTTAGTCCATGAACAAAGATATTGGTTCAATAATAGCATTTATTATTAAGTGCACCACTCTGACCAGAGACTTTGACTTTAAGTTGACTACATTTGACCATGTTACTAACCTCATATAGCCAAGTAGACAAATCCTTTATTGAATAATGTTTCACTTGCAATACTTCAACTTAGACCCAACCATAGTCGTTTGATGGGCACCATTTCATGACTTAACTATAATCAAAGTTGAGTATCCATATTGAAGTTTAACATTATTCTCAAGTTGAGAGAACTTTGTAATATCGTCACTTCGAAATTTCATGTTTGACCTTAGTTATTATCAATAATGGAAAACTCTCGAGTGAGTCATTTGATAACTATCCAATAACCAGTACAGAATCCCTTGGTGCCCTAAGCAGCATAAGCAATACACTACCCAACATTTGGAGAGCGTTACATACTCTGGTATCAACAAATACATCAATATCCTTTCTCGAAACATCTTGACCATGAATATTTAAAATTATATTTTATTTTATTTTTATTTTGTGATACTATTCTTGTGATTATGACTCCTTCTAACTGTTATCACATAACATATCATTTAATGAATTTATACTTTAAATTTATTTATTTAATTAATTATATCACTATATAATAAAGTATATTATAGAAATCAAACAACTTTATTATAAACATGATTGAATATAGAGTTATATATATATAACAAGTATAGAGTTAGATATATGTAACGAGTAACATAACTGCTCCTAGGGCATACCCCTAACTCTCTCATGTTGGACTCTGAAGATGCCGCATGTGAGCGGATCAAAACAGAATCGAGGGTATTACGAGAGTGCCGTTATCTTTGTAGTTTAATTTTTTAGTTAATTTGAAGTGTTTGAGTTTGTAATTGAATTTGAAGTTGAAATTCAATTTGAACTTACATTGTTAATTATTAAATATTAATTTGAAGCCTTCCTCGGCTTAGGAAACCACATCATCCTACTATGACTAAGCCAAATATGTTCTTTAATACCCATTAGCCTCTCCAATATTCACCCCGCTAAAAAACAACATTGGATAACTATCTCATCACATAATTATCATACATAACAAGCAATATAACCTAATGTTATCCTGCCTTTTGACTAGGTAGAATCCAAACAAATTGGATAGATAGAACTTGGAGTTGTTAAGGTGGAAAGCCCAAAGATATAGCTCAAGAGTCCAGGAACTAAGCACAGATAGAGTCATAAAGACAAAGTCAAAACCATCATGAACAACAAGGCAACGAGAACCCCCAAGTTAGGGATTGACACCGACTCTCACCTGCGGATCGATACTGATCCCCAAATAAGACTAGGGCGGACCCCATCTTCTGCCTACATGCTTATTTTGGTGCCAATAGCCTATCTCCAAAGTTGGTTATCCGATTCAATGCAATTCTTTATCGATGTCGATGAACACGTGAAACTACAACTTTGTTCACCTTCAACTCCATCATTTGGACTTCGAAGTAAGCTGATATTGGTGCAAATAACTATGGAATCTCGAAGCTAACCATAAGACGATCCAAAGCAAGAATTCGAAGACAACAAAAATGGTGAACTTGGGGATCAGTACTGACTCCCACTTGCGGATCAGTACTGACTCCCACTTGCGGATCGGTACCGACTGCCAGATATTACTAAGGAGGCATATATTATTTTGGGAGAATTGGTCGAATTCATGCACAACAGCTTAGAGATATTTTAAACGAGATTTTAGGCTCCCTACTTCTATAAATAGGAAGGCAGGGCTCATTTCTCGGGATCTTTTGGCTTGAGTTTCATTATTTCTCATATTCTTATAACTTTGAAATTCTAATGTTGGAGTTGTGCTGACCCCCAAGAATTCTGCCTCCAAATTAGAAATGAGCAATAAATCTTCAAAATGGACGTAGGCCTTGCTTCGCCGAACCACCATAAATGATTGTGTCTTGTTTATTTCCTCGTTTCATTTATTTTTCTTCATCTAATCTCTACTACAAAAACTTCTGGGTATTTGTGCCATTTTTGGTTCAAACATTTTGGTGCTTTCACTGGAAGAAATATTCTCAGGTGAATTGGATCCATCATCTACTATTGGATTTCCTATATCCAAGAGATAGATACAATTTCTCCTCTTTTTAATTCTGCAACTCAAATTTCCAACAAATCTACTAAAAGCTTTTTGCCATGGCCTTATGAAGAAGAGATCGTTCTAAATTCCAAAGCTACTATTAAAGTTGAGAATTAGAATCCTCAGCAAGGAGATGGATTTGTCCAACCAACTCATCCCGAGATCCAAACTCCAATCGACATCGTGACCATAATGGAGATGGATATGACGATGAAGAAAATGGAAGAAAGATTTAAGGCTAGCCAACAGGAGATGATCAACATGATGCAATTGAGCTTGAGGCAGCTGAATGAGTTGACTCAAAACAGCCATAGATGGAGTAGAAGGGATTCCAGCTCAGAATCAAAGAGTTCTTCTTCATCCAAGCGAAGACAGATGGAAGCAAGGTAGAAGAAAACTCAATATGCTACTGGAACATCTACACAAGGACGAGGACGAGCCCCAGGCTCAAATGTGGGGACCGATACCGATCCCCACTTGGGACTTGGTACTGACCTTTCTATGATGGGCCCAGAGCCTATCCACTGAAAGGTGGTGTGGATGTCATCCCTGGACGTGCCGTTGAAGGTCCAAATATGGAAAATCATAATATTGCTGATGATGATGCTCATGGGAATCAAACAAGGGGAATGCTGGACGAATGGGTCCCCTTGAGTTTGGGGAGCCTATGTATCCAGACCTACCCAAGAGCGTTCGTCGGCCTGTGCACCTAGGGTAGGACCCGATTACCCTCGTTCAGTCAAACCTGTTGATTAAGACTATTTGGAGGATATGGTAGAGATTGGTTAGTGAAAATAGATCCAAAACTAATGATGATGGGAGAACGTATGCTAATCAAAACCCATTTACATAGGACATCCTTCACACGAGATGCCCCCTGAGATTTAACATGCCAACAATGCCATTTTATGAAGGAATGACGGATCTTAGGCAAAACTTATTAAGATAGGAATGGCACATGGATCCAGCCAGGGATTCGGATGTTATGAAGTGCAGTTGTTTCCCAATTTTCCTAGAAGGAGTGGCTACAATGTGGTTCTCTCGGCTTCTGCCGTGGTCCATATCATCTTTTGCTGAATTGTCAAGGGAATTCATGGAGCAATTTTGTTTGCACACCTCACATCCGAAACACGTGATGTCATTGTCTAATGCATATCAAGCTGAAGGAGAGTCTCTACAGGACTAATTAAACCAGTTCCATGTGGCTGTAATGAAAATAGCGGATCCAAAGGATGATATGGTGTTGGTGGCGCTCTGTAGCAGAGTTCATCCCGACTCGAACTTTGGCGATTGGATAGAAAGGAAGCAACCGTCGACAATGGAAGTTTTCTATAGGAAAGCTAATGAGTATTTCCATTGGGAGGATGCATGTAAGCGTCCATAGAGGACTAATGCTGGTCACTCAACGAGACCATCATCGCTGACCATCCCGACAAGTTTATGCTAAAGAGGAGTTCTCAGTCATGTGAATGGAGAACGCATAGAAATTTCCTTAAGTGTTGGAGTTGTACAACTCCAACACCAAGAAAATTTTGTTTTCTCTCTTCCTCTTTCACCTTCACCGATCCCCACACCACGACCACCGTCGTTTGCTCCTCCAACTTCTGTGTTTCATCCCATCTATGTCCAAGTCCCCTAGTTCCAATCCATTGTCGGGTCAGTTGTCAACTTACCTAAATTTATGCAAATCGAGATTCAAATAAGGTAGGGCGTGGGTCGGTAAGGTGGCAGGTTGGGTCAATAAAGGGAAGATGAGGTTATAACGGAGCAGTGATGTCAAGAACGGGCTATGGTGAACGACGGCGGTCCAAGTCCCAGGTTGTGGTGATATTCGATGTGGGAATCGAAGAAGTCAATGGCAGGAACTAAAGAAGTTTGGGTCGGTGGAAACAAATGAGAAAGTGAGAGAAAGAAAGGAGAGAGGAAGGCTTATAAAACCTCTCAAGCTCGTACCAGGTCAAAACATGGAAGATATTCCCAGTGCGGAGTCGGTCCCGACTCCCAAATCATGGATCGGTACCGACTCCTAAATTTTAAAAAAACATGCATGTACAAGCATACGTATGGTTTATGCATATGTATGTGAATGCCTATGCATTTTTGTATAAACCTAATACTTGTCGACTAAAGTTGAGGGGAAGTTAGATATATACCTGGGGAACTCATGGATGGAATTAGTCTAAAATCATCAAACTTGGAATAGTAGACCATGTGATCACGTTCCAAATTTATAGTCTCGGATGTTGGCAGAATGTCACAACGGATCATTATGCACATGACAATTAACAGAAATTAATTCGCGAAGGGGTAGTGGCCATTCAAAACACATAATGGAATCCTTCGTGGAAATCCGTACTTATCTCGATTCAAAGCATATCTTGTTGGAAAAGAGATGTATTTTGGAGGGCAAGTGTTATCCTGGCTTTTGACCAGGCAGAATCTGGACAAACTGAACAGATAGAACTTTGAGTTATCAAGGTGGAAAGCCCGAAGAGATAGTCCGCGAGTCTAAGAACCAAGCACAAACAGAGTCACATGGTCAAAATCAAAACCGTCATGAACAACAAGGCAATGGGATCCCCCAGTTGGGGATTGGCACCGACTCTCACCTGGGATCGGTGCCTATCCCCAAATAAGACTTGGGCGGACCTGTCTACATGCTTATCTTGGTGCCAATAGCCTATCTCCAAAGTTGGTTATATGATACAATGCAATTCTTCATCGATCTCCATGAACACATGAAACTGCAACTTTGTTCTCCTTCAACTCCATCATTTGGGCTCAGAAACAAGCTGATATTGGTGCAAATAACCATGGAATCTCAAAGCTAACCATAAGATGATCCAAATCAAGAAGTCGAAGACAACAAAAATGGTGAACTTGGGGATCGGTATCGACTCTCATTTAGGGATCGGTACTGACTCCCAAATATTTCTGAGGAGGCGCCAATTTAGGAGAATTAGTCAAATTCGTGCACAATGGCTTAGAGATAATTTAGACGAGATTTTAGGCTCCCTACCTCTATAAATAGGAAGGTAGCGCTCATTTTTGGGGATCTTTTGGCTCGAGTTCCATTGTTTCTTATATTCTTGTAACTTTGAAATTCTAAGTGTTGGAGTTGTACCAATCCCCAAGAACTTGTGCCTCCAAATAAGAAATAAGCAATAAAACTTCAAAGTGGACATAGGCCTTGCTTCGTCGAACCACTATAAACGATCATTTCTTGTTTATTTTCTCATTTTCATTTATTTTTCTTCATTTAATTCTACTACAAAAACTTCTAGGTGTTTGCGCTATTTATGGTTCAAACACCTAACATACAAGAGAAACCATCGCAACAAGGAAAATTAACAAATAAATTAATAAAATAAGATTATAGTTAAAGAAGCAAGGAACATCAATATAATGCAAACAAAAGAAATTAATTCAAAAAAACATGCCATAGATTATAAAATAAAAACCATCAAACAAAGTAGTACAATTTTCCTAACATAACCAATCACTTAATAAGCATAAGAACAATGCAATCAATTCAACTAAAATAAACAAATACAACTGAAGTAAAATGGTTCTTTTCTCATACGTCATAATTGGCAACCATAAGATCATAACACAACTCCCTTCCTAGAACGTAATAACTAGATGTCCCTACAAGTTTTTAGGGAATGCTATACATAATAGGCATAAAGATTACATCATCATAATGGATGTTGGGAAAACTCAAAACTCATATTATCCAGTCATCTCACACCCAAGCTACTTAGTCTAGTCATAGTTCTCAAAATGTTTTCCAACAAAAAATTTCAAATAAAATATCTTTCCAATAAAATACTTTTTAACAAACACCACTAAAGTTTGTTTCTCAGATCGAATATTTTAAATTTTCAACTATGCACTTCTGAATCAAATCATTCTAATCTTTGTAAAATATTTTCCTAAAGTATTTTAAAACTGGATATGTTATGGCATATCATATCTCAATAACATATTTTGGAAAAATACTCCTTCTAAATCATTTTTTTCTCCAAATTAAGTATTTTTTTAATTAGAGTCCTTTAGCCAAAGATGTTTTCCTTCCAAAGCATCATTTATTAAAAAGTATAATTTAAGTAAAAATATTTGCAACCAAAAGTTAACTTCCAAACAAAAGGTTTTTAAAAATCAATATTTATTCTTCAAATAAAACATTTTTCTCAAAAAAAAATGTTACTTGCATACCTTACACAAAAAGATATTTCCCAAATTAAAATATTTCCAACAAAATATTTTCAAATATTTTCTTAGATAAAATAATTTCTCAAAATGTTCTTCCAAAATAAAATATCTTTTTTTTAAACATGGTTCATTAATGCCAACAAGTGTCGACCTCGAGAATCGAACTTTTGACCATTAATCTCATAGTCCAAACTACAAACCAACTGAGCCAACCCTATTGGCTCAAATATCTTTTTATCAAAACAACAATTACCTAAAACTTCTTTGAAATAAGCACTTTTCACATCATATAGTATTTACTATAAAAGATTCCTCTATAAAAACATTTCTCTCTTTCAAATAAGGGTTTTTCACTAAGTATTCCTCAACATAATACATGTAATAAAACAATTCAAATTAGAATATTTTTATACAAATATCATTCACAATATACTTTTTCAAACAATGTTTTCAAGCTAAAAATAATTTTTAGTCAAACTTTTCTTTACCAAAATATCTCTTCGAAGACTTCAAAATAAATCTTTGCGCAACAGTTTTAGATAAAATATTTTACACTAATCATTTTACCTTACAAAATTATCTTCACAAAAATTTCCCAAACTATATGCTTTATTTAGACCCATGTAAAATTTCAATAAATCACTATTAATGCAAAACATTCATTTCCTTTTCTAATAAAATATCTTTAAAACCAAAAATGTATACTTTGATTCAATTCTTTAGCAAAATACTTTTCGTTTAAAACTTTGTAAAATGAAATAATATGCTAGTTTATCAATTTTAGATCATAATTACATAATTTTATCGTTATGTGTGTGTCACTCAGATCATAGTCAGCACTCAGTCCCTCTTATAAGTGTTCATCCTACCCAACTTCTACTGCATTTATGTCCCACACAAAGGTCATCATAAAGAAACATTATATTAGGATGGGGTAACGGTGGTTAACAATGTATCCTACATACACACGAAGTATTCAATCATCAATAAGAATGCTCTCTCTTCCTATATTTAACCCAAGCCACGGTGCAAATTAACCCACTCTACATGATTTAAACCTACCTAAGGCTCAGGTAATTGCTAAACCGAAGCTCAGATACCAAGTGTGATGCATCACTATTTCTAATGTTTGAAATTTAGTAATAAATGCCATCCAAGTACGTTTTCACACTAACTTCAGGCATCGAAAATAGTGGGTCATCGATTATATAAATCAAAATCTATGAAGAAAAGGAAAAAAACCTCACAGCGAAATTAAATACCGTTATATACTATTTAAGTAAATGAATACCATATAAGATTCACTGCATCAAGCAAACATCCACATCTTTATATACATCAAATTTACAAATAATACATACATGAGAATATATAAAATAAACAACCTGTAGATGTTTTCTACATCCAAACCTTTTTTCCCTCCTTTGCTTCCACCTGTAAATTTGCAAATACATGGATTCGATATATGTATGTATGCATGCATGTGTGTGTATGTCTATAAAGTAAATGGGAAAAGGTAATCAACTATTTTTGGAGAGTGCCTAACCCTATACACCCCAACCCTAGAGGAACTTTGGGTTATTGCATATGAATGACTGCCTACGCACCCTTTCATGATCAAGCCCGCTTAATTCTATTTTCTACTCTTCTCCTACATCAAATACTTGTTAGCACATAACATTGCATGACAATAGAAACCAAGCAAAAAACATAAGCAAAAAACATCAAATAAATCAAATAAATATAGTGTAACAAGTATAATACTTAATGCAATCGCAATCAATCATCAAAAATATAGTGTAACATTATACCAGCGACGCATAACTATTATATATAACAAAAATCCAATAATACTCAAAGTCAACCTCGATTAAATCAATAACAATAAATACGATCAAATGTGTACTTATCACCGGTTATTAGTAACACAACGTCAACAACACAAATGCTCGTATAAATCCACCAAATGTGTAATTACCACTCTGTTACTAACATAAGATGAAAATCATTAAATGTGTACTAACTAGTTTATATTTGTAACATAAAACGGCAAATCATCAAATTTGTACTAACTACTCTATTAGTAACAAACACATCAATGTCACCAACACAACAAAATAATAATTAACTACACAATGTTCATGTAGTAGTAATTGTAAAATATCGCATAACTCGTCCTAATGTGATTCCATCTCCATACAACAAACATACATGATAATTTCAAAGAACAATTTATCATATATGTCACAACAATTCAAAAAAAATATTTACATCTATTATTCCCGTTTAATTATAAAATTGTCTTATTATTCTTTATTATTAAATCACATTTATTTATATTATCTCAAAACAATAATTTTCCTCAAAACAATAATATGCTTCAAAAATCCTTCATTTTCAAAATATTACTTCAAATATCTCAAAACATCTTTATTTATTCTAAAATTTTAAGCTGTGTCAAATTACTTTTAAAAACCATAATATATTGCTTTACATCAAAATAATAATTTTTACTCAAATCTCTTTATTATCCTTTATAATCATTTGTTTCTATTTAACTCAAAAATAATAATATTCCAGTTTAGATCCTAAAATTTCTTTTATTGCTATTTATCTTAAAACAATAATAAATTAACCAACTTAGTAAAACACATCTTTATTATTATAATTACTATCCTCAAAATATCTGTTATTTTTATTACTCAAATAATACTAATAATAATTTTCCATAAACTCCACAAAACAAGTTATTTACCCAAAACAATACAATCTTCTCAAAAATCATATTATCATTTCTTAAATCCCGCTTTACTTTATAAATAATGATAAATTCCTCAAATTCATATTAAAATAAATTTTTTATTACTATTTATGAATTTCCTACATTAATTTCAGTATAAATTGTTAAATCACTATCATTTAAAAATATTACTCAAAATATTTAGAAAATCTTATCTTCCAAAATTACATAATTTTACCTGCTTTTATTAATTTAACATTTTCTTTTCAAATTGAAAATTATTACTATAACCATCCATCACCCAATAATACAACATTTAACAATAAACATCAAATCAGGATGCACATCATATAAAAACAATGCTACAACCAAACAATCATCAAAAGAGCATAGCATATATCAATAGATGTATATTTTTATTGATGAATATTTAATTAATGTTTAAAATGAAATAATTACGACTATTTAGTCTTACCAATGCACTTTTACAAACAGCTTCAGAAGCCGACAAACCACATGTAAAATTGTTTGGAATTCCTTCACATCTCAAGGGAATGAACTTCGTGTGAATTGAAAATTTCCATTTCTATCCCAAATTGATATAATAGCCGACCCTTGATTTTGACCATTAAATTCTCACTGTTGTTGTAGGAGTTGAATCTCCGACCTATGCCAGTGCCACTAGCTCTACCCTTTGCCATTCATTGCCAGCACCACTATCTATAGTGGCCAAAATAGGACACCCTAATTCGAATGCCACCAGCATTAGACGCAATTTTCGTCCACCTTCGTCGTCCGTTCATGTAACCGAGATCTCCCCTGTATCTAAATGTCGAGATCAACAAATCTGTATTCTCAATTTCACCACTTGATGCTCCAATCAAAAATGCCCAAATTAACAAAGGTTTCACCATTGTGTACTTTGACTATGATTTCTAACCACCTCAAACCTCATATCCTAAAATGAATGCTAGCCATCTCTATGTCTCGTCGAGGCAAACAATTTGATATATACTTTGATGGTATTTTGACACTTGGATTTTGGAACAAGTTTTGATTAGAGAAGGCTTTCTACCATTAGAGAGAGATTAAGTAATCTTCAGATTAGAGGGGATAAATAATGATGACTAGGATTACACACCTTCATTTAAGTTGTCTCCTAGCTGGGTTATGAGTCGCATATCCAGTTTGTCTTGAAAGAGTTAACACTTCGTTCCAAATTGTAACTCTAAATTTAATAAATTTATAGCCAAAACTGATCAGCTCAAAAAGACCTGTGTAACAATCATAAATACCGTGCCCAAGTCATCCTTCAATCAAAAATCCATTTTAGTTAATTTAATACTAATAGTGTCAAATTTGAAGTTTGTCACACAACCCATTCTGACTTAATTTATTCTTTTGTTTATAGCTCACATTTTGTGCATCCATCTTTAATGCTTTTGTAATGAAATTTAACCAAAACATTGTACTATATGCAATGGTGCAAGTTCCATGCTTAATTCATCCATTTATAAAAATTCATAATTTGTCCTTTTCAGCAAATTTATCATTTTATCATTTAATAACAATTTAGTTTATTATTAAAATGTGAGGTTACACCTCCATTGACTTTAACGGACATTAAGGCAAGCTGACCAGCTGAGAAGAGGTAACCACTACTCCCTTGGGATCCACTATAGTTGTCTTACCTATAAGAAAACAACTAGGTAGTTCAAAAACAGATCTCCCTAATTGGGTACACGCCAAGAAGGTGGTAGCTAGCGGGATAAAAAGTATGATTCTTTCTTTCTTGGGATTAGAGAGGTTAGGAGCATCGGTAATAGCAACCCTTACTCTCCTAAGAGGTTAAGTGTAAGCATCCTGAAATAATACATTCCAACAAACATCCCTACCGAGCATCAATAACCACTCTTAGTCCCTGAACCTCTATCATTCACGTTGCCGATTCATTCATTTTTTTATAATGCCATCCTGATATTTTGATACCCTGTCATAGCACCTTGCCATAACTCCCCTTTAGAGTTAATAAATCTTTTATGATTGAACCCTATCTTAGCACCCTGCCATATACCATTGGACTTTAGACTTAATAGTTAAGGCACCCTTCCATCTAATAACTCTATGAATTGGTGTACCTTTACGATCATGATTTAACCCTTTTCATTCATTTATTAGTTATGTACCTTATCATTCTTTAGATAAAACATCTTCATCTTTGATTTAAATGATATCCTATCATTTATTAGCTTCTCTATGCTTTCTTTCATCTCAAAAATAAGTTAGCACAATTTAACTTATAAAATTCTTGCTTTATTTCATCCCTATGAAATAGTCAATTAAAACATGGAAACTATCCTCCAAGTGCGCTATGTATTTCTTATTTTATTTAGAAAAATTTAGCTTCCACGCTATCGCAACTTGACCCTGGCCATCACATATTGGCTTTCCCAAAGCCATTGCAAGTCAAGCCAAGCTATTGCAAATTAGCAATCTCATATCATCACATATTAAGTTTTCTAGGCCATTACAAGTTGACCCTCAATTAGCCATCACATAATAATAGTTTATTTTAGTTATCACAAGTTAAGCCTCTATAAGCTATCGCAAACTAGTAACTTCCTAAGTTATCGCACATTGTGCCCTAAATGGCTATCGCATATTGACACTTCTCCTAACTGTCGTAGGTTGATAGCTCCACTTGCCACCACACGTTGAGCTTCAAGTAGCTATCGCAAGTTAACATCCCACCTATCGCAAGTTGATTAACGTATAGTTATCACAAGTTGTTAGCTTTCGTTAGTGAAGCTATATGAGCTATCACTTATTGGCTTCCAATAGCCCTCGCAAGTTGATAGCCTATTGGCTATCGTAGGTTTGCTTAAGTAGTTATCAAAGGTTAAATACCTTTAGGGATTACTGTAGGTTGATGTGGCTCTTCCGTAATTAATTTGAAAATTGTATTGTCACCTTGCTATGTAATTACTTTACACCAAATCCATTCGGTGTCGTATTCTTATTGGTTAATGGATCTCCTTATAGTTTTCTTTTCAGAATTTGTTAATTACAACTTCAATCAATTAATCATATTTAATCATATTTAATCAATTAATTCTATCCCCTGCCAAATAATTCATAAATAATCGTGAATTAAGGGGGAAAATCCAAAAAATCCACCAAAAATTCAATTTATCATATTTTACCACATATCAAAAATTTTAGGTCAAAGTTGTTATTTTATTATTTTTAACAATTAATTTTTCCGAAATTAGTTATCTTCTCCACTTAAAAAATTCATAATAATTCCAAATAAATTCCGTAGATCATGAAATCAAAAATCCATCTTTACTTTGTCATTGTAAACATTATATTTAATTTTTGTAGCATTTAATATGATTAGATCATGCTTTACCCTAAAACATGAAGAAATTTGCTTTATATAAATTTCAAACCATATTCCAAACAATGCTAGTCATTCAAACACGTTTATCTTCATCAAAAAAATTCATTCACAATCAAATCCAAAACCAAACGTTTTAGGGAGGGCGTTAAGGAAAATTTTACTCACCATGGCTATAAAAACCTTGATTTAATCCTCTTTCTCCTTAGAATGAAAGCTTGGATCTCCTTACCTTTTGATTTCCTCTTATCTTGCTTAAAAATGGTGGTCGGCCTTGTATAGTTTTAGGGATTTTGTTTTGTAAATGGAAATGAAGTGGAATGAGAGAATATGACTAAGGGAAGTGGGTTAGCGATTTTGGCTTTGGCTAATATTTTTTCCAGCCTAGTGCCAATGCATCTCTCCTACCATAAATCCTTCTCACTCTAAAAATTTATTTATTTATCTTCATTAATAAGGCCAACTTAATAGCTCCAATTACCCTTAGTCCATTCAATTAACTTTTAAAGTGTCCCACCCTTGATTAGCCAAACTCCCATAGGCAATTCTTGTAATTAAATCAATTTATTTACTCTTTTAATAATTTCCACTCATTATAAATTAAATTTAATATCTCATATCATGGACCCTCTAAAATATAGGGTTTTATAGTCTCCTCTCCTTAAAAAAGTTTTGTCCTTGAAATTTCGATAAGGAAAAAAATTTACACCAACACCCTGAAAGTGTAAAGCCATCATTATGTATGTACACACAAGTATAAAAGATTACACTAGTACCCTACTAATGTGAATCACCCATCATAAAAAAATGTATGTGCCATTGCTGACACATAATCATATCATAATATAAATTCACCAGTACCATACTAATACATACACTAGACAAACAAAGCACCTTGCTATGCACGTGGATGTCTAAAACAACACAAGATGGTATCTTCGTCCTATCCTATACCTCCCAAGTACAATATCCTTATCTCCACTAGATGCAAACAAGTCTGATAACCTTTTTTATCAACTCTTTCGTATTATGACCTACTATCCCCTTCCATTGTCTCACATATGCCAAATCTAGCTCCATAGATAAGTCCTTTATCGCCCTCGTTTCAACTACCGAACTCGGGCCATGCACACATTTTCTCAAATGTGATATATGAAAAACATTATGCATGCCCGACAAACTACTTGGTAACTTGACCCGATAAATGAGTTTACCAATCCCCTTAATCATTAGAAATTGTCCTACATATCTAGGTGCCAATTTCCCCACCTTCCCATAACACACAACTCGATAAGAGAAACATTCACGAACACATGATTGCCCATTGTGAACTCGAGATCTTTCCCCTTTTTGTCGGCATAACTCTTCTGCTTTGATTGCGCTGCCTTCATCTTGGCGCTAATCATTTCTACTTTCCTAGTAGCATCTCTTACCAAATTTGGACATAACACAAGTCTATCCCCCATGTCTAACCAACCTATACGTAACTTACATTTCCTACCATAAAGCGCCTCAAACACTATCATCCCGATACTCGATAGGCAATATTATTATAAAGTTACATGGTCTTCCCAAGATCCTTCGAAATCCAAAAGACATACCCTCAGCAAGTCCTCAAGAACACGGTTCACCCTTTCAGTTTGACTATCACTCTATGGATGGTAAGCCATACTCAGGTTCAATTCTATGCCCAATGCACCCTACAAACTTCTCCAGTTTCATTGGTAAACAACGGGTCTCTATTACTCACGATACTGCTTGCAATAATATGCAGTCTCACCATATTCTTCATGTATAGCTTTGCTAAGCTGGATGCCATGTCGACTTCACTAGGATAAAATAGGCACTCTTAGTCAATCTATTGACTATCACCCAAATGCTATCATTTCCCCTCCTCGACCTAGGCAACCCATTAGTAAAATAAATAGACACCGAACCCCATTTCCAAGTCGACGCTTCTAGAGGCTGAAGTAAACCACTCGGGTTCTTATACTCAACCTTCACTTGCTAATAGGTGAAGCACTTCTTCACATATTCTCATATGTCTTTTTTCATCCATTCGTAAAAAAAACTCTCTTCATGTCATGATACATCTTCATGCCTCCGGGATGAATAATAAACCTAGACCAATGACTTTCCTCTAAGACTTCTTTCAGAATGTCTCATACATTCAGAACACACAGTCTTCCTATCTTCCTAAGCCATCCCTTCGAGTCTATCTAGAATCCTTTTTGATCCTCAACATCTTCTCCCATCCATAATCCCCTAATCCTTTTGACAATTGGTAGGTCCTCTCTCTCTCCCTTGTAGCAATCATATCCACAAGTGCTGGACGTACCTCCGAACTTGCTAACACACCTGTATCCCTACTTAATCTAGTATTCTGCATATAATGCACTTCGCAAGAGGTTAACTTCTCTAATGTCTTCCATTCTTCAATCATGGCTAGCACTCTATTATGCCGCGTTTTACTCAAAATATTGGCAATATTATACCCCTTTCCTGATGTATGTTCCATGCCAAAGTGATATGCCACTAAGAACTCTAGCCATCTCTATTGTCTCAATTTCAACTCCTTTTAAGAGAATAGATACTTAAGAGACTTATGGTCCATATACAACTCGAACCGCTTTCCTAGCAAGTAATGTCTCCAAATCTATAGCGTAAACAACAATGTTGTCAACTATAAGTCATGAGTTGGATATTTAACCCCATACGACCTTAATTGCCTTGACGCATAGGCTATCCCTCGCCCTCTTTGCATCAACGCTTGTCTCAGACCTGTTCCATAGTCATTGGTATATACTACCAGATCTAGTTCCCTTCAGGCATGATCAAGATAGGAGCATTCATCTATAACTTCTTCAACTCCTCAAATGACCCTTTGCACCTATCGGTCTATACGAACTTCTCGTTCTTCCTAATCAACTTAGTCAATGGTGCTCCTATATGCAAGAAATCCTTAATGAATCTACGATAATAACCAATCAAACCAAAGAAACTTCTCATCTTCATTACCGTCTTCGGTCTCTTCCAACCATTAGTAGTCTCTATTTTCGATGGATCCACAGCTAGTTCATTTTCTAAAAAAACATCTCCAAGAAACTTAATCTCCCTTTCCAAAAATGGCATTTTGAAAACTTTGCCTTCAACTTGTAATGTATTAACTTCTCCAACACCGATATTAGACATATTTCATAGTTCCTCTTACCTATAGAGTGTAAAAAAATATTATCAATGAATACCAACATAAATTTATCCAACCGACCACGAAAGATCCGGTTCATAAGATCAACAAAAAATGCAGGGATGTTGGTCAGTACAAACGGCATCACTAACCACTCATACAAATCATACCTTGTTTGGAATGTGGTCAATGGAATACTATATTTTGCTACCTTTAGTTGATGGAATCTCTTTTGCCTATTCTAGCTACGAGAACACTATATCTCCACTCAACTGATTAAAAAAGTCATCTAACCTAGGCATTGGATAACGATTTTTCACTATTAACTCATTCAGCTTTCGTTAATCAGAACACATCTATAAAGATCCATTCGACTTCTTTACAAATACCATAGATTCTCCCAACGGTGACCTACTTGACCTAATGAAACTTTTATCCTTACAATAGTTGTTTCTTTAATTCTTCCATCTTCTTGGGTGGTTTTCTGCAAGGAGTCTACTAACATGCGTTGCCCTTGACATCAATTCTATTTAGAACTTAATTGCCCTCCTTGGTGGTAATCCCGTCACAGGTTCAAAAAAATATGCAAATTCCCTAACAACCCACACTATACTAATCTCATCATCATCTTCCATAGCACATAACAACAAGTCCGACTTCTCCTTCATTACATCCAGTGCTATCATAATTCTTTCTCGGCACCTTGAATTCCATAAGGCAATAATCCTGTCCGTACAATAGATCTTGGCATCCTCATGCACCAACTAATTTTTTACGCTAAAAGTTGGCACAAACACCCAATGAAGTAATAACTATGAAAATTTCAAGAAAAGGCAAGAAAAAGAAAAGAAGAACATACAACTTTTGTAGTGGTTCGGCAAATACTCCGGCTTGCGTCCACTTAAACTTTATTATTCGATTTCTAGTGAGATTTTAAAAGTTTGTTCTTATAGATCGGTAATGATCCCTGAGATTATAGAAGAAGTGCAGAAATTTGTTAGGACAACAAAACAATCCCTTGAAAAATGCCCTTCCCCCTTTATTTATAGCTGTAGCTTGCTGGAATTCACTCTACCACGTTAGTGCCTATGTTTCCCACGTCTAGGAGGGGTTGTGCTAAAAAGATCTTGGCCACGTAAGCAATCTTTAGGGATCAATACTAATCCACGATCTATGGCTCAATATCAATCTGTAAGATTGACTGTGAGAATTTATCGACTCTACGATATTGCATGTATGTCTTGTATCCTTGTCCTCGACGTTAAGTTGTATCGACATGACTATGAGTTTGAGTGAATTATTTGGTTCGGGGGTTGGGCAACAACATCTGTTTTGTCTATCAATCATTTGAGTTGAGAATAGTGAACAAACCTTCTTTTGTGATGTGCATTGGCTAACAACCATCAAGGTTTTCATGTTATGAAGTTCGAGGTGAATTTGGGAAATTTTTAGTGATTGGTACCAGTCCATAACTTGACACGAGACTTGACTTTTGGCACTTGAGTGATTTTTATGAGTTGATGGTGCTATCTCTTGATCTTGTTCGATATTCGAATTTGGTCAGTTGTTGCTCTGGATTCCTGCTTAGTAATTTTCTTGTTCGATATCTGATTCATTCAAATATGGACTGGTCACAAAGCTAGATAACATTTGCCCCCCAAAGCATGCCTTATGAATGAAAGGCATGCTTTGCTCAAGAACAAAAATCAAAATCAATTATTCACTAGTAGTTGAATTTTTGGTTATCAATTGATCAAACAGTAGAGAATCATCCGGTTCCTTCGGATTCACCTGTAAATCAAAAACGTTCCACACCATCACAACTAAGGATCTGAGTCCCTACTTGAGTGTAAATCACAAATAATCATCATTCTATGTTCTCCCTGAATTATTATATCATAAATTAGAATCATCCCATGCTCATCTGGGAGTTAACAATCATATGTCAAAATAAGTGTAATTCCTGCTCGCTTGGGATTTTATTACCATGAGTGGAGAATGTATCTAATAATCATAGGCCAATAACTGTATAACTTCATTGTCAGCGATTGAGACATTATTTATAAATCTTCAGGCATTGCCTAGAGTCCCATTATAAAAACGCCGAACCGAATCGAAGGAGCAGCTTAATTCGATAATCACTATTAAGTCATTTTATAGTCAAGTGGCACCCAAATCCATAGTCTAGTCTTTGATCCCTTTGGATTGCATTAGCAATATCTAGGTTGGTTTCTGATCCTTCGTTTCATGTAACCAATAACTAATTCAATTCCTAATCTTTTTGGATTGTTGGTTGAATCCTCACCCTCTCCAAATCATTAATTGAATCCTTGACTTCTCTAAGTCATTAGTTGATACCTCGACCTCTCTAAGTCGTTAGTTGAATCCTCAAACTCTCCAGATCCTTAGTTGAATCATCGATCTCTCCAAATTGTTAGTTAAATCCTTGACCTCCCCGAATCGTTAGTTGAATCCTTGTCCTTTTCGGATTGTTAGTTAAATCCTCTACCTCTCTTGATCATTAGGTAAATCCCCGACCTCTCTAGATTGTTAGTAGAATCCTCAACCTATTCAGATCGTTAGTTAGATCCTTGACCTCTCTAGATCATTAGTTGAGTTCTCGACCTCTTCGGAACGTTAGTTAAATCCATGATCTCTTTGGGTAGTTCAACATTCAATCTAGGGTTCGATCTCTTTGGATCCTTGCTGAGTCTAATCCGCTTGCCCTCCAATGAGAGGACCTAATATCCAAGCAAGTCCATATACTCACTTTCCAGTATAGGGAATCACTCTCGTATAATCCCTATCCACTCGCTATCCAACAAAGGGACTTGCACCTTACGGTCATCACCCTATTTCTTCGGACAGGACTACTGTAATGATTGCCCTACATCTCTGATGTTGTATACACGAATAGTGCGTTGCTGGAGCATTCGACCGATGTGGGACAATTATCAATGGAAAGAATATAAGTGAAGAAGGGAAATAGAAAGGAAGAAAAAAAAGAAAATATCAAACAATCGCAGAACTATCGTATATCTCACCACACATATAATATAGTAGCCATCACAGATATAAAAACAGACGAGATAGTATTAACTACATAAACCACAGAATCAGAGTACACAGGCTCATACAGTTATCCAAACAGTAATAGAGTTTATACAACTAATAAATAAACTCAACTGATAAACTGTCTCTAATAACAGTAAGTTAAACACTTTCAAGGCTCAATAGTGTCACACAACAGAATATGCAATAGCAAGTCCAAATATAAGAATAAAAAAGGTGTCGTCTCCTGCTAGTCTATCTATAGAACTCTATGTAACATTTGCACCTGCTATCTAGTCTACTCATTTAAGAGTACCTAAGGTAATAAGAAGCAAAGCATAAATTCTTGAGTCAGACAATAGTCAAGTGTGAGCGAAAAACAATCCCAAAATTATAAAAGTCGATATAGTATACAAAACAGTGGGTATACGAACCATACTTGACATGTTCTTGCAACCAAAGAGTTAGCAGATAACATCGATGATATGCTACTTTACAAACACCATAAAGGGGTACTCCATACTATATCGGCGTGTGTAGGTATCCCTATCCACAATATCCACATCATGTGCCATCCCTAAAGTGATAGATTACGTAAAACAATCATGGGAGACATGACATCCATCAAACAAACCTCACTGTCACTCAATGTGCTTTGGATATATGATAACTCGTATGACCAAAATCATGTTAGGGAGTAACGGGAAAATCCTGTCTTTCAGTGTACTTGCTCTAGCCTGAAGCTAATACTAGACCCATACTCACGGTCTAGGGTAAACAGATCTAAACACCCAATCCAGAGTAGCCAAACAAAGTACCTATGAGTGCATTCACAATACCTGCTTTGAGTACAACAAGAAACACTTCGAGTATCAACAATCCCTTAACGCTCTTCGAGCCCTTTCTTGGCTCCTTGTAATTTACATTAATCTCAAGGAACCATTTTCATGTTCCTTCATTCCACGATAGAATCAAACACCGATTTATCCATTTATGGAACCATTCTGATGTTCCTTCATTCCATGATAAAATCAAACACCATTCTATCCATGGGTTGCCCTTATTAAAACCCGCCCTTGTGGAAAATCATCACAACTAATGTCACCATCGAGTTACATCATTGAAACCTATCTCCAATGACCATCTAGTGTTCGTCAGCAAAGTCTCGAGGCCATCAAGTCGAAGCATCAAGTCATCACCTCACGAATGAAATAGCTCATCATAGAGCAATAACATTAAGACCGAGAGTCAGCCGCACGAACAAACCACCAAATCACACTCCTCGAAGCCTCCTCACCATCCATGCAAAAGATCGGTCAAATCAACCATCATCAATACTGATGGGCACTGACCACTCTAAGTAGTTAATACCAACCACTTTGGTCGTGTACTTAACCAAAATGGATAAGTACAAACCAAATGAAAACGTCCGAT
This sequence comes from Allium fistulosum, assembly GCA_030737815.1. Lineage (NCBI taxonomy): Eukaryota > Viridiplantae > Streptophyta > Magnoliopsida > Asparagales > Amaryllidaceae > Allium > Allium fistulosum. The sequence goes on along the minus strand of CM060904.1, from coordinate 409,150,609 downwards.
GTCCATCCTAAAGTCCGAAGCCCATCCAAGTCCATTGTCTTCCATCTTTAGATCGGTCGGCACACATCCTAGTACCCTCTACAATTTATCCCGTCTATTTGGTTTTCGATCAATATGCTCTAAACCCTAATGCGCGGGATATTCCTTAACGTTGGATCATCGATAAATCGACATTTTCAACTAAAACAAGCAAACAAGCATATATGCAACCAACAAGCATACTTACATCCAATATGGTATACACACAACATATATAATGCATCTATATCAACTATTATCCATATATTTTTTGACTACTATGCTAGAAGAGTTGTCAAGGGAAATGGAAGAAAGTAAGTCAATATAAGGAAATGGAAGTGTTGAAAGATAGGTGTCGAGCATGTATGACAATAAGATAATGAGACAATAAGTGCTTTGAGGATGTCGAGCTTGTAAATAAAGAAAGTAATTAAGCATAAATATAGGAAACAATACCGAGCATGTATAAGTAATGGAATCGAGGGCCTAAGAAGAAGTATCATGATCCTAAGACGATCTCGACTTGTAAATAGAAAAGATGTCGAATCTATAAGATAATGAAGCCCCCGAGCTTATAAATAGAAGACATGTCGAGTATGTAAGTAATGGACTTATCAAGCATGGAAATAATAAGCTTGTATCAAAGGTAGTATCGAGTGTTAAACAACAGATAGCTAACGAGCCTCTACAGCCATAGGGATGTCGAAGAGTTAAATAGATAACAAGCTCCTACAAAGAATGAAGAGGTGTCGAGTCTCTAAAGGATAACAAGCTTCAACAATAGCAAGTGTTGTCAAGCAACTACAAGTAGAAGGCGATGGCGAGCATCTAACAATAATGAGAACATGTCGAGCCTGTAAAGCGAGAGAGATGTTGAGCCTGTAAAGTGAGGGAGATGTCGAGCCAATAAATACTTGAAGATATCGCACTACTGCAAGCTTGGAGAAATAAGAGATATCGAACTTCTACAACGCAAAAGTAATTAAACCTAGAGATCACAGGGACGTCAAAGATGTAAAAGGGGTTATCGAACTTTTACAACATGAGGTGTTATCAATCATGTAACAAAGAAATGATGCTGAGTTTCTATAAGGAGGATTGTATTGTCGAACTTGTACAAGTAAGTGATGCCGAGTCTCTATAAAGAAAGCATGCCAAATGCCAATTAGAAAAATGTACAGGTAAGTGATGTCAAACTCGTGTTGTCGAGTTTCTACAAGGATGCTGAAATTACAACAAAGCGAAGCTAGCGGAACCCTTATATTTCATGTCAAGGCACGTGTTAATCATCCCGCATGATTGACACCCCTAAATATAGACTCCCACCTCACTTAAGACGCGAATCATTTTTTTATTTTCCCATTTCTCAATTTATAGTTAGAAACCCTAAATTAATTTGAGGATTTTAGAGCTGATTGTAACTTTGAACTTTTTGCACATAAGGACTTGGACATTTAATTTTGCATAGCATATTTCCCTTAAATGTGAATAGTTGACTATTATTGAATAATGGACGTGCATATGACTTTATCTTTGGACTTGGACTTGAACTTGGAATTGCATATTATTATACAATGCCACATTAGTCGTTGCTTAAATTGACGTTTACCTTGCATATTGCCTATTATGCCCATTACCATACGAATAAGGGAACTATTATAAATTTATGTGAAATGACCATTTCTCTGTTGACATATGAGTGAAGGCTTATTGCATATTTATGGGACTCGCATATTATACCCTTGAACACGTGACTTGAACTTTTAGACAACTTCATGATTATATTGAAACCAATGGGTATTATTGGAACATTTTTGAATAATTCCACCTTATTTGACATCTTGGTTATTGAGCCGAAATTATGGTTCAACATTTTGGTGTTAGAAGGTGGGCTCGAACCTCCGTCTTGTCGTTTCTTTGTTTTAAAAATAATTGAGTAAAACTTTTATTTTAGGAAAATGACGAGGATAAAGAAAGTCAATGTTCTGAATGAAGAATTTGTGCGGTGGACAACCTTGGAGAATAATGTCACTCCAAACTTCAATTTGGAGAATACAGAGATTAGATACACTTCAATCCCAGCTAAGCCCATAGGCAGTGAAACTAAATTCAAGATTTAACATAGTGACTTAAACTATGCAAGAGCTTCTTGAGAAAGTTCTCTCTTAGAGATCTTCTAAGACAAAGCTTACCAAAAAGGGGAGAAAAGTGGGGTCTCCAGGAAGAAACCTAGATACCTCAATGCTTAGAAGCAAAGATAAAGACAAAAGTATCATGGGCCCATAAAGGAAGAAAGACATCCAAGATGAAGGACCGGTAATATATTCTCCAAAATCACAAGCAAATGAAGACTAAATTGAACCATCGAAAGGAGAATAAAGGAAGGCTAGTAGGAAGATCTCTCGAGCAATGATATAGCTCGATCTCATACAAAGAATATAAGCCCGATAGAGGGGATTATCATGACGATGAAACCTACCTATGGGATATGGTCAACAAAATAGTGAAGGATATGCTTGACCTTAAAGGGAAGAGGATCTTTGACCTAAGGGTTAATAATTATTTTTAGGAAGAACCTTTTATAGAGAAATAACCCATCCCATATTAAAATCCCTTTGTTGAGGTATGATGGAACCACTGACAGTGATGATCATCTTTTAGCTTTTGAAAGTCAAATGGACTTGCATAACACTTCTGGGGTAGTTCGTTAAAGGTTCTTCCTTACAACATTCCATGGAGCAGCTGCCAAATGGTATAGACACTACCGAGAAAAAACCATCTACACTTGGGAACAATTTTCTTATGAATTTTTGGCACAGTTTTTCATATGCAAATACCCTACCATAGATTCCAATATGCTAGCTAATGTCAAGCAAAGGCCAGGAGAGTTAATTGGTCAATATCTAAGGGATTTGATATAAAGGCGCTAAAAGTAGAAAATATGACCGATAGGGAGAAGCTAATGGAAGTACGTTCGGGGTTAATTAAGTAGACTCCTTTTTGGAAAAAGCTCTATGTTCATCCGCATGGACGAAATGTACTATGCTAGGAAGAAGTCTTAACCAAAGAAAGAGGAAGGAAAGTTCAGTTTCGATCACCCCAACAAAAATTCAAAATGGAACGAAAATAGAAGAGGAAGATGGGAGGAGGTCCATAAATCCAATTATGTAGGCTTGAATAAACCCATTTACTATATTTATGCTATACCCAATGATGGCGGAAATTTCCCCACTTCCTACAAAGAGAAGAACCATCCCGAGCCTAAGGGGGGAGATTATTATGCCTGCCACAACGAAAATGGGCATAAGACTAACGATTGCCATGTCTTGTTAGGTATAATTCAGAATATGATCAGGTTAGGATCACTGAAGGAGTTCGTTAAGGAACACTGCTAACTTTATGGAGAATGATTCCCAACAAGACTTTATTCTTTCGATTAATCATATAAATGTCATTCACAGAGGTCTCCACATTTTCGAAAGTTGCAAAGCAGCAAAGAGCAGATATGTAAGCGAAGAAAAGGAAGGAATTTTCTCCATTCAGAAGGAGCCACCATTCAAATCGCAGGTCCCAACCCCAAATGCCTAACTTAACACAAGAATTAAGGGGAGTCCATCACCCACATAACGACCCGCTAATGATAACTGCTAAAATTGAGCTCTCTATAGTGATGAATTTTTGGTAGACACTGGAAGTGCAGTAAATGTCATTTTCAAACATGCGTTTGATCAAATGAATATTTCGAAGGGGAAGTTAGAACTGAGCCTTGAACCCATCTTTGGATTCAATAATAATGGATCTACTCCAATGGGGCAGATAAAGCTCTTTGTACAAGTTGGAATTCCGCCATACTTTAGAGCCTTTGTAACTCTTTTCGTGATAATGACCAACCCTTCTATTATTATGCTTTCTTTAGGAGGCTTGCTCTGGACGATGCATTTGTTTTACCTAAACATCTAATGGTGAAATTCCTAACTAAGAATGGATGCGGAACCATAAGGGGGAAGCAGTTTAGCTCCTGAGAACTGTATTTTGCTACACTTGAGCAATTCAAAAAAAATGGCACTTCTTGTTACGATTCAGAGAAAAGTAAATTAAACCAAACTAAAACTTAAAAGCCCTTGAATAGTAGCTTTTCAAGCATACTATTCAAGGCAAATAAATAGAAAGAGGCATGTGAAAAACCTATGAATGTGTCGTAAAGATTTAACTTCTCCAAGGTAAAAATAAAGCGAAAAGAAGTAAAACAAATGACCAGTGAAAGAGTGGGTGAGGAAATAATTACAAAATTAGATTACAAAAATGAGTAAGATAGAATGAAATCTGCCGAAGAACTAGACGTGGTAAGCCTAGATTTGTTTGACCTAACCAAAACAGTAAAAATTAGAAAAGAACTAGGTGAGAATCTCAGAAGAGAGCTTATCCGATTCCTCCAATCTAGCAAAGTGTGTTTGCCTAGACTCACTCATACATGGTCGGGATAGATCCAACAATTATGAACCATGCTCTAAATATATATCCAAAAATCATACCCGTTCGACGAAAGAAAAGTCACTTTGACAAAATCCGAGCTAATGCATTAAAGGAAGAAGTTAAAGGGTTACTTGAGAATGGGTTCATTAGAGAAGTTCTCTACCATAAATGGTTGGCTAATCCTATACTAGTTAAAAAGCTAATGGAAAATGGAGAATGCGCATCGATTATACTGATCTAAATAAGGCATGCCCCCAAAGATTACTATCTTTGTCCAGAATTGATCAAGAAGTTAAAGGCTTACTCATGATATAATCAAATCCTCATATTCAAACCAAATGAAAAAACACAAGTTTTATAATGGATTAAGGAACTTATTGCTACAGAGTAATGCCTTTTGGGCTGAAGAATGTAGGGGCTACGTATCAAAGGTTAGTAAATAGAATGTTTAAGGAACAAATTGGACAAGACATGGAAATTTATGTGGACGACATGCTAGTTAAGTCCCAAGTAGAAACAAATCACTTGAAAGATCTTAAGGAAATGTTTGAAGTACTAAGGAAGTACAAAATGAAGCCGAATCTACAAAAATGCTCTTTTGTAATACAATCTGGTAAATTTCTAGGATATATTGTTAGTGCTCAAGGAATTGAGGCCAATCTCGACCAAATCAAAGCTACTAAGGACATAGCAGAGCCAAAAACAAGTAAAGTTTTAATGAGCCTAAATGGAAGGGTGGAAGCTTTAAATAGGTTTATCTCTAAAGCCACCAATAAGTACATCCCTTTCTTTGACGTGATTAAGAAAAAGAAGAACATTAAGTTAGGAGAAGACTGCTGAAAAGTCTTTAGAGAATTAAAAGACAAGCTTGAAAAACCTCCAATCTTATATAGTCCCATAAAAGGAGAGAATTTGTACCTTTACATAGCAGTCTTCCGAACGCGTAATAAGTTCAGTCCTAGTAAGAGAAGAAAATAAGGCTAAGCTTTCGGTGTACTATACTAGTAAAAGAAGGCTTAAAGAGGTAGAATTTAAATACCCAGTTATAGAGAAGTTCGCATACTGTCTAATCCTCCTGCTCGAAAACTGAGAGCCTACTTTTAGGCGCACCCAATCTAGGTATTAACCAATTTTCCATGTAAGCAAGTCCTTAGCAATCCCAAAACGTCAGGAAGGCTAGTAAAATAGGGAATAAAGCTGAGTTAGTATGAGATTGAGTTCTAGCCCCGAGTGGCAATCAATGGACAAGCTCTGGTTGATTTCATTGATGAATATATAAGATTTATTAAAGAACAACCGAGAAAGGAAAAAGATCTGAAACCTAAATGGCAACTATTCGTTGATTGAGCCTCGAACAAGCAAGGGGCTGCGGGATATGTATTCATTACCTCTGATGGACACCGATTACATTATGCAATGAAGTTAGTTTTTTGCTACCAATAATGTGGCTAAGTATGAATCAATGATAGCAGGACTAACTTTATCTCTTCAGTTAGAAATCCTAAGGATTGAAATTTTTAGTGATGCCCAATTAATGGTTAATGGTTGAATCAAACTTATCAAACAGAACGATGTAAGGTTGATCCTTTATGTTAAGAAGATATTGAAAATGTTATCTCAATTTGAGGATTTTTCAATACATCAAGTACCCAGAAGGAAGAATTCTCAAGCGACTCTTTGGCTAAATTAGCTAGCTTGCGAGGAGCCCCAAAAACATAAATTATGCTAGTAGGCTTCCAACAAAATTCCAACGTTGAGGAAGAATCTCCTGAACCAAAAAATGAGACCATGGTATTGACTAAATCCCAAGCTCTTATTCACATGGAAAAAGAAAATGAATCAGGAAGTAAGAGATACATGGTGTAAAGGAGACTACCAAGAGACAAAAGAGAAGCTAGAAGGATAAGGCACCAAGCTCCAACTTTTACCATGTTGGATGGAACACCTTATAAAAAGGGATATTCGCTCCTTTACGTAAGGTGTGTTAGTCCAGAGAATGGCTCAAAGCTATTAAGAGAAGCCCAAGAAGGGGTTCGGTGAGGTCATTCTAATGGTATGAAGTTGGCCAAAAGGTCACGAGACAAGGATTTTATTGGCCCTATGTTGTGAATTATGTAAAGAGATGCAAAAAATGTTAGAGGTTTTCAATAATCCTACATATACCGCAAATGAATTAACCTTGATCTTAAGTCCATAGCCCTTTGATGTGTAAGGAATCGACTTAATAGGACCATTGTCGATATTAGAAGGTGGAGCCAAATTTGCAGTAGTAGCTATTGACTACTTTACCAAATGGGTCCAGGCAGAACCATTGCTAAATATAACTTCAGGAAAAGTTCTAAAGTTTTATGATCAAGAACATAGTCACCCGATTTGGAATACCGAATAAGATAATCTCTGACAATGGGACCCAATTTGAAAGTGAAGAATTCAAAAGATTTTGTGATAAGAATGAGATAATCAAAAGCTTTTCATGAATCGCTCAGCCCAAGGCTAATGAAGCTGTTGAAGCCACCAACAAAAACATTACAACTATCCTCAAGAAATGGCTCCTCAAGAAATGGCTAGACAAAGAAAAAGGAAATTAGGTAGAAGAGATACCACTTGTGCTCTAGGCATATCGAACTTCTACTAAGACTGCAACAGGATATACTCCATTTTCTTTGACATATAGATGTGAAGAAATGCTTCTAGTCGAAGTTGAGATACCATCCCATCGAAGAATTACATGTGCTTTTGACCCCAATTAAGAGCTAAGAAAAGAATCTCTAGATTTGATCAATGAACTAAGAGATGAGACAACTATACGAACGACCAAATATCAAAAAAGGATACCAAGATACAACAACTCCAAAGTCAAAGGGAAATTATTTCAAAAAAGAGATTTAGTGCTTTGAAAAGTCATGGGAAACACCGAAAATCTAGCAGTTGGACCATTGGGCCAAACTTGGAAGGACCCCTTGTTATCCACAAAGTAATCCTACCAGGAACTTATCGACTAAGCCGACCTAATGGTAATGTAATAGCAAGTACTTGGAATGTTGGGCATCTAAGACCTATTATCCTACAATGGATAAATAAAGAATTGAGACAAGTATATCTACGGAGCCGATAATCAATGGAAAGAAAGAAACTCATAAAATAAAGGGAAAGCCTTTGATTCTGCCATTAGGGTCTGGTTAAAGCATTATAAGCCTTTTGTCCTGCCTATATGGCCTGACCGCAGCACCTCCTAGAGGGAGGTCGAAGTAAGCCTTTGGTCCGGCCTATAAGACCTGGCTAGAGCAACGCTAGCCTTCGATACTAGCTAAGTGGCCTGATCGGAGCGCCTCTTAGAGGTAGGATAGAGTACGACTTTGGTCCCTTGGTCCCACCTAAGATGGCCTGGCCAAAGCACAGAACAACCTTGGTTCTGCCTATTAAGCCTGTTCGTAGCCCCTCTAAGAGGGTGGGAAGAGTAATCCTTTGGTCCTACCTAAGATGGCATAGCCAAAGCCAACCAACAGCCTTCGATCCCGTCTACAAGGCCTTTCCGAAGCGCCTTCTAGAGGGAGGATGGTTTAGACTTTGGTCCCGCCTAGGATGGCCTAACTAAAATACCGACCAGCCTAAATCCTTGCCGAGAAGGTATAGAAGGGGAAATCTTATATAAAGATATAAATCAGACGAGTCTAATTCTATCTTAGAGATAGGCCAAAATAATCTTACGAAGGAAAAACAATCAAACACGATCAATCTTGCCCTAAGGCAAAGTTAAAGCACCCTCAGTTGCCACTACGACGAAATATTTTTTAAAACAAATCTAGAAGGCATAAATCATAATTTGAGCCTATGGATTTATTCTTTGAAGTAAATTAGCTCTCAATCTTTTATTTCTAGATTAGAATCCAAATTTTCTATCAAATAATGGGAATTTTTGTTATTGGTCAGATTTTTGGTCTTCTATTAGCTAGAATATGAATTTTACCATTAAAATGAAAGTTTCTTGTCTTCTTATCGGATGAATTTCTGGTCTTCCTACCAGATGGATTTCTGGGCTTCTTATCAGTTAGATTTCTGGTCTTCTTATCAACTAGTTTCTAGATTATGAACCTTACCCTTAGAGTGGAGTTTGTTGAACTCTTTCTTTTATTTCCAAGTTCCCGACCTCAAGACAACATGAATACTCCTTTATGTGGAAACGAAATTTCCTTGGATTTTTGGTTTCTTTATTATTAGAAGATTGACTCTTGCAATTCAAGCTTACCATTCCCAACATGGTAATTGATATGACTGCTTAGATCAAAGATATCGCCAATCACTCCTATTGATTCAATCCATTTTGGGTGTTGAACTTGGTTTTACACTAAGGTGTAAAAAGATTCTTTTATACAAGGAGGGAGGCTAGTGTTATCCACATACTTTCTGACTACTATGCTAGAAGAGTTTTCAAGGGAAAAAGAAGCAACTATGTCAATAAAAGGACATAGAAATGTTGAAAGACATGTGTCAAGTCTATATGACGATGAAGATAATGAGCTAGTAAGTACGTTGAGGATGTCGAGCTGGAAACAAAGAAACCAATTAAGCATAAATACAAGAAACAATACCAAGCATCTATAAGTAGCAAAATCGAGCGCCTAAGAAGAAGTATCATGATCCTAAGCTGACCTCAAGCTTGTAAATAAAAAAGATGTCAAATCTACAAGATAATAAAGCCGCCGAGCTTATAAATAGAAGACATGTCAAGCATGTAAGAAGTGGACTTATCGTGTATGGAAATGTTAAGCTTGTATCCAAAGGTAGTATTGAGTGTTTAACAGCAGATAGCTGCTGAGACTCTGCAGCCATAGGGATGTCGAACATTTAAACAGATAACAAGCTTTTACAAAGAACGAAGAGGTGCCGAGTCTCTGTTAGAACCCTTAGCTTACGGTTTCGACGATGACAACTATACAATAGAAATCATATATATATCATACAACTATACAGATATGAATACAAAGCAAGACAAACCACTACTGTGACAAGACAATGACTAAAGCACTGAAGAGATTCATCTACAAAGTTGCACGAAGATCGAAGAGAGATACACTTAAGAATAAACCCAATAGAACATCACTTAACAAGTTCAGACGTCTGAATGCAGAACTTCAGACGTCTGAACGTAAAAGATGAACAAAAATATTAAAAGGTTCTTAGACGTCTGAAAACACCATTCAAACGTCTGAAATTGGGCTCGGGGCAGATAATTCAAATTACAACTGTCATCTCCGAAGAGACATAACTCCATCTCTCCTCCACAACTCTTCAACAGTGAACAGTGACGACTCTAGACTGAAAGGGAAGAGATGCAACTACTAGAAGCAACCTTCTATAACTATATAAACAAGAATCAAGAAGGATAAAAAAAACTCAACTAATTTACTCGACTCTCTATCTTGATCATCTCTTGTTCTAACCATCTACTTGCTATCAAATCTACAAATCTGAGATCATACACTTCCATACTCTCTCGAACAATATTGTATTCAATCATTCAAGAGATATAGGAAGTTCAATTGTACTATATAGTCAAAATCCATGTAATAGAGTACACATTCTTGATAAAGAAAACTCTGCTATTGTAAACCTGTTCCTCCGGGTAAAGTGAGGGTTATTTGGTGAAAGGAAATTCCGAAGAGGAGCTTCGGGACTGGACGTAGGACGGGAGGTCCGAACCAGTATAAAATCCCTGGTGTGATTATTCTTATTTACATACTTTACTATTGTTACACTATAGTTTAAATTAGTCATATACTTGTCATTTGTATAATTGATCCACCATAATATAGACTTTTAATTGGTATCAGAGCTTGGTTTGATCAAAAGTACCGTAACAAGTTTTTGAATCACTAATATGGCAAGTATCTTTCAAGAAGGTCAATCTACCGCACATCCCCCTTTATTTAATGGCTCCAACTATGCATATTGGTCAACCCATATGCGTATTTTTATGGAAGCCAATGGTCTAGAAATATGGTCTGCTACACAAAATAAATATGAAGCACCTAACACTGCTATGAGCCCATGGACCGATGCACAAAAGACCTTAGCTTCAAACAATGCTAAAGCTATGAATGTTTTATTTTTCTCTCTAGATAAAAATGAATTTTCACGTGTCATGTTATGTACCATTGCGTTTGACATTTTGTGTACCTTACAAATTACACATGAAGGTACAACAAAGGTCAAACAAACTAAGATTTCAATTTTGCAAAACCAATTCTCCTCATTCAAAATGAAGCAAAATGAGACTATTGTTGACATGTATTCTAGATTTCAAACTATTCAACATGATCTTATGGCATTAGGAGTTAAGTTTACTGATTTTGCTTTAGTTTCTCGAATACTCAACTCTTTAACATCGATTGGGAAAGGAAGGTATTAACTATTGAAGAAGCTAATGATCTTTCTACTCTCAAGATTGAAGATTTGATAGGAAATTTAATGTCCTATGAAGCTAACTTACAGGCAAGAAAAGAACAAAATGTTGAAAAGAAGAACATAGCATTTCAAACAATGAATGATGACTCGGATTTGGATGAAGAAGAGATAGTTTTCATTGCCAAGAATTACAACAAATTCAAGAAATTTAGAAAAATGACCAAATTCCAAAAAGAAGGGAAGTCCAATACAACAAATCTATCTCAAATCAAGTGCAATGAATGTGATCAATACAGACACATGAAGAAGGATTGTCCTAAACGCAACAATGAGAAAAAGAACAAATTTGAGAAATTTAAGAAGAAATGAGATTTTAAAGTCACTTGGGACGATTCTGATTCATCATCATCTTTTGATAGTGATAGTGATAGCGATGGAGAACAAGCTAATGTATGTTTTATGGCTAACATTGATGAGGTATGTCCTGAACTTAGCTATAATGAACTATTAGAATTAAGTATGGAACTTTATGATAAGTTTAGACAAATAAAAAAATTGAATAAAGAACACCTAGCCAAAATAAATCGATTAGAACTAGAAATTGGATTATTAAAGGATGAAAAAGTTATTTTAGAAGAAGAATTGGAGATTTCACAAGAAAAGTGTAAAAAGTCTATCGAATATGATACACAACTTAGTGAAATAGATATGTTAAAACTTGAGAATAATAATTTGATTAAGGAAAATATTGAACTAAAAAGTAGTATAGAAATTTCAAAAACTACAATTTGTGAATTAAAGGATAAAATAGAAAAAATTACTAACAATGTTTCAAAGTTTAACAAAGGAAAACAAGATCTTGATAATTTAATTAAAATTTCGAAATCTTCTGGTAATCGAAATGGTTTGGGGTTTGAAAAGAATTCACAAAAGAAAAAAAGGTAATACTATAAAGCAAAGTATCTTGTATCATAGTTTCCAAAAGACACCAAAGTTAAGTAAAGATGTAAAATCTAAAAATATAAAAATGTGGATTCCGAAGTCTAATAATAAGTTAATTAGACAAAAACATATTGATAGTTTTTTAAGAAGTGTAGTATTTAATAATAATTATGTTTTTAAAGGACCCAAACCCACTTAGGTATGGCTACCCTCCCCTCCTAACATTTAGGACCCTAATAAAAGAAGTGGGTACCATTTGAATAATTTTTTGTTTTGTAGGTACCCAAAAATAAAAGCAAGGAGAAATGGATACTCGATAGTGGCTGCTCAAAACATATGACCGGGAATGCCAAGATGCTCTCAAATATAAAACATATCGATGGAGGCACCGTAACCTTTGGAGACAACTCAAAAGGATATGTCATTGGAATTGGAGAAGTCATAAACATCGAAAAGGAAGCATGGAGAAGGATCTTCCTCTCAACCATTGATGGTGACTGATACTCAAATCAACAATTGGTTATTTCAGAATCCAACAAATATACGATGGTTTAACGACTTGAAGATTAAGAAGATGCATCTAGGACCTTTCTATAGCCTAATCAAATTTCCTTCATATGATATGGATGACATATGTGAGCAAGGTGAATTAAAAACCCTTATCTCTTTTAATGCCAACGATGTTTCTATCGATCAACTAGCTATATTTCTTTTTTACTCTAATCGGGATAGTCCATCGGTATGGACTACTGAGAATGATGAAGATTGGTTATGGACGAGTCTCTATGGGAAAACAATCAAGTTAACCCCCGGTATAATTGGACGATTCTTAGAGTGCTCTTATACGGGTCAAAATTTATCTGAAATGGAGGACATGCGATTAAAACCTCGTGATACTATCACTCATCAATTATGGGAAAATCGAATGCCTCAATTTTCATCCAAATTCCTTAGGCCACGTGCTAGGCTCCTTACCCGAATGCTTATAAATACCATTATCCCTCGATTAGGTAGCCATGAACCAATTACTGACCTTGAACACAAAGCACTATATGCACTATTTAGTCGAACTAAGATCATTTGGGCTCAGTTCATTTTCGATGAACTAAAAGGTTTTTGGAATAGATCTCGCCATACAATCATTTACCCGGCTTATATTATGTGAATTCTCAGAGCACTAAACATCCCATCGTACATTTCTGCTTTTGAGGAGTTACCTATCAAATATAGTGGAACAAAATTTTTCAATCTTATGCATTTGCCGGAGGAACCACCATCTTATATAACTTTTCTAGAATGGAAAAATGCACAAGATCAACCTCCTCCTCCTCAACAACAACAAGAAGAAGGTGATGTTGAACTACCAAGGAAACCATCTCCACCTCCTCCTACCTCGTTTGAATATCACTCCGATATGGAGATATTGGAAGCACGAACTCATCCCCATGCTAATGAGAATATTGCTCACTTAACCTTACAAAACCAAGTGCTCCTATCAAGAAATCAAATTATCCTTGGTAAACAAATAGCGAAGCTTGATCTCACGTTGTCCACAAGGCTTTCCAAAGTTGAAGAATCTCTCGTTTCAGTGGTTTCCAAACTTAATCATGCACTTCAACAAGTCCATCAACCTTCTTCTGACTGGTCTACACCTTCTCAATCTCCTCACACATTGCCAAAAACCGGCAATAAAGGGAAATTAGACTCCTCTCATGATGAACTACCTTGACTTCATAAGGTAAATATTTTTTTGTAATTAACTCCCTTATCAAAGTTCTGGTAAGACACTATCAATGTTCCTCTTTTTTGATGTGCTTAATGATGTAATCATAAACTTTTTGTTAGTAATATAATTATGTATGTACATCATACTTGGTTCTACATTATTTTTATAATTCTTCGATTATTTTTTATAATGACAAAGGGGGAGAGAAATATATATGCACATCTATAGGGGAGATCATATTTAGGGGGAGAACCTTTCTGTAATTATTATCTAAGTACATTATATAGTTGTCATCATCAAAAAGGGGGAGAATGTTAGAACCCTTAGCTTACGGTTTCGACGATGACAACTATACAATGGAAATCATATATATATATATATATATATATCATACAACTATACAGATACGAATACAAAGCAAGACAAACCACTACTATGACAAGACGACGACTAAAGCACTGAAGAGATTCATCTACAAAGTTGCACGAAGATGAGAGATACACTCAAGAATAAACCCAGGAGAACATCACTTAACAAGTTCAGACGTCTGAATGTAGAACTTCAGACGTCTGAATGTAGAAGATGAACAAAAATATTAAAAGGTTCTCAGACATTTGAAAACACCATTCAGACGTCTGAAACTAGGCTCGGGGCAGATAATTCAAATTACAACTATCATCTCTGAAGAGACACAACTCCATCTCTCCTCTACAACTCTTCACCAGTGAACAGTGACTTTACATATTATTGAATGTGTATACTTTACTATTACTGAATAATGGATGTGCACATGACTTTATCTTTGGACTTGGACTTGGACTTGAACTTGGACTTGGACTTTCATATTATCAATTTATAAAGGGCCACTTAATCCCTTATTTAAATTGAAGTTTATGTTGCATGTTGCTTATTATGTCCATTGACATATGAATAAGGGAACTATTATATATTTATCTGAAATGCCCATTTTGCCCATTGAAATATGAGTGAAGGCTTATTCATATTTATGGGACTCGAATATTCTACCCTTGAACACGTGACTTGAACTTTTGGACAGCTTCGTGATTATTTTAAAACCAAAGGGTATTATTGGAACATTTTCAAATAATACCGCCTTTTATAACATCCTAGGCGTTGAGTCGAAATTTTGGTTCAACATCAACCAATGTAGGATTTATATCAAAAATGGCCTAAAATTAGCAATCTTTTAAAATAGCAAGTCAATGGGAAAAATGAGAATTCGATCTAAAACCATTTTTAAATACTTCTGATTTCTTTTATAAAAATCAAGTGCGAGTTTAAATATATTAAAATCACATTTTAAAATAGAATCGTTTCAAAATGCTGGTTTTATACTATAATAATAATCATAGTATGGTGAGAGACAATATCACTCATCTCAACAAATGCTGAATAAACTAACAACAATTCATAGAGCTCTCCATCACAAGCACAATGCAAGAAACTACATCAAAAATGGACCTCGTATGCAAAAGATATGGATTTTATAGGAAACAGGATTATATAAATGATTAATTAACTTAAATAATTAATTAATTATCCTAATTGCCTTCATTATCCCTTGTTCCCCAATTACCATTTCTAGGCCTTGCATTCTTATATGCGTGCAAAAATATGAACCCAAAACCCATGACCATCTCTCCTCGATTTCTCCACGATTACTCAACGAAACGATGCATCCCCTTCGCCAACGCATCCCTCTGCGCACAAGCTCCGCGACGCACCCAGAATGATGAATCTTGGCTTCCCCCCATAATTAGTGATCTATAGGTGTCACATGCGACTTCACAATGTCGTGTTTTGTCTTGGTGCACCGAAGAGCTCCAGACTTTGGGGAAAAGTGCGCTTTGTGAAGAAAAATCCAACGGTAATCTCTGTTTCGCCTAACTCGCCTCTAAGCATCGCAAAAGTGAAATCCTAGTTTGGCCATGGAAAAATTTGGCTCGCCAAATATAGTCACCATCAATGTGAAGATCTCATCCATATGATCTCAAAGGACCCGGTTTCATGATTTATCGTTGAGCGGATCTCTCAATTTAATTATTTCGAAGTATTTGAGAGGGAGGTGGCCATTTTCTTTCTATTGGTAATGAAATAGTAAAGTGAGAGAGGGATAGAGGATTTAAGTAAGTGTTTATTTAAATACTATTATATATTATTTATTTGATTTCTAAAACAATCCGTTATACATTTCGAGCTCGTACAATCATACTGCACGTCCGATCGTAACGAAACTCGTCGGCGTACATCACCTCATTTTTCAGTCCCAATGATATAAATTTCATCACGATCCGAGACAATGATATAGGATGATAATTTCATGCATTTCAAGATTGTTTTGGCCATTGGATCGTTCAATCTCCAGATATAGCGATATTTAAACTCATTGTAATCGGCAACGTCGATTTGGACTCAACGGAATAGGTCCTTGTTCAACCATATGCGAAAAATTATATTTTTGGACCTTCTAATAATTAACAATTCAATATTTAAATTAATTATTTAAAAATTCTATCGTTAAAAATATGGGTCGTTACATTCTTCCCACCTCAAAGGATTTTGTCCTCGAAATTCCCAAGGTAAGGGAAAACATCTCCTAACCCATAGCCTTTCAATGCCCTTATGTTTCAGAAAAATTCGACAGCACCTCCTTTGTGCGGCTAAGTTTTAAAAATTCTAAAACAACATAGATACACACACACATCTCATATCTGAGGCATCTCATATATAAGGCATCTCATTTCCTAGGACAAACAAGCATATATACCCAAATCCACACTACTGATGTTACGTACCTCTTTTATAGCAAGAGCATACCATTTAGATGCGAATAAAAGCATGTAAGCATCCAAATTGCCAACACTTGCTTCCATGTATCTGAACATGTACTCAACAAAGAGGATTAAACATAATAGCAACATTATCATGTATTTAAGCATACTAAATCATATATATAGCAATCATTTCAAACAAACATGCTATATCAAATCATAACCATCCCGCACGCCTAACAACCATATAAGCATGAGCAATCATATCAAATGCTAACAATCAAACAGCAAACACACATGTGTAAGATCAAACATCAAAAGTAACATCCATGCCTATCCTAGCATGCAGAATACTAAACTACCTAGTATAAGGCATCAAATATGATATCCAATTTGAAAGCTGATGAAAAAAAAATCTCACCAAGTAAAGGGCTCTAAGCGGTCCTCCTGCTCTTCTCGATCTCCTATATGTTATCGTCTTCGGTTTCACTCCACCGAACCTTTACTACTCCACGCCTTCATTCTAACCTGTTTCGTATCATGTCCCATGATATGAATAGGGCTATGAGGTCTTGAAGTTTCTTGTTTAGCCTCGATATCATCTAATTGATTCGGTGCCATATTTCCCAATGCCTTTTTTAAGTTCTCCCAAAACCCACTAGTGAATAATGGGTTTCGGCTACTTACAATGCTCTTCAACACACCATGGAATTAGACAATCCACACCACATACAAATCGACTAGTTTGGATGCCTTCAACTATACTTAATGAATATAAATCCAGCACTCTTTATTAATCTAACGAATTTGGTAAATGCTATCATATCCTCTTTTGCACCATGGAAATCCATCGATGAAGCCCATAGATATCTACTCCCATTACTACTTGAGAACAAACAATCTCTCATCCCTACAAAACCAACAGTCTCGGTCAGGTCCACACTGCATCACTTGTACAGACACCACTAGTTCCTCTAATTTAGCTATGACCTCTTCTAGTCTGGCTTTATGCCTTTGATTAGTACTGATCCGCTAAATCAAAGTAGGTCTGATGGTCAAACAAGCCATCATCTTTGGCTGAAGCTCACATCGAGTTCTGAAGTCATAACCGGTGACAAACTCGAGCTGTGTCCACTCTAGGAACATCGCTTCCAAACTGGCATGTCTTCCACTTAAAGTATCAACAACTGCATTTCCTTACTGGCATATAGGAAATGTCAAAGCCATAGGAGGCCAAGAATTCTAATCATCGTTACTGCAAAAGGTTAAGGTTCTTCTAGAGGAAGAAATACATCAATGATGTGGGATCAATGAACAATCCAAACCTCTCTCCTAATAGGCAGTGCCTCCAAATCCCTAAAGTGAATGCTATCACTGCTAACTCGAATCATGAGTTGAATACTCCTTCATATGCGGTTTTAGTCGTCGACTAACATATGCGACAACCTTACCCTTCGGCATCAATACCGCACCTAGTTAAGTACAATAGGCATGTGTATAATATCGACTCCTCATTCCCGCTTGGAATGAGTAACACCGGTGCACTCATCAATCCTTCTTTCAGACTCACTAACACATGTCTGCACCTCGCATGTCAAATAAAAGTCTGATTCTCCCTCGTCAAATTGGTTAACTGGTGCTGCTACCTCTAAGAACTCCTTGCTATACGTCTATAACATCCCGCTAATCCAAGAAAGCTCCTCATATCCGTAGCACTCTTGGGTCTATTCCAATCCTGGACTACCGTAACCATTGTGGGATCCATAACAATGTCCTACTCTAAAACAACCTGACCCAAGCATCTCAATTCCCTCCACCAGAACTGATACTTCAAAAATCTCACCATTAATCGGTGTTTTCGTAACACCTCCAACACAATCATCAAACATATCTTGTGCTCCTCTTTCATTTACAAGTAAACAAAAATATCATCAATAAGCACGAACATGAACTTACTCAAGTGATCCCTCGAAACACGATTCACGAGATCGAAAAAGCATGCCAACTCGTTGGTTAGCCCTAACGACATAACCAACCAATCAAAAATCAAAGTAGCATACAAAACGCTGTGATCAACACACTCTCTCTGACTACTCTTAGTTGATGAAACCCTAGTGCAGGTCTAACTGAGAGAACACCTTCGCACCGTAGAGCTGATCAATAAGCAGGAGTGAATACTTGTTTGTTATCTCATTCAGGTCATGTCAATCAAGAAACAACCTCAAAGGGCCATCTGCCTTAATGGTGAACACTATAAGTGCATCCCACTCAAATATTCTCCTACAAATGAACCATCGCCTCAAGAGTTCATCTACTCACACCTTTAGTTTCCTCTTCTCATTAGGCATCATATGCCTCAAAGACATAACTACTGGTCTAGTACCTCTAATTAGATTGATACAGAAGTCAATCCCTATATAGTGGTAATCTGGTCACCCATTAAATGTGTCCCGACACTCTCTAGCTACAGGTATAAATGAAAACCCGTCATGTGGGATATCGAGTGAATATAGAAAGCTAACTATCTCCTCATCATCAAATGGACAGCCGAGCACTACCTTCCACTCCTCGTCGGTTCCAATCGTCACCAACAGCCTTTTACCATCCACCACTATTCTGTACCCCTTCAGCTAGTCAATTCCTAGACTATAATACCTAACCCAATTAATCCTAAACAAATCAATAACAAATAAACAAACAAACATCCATGACTCGATAAGGCTAAGATTAAACAAACCATGTACAGGTTAGCTGAGGCCCTAACAAGGTTCGTCGTAATTAAAAAGGTCGGTAAACTATCTCAGGTCCCAATCCCAATCTATCTACCAAATCTCTATATAGGAAGGAATATGAAACCATGATATCAAATAAAACACGTATGGAACACCATAAATGGAATGCATACCCTAGATAGTGATGCATTTTCCATTCTCTTTTGTCGATGGAGCACTCGATGAAATCAGAATGGAATTCAATGCATATGTTTCCATTATCTGCCCTTTCTTAACTGGTTCAGGACAGTCAACCTACATTGGGTATATGCGCTCAAGTCGTAAAGCCTTCTCGATTAACACCACGAAACTCTAGTCAATACGACCAATCAATCGCTTTCCAAGATGACCGCTCAACCTAATGATAAGCTTTCATTCTTTCTGAGTGGGGTATCAATTGAAGATAGACTGTACTTCGATAGCACATCGAATTTTGCAATATACTCAAAAACAGAGATATCGCCTTACTTTGAACCGACGAACTTCTAACCAACGCCGACTTTTGAAAAGTCAAGATTAATTTTCTTCGAAGCAAACTATGAACCGATCCCAAGTAAATTGATCCTCGGGAGTTGGAGCTATACGAACACTCTACTAGTTCATTGTTCATCCCTAGAGTTATCTCAAGGTCAACTGCTACCTCATGACATCATTTCACTCCATCATCGAAGATTCCTTTGCAAGTATCCTTCCAGTCTTTCATCTCAATGGCTGATTTTGTTCCAGGAAATGGTTTGCCTCCTAGACTCATGTAGTCTTTATACAACTCGACAAGGTTGACTCTAAGTGTTTGCACTTGAGCACCATATCCATTTGGAGTTATTTAGGCATGCCAGATAATAATTTGCACCGTCTTTGCGAACATGTTCTGTAAATCGAGGTTAGAGGCCCTTGATCCTGCCCAATCCTCTTCTCCAAAGATGGAGTCAATAACAACATTTCTCTATGCTAGGTCATTCCTAATCTGTAATAAGGATAATAAGTCTATCATACAGTAAACTGCATTAATAGTGCTCATATGCCAATATGACTTATATAATATATATACTACTATATAGTTTTGAAAACATAAATATATAATAAATACGCACTCTCTCGTATATATGTACTCTAGTTCTAGTCTAAGATGAAAACTCCTACCCTATCTCTACTGGATCATGGTATTAACTCAGGTTAATCACCTAACCTAAGCTTTGATACCAAAGGTAACGACCGCCCTACACCTTCGATGCTCATATACTCAATAGTGCGTTGCTGGAGCATCCGGTCGATGTAGGACAATTGTCAATAGAAAGAATAGAAGGAAAATAGAAAAGAAGAAAAGAGAAAGAAAATATCAAATAATCACAGAACCTATCATATATCTCACATCGGATCGAATAAAATATAATAGCCATCACATTTAATAACACAGACGAGATAGTAATAACTACATGAACCATAGAATCAGAGTACATAGGCTCATACAGTTATACAAAATAGTAATAGAGTTTATACAACTGATAAATAAACTCAACTGATAAACTGTCTCTAATAATAGTAAGTCAAGCGCTGTCAAGGCTTCAAAGTGTCACACAGTGGAATATGCAATGATAAGTCCAAATATAAGTATGAAAAAACATCGCCTCCTACTAGTCGATCTGTAGAACTCTATGGATCATTTACACCTGTTATCTAATCTGCTCATTTAAGAGTTACCCAATGTAATAAGAAGTAAAACATAGAGCCTCGAGTCATACAACAGTCTGGTATGAGCGACAAACAATCTTAAAATACTATAAAAGTCGATATTACATATGGAATAGAGGGTACACGAACCATACCCGACTTATCCCTACAACCAAAGAGTTAGCACACAATATCGATAATATGCTTCTCTACAAACGTCATAAGGGGTACTCTATACTAAGTGCAATGTCGAGGTGCCTGGGTGTCCTTATCTATAGTACTTACATCATGTGACATCCCTAGAGTGACAGACTACGTAAAACAATCATGGCAAACATGACATCCATCAAACAAACCTCACTATCACTCAATGTGCTTTGGATATATGATAGCTCGTATGACCAAACTCATGTCAGGGATTAATGGAAAAATCTCGGCTTTTAGTGTACTCACTCTAGCTCAAAGCCAATACTAGACCAAAACTCACAGTCTAAGGTAAACGTATCCAAACATGAGATTCGGGATAGCCAAACAAAGTACCCATGAGTGCACTCACAATACCACTAGTTTAAGTGTAACATAAAACACACTGAGTATCAATGATCCCTTAGGGCGCATCCTCGAGCCATTTCTTGGCTCCATTTAATTTCCACTGTTCTCAAGAAACCATTCTTACGTTCCTTCATTCCACGATAGAATGAAACACCATTCTATCCGCTCAAGGAACCACTCAAGGAAGCATTCTCACATTCCTTCATTCCACGTAGAATTAAGCACCATTTTATCCATGGGTCACCCTTCTTAGAACCCGCCTTTGTAAAAAATCATCACAACTTCTGTCACCATCGAGCCTTCATCATCGTAACACAACTCCAACCACCATCAAGTCGTAGTCATCAAAGTCCTAAAGCCATCATGTCAAACCATCACGTAATCTCTTCACCATCGAAATCGCTCGTCGTAGAGCAATAGCATCAGGAGCCAGAGTCGACCACACGACTAAACCACCACATTGCGCTCCTCGAAGCCTCCTCACCGTTCATGCCAAAGATTGGCCAAATCGGCCATCATTAATAGTGATGGGCACTGACCACTACATAGTGGTCAATACCAACTATTATGGTCATGTACTTAGCCAAAGGGGTAAGTACAAACCAAATGAATATGTTAGACATCCATCTTGAAGTCCGAAACCCGTTCAAGTCCGTCGTCATCCATCTTTAGATCGACCGACACACATCCCAGTGCTCTCTACACCTTATCCCGTCCGTTTGGGTTTCTAATCAATATGCACAAAGCCTCATCACATGGGATATTTCCTAACATTGGATCGCCGATAAATCGTTGTTTTCAACCAAAACAAGCAAACAAGCGTACATGCAACTAACAAGCATACATACATCCAATATGGCATATACAAAACATGTATAATGCATCTATTTCAATCAATGCAGGATTCATATCAAAAATGGCCTAAAACTAGCAATCTCCTAAGATTGCATGTCGATGGAATAAATGGGATATTCGACATAAAGCTCAAGGAAAATAAAGGGAAATAGAAGTCCAATAATCACTGTTGTTGGGCGTAAGGAAGTTGAGACAAACTATTAATAGGACTTGATTTGATGGTGAACTGCACTATGGAGAAAATAGTGCTTCCAAGTTTTAGAAACTAGTATGCTCTGCTAATAGGTAAGTCTATTGTTGCTCTATATATTCATTTCGTTTAATCTATGCATCTCCTGTATCATATATGTTACATGTCTAGGAGCTGGTAGATATTAGCATGTAAATGTTAAAAATCAAACTTTCATATAACTTCGTATTTTATATTTGTTAAAATATGGTATGCAATAATTGTCCCATTAATATTAATTATTTCACACATCGAAAATGCATTAATTAGGTTTGTTATATATTAAAATACGATACATATATACATTAATTGTCCTACTAATATCAACTAATGCAAACCCGTGCTACGCACACGGTGTTCACAACATAACTTATTTAACGTACATTTTTTATTTTCGTAGTAATATGAAAATGAAAAAGTATGTTTATGGACTGAAATTATTTATATTAGCACCTTTTCTAAATGCCATTGGCACACTTTCATTAAAAATCCACTTAAATAATTACAATGCACACAAAATATAATAACTCATTTTAGAGAATAATGGACATATACGAAATACACTAACATCAACTACTGATTATTCTTTACTTGTTAAGCATTGCATTACTGAGCATGCCTATTGATTTAAGTAATGCATAAGCTCAACAAAGATTCATCTTATATAAAATATAAATCCAAATATGTATGCATTTAGTGTGATAACAGTGTTCAATATATGACATATAGAAGTCATACTAGAGGAAAAATAACGTTTCAAAGTCAATTTGAATAAACAATATTCTAACACTATTTCCTCTATCCAGTTTGAACTGAATTAATATTTAAGTGGCATGAAAAGTTATATTTTAATACATATAACATAATAAAACATGAGAAATATAGGCTATTTTTGAATACCTAGTTAAACCAAACCGTTTCATTAACTCTTAGGTGAGTATGTCATAAAATCCATATACTCTGGATAATTAACAAAATGACTTAATCTTGCAGTTGGAAATCAATTCTTACACCACTAATATTATTAATGTCATTAGTCAATAAGTTAACACTCAAGACATCATAATCTAATTTCTAGGACAACCAAATAACGTTGTCTTTTATTTCAAATAATCGTACCACCATAATAATTAAATAATACAAACTTTAGCATAATTCAACAAAAATAATACATCTCCATAAGTAAAATTACATGTGAATACACATAAAATATATAGATGACATAATATTGAAGATAACTATAAGAATAAATGGCCTAAGAAAATGTAGTCAGCGCAACGAACTATTAGAATATCATGGAATCATATGCCATTACAAATGCTTACAAATTTTTTATTTGTACATCTAACATAGACATTTTATAATATTTATAACCTTATACTATTGTTATGCATGTAAAGGCCAAAATTAGAAATTTTGTTTTGAAATATATTGAATATATAATGTTTCCTTTCAAGCATAAACAAATATGTCAAACATATCATGTTGCCATAAAAGCATAAGTACTAATCAAATATTATTTTGGTAAGTTTGTTAGGAAAATTATCTATAAATATATTCGTTCTCAAACATTTTAGTTTTTTTATTATCATGAATAGTTAATGATGTTATCCAACAAATTAGTCACCATCCTTAAGAAGAAATTAAAGATTTATTTCATGATTTCCTAGCATTTATTACCTCAAATAATTAATAAAAACCAGCTATATCTCCACCATAAATACCAATTCATTACCCATCAAAGTCGGATTTAATGCCCAATAAATGCCATGATAACCTGCTTATTTATTACTAATT
Organism: Allium fistulosum; assembly: GCA_030737815.1. NCBI lineage: Eukaryota > Viridiplantae > Streptophyta > Magnoliopsida > Asparagales > Amaryllidaceae > Allium > Allium fistulosum. The sequence continues at coordinate 409,126,381 of CM060904.1, read as the reverse complement.
AATGCCAACCATTTCCATATCAAATATTCCTTAATTCCCTTCATCCTTACCTTAAATAAGAAGATTATGGTGCAATTAATATCAGCCTAGTCAGCGTCACCACAATTCAACACCAACACTGGGTCAAGGCTTACAGCTATAAATACACCTAACATTGCAAAAGAAAAGGGAAACCGAAACAGAAAATGTGACTTCTCTCCTCCTCAAAAATCTCTTGTAATATGAAACTACAAGTGATAAATAAATTATAAAGTGGATGTAGGCCATAGATTTCGCCGAACCACTATAAAAATTTCGTGTCTCTTTTATCTTTTCTTCTTTTTATCTGCTTATTTTTGTGATCTGTGTTGCTGTTTTCTGGATTGCCATTAAGGCTAGTGCTTTCACACTCAAATCAGGGTGTTGATCCATTTTTTGGGTTAACATTTTGGTGCTTTCACTGAGAAGAACAAGGGAATCTCATATCTGAAACTTATTCTATGTTAGAAAGAAGATCCAACTCCAGATCTGAAAGAAAAAATTTAGATCCAGAAAACAGGTTCCTAGATCTAGCTTTTAGAAGATGAAGAAGCCTCATACAAGGAAAAGCGCTATGGAAGGAACTCAGCAAGGGGGCAGCCAAGAGGCGTCCTCTCATTCAAACTTTCCTTCTACCATGAAGCAAATAGCTGGGGGCAACCACCAAGGACCAGAAACAAGGGGCATGCAAAGCCCCTCACTCAGATAAGTACCAGACTCTAGGGTCTGCTAATCAAATAGAAATTATCATCAACTGAACTGAACTAAAAAAATGAGATCTAGAATTTAGATTCCTTTTTGCATTTGAATTATGAATCATCAAAAAATGCTTTAAAGGTTAGCATTTGGGAAGCGATTTACTCATGTAAGCGATCCCGAATGTAAGCGGTCCAATGCTCTAATTCCTTCCCAAGTGCGACACCTCATAAAAAATGATTTCTTGCATAAAACCAGTTTTAAAGGTTAGTGCTTAGAGAACGACTTACACATGTGATGAGCGACCCCGAACGGTCCACAGCCATGCTCTGATTCGTTCCTAAGGGTGACACCTTTCAAATTTTTTTACAACATCGTTCTTGCTTTCAATCAAAGGTTATAGAAGCGACCTGACAACTGCTCTCTAAAGTATCTCTTGAATATGATGCTCTCGAATAGGAATGATTAACTCTATCTCCTTGTGCAGGAAAGGTCCGACACTTAACATCTGTCAAACATCCAAAGAGATGAGAATTTGATGCCGACAAATTTGCTTTCACCAACACAAGTTCTTGAGCGAAGCATACCTCGTTGCCAACAAGGCATACTTCGGAGGGCAAATGTTATCCAGCAAATTAGTCACCATCCTTAAGAAGAAATTAAAGATTTATTTCCTGATTTCCTAGCATTTATTACCTCAAATAATTAATAAAAACCAGCCATATCTCCACCATAAATACCAATTCATTACCCATCAAAGCCGGATTTAATGCTTAATAAATGCCATGATAACCTGCTTATTTATTACTAATTAATGCCAACCATTTCCATATCAAATATTCCTTAATTCTCTTCATCCTTACCTTAAATAAGAGGATTATGGTGCAATTAATATCAGCCTAGTCAGCGTCACTACAATTCAACACCAACATTGGGTCAAGGCTTACAGCTATAAATACACCTAACATTGCAAAAGAAAAGGGAATCCGAAACAGAAAATGCGACTTCTCCTCTCCTCCTCAAAAATCTCTTGTAATATGAAACTACAAGTGATAAATAAATTATAAAGTGGATGTAGGCCATAGATTTCGCCGAACCACTATAAAAATTTCGTGTCTCTTTTATCTTTTCTTCTTTTTATCTGCTTATTTTTGTGATCTGTGTTGCTGTTTTCTGGATTGCCATTAAGGCTGGTGCTTTCACACTCAAATCAGGGTGTTGATCCATTTTTTGGGTTAACAAATGAGTTCCAAAGTTACTATTTCTCTTTGATACACAAATTTCTTAAATCTACATAACACTTCATTACTTTTGTTAAATCTACATAACACTTCATATTACATGTTCCCTAATATGATAGAGTTATGCATCTAAAATGCTATGATAAAAGGAATAAATAAAAAGAATTAATTAATTACATATTAATTCTATAATTAATTAGCATTAAAGAAAAGTGATATGTAATCAATTCTCTCATTAATTTGAATTAATGTTACAGTTTAAATTCAAATTGATAAAATTTAAAAGCAATTAATTTCATTCGTTTATTGATTGGTAATTATGTATTGTATGACCTTTCTACTTAAAATTGTTTATTAAAACCATTATGAATAATAAAATATCTAATTTATAGTTATAAGTTATCTATAAACAGTTTAAAACTCCAAAAAATTCAAAATAATGTAACATAAAACCAAATTTCATAAAAAAATCATAGATAATTATCCAGCTGTTGCATAAGAGAACCAGGACTTTGATGATAACCATGAATGTGTGTTGCCTATGGACATTTTATAACCCACTAAATAACATAGTAGAAAAATATTAGAAGCCTAGATTGATTAAGAAGGACAATGTTAGAATTTATTGAAGATGAAATTTACATTAACTAAGTTTTCTTAAAGCATTTCAAAAATAAATAAATCATCAAAACACGTATTTAAAATTAGATTCTAAACGAAATTTTAAAATTATCTACTAAAGGAAGAACAAAAGCATTGTTTATATTTGACTTTTCCCAAAAATAATGTATTAAATATGTTATTTGAATATTATTTTACTTCAAAGACAACTTTTTCCTTCCAACTTGATTTTCTTATATACTTATCTATGAGAATGAAATAAAGATCATTTAAACCTCTATTTGATTATATGGAAAAAATTAAGGCTTTTTTGTATATATGTATTAATAAACCAATAACTCCGTACAAAATAAATGAAAGAACCAAAATTCCTAGTCTGACTAATAAAAAAAATATTGAAAGGGAATTTGATATAAAACGTGAGAAAAATAATTAGTTCAACTTTACCTGCAGTAGATTTTAAAGAACTATAGAAACATCTAGAGTTGTTATACATTTGAAATGTTGCTAATAAAAGGGAACAATAACAATAATTAACTACAGTTAGTCTTGTAATTGGATTAGATTATAGTTTAATTTTGAAATTACTTCGGATTCAGATTAATCTAAATTAAAAGCAATTAATTACTTTCTTTTATTGTATGGTAGAAATATTTGATACGATCTCTCCTATTTGAGATAGTTCATGTATGACCATTGATTTGTTTTGCATATGAAAGATTTATAATCTATCAAATAACACAACAGAAAAATATTAAAAGCCTATATTGAATAAGAAGAACAATATTAGAATTCTAAAGAAAAAAGTTTAGATTGACTAAAACTACATAAAACATTTAAAGTAAATAAGTTTTTAAAACACGTATTTAACACCAAAGTTTTACCAAAATTTAGAATTGTGTACAGGAAGCAGAACATAACTGTTGCTTATACATTCATACTTCTCCCCATAACACAGTATGAAATTTATTATATGAAATTTCTTTTAGTAATATTATTCTTTTTTCCAACTTGATTTTCTTATGTACGTATATATTTGAGAATGAAATAAGAACAATGTTAAATTTATATGGTTTTGGAAAACATTAAAGATTCTTTCGGTATGAATGTATTAGAATTAATTGACCAATAAATCTTTGTAAAATAAATGTGGGAGAGAGAACAAATTACCTCCAAATAGTAACTCCCTTTATAAGGTATTAACTTATAAAGAAGGTTATTATTAGAGTCATGACAAAAATATGATTGATATAAAATATGAGAAATAAGAAATAACTCAAAACATTACATATAATAAATTTTATTAATTAAAAGAAGCTTCTATGGTGGTTGTGAATTAATAAATTCAATAAACTTCTATGAAATAAATGAAGAAGACAAATTCATAACCGTACTAATCAAAATAAAAATAAGAGGAAAACAAAATTAAGGATATAGAATTCAAATCAAAGAAGTAAAATCATAAATTGATTGAAAAGACATAAAATAAAATAAATACCTAACTTTAGATCGAGCTTGTTGATCCAATAAGCTAAGGTCTTGTGACAACATTTAGATAATTTATCCATAAGAATTTTATCCCTAAAGCAAAATGTAGAAATACAACTATTGCATAATGTGAATAAAATAAAAAACAACTAAGGTGAATATAAATGGAGAACCATTGATGTATTCGGTCAAATTATAATCATGTTAAAAAAATTAAGAGATAAGTAAATAAACTATTTGGAAAGAATCTCTAATTTGTTTCTAATTTAAAATCGAATTTTTTATGTGAAGTAGATGGGGAATAAATACAACTGTGAAAGGAGGAAGAACAAATTGAAGATGAAAAATTGGGGGAATAAGAATTTTTCTGGTATTGAATGAGCTAAGAAGAGGAAAAAACCTCGGTTGGATTAAGTTAGAATAGACAGATTGATGCATTTATCGTGAAATAAATGTATTTTTTTACAATAAAGTGAGCAAATGTATGTATTATTTATGAAAAAAATAAATTAAATTATGATGAGTTACAATGAATAGTAATGGTCATACTATTTATAAGAACATTCTCCGTTGATATTTTATATCTCTCCCTTCGAACCAGCCAACATGGAATTGATGAAAAACCAATCCTATTGTGAAAAAAAAGAACTTAAGACAAATGTTTGAATAAAAAACCAATAAGATTAAAAATCAGCAAATACAACCTAAGTTAGCAAATAAAGAAGAAAGGCTGCTTCTATTTCCACGCCGGTTTCTTCTCTTAACCCCCCACGTTGACTAAAAAAGTTCAAATTCTCGATTTTGCCCTTCTTCTTCTAAATGCAAGATCCATTGATTTTGGAAAAAGAATACATCGTAGCTCACCTAATTTTTTCAACCTCTTGTATTCAAATTGTCATGCTTTCTTTGCTATTTGGCCTGATTAATTTATTTTCATTATTGTAAAAATTCAACAAAGGAATATTCTTTTCAAAGAAATTCAGTGTAAATCACAGTACTAATACAGTGAACGATTTTTGAACAACTGTAGATTGATTCTAGCAAATACAACAAACTGAACAAATTTGAAAACCATAGAAATTAATCATCAGTTTCATTATGAAAAGATTATTACTTGTTTTCCATGATATTATGAAAGGTTAAAATTATCAATTATGAAATTCAAAAGGAATTTAAATATTATTTTTAAAGAGGTCTATGCTGTGGAAATTTGGGGAAGAAAATAGAAAATTATGATGGAGATAAAGGATAGAAAGGGAAGAAAGTGGGTTTGAAGAGTAAATTCTAGGGTGTTTGAAATTATAGAGAGGTCGTGGGGGCAGAAAGCAAGTACTGGGGTGGTAATAGACGTTGCCTAGAAGAAAAAACCTTAGAAAAATTCAATCGTACAATATCAGATAGTATCTATAGCAAGAATAAGTGACTTATGTATCTCATAATAGACCATAACAATTAGTAAACATGATTATCAAAATTTATATGATAAACACCAAAAATACAAAGTAAGAATATAAAAACTAAAATAACACACAACTTATGATCAATTAGTAGTTATAGACATCTATCACCACCAAGGTATATTTTTAGTTATAACAATAGTTCAAGTATAACTGGATAATAGTTAAAAGTGGTTAACATGAAAAAAATAGCAAAGCCAATGATGTATATGAGTAGATGATACGATAGGAAACACAATCGTGAATAAACCTAATAATAAATTTTAATACAAAATTACAAAATCATAAAAATCATGCAATCAACTAATAAAAAATTATTCATTTGGTTTCACAAAAATAAAAGTTACCGGGTGAATAAATTTTTATTAGTTTATGACATGAATTTTGGTTTCACATAAATGGATAATCGTTAAAAGTAGGTATAATGAAACAGATAAAAAAGTCAACAATATGATTGTGATATGATAGAGAATGATATACAATTGCTAAGCCATAATATATTTCAATGTAAAATTATTCTTTATAAAATTCATGTCATAATCCAAGAATAAATAGTTGGACTTCCAAACTTATCATTTAAGTTATTTATTTTTACGAAGATATTGACCTAATTACTCTTAAAGAGAAAGCAATCATAACAAAATATATACAAATTGGAAAAAACAGAAAATATTATCTTGAGATGTTCTTATCCACTTCATTACTCAATGTTGAAACATTGAATACTAAGAGAATAAGGAATTTGAGTCTTGAAACGACTTTGATTTGATGAGAGATATGAAATAAATGATTTTTAAGTTTGAGTTTAAACAAAACAGAAGAAGAAATAAACATGATAATATATAGATATTAAGTAAGGAGTATGGAGAAAAAAAAATGTATGCATAATAATTACTTATATGAAATAAGAATATTGATATCTTCACGGTGAAAAGAAAAAAAAAAGAAGTAAATGAAGAATATTGATATGAAATAAGAAGCGGGGATAAAAAGAGTAAATGAATGCTAAATAATTACTTGAATTAAGAAAATGAATCATTATATGAGTTGAGAATGAATACAAAAAAGAATGAGAATGAAGAACAAAGTGGAAGATACTTGCATAATTCATTTTGTAACATTTTGAGGTATATCATAGAAATTCTAGGAGGTATGAATTAATATCTTCATGGTGAAAAGAAAAAAAATAGAATACATAGAGGGTTAAAATGAAAAATTGATACTAGACAAAGGAGAATTGAGGATATTGACTGAGAGTGAATGTGAGAGCAGAATACTAATGATCAATTATTCAATTTCTTATATAATAGAATAAATTCCTTCGCACGTAGAAAATGCATTAATTGTGACTGTTCTGCATTAACTTGTTTACGTTTGTGATTTGTGATGAAAGGCCGGTTAATACATAGCATGTATTAGCGTGATTTATAATTATAACATATTCCGTATGAATACTTAATTTATATGGAACATTGCCATCATCTAATTTTTGTAGTTACTTAATTAAACTATTCATCCTTATCAATTTTCAATACATAATGATTTCATATATATGAACGATCTAACGTCTAAATTTCCTATAACACAAGGATCAAGGCTTTCATTTCTTCCTTTCAATATTGCGCAGGTAGCCGGATTTTCAAATTTCCATCAGCATAGATCCTACTGGTGTTGCTTGCTTTCAATGCTTATATATTATAAGCAATATCCCACTATTTCTGACAGTATTCACAATTCTTTCATTTTAAGCTAGTAAAATCTTCTGTATAAGAGACAAAATCCTAATCAATCCATCATTTGATGCCCACTTAAGCCCATGACATGCATGACAGATAGCATAACTTATTGGGAGATACCAACTAAATTTAAATTCATTCTAAAAGAGAATTATATGAACACCATTTTTGAAAGGGTCTGATCTCAAATTAACAAAACTAGAAATGGATTTTGTGACAGAATTGTGCATTGCCAAGTAATATCATTATTTCCTATTTTTTCCCAGGTCAGCTTATAGCATTGTCTGGATCAATTAATATCACATCTACTACTTCAGGTTAGCTCTTTCTTTCTCATGGCTATTATTGGATGTAGTTAAATCATTTACATGTGGATACTTGGTATATTAGTACTTTTTTATTTGTTTAATTTTGAAATAAACATCATTGTAAAATTAACTAAGCGATCCACTTAATTTGTTCCTGAGAAATATTTTTCTTCTAACTCATAGGTTGTGCGCGCATGTCAAAACTATTATGCTTCACGGTTCTAATCAAGAATAAAATATAGGCCATTCTAATGTAATGGTCGCTTATTTGTAAAGTATGATTTTGTTCAATAATCTATATGAATGCAAATAATGCAGCATGCTTTATTAACATGCCTATGTGATTTATAGTGGTAAGAACTAGGTTCATTGTGCCTTCAACAACATTACCAAGAGGGCAGAGAAGAGTGATTATACAAGTGGATGATATGATTATGCTTTTGTGGTATATAAATTAGGCTTTTGCATGTTATTTAAGTTACCATGTTATTCGAGTTATCCTTCGTAGCGATGACCATGGAGAAACACAGGTTCCCTTTTTTTTTCCATGCTAGTGCTATAGTGTACACATAATATGATTCCATTGATGGTTTTTATTTGTATGTTTGATTTTAGAATGCAACAGAATGTTTATCAGCATTTTTATTAGGGGAAACGACAGTTATTTGCTTGGAGTGGTAATATAGAGTTTAATATGAAAATGCTCCTTGATGCTGCTTCTAGATAAGCCTATACTATTTGTAGATAACTAGTGCACATCTCTATTTTTTGCTTTTCGTACTCTTTTTATACTTGTTACAAGTTCACTATATTTTGGGCTTGCTATATCTTGAAAATATTGCATCCACTTCTTGATTTACCCATGTACCTGATTAAATCGCTATCTTCAATATTGTCAGCAGACATCTTTAAGTGATCCATACATAAAACCATATATAGGGACTTACTTCACTCCATAAACTTTCTTTGTGTATCTGCTGTGTTCACTGCACACAACAACCTAAAAAATTATTTTCCACTAATTAAGGTCCCAAACTGATTAAGCATGAGTGAATATCATTTTGACTGAGTGGATGAGATTAAGTTCCTATCCAAATCTAAAGCAGTTTATAATATACTTCTCTGCCTACCTGAGTTGTTGCAAAAACTGAATAATAGGTCTGACCAAGCATGAATAGCAGTCCTAACATGTAGCTTTCTCTGCCCACTACTGCTGCCTTGGATCCCGAAACTAAAGCGATTATATATACACTACTTGCATAACGTTGCGACCTTAAGTCGCCAAAGTAGCAAATTGGACCTGCGAGCATGAAGCTGTAAGCCGAAGTATCTTTGCAATTTGTTACTTTTTCAAGGAAGAAACTATGAAGCTAAAGCTTGTGTAAAAGTGCTCTGAACTCCTTGAACTATGCATGAAAACTTGTAACTTCCCACCTTTATACCCATATTACCCAAAAATATTACAAGTAATATTGTTGAGTAACATGGAGAATAAAGCTTGATAGGAGCGACCATCCGTGTCTATTTCCTTGGACTAACACTACCGCGTCATCTTTTACCATATAACTCCATATATAGACCTGAATGGTCTTGGCACAAAGCAATAAACACTTTGGCTCAATTAGAACAGAACAGTATATCATATAATATACAACACGTAATCGCACGTCAGGACAAAATTATAAAACTCCAAATACCATAGTCTTGTATGAGTCTACAGAAGAGAAATACTAGACTCACATAAATCGACATATACATATATAGATTATGACAGGTCAAAAGAATATACATGACGACTTAAGTCAACATTACAACCAAATATACAACAAGCATACATATAAGACTAGCATCTCAAAATGATACCCTATCACATAGATAACACTGCATATATTTACTCTAGCTAGCCTAAATCCAAAGTCACTGAGTCCTTGTACCTGTCAAGTCTCGGTCTGAACTGAGTATTATAAAAATAATTAACAGGTCAGACTATCTCTAAATATCAAAAAGGATGAAATCGCATAATGAGCATGCATATACATCAAAGATACAAAAATCCGCAGTGTACTACACTAGACATCATAAGGCATCACTACGCAATCATCCACTAATAAACTTGCATAATACACAAGGCATAAGAATAACTATATAATTTGCCACATGCAAATAAAAGATATCAATACCACATCACCATATCACCAAGTCTTCTCATGCCCATCAAGGGCAATCATCATGAATATGGTGATAAGGAAACCAACTTCGAAATCACAAGAACAAAAGGGACCGCATAAAAGCAAGTCAACTCCAGAAAATATAAGACTGCTTGAAAGCGAGTCAAAACCCAAAAGACTAGCATAAAGGCGAGTCACAAATCAAAAAACTATAAAGACAAACGCATTGCAAGTCAAAACAAATGCAAGCACTTCGTAAGCTATAATAATGGACATGCACTTCGTGAGTCAACACAAAAGACGAGCACTTCACAAGTCACAGGAAAAGACATGCACTTTGCAAGTCAACACAAAAGACGAGGACTTCACAAGTCAATACAAAAGAAAGCACTGCGCAAGCTACAATAGGAGAACATCGCGAGTCAACACAAGAGGCGAGCACTTCGCACGTCAAAACTAAAGGCAAGCACTTCGTAAGCCAACAAAAGGGTGAGCACTTCGCATGGAAAAATGATCGTTTATGATCAATAATTGTAATGTGCTCTCAATTAGTAATTAAATGAGTATCGTCCAATGTCCCATAAGCACTTTGCAATACTTAAATAATTACTATAGGATTGTAAATCCTATTCAACATAAGAGACGAGCACTTCGCACGTCGAAGTGATCATTTATGATCAATAAGTGTAATATACTCTCAATTCGTAGCTAAATGAGTATCATCCAATGTCCCATAACCAGTTTGCGGTACTTAAATATTTACCAAAAGATTGTAAAGCCCACTTGATCACTAAAATATTCAGTCGAAGAAGTACAAGTATTAACCGATAAAGCAATACAAATGTTTCATACCACTTGTATTACTAAATCGTATAATTAGATTTCTCATTCAAGTGAATGTAGAAATTGTAAGAAAGCAATAGTTCCAAAAGTCAACGAGAAATGCCAAAATAACATATATAACCAAAGGCTAAGCACAATTAAAGCTAAGAAGAGTCTATAGTTTGAATGATTATTTCAAATTCACCACATATGAAATAACTTCTAAAATACAATACAAACACATACTTTCAAACTTCTCCTTCAAAAATCCATAAACTCATTTACTGCCCAACTATATATATATACACATATTCATCACTTGATAAAATAAATTATAAGTCTAAATTGATATCATAGTATGTATATAAATATATGTGTGTCTGTGTTTATAGTTAAAATTCCATTACAAGATATTTTGCTTGCAAGCTAAATCCCAAAAATCACATAATTACATGAAACATAGACTTATATTCCAATACCATACTTTTAAATCCATAAACTATTTTTACTTAACAACACTTAATATATAGTTACTTAATATAACCATTTATAAAATGAATCGAATTGATTTGAAAACAAGTTTGAAAGTGTCAAATTAAAATAAACTCTCTTTTGTACATTGCTTGTTTGAAAACCATACATATAATAAGTAAATATTAATAAAAATTCATGAAACTTAGATCAAAATAAACTTCCAAATCAAAGCATTGGAAATCAGAAAAGCAGAGTTAAAATGGAAGCAAAACCCACAAAACATAACAAAGCAATACTAGGCGAAAACACAAGAGCAGGGAGAGGAAAGTAAGCACCTGGAGCTCATGCTCCAGGTGTTGACTGATCGCCATAGACCGGTCTATCGGTGGGATGCCTGGAGCGTGCGCTCCAGGCACTTGCTTCCCACTGTCGACACACATTTTCCAACGTGATTCCTTCTCATCCTAGCATTTAAAACTTGCAATATACAACCCAAATTTACAAATGCATGCACTAGAAAACATTTCGTACTATCAGGGCTTTGGAATGGGAGAGAAACAAAGTTACGGTAAGAAATTTGACAAAGAATAAACTGTAAGTTTGCAACCACAGAAACACAGATTACTATTCCAATTTCTCTGCCGTTTAATATAAAATTCATAAGCATGCAATTAGAAACTCAAAGTAGATAGGGTGAGGATTAACTCATCTTAAGTTCCCAATTAAACTTGCCAAACACCTTCATTTTAGCTCCGTAATTATATTTCAGAAAACCTTCGAAAATATCTCAACCCAAAACAAATAATAACAAGAATTAAACACTGTAAAAACTGAAATCAAAGAACCTAAATGATATAATAGACTCTAAACCCATTACCTTGAATTTCCTACAATTTCTGAGAATTTAATTGAATTAGTTTAGGATGCTAAGGGTTGGAGAGGAAACTTAATTTTCTTTTCTAAATTTTAGTTTACTGTAAGCTGAGATAGAAAATAGTTCGTATAAAAAACACTTTGACTTAGGAAAAGTCCACTTAGTTGAATTATTCATTTTTGGGCTTTGCCTTTAATTTCATAGCCCAACAAGCTAATATAATACCTCCTTTTAGTTTAATTTACTAATGGGTTTCCTAAAACAAAAATGCTCAAGCGCTCAAAATAATAGCCCAGAAATTCATATAGAGAATCCCTTAAGCAAAATTTAACAATGAATACTTATTTTAAAAAGTCGACACTTCTCCAAATACTCTTTTATTTCGAAATAAAAGATTAGATCAAATTAATGTTTTCTTTCCAACTTAAATTATAAAATATTTAATTAAAACAATTGAAAGGTTTTATTGTCTTTCTAAATGAATAAAATTCACATTTTTACTTAAATCTCCAATTTAAACAATTATTTGTTTAAGCAACTCAAAAATCAAGGTTATTACAAAACTGGTCCCTGGAACATTGTTTTAAACGCAATCTTTGGGCCTCGCTAAAACTTTTAAAAATTTTGCTATTTTAAAACCATGTGCGAAAACTATTCAATTCAAGTCATATTAGAATCAATACATTACTTTCCGCCATTCGATGCCTTTATATTTAGTAATAGAATTCTAAATTGCTTTTTTGCTATTTAAGTTCTTTATTTCCTTTTATCCTAATAACAGGTTGCATTAGTTCTAGATTAGCTGTTGGGATTAATCGACGTAATTTTTTATATAATTCTTATAGGGAATTAAGAAGCGGTCGATGATGCTATCAGCTAATTTTTGGTTAATTAGGTACCATTTAAATAATTCATTATCATAATAATGGTTTCAAAATTTTATTTTTCTTTCTTTCCAATATTCAGTTACAATGAGTTACACAAATTTCTACATGGATAAATTTAAACAATTACAATTTGCATTACGATATTCTTTTTATTATAGTTTAGGTATAATACATATAACATTTTATTTTATACACTGCTCTGTTACACCATTTACTACTTAGTTACATTGGTTTCTATTGTACCCAATTTGTTTGATGAAATGTTAAAATAAGAAAATAGAATAATTTCGATTCAGACTTCCATGATGAGCTCACATTTCATTACTTTTATTTGTTTAACAGACAAAAATGTTGATTAATTTTGTCTTTTCAACTTTGTATTCATGTTTGTGACTAATGCATTATAATCTTTCATCAAAATATCTTAGATTTCATTAGTTTTAGAGCTATCGGTGGTCACGTGAACTAACAATGCTTACTTTAAATTTGGTTAAATGAAATAATGCTTATTCTTTTCTATATCTTCACTTTTAATGCATTCTATATTGATTAGGCTGCATTATGTCAAGCTGGTCTAATTTTGTTTTTGTTAGCGCCAAAATTGGTCACTGACACCCAAATCCAGTTGAAAGCACCAAATACCAGTCACAGCTCACAAACAGAATGTGTAGAGAGTGATGAAGTGAAGAACAGTAAAAATTAAAATGAAAGCAGTAAAGAACAACAGATTTTATAGTGGTTCGGCTAACTCCAGCCTACGTCCACTCCAGAAGTTTCCTTTTTATTGATATTCGAATCGATTACAGTTACAAAATGGCAGAGTAGCCTCAGCCTTAGAAAATAGAAAGTAAGAGAGCAAAAAGAAGATCCCTTTTCTGAACCCTCACATGCTATATTTATAGGCAAATCCTGAGTTGTTGGGCTTTCTGAATGATCCGGGCCCATCAAGGCCTTCTACCGAGCCACATACCTCCACAATGCCGAGCCACATCGGCTTCTCCACAGTGCCGAGCCACACATACCTCCACAATGCCGAACCACACCAACCTCGCCACAATGCCGAGCCGTACCAGCCTCACCACAATGCCGAGCGAGGTTCGATGTCGAGCGATGTCCAATGCCGAACGACTTCCTGTGCCGAGCGACTTCCTGTGCCGAGCGACTTCCAATGCCGAACGACTTCCTATGCCGACTAACTCGAGACTCCCTCGAGACTCCAACATCCCGACTCCCTCAAGACTCCAACATCCCGACTCCCTCGAGACTCCCTTGAGACTCCGACATCCCGACTCCCTCGAGACTCCAACATCCCGACTCCCTCCAAACTCCAACATCAAGCCACTAGCCTATGCGGATCCACTTCATCTAATCCAATATCCATCTTCCAAGCGCACTACATCATCTATCCGTCCAGTCGACTTAAACCTGTCGTATTCCAGTCTCGACAAACGAGTAGTCGATTTAGTTAAATCCGCCTGCCTACAGCCTTGCCAAAAGGCGGGTTAACACTTTGCCCCCTAAAACATGCCTTGCTATTGGAAGGTGTGTTTTGAATAGCCTCAAACCCGATATCCGAAGTCCATACGTCATCCATAGCCGTACCGTCCGATCCATTATCCAATCCATTCTGTCCAAGTGTCGCTGCCGCATGCTTATCCAAATCCACGACTGTTCCAAGTCGACATCTGATTCCTATCCAGTAACCAAGTCCTTATCCAATTCCACATCCATCTGAACCCAACTATCGAGTTCCAATCCATCCATATCCAATAACCTATAACCATATCCGTGACCTCTCCGGGTCGATATCCAAATCCGGGACCGCTCCCGGTCCTTGTCTGAATCCTTAGCTATTCATAGCTAATATCCAAATCCGTAACCTCTCCGGGTTCTTGCCAAGTGCAACTTGCACCTGACGACCTATGTCAAGTAATGCCATGGTGTTCCTGGTTCAATGTCCCTGAACGTTGAGTAATGCCATGGCTTAAGTCCTAAGCCGAATCCTAGTCACTCCGGACCCTTGCCGAGCATAGTCCATGCTCGACGACCTTTTAGCCAAAATCCAGAGGAAAATCAAATCAAAATCCAATTCGAAATCCAAATCCATTCATAAAACCAGAGATCCATATAAATAATCCTAATCAAAATCCAAATCAAAAACCAAACATCCAAACCAAAGAAACCAACAAAACCGGGAGTTCAAACCAAACTCCAAAACCAAAGTGGAAAAAGCAAATGTCCAATCCAAAAGGAAAAAATAGATTTCACAAACTGGAGCATCTCGGAAAACCATCATCTCAGAGCATGCCTAAGGGTTATCTCCGACCCCATACATGAGTAAGTGATTTAGCCGTTTACCCAAAGTTTGCTACTTATTCCAAACCATCACGATTAGTTAATGACCAACCGGCCACCATTCCTGAGCCTCGGGCCATCGTCGCTCAAGGTAGGCGGTGGCTGCTCCTGTTCCACCATCGCATTACGAGTTTCGTCATATTGCCGCAACTGACCATTCCTTACATGCTCCTCGATTATATCCTTTAGATGTCGGCAGCTGTTAGTATCATGCCCGTCCAGGTCATGACAGAGACAGTGCCTTCTTGATGCCCTTTCACGTTCTGTGGGTTCCCTCCTTGCCGGCCTTCGATAGGGAAGGCGATCCCGAGTATCCAAGAAAATCCGCTCCAACGTTGCGTTCAATCCTGTGTAAGTGGAGAACTTTGGTTCTCCCCAGCACTTCCTTTTCCCTTTATCCTTGCCCCCACCCGTGCTTTCGCCGGGTAGTCCTCCATCCTTAGTCATGTTTACTTCCTTTGACCTCATGTCCAAACATGCATCCTCTTGATGAAGAAATCTTTCAGCTTCATGAAAGAATTCCCCAAGATCCAATGGTGGGTCCCGTACCAACGATACTTTGAAATCCGAATTATCTCTGACTCCTGATACCGCAGCCATCAGAACCATTGATGAATCTGGCCAATCCACCGAAGCAACTGCTGCATTAAATCGAGTTAAGAATGTCCTGAGCAATTCATCCGCCCCCTGTTTGATTGACGTTAGCGTCATCACGTTCTTTGGCCTTTTTATGTGAACTCGAAACTGACTTAAGAACTTGTCCACCAGTTCTGTCCATGTTCCAATGGATCCATCCTCCAGTTGTCTGAACCACATAGCAGCAATATCAGTCAAGTACATGGGGAAACATCGGGCCATAACCTCCTCTGTTGCCCTTAGCACTTCCATATGCCTAGTGTACCTCATTAAGTGGTCGGTGGGATCCGTTTTCCCGCTGTATACTTCCAGAGTGGGTAGTTTGAAATCGGGCGGATTCCTAGCTGTCCTGATGTTTCGGGTAAACAGACTTTTGTTAACTCCCTCTGAATCCCTATTTGTCAGATCTCCGCGAATAAGCCGCCTGATAATGTCAGCCAATCCAGTGTTTCCAACCAAGGGTTGCCCCCTATCCATGT
This sequence comes from Allium fistulosum, assembly GCA_030737815.1. NCBI lineage: Eukaryota > Viridiplantae > Streptophyta > Magnoliopsida > Asparagales > Amaryllidaceae > Allium > Allium fistulosum. Next base: position 409,110,121 of record CM060904.1, on the reverse strand, counting down.
TTCCAGACTGCCCCCCAAGTCCCCGAGGAAATTCTGGCATATATTCTTCATCACGTACTCCTGTATTCCTATCGACGTCAGGCCGCGTAGCGTCATCCATCATCCTGTATTATGTGAAGATTTTTCCAACTTAGATGGAAAGCCGTATAATGGGATAGAGTCATAAGCAGCAACTAAGACATGACTATGTAACCGTGAGAAGATTTTCGGGTTATTAGGAATAAGTGATGTGACTAAGAGGCAGTTAGTAGTTTGGCATCTATAGGAAGAGGTATTGAATTGGTGGGAGATTGTTATAGTCGTACTAAGGAGAATACTATTACTTGGGAGATATTCAAAAGGAAGTCTGAGGTAAAATTATTCTCTGGATCTGAGAAGGGAATGTTACTAGAGGAGTTTATTTAGCTTAAGCAAGAGGATATGACCATAAAAGAGTACGTGAACAAATTTAATGGGTTGGCAAAGTGCGGATTTGAATTGATTAATATTCAAGTGAAGAAAGCTGAGAAATTTGCTAATATCCCCACAGAAAGAGTTGGCTTTGAATCTAATACAATTAGGAGCAACTTTTGAGAAATTGGTTGAAGATTCTTTGTGACATGTTATGGATGGAAATGCAAATAAGGAGCAAGTATCTTGTGGAGATAAGAATAAGCACAAGAATGAAGGATTATAAATTAGACAGAATAAGAAGTAGGTTACTATGTGTTGAAGGTGTAATAAAGTAGGACATATAGCCGAGAATTGTAGGGTGAACCTTTAGAAGGGAATGAAGTGTCATCAGTGTGGAAAGATGGGACTTTGACAAAGAACTGTTGGTTGAAACCATCAGGACAACAAGGGAAGTCGGGACAACAAGAAAGGTTGAAAGTGGTTAGGTAATTATGACCAGATCAGGCATTATAAGAGGAATTGTCCGACATTGCAGAAAGAGAGCCAGATTGTTAAAGCATATGCATTGGAAGCTCTATCCACTACTAGTACTGCATCAACAGCCCAGGAGAAAGGGAAGTCAATTATAGAAGGTGTGTTATTACTATCTGATTTACCTACCATGTTTTTATTTGACACTGGTGCATCACATTTGTTCATATCCTATGCATTGGTGGAAAGGTTAGGGTAATCCCTAACATTGTATTTGATGATTGACATATTTGTCTGCTATTTTCCATGATCTTATGTTAGTTATAAACGGTTGAAAATTAAATTTCAATGCGTGTATGTTTAGCTTGATGAAATATGGATTGATTTTGGGAATGGATTGAATGACTCAGTATGGAGCGGTTTTAGACTGTGATAGGAGGATTGTTCATTTGGGTAGTTATGGAAAATGTGATTTGATAGTTTTGTGTGAGTCAGACATTTCTAAGATGAAGTCATATTTGTATTCGCTAAACCTATCACAAGACGAGTTAGCATCTATTTTTGTAGTTAAATATTTTTCAGACGTATTATCCTAGGTTTTCGGACTTGGGCCCAGTAGAGAAATTGAGTTTAGGATCGATCTCGAGAAGGACACTGGATCAGTGGCGATGTATTTAAGACATATGGCTCCAAAGGAAAGGAGAGAATTTGATAAACAAGTTTTAAAGCTATTGCAAAAAGGATTCATTATGTGAAGTATTACAGAATGTGAAACGCCTAACATTTTCGCTACTAAGACAGATGGTTCCATAATGCTTTGTGTCTACTATCAAGAATTGAATAAGCTAGTAAAGAAAAACCGTTATCCGTTGCCTTATATTGATGACCTATTCGATCAACTGGTAGAGGCAAAGATATTCTCACATCTTGATCTTACTATAAGATTTTATCAGTTGAGAGTTGCATAGGATAGCATTTCGAAGACTGCTTTTTGTACTCCAAATGGACTATTTGAGTAGATTGTGATGCCATTTGGGTTTAACGATGCCCTAAATTATTTTGTTGATTTGATGAATATAGGCTTTCGGAAGCAGCTGAATAAGTTTATAGTCGTATTTGTTGATGATATCCTGGTATTTTGTAGAGACGAGAAGGAGCATGAATTACATTTGAGAGAAGTACTAGATGTACTAAGGAAAATCAGTTGAGGGCTAAATTTCCAAAATGCCGTTTTAGAGGAGTGAAGTCAGATTTCTGGGGCATGTTGTATCAGGGGATGGGTTGACCGTAGACCCGGGAAAAGTTATGGCTATTAAAGATTGGAAAGTTTTGAGGAATGCTTCGAAAATACGTTGTTTCTTAGGAGTATCTGGTTTCTAACGAAAATTTATAAAGGACCTTGCAAGGATATCGACACCTTTGATGAAGCTTACGAAAAGGAATCCAATTTATGTTTGGGATGCAGAGTGTGAAGCAAAAATTTTCAAATTAAAAGAGAAGTTGAGGAGCACACCTATTTTGGTCATCCCTAATGGTACCAAACCATTTACCGTTTATACTAATGCTTGCGGTACTAGTCTTGGTGCTATTTTGATGCCGGAATGTAGGGTTGTAGCATATGCAAGTCGACAGTTGAAGACCAACATAAAGATTTACCCTACACATGATTTGGTGTTAGCTGCAATTGTATTCGCTTTGAAGTCATGAAGACATTTTAATTGGAGATAGATTTAAATTATACACTGACCACAAGTCGTTGAAGTATTTATTTTCACAGAAGGATTTAAACTTGAGACAATAGAGGTGGATGGAGTTCTTAGCATCTTATGATTTTTGTATTGCTTATAACCTTAGAAAGGGTAATGTTGTGGCAGATGCACTGAGTAGGAAGCATGCGATGTTGAATGCTATACTATTAGTGATGAGATAGCTGGAGTATATTTCTGAATTTGATTTCTGACCACCGACATATGTTACCACTGGATTATTGGCAACTATGGAGGTTAGGCCAACAAGAATAGACAAGATTGGTATGAATCAAGTAAAAATGCGGAGTTGGTTAAGATTACAAATCAGCTTGAAAGAGGTAAAAGATCTAACCATTTGGAGCGATATGCAAAGGACGGAAAATGATACTTGAGGAGAGATGGAAGGTTGTATGTTCCAAAGTTGAAGGAGCTAATTGATGAGGTATGCAAAGAATGTCATCATTCCAGGACATCTATTCATCCTCGGGGTGATAAGATGTACAAGGATATGAAAAGAGTTTATTTTTGGCCAATAATGAAGAGATGTACAAGGATAAGATGTCCTACTTGTTAAAGAGTTAAGGCAGAGTAGAGAAAACTGAGTGGATTGTTGATGCTTTTAGAAGTTCCGCAGTGGCAGTGGGCAAGTGTTTCGATGGATTTTATAGACGAGTTGCCAAGGAGTAGAAGGGATAATGAGAGTATTTGGTTGTGGTGGATCGATTGATGAAAAGCGCACATTTCATTCCTATAAAGAGCATAAGGACAACAATATCTTTAGCTACATTATATATTAAGGAAGTGGTGAGATTCCATGGTATACCCATGAATGTTGTATGTGATAGGGACCCACTTTTTACGAGTGAGTTCTAGAGAAGTCTATAGGATACCTTGGGTACGAAATAGAGTTTGAGTACGGCTTATCATTCTCAAATGGGTGGACAGACTGAGAAGGTGAATAGAGCATTAGAGGATTTGTTGAGGACATGTATATTGGATTTTAGAGGTGCTTGGGAAGACCATTTGCCATTTGTGGAATTCACATATAACAACAGTTATCAAGCTAGTATTGGGATGGCACCATTCGAAGCATTATAAGGAAGGCCATTTAAATCACCTTCATGTTGGTGGAAGTCAACATATAAGGTGATACTTGGACCACAAATGATAAAGGATACGTCGGAGAAAGTTGAGTTGGTAAGAAAAAGGATGAAGACGGTCCAGGATAAACAGAAGTCGTATGTTGATAAAAGGCAATAGGAGTTGGAATTAAAAGTTGGTGATCTTGTGTTCATGAAAGTATCGTCTCTTAAGCATGTAATGAGGTTTGGAAGCTCAGGCAAATTGGTGCCAGGGTTTGTCGGACCGTTCAAAGTATTGGAGCGTATTGGAGGATTAGCTCATAGAGTAGATTTACATGAGAAAATTGCTGGAATTCATAATGTATTCCATGTGTCACATTTACGAAAATGTGTACATGATTCAGCTACAGTAGCGGATCCTAGTCAGTTAGAGGATATGGAGTTGGAAACCAAAGCAAGTTCATCTAAAGGACCTACACAGATAGTAGAGTATGAGATTCGGAGGTTGAGGAATAAAGTGATCAAACTGGTGAAGGTACAATGGGGAAACGATTTGGTTGAGAGTACATGGGAGCGTAAAGGGAAGATACGGGCTTCTCATCCCGAACTCTTTACCGATACATTCTTTTAGTTGATATGATTTACTAGGAATTAGACTTGGATGTTCAGATTGGATGTAAGGAATTGGATGCTATTTATATGCTATCTTGTTATATCACTGAAGTTGCATTCATATAGAACTGCTAGTTTTATACTAGGACTGGTATGCATCATGCATTTTATGACATATCTATGCATTCATATAGGATGCATTTATCGCATTTATTGCATTATGCTAGATTTATATAAGTTATCATGCTCATGTTCATCCTATATCTTATTTAAATGTCAGTGCATATATAATATGTTATAATATGATGGTTGCCTTGTTTCAATAATTAAGCACGTGCATGAGCAACACAGTTAGTATGGGTGTGTGAACGAAGAGTTAGCGTATATTATATTTTCCAATCCTTTGGAATTTCGAGGACAAAATTCTTTTAAGGACGCGAGAATATAATACCTTGGAATTTCGCGTATAACTTAAATAACGATTATAATAAATAATAAATAAACTTTGAACTTAAGCTAAGGGTAAGTTAGTAAATTCTAATATAAGGGAAAAATAGTTAATTTTACAAATGATTGAATTAATTGACGGGATTCGCATCATTGCATAGCTCTCATTTTTTGGGTCAACATGGAGTATTCATTTTCCCGAATCGAATACCATATGAATGAGATAATATGGTTTTATAGAGGAGGGCTTGATTGTGCACAAATTGCGGTTTTGGGTTGAGTCGGGTCAGGCCCATAGTTTGAATTCAAAATTTAGAAATCATTTCAAATTTTCCTCCTAAAGTCCATTTAAAAGTTGTGTACAGTTCCGTTTCTCATTTCACTTCTCATTTTCTGAAAACCAACTGAAACTTCATCTTCCTCTTTCAATCAACCAAACAGGAAAATCACAATTCTTAACGAAAATTGACGAAACGAAGTGCATTGGAAACATCAAGACTCTCCATCATTTGGAGTAAAGATCAAGGACTAATTTGAAGATTTTAATTTCTGGGGTTTTCGGACAGCGGTCGGGTTTCTTTCGCTAAAATTTGGTGAGTGTGGCTTCTCTGATTTCTGTATAACGCTATGATGTTGTTATGAGATGCTTTAAGGCTAATGTAGGATCAAAATATATTGTTAAAATTGTATAAATGATAATACCTAAACCTAAGAAGTAACTGTACGTTTATATATATATATATATATATATATATATATATATATATATATATATATCTGTGTGCGCGTGCGTGCGTGCGTTTCAAAAACTATATAGAAACTTAGTTTGTTCTAGTTTAAGTTGTAAACCAAGTTAAATTCCTATTTCGTGCTTGGAGATGTAAAGCGACCATAGGATAACACCAGACAACATGTATATTTAATATAGAATCATCAAAAACCCGAAAATGAAGTTTAAATCAAATTCTAGAAGCAAAACTTTTAAAACAAAATTTTTTTTTCGTTTCTGGATGTTTCATTGATGCACCGGTGAATGCACCACTGGTCGATCGGTGAACACCCTGATTTGGGATTTCAGGCAATTTAATTACCTGAATTAATGTATGCCACTTTGATTTATTTGCATGGTGATTTCTGAGGGTTCTATTGACACCTTTATGGTTTGGTTGGCTGCTCTTGGATGCATAGATCGATGTATGGATGTGGTATGTGTGCTTTGGAATAGAAGTTGGTTACTCTATGAAAGTATGGTGATTGGTTTGATGAATGTGCGGCTTGACAGATGGATTTGCAGTTTGGCAATTAGGCAAATTTGTAAGACCGTATGGAAATAATGGAATGTGATTATCGCGTGTATGACCTTTGATGTCATAGTTGATATATTATATATGTATATAGTTTGAATAGATAACGAATACTTGAATCCTTTAGCGCAAGCAGCAAGTCCTTGATTCATGGATATTGACAAAGCTTTCTCCTATAAAGCATCGAGGTTAGTCCAAGAGTGTTTTGATGTGGACAACAATCGGCCTGTAGCGCATGACGCAAGACCAGGCGTGAGTCCAATGCATAATTATCTTTTACTGCATTTGGTGAGACCGAATAGTCATTGACTTTTAATCATTTACCGCAATGGGCGAGATCGGATTACGTTTAAGATTATTTATACAGTATAATATTGCTCTATAACACAATGCATGTAGGTCCAGAAGGTATTATACTTACACTTAAATCATGTTATATCACTGTCACATTAGTATACTTGTGACGCAGTCATATGTTTGACCCACTCCTATATTTTTCTACCTATACTCTTTAGGTTGATGGAGCTCGGAGGTAAGATGTATTGGAGACGATACTTGTAAATACTGTATATATTATAAATAAAACATGTATTAAAGACTTGATGTGATGGTGTGTGGCGGTGATTGGTTTTGGATTGTACAGACTTATGTATTGGTATTAGAATTAGCAAACCTATATTTATATTTGTATATATATGATACAAAGTATTTATTTGACCATCTACTATGAGATTCTGAAAGTTATTAGGTAGTTTATTTTTACCTTATGCTCTCTCTTTGTGTATATCATATATGTATCTTCCAATGACTCATCGCTTTGGGACATCCTTGTTTATATACGGGGCTTTGAAATGGTGGGACGTTACATTTGGTATCAGAGCATTGATTATAGGATTAGGGACGTATTGAGAGAGCGTACATGTATATTTTATAATATATATAATATATAAGAAGTAAATTTAATATTTTTAATACACCATATCCTATTCCAATCTCTGATTATCTAGTTATCTATTGAGGAGTTGCTAATGAATCTTGTTTACAGATAGTTGAAGTATGAATAATTCATAGGAAATTGAAAGGGGGACCAATGCTAGCGGGGTAAATACTGGAGCGGGTGTTAGTACTCGATGGGATGTCTCTGAGGTTCCCGGAGTAAACATGCCTATTTGGTTCCACAGATATCTCCAAGCAACTGCTGAAATTAGTACCACTACCACCCCCATCGATCCTGTTGTTGCAACTAAAGCCATGGTTGTTGTTCCACCACCTAATGTTGGCTTACCAATGCGTATGATAACAAATGAAAACTACCAAACAACATATCATAACATGATGCATAAGCCATATTGTCCTAATGCATAGGATACATGCGTCAATAAAACAACTTACCAAAGTTACACTTATTTATTAGAACAAATACTTAAAAGGGAAAACAAGAAAAGATTTCCTGATTATTTGGGTTATGCCGCTACCACCCGAGCACCGTATATAGAATACAAACAAATTCTTCCATAAGAAAGTCCTTATCTGACTATGTATTACTTAAACTGCCCTTTATTAAATTACTCTACATTTGATCTCAAACCCTTTTAAAGAAAACTTTAGAACTAAACATTGGGTTTCCTATCAAATCATTTGAAATAATAATATATACATGTATCCTTTTGTATCAAACCATATTTTCGAGATTAGATCAAAATTTTTTTACCAAAACCACTCAGTGTAACAACCCATATTTTACGTATCGGAGGATCGTACAATATTTCTATTTTATTTGTTTGAAGTCGTATGACTCTATTTTGGGAAGTGACTCTTAGAGACATTTTGCACATCTATGATTTTTCCCGAATTTTTATGTCACAATTTTGACCCTAAAAATATTGTTTTGACTATAACTTTTGATAGGTGCAGAATTAGGATCTCAAACCACTTCCATTGCTTTAGGATAATGGTTTTCCATTCTGTAGAGTGGTCAAAATAGAAAAATGGATTTGTCATTTGAATGTTATGGCAGTTTTAAGTTTTGGCTGATGTTGCCAGTTTTAGTAGGTAATTAACTAAGTCTAAACTTAGGCCCATTAACCCACTTCGAAATTTGTGCTAATAGCAGGCTACAGGAACAGACCTAAGTCATTTAATTCTTCCCAAAAACAGATCTAAGCTTCCATTAACCATAACTTCATCAAAAATCGCGTCTTTTCCTTAGTAATATTAGCCAAATCATTGATTAGTGAGGAGATTGACATATAGAAGCCAGAGATTATTATTTTTACTGATTTTGGTCTTTCTTTGTTGCTGTCCACTTCAGATCTAAGGAAGAAAATTGGTATTTTGGGTATTTGGTGAGTGGTTTTTGGCCTCTCACTCTCCTGCACTTGTTTATATAGTTAAAATGATTGTTTTAAACATGTTTTTGGATCTAAATTGGTTTTCTAACTATAAACACTTTTTCATTTATGTTTATGATAAGAAATATGAGATTTTTAAATGGTTTTAGAAATGGGTTTTGAAATCTAATAACTCATATGCACATGCTAGTGTAATTTCTACCATCCATATGTATAAGTGATTAAGTTCATATAAAACATAGACTTTTATCACATTCTCTTGTATTGACTGTATGAATGGATGTATATACATGTTATCTTATGGTTGTATGTTGTGATTTTGACTTTTTTGCTAGTGCTTTGGATGTTAGGTAGATAAGTTGGGAAATTGGGCAAAATGGAGGCACAACTAGTCGAAATTGGATGAAATTGGAGAGGTATATTTTGAAGCAAGGGAAGAACTCATGGTCCAAATCGCAACCTCTAATTCGCCAATGGCAGAAGTCAATCCCGACTTTAGAGGTCGGTACTGAGTTCTCCACGTAGCTCCATGTTGACAGTGATTTGGAGGATGGGGAGAGCATGGCTCGTAGAGGTTGTCTATGGTGTTGGATCAGAGATTAGCTAAGTACAGAAGGAAGCACCAAATTTTTTCTAGGATATGAAGTTAGGTGTTAGAAAGACATGATGACTTGATTCAGAGCAGAGAAGTCAGGGTTCAAGCTTCAAGACATAAAGTGCTAGAGGCAAGAAGTATGATGGGAGGAGACTTGACCATCAGTTAGTCAAGTACAGAAGTCGATGCCATCCTCTTGAATTCGGTACCGAGCTCTCGTCCTTGGCCCTATGGGGACCAAATTTATGGAGTATGGTTTTGGAGTTCAAGATGTCTTGTTGGAGTTGTTGGCTTGTTCATACGACGACTAACAGCAGTACAATAGCATGATGAAAGTTAGAGTTTTTGGATAGTAACTCGATGACAAATGGAGATTAGTTTCGAAGATAACGACTCGATAAAGAAAGGAGTTATAGAGTGGAGAATGTTGAATGGTTCCTCAAGAATAATGTCTTGATGAAGAAAGGAGTCGTTAAGTGTAAGAATAAAGAATGGTTCCTCCAAAATAATGGAACTTGAATGGAGCAAAGAAAGGTCTCAGATACACTTGCTAAGGGATTGTTGATACTTGAAGTATTTTCTTTTATAATCAAAGCAGGGGTATCGTAAGGATGCTTATGGGTAGTGAAGAATGGCTACCCCGGCTCTGAAGAATGGATCTGTGTACCCTGGACCAAAAGAGTGGGTCTAGTACCAACTTTAGGCTAAAGAGAGTACAATTGAAAACATGGATTTCCATTAGTCCATGGCAAAAAATGGTCATACGAGTTATCATATATCCGAAGTACACTGAGTGGAAATTAATATTGTTTGATGGATGCTATGTCTGTTATGGTTGCTTCACTAGCCACCTTTCACTCTAGGGTTGTCATTGGAGGTAGTGGAGATAGGGATAACTAGACACCCTTTGCCATAGTTGGTTGTGTTACACCTTTATGATATGTATAGTAGCATGATATGTTATTATGTACTAATTATTTGGTTGCAGGGATAGGTCAGATATAATTCATATACCTTGCTCCTTACTATATGTTACCCAGCATTCTAGCCTGGTTATATTGAACTGGCTGCACGAGTTAGATCCGACTGCCATCAAGGTCGATGATTCCAGAATGATAATTATGGGGACTTAAAGTCAAGTACAGATGATTATATGAAGTCAGAATTGAATGGATTTGATAGATGCATGATATAGGATGCTCAAAGCATGGAATATGGCTCAACTAATAGAAGGGTTAGGCATAGCATTGCGCATTGGAAGAGATCAGCATACTCCATTAGGAGGGATCAGCCGGCTTCACTGAAGAGGGATTGGCATCCATCAAGGATCAAGTGCATTCATGCATACAACAATCAATATCTCAGGATCTATAAGTCCAAAGCCTATGAAATTGGCAAGGTAAATGGATCCTAGGGAACCTACCGTAGGGATCGCACATCATAAGAACAACCTTTAAGGGATTGACATACATCCTTATAGAGGGTTCGGCTGCAAGTAGTGCACACGTGATATAAAGTCAAAGATCGAGCAATTACTCTAGTTTCAGTGGTCCAAATGACATGAGAATTGAAGGACAAACATATTTTAGCATGAAAAATCCACAATAAGGATCAATGCCCAAATATCGACCAATGAAGGGATCGTTTGATCCCTCTTCATTGGGAATTGGGCCTAGCGATCTCTCTAGTGAGCTCATGTGGATTAGAAGGTCCTTCAGTCGAAGTTTCAGAGAGATTGGTGGTTGTCTTTACCTATAAATACTAGCTTAGTGGGTCATTCTGGGGATCTTTACGGTACTTGTTACTCTAGACTCTATTGTAATCATGTGTTCTCTATTCCTTAATGTTGTAATCAGATTTATAAGTGATCAATAAAGATAATATTCAAAGTGGACTTAGGCATACAATGCCGAACCACTATAAATCTCTGTGTTTCTAATTATTGCTTTTTATCTGTTATTAGCTTAATCATTTCCCCAATTTAATTTTGTCTTTCTTCACTTCTCTACAAAAATCTATGCTTGCGTGTTTGCGACCAATTTAGTGGCAAACATTTTGGCGCTTTCACCGAGAACCTAGATTCTCAGCTTGCGAAGATCCCTTTATTGCTACTGGATTGGATAAATCCCCCAAAGGAGATCTATAGTTATCTTCAAGAAGTTGCTAATACTACTCAGATTTGTAGAAATCTGAGCAAGGCAATTAATAATGGTGAGACATACTAGATCTACTTCTTAGAATTTAGAAGGAAATTAGAATACTAGCATTCATCAAGGAGACCCAAGCAATCAACCAACAAATGTGAATGATGATCTGATTAAAGTCCAGAATCCCACCAGTTCTATTACAAGAGCTGAATTTCATAATTTAATGAAAGAGCCGATGGAGAGCCATCGACAGCTAAATCAACAAATTTAGATCAATATCAACTTGATGAACCAAATCACTCATCAGCAACGGGGGAAAGCTAGGAGGGATCCCACTCCTTACTCGGCATCGGGAAGTTCTAGCTCATCGGACGAATATCACAGGCATAGGCATCACAAGGTAGAAGAATATCGTGCAGAAACTTTAGAATGTCACCTGGCATACTATCGCGGTCTGCCAGGACCGGTCGGTGTTGATACCTCCATAAGGGTCGATATCGATCCCTCTTCCAAAAGAGGGATTCCCCCCATACATCTTGGGAATCGAGGTGGAACCATTTCTACTGGTTTGGATGATGGAGTTCGATTGAATGCTGATCGAGTACTTCCCCGGAATGATGATGGAATGAATGCACAAGATGCGCATCGGGAAGATGGTGAAAAAAGAGGCATGAAATGGCCCGTGGACATCGATTAGACTATTCACGTAAGGTAGAGCACGACCACCGCTTGGCACCAACCATCCTAACACCGGACTTATCTACAATGGTCAAAAAGTTGGTGAGAGAGAGCAAGGCTTTAACTAATGATGACTGTGGAATTTCGAGAAGTCATACCCCATTCACTGATAATGTGTTACATGCGGAATATCCGAGGAGGTTCAACATGCCACCAATGCCTACTTACGAGGGAAAGACCGACCCAAGGCAGAATATTATGAGGTATGAAGGGCTGATGGATTCTGCGCGAGCTGATGATGCGACCAAGTGTAGATACTTTCCCATAACTCTTTCCGGAATAGCGACGATGTGGTTCATGAGACTATCCCCACGATCAATTTCTAGATTCGATGATTTGGCAACCAAGTTTGTGGAGCAGTTCTAGATGAACGTGACTTGCCCCAAAGGTGTGATGTAACTTTTCATTGTGATTCATGCTCCAGGATAGTCTTGAAAAATTATTTTGAGAGATTTCATACAGCTATTACGGAGGTCAGTAATCCGAATGACCACGCGATACTCACGGCCGTGATGAGAAGGATTGATCTAGAATCTGATTTTGGCGATTGGTTAGCCGGTAAGCCACCCGCAACATTGGAGTGCTTTTATGCAATGGCGGCTTAGTATTTGAGAAAGGAGGAAGCTAGGTCCTCCAGAAAAAAGAATGTTGTGGGACCAAGTGGACAGAGAGTATAGAGTAACATTGCAATAAAACAGTCTGATGACAGTTCTCGAAAAGTCCAAGTGAATGTCTAGAATAAAGTAAATCAACAAAAGAGAGGCGGAGATAGGAACCAAGAACGAAAGAGGGATTCTTAAAGATTGAAGCCTAGGATTCCAATTTATAATACTTATACGCCATTGAATACGTCCTTGGAGGATATCTATACTTGCAATACCATGCATTATAGGAAGCCGCCTCCGAATGAATCAACAGAGAAGCAGAAATAGATTGGGAAATATTGTTGATTTCACGAGTGCTAGGGGCACAATACAAATGAATGCAGGCATTGCCAGGATGTTATAGAAAAGCTGATTCGAGAAAGGAAATTACAATAGTTTGTGAAAGCCCCACAAGATGACAGGCAGGGGACATCTGACCCCAATCGAGGACAAGTGCCACGTAGGGCTGAGGAACCTGTGCGGGCTGGTGGAAGACTGGTGATAAATACGATAGTCGAAGGACCGCACCTAGCTGATAAGAGTTGGCAAGAGATGAAGTGTTATGCTAGCGCGATTAGGCATGTGTATTTTGAATGCTATTAGAATATGGAAGATGGAGCTCCGACAAAATAGCAACATACGATGAAGGATGATATCGTGTTTAGGAACAGAGATGCAAATAAGGTAGAGGCTCCAATGATCGACCCAATGGTCATTTCGGCTATGATTGGCCCTGCTTTGGTGAGAAGGATATTGATTGATTGTGGAAGTCAGTAAATATAGTCTTCAAAAAGGCATATGATCAGATGAGGATGGAAGCCAAAAATTTAAAACCGTCTAAGGCTCATATACATGGTTTTAATGGCGTTGCGACTGAAGCTGTTGGTTATGTGGAATTACCTGTAGAGCTAGGAGACGGTGAATGTAGGAGAGTGTGGATCTTGCCGTTTGTTGTTTTGGATGTTGACTCTCCATAATATGTTTTCCTAGGGCCGACCGACCCTAGCTGAATTCCGGACAGCTCTTGCCCAATGGTATTTGACTTTGAAGTTTCCGACAGATGATGGAGTTGGAGTTGTTCATGGCGATCAGGCGACTGGACGTGCCTGTTATGTAGCTAAGTTGAGAAATGCCCAGCGCAAAGAAAAAGGTAAGGGTGTGGACAAGACTATCCGTAAGGAACTGAAGATTGACAACTAGTGCCTGAGCCTTGGCTCGGACGCCATAGTCAGTTCTATAGAGATATAGATCCGACAGATGATGAAGAGGAGCCCAAAGAGACCAAGGCTGCACTGGCTGAGCTGGTAATTGATATCTCGGTCAGCCACGACGACCTATCATGAGTCCTAAAGATTGGGTCACAGCTCAGCCCCTTGATGATGAAAGAACTTGCTGGTTTTCTCCGAGCGAATTTAGATGTGTTCGCTTGGACTCACTCTAACATGTGCACCTGCCATTGCAAGCCATGCATCGAATATCGACCCTAGACATGTTCTGGTGAAGGAAAAAAGACGTGGCATGGATCCAGAGAGATCGGCCTTTTCAAAGAGGAGATGGATAGGCTAAAAGACAATGGGTTTATTTGCGACGCCCTCTACCCTAAATAGGCATCTAATCCTGTACTTGTGAAAAAAGCGAATAAGAAATGGAGAACATGCATTGACTGTTCAAATTTGAACAAGGTTTGTCCAAAAGATAGTTTTCCCCTTTTGAGGATCGACCACCTGGTGGATTCAACTATGGGACACGAATTGCTATGTTTCATGGATGCATACTCGGGATATAACTAAATCTCGATGCATATTCCCGATAAAGAGCACACCAGTTTCATTACCGATGTAGGATCGTACTACTATGTAGTAATGCCGTTTGGATTAAAGAATGCGGGAGCGACTTATCATTACTTAGTCAATAGGATGTTTAAAGATCAAATTTGAAAAACAATGGAAGTGTATGTGGATGATATGCTCGTGAAGTCACGACTATCAAGCGACCACATTAGAGACTTGGCAGAAATGTTTGACATCCTCCGTTACTACAAGATGAAAATTAACCTTTGAAGTGTTCTTTTGGTGTTGCACCAGGGAAATTTTTGGGCTTTATTGTTAATGCCAGTGGAATAGAAGCCAGTCCCAAGAAGATTCAGGCTATCCGCGAAATCCAAGCGCCAAGGACTATTAAACAAGTGTAAAGTCTGAATGGGAAAGTTGCTGCCTTAAGCCGATTTATCTCCAGAGCTACTAACAAATGCATTCCTTTCTTTGATTTGATTAGGAAAGGGAAAATAAACTTCGAATGATGCAGAATTGTAAAGACGCGTTTCGAGCTTTGGTGAATCATTTGGAGAGATCCCCTATCTTTTCAAAGCTGATGGATCATGAAGATTTGTACATTTATTTGGTCATATCGGCACATGCTATAAGTGCCATATTACTTTGCAAGGAGGATCAGAGGCTGGTGTATTACGTCAGCAAACAATTAACAGGAGCTGAAAGGAACTATCCGAAAATAGAGAAACATGCATACTGCATACTGGTTGCATCACGAAACTTCATCCATACTTCCAGGCACATACGATCAATGTTTACACCAACCAGCCATTACGACTGGTCCTACAATGACCTGAGACATCTAGAAGGTTACTCAGGTGGAATATCAAGCTCAGTCAATTCGATATTACTTATCTCCCTTGGAGGGCCGTCCAGGGTTAGGCACTGGCAAATTTTATAGCAGAGTTTACTACATAGGATTATTCTCCGGAGGCAGCAAAATCCTTGTATACTGATGGATCATCTAATGATCATTGTATTAGAGCTGGTATTGTTCTTGTAACTCCTAAAAATCGGTCAATATGTTATGCTTTAAAGCTTGATTTCCCAGCAACAAACAATGAAGCTGAGTATAAAGCTCTGATTCCTGGACTTAAATTCACTGGAGAACTTGGGATAAAATCTCTTGAAATCTTTTGTGATTCGCAGTTGGCAGTGTACCAAGTCAGGGGAGATTATCAACCTAAGGGACAATGGCTTACCCCATACCTTACCCAAGTCCAAGAGTTGTTGGCAGAATTTGATTACTATGACATTTCACATATTCCACGAGATCGAAATAGAGAGGCCGATTCATTAACAAAGTTTGCTAGCATTGGCGACGCACAGAAAATGGGCTTCGTCCCGATCGAAGTATTAAATGCCCTTAGTATAAACATGATGAAATCGACCGGACACTGGAAGCGGAGCCTGAGAGGGAATCGTTGATGACTCCGATCAAAGGCCATTTACTACATGGAGTCCTACCTGATAAAATAAATGAAATGTGACAAGGCTTTCGTAAAGCTTCGCGGTATGTCATGCATGAAGGAATTATGTACAGAAAAGATTTTTTAGTCCCCTTACTCTGGTATGTCACTCATTATGAGATAAAACATGTCCTAAAAGAAGTTCATGAAGGGAAATGTGGAGACCACACTGGAAGGCAAACTTTGGCAAAGAAAATACTCCGTTATGGGTATTATTGGCCAACTGTCAATCGAGACGCCGCTGATTATGTAAGATGATGCGATAAATGCCAGATATATGCAAAAGTTCCAAGAGCCTCACCGATAGAAATCACGCAAATGATCAGCCCATGGCCGCTTTCCATGTGGGGTATAGACATTATCGGTTCTATACCGATCTCTAAAAGTGCTATGAAATACGCTATCGTCGCAGTTGATTACTTCACCAAATGGGCTGAAGCGGAACCTTTAGCCACGATCACAACCAAGAAAGTAATCAACTTTATTATTTGAACATCATATATCGCTTTGGTCTTCCATGAATTATTGTAAAAGATAAAGGGACTCGGTTCGACAGTATTGAATTCAAAGACTTCTGTCGAAGGTATCGTATTGAAAAGAGATTTGCAGCAGTCGCTCACCCTCAGGAAAATGGAAAAGTTGAAGCTCTAAACAAAATCATAAATTCCATACTGAAGAAGCGTTTGGAGAAGGCTAGAGGAAGTGGGTGGATGAACTCCCTACAGCCCTATGGGCATACAGGACCACCCATAAGTTCGCGACTACCCAAACTCCATTCGCCCTTGCTTACGGTTCCGAAGCCATCATTCCTATTGAGCTCGAAGTTCCTTCTCATCGAGTGACTTATTAGAATCCTAAAGCAAATAAAGATATCCTCTTGGAATCTCTTGATTTTATAGATGAGAAGCACGAGGAAGCCAATCTGAAGGCAGCTACGCATCGACAC
Organism: Allium fistulosum; assembly: GCA_030737815.1. Classification (NCBI taxonomy): domain Eukaryota; kingdom Viridiplantae; phylum Streptophyta; class Magnoliopsida; order Asparagales; family Amaryllidaceae; genus Allium; species Allium fistulosum. The sequence goes on along the minus strand of CM060904.1, from coordinate 409,093,345 downwards.
CGAGTCGTCCGATATTATAACATTAAAGTCCGACGTAGAACCTTTAAATCAGCGATCTTGTCCTGAAACGGGTTTTACCTACCCCATCGCACATGAATCCAATCTGGGAAGACCATATGTCATTGAACAGAGGTTTGGAGAGGGAACTTTCAAGCTAGCGACTGTCGATGGCATCACACTTCCAAGGGCATGGATAGTGAGCATCTACGACTCTATTTCACTTAGTTTATTTCTTTTTCATTTCAGTTGTATTTACTTTCAGAATTCGCTTTAGCATTTGATTTTCTAGATGTGTAATAAAACAACTTATGTTATTCCTTTCCGTTTAACGAATAAAGTTTCAAATTTCCTTTACATTTATGTATTAGTTACATGACGCAACTGATTGATGGCGATGTGTATGAACAGGCTCCCGGATTTTGAAATTAATCAATCATGCTAATTCCCAATGGGACTAAACAAGATGAGCTTGGTCCACTTGTTCATTTGAAAACTCCCATTTATAATCCAACGAACGGGATATACAACAAGGAATAAATGTGACCGACCATCTGATGATCGAATAACTCCTGCCAAACCGTGGAACTGAAATAAAATAAGGGCAACCGTGACACGACCGATCACTCGCTAAATCAAACCCTAAACCCCGAGGGCAAATCAATCAATTAAGGAGAGTACAATCGTACTGCTCTCTAAAATAACTTTAAGTCCCCAAAATGTGGACTAAAGTATAAACATAAATCGGGTGTGAATTGACCACCCGCGAAATAGCTCTAAGTCCCCAGAGTGTGGATTAGAGTATAAACATAAATCGGGTGTAAATCGACCACTCGTGAAATAACTCTAAGTCCCAAAAGTGTGGACCAGAGTATAAATATGGATTGGGTGCGACTCAACCACCCATCAACTAAATCTTATCTCCAGAGTGCAGATACGAGCATAAACGGATAGATGAGTGAGGTTCAACCATTCACTATTCCATGAACTCTGGCCTGAAACTGACGGGAGGAGTATAAACTTGTTAAGGATGAAGTTCGACCACCCAACGTCTAACCCCACTAACCTAAGACTGGGGGTAGGAGTATAGTTACTAAAAAACCGATGAATTCAATGGTGTAACACTACGGCTCGAGCCTAGCATTTGATACGACTCAAGGCCATGACCACGTGGAGACCTTAGGATAGAGCTAGCGGATTGTTAACATAATTAATGAACAACGAATTACAAGTACATTGAATGGAAAGTAATAGTTCAACCACTTAAATAGAAATTCATACGAAAGCTCAACAGAAAACAAAAACTTTTATTCACATGATAGGTTTCGAGATATGGTACTAGTTATTTCAAAAAACCAGGAATCATACCCGTACAACCACAACTAATAAAAGAAACGATGAACAAACTGCTATGCAAACTATATATACACCGAGCCAAAGTGACGGCTATTTCTTCGACCTCCTCTCCTTTTTGGATTTTTCGGGAGTGATGCCACTTGAGCCCCTGATGCTTCTCTTCCTGGATCTTTTGCCACCTTTTGCAGGAAATCTTACAGAGGTAGGAGGGAGTTCAATGGGAATCGACCCGCCAAGTGGAATAACTTGTAGTTGCACAAGATATGGATCGTGTTAGTCCATGAGTTGATGGTTTTGATGACAACAACCTTAGAATAAGATTATAAAATATAAATACTAACATTATAGTTTAGATATATATTTATATGCAGGATTTAACCATGCAGGTGCCAAGAATGAAGATTGTACAGTATAGAGATTCAAGATATCAAGATTGAAGACTCATGAGTACCAAGATTATCAAGAGTTCAAGATTTCAAGATAAGTATTGAGTCTAGAATTATGTTAAAACTTCATAATAGCACTGAAATCTTCACTCCATTTTTCTTTTGGGATGGAATCCATTTCTACCTTTTAGTGGCTTACAAACCCATGACAAGTAGCTTACAAACCTACGACAAGTGGCTTACAAACCCACAAACATCCTGGTTTTGTACAAGTTCTCGAGTCCTGACACGATGAGATATTCTGCAGGAAGAAGCTTGCAAAACTACTTCAAAATGATTTTCAAAACTACTTCAGAATGATTTTCAAAATTGCTTTTCAAAATGTTTTAGCCTTAAAAATTATCTTTTCAAATGATTTTCAAAAAGATGTTTTAGCCTTAAAATATTCTTTGTTTTTAAACTCTTGTTTTTAAACTTCGTTTGTTTTAAACTATCTTTATACTTAGATTTAAATATAAAATTATAGTAAAATTATATATATATATTATTCTCTATATTTATCTATGTATTTTATCTATAGTCAAGTATATTTATAAAGTTTAAAATAGTTTTAATATAAGATAAAGGTTATTTTCAAAGAAAAACAAAACATCAAATTTTCCTTTGGGATGTCGACATGCCCTAGTACCCCATGTCGACATAGTGTCAGTTAGATTCAAAAATTTGAATTTCAAAATAAGTGTCTATTCGTCATAATCTTTCACGAATGGACATGACTGTTGTTCTTCTATAAATAGGGGTTAGTTTCAAAGAATTTTATATCAGATTTTCTGGTTTTTCACTTCTCTTCTTCCTCCACATTTTCTTATTCAAAATCCTATCATCACTCTGCCTAAATCAACATTGAATCTAACTAGATTATCTCTGGTTTGATTCTCTATCACTATCTCAACAAGATCCAAGTGCTATTCTGAGTTATAGGCTTCTTTGTAATCTATCTAGCGAGAAAAGGTGTGATTGTAGCCTTGGAAATCAATCAAGCGAGAAAAGGTGTGATTGTAGCCTTGGAAATCAATTGGGTGTACTTGTTGCCTCGGAAATCAAGTATCTCTACCCAGAGGATTGTGATTTTGGAGGGTGTACCTGGTAGCCTTGAAACCGAGGGTTGTAATTGTTGAATTGCTTTTGAAAGGAAATCCGTACTTAGTTGTGCGGGACTGGATGTAGGGTTACCCCGAACCGGTATAAAATCTGGTGTGTTCTTTCCTTTACTGCATTTACTTTATTTCTGCATCTGTGTTTGTTTCTATGATTATATCTGTGTCTGAATATTGCATACATTTGTGTTCAAATTAACATAAACTCAAAAAGATTTAGTAATTTCTTATAAACACTATTCACCCCCCCTTTAGTGTTATTCCCAACCTTAAGATCCATATTCCACATTCCTCACATTTGGTATCAAAGCAAGGTTTTCAAAAGTTTCATAATCTGATTTTTGAAAAAGTCTTTTTTAATGGATTTGTTTAAGAAATTTGTTAATGAATGTTTAGAAATATTCAGATCATCATTGTCTCTTGAGTCTGCATATAATCAATATTCAAATACAAGTTGTCTACTAAGATTGTTTGATGTGCAGGAATCATGCTTTATGGGAATTGAGGAATCAATCCAGAACAAACAAACTGTGCAGATCAAAAAGAACAAATGGATACTCGATAGTGGATGTTCTAGACACATGACGGGGAATCCAGATATGCTGAATGATATAATATACAAAGACGGAGGACTGGTTAACTTTGGAGACAATTCAAAAGGTTATGTGATCGGCATCGGCAAAGTCGGTAACTCTGAAACTCCTATTATTACTAATGTTTTGCTAGTTAAGAATCTGAAACACGATCTGCTAAGTATAAGTCAACTATGCAATAAAGGATATAAAATTAATTTTGTAAAAGATAAGTGTCACATTGAAGATAATAATTCAACCATAATATTTGAGGGAATTAGGAAAAAGAATATTTATATTCTTAGTATGAAAATTTCAAATGATAACTTGTGTCTTTTGGCAAACGCAAGTGACCCTTGGATTTGGCATAAGAGATTTGGGCATTTGAATTTCAAACTCTTATCTAGACTGTCAAAACATGATCTAGTAAGAGGCCTCACTAAAATGAATTTTAAAGTAGATAGTCTATGTGATGCATGTCAACTAGGAAAACTTAGAAAAAGTTCCTTTAAATTAAAAGATTTGATTTCAACTTCAAAACCTCTTGAATTACTTCATCTTGATTTATTTGGTCCATCTCAAATTCAGTCATTAAATCACAGTAAATATGTTTTTGTAATTGTAGATGATTATTCTAGATTTACATGGACAATATTTTTGAAACATAAAAGTGATACTTTTGAATGTTTTAAGAATTTTTCAAAAAGGGTTCAAAATCAATTTTCTCAAAAAATTATAACCATCCGTAGTGATCACGGTGGTGAATTTGAAAATGAAAAATTTGAAGAATTCTGCAATAAAAAGGGAATAATTCACAATTTTTCATTTCCAAGAACTCCACAACAAAACGGTGTAGTAGAACGTAAAAATAGAACGATTCAAGAGTGTGCGAGAACTATGCTTTCTGATAGTAATATACCAAAGTACTTTTGGGCAGAAGCAGTTGCTACCGCCTGTTATATTTTAAATAGAATTTTAATTAGACCTTTAATTGATAATACATCTTATGAACTTATTTACTCAAATAAACCTAAGGTATCTTATTTTAGAATATTTGGAAGTAAATGTTTTATTTTAAATACAAAAGATAACTTAGATAAATTTGATCTTAAATCCGACAAAGGTATCTTTATCGGATACTCTAATAGAAGTAAAGCATACAGAGTATTTAATTTAAGAACTAATACCATCGAAGAAACAATGCATGTTTCATTTGATGAAAATTTCAAAAATTTTGGAGAAATAAATGATGAATAGGATTTAATCACTCAAAACCAAGAGTCAACTGAAACTAATAATGAATTAAATCATCCTAATAAAAGGATTAAACTTTTAAAAGATCACCCTATAGAAAATATACTTGGAGATATGCAATCTGTTGTTAAAACTAGAAACCAACTAAGTCAAATGAGTAATGTAGCTTTTATATCAACTATAGAACCCAAAAATCCAGAAGAAGCATCAACTGATGGTTCATGGATTTTGGCTATGCAAGAAGAATTAAATCAATTCACTAGAAATGATGTTTGGGAACTTTTTCCTAGACCTAAAAATAAAACAATAATTGGAACTAAATGGGTTTATAAAAATAAAATGAATGAACAAGGAGAGGTTGTTAGAAATAAAGCCCGGTTAGTCGCTCAAGGTTATTGTCAAGAAGAAGGAATAGATTTAGATGAAACCTTTGCCCCCGTAGCAAGATTAGAAGCTATTAGGATTCTACTTGCTTTCGCAAATCATAATAATTTCAAACTATTTCAAATGGATGTTAAAAGTGCATTTTTAAATGGTTTTGTAAAAGAAGAAGTATTTGTTAAACAACCACCACCTTTTGAAAATGATAAATTTCCAAATCATGTTTACAAACTAAAGAAAGCTCTATATGGTCTAAAGCAAGCTCCTAGAGCCTGGTATGATAGACTAAGATCTTACTTGTTACAATCAAATTTTGAAATAGGTAAAGTAGATAATACACTTTTTATTAAAAGAAATAAAAATGATATTCAACTAGTACAAGTCTACGTAGATGATATCATTTTTGGATCAACTAATTTTGAAATGAATAAAGAATTTTCTGAAATAATGACAAAAGAGTTTGAGATGAGTCATATGGGTGAATTAAACTTCTTTTTAGGATTACAAATAAAACAATTAGATAATGGTATCTTTATTAGTCAAGAAAAATATGCTAAAGACCTAGTTAGTAAATTTGGTTTGACTACTGCGAGTGGAAAACCCACTCCCATGGCAACCAATGAGTACCTTAGTAAAGAAGATCTCTCGAAAGATGTAGATCAAAAATTATATAGATGAATGATTGAATCACTACTCTATATCATTGCGAGTAGACCTGATATCATGCATAGTGTCTGTCTCTGTGCAAGGTATCAATCCCAACCTAAAGAAACTCACTTAAAAGCTGTAAAACATATTATAGGATATGTTAAACACACCTTTGATTATGGTTTATTTTATCCTAAAAATGATTCGTTTGACTTAATATCTTACTGTGATGCTGATTATGCTGGTTGTAAATCAGACCGAAAAAGTACAAGTGGAACTTGTCACTTTTTAGGGCATTCTCTAATTTCCTGGTTTAGTAAAAAGAAAAACACAGTTTCTCTATCAACAACTGAAGCAGAGTATATTTCTGCTGCTTTGGCTTGTTCTCAAGTAATATATATGCAACAAACTTTAAAAGATTTTGGTTTAAATATTTCAAAATCACCAATTTATTGTGATAATACTAGTGCAATAAATTTATCCAAAAATACTACTCAACATGCTCGAACTAAACATAGATATCAGACACCATTTTGTCAAAGATAATATAAGTAGAGAAGTAATTAATCTCGACTATATCAATTCTGAAAATAAAATTGCTGATATCTTAACAAAAGCCTTAAATGAATCCACATTTACTAAATTAAGAAGAGTGTTATCCCGCCTTTTAGCAAGGCCGTAACACCAAGGAATTGACTAGTAACCAGTGACGGTCCGTCCTAGAGATCAGTTATACATGGGCCCACTACGGATGTCGATGAATTTTGTCCGAGTCTGGATCGAGCCAAAACTGGTAGGACATGACAAGCTAAGCCATGGGAGCCAACGTTCAAAATCTCAAGTCAATCCGAGTTCGTATGCTTAAGTTATGAGGGATGCAAAATTGGACGAAAATCAGACACCATTCGACTCGCTCCTTCGACTCGCTCCGGTTCCCTCGGATATCAACTTCGACTCGTTCCTGTTTGACTCGCTGCTATCTGGAATACCTATTTCAACTCGCTTCACCCAGCTACCCACTTCGACTTGCTCTCCCAGTGCTAACTTCAACTCGCTCGACCAAAGCCTACTTCGACTCGCTCGAAACAGCATCCATCAGAGAGTCCTCTTCGACTCGCTCCACAGCCTTCACAGAACCACTGTTCGACTCTGTCTAGTTCGACTCCAGCAAAGCACTACGTCATCGAGTCGAAAGGAAGCGAGTCGAAACATAAGCGAGTCGAAACAGGGAAGCGAGTCGAAGGAAACAGCCTACCGAAGACCCCATTTCGTATCGATCATATCTCCCAATCTACAAGTCCAAATGCTATGAAATTTTCACAGAAGACTACGTACATGCTAGAGAATGTCCATGCCAAATTTCGACTCCATTGGATGAAATCTTGAGCGAGTCGAAATCAGCTCGTGTCAATCACGGATCGGACCGAAACTTCACGGGCTTGGGCGTACGGGCCTGGTCACGTGCCAGAGAGGGTCTACCGAGATCTGAGCGAAATATCAGCCTCCTACACCTATAAATAGACCGCCAAAGCCAACAGAAAAGGGGTTCTTCTTCCTCTTTGAGATCTCCAACGCCCGGACTCCGCCAGATCCAGATCTGAACTCAGTTGCTACTGCCATAAACAAAATTCACTGCTGCAAATTACAATTAACTGATGTAAATCATTGAATTCACTTGTAAACACAAAAGAGAGATCAATAAAGCCAACTATTTCATAGTGGACGTAGGCTATACGCCGAACCACTCTAAATTCTTGTGTCGCTTTGCACTTTAATTATTTTCATTTCAGTCAATTTGGAGTTTTGTTAGATAATTCCTCTTTTTTCATTTAATTTCTTCACTTTATCTCTTCAAAGACTTCTGAAGAGTGTTGTGCCCAATTTTGGTACAAACACTTTGGTGCTTTCACCGAGAACAACCCAATTTTTCTCCCACTCTTTGGATCTCCTATCTATATTGGATTGCATAAATCTAAGAAGAAGATCCAGATCTAGAACTTTGAAGCCCTTCCATTCTATTCAGATTTGCAATCAGATCTAGGAAAGGACTTTGCCAATTCATTATGGTGAGCACACGTACCACCTCTGCAGCTGCTTATCAAGGAGTGCGGGACCGACAAAACCCCGTGCAATCACCTCCATCCAACCAAAATGCTACAGGACCTTCAGATCTATCAGGTCCAATCACTAGGCAAGAATTCCAGACATTGCTTCAAGAGTTGACCCAAAGTCGACAGCAGCTAGTGGAACCACTACGCGCCAACATGGAGTTGACTAACCAGCTAAATCACCAAAGGCGAAGAAGATCCAGAAGAGACCAAGGTTCTCACTCTTCTACGGAAAGTTATGCCTCCTCCGATGGCCAAACTAGATCCACACGTCCACGGTTAGGTGTAAGCTACACCCAAGCCACAGGACTCCTACCTGCTGCAAACCTTGGGCAACCTAGAGCTGGACCATCTGCTAGTCTCCGCACAGAACCTTCAACTCGAGGAGGAGCTTCTCCTTATCATGTTACCGGCAACATTGCTACTGCCACCATTGCCGGACGGGGAGGTGACACTAGAAACCAAGCTGATCCTCAACGTAGCCAACGAGAGCAGACTTTTGAGCCCTATGTCCCTAAAGATGTTGAACCAAGGAGGCGAGGCATGGACCGTCGACCGCGTCCGGTCCAGAATCGCGCTGTGGAACCCGACCACACCTTGGCACAACATGCTCCAAGTGTCCGAACACCAGATATACCGGCAATGATCCGCCAAATGATCCGTGAAAGTCAGGGTCTCTCTAATGACGACTGGGGAATCTCCCGAATTCATACCCCTTTCACCGATGACGTTTTATATTCTGAACCACCTCGGCACTTCAGGATGCCAGCTTTGCCAGTTTATGAAGGAAGTTCTGACCCCAATCAACACGTCTTGAAATACGAATGGTTGATGAATGCTGCTAGAGCTGATGATGCAGTAAAGTGCCGTAGTTTCCCCATTTCCCTGGGGGGTATCGCTACCATGTGGTTCACTCGCTTGCCACCGCGATCCATCTCTAACTTTGACCAGATGGCCACCAATTTTGTTGAACAATTCCGTATGCACGTGACGAGACCAAAGGACGTTAACACTCTGTCTAGTGTTACGCAAGCTCCCAGAGAAACACTTAGATGTTACTTGGAGCGATTCCATGCTGTGTGTGCAGAGATAAGCAATCCTAACGATAACTCAATCCTGATGGCTTTGACTAAGGGGATCGATGCTGATTCCGAGTTCGGAAATTGGTTAGCCGGAAAACCACCTGCGTCATTGGACCGTTTCTATTCCAAGGCAGCCCAATTCTTGAGAAGGGAGGATGCGAAACAGTCTAAGAAATAGGATGATGCAGGGCCCAACACCGAAGGAATCCAAAGTAACATCGCTATTAAACAGTCTGGAGATAATTCTGGGAAAGTCCAGTTGAATGTACAAAATAAACGGAATCCACAGAGGGACAATGGGAATCAGAATAAGAAACGCGATCAGGATCGCGGTCCATGGCGTAGAGCTTCCATGTATGATAACTACACTCCGTTAAACACGTCGCTGGAAAATGTGTATTTGCAAATCTGCAATACCATGCAATTTAAGAAACCTGCCCCGAAACCACCAACTGAAAGACAAATCCAAACAGGAAAATTCTGTAGATTCCATGAGAGTTATGGCCACAACACCAATGAGTGTCGTCACCTACAAGACCTCATTGAAAAACTGATATGTGAGCGAAAGCTGGATCAATATGTACGGGCACCGCAATCCGGTGGCGCGGGCCCATCAAATCAGAATCGTGCGCCGAATCAGGAAAGCCAGGAAGAACCCGCTCGTGCGGATGGGAGGTTAGTCATCAATACAATAAGTAGTGGTCCTCACCCAACAGATCGAAGCTGGAAGGAAATGGAGTCGTATGCCAGTTCCGTTAGGCATGCAGACTTCGAGTGTTACAGTAGTTTCGATGAGGGAGCTCCGGCCAAGCAACAGAAAACGATGACGGATGACATCGTGTTCAGGAGCAAAGACGTAGATCAAATCGAAGCTCCCACTATCGACCCACTGGTCATCTCAGCACAAGTAGGTCCAGCTTGGATGGAAAGGATCTTAGTTGACAGTGGAAGCTCTGTGAATATTCTGTTCAAACGAGCTTATGATCAGATGAAGATGGAAGCCGCGGACTTGAAGCCTTGTCAATCTCGAGTCCATGGTTTCAACAGAAGTGCCACTATACCTACTGGAATGGTGGAACTGCCAGTAGAGTTGGGAGTCGGAGAACGTCGGAGAGTACGGATGCTGCAGTTCATCGTTTTGGACATAGATTCCCCTTACAATGCTTTCTTGGGCCGACCGGCCCTCGCTGAATTCAGAATTGCCATTGCCCCATGGTGCTTGACCTTAAAATTTCCCACTGATCATGGAATAGGAATCGTTCAGGGAGACCAGGCCACTGCCAAAGCCTGTTATGTTGCCGAGCTGCGGGAGGCGCAGCGAAAGGAGAAGGGAAAGGGCGTAGAGGAATCTCTCTGCGTCCGTTTCGCCGATAATTGACAATTAACGCCCGGGCCCAGGCCCAGGCGCCCCAGCCAATTCCTCAGGGATCTTGACCCAAGAGAAACTGAAGACGAAGGAGAATCTAAGGAAAGTAAAGCATCCCCGGTTGAACTGACGATTGATGTCCTAGTTGACAGTGACGATGATTCAAGAATGATAAAGATTGGGTCTCAGCTAAGCCAGCAAACTCAAGAGGAATTGGTCGAATTTCTGCGGTCAAATCTGGATATATTTGCCTGGACACACTCTGATATGTGCGGGATCTCGCCGGACATCGTGAGCCACACTCTGAACATTGATCTGCGGCATGTCCCGGTCAAACAAAAAAGGCGCGGTATGGATCCAGAGAGATCTGCCGCACTTAAGGAGGAAGTAGAAAAGCTTGAAGCGAACGGATTCATTCGAGATGCGCTATATCCTGAATGTGTGTCGAATCTCGTGCTCTTCCGAAAGCCGAATGGAAAGTGGAGGACGTGCATCGATTATTCCGATCTGAATAAAGCATGTCCCAAAGACAGTTTTCCACTTCCCAGAATCGATCAGCTAGTAAATTCGACAGCCGGGCACGAGCTCTTATCCTTCATGGACGCGTACTCCGGCTACAATCAGATACCGATGCATTTACCCGATCAGGAGCATACCAGTTTCGTGACCAACTTGGGACTTTACTGCTACAAGGTTATGCCATTCGGACTCAAGAACGCCGGAGCTACTTATCAACGATTGGTTAATCAGATGTTTGCCAATCAGATCGGAAAAACAATGGAAGTATATGTCGACGACATGCTTGTAAAGTCACGACTCTCCACTGACCATGTTAAAGACCTGGAGACTATGTTCGAGATACTCCGAGAATACAAAATGAAGCTAAATCCACTAAAGTGTCACTTTGGAGTTGCATCCGGGAAGTTCCTTGGGTTCATCGTCAATGCTCGAGGAATCGAGGCTAATTCAGAAAAGATTTGGGCAATCAGAAATCTTGAAACTCCCAAGACCATAAAGCAAGTCCAAAGCCTCAATGGGAAAGTAGCAGCATTGAGCAGGTTCATTTCTAAGTCCACTGACAAATGCATTCCCTTCTTCGATCTGATCCGAAAAGGAAAACGCAACTTTGAATGGACCACGGAGTGCGAGGGCGCTTTCCAAGCGCTAGTCCGACATCTATCCACACCACCTATCCTGTCAAAACCCATCGACCATGAGAAGCTGTTCGTATATTTGGCGATATCAGAGAATGCTATCAGCGCTGCATTAATCCGAGAAGAAGACAAAATACAGAAGCCGGTGTACTACGTCAGCAAACGATTGACTGGAGCTGAAAGGAACTACCCGAAGTTAGAAAAGTTGGCCTACTGCCTTGTGATTGCATCAAGAAAACTCCGACCATACTTCTAGGCACATCCCATTATTGTTTACACCGACCAGCCGTTACGACAGGTCCTTTCGCGGCCTGAGACGTCTGGTAGGTTACTCAAGTGGAACATTGAACTGAGTCAGTTCGATATTACTTACACTCCGAGATGAGCAATCCAAGGACAAGTCCTCGCTGATTTCATAGCAGAATTCACCGTTCCAGAGGACTTGCCCGAAACCAGTAAATCCCCCGAATCTGTTTGGAAGATGTATACCGATGGTGCATCAAACGACAAATGTTCAGGCGCCGGTGTTGTACTCGAAACCCCCGAAGGTCGATCCATATGCTACGCTTTGAAGTTTGACTTTCATGCAACCAATAATGAAGCTGAATACGAAGCCCTCTTAGCTGGCTTAAAACTTACCAGAGATCTAAAAATCACCGCTGTGGAAATTTACTGTGATTCACAGTTGGTTGTGTGTCAAGTACGGGGAGAGTATCAGGCAAGAGATCGAAGGTGGCTGCTTACTTAGCTCGAGTTTGGGAAGTACTAAATCAGTTTGAATACTATGTCATCTATTGCATACCTTGGGAATGCAACCAAAAGGCCGATTCATTGGCAAAACTAGCTAGCACAGGCGAAGCTCAGCAAATGGGACTCGTTCCCGTAGAAACGCTATCTTGCCCAAGAATCGATCGGACAGAAATAAACCGAGTATGCGAAACCGTTCCTGAAAAGGACTCATGGATGACTCCGCTCAAAAATTACATCGAACATGGAATCCTGCCGGAGCGCAGGAGTGAAAAGAGACAAGTCCTCCGAAAGACCTCGCGATTCGTCATTCAGGATGGGGTCATGTACAGAAGAGGGTACTCTGTTCCTCTACTCTGGTGTATTGCCACGATGAAATCAAACGAGTATTGCACGAAGTGCATGAGGGAGAATGTGGTGATCACACCGGGGGGCAAGCACTTGCCAAGAAAATACTTCGATACGGATACTACTGGCCAACCGTGAATCGCGATGCGTTAGATTATGCAAAGAAATGTGATAGGTGCCAGAAATATGCTCGAATTCCTAGAGCTCCTCCGACTGAGATAACGCAAATGGTCAGGCCATGGCCATTCGTGATGTGGGCATCGACATCATCGGTGCTCTACCTCTGGCGAAAGGTGGTGCGAAGTACGCCATCGTTGCAGTTGATTACTTCACAAAGTGGGCTGAAACCGAAGCCCTCGCTACCATTACAACGAAGAAAGTAACCAACTTTGTGGTTCGCAACATCATCTATCGATTCGGTCTCCCACACACTATAATTACGGACAACGGAACCCAATTTGATAGTGCTGAATTCAAAGATTTCTGCGAACGATTTCACATCCAAAAGAAATTCTCCGCAGTTGCACATCCTCAAGAAAACGGGCAGGTCGAAGCAGTTAATAAAGTTATAAAGTCCATCCTAAAGAAACGACTGGAAAAGGTCGGGGGCAAGTGGGTCGATGAACTTCCTATGGCTCTATGGGCTTACCGAACAACCCACAAGACCGCGACCGGACACACCCCGTTCTCTCTTTCCTATGGTTCAGAGGCCGTTATTCCAGTCGAGCTAGAAGTACCTTCTCATCGTGTGACATACTATGATCCATAGACAAATGCTATATTACTTGCTGAATCTCTCGATCTACTAGATGAGAAGCGCGAGGAAGCTGACTTGAGGGCGGCTGCGCATCGGAGTCGAGTCGCCCGATTGTACAACGCCAAGGTCCGTCCGCGAACCTTCGAGTTGGGCGATCTCGTCTTAAAAAGAATCTATCCGGTACCTTCGCATATGAAGTCTACATGGGAAGGACCGTATGTTATTGAACGAAGGCTCGGAGATGGCACATTCAAGTTATCAACCATCGACGGTCTTACCCTGCTAAGAGCTTTGAACAGCGAGAGCCTTCGCCGCTATTACACCTGACAGGCTATCTTTATCCATTTAGTTTACTTTCCTTTTCTGCAATTTGTTTATGCATTTCGAAATTAGAACTTGTAATAAGGCAACTGACTTTGCCATACTTTCTTATTTCAACAATAAAATGCAACCTCTTCGAGCCAGAGCTGTGATTTACATGAAATACTTCATATGATCATCACTACGCAGGGAGAGCTAAGTCTCATCATACAGTGGGATTTATTCAAATAGAGAGTGACTGCGGTGTAACCAATCACTCACTAAGTGAAACCCGAGCTCGGGGGCAAGCCATCACATCAAAGTCAAAAAAGGATTGGTACACGACAATCCTTCATCAACTCCGTATTCCCAAAGCATGAAGCGGAGTATAAACATCCAACTCCGAGTTCCCAGAGCGCGAGTCGAAGTATAAACATCCAACTTCGAACTCCCAGAGCACGAGTTGGAGTATAAACATCCAACTCCGAGTTCCCAGAGCGCGAACCGGAGTATAAACATTCAACTCCGAACTCCCAGAGCGCGAGTCGGAGTATAAACATCCAACTCCAAGTTCCCAGAGCGCGAACCGGAGTATAAACATCCAACTCCGAGTTCCCAGAGCGCGAACCGGAGTATAAACATTCAACTCCAAACTCCCAGAGCGCGAGTCGGAGTATAAACATCCAACTCCGAGTTCCCAGAGCGCGAACCGGAGTATAAACATCCAACTTCGAGTTCCCAGTGCGCGAACCGGAGTATAAAACATTCAACTCCGAACTCCCAGAGCGTGAGTCGGAGTACAAACATTCAACTCCGAACTCCCAGAGTGCGAATCGGAGTATAAACATTCAACTCCGAGTTCCCAGAGCGCGAACTGGAGCATAAAAATCCAACTCCGAGTTCCCAGAGCACGAACCGGAGTATAAACATCCAACTACGAGTTCCCAGAGAGCGAACCGGAGTATAAAACATTCAACTTCGAACTCCCAAAGCGCGAGTCGGAGTATAAACATTCAACTCTGAACTCCCAGAGCGCGAGTCGGAGTATAAACATCCAACTCTGAGTTCCCAAAGCGCGAACCGGAGTATAAACATTCAACTCTGTATTCCCAGGGTGCGAAGCAGAGTATAAACATCCAACTTCGGATTCCCAAAGCGCAAAGCGGAGTATAAACATCAACTCCGGATTCCCAGAATGTAAGTGCCAATTCCAAGTCTCCCGATCGTAGACATATGATCGAAACTTAAGCCAGCGTAACCAGCCACTGATGAATGAATGGGAATCCCCGGAGTATGAAGATGATTATCGATAATCAAACAAGCATGGATGCATTACTCAATCTCGCTTGCTTTAGACATCCGTTCGGTGGCGCGAGACTTAACATATTACAAGTAAGAAGCGATCATCGGCTGACAGTTTACAATTCATCCCCAAGACTGGGGTGCAGGACTTAGGCGTCAACCACTGATTGAAGCAATGCGATTGTCAGAATTCAACTCGTTTCTCGGTCACAAGCCATGTCCACAACCTCCGAACTTAGCAAACTAAAACAAACTTGGTTTGGAACCTGAAACTTCACAAGTGCATTTCGGACACTGAAACACTTAGACAAATACACAATAACAAAAAAGAAAAAGTTTCATTTCTATTGATTATAGAAGACGTTCGTGTACAAGTTTCCAAAAAATTCCTACTAGCAGGGGCCGAACCCGCATCTATACACGGCTAACAAAATACAAAAAATCAAAATACGTCAGACGATCATACCTAGTCTCTCTTCTTCCTTGGCTTCCTCTTCAGTGTGGACCCGCTTGAGCCATCGCCAATTTTCATCTTCAAGCCTATGCCTTTCGGCGGTTGGTCTTCCGACGATGGCATTATGTCGACGTCCTCCTCCGAACTCGTGTGAATGAGAATGCTTCCTACGGGCGGAGTCGGAGGAACGGGATCAATTACAAACGGTGGAATGGGCAAGCTGGTAAGAAAGACAGCACCACCGAGAGTTATCATTCTAAGCGAAGCAGGCCCTGATGCTTCCATCCCACCTCCAAAGCTTCTACCCTGAGCCGCTGCTGCCATTTCAGCGTCAATTTGGGCGAACATATCCTCTTCGGTTATCGCTCGAGCCACACTGGGGGCATCAGCAGTTGGCGTTGAAGAATTTGCAGCAGGATCAGTTCCGCTCATGACGGATGGCAAGTCAGCAAGGGGATCGCCGTGACGACGAAAGAGTTCATTCATCAACTGCTCGTCAAACATAATTGTACCTCCCTGCAGATCGTCGAGCGGAGCAGTGGTACTCACGGTGGTTGCCTCGGTCATGATAACCTCCTACATTTGATATGATTCTTGAGTGGCAGGAGGCATGGCCGGTGCGGCATCAATCACTGGACAAAGAATAAAAGAACTGTTAGGAATTAACTCGAACGAAGATTCTGATTAAAGAGAAGTGGAATGTTCAGAATACCTTCCTCAGTTCGACTTGCAGGCGACAGGGCGGCATCAGTAACTTGCGCAGCAGCCGGAGATATTTGCGTCTGATCCGGATTATAAGCAGGAACAGCATGGGGATCGACCGCAGACGAGGATCCGGGCTGGGTTGACACAGGAACTTCAAGACTTGCTTCATGACGGTCAACTCCAAACCCTCTCCCACCTCAAAATGCTGGGTGCCAAGCCTTTCCTTCTCACGCAGAATCATCGACTCGTGGAGAACTTTCTTTTCGTCATCAGTCAGAATGCGGTTCTCGAGTTTGAATTCATCTACAGACTCGCCCTTATGCGCCTCTTTTTCTTTCTCAACCAGTCGACTCCAAGCATTGTGGAGATGAGTCGAAAAGTCATCAAGCCAGGCCAGAGCCCTATGCCTCAGCACGTTAGCATTATAGACCACGAGAAGATCTTCAATGTCAGCCTCTAGCCTAGACTCGGCCAACTTCACCCTTTCCTCGACCTCAGTCTCCACTTTTTGGACTTTGGCCACCGCCGCATCCCGTTCTCCCCTGAGCAGAACAGCCTGATCACACGCCTCTTGAGCTGCGTTGTTCGCATCATCTTTTTCTTTGACCAGGCTGACGAATTTGGCTTTTAGATCATTGAGCTCTTTGACCACCGCATCCCGCTCGGTGATAACTTTAGTATTACGGTGGCCCATCACCTCCACCAGGGCAACATGTGCTT
This sequence comes from Allium fistulosum, assembly GCA_030737815.1. NCBI lineage: Eukaryota > Viridiplantae > Streptophyta > Magnoliopsida > Asparagales > Amaryllidaceae > Allium > Allium fistulosum. The sequence continues at coordinate 409,076,551 of CM060904.1, read as the reverse complement.
GACTCAACCTCTCCATTTCTGCCTTCGCTTCGTCGGCCTTCTTAATGGCCTCAATCTCAGATTTCCGAGAAGACTCGGACTCGGCAGAAAGTACTTGGATAATGCGATCCCTTTTCGCAAGCTCAGTCTCCATCTTCTCGATCTCTTTAGCCCGCTCGAAGGCCACTTTAGAGGCTTTCTCAGCAGCCTTCGCCCACTCTCGATATTGGGTGTAGATGTCGTGGACATAATCATGCATCGTGCCTTCTACCCTTGATGGAATTCTCTTCAAGTGGGGAGGGAAGACATAGCCGTTGAAGCAGATGTTTGGAAAATCTTTCTTCATTTGAGCCAACTTAAGGGCCCCTTCTCCAGTAGGATCAGCAGGGACCTGCTCTATAACTAGGGAAGATGTAGTCTCGACTCTTTGAAGATGGGTTTCAGACCTAGAGCATGAGAGGACGGCCTATGACGAGGAGGCTCTGGTGGATATGAAGTTTGAACAGGAGGAGGAGACGGAAGTCTAGGAGGAGGAGAGCGTGATCTAGACCGGTGTCGGTATTCTCTATCCCTGTCACGCCCGTATCTATCCTGATTAGAATACTCGCGATCGCGATCCCTGTCTGAATCCCTCCTGCGGGAATCATAATAACCGGAAGCTTTTCGGGCGAAGCGAAGATTACCAAGCATAGATCCCCTTTCGGACATAGTACCTGAAAATGAGAAGCAGAGAAAGAGTTAGTAACTTCCCAAGTCGGACGAAGTACAGTTGTGAATCATGTGGTGTAGTGAAGTGTATGCATGTGCAATCCCCCGACTAACCGGAAATGTCGGCCGCACTCGTAGCAAGCAACCCGCTCGTTTCAAAAGCACTATCAAGCCCGTCCATCCTGGCGTCATGTGGAGACGACACGGAATCCGTGATCGGGATATCATCAAGCCCTGCAAACGGATTCTCCACTTGCGGGGGAGGAGCCTTTGAAATTCTATTCCCCTGGAAAGGTAAAGACACAACCACAGATTTAAATCTCTTTGATTTGTGGCATTTGTAAGCAGCGACCTTGCCTTTTATTTTTCCTCCGAAATCCTGAACATCGGAAGGAGGCCCGGCCGGGAGCTCAGTATCGGTGGGCGTTCTTTCTGGATCAACTTCTTCAGTGATCACAACTGCAGGCGCTTTGTGCTTCGCGCGTTTCTTCGGGGCCACTCTATGTATCGCATCCAGGTGAATGCTCTGTCTTCGTTCTATCAGCCCGACAGCCCTCAAATTCATGTCAGTCAGAACTAAGTCTATGTGCCTCTCTTCGCCCGGAAATGCTTGAAGAATCCGAACAAGCTCTCTGAAATACGCACCATCGGGGCGAGAGATTGCAGCTATAGGAAATGAAAAGTATGTCAGTTTTTGAAGTCGGTTACTAACATCTCGGTAATTCAAGAGGGGATGGCGACACTTACGTCTATCTAACCATCGCCTAGCAAATCCAAGGGGGCATCGAACGTAGAACCATTCAGATTTGTAATAACTTAGCCTCCCCCAGGAGCCCAGCACAATGTGGCATGTTCTGACTGCCTCCAAGAAAGTGAAGGAAGGGCTATCTCCACGACTTTTGACATTGAATAAATATCTGATTTCGATCGGCTTCAGCGGTCGAAATAGGATCTCCATAAACAAGATGAAGGTGTTGTTCAGCAAGGTGTATCCATTCGGATGTAGCTGAGATGGGGCTATGCCAAGAAACGATAAGATCTCCCTGATATAGTCATTGAAGGGAGGAAGTGTCCCCGCCGTGCAAGCATGACGGTTGAAAGCAGTAAATCCCTTCGGAGGATAATGTGGCCTGTCATTTGGCCCAGGAAGTAGCACGTCGTCAGGCGACAAACCGTGCCTTAAGCAAATCCGGCCTAACATGTCTTCGGAGATACCCGACGGCACTGAATCCGGTGGAGTACAAATAAACCGAGCCCCTTGATGCTCATCTGGAGCTATCTCAATAACTTCGGCTTCTATACCCGGTATCTCAATAGTTGAAGGAACAGAACTTGGAAATTCCGGCTGCTGAGAACTTGAAGGGTCCATGACTAGCTAGCTTATAAAAAATCATTGTTAAACTGGCGAACAACACTCGTGCATCCCCCAGTGTAAAGTGTGCGAGTGTGTTGTGCAGTGCGGTAATGTATGTTATTTGAGAAGATCAACAAGATTGAAGGAAGCGTGAACGACGAGACTTCGGAATTCGGTCGAACGGACCATCATCGCTGACCGTCACAACCATATCATCCTACCATCGACTATCATTTCAGGGCAAAGTTCGTTGTCATTTTTATAAGTTGCAGTTTCATCGACGAGCTTCGATAGGAAAATCAGATATGCAGTGAAAAAGTTAAGTCCAGTTATGCAAGCTTGAAGCTCGCCGGAGGCAATTGATCAAGTATGTCAAAAATGTCAAATTTTTGGACGATCAAATTTGTATCGCTCGCAAGAGCCGTGTTCGCATCAATAGGCTATGGTCATATGCATATGAGTCAGACTTGGTCAGAGGGTTGGCATGCAAAATTCGACTCAAACAAGAAGGACCCGATTCGAAATCCCCAATTCGACTCGCTCCTTTTACTCCCTCCTTCGACTCGGTCCCAAGATCACGAGTTCGACTCGTTCCAAGACCACGCGGTTCGACTCGCTCCCCAGGACCATCGAGTTCGACTCGCTCCCAAGGCTCTACACTTCAACTCGATTCAGAGCCATCGGCCTCGACTCGCTCCGAAGCTACCCACTTCGATTCGATCAAAGGCCATCGTTTCAAATTGATCAAACACATCCCCTTCGTATCGATCCACAGATTCAGGGTGTTTGACTCGATGCGAAGCCCCACCATCGATCGATACGAAAGCCTCTGCCTCATCCTCTCGAAACCTCCCACTCCAGATCGACTCGAAGCTAAGATCCTGAAACTTTCGATCAATCATAACTCAGGTCGATTTAGTGCTAGAAAACCGAGTCTCATCGTTCACGTGTTGGATTCGTTTAATGGGTTACCTAGATCTGTCAGATTAGTTTGAATAAGTGATGGTGTGAATCGATTCGAGGGCAAGGATTTTCGTTCTTTCTTCTCGAGTCTCAGAGCGATACGAAGGCAAGGAAGATAAAGATGAAAAGTAAAAAGTGAAAAAACGTCTAAGTGCCAGGTATTTATATGGACTCGGAAGTAAAGGGAATAACCGATTCGAATTCCAGTGGGGTCGAACGCATGCTTCGACTCCCTCTTCAGCGCACCGATGCAGAGCTCCCTTTTGTGTCGCTCCTTCGACTCCATCTCAGTGACCAGTTCGACTCCCTCATGTAGCCATAGAAGACATCACTTCGACTCGCTCAATCGATGAACATCTCGACTCGCTCCTCTGCCTCCTGTGTGTTTCGACTCGCTCCTCTGCGATTCGAATCCAAGACCGAGTCGAACGACCAGTTCGACTCCATCAGGGAGTCAACACCGACTCGCTCCACCTCGACTCGCTCAGTTCGAGTCCGTCATCAACTCAACATGCTTACTTCGCATCCACAAATCCAATGAAAATTACCTTCGACGTTTCAATCCTTCACAACCATTCAGGAGAGGATCGTCATGAAGGGACATTCAAAAACAATAAACTGACGACGACTCGAGAACGTACAAACATCAGCGGGAGTCAGATTAACATGTATGCATGGATGACAGGCTAATATTCAACGTTCCAAAATTTTAAGAATAAGAAATTCATCTGGTAATGACTACAACAGCAAACGGATAACCACTGGCATACAGCAATCAGTTGCAACAATACAGGGCACAGCAGTCGACAGTCAACAGTTTACATTATCAAGAAGAACGGTCAAAGATTACAACTTTCATCGAGAAGACGATAACTATTCAGAATAAAGATTGAAGCACTTCAAAGCACATCATGTTTTCACAAGACGTACTTTGGGGGGAAAATGTTATCCCGCCTTTTGGCAAGGCCGTAACACCAAGGAATTGACTAGTAACCAGTGACGGTCCGTCCTAGAGATAAGTTATACATGGGCCCACTACGGATGTCGATGAATTTTGTCCGAGTCCGGATCGAGCCAAAACTGGTATGACATGACAAGCTAAGCCATGGGAGCCAACGTTCAAAATCTCAAGTCAATCCGAGTTTGTATGCTCAAGTTATGAGGGATGCAAAATTGGACGAAAATCAGACACCATTCGACTCGCTCCTTCGACTCCCTCCTTCGACTCACTCCGGTTCCCTCAGATATCAACTTCGACTCATTCCTGTTTGACTCGCTGCCATCTGGAATACCTATTTCGACTCGCTTCACCCAGCTACCCACTTCGACTCGCTCTCCCAGTGCTAACTTCAACTCGCTCGACCAAAGCCTACTTCGACTCGCTCAAACCAAGTGCTTACTTCGACTCGCTCGAAACAGCATCCATCAGAGAGTCCTCTTCGACTCGCTCCATAGCCTTCACAGAACCACTGTTCGACTCCGTCTAGTTCGACTCCAGCAAAGCGCCACGTCATCGAGTCGAAAGGAAGCTAGTCAAAACATAAGCGAGTCGAAACAGGGAAGCGAGTCGAAGGAAACAGCCCGCCGAAGACCCCATTTCGTATCGATCATATCTCTCGATCTACAAGTCCAAATGCTATGAAATTTTCACAGAAGACTAGGTACATGCTAGAGAATGTCCACGCCAAATTTTGACTCCATTGGATGAAATCTTGAGCGAGTCGAAATCAGCTCGTGTCAATCACGGATCGGACCGAAACTTCACGGACTTGGGCATACGGGTCTGGTCACGTGCCAGAGAGGGTCTCCCGAGATCTGAGCGAAATATCAGCCTCCTACACCTATAAATAGACCCCCAAAGCCAACAGAAAAGGGGTTCTTCTTCCTCTTTGAGATCTCCAACACCCGGACTCCGCCAGATCCAGATCTGAACTCAGTTGCTGCTGCCATAAACAAAATTCACTACTGCAAATTACAATTGACTGCTGTAAATCATTGAATTCACTTGTAAACACAAAAGAGAGATCAATAAAGCCAACTATTTCATAGTGGACGTAGGCTATATTCCGAACCACTCTAAATTCTTGTGTCCCTTTGCACTTTAATTATTTTCGTTTCAGTCAATTTGGAGTTTTTGTTAGATAATTCCTTTTTTTCATTTAATTTCTTCACTTTATCTCTTCAAAGACTTCCGAAGAGTGTTATGCCCAATTTTGGTACAAACAAAGAGAATTAGGTATTTGTTCATTAACTGAAATATAAAATATAAATAACAAGTATAATTAAAAATTAATTCAAAACAAATTAAATAGGCAAAAATTCAAGAACCATGTCGACATACCCCTTAGACCCATGTCGACATATAATGTTTTTAAATTTTAAATTTTTTTCCCACCAAAATTCAAATAATTGGTTATAAATTTCTCCTATTTCGAAATTTTCTTCATTCTCTCTGTTCTCTTTCTGTTCTACCTTCTGAAATCAATTCATCAATGGCCTCCTCTTCCAAATCAAACTTAAAATCAACTTTTTTGTTCCCATCGCCTAAATCTGGTCCGTTTCAATAATCAACGCTCGCTTGTGTAACGAAAATGGAGGATTCTCTGAAAGATACCCTTCAGTTAATGATTGAAATCCAAGTGATGCAACTTCGAATGGCCAAAGAACAAGAGAGGCAAGGCAAAATCCTTATGAATTTGCAAAAATTTCTTATGGATAATCATGCTAACCCAATCTTGATTGATGAGGACACTTCAGGAGATCATGAACAAGAGGAAAGTGAAGAAGAAGAAGAAGAACCAATGGAAGAAGAGCATGCGGAAGACAACGACAAAGTTGTTTGCATTGGCGAAGTGTGCTTTGACAAAGATGGAAATCTTGTCCAACGACGTGGGAATTTCTGTTTACACTATCCAAATTGTTCGGTTCATAGATCTCCTATGTTCAAAGACACACATTAGTTTCTTCTCTTTCTTTTCTATTTGTTGTTTGTTTTTTTACGATCTCTACGAAAATGTAAATATAAACAAATATATAATTAATAAATAATGTGTGTTCTTATATATGTTCTATTAAAAGTATTATTATATAGATTCTTAGTTAGAGTTTGTAATTTAGGACTAAGCTTTAGGTTTATAAGTAAGTATTGATGATAACACTATCATCATATAGGATATTAGACTAAGAGTTTTATAGTTTGAAGTTAGTTTGTTTTTGTTGATGACAAAGGGGGAGAAATATAAAATAGGGTAGTTAGGCATAGATTAAGGGGGAGTTATTAGATTTAGGGGGAGTCAATAGGATAGAAGTAATATTTTATAAACAAAAGGTTATCATCATCAAAAAGGGGGAGATTGTTAGTCCATTAGTTGATGGCTTTGATGACAACAACCTTAGAATAAGATTATAAAATATAAATACTAACATTATAGTTTAGATATATATGTATATGCAGGATTTAACCAGGCAGGTACCAAGAATGAAGACTGTACAGTATAAAGATTCAAGATATCAAGATTGAAGACTCATGAGTATCAAGATTATCAAGAGTTCAAGATTTCAAGATAAGTATTGAGTCTAGAATTATGTTAAAACTTCATAATAGCACTGAAATCTTCACTCCATTTTTCTTTTGGGATGAAACCCATTTCTACCTTTTTAGTGGCTTACAAACCCACAACAGGTAGCTTACAAACTTACGACAAGTGGCTTACAAACCCACGAACATCCTGCTTTTGTACAAGTTCTCGAGTCCTGACATGATGAGATATTCTACAGGAAGAAGCTTGCAAAACTACTTCAAAATGATTTTCAAAATGATTTTCAAAATTGCTTTTCAAAATTTTTTAGCCTTAAATATTATTTTTTCAAATGATTTTCAAAAAGATGTTTTAGCCTTAAAATATTCTTTGTTTTTAAACTCTTGTTTATAAACTTCGTTTGTTTTAAACTATCTTTATACTTAGATTTAAATTTAAAATTATAGTAATTTTTTTTATATATTATTCTCTATATTTATCTATGTATTTTATCTATAGTCAAGTATATTTATAAAGTTTAAACTAGTTTTAATATAAGATAAAGGTTATTTTCAAAGAAAAACAAAACATCAAAATTTCCTTTGGGATGTCGACATGCCCTAGTACCCCATGTCGACATAGTGACAGTTAGATTCAAAAATTTGAATTTCAAAATAAGTGTCTATTCGTCATAACCTTTCACGAATGGACATGACTATTGTTCTTCTATAAATAGGGGTTAGTTTCAACGAATTTTATATCAGATTTTCTGGTTTTTCACTTCTCTTCATCTTCTACATTTTCTTATTCAAAATCCTATCATCACTCTGCCGAAATCAACATTGAATCTAACTAGATTATCTCTGGTTTGATTCTCTATCACTATCTCAACAAGATTGAAGTGCTATTCAGAGTTATAGGCTTCTTTGTAATCTATCCAGCGAGAAAAGGTGTGATTGTAGCCTTGGAAATCAATCAAGCGAGAAAAGGTGTGATTGTAGCCTTGGAAATCAATTGGGTGAACTTGTTGCCCCGGAAATCAAGTATCTCTACCAAGAGGATTGTGATTCCGAAGGGTGTACCTCGTAGCCTTGAAACCGAGGGTTGCAATTGTTGAATTGCTTTTGAAAGGAAATCCGTACTTAGTTGTGCGGGACTGGATGTAGGGTTACCCCGAACCAGTATAAAATCCGGTGTGTTCTTTCCTTTACTGCATTTACTTTATTTCTACATCTGTGTTTGTTTCTGTGATTATATCTGTGTCTGAATATTGCATACATTTGTGTTTAAGTTAACATAAACTCAAAAAGATTTAGTAATTTCTTATAAACACTATTCACCCCCCTATAGTGTTATTCCCAGCCTTAAGATCCATATTCCGCATTCCTCACAGATCGTCGATGTCCACCTTGACAGGCTCATCTTTAGCCTTTTCCTTCAATAACTCCTCATTCTCGATACACTATTTCAAGCTAATCTCATCAGTGCGTTCGGAGGCATCGGTAATCAGAGCATCGTCGGATTCCTCCACTAGGAGCGGATCTTCAACCTTATCATTGTCAAGAGCTCTTATGACTTGAGCATCGAGTCCCAGTACATCAGTAACCGCCAGAATCTCTACAAGTTTCTCTTATTGCTCCACAGCAGCATCGCTTTTAGGAGTTTGACCGGGACTCGGAAGACTTGCAAAATTTGGAAAATAGGGAGATAAGCCTAAAACCATTGGTCTCATAGAACAAAACCTCTCATAAATTAGAGAGTAAAGTGCAATATCCGTATCCAATTGGCGCTCGATGGTTGTTGGGGTACCTCCTTCCAAAATAGGGGATAACACTTTGATTGATAGCCGGGCTTATCTGGATCATAGCCTAAGTCCTGCTCCGAACTGAAGGAGACAAATGCTCCAGCTGATTGGGAAGAAGAGGGACCTTAGGATCGACCTATGAGGATCCAACAATATGTTCCCTTTTGTCAGAAGGTGTAGAAACGTTAAAGTATCAGAGTCTTGCGGCATCCAAATCTAAGGGTTTGTTTCCGTGGTGGATCTCCCGCACTAATTTTTCTTCATTAAATTTAGCTTCACCCAACTTCCTCTTTTTCATCTCAATGATTTGCTCCCAACCTTCAGCAACTGATTCGAGATAACCTTCATCAAGAAAGCTCAAGTCACAGTGGATGAGGACTTTGGCGTTGTATTTAATGATCAATGGATCAAACAAGTCATTGACTTCATTCTGGCCGGACTCCTTAGCATCTTCTATTTGGGTTTCAGTTTATTCCATCATCCTCTTGTGGCCTTCCTACTGTGCCTCCTCTTTAAGGGCTTCTATTTTAGCGAACTTCTCATCAAGTTTAATTTTCAAGCTCCTAGCTTTGACATCCTCTTCGCAGTACCTTTTCAATTCTTCCTTAGCCTCAATCTTCTCTTCCCTTTCTTTCTTTAGAAGCTCTTCATGTTCCTCGATATGGCAGGCCAAGATATCTTTTTCCCTTCCTCAAGGAATCTTTTTCCAGAGCAAGTGCCCTACTACGATTGAGGGCAGCATCAAGCTCTTTCTTATGGGAAGCTTCTAAATGGCTCACCGCCCCTGACGTTTCCTTGGCACTTTTCACCACTTCGGCAAGTTTTGTTGTCAATTCCGACAGTTCGACATCTTGGTGTTTGATTGCGTCTTTATCATAAATTGCCTCTAGCTTGGGACGATCTATTTTATATTATCACTCAATAGACACTTCAGAGATTTTTTCTACCAAGATTTGAAACGATTCATGCCGCACGAACATGTCATTAACACATGAAAGAGAACTCGTTTTGGCATGCCCCGGAATCATATGTATCGTGGGAAAGAATTTAAGCCCATCAAAATAGATTTTTGGGAAAGTGGCATTAAGCTCGACCAATTTCTCCATTGTAGAAATGTCAAAAGAAATGGCCGACAAGAATGGATCAGAAGCGGCAATTGGATGTTTGCTTGGTTTACAGTTGCGAGACTGCTTAGAGCTCGAAGAGCTGGAGTGTTGCTCGTGTGATGTGGCGATTTGAGGTAGGGCGGCTGGTCTCTGCTATAAGAAGGAAAATTAAACTGATCTTCCTGGCGAGATGTCTGAGATTGGAATTTACGCTTGGAAGAAGAGGACTCCCTTGAATGATAGCTTTTTCCCATCCATCGTCTTTTTCCTTGCACCTATCGGACTCTGAGTCACAGCCAGATTGATGGTATGTCAAAGAACTTCTTAAGCGATCGAAGGTCTGGGACTGAATCATCGCACCTGCAAAGATCAAACGAGAACATGTGAATAACTATTGTGCAAAAGATTAATAAAGAGCATGTAGTGAAGTGCACATGGTCGTGAGTGTCCTAGTGTTCCCCCCAACAGACCGGTGGATGTAGCCTTGCTCATGGGTGTTCTCTCTTCCTTATCAGTAGAAAGAATGCCTTTACTGCTCCTAGTGGGAGAATTGAGCCCTTTCGTATTGATATTTGGAAAGTCGTAGGTCATGATATCATCGGGAATTTGGAGATTTTAAAGTCCCTTCAATGAACTTTCTTAGTGTTGGAAAGATGATTCTTCTTCAATAGAAGTAATGATGAAATCTGGATCTGCGGTAGTTTTTCTTCTATGTAGTTTGTATACCAGCCTTTTCTTTCCCTTGGTAGGTGTTTGATATTGCATGCCTTGTGGTTGTTCGACCACAGGCGCCTTGCCTAGGTCCGCATCAGCATTGCCGGGTTTGTTGGCTTAGGAATCCCTAATCTCACCTTCTTTAATGTCATCCTAAGTCCTATCAGTTGGGGGCACGACAAGATCGATGGCATACCTCACTTGCTCCGTGATGTTTTTTAGCAATGTTGCACTTCTAGGGAGCCCAATGCTGTGACCCTCCTCCAACAACCTAAATAATGATAGTAACTCATCGGTTATAAGATGTTTGATGTCCCTGTCTTTGATAGGGGTAGCGCAAACAGCGGTGACCGCTCTTGAAGAATTAACGCCTTCAAGACGTGGGCGGACACCTGAAAGAATCTTGGATTTTAGTAGATTCAAAAGTATGACTTGGATTAACGGACTTAAGAATGAAATGAAAGTAACACTTACGTCCTTCATACCATCGTCTCGCGAAGCCAGGTGGACATCGAACATAGAACCACTCTGCTTTAATAGAGAGAGTTTATTCCAAGCGCTTGCCAAGACTTGGCAGTTAGGCGAAGATTTAAGAAAAACCTAAGAAGGACTCCCTGATCGCCATTTGAAGTTGTAAATGGATCTTATGTCCTCGGGAGTTGGCGGACAAAATAGAATGCTCATGAATAACAGAAAGGTTCCATGTAGGAAGGCATAACTATTACACGCCGTGTACCTCTCCAGGGGGAAGTGAGGCCTGTCATTTATTGAAGGAACCAAGACGTCTACAAATGGAATTCCATATATGGAACACAGCCTGCAAAGGGTAGACTTGCCAATTCAGGAGGCTTGACAATCTATTGGGTTATCTAGAAGAATGGCACCCTTTACTGCATCGGGAGCAGGGCTTATATCCTTCATCGGGAGGATCATAAGATCTAAGAAAAGGTCGACCGATAGGCCAGAAAATTCCATCTATTCTACTTGTTGACTGGGAGAAAGCCTGTCAGATATAGTTGCAGAACTTGATTTTGCTTCAGGATTGATGTGCTGCATGGCCGGTTCGGAAGACATAGCACTTAAATGCTCTGAGCGTTTGGAGTCTATATTAGCTACACTTATTAGATAATCGAGTTTGAAAAGTTTACCTGCTCCCCCCGTGTTAAGTGTAAGCTAGTGTAGTGTAATGAAGTGTATGGCAAATATAAATAGTTTAAAATCAGAAAAAACAAAGTGGAATGATGAGACTTTGGATTTCGACTAGAGTGACCATCATCGCTGACCGTCTCAACTGGCGGAGAGATTGATCGGTTGTAAAATCTTTTAGATTGACTATCGGCATGTAAAAGTGTAAATTTTGTCATTCAAGTCCATATGCAAGTTTTTAGTACATGTTGAAAGTTCCATGGATTTGACTGTTCAATCTCAAATTTATTAGTGAGTATGCATGTTTTAGTGTTCATCATCATCGCATATCCAAGTTCGCTAAGGATAATTAGTGATGATTGTCCAAGCAAGTGAAGTAGGATCAGATTGTAAATTTAAAAAGTTCCTTATGATAACCCCTATAGTAATGACGATCCCTATGTTCGTGTCGATCCCTATGGTTATACCGATCCCTTGGCCACAACCTCACAACTAAGCCCTCTCTTTGACCTAGACACATCGATCCTTTCTACTTCGTCCTTAACTCATCTAGCCTCTACACCGAGGGATCGACATAGAACCAAAAGTCCAACACTAATCCCTCCTCCATTCTATCTTCTTTCTCCTTTATCCTCTTTTCTTTCCTTCTCCTTATTTATATATACTGAACCCTATGTTTACATCGGTCGACATATGCCAAAACATCCAACACCGATCCCTCCTTCATTCTATCTTCTTCCTCCTATTTTTCCTCCCTTCTTCCTTCCCCTACTTATTCTGCCGACTCCTATCCACCAATGATTCATCTACTTCAGTCCACTTCAATCGCTATATCATCATGGCCTTGAATGCATCATAATCTCTAACAACATGGAATCCAGTACCTCATCGTATAATTGAAAGTTATAGTTCAAATACTTACCTATGTGAATGTTCGAATAAAATCGGGGCGAGTGTTGGGAATGTTCAAATTGGAAGGGAAGAAGAAACGAGTTAATGTGACAGGTCGGATCGCAGATGAATTAAGGCTTGAGATTGGAAAGTTTGGTTTCGTGAATTAAGAATGAGGGTTCGGTGCAAAGGCAGATGTCGAGATGATGAAATAAGTAAGAGTGAAGGGATGGAAAGTTGCTATATATATATATATATGGGTGAGGGTTCGGCCCAAGCCCTTAGCAGAAAGCATGGAGAGAGAGATCGGCATAAAAGCTCGCCGATCCCTATTAGCATGGACCCAAAAAAGGGATCGGCATACATATATGCCAACCTCTACAAAAGCTTTAATAATAAATAAGAGAAAAAAGGAGAGAGAGAGGACATATGCCAATCCCTACACACAAAAAAATGAAATGAAATTAATGAATCTGAAATATGGTTATAAAGGTTCGGCTATGAACTTGTACATACAAAATGCAGGGAAGTTGGCAATGACACATGAACGTGCAAGTGCGTCCAGGAGTCAATAACAAAAAACGTGTATATGAATGTGCACGTGAATGACCTGCAAATTCAATTTTTTGAAATTGACAGAAATTAAAGCTGAAACCTCAAACCTTCTAGTTTGAGCCTGGACCAGATGACAAAAGCTTGTTAGTCACGTAGAACCGAATTTATATATATTAGTTGACAGGATATAGCACTGAATTTATATTACTGGAAATCGACCAAGTGTTAGGGCAATCAATGAGAAATTCGACGCCTTGGAAAAACAATTCGATAAAGGAATAGCAACTGTTTAGAAAGCTAGATGGATCTCATTCTCAACGATTCAAAGCACATCACGTTAATCACAAGACGTACTTTGGAGGGCAAGTGTTACCCGACATTCTAGCCCCGCTATATTGAACTGGCTGCATGAGTTAGATCTGACTGCCATCAAGGCCGATGATTCCAGAATGATAATTGTGGGGACCGGAAGTCAAGTACAAATGATTATATGAAGTTAGAATCGAATGGATTTCATGAATGTATGATGCAGGATGCTCAAAGCATGGAATATGGCTCAACAAATGAAAGGGTCCGGCATAACATGGCACATTGGAAGGGATTGGCATAGTTGATCAAAAGGGATCGGCCGGCTTCACTGAAGAGGGATCGACATCCATCAAGGATCAAGTGCACTCATGCATACAAAAATCAATATCTCAAGATCTACAAGTCCAAAGCCTATGCAATTTGGCGGGTAAGATAAATGGACCCAAGGGAACCTAACCTAGGGATCACACTTCATAAGAACAACCTTCGAGGGATCGGCAATCATCCATATAGAGGGTTCATCTGCAAGCAGTGCACAAGTGATATCAAGTCAAAGATCGAGCAATTACTCGAGTTCTAGTGGTCCAAATGACATGAGAATTGAAGGACAAACATATTTTATCATGGAGAAGCCACCATAAGGATTGCTGCCTAAAAATCTACCAATGAAGGGATCGGTATCGATCCCATCTCATTGGGAATTGGGCCTAGCGATCCTTCTAGTAGGCCCATGTGGATTAGAAGGTCCTTCAGTCGACGTTTCAAAGAGATTGGTGGTCGTCTTCACCTATAGATACTGGCCTAATGGGTCATTATGGGGATCTTTACACTGCTTGTTACTCTAGACTATATTGTAATTAAGTGTTTTGTATTCCCTACTACTATAATCGGATTTCGAAGCGATCTGTAATGACCCATTTTTCCATACCCTTTGAATCGACAATAAACCACACATGTCCAACTCAAATTGCACGAACAAGCGGATCATTAAGGGTAAAAAAATAAAGATAGAACAGAACAAAAAACAGAATCTCACACGAATGGAATAACATATACTATTTCAACAATAATCTTTATAGTGGAAAATTTTAAAACTTATATCAGAGTCTAATCTAGATTCAGCCTATACAGTTATAACACATGCCCTTACAAATGCTGAGAAAACAAATGCAATAGATGTAGCGGATAATAGAATACGTCCATACGATGATGAAGATCTCTAGCTCTTCTCTAGAAACTCGAAGTGTCTTCAGGTAATCCTGAAACTACTTGGATCTGACCCAAGTATTAATGTACCCGGATCAGGCTTGATAAACCAGCGTGAGATACTCGAAATTTAAAATGACGATGTTATCAAAACCTTTAAAAAGAAGGGTATCTCATAAGACCATGCCCACACATAAATATGGACGGGTTTTTACTTTATGATAACCAAAACACTTTTATTACCAAAATAATTTGATATTATCTTTAGTGACATTCTTTTGGAAAACACTTTTCAAATAATATATGAAAATAGCCGAAATTGTTACATTGATTAAATTGATAGTTTACTAGCTACTTTTTAAAAAGTAGGTTCTACAATCAAAACTGTAAAGGCAACATATTGGAATTGGATTTTCCAACATGATAGGGAACCTCGATAACCATGCATAACAACCGAAACCCGGTGGTTTATCATGCAAGGACTCACACACCACTATACCATACAATAAGGGCCCCATTTGGATACTTTGAGGGATCATACGCCACCCTCGTCATACTAAGCCTGAAATATGTAACATAGTTCCCGTATCATTTCCGAGATGTGAGGCTTGGGAGTGAGGTTACGCTTAACTTAGACAAAGCCACGCTTTTCATACAAAACCACGCTTTGATCATAACAGGTTCCACTTTGAATGCCACATTGCCATTCCTTAATCACACAACTGATTTCTACCAATGTATAACTCCTGAGCTCGTATGTCTCAGAAAAGGTTGTTAAGATAAGGGAAGTTGCCTACTCCACCACCAAGCAGATAATACGTTGATTGAGATCAATTTATGTGATCACTAATGCACTATCAAACACTCATCCATACAAGTTTGTTCTAGGACTGAACGAAACCGAAGGCACTCCTCCTAGCGCATCCTGTCGAGAATCACCCCTAGGATCAGTAGCGATTAGTCCTTATAATCCGATGATCTTAAAATATAATAAGACCACTGCTATAATAAATGTCTCTATACTGGGAGCTACCCAGAGAATATCAACAAGCGGTCCTTCCGCTAATGAAGATCTCCGGTCTTCAATAGTCATCATCTTCAACACCTCTTTACTTTCGAACATATACATTGGTTCGAAGTGGTTTTCGGATAGGAATCACCCAAATCCGACCCCGGTTCCTCCGAAACCAATTATTGATAAAAAGATGTTTAGTTCATATGTGGATATCAATCATCAATCAATTACTTCATCTTTTATTTAAATCAAATATCTTTCTTAGATATATTCTTCTTTACAATTTATTCCATATTTTTTCAAGAGTATATGGAATCATTAAGTCTCATTTATCAAAACATTTGGTTTATTTAAACCTTTCTTAAATCTTGAAATAATTCCAAATTATTTTCTCTTCTACTTAGGAAAACATTTCAACATTATTTATTTAAATCTTTCATCCAAAACTCCTCTTTAATCTTTGGAAATATCAAGTCATCTTATTTAAAATCACGTTTAAACCTTTAATAAAGATTTTCTATTTCCAAATTCTCATTTAAATGGGTTAAAAATGATGTTATGTAAAAGATCGTTACAACAAACCCAAAACAATTTTATTCAAATCCTAGTTTAAATCTTGAAAAACTCTTCACTTTTTACTTTGGAAAAACCTTTTTAAGAGCATTCGGGCTTTCCTTTTGATTTGTTCCACCCCTCGTCTAAAAGAGAAAACAAAGGCCATGTAAGTTCAAGGCACTGGTTGCTCCATTCCTAACCTTAGTTACACACCTTGTTTTACCATTTAGATCTCACAGGCGGGACAAATGTACTAGTCGTTTCTGCATACTCAGTTTGTTATTACATTCAAGGAAATATTTTTTATTATATTGTGTAAGTGTTATAATAACCATTTATTTAAACTCTTTCTAAAAGAATTAAAAATCTTCCAATTTATCTTTAAAACACTTAATTATGCATTTAAAAACATTTATAAATGATTCTAGGAAGAATCATTAAGTTAAAGGTGAGTACTCATTTTTGAATTAACTAATAATTCCAAGTTTAATAATCCAAAAGTTAAAATATTAGATGATTAATATGTTTGATAACTTCAATAAAGATAATCTTCAAAGTGGACGTAGCATACAACGTCGAACACCATATATCTCTATGTTTCTTATTATTGCTTTTTATCTGCTATTAGCATAATCATTTCCTCAGTTTAATTTTGTCTTTCTTCACTCACTTCTCTACAAAATCTATTCTTGGGTGTTTGTGACCAATTTAGTAGAAAACACTATATCGACTTAGATAGTATTTTCATTCATTTACCACTCACACCGGACTGTTGTTTGACTCGAGGATTTATGCTTTGCTTCTTATTATCTTTAACATCCCCCACTTAGAGGTCCAAAACTATTGGCTACAAATGCTGCAGTCATCCATAGTTATTAATTCTCGGTGACCAAATGCAGTAATGTTAGATACATTGATACAACATAAATACATGGATATGAAAAAAAATTAGTACCATTAAAAAAATTTCTCATTCCATTTCAATCATATTTCAAATTCATTACATAATCCCAAATTAGAGAACCATGCTCAAAGAAATATAATTATTACAAACTATGCCAAGAGCGACATATGAAGAGGCAAAGTTGTTTAGTTGCCCACACATATATATATATATATATATATATATATATATATATATACACTCTGATCGTTCAAGGGGGCCTCTTCATATGTTGCACTTGGTGTAGTTTGTTATAATTCTATTTCTCTGAACGTGGTTCTTGAATTTAGGATTATGTAATGAATTTGAAATATGATTGAAATGGAATAAGAAATTTGTTTAATGGTATTAAAAAAGTTTCGTATCCGTGTGTTTCTGTTGTATCAATGTATCTAATATTACCACATTTGGTCACCGAGAATTAATAACTATGGATGACTGCAGCATCCACAGCCATTAGTTTTGGCCTCCAAGTGGGGGATGTTACAAGTTGGTATAAGAACATAGGTTTATGAAAACTTAAGAAATTTAAATCTAAAAGATTTTTCAAAACATAATCCAGTGAATCAGAAAATAATATCGGGGTTTGGGTTAATGCTATAGTAACGTACTTGTACTTGATATATATATATATATATATATAAGTACATATTCCC
Organism: Allium fistulosum; assembly: GCA_030737815.1. NCBI lineage: Eukaryota > Viridiplantae > Streptophyta > Magnoliopsida > Asparagales > Amaryllidaceae > Allium > Allium fistulosum. Next base: position 409,059,129 of record CM060904.1, on the reverse strand, counting down.
CTCTCTCTTAGACCGTTCTTCTGTATCTTACTAAGGCTAGTATGCAGATTTATGAGAAAGGAAGATACGAAGGCAGGAACAGAAGAGGAAATCTCGATGAAGGAAGCACCACAACAAACGGAAATGCTCGACCCACCAGGAGGAACCCGGGTCGATAGGCAAACGCTAATCAAAATGTAGATGCCAATGTAGATGCTGGAAACCCGCCAATAGATATGGGGATAATGTATTAGTTCTTCGTCAGTCTAATGCAAGCTGCAGCAACTGCTAGGGTAGCTGGGAATGTTGGAGGAGCGAATCCCGTGGCTCCAATTGGAAACAACTATGCTAAGTTGAGCATAGATTATACCAGTCTTGGTGGGAAGCCGTTTTTGGGAACAAAGGATGCTATATAAGTTGAGAATTTCCTTTTGTATTATAAGAGAATCTTCGCTGACTTGGGGTTGAATGATGAGCAGAAGAGGAGATTATCCTCTATGCAGTTGTAGGTAGCAGCGCTTCATTGGTGGAATAGTGTAACCACCAGAATTCTATAGGAAGAGTTGACTTAGGCGGAATTTCGAAGGAGATTCGAAGAGAGGTTTTTGTCAGAAGTTGCTTAGTCTGCATTGTTGAGGAAGTTCACGGATTTGGTGCAGGGCGAGATGTCGATGATTGAGTATGCCACGAAGTATGATGAGTTATCCAGGTATGGATATGCTACCAATGACAGCGTCATCAAGAGGAATGAGAAGTTTATTCGGGGATTGAGACTCGAGGTTGCTAGTGCGACTTTGCCACATCTTCATGATCCTTGTAATGTCGTTGTGGAAATGGCAATCCGACATGAGGAGATGCTTGCTACTTACAGGAAGATGAGGCAGATTGAAACCCAGAGTTCTCTTGGCAAGAAGAGGAAGTTCTTTAAGAAGAAGGGAACCCAGAAGGGAGAAGCTGCCAAGAAGGCAAAGGCTAATCTTCTTTTGCTTTAAGTGCGATAAGAAGGGACATTATGCTCATGAATGTCGAACTGGCAAGGGGAAGAAGGCCACAGACAAGAAGGGTGTGAAGTGCTTTAACTAGGACCAGGTTGGGCATTATAAGGATCAATGTCCAGAACTAGTCAGGATGGACAAGAGAAAGGTCTTTGCTGTTGGACCATCGTCTGCTAGGCCAACTTCTACTGAGAAGGGAAAGACGATGATGGAAGGTATGCTTTTGATTTGAAGTATACCAGTTAGGGTACTATTTGATACCGATGCATCACATTCATTTATATCTCAGTGTTTGGTTGATAGGTTATTTTTAAAACCCATATATCTTGTTACTTCCTTAAGAGTTGCGAATTCGATAGGAGGGTATGCGACTCTGGGAATGAGATGTGATTAGTTAGAACTTGATTTGTTAAGTCATAAGTTTGCATGCAGTCTGTATGTTTTCGATTTCATAGATTTTGAAATCATTTTGGGTATGGATTGGTTGGGTAGATATGAGGCTATGATATTTTGCAAAGATAGGGAAATATTGCTGAGACACCCTGATAGTCATCACCGAATTATATTCTTTGTGGAGGATTCTTGAGTGCTATGGAAGTAGAAGAAGATTTAAGTCAGGTTCAAGTGGCAAGAGAATTTGTAGATATTTTTGAGCCGATTATAGGACTACCACTGAAACGAGCCGTTGAGTTTCGAATAGATCTTGTGCTAGGAACAAAGCTTGTAAGCTGACCACCTAATAGGATAACACCGATCGAGATGAAGGAATTGAAGGTGCAGCTAGTGGATCTGAAAGGGAGAAATTTTATTAGACCAAGCAGTTCGCCTCAGGGTGCGGCTGTGGTGTTCATGAAGAAACTAGATGGGATGTAAAGGATGTGTATCAACTATCATAAGTTGAACGAGAAGACGATCAAGAATAAGTATCCTTTGCTGAGAATCGATGATTTATTTGATCAGTTGTTAGAGCCAGAGTATTTTCCCAATTGGATTTGGCGACAGGTTTCCATCAAGTAAGAGTGGCAGAGGACAGTATTCCGTTGACAGCGTTTCAGACAAGGTATGGTTCGTACGAGTGGTTAGTAATGCCATTCAGGTTATCGAATGCACCAGCTTTCTTGGTAGATTTGATGAACCGATTTTTTTGAGAATACTTGGACAGGTTTGTATTGGTATTTATAGATGACATTTTAGTATACTCTAAAGATGAAAGAGAGCGTGAAGATCATCTAAGAGTAGTGCTTGTGACGCTGAGGCGGCATCAGCTGAGAGTGAAGTTTTCCACGTGTCATTTTTGGAAGAAAGAGGTTAAGTTTCTTGGTCACATAGTTTTAGAGAAGGGTTTGTTAGTTGATCCAGATAAGATCGAAGCTGTTAATAACTGGAAGAGACCAGAGACGACGATTGAGATTAGAAGTTTTCTTGGACTTGCTGGCTATTACCAGAGATTCATTAAGGATTTCTCATGGATAGCAGCACATTTGACTGAGTTAACCAAGAAGGATGTGAAGTTTATTTGGTCTGACAAATGTGAGGAAGCATTCCTTAAGTTAAAGCATTTGTTGACAAACGCACCTGTGCTAGTGGTTCTAGATGGAAACCAAGGGTTAGTGGTGTATACTAATGCATGTAGAACTAGACTAGGAGATGTGTTGATGCAGAAGGGTAAAGTCATTGCCTACGCTTCAGGACAGCTTAGACCGCATGAGGTAAGATATCCTACTCATGATTTAGAGTTGGCCGCGATGATCTTTACATTGAAGATACGGAGACATTATCTCTTAGGGGAGAGATTTGATCTGCATACAAATCATAAGTCCTTAAGATATTTATTCTCTCAGAAGGAGTTGAAATGAGACAGTAGAGGTGGTTGTAGTTTTTAGCTGCTTATGATTTTGGTATAGAGTATACACCTAGGAAGGGAAATAAAGTATCGGATGCTCTTAGCAGAAAACATCAGAATGTGGTGTTGGCATTATTGGAATAATGGGATGATTTAGAAGTTTTGACTACTTGCAGTGTGCAGTATAGATCGATTGCTAATTCTAGTTAGAGCACCGCCATGTTGTCCTGTTTGGAAGTTCGACCAGTGTTGATCGAAAGGATTTCTTCTAAGTAAAAAGAAGATCCAGTATTAGCCAAGAAAATTAGAAGGCTTGAGGTTGGGTCGGAGATCAATGATCTAAAGGATTTTAGTCTTGACCGGAGGGGATGGTTGAGAAAGAAGGGACTGTTGTGTGTTCCAAATGTTGAGGACTTGAGGAAAGAAGTTCTTAGGGAATATCGTCGCTCCAAATTTACGATTCATCCTGGAGGAATCAAGATGTATCAAGATATGAAGAGGAGCTTCTATTGGGAAGGTATGAAGAAGGATGTTGGTTGTGCGAACTATCAACAAGTGAAGGCTGAACATCAGAAGCCAAGTGGATTGCTTCAACCATTGGAGATTCTAGTTTGGAAATGGGATTCGTTATCCATGGATTTTATAGACGGATTGCCAATGTCAAATAAGGTAAATGAAAGTATATGGGCCATAGTGGACAGGTTGACCAAGAGTGCCTATTTTATTCTAGTTTAGTCAACCAGGACGGCACCTGTTTTAGCTAAATTGTTCATGAAGAACATAGTTAGACTACATGGAATTCCTGGTAGCATAGTCAGTGTGTAGCGCCCACCTTTTTGGATGGTTTAAATCGACGATAGACCACACACGTCAAACTCAAACCATTCAAAACGGAGGATTGTTATGGGGTAAATAAGAAAAAGAAGCGAAAGATAGAAAAACAAACATAGAATCTCACAGCGGAATGACAAAATATAATAATCAAATAAATAGTTCATGAAGCTATTTTACAAATAGCATTTGATTAAACTTTTATAGTACAGAATCAGAGTTACATACAACAGAAATAGATAACAATGCAGTGGAATAACATGATGTAGTAGAATAAATATCATAAATAATAATAGTACTAAATCTTCGTCTTTGTCCTCCAAAAGCAGTCTTCAATACACTGTAAAGCTCAGACTGACCCGAGCGAATTGAAAAGACAAAACACTCGAGTCAGAACAAAAAGATCTTATGTAAGTTAAATCAATAGTAAATAAATATGAGTGTAACGGCGTCAGAGATGTTTACGGGTTTTGACATCTCCTATCCAGTATCTAACGTGAGTGCAATAACTTAAGAGATGTTCGTGATTTCCATCTCCTAAGGATCCGTTAAACTATCTACATACATAGTACAATACGCTATTATAATAGTGTCTACGGTAAAGTAAAGTACTAAAATAGCGTTAAGGCGTTACCCATATCCTCCTTAACACATTTCGTATATTCCTATAGTCTATACAGTACCGTAAGCTCCTCCGCGAGGTTTACTCAGAGGGTGCTCCATAGGTATGGTACAAACCAAACTCGTAGAAGGCACGATAAGGGAATGTGAACACGGCACTCAAGGCAATGCCAGGGTAGGACTCTACCGTTTTGCAGAACCGGGCTGGTGGTAATGCATAGCAGCTACTACCGTCCACCTCGGAACACACTCCCATAATCAAATCGAGGATGGCCACCAAATCCGTTACAAAGTCATAATATGGTATCGAAGAAGTATGTCCGGTCGGAGGAATGACCTCACTTGGCCCAGGTATAGCTCCTATTTTAGTCACATCTAAGCTGACTCACAGGAGTCGGGGCTATGTAAATACCTCATATAGAATCGTTTGCCAAACCATTCTACTTCATTTCTGGAATCTCCACCACATGCACAGTTGTTAAAGTGGTTTTCGGTATTGGTAGAGAGTATGACAATATTTTATCCCGGTCTCTTTAACAACCAAATACTTATTACACACCGGATGGTTCTTTTACATTTCCAAAACCATTTCATATTAATATCAAAATATCATATTCAATTCAAACCATATCACTTTCGAAATCATAATTTCAAAATAGGTTAAACCCTCATTCAAAATCATCATATTTACTCAAAATATGTTATTTAAATCCCAACTTAGGTTATTACATCATTTAATCATATTTGCTTTTAAATCAAGGATTTAAATATAACCACTTCCACTTTACAATTTAGAATTTAGAAAATCGTATAGATAGTTACAAATAGTTTAAATAGTTTAGTATAGTTTGAAATTATAATTTAAATGGTTTGAAATACTTTAAAATAATTTAAAAAGTGGATTAAAATAGTTTAAATAGATTTAAAATAGTTTTAGTAGAATTAAAATAGATTAAATAGATTTAAAATAGATTAATTAGATTTAAAATAGATTATACAAATTTAATTGATTTAAAATAGATTAAATAAATTTAAAATAGATCTAATAAATTTAAAATAGACTAAAATGGGTTAATTAGTTTAAAATATGATAAATTGGATTAAATTTGATTAATAGATTAAAATTGATTACAATAAATTAAAATAGTTTAAATTGATTAAATGGTTTAAAATATTTTAAAATAGATTAGCATAGTTTAATAGTTTGAAAATATTACTAATTAGAAATTAAAATAACATTTCAACAGTTTATATTAAAATAATAAATTTGAAATTAACATTAAATTTTACTATTTCTTCCATTTCAACAAATATGGACCATATACAGATTTTAAATCAAAACCCAATTTCAAATCTTGAAGTATCAATTTAAGCTATTCCAATTTCAATAGATTTCAAAGTTACAATTTCAAACGTCTTCAATAACTCAATTTCGATAAATTTCGTTTATACTTCAAACTCAACTTTAGAATTCCAATTTAAACCCTCTAAGCAATTTATTTAATACAGTTCCAAAATTTCAAAATTAATCTTTTAAACAATTCATTTAAATAATTCAATTTATATAAATCAAATTCTATTTCAAAATATCATTTAGCTGAATTCAAAATTTAAAGATTTAAAATCATTTAATTTAACCAATCCGGTGTCCGTATATAATTTTCTACCCTATGGTCAAGTGATACGGATATTTATCATTTCAATCCGCAAATATTTAAATTTACGGGTATATATCATTTCAACCTGCAATCCCAAAATTTCAATTCAATGAAAATCGCTTGGGTTTATCATTTCAACCAATAACGATTTTCCCCTATTCTATATGATAGTTCGGGTATGTATCATTTCAACCCATAGGGAACTTGCAGTGTTATAACAATATAAAATATAACATCCAGTCATCCAATATCAACCATCAAACATCCATCACAATCATCATCCAAATCAAGCAATAAACATCAATAGATAACTGATTATCATTAACAGGTATTAAATTGACAATTAAATTCAATATTAAATTAAACAATGATTAAATGCAATAAAAGTCAAATTTAACTAGAATGACGATTTAAATATACCAACTTAATTTCTACTAACATCATAAATTTAATTTAACTAACATGAGATAATTTGTAATGTGAGTGTGTCAAAACACTCACCTTTGATTTCAAATCGATTTGAAATCCAAAATGTAACAACCCGCCATTTTGGACCATTCGCATCCATTATAAGTGTATAGGTAGACACACATGTCGGAATTGAATTGCTCAAAATACCGCGTTGTTAATTTAAATTGGCAAAACTGAACATATACAGTAAATAAAATAATCACAGATCACAGACACAGAATAATAAGTGCAGCGGAAATAAAAGAGATAGTAGTTCATGAAGCTACTATATGAATATATAAAATACATCAGAGTTTACAACAGAAGAGTAATACGATACAACAGATACAAATCAGAATACATCAATGGAATCATCGAATACTGAAAGCAGAATAGATGGCTGGATCTTCAAGCAAAGCTCCAACTTCAAAGGTGAGTCTCGAATACTGGTACACTCAGTTTGACCCGAGCGTAAAGCAAAATACAAAACACTCGAGTCAGGATTAACATTCTTATATTAATAAATCCAACTCAAGTGAAATAGCAATTGAAATACAAGTAACTCAAAGGATGTTTGGAATAACCATCCTTTAAGGATCCGTCAAACTATCTACTAGGTAGTAATATACGCTAAGTAGATAATGTCTATTAGTAAAAATAAGATATCAAAATAGCGTTAAGTCATGGCCCATTCCACCCTTAACACATTTTTATTCCCAAAAGCATATACAAGACCGTAGTTTCCCCAAAACCGGAAGTCACCAGAGGGCAATCCATATACTAAAGGTACAAATCAAAATCGTAGTGGTCGCGCATAAATGGAATACAAGTATGACAAGGCACATGAGGCAATACCCAAGGTAGTGATACTACCGTTCGCCTGATCCGGACTGGTGAGAACGCAACGCCGCAGCGCCCGCAACACCGTGAAACAACACTCCCAAAATCAAGGGTGCACCAATCGACAACAAGTAATAGTAGTTCGAAGAAGTGTGTCCACTTGAGGTAGCTAATCCTCCATTGGCCCGGCACAGCTCCTGTTTTAGTCATTTCCAATTTGACACAAGTGTCAAGGCTATCCATCATCGTTCTCTTTCTTCAGTCATCACGTACATCATTCCAACCACTTCATTCTAGATCATCACTCCGCGTATAGTTATTAAAGTGGTTTTCGGTTTAGATAGAGAGTATATCCATAACCGAATTCCGGTCTCTTTAATAACTTTCGTAATTATTTCACCGATTGGTCATTTAATATATTTCAAAAACCAAATAAAATTCAATTTCAATTTCAATTCGTAAACCAACATTTCATTTGTCTTTCTAAATCAATTTCCAATATTTACGTTTCAAAAACTTCCAAATTATCATTTCAAAATCTTATAATTCAATTTCAATTTCTATTTAAAACAATTCAAATATTGACTCAAGTACGTATATAAGTTTCATTCCGAAATCATTTAAATTTATTTAATTTAACATTCAAATCAATTAAAATTCATTTATCGATTTCATTCAATATTCACTAAGTAAATTTTCCATTCAAAACAATTTCTATTAAATTTCCAATTCATTAAACCCATTATTTAAATTCAACTTCATTATATCAAAACTTACAAATTTGATTAAATTAAATTCATCAAATCATTTTTTTAAATTTCAAGTCTTACATTAATTTCAATAAACCACATTTTATTTCTTGTTAAAGAAATTCAATTTCACTTATTAACTTACTTAAATAATTTTCCAAGAACTTAATTAGTAAAGAAACTCAATTTCAATTATTTCGAAGTAAAATCCACTTATTCAAAAGTTCAATTTTTCTTATTAAAGAATTTCAATTCAATTTAATCATTTAATAATTCATTATTAAATAATTCAAAACTTAATTATTAAATAATTTCAAAGTTTAATAATTTCAAACTTAATTAAAATTTCAAAATTAATTATTAAATCATTTCAAAGTTTAATAATTTCAAACTTAATTATAATTTCAAAATTAATTATTAAATCATTTCAACTTAATTCAATCGTTTCTCAAATTAAACAACATTCTTTCATCAATTACATTGTTAATATTTTGTTTCAGATTATTAAATATTAACATTTTCCTTTCATTAAAATTCAAATTTCAACTTCATTTCAAAACCATATTATTTATTCAAATAAAATCTTCATTTTATTTTTAAATCAAATTATTGACCAATCGGGTTTTATTTAATTTCCTATCCTAGGTCAAAGTTCAATTTGGGTATTTATCATTTCAACCCGATTCCAATTCAATTCAAAATCAAAGCATAAAGGGAACTTGCAGTGTGATAACTGGGATGGTGTCAAAGTAAATAAACAAGCAATAACAATCAAACAAAACAATCCAATAATCAATTCAAATAATCCCGAAATAACCGTATTAATTCGCATTGTTATTTGTACGAATTAATATAATTATTTCTAGAATCTACACTATCATTTCCTGTAGATTAAAGATTATTACATTACGGTTTTTCACTTGTCATCTATTACAATTTCATCCATCATCAATTTAAACAATCTACATTCAGTGGTTCAAAGTATAGTTAAACAAATCCTACGTGTAAATAAATTCAACAGTTAAAGGGGTCGTATTATACAAATGTCAGTTAATCAAATTTAACATTTAATTATCCTATATCAAGTTCAATTTCATACTGTTTATCATTTTAACATTAACAATTTAACATCCAATATAAATATTAACAATCAATCAATTATTAGCCAAACTGTATTATCATCGCATAAATAATTAACAGATAATGGTGTCAGATGTCACAGGTGAACTGATACAGGCAATAGCATATATAACAGTGTAATTAACTAATAGCAGCATATTTCAATTGTCGTTTCAATTGAAATCAAATTTAATAAATAAAAGAACGTTAATCGTGAGTGAGTGCTCACCTTTCGAGGTTAGAGATGAAGGAGAATGAGAAGAGTTACGGATCCAAGCACAAATTTCAAAGCAAAGTAAGACTGGCATGAAATCGGACGAACAAAGCTGATAAACAGATATCGATGACAACAAATCAGATCAGTTTTGATATAAACCAAAAACGTATATATAGAATATTTGTTATTTCATAAAATAAATATTTTAAATCCAAAACAAAATAAAATAAAATAAAATACATACTTAAAACCAATTCACAAATGCAGACGCCATAACGTAAAATTTATATAACATGCAATATAAGGCTTATAAAACTAGTACACGCAACACATAGCATATACAAACTTAGTTTTTTTTTCCATTTTCTTCTTCTTATATATAACGAATATGTATATAATATCACACGGTAAACACTATAATGTAACATATACAACAACAATTATATAATTCATATAAATTTATATAAAACACGTATAGAATTTACATATTGTCTTTTTTTTTCAAAGTCTTTAAGTTATGTACAGCAAACATGTATAGACTATCTTATTAAAACTATATATATACTACTAAAGTACTGCACAACAAAAGATAGTATAATCTATATAACTTTACATGCGTGTACTTTTAAAGTTAATATAAATCTTTTTTTTTGCTAGTTGTGTACAACTAGTAGCAGACTGTACAATATAAACTAACACATGCCTGTATAAATAATATGTATCTAAACTATTTAAAACAATATACCAGACGGCTGCTATATTATATCACAGCCTAAGTCATACTTCAATTAACAAATATATATACCAGCACCCCGTACATAAACAAATGTATCATATACAGTGATATTTATTTCTTCATTCCAAAATATTATCAACGTATTATATATATTCAATTAAAACAAAACGTATTACACACATATATATAGAGTTCGAACAATCAATAATCATAAATTAAAACAACCGAGTAAATAATATATATTATATATACATACGTATTCCATATATATTACAGTAACCAAACAAGTATAGCTACATATATTCTATTTCAGAAAGCAAATGAAACCAGTTTCTCAAAACAAAAATAGGCAGATGAAACCTCTTAATAATATATACCAAAAATATACAGATGGAACAAAACGTACGTTGGAAAATGTTTATGCAAGCACTGAAACTATATAACTTATACACTTTAATATATTGCAACAGGTAGATATATACATATTCAAAGAAGGGAAAAAAGAAATAATTACGAAGGAGAGGAGGCGGAGGGAGAAAAATGGCTATCGGCTGTGCTTGGAGATGAGGTGGCGAAGGGATTCGGTGGCCAGGGTGGAAGATGCGGCAGGCTTCTAACGTGGCTGTTGCCGTTCGCGGCGCGGTGGTGGTCTACTGGAGGGTGGTCGGGTTGGTTGCAGGGTGGGTGAACGCTTTGAGCATAGCAAAGGAACAAAATCAACTTTGTTAATAAGGAGGAGGGATAGTTCTAGTTCCAGGTTTACAGATTGGCTCTGCTTCAATTTTTTCATTTTCATTTTATTTAGAGAAAGGAGAATAGAGAAAAGAGAGTGCGGAAGAGAAAGGAACCCATCTATAATAAATTGAAATGTTGTGAATAGCAAAAGCCACGCTGTTAAATTCAAGAAGATGTAAATGCTAGTGGCTATTGGATTTCACGCTGGATAACAAAAAGTCTCAGAGCAGATTTGTAACCGGCTACCGATACGGTAGGCGTTACGCAAAATGCAATGTACAACGGAACTCCGAATTTGACAATCGAATATACCGTAGAGATCAGCACGAGGAGACGATCAAAACGGTATATAGAAATCAGTGGTACGATTGAATTATAAAAATTCGAATTTTTCTACTACGGAAAATGCAAGAAAAACACTGAAAAATAAGATCGACGGAGCCAAAGATGTCCGAATTTGGAAAAACGACAAACTGACATCTTGCTCAAAAGATGTTTTAGAATTTTTCTATGTAAAAATATTTAGGTTTCGGAAACATTTTATTTTCATTGCTTTTTAACTGATTAAATTGAAGTGAATTTACGCGCGAAATAAACTTTCGTATTTTCGGACGAAAATTTACCAGTTGCTATGTTTAACTAACCGCATTCCAAATATCAAATTTATATTTCAAAATTTTATCGTTTAAAATTTCACCAAATTTCAACTAATTACGTTATTAAAACAGTTGAAATTTACGGGTCGTTACACTCTCCCCCACTCAAAACTTTTCATCCCCGAAAAGGAACGAGGTAGGAGAATAGAAACAACCAGAAAGAAAACAGATTTGAAATACAAAATAAAAATTAGTTTAAACCATATAAATTCAAATTTAAATTAACTGATATTCAATAATTGATTTAATCCATTTGATTTCACTAAAATCAATCTCAACTATTTCTAAATTCATTATCTTATTATCCAATTATTTTAAATCTACAATTTATAAAACCATAAATTTTGAATAGTCTTTTATTATAATCATATTTTCTTCAACAATTTTCAATTCTTCTTTATTCCAAATTACTGTTAAATTTATTCTACTTAATATATCTTATTACATATTTTTAAACCATATAAATTAATTTAAACCATAAAAGTTTCGATTTAAATTAATTTATATTTACTAATTGCTTTTAAATTCAAGGTATTTTCATAAGTTGATCAAATTTCAATTTATTAATTCTTTCAAAACAAATTTATTAATTCTTTCAAAACAAATTTATTTCATTATTAACTGAGTTTACTTATTATCCTATCTAACTCTATTAACATCTTTATAATCAAAATTTAGTGTATAACATTTATTATAAACACTCAAATTTTTATTTAATTTTTTTCAGTTTATCTTATATACTATCCAATTACATATTCAACTTCTGAATGATTTAGGTAAGTTGTATTAGAATGCAGTTGAACAATATACAAAATTTTCCCAGTTCAATTATTCAAGTTTAAATATTTATTCCAAATTTTGGTTTTATATATAATTAAAATCACCTTTTACCCAAATTTTAAGAATTAAATTTCCGATTAGCTTCAAACAATTTAGAGATATATATAATATATTTATATCAAATCAAATTTTAAAATAAGATACCTATATATATGTGAATCAAAATATACTGAAGAAATTCAAATCAAAATATTTTCAAAACAAAACCGTAGCAAAGCTACAGAATGGTTTCTCCACTTCGAAACTCGAAAATGAATATCGATGATGCGGCCGCCATCACCGAAATTATTTTCCAGCGATAAAGAGAAGAGCACTGATTTCAACATTTTAAATTTTTTTTGAAAACGATTTCTATTCGAAAATACTTCCAATAATATATACTGTAAAATTTTAAAACCAAAGTTCGAAATCACCGGAAACTAAATTCTCAAATTTTTGAATTAAATTCATTTCAAATTCCAAATCAATTTATAAACCGTATTTATAAATTTAGTTAGAACAATAAATGATAATCAAATATTTATCATTTCAAACAAACAATTTAATTTACCTATTAAATTCCAGAAAATTTTACTTATATTTTCACAATATAATCAAACAAATTTATTTCATTTTCCAAATTTGAAAATAATATTGTGTCAGTTTGCTCTGTTCAAGTGTTTTGAAAATCCTATCGATTGCGTTGATCAGACGTATCGATCGGAAACCCAAATCAACATCAACAACTCAAACAACACAATATATAAAACATTTTAATATTAATTTACAAATACACTTCCTCGCTCGACTATGCAAGAATGAATTTTTCAAAATAAGGATAGGGATTCAAATTTGTTGACTCAAATCAAAGAGAATTTGATTCGAAGATAAGTTCGGACAGGAGATAAGATAATTATATTAACAGAATCGGGAGACGGATAAGCTTACTTAATTTACGGGCAACCTTAACCGGGTCGTCCGTAACTTCAAGAATAAAATCGATGCTGAATTCCGAGGTAAATCAACACTCGATCTCAAGAGATGAAATTCAGGTATAGTGGGGAATAGATAGCATCGTAAACCGAGGATACAGAAATCTCCGGTAAATCGATGTCTATTATAAAGGAGTCTTAATCCTTTAAGAATCATTCGAAGATTGGCGAGACCGCCTATCCATTATAGATATCATTCAAAATGGAGTTATGGGGTGCTCCAGAATTGAAAGAATATGAATAGTGAGGGACACGAATGAATTTTGGAACCAAGGAGAACGTTCCAAAATTCAAAGGAATTGAGTCAAAGGAAGAGATTGAAACTCGAATGAGAGTGATTCTGTAAATACATTTACCCTATATGTTAAGTTTTGCCTAGAGCTACCAAAGCTCTGATACCAACTGTAACGACCCGCCATTTTGGACCATTCGCATCCATTATAAGTGTATAGGTAGACACACATGTCGGAATTGAATTGCTCAAAATACCGCGTTGTTAATTTAAATTGGCAAAACTGAACATATACAGTAAATAAAATAATCACAGATCACAGACACAGAGTAATAAGTGCAGTAGAAATAAAAGAGATAGTAGTTCATGAAGCTACTATATGAATATATAAAATACATCAGAGTTTACAACAGAAGAGTAATACGATACAACAGATACAAATCAGAATACATCACTGGAATCATCGAATACTGAAAGCAGAATAGATGGCTGGATCTTCAAGCAAAGCTCCAACTTCAAAGGTGAGTCTCGAATACTGGTACACTCAGTCTGACCCGAGCGTAAAGCAAAATACAAAACACTCGAGTCAGGATTAACATTCTTATATTAATAAATCCAACTCAAGTGAAATAGCAATTGAAATACAAGTAACTCAAAGGATGTTTGGAATAACCATCCTTTAAGGATCCGTCAAACTATCTACTAGGTAGTAATATATGCTAAGTAGATAATGTCTATTAGTAAAAATAAGATATCAAAATAGCGTTAAGTCATGGCCCATTCCACCCTTAACACATTTTTATTCCCAAAAGCATATACAAGACCGTAGTTTCCCCAAAACCGGAAGTCACCAGAGGGCAATCCATATACTAAAGGTACAAATCAAAATCGTAGTGGTCGCGCATAAATGGAATACAAGTATGACAAGGCACATGAGGCAATACCCAAGGTAGTGATACTACCGTTCGCCTGATCCGGACTGGTGAGAACGCAACGCCGCAGCGCCCGCAACACCGTGAAACAACACTCCCAAAATCAAGGGTGCACCAATCGACAACAAGTAATAGTAGTTCGAAGAAGTGTGTCCACTTGAGGTAGCTAATCCTCCATTGGCCCGGCACAGCTCCTGTTTTAGTCATTTCCAATTTGACACAAGTGTCAAGGCTATCCATCATCGTTCTCTTTCTTCAGTCATCACGTACATCATTCCAACCACTTCATTCTGGATCATCACTCCGCGTATAGCTATTAAAGTGGTTTTCGGTTTAGATAGAGAGTATATCCATAACCGAATTCCGGTCTCTTTAATAACTTTCGTAATTATTTCACCGATTGGTCATTTAATATATTTCAAAAACCAAATAAAATTCAATTTCAATTTCAATTCGTAAACCAACATTTCATTTGTCTTTCTAAATCAATTTCCAATATTTACGTTTCAAAAACTTCCAAATTATCATTTCAAAATCTTATAATTCAATTTCAATTTCTATTTAAAACAATTCAAATATTGACTCAAGTACGTATATAAGTTTCATTCCGAAATCATTTAAATTTATTTAATTTAACATTCAAATCAATTAAAATTCATTTATCGATTTCATTCAATATTCACTAAGTAAATTTTCCATTCAAAACAATTTCTATTAAATTTCCAATTCATTAAACCCATTATTTAAATTCAACTTCATTATATCAAAACTTACAAATTTGATTAAATTAAATTCATCAAATCATTTTTTTAAATTTCAAGTCTTACATTAATTTCAATAAACCACATTTTATTTCTTGTTAAAGAAATTCAATTTCACTTATTAACTTACTTAAATAATTTTCCAAGAACTTAATTAGTAAAGAAACTCAATTTCAATTATTTCGAAGTAAAATCCACTTATTCAAAAGTTCAATTTTTCTTATTAAAGAATTTCAATTCAATTTAATCATTTAATAATTCATTATTAAATAATTCAAAACTTAATTATTAAATAATTTCAAAGTTTAATAATTTCAAACTTAATTAAAATTTCAAAATTAATTATTAAATCATTTCAAAGTTTAATAATTTCAAACTTAATTATAATTTCAAAATTAATTATTAAATCATTTCAACTTAATTCAATCATTTCTCAAATTAAACAACATTCTTTCATCAATTACATTGTTAATATTTTATTTCAGATTATTAAATATTAACATTTTCCTTTCATTAAAATTAAAATTTCAACTTCATTTCAAAACCATATTATTTATTCAAATAAAATCTTCGTTTTATTTTTAAATCAAATTATTGACCAATCGGGTTTTATTTAATTTCCTATCCTAAGTCAAAGTTCAATTTGGGTATTTATCATTTCAACCCGATTCCAATTCAATTCAAAATCAAAGCATAAAGGGAACTTGCAGTGTGATAACTAGGATGGTGTCAAAGTAAATAAACAAGCAATAACAATCAAACAAAACAATCCAATAATCAATTCAAATAATCCTGAAATAACCGTATTAATTCGCATTGTTATTTGTACGAATTAATATAATTATTTCTAGAATCTACACTATCATTTCCTGTAGATTAAAGATTATTACATTACGGTTTTTCACTTGTCATCTATTACAATTTCATCCATCATCAATTTAAACAATCTACATTCAGTGGTTCAAAGTATAATTAAACAAATCCTACGTGTCAATAAATTCAACAGTTAAAGGGGTCGTATTATACAAATGTCAGTTAATCAAATTTAACATTTAATTATCCTATATCAAGTTCAATTTCATACTGTTTATCATTTTAAAATTAACAATTTAACATCCAATATAAATATTAACAATCAATCAATTATCAGCCAAACTGTATTATCATCGCATAAATAATTAACAGATAATGGTGTCAGATGTCACAGGTGAACTGATACAGGCAATAGCATATATAACAGTGTAATTAACTAATAGCAGCATATTTCAATTGTCGTTTCAATTGAAATCAAATTTAATAAATAAAAGAACGTTAATCGTGAGTGAGTGCTCACCTTTCGAGGTTAGAGATGAAGGAGAATGAGAAGAGTTACAGATCCAAGCACAAATTTCAAAGCAAAGTAAGATTGGCACGAAATCGGACGAACAAAGCTGATAAACAGATATCGATGACAACAAATCAGATCAGTTTTGATATAAACCAAAAACGTATATATAGAATATTTGTTATTTCATAAAATAAATATTTTAAATCCAAAACAAAATAAAACAAAATAAAATACATACTTAAAACCAATTCACAAATGTAGACGCCATAACGTAAAATTTATATAACATGCAATATAAGGCTTATAAAACTAGTACACGCAACCCATAGCATATACAAACTTAGTTTTTTTTTTCCATTTTCTTCTTCTTATATATAACGAATATGTATATAATATCACACGGTAAACACTATAATGTAACATATACAACAACAATTATATAATTCATATAAATTTATATAAAACACGTATAGAATTTACATATTGTCTTTTTTTTTTTCAAAGTCTTTAAGTTATGTACAGCAAACATGTATAGACTATCTTATTAAAACTATATATATACTACTAAAGTACTGCACAACAAAAGCTAGTATAATCTATATAACTTTACATGCGTGTACTTTTAAAGTTAATATAAATCTTTTTTTTTTGCTAGTTGTGTACAACTAGTAGCAGACTGTACAATATAAACTAACACATGCCTGTATAAATAATATGTATCTAAACTATTTAAAACAATATACCAGACGGCTGCTATATTATATCACAGCCTAAGTCATACTTCAATTAACAAATATATATACCAGCACCCCGTACATAAACAAATGTATCATATACAGTGATATTTATTTCTTCATTCCAAAATATTATCAATGTATTATATATATTCAATTAAAACAAAACGTATTACACACATATACATAGAGTTCAAACAATCAATAATCATAAATTAAAACAACCGAGTAAATAATATATATTATATATACATACGTATTCCATATATATTACAGTAACCAAACAAGTATAGCTACATATATTCTATTTTAGAAAGCAAATGAAACCAGTTTCTCAAAACAAAAATAGGCAGATGAAACCTCTTAATAATATATACCAAAAATATACAGATGCAGACAGAACAAAACGTACGTTGGAATATGTTTATGCAAGCACTGAAACTATATAACTTATACACTTTAATATATTGCAACAGGTAGATATATACATATTCAAAGAAGGGAAAAAAGAAATAATTACGAAGGAGAGGAGGCGGAGGGAGAAAAATGGCTATCGGCTGTGCTTGGAGATGAGGTGGCGAAGGGATTCGGTGGCCAGGGTGGAAGATGCGGCAGGCTTCTAACGTGGCTGTTGCCGTTCGCGGCGCGGTGGTGGTCTGCTGGAGGGTGGTCGGGTTGGTTGCAGGGTGGGTGAACGCTTTGAGCATAGCAAAGGAACAAAATCAACTTTGTTAATAAGGAGGAGGGATAGTTCTAGTTCCAGGTTTATAGATTGGCTCTGCTTCAATTTTTTCATTTTCATTTTATTTAGAGAAAGGAGAATAGAGAAAAGAGAGTGCGGAAGAGAAAGGAACCCATCTATAATAAATTGAAATGTTGTGAATAGCAAAAGCCACGCTGTTAAATTCAAGAAGATATAAATGCTAGTGGCTATTGGATTTCACGCTGGATAACAAAAAGTCTCAGAGCAGATTTGTAACCGGCTACCGATACGGTAGGCGTTACGCAAAATGCAACGTACAACGGAACTCCGAATTTGACAATCGAATATACCGTAGAGATCAGCACGACGAGACGATCAAAACGGTATATAGAAATCAGTGGTACGATTGAATTATAAAAATTCGAATTTTTCTACTACGGAAAATGCAAGAAAAACACTGAAAAATAAGATCGACGGAGCCAAAGATGTCCGAATTTGGAAAAACGACAAACTGACATCTTGCTCAAAAGATGTTTTAGAATTTTTCTATGTAAAAATATTTAGGTTTCGGAAACATTTTATTTTCATTGCTTTTTAACTGATTAAATTGAAGTGAATTTACGCGCGAAATAAACTTCCGTATTTTCGGACGAAAATTTACCAGTTGCTATGTTTAACTAACCGCATTCCAAATATCAAATTTATATTTCAAAATTTTATCGTTTAAAATTTCACCAAATTTCAACTAATTACGTTATTAAAATAGTTGAAATTTACGGGTCGTTACACAAAATAAGGTCCAAAATTCAACAGTCTCAGAATTCATCCAAACTAGTTCCATAATATCCGGAATTTTGATACGATCCCAATGGAGAAAACCACGCATGAATCCGAGCTCGTATGTAAAAGTTATGATAGTTAGAACATATGAAATTCAAACGTGTTCTTATTAATTTCCTTTCATATCATTTACTGTTCATACAATCATATTTTATTAGTTTGCATTCATTGCTTACATAAGTTATTTTCATTTCAATTATTTAGATTATTCATTATTATGTAAGTTTCTTTACAATCTAGTTCACCATTAATAGATTTTTTTTTTCACATTCATTTCTTTCATATATAATATTATCGAACATTTAATCTATTTCTGAATCATTTCACATTTTCTAAAGTCATAATCATTCAGTTAATATAGTATTCACTTTAATTACAAATGGCTTCAACATTAACTTAATTTTATAATCATTTACTTACTGTATTCATCTTTTCTATTACAATTTATTTGTAGCACTTCAAATTTTTAACTTAAGTTCATAACCTTTTATAACATAACAATTCTTATTTATTGAAATAATTCTATCGAACACTTTTATTACTTTAAGTTTTACTTTTATAATGTCCTATTACATATTTCTATTGACATTTCAACTTTTAACATTATAGTAAGTTATATATGTCTTTTAGGATGCAATAAAATGTTACACAAGTTCCTCTTTTTTATTTAGTTAACAAAATGTTCAATAGTTACCATTTCTTATTTTCATTTCCTTTTTATTTACAGTTTACAAAATTTCAATTTCTTATATTTTCATTTATTACTTAGCATCTAGTTTCTAATTGCACATCTTAGAAGTTACTAATTATTAAATGGTTAAGGTTTCATTCATTATAATAATTGAAAATTACTAATTATCAGAAAATTTTAGGAATTAAACTCCGGATTTCTTTTCAAATCAAATTTATATGCATATCTTTTATATATGACAAATTGTACTTAGAAAATAAAATTTAAAATAGTTTATCAAAATAAATGCGCTATAAGCTACTACAGGGGACTTTCCACTTTGAAGCTCGAAAATGAACGTCGATGATGCGTGCACTCATCACCGAAATTATTTTCCAACGACAGAGATGGGAGTACAGAACTTATTTTCTTTAAAATTTCCTTTAAAACATTTTTCTTTTTTCAAATCATATGGAAATATTTTTATCCAAAAATTCCTCCAAATAATACTAATATTATATTCCAAAATCTTTCGAAAGAATTTTTTTTCAAAAATTCCAGAACTTAAGTTCTCAAATTTTCGATTTACATTCATTTTATTTGTAAATTCTATTTTACAATTCAATATTTATAAAATTTCACCAATTAACAGAAAACATATTACATCCAATTATATAAATTTATAAATAATATTCTTTTATATACAAAATATAATACTACGCAAAATTATTTCATTTACCTATATTTCAAAACAATATTGTGTCGATTTGCCCTATTCTGTGTTTGGAAATCCCTATCGATGTCATAGCGTCCTATGTACCGACCAAAATTTATAAATACTAAACAGAACAAATTAACACAATACAAAACCTTTTATAACACTAACAAATACGCTCTCTCATATATATACACTTAGCGACTCATTCTAGGGTATTACTACCCTATTCTATATGAGTCAGACCCCACAAAGCTAAGGTTATCGCTAAACCAAAGCTCTGATACCAAATGTAATGACCCACCTTTTTGGACAGTTTAAATCGACGATAGACCACACACGTCAAATTCAGACCATTCAAAACGGAGGATTGTTATGGGGTAAATAAGAAAAAGCAGAGAAAGAAAGAAAAACAAACATAGAATCTCACAGCGGAATGACAAAATATAATAATCAAATAAACAGTTTATGAAGCTGTTTTACAAATAACATTCGATTAAACTTTTACAACACAGAATCAGAGTTACATACAACAGAAATAAATAACAATGCAGCGGAATAACATGATGCGGTAGAATAAATATCATTATAATAACAGTACTAAATCTTCGTCTTCGTCCTCCAAAAGCAGTCTTCGATACACTCTAAAACAGTAGTAGCTGCTATGCGTTTCCACCAGCCCGGTTCTGCAAAACGGTAGAGTTCTACCCTGGCATTGCCTTGAGTGCCATGTTCACATGCCCTATCGCGCCTTCTACGAGTTTGGTTTGTACCATACCTATGGAGCACCCTCTGAGTAAACCTCACGGAGGAGCTTACGGTACTGTATAGACTATGGGAATATATGAAATGTGTTAAGGGGGATATGGGTAACGCCTTAACACTATTTTAATACTTTACTTTACCGTAGACACTATTATAATAGCGTATTGTACTATGTATGTATATGGTTTAACGGATCCTTAGGAGATGGAAATCCTAACATCTCTTAAGTTATTACACTCACATTAGACACTCGATAGGAGATGTCAAAACCCGTAAACATCTCTGACGCCGTTACACTCATATTTATTTACTGTTGATTTAACTTACATAAGATCTTTTAGTTCCGACTCGAGTGTTTTGTCTTTTCAATTTTTTCGGGTTAGTATGAGTTTTACAGTTTATCGAAGACTGCTTTTGGAGGATGAAGAAAAAGATTTAGTACTATTTCTATTTATTATATTCATACCACTGCATCATGTTGTTTTGCTGCTTTACTTATTTTTTACTGCTGTATGCACTCTGATTCTGTATTGTAAAAGTGTAATCAAATGTTATTTGTAAAACAGCTTCATGAACTATTTATTTGATTATTATATTTTGTCATTCCGCTGTGAGATTCTACGTTTTGTTTACTTCTTTCTCTGCTTTTTCTTATTTACCCCATAACAATCCACCCTTTTTAATGGTTTGAGTCTAACGTGTGTGGTTTATCGTCGATTTAAACCGTCCAAAAAGGCAGGTCGTCACACAGTGATAAAGATGCTTTGTTTACTAGTGAATTTTGGAAAAGTCTACAGGATGTGTTAGGTACCAAGCTCGAGATAAGTACTGCATATCACCCTCAGACGAATGGGCAGACAGAGAGAGTCAATAAGGTACTCGAGGATTTATGGAGGGCTTGTGTGCTAGATTTTGGTGGATCTTGGGAAGATCACCTACACTTAGTTAAGTTTTCCTATAATAACAGTTATCAAATTAGTATAGGAATGACAACTTTTGAAGCTTTGTATGGAAGGCTATGCAAATCATCAGCATGTTGGTCGAAAACTGGAGACAAATTAGTTTTGGATCCAGATCTGGTTAGCGAGGCGATAGAGAAGATTTAGTTGATCCAAGAAAGGATGAAGGAAGCTCAGTCTAGATAGAAGAGTTACGTAGATAAAAGGCGTAAAGATCTAGAATTCTCAGTTGGAGATAGAGTTTTCATTCTGGTATCACCAATGAAAGGTGTGGTACGATTCAGAAAGTCAGGGAAACTGGCACCGAGATATGTTGGTCCATTCCCAATTATAGAGAGGATCGAGAAGCTCGCATATAGAGTAGAGTTGCCGAGCTGTATTGCAGGTGTCCATAATGTGTTTCATGTATCTCATCTTCATAAGTATGTGCATGATCCAGAGACTACTATTCCTCCGACAGAGTTGGAAAATTTGATAGTATAACCAAATTTGACTTTTGTTAGACAACCGGTTCGAGTTGTGGCGAGAGATGAGAAGAGATTAAGCAACAAGACAGTCAAGTTGGTGAAAGTACAGTGGAGCGACAACGAGAAGGATTGTACTTGGAAGACAGAAGACATGATTATAGGTACTTATCTTGATCTGTTGTGAGGGTATGTTCTATATTTTCTTTATATAGACTATTGCTAGTCAGGTAGGCTATTATGGTAGTTAGGAGATGTTATAGATGATTGCTATGCTTAGTACTGAATTTCGAGGAAGAAATTCTTTAAGGAGGGGAGCCATGTGACGACCGCCCATGACCCCTGCACCGAATCTAGAGAAAGTGCGCTGTAAAGTGTGCCAGGCGACCATGGACTATTGTCAGGGTAAATTAAAACAACAGAATCTATCGTATTACTCACAGCGCATGGACAAAATACAATAGAACATATGTATAGTGAAGCTTTACAGAATAAAATGCCATCATATAAAACTCCATAATAGTTGAATACAAACATCCAAATAGTCAATACATCAAGCCTCACTACATATCTCTCAGAGAATACAAAACAGCGGAACGTCCAGTACATATAAGAAGATAATATGCAACCCTCTAGCTCGTCTTCGATATCAACATCGTGAGAAGAGAACAGCACCTGTCACCTGCTACCTAGTCTGCCCGTCCCAAAATGGACGAACAGCCCAAGGCAATAAGAATTAGAAACATAAAGCCTTGAGTCAGACAACAGTCTTAGTGAGCAGTAAATTAACTAACAACATACCAAAAGAGCATAAAGGAAAAGAAATAGGAATACAACCCTCCCACTCCACCTCTTTCTACAGTGATAACCCCCAGACACACACTAAGCAGAAGCAACATAGCAGAGCATACAATTTAAAGTAAAGTAATAATCATTCGAGTCAAGGGCGATGTTTTCCAAGTACCAAGGCCTAAATCAGATAAGCACCCAGAAAATACCGCTCTTGAGTCCGAATGACGATACAACCAAACATCCATGACTCTGGCTATCACTGTTATCACTGCTTCGATATCACCGTTAATTGAATGACCGGCACATTCTTTCAGCCGTCAGTCAAGGGCTAATGGAAACCCCGGTTCTAGACAGTACTCCGCACGTCGTCGTAGCCCGTGCTAAGGATTTTCGCAACTACACAGGGTACTCGACCATCAATTCATTGTCGTTGGGATTTTCGCAACTGCCCAAACGTACCCTTGCTTTGAGTCTGCTAGAACCTTCAACAACGATGCTATCCAAGCCTCCTAGTCATCCTCCTCGACGACTATTTCCATACTAGCTCAAGCGCCTCTCAAGCATCCATTACCCTTAACTCGAATCATATCACCGAGTTACCAACGTGCTTGGAATGATCCCATTTGGATTAGACCAAGTCTTCATCACATGATGCTTCGCTTCATCACATCCTCGCAAAGCCTCATCTCAACATTACATCATCAAATCTATGCATAAGAGCTTCATCATCCCGCTACATATGCCACGAGCAGCTTTCCCAATTCAAGAGCCTTTCCCTTAGCTTCTGAATCATCTTCGATCTAAATCTAATCATCAATCATCTAGTCCATAACAATCAATCAAATCAAACATCAATCCAAGCAATCAAGCATTCAGATATGATCTAAGTAGACAATTATAACAATAATGACATTTTCGTAATTAAAGAGTTAAAAGTCCAATAAGCATGAAAACATGAATTATATCTCTACAAACTTGATGAATGAACTTGCATAGGTTAACATATGATAAAATGGATGTAACATCATCATGAACAATGGATCTATATGGATCTACACTTAGGATGAAGAAAATGCATGGAAATCACTATTTTAACACCAAATCGAGCCAACAATCCGATATACTCCTTTGGATCCGTGTGAGAGATAATCACCACTCACCAAATCACCTAAACAACCTTAAATCAACACGCTTCAGATCTGGACAGCGAAGGATCAAGCTTGATCTATCACGAATCCGCTTCAAACGAAGAAATCTCACTTCAAAGGATGAAGATCTTCAATCTAAGCTCTTGAATCTTCAATTTGATCTTCAACTTGGATGGATGGAAGCACTAGATTAGAGTGGAGAAAAGAAGTGAAGAAGTGTAGAAGTCGAGCTCTCAAAATGGCA
Source organism: Allium fistulosum (assembly GCA_030737815.1). NCBI lineage: Eukaryota > Viridiplantae > Streptophyta > Magnoliopsida > Asparagales > Amaryllidaceae > Allium > Allium fistulosum. The sequence goes on along the minus strand of CM060904.1, from coordinate 409,034,603 downwards.
GCACTTCGTTGCCTCGAAATCCGGATCCCAAAAATGAAGCCAACCCCCTTCTATTTATAGGCAGAAAATCCTTAGGTCGCTCGGAGTTAGGTCGTCCACGACCTACGACCTAAAACCAACCGACCTAACACATGGCCAAACCCAGCGACTTACCAATGCGCACGACCTAACAGACAACTGAAGCTTAGCGCACATACGACTCAACTTCTAGGTCGCTTTCAACCTAACACCCAGCGACTTATCGCACGCGCGACCTAACAACTTACGCGCTTAGCGACCTAACAGAGCTCTCCATCCTACGACCTAACGATGTTACGACCTAACACTTAACAAAACCCAGCGACTTACCAGTGTTACGACCTAACACTTAGACCCACGCGACCTAACACTTAAACTATCCCAGCGACCTAACAACTCTCGCGACCTACCAACCCATACGACCTAACAACTTATACGACCCAACTCCTTAGGTCGCCTAACGACCTAACACTAGGTCGCAACATACTGGGTTGTTAACTCGCTAACCCTTAGGTCGCGTACTACTATAGGTCGCTCCCTGCTTATCCCCTAGCTTCCTTAGGTCGCTGCCCCTATAAGTCGTTTACGACTTACCACTTACGACTTACCACTTAACTTCCCTAAGTCGTATACTCCTTAAGTCGCCTAACTCTTAGGTCGCTAACACGCTAACCTTCTTAGGTCGCTAACCTATAGGTCGCTCCAAGATACTAAGTCGCTAACCCGGTAACCATTAGGTCGCTAACTCACCCTGCCGACCTAACACTTAACTCCCAAACTTAGGTCGCTCTACCTCTTAGGTCGTCTACGACCTAAACTTTCAACGTTCCAACTCTAAGTCGGTCACGACTTATCACTTAGGTGCGACTCAAGACAGTGCGACCTACCACTTAATCTGGCTACGACCTAACTCTTAACTCGCCTATCCCCTTAGGTCGCAGACCTTCTCTAAGTCGCTCACGACTTATCTCCTAAGTCGCCAACAACATTTAACTAACCTCTAGGTCGCGTACGACCTAGGACTTAGGCAAATTTCAACCAAAATATGAAACAACTAGAAAATGCTAAAAATCCCAGATTTTGACAAACTTCTCGATCCGTAAAATACGGGTCGTTACATTCTCTCCCCCTTAGGAATTTCGCCCCCAAAATTCCACACAATCAAAGCAATCAAAACTATTCTGCACGCCTATCATCCATAGCAATCAAAAAACCATGCATCCAATTCTAGCTTAGCACGCAGAATTCTAAAACTAGAACAAGTTACAATATTGCGAGATGACACGACACCTTAGGGCCATACCTTGAAGAGTTCAGGATGAGCTGCCTTCATCCTCTCTTCCACCTCCCACGTACAGTCGTTATCATCATCGCTCCATTGTACCTTGAGCAACTTAACTACCTTCCTCCTAAGCTATTTCGTGTCAGTTTCAACAACACGAAGCGGCTTACGAGGTCTTCTATCAACTGGATCAACTTCGAAGTCTTCACAGCTATCAGCAGAAACCACTGTATTCGAGTCGTGCACATACTTCCGTAGATATGATACATGAAAAACATTGTGCATACTCGACATCTTCTCCGGTAATTCCAATCTATAAGCGAGCTTTCCAATTCGCTCGGTAATCGGGAATGGTCCAACAAATCTCGGAGTCAATTTTCCTTTCTTCCCGAATCGAATAACATTCTTCAGTGGAGAAATCTTCACAAAAACCATATCTCCTACGTCGAATTCCAAATCCTTTCGACGCTTATCAGCATAACTCTTCTGACGGTCTTGGGCTGCCTTCATTCGTTGCCGAATGATCTCTATACAATCTGAAGTCTGCCGAATCATCTCTGGCCCAAGTATCAGCTTTTCTCCAGTTTCCAACCAACATGTCGGAGAGTTACACGGTCTTCCATACAATGCCTCATACGGTGCCATACCAATGCTTGACTGGTAACTGTTGTTGTACGCAAACTCCACCAAATGAAGGTGATCTTCCCATGATCCTCCGAAGTCCAAAACACATGCTCTAAGAAGATCTTCCAAAACTCGGTTGACTCTCTCGGTCTGACCATCTGTTTGAGGGTGATAAGCTGTACTCAAACACAACTCGGTTCCCAAAACTTCCTGGAAGCTCTTCCAAAATCCACTAGTGAACAATGGGTCTCGATCGCTCACTATACTCTTCGGAATACCATGGAATCAACCTATCCACTTAACATACAACTCCGCCAACTTTGATGCAGTCCTAGTCGATCGAACAGGAATGAACCTCGCACTCTTGGTCAGACGATCAACGATGACCCAAATTCCTTCATTTCCCGTTCTGGTTCTAGGCAATCCATCAATAAAATCCATCGACACTTGTTCCCACTTCCATGTAGGAACTTCTAATGGCTGTAGTAATCCACTTGGCTTTTTCTGTTCAGCTTTAACCAACTGGCAGTTCATACACTTGGAAATAAAATTTCCAACATCCTTCTTCATACCTTCCCAATAGTAGGTTCTCTTCATATCCCGATACATCTTATTCCCACCTGGATGAATTGTCAACTTCGAGTGATGACCTTCCTTCAGAACTTCATTCCTCAATTCATCTATATCGGGAACAACTAGTTGTCCTTGCTTCCGAATCCAACCATCTCGATCGACCTCGAATCCCTTATCCTTTTCTGGATCCAATCCAGATTCCAAATCACGGATAATCCTGACAAGCTTATCGTCTCGTTTTTGGCTCTCGCCAATCCTTTCCACAAGAGAAGGTCTTATCGATAAGTTTGCCAACATCTCAGGTTCTAATTCACATCTAGGCCTGAAGTCAAATCCAGCTAAATACTCGAGATTCTTCCATTCTGAAAACATGGCTCCCAATCCTGCATGTCTTCGACTTAACGCATCTGCCACTGCGTTACCTTTTCCCGGAGTATAAGCTATACCAAAATCATATGATGCTAAAAACTCTAGCCAACGTTGCTGCCGAAGATTCAAATCCTTTTGGGAGAAAAGATACTTCAACGACTTATGATACGTAAACAACTCGAATCGAACTCCCAATAGATAATGTCTCCACATCTTCAGAGCAAAAACAATCGCCGCTAACTCCAAATCATGAGTCGGGTAATTTCTTTCATGCGGCTTCAGTTGTCGACTTGCATACGCAACAACTTTATCCCTCTGCATCAGCACTGCTCCAAGTCCAGTACCACATGCGTCGGTGTAAACCACCATCTCATCATTCCAACTTGGAATAGTCAAAACAGGAGCACTCGTCAATCTCTCTTTCAGGATTCCGAAAGCTTGCTCACACTTAGCATCCCAACTGAACACTTGGTTCTTTTTCGTCAATCCTGTTAACGGTGCAACTACCTTGGAGAAGTCTTTGATAAACCGTCGATAATATCCTGCTAATCCAAGAAAACTTCTCACATCAGATGCATTCTTAGGTCTAACCCAATCCTGGATTGCTGCCACCTTAGCGGGATCAACCACTATCCCATTTCCAGAAATCACATGGCCTAAGAACCTCACTTCACTCTTCCAGAAGTGACACTTCGAAAACTTAGCCTTCAGCTGATGTTTTCGCAAGATTTCCAAAACAATACGCAAGTGAGTCTTGTGCTCTTCTTCCATTCTGGAATAAATCAGAATATCATCCACGAACACAAGTACAAACTTGTTCAACTGATCTCTGAACACTCTATTCATAAGATCTACAAAATATGCTGGCGCGTTAGTCAATCCAAACGGCATTACCAGCCACTCAAAGAAACCAGATGGTGTCCGAAAAGCAGTCTTCGGCACACTATCCTTAGCCACTCTCAACTGGTGAAATCCCGTTGCCAAATCCATCTGAGAAAACACCTTAGCTTTGTGTAGCTGATCAAACAAGTCATCTATTCTCGGCAATGGATACTTGTTCTTCTTAGTCACCTTATTCAGCTCACGATAATCGACGCACAATCTCAACGATCCATCTGCCTTGGTTGCAAACACAACTGGTGCACCCCACTCGGACACACTATGCCGAATGAATCCTTTCTGTAAAAGGTCATCAACTTGCACCTTCAACTCATGCTGTTCCCTAGGCGCCATCCGCCTAAGAGGCATCACAACAGGTCTGGCTCCTTCAACTAGATCTATACGAAACTCGATCTCTCTATGCAGCGGCAACCCTTTGACTTCGTCAAAGACATCCTCGAATCCATTAGCGATTGGCACCGATGACAGTCCATCCCGTGGAACAACCAGCGAATACATGAAGCTCATGAAGACGCCTTCTTCATGCTTACATCGTATCACAACCTTTCGCCCCTCCACATTCTCGACTGTCACTTCCAACCTCTCGCAATCAACCTTTGCCGCATACCTCCTAAGCCAGTCCATACCCAAAATAATTCCGAACCCCGCAAAGTTCAGAACAAAGCAATCACAAACAAAAGAGCAACCATGACTCGATACAACTAGACCACGGCATAACATACACAAACAAGACGAACCCCCAACTGGATTAGTCACAACCAATGGCCTATCAACAATATCCGGTTCCAAACCTAACCGGCCTACGAGTTCATTACAAACAAACGAATGCGACGCTCCAGTATCAAACAGAACTCTAACTGGAACACCACATAGGAAAAGAGTACCTTGAACCACCACACTCTTTCCTTTCTCTTCAGCGGTAGGAGCATTCGAAGACGACGGAACAGCTCCCAAAGCATAAGCCTGCACAATCTGCTTGTCCCTTCTCGGTTCTGGACAATCCTTCCTGAAATGCCCCGGCTTGTCACAGTTGTGGCACTTCGCCGGCGCTTTCGGATTCTTGCAATCCCTGGAGAGATGGCCTTTCTGCTGACAGTTGTAGCAAGTCACCTCGCCTTTCGGCTTCTTCTGGCCATTCTTACCCTTCTGCTGCTGCTGCTTCCTCTTCTTGTTTCCACCCTGCTGGGGTTTAGACTCTTCCCTGGTAACAGCAACAACAGATCTTTCCTTAGGAAACAAACTCTCATGCCTAAGAGCTTTCTCCACAAGCTTCTCAAATGAATCGTCCAAATGATCCACCAACTGTCTCCCAAGATAACTGTCCAAGCTTGTCACAAACTTCTCATTCTTCTGATATGCAGACTCAATATATGACCGGGCATATTTGGACAAAGCCTCAAACTCAGAAACATACTCAAGAACAGATCTTCCACCCTGCTTGAGCTCCACAAACTTCTTGAACAGAACAGACTTCTGAGCTGTAGAAATGAACTTAGCTTCAAATCTGACTTGGAATTGCTCCCAAGTAATCTCTTCCTCCGCAGTATTGATGGTAATAGAGTTCCACCAATCAGAGGCTCTCCCTTGAAGCTGCCTTGATGCCAACTTCCTCTTAGTTGCATCATCAATTCCCAAATCACCAAAGATCCTTCTACAAGCATCTATCCACCTCTGGACCTCAATAGTTGATTCTGTTCCCAAGAAAACCTTCCCTCCAAGAGCAGTATAGTCCTTGCACAACTTAGCAAAATCCACTGGTTTCGGAGTCTGAACTTGAACTCCAACATCTACTGCTGCCCCTGGAACTGGTACCCTTCTCATGATCGAAGTCATCATAGCTTCGAACATGGCTGCATAATCAGCAGTCCCCTCAGTAGCACGGCCTTCCCTAGCAGCTGGTCTCCCTCTTCGACTCATTCTCAATATCTATAAAAAGGAATGATTAGAACATCTAGAGAAACAACTGCATAAAAGACTCAAACTCTACTAAGCTACTATATTATATATAGTATTCATCCATCAAAATACAATTATGTCTCTCATACGTAGTTACTTCAGCGAGCGTTGGGTAAAATCGATTAACCAATGCTCTGATACCAAATGTGACGACCGCCCATGACCCCTGCACCAAATCTAGAGAAAGTGCGCTGTAAAGTGTGCCAGGCGACCATGGACGATTATCAGGGTAAATTAAAATAACAGAATCTATCGTATTACTCACAGCGCATGGACAAAATACAATAGAACATATGTATAGTGAAGCTTTACAGAATAAAATGCCATCATATAAAACTCCATAATAGTTGAATACAAACATCCAAATAGTCAATACATCAAGCCTCACTACATATCTCTCAGAGAATACAAAACAGCGGAACGTCCAGTACATATAAGAAGATAATATGCAACCCTCTAGCTCGTCTTCGATATCAACATCGTGAGAAGAGAACAGCACCTGTCACCTGCTACCTAGTCTGCCCGTCCCAAAATGGACGAACAGCCCAAGGCAATAAGAATTAGAAACATAAAGCCTTGAGTCAGACAACAGTCTTAGTGAGCAGTAAATTAACTAACAACATACCAAAAGAGCATAAAGGAAAAGGAATAGGAATACAACCCTCCCACTCCACCTCTTTCTACAGTGATAACCCCCAGACACACACTAAGCAGAAGCAACATAGCAGAGCATACAATTTAAAGTAAAGTAATAATCATTCGAGTCAAGGGCGATGTTTTCCAAGTACCAAGGCCTAAATCAGATAAGCACCCAGAAAATACCGCTCTTGAGTCCGAATGACGATACAACCAAACATCCATGACTCTGGCTATCACTGTTATCACTGCTTCGATATCACCGTTAATTGAATGACCGGCACATTCTTTCAGCCGTCAGTCAAGGGCTAATGGAAACCCCGGTTCTAGACAGTACTCCGCACGTCGTCGTAGCCCGTGCTAAGGATTTTCGCAACTACACAGGGTACTCGACCATCAATTCATTGTCGTTGGGATTTTCGCAACTGCCCAAACGTACCCTTGCTTTGAGTCTGCTAGAACCTTCAACAACGATGCTATCCAAGCCTCCTAGTCATCCTCCTCGACGACTATTTCCATACTAGCTCAAGCGCCTCTCAAGCATCCATTACCCTTAACTCGAATCATATCACCGAGTTACCAACGTGCTTGGAATGATCCCATTTGGATTAGACCAAGTCTTCATCACATGATGCTTCGCTTCATCACATCCTCGCAAAGCCTCATCTCAACATTACATCATCAAATCTATGCATAAGAGCTTCATCATCCCGCTACATATGCCACGAGCAGCTTTCCCAATTCAAGAGCCTTTCCCTTAGCTTCTGAATCATCTTCGATCTAAATCTAATCATCAATCATCTAGTCCATAACAATCAATCAAATCAAACATCAATCCAAGCAATCAAGCATTCAGATATGATCTAAGTAGACAATTATAACAATAATGACATTTTCGTAATTAAAGAGTTAAAAGTCCAATAAGCATGAAAACATGAATTATATCTCTACAAACTTGATGAATGAACTTGCATAGGTTAACATATGATAAAATGGATGTAACATCATCATGAACAATGGATCTATATGGATCTACACTTAGGATGAAGAAAATGCATGGAAATCACTATTTTAACACCAAATCGAGCCAACAATCCGATATACTCCTTTGGATCCGTGTGAGAGATAATCACCACTCACCAAATCACCTAAACAACCTTAAATCAACACGCTTCAGATCTGGACAGCGAAGGATCAAGCTTGATCTATCACGAATCCGCTTCAAACGAAGAAATCTCACTTCAAAGGATGAAGATCTTCAATCTAAGCTCTTGAATCTTCAATTTGATCTTCAACTTGGATGGATGGAAGCACTAGATTAGAGTGGAGAAAAGAAGTGAAGAAGTGTAGAAGTCGAGCTCTCAAAATGGCAGCACTTCGTTGCCTCGAAATCCGGATCCCAAAAATGAAGCCAACCCCCTTCTATTTATAGGCAGAAAATCCTTAGGTCGCTCGGAGTTAGGTCGTCCACGACCTACGACCTAAAACCAACCGACCTAACACATGGCCAAACCCAGCGACTTACCAATGCGCACGACCTAACAGACAACTGAAGCTTAGCGCACATACGACTCAACTTCTAGGTCGCTTTCAACCTAACACCCAGCGACTTATCGCACGCGCGACCTAACAACTTACGCGCTTAGCGACCTAACAGAGCTCTCCATCCTACGACCTAACGATGTTACGACCTAACACTTAACAAAACCCAGCGACTTACCAGTGTTACGACCTAACACTTAGACCCATGCGACCTAACACTTAAACTATCCTAGCGACCTAACAACTCTCGCGACCTACTAACCCATACGACCTAACAACTTATACGACCCAACTCCTTAGGTCGCCTAACGACCTAACACTAGGTCGCAACATACTGGGTTGTTAACTCGCTAACCCTTAGGTCGCGTACTACTATAGGTCGCTCCCTGCTTATCCCCTAGCTTCCTTAGGTCGCTGCCCCTATAAGTCGTTTACGACTTACCACTTACGACTTACCACTTAACTTCCCTAAGTCGTATACTCCTTAAGTCGCCTAACTCTTAGGTCGCTAACACGCTAACCTTCTTAGGTCGCTAACCTATAGGTCGCTCCAAGATACTAAGTCGCTAACCCGGTAACCATTAGGTCGCTAACTCACCCTGCCGACCTAACACTTAACTCCCAAACTTAGGTCGCTCTACCTCTTAGGTCGTCTACGACCTAAACTTTCAACGTTCCAACTCTAAGTCGGTCACGACTTATCACTTAGGTGCGACTCAAGACAGTGCGACCTACCACTTAATCTGGCTACGACCTAACTCTTAACTCGCCTATCCCCTTAGGTCGCAGACCTTCTCTAAGTCGCTCACGACTTATCTCCTAAGTCGCCAACAACATTTAACTAACCTCTAGGTCGCGTACGACCTAGGACTTAGGCAAATTTCAACCAAAATCTGAAACAACTAGAAAATGCTAAAAATCCCAGATTTTGACAAACTTCTCGATCCGTAAAATAAGGGTCGTTACAAGCCAGTAACACCCCTAATTTTAAATAACATTATTCAGGAGATTTAATTAGGTAAATTAAATAGAATAATGTAAAGATTAGAGTGAAAAGGAGACTGAGATTTGGAAATTTATTAGAGGCCGTACCTAACTAAATACAAATTTAAATAGAACGAGTCTAAATGGTTTTATAAGTTAACTAATAAGAGAATAAGGCAAGGGTATTATGGGGAATAGCCGTCCACCATAACTCTTAACCCCTAAACCCTTATTCCCATTTTCATTTCATAAGTTCAAAATTCTAAAACATAAACCAAAGAGCTCAAGCCGGCCATAACTTAGGGGAAAGTAAGAAAATTTAATTAAAAGCTAAGGAATCAAGCAAGGGGAATTAAGCAAGATAAATCTCAAGTTTCTTATCCAAAGCAAGGTGAATAATAATCAAAACCATCTCATTTTCGTTTTTAAAGAGCATTTGATTTGGGTCTTAAGTTTAAAACCTTTTTGATGATTTTAATAATGATATGCTTGGATTACATTATATGTTTGATTCAAACAAGTATGTTTAACAAATATTTTATTCGATTTTAAGGTTAAAATCGTATATATTGGGTTTTGAATGCCATGAGGATTTAATATGTCATGAAAAACATTATTTTCGAGATCGGTTCAAATTTTAGTAATTATCCAAGCTATGGATAATTTATTATGAATTTTTGAAGGAAGATGTAAATAATTGGGTTAAAAAAATTATTTCGGCTATTATATAACGGATTTTGGGTTAGAATTATATATGTTAGATAACATATTAAAAGTGAATTATGATGATTTTTTGGGATTTTTCCTAAGTCATTTACTATGGAAATTAAATTAATTAAGTTGAAGGACTTAAATGTTTTGTTAAAGGGAAGGGCTTCTTTGTTGATTATTTTGATTAATTTTGGATGAATAGGTAGTCCTTTAGAAAAGATTTTGGTAAAGTTTCTTCCATCAAATTATACTTTACACATAGGCAAGTTAGTTGAAAAACATTTACTTAAAAAGGCAACAAAACATTTTTGTAAAGATTTATTATTTCGCCACTTCTACTAGCAACCTTTCGACCCCATACCTGCGCCCCCAGCCAAGTCAAAACCAATACACATGTTATTAATGCTTTGGTACATAATGGATTGGAGAAAGGCGGCAAGTATAGAGTCGAAACCATGCTTTCGAAGGGGTCGAGGCCTTAGTTTTGCTTTCCAAAGAGATGTCGCTTGCCTTGTTTTTAATGAATGCTTTCAAAAGGATTGAATTACTTTCATATGGCTTTCGAAGGGGTTGCTGCCTTTTTGTTTCAAAGGGTAGCTTTTGAATGAGTTGTCGTGTTTTATGTTTTAAAGAAAAGCTTTTGAAAGGGTAGTTTTGAACCAAGTTGAAACTTTGCTGTCGTCTTCATACCTTTCGAATAGGTTTGATTTTTCAATGAGTTCGAAAGGCAAGCTTTTGTTTTATAAGTATAACCAGCCGCTTCCCAATGCTTTCGAAAGGGCTCCAGTAGCCATTTAAACTAAAGGTTTCGAAGGCACTGGCTTCGAATGGTGTTTTGAAGCTATCCTTCTAATTGGTTTACCTAAAGATTAATGCTTTCGAAAGGATGGTTCCGAAGCCATTTGTTTTCCCCAAATTCTTTTACTTCAAGATTAATGGTTTCGAATGGGGTACTTTCGCTTATGTTCACTTTAACGCAAAAGTTATATTTAAGATTAAACGCAATGGTTTTGAAAGAGGTACTTTCAAATGGTTTTGAAGCTATGCTTCTATAAGTTGGAAAGTGATGCTTTAATACTTTCAAAAGGAATGTTTTGATGGTTTCAAAAGAGATGTTTTAAAGTGTTTCAAAAGGCATACGACTAGTGTTTTGAAAAGAAGATTTGAATGCTTTCGAAAGAGATATATTAATGGTTTCGAAAGTAAAAGTCTAAGGTTTCGAAAGCCTTAGTTTTCAAAACAAAGAACCCAATCTCATTTTTAAAGGAAAACCCATGGCAATATAAAAGAGCCTTGAAATGGTTTTAATTTTGGATTTTTTAAAGAAGCATTCCTTGATGAAAATAATGGGTTAAAGGGATTAACCTTATTTCATGTGCAAATGATTTAAAGGGTATTAAACCATAAATGTTGTTATTGCTATGTTATTATATTTGCTTCTTCTATAAACATATTCAGTCTATAATGGACCCATAACTGTATTTTGGGGAGAGAGGGCAGAATAACTAGCTAGGTTGACCCGGTAGTGAATATAAATTAAGTTAACTCCTGTATGAGTAGAATTTCATCCAGGAGGTTAGGTAGACCAGAACATAGGATGTCCAAAGACTGATCAAAGAAGTTGTCAGATTAGACAAGTTCATAGTAAACCCATGAAAACTATGTTTGGAAAGAGTTAGTGGCAGGGGCCATTAGGTTCGTAGTGATCCCATGAAAATTATATCCGAATAAAGTTATTGACAGAAGTCAGTAGGTTCATAGTCAACCCATGAAAACTATGATATAAGAGAAGTTATTGGAGATACCAATAGGTTCAGGGAGAACCCATGAAATAATTGAATGAAGTTATTGGCAAGGGCAAATAGGTTCTTAGTGATCCCATGAAAACTATGAAACCGGACAGATAGTTCACATGCTTTAAATAGGTTATTAGTTAGCCCATGAGAACTAATAGATTAATAATGAACCTAGTAACTATAACTGAGGCAGATAGTCAAATGAATGGGGATAAGAAATCCAGGATATTTTGCATGTTTGCATATCATCATGATATTTTAAATTGCTATGTTATTAACTATTATGGATGCAAGTGCACATTATATGTTTATTATAATTTTTTAGATAAGATACTAGTGAGGGGAAATCCCATTCCGCTAAGCGGTGTGGTCTCACTAGATATCTAAATGGTTCGAGATGGTAGGTTATTATTTATACCAGGCGTTATGTCTGACTCGACATTTATGTTTTCCCCTTAAACTCTCGGGTACTCAATTGATTTTGAGTATTTTGAGAGTTGAGGATTTTCAAGTTCCCCTTTAGACGAATAAGCTTCTGGAGACATGCAAGAGGCAAGCTATCTAATAAGGAGTTCTTTTCTATTTAAGGTCGCTACATATAAGTTGTTTAGTTACTGTTATATATATATACACTTTGATCATCCAAGGGGCCTTTTCATATGTCGCTCCTGGCGTAGTTTGTAATAATTATATTTCTCTGAACGTGGTTCTTGGATTTGGGATTATGTAATGAATTTGAAATATGATTGAAATGGAATGAGAAATTTTTTTAATGGTATTAAATTTTTTTCATATCAATGTGTTTATGTTGTATCAATGTATCTAACATTAACGCATTGGGTCATCGAGAATTAATTACTATGGGCATCATCCGTAGCCATTAATTTTGGTCCTCTAAGTGGGGGATGTTACATTATCTCAGTTAGTCTTAAATGTGTGGACTAGATAGCAGGTCTAGATGCGACGTAGTAACTGTGCAGAGGACGAGCATGAGGGAGCTATCTCGTATTATATATGGATTTCTATGCTTATTCCATTGTGCAATGCTGTGGATCCTTGACAGTGCTACTTAGTAGAATTGTTATGAGATAGTTATATGAGTTTACTTTTGTTGTATAAACCCTATTTCATGATGTATAACTCTAGGTATCTATACTCTGATATTTGGATCACTTTGTTATTACTATCTCTCCTATTTTATATCCATGATATTAAATTTTATTCCATGCGCTGTGAGATATACTGTAGGATCTTTGATGTTTTGTTTCATTTTTAAACCTTGATGGTCGCTTTACACTGATCGGCATGACAACAGCGCACTATCTTATGTATATTAGGTGCTGGTGGTATAGGGCGGTCGTCACATTTGGCATCAGAGTTTAAGTTGCATTGTTTAACCTAAGGGATACCGTGGTTCAGCAAAGATAGGAAAGGAGTTCTCACCCTAGACAATATCAACAGTGTATATATATATAAGATAGCACATACTTGTTATATATTTTGATTTTCAAAACTGTATTGTAGTATATATAGAATATAAATTGCACGCACACATGAGTACCATTGAAACAATTTTCTTTTTGAGAGAATGATCGTTTGATACAGATCAATTATGAGCCGGCAAACAAGAAACACTATAGAGACTCCCTTTCAGGAGTTGAGCAAGGAGCGGGTTCGGGGGCTGCTAACCTGACTTGCAAGCAATGTTCAACAAGATAATGGTGAACATGCTTCAAAATGCCCAAGCGGCCATACCGAATGTTTATGTTGGTGGTGGTGTTCAAGTACAAGCATCAAAGGCCGACTTCTCCAAGCTATGCAAAAGATTATTCTAGTTTGGAAGGCAAATCATTCCTAGGAACATAGTCTGCCATCGAAGTGCAGGATTGGTTGGACACCTGCGAGCGTATTTTTGTAGATATGGAGATTAATGATGCCATGAAAAGGAGGTTGGCCTCTAGACAACTTCAAGGGTGGGCCATGAACTGGAGGAATGCAATCACTTCTGCTACACCGGAGGATCAGTTCACTTGGGATCAGTTTAACTCTATGTTTGAGGAGAAGTTTGATCTAACTACTCAGAAGTCCATATTATTCAGGAGATTCGCTGATTTAAAGCAAGGAGAAATATCCATTATTGAATACCTTGCTGGGTTCGATGCCCTGTCCAAGTATGGGATGTCCTTCATCAATACTCCATTGAGAAGGAACGAGAAGTTCATTATGGGTTTGGATGACTATTTAAGGGAGAAGCTGGTGAGTCATATTGATGAGCCATTTGAGAGGCTCATCAAGAAAGCCCTTTGCCAGGAGAGTTTACACCCTAAGTCCAAATCAGCTGCTGTCGTTAAGGAGGAGCCGAAACTGCAACAAAGTGGTGGAGGCAAAAAGAAGAAGTGGTTTGGAAAGAGGAAGCAATATCAGGGGAAGGATGCTCAGAAGAAGGGTAAATGGGATCCTATTTGTTATGGTTGTAGAGAAAAGGGTCACATGATCAAAGACTGAAAAGTCGATGGGAAGAAGTGTTACAACTACGGTAAGCCCGGGCATATATTGAAGAATTGTCTGAAACCATTGTAGCAGAAACAAGTTGTGAAGGCATATGCTTTAGAAGCAGTTCCGACTTCATCGAGTGCTCCCTCGACGAAAGAGAAGGGGAAGGGCATTGTCATTCAAGGTATGCTTTCCATTTATGATGCTCCCATGCGTGTTTTATTCGATATCGGGGCTTCACATTCCTTTATATGTAGCGACCTAGTAGATAGGCTAGGATTGAAACCCAAAATAGTTGACCGACCGTTGATTGTGAGAGCCCTATGGGAGGCTACACTACCTATGTATGGTTTGTCGTGTTTTGGTCTTATCGAGTCATGGAGCTCTTTTGTTTGTGATTGTTTTGTTCTAAATTTTTATTAAGTTTGGGATTATATTCGGAATGGACCGGCTAAAAAATTATGCAGCGGTAGCAGATTGCGAGAAGCTATTGGTGACAATTGGGACCGTGGAAGGGTGGACAGTAGTGATTGGCTACCTGCTAGAGGATGGGGTTATGGTTAGCTTTCTATATTCGCTCTATGCCTACCGTTAGAGAGTATACATATTTGAGGAGGTGACTATATTACCACCGCATAGAGAGACTGAGTTTCGTATAAACTTGACGAAGGGTGTCTGACCTATTTTTATGCCATTAAGGCGTATTGTGCCTAGATAGTAGAAGGAGTTGGAGGTGCAAGTGAATGACCTGTTGAGAAAAGGATTCATTGGTAGGAGTATATCTGAGTGGAGTGAACCTATAGTATTCGCCACTATGGTGGATGGATCTCTTAGATTATTTGTTGATTACCGTGAGCTGAATAAAGTGACGAGGAAGAACAAGTACCCACTCCCATGTATTAATGGCTTGTTCGATTAGCTCCATTGCACGAAGGTGTTCTCTCAATTGGATTTGGTGATGGGATTTCACTGTTAGAGAGTAGCAAAGGAGAGTGTGTCGATCACCACGTTTCGTACTCCATCAAGTTTCTATGAGTGGTTGGTTATGTCGTTCAGGCTAACCAATGCTTCGGTATACTTTGTTGATCTCATGAACAGCATCTTCAGGGATCAGCTCAACAAGTTCGTACTTGTGTTCATGGATGACATCATAATCTATTCTAGGAAAGAGGAGGAACACAAGGTACACTTGAGAATTGTGCTCAAAGTGCTGAGGAAGCACTCAAAGTGCTGAGGAAGCACAAGTTGAAAGCAAAGTTTTCAAAGTGTCACTTTTGGAGAAGGGAAGTGAGATTCTTGGGTCATGTCATCTCTGAGAAGGGTATCGCAGTAGACCCTACTAAGGTGGTGGCAGTTTAGGATTGGAGCTGACCCAGGAATGCTATTGACATGAGGGGTTTCTTAGGACTGGCGAGATATTATAGATGCTTTATAAACAACTTCTCGAAGAGAGCCACGCTATTAACCAATTGGACAAAGAAAAATCAGACTTTTACTTGGGATGCGAGATGTGAGAAGGCATTTGTGATTCTGAAAGGTTGACGAGCACACATATATTGACCATTCTGAGTGAGAATGAGGAGCTGACGGTATATACAGACAACAATGGAGCTATATTGGGTGTGGTATTGATACAGAAGGGAAAGGTTGTCGCCGAAGCTAGTCGATAGCTGAAGCCACGCGAGAGGAAGTATCCAACTCATGATTTAGAGTTAATCGCAATAGTATTTGATTTGAAGATCTTGAGATATTACTTATTAGTGGAGAGGTTTAAGTTGTTCACGAATCACAAATCCTTGAAGTCCATTTTCTCTCAAAAGGATCTCAACCTTCGATGGTAGTGATGGTTGGAATTCTTAGCCTCCTACGACTTTGGCATTTCCTATACACCTAGTAAGGGAAATGAGATCGCCGATGCACTGAGGAGAAGACATGCCAGTTTGGGAGCGATATTCCTAGAGTGAAAATAGTTAGAGTATATTGTTGGTTATGACTTCAGACCTCATTGCAAGTTAGAGCCAGAGAAATTGACAAGCTTGACCATCAGACCTACTTTTATAGAGCGGATTGGTACTAGTCAGAGGAATGATTCCAGATTAGCCGAGATCATTTCCAAGATTGAAGCGGGGGTAGAGTCCGAGGATATGAGACTGTACAGACTCGATCGAGATGGTTGGTTTCGTAAGAATGGGAGATTGGTTGTTCCCGATGTTGAAGGATTGAAAGATGAGGTGCTCAAAGAGTGCCACCATTCCAAGTTAACCATACATTTCAGTAGTAATAAGATGTACCGTGATATGAGACAGATCTATTATTGGGAAGGAATGGAGAAGGAAGTCCAGACATTCATATCAAAATGTATGAACTACCAGTTTGTAAAGGCAGAACAAATGAAACCGAGTGGTCTTTTGCAACTACTTGAAGTTCCTGAGTGGAAGTGGGAGCAGATATCGATGGATTTCATAGGTGGACTGCTAAGGACTTCAACTGGGTACGAAAACATCTGGGTTATAATAGATCATTTGACTAAGAGCGCTAGAATTATGCCCATTCAGTCAAGTAGAACAACAGCTAAACTGGCCGAGTTGTATGTGAAATGGATTGTATGATTTCATGGTGTGTCGAAGAGCATTGTAAGCGACCGAGATCTATTGTTCATTAGTGGGTTTTGAAAGAGCATACATGAGGCGTTGGGTATCGAGCTACATCTTAGTACAGCTTATCACCCTCAAATTGATGGCCAAACCAAGAGAGTGAATCGTATCTTAGAAGTCTCTTGCAAGCTTGCATTCTTGGTTTCGGAGGCTCGTGGGACGAACTCTTGCATTTACTAGAGTTCGTATACAATAACAGTTATCAGTCTAATATTGCTATGGCACCATATAAATCATTGTATGGCCGACCATGTAATGCCCCTTCATATTGGTGGGAAGCGGGCGAGAAACTGATATTGGGCCGGATATGGTTAGAGAGACCTTGGAAAAGATAGAGATCATTCAGCAACGAATGAAAGCTGCATAGGATAGGTAGAAGAGTTACACTGATAAAAGTCGTAGGGATTTAGAATTCTCCATCAGAGATATGGTATTCGTGAAGATTTTTTCTTTAAAGTACATTACTCGGTTCGGTAGTAGAGAAAAGTTGGCAACGAGATTTGTCATCCTTTTTTGATATTAGAGAGGATTTAGGAACCTTGCTTATAGAGTTGACTTACCTCAAAGAATGGCGGGAGTGCATAATGTCTCCCACGTCTCCCATTTGCAGAATTTTGTGCACAACTTAGGCGTAACTATCACACCAGATCAGCTTGATAATATCAAGATTGAACCAGAGGCTTTAAGACCTCATAGGCCTGTTCTTATTGTCGGACATGATATCAAACAGCTTAGGAAGAAGACGATGGATTTAGTTAAATTTTAGTGGGGCGAAAGTGATGGCGATTGCACCTAAGAAACCGAGGAGAGTATGGAAGCCACACATCCAGAGCTCTTCACATGGTAAGGCCAACTGGTTATTGTATTTTACTTTCTCTTTCGATATCATATGGTATAGTTTAGTATTCCGCATGTGAGGATAGGCTTACCTATATTATTGATTGCATGGTTGCATGTTTGACATGTTTGATAATGTACATGATTATTAGGCATGCGAGGTAACTAAGATTGATTTTCTGTGTTTGTTTTGGGACTTTGGGGGCGAAAATCCTAAAGGGGAGAGAGTGTAACAACCCATGTTATACCTATCGGAGGATCGTAAAATATTTTTATCTTAGTCATATGAGGTTGTATGAATCTAATATTTTGGAAAGTGGCTCTAAGGAACATTTTTCAAATCTATGATTTTTTCCGAATTTCTATGTGACAATTTTAACCCTAGAAATATTTTTTTGACTATAACTTTTGATAGGAGATGAATTACGGTCTCAAACCACTTCCATTGCTTCAAGATGATGGTTTTGCATTCCGTAAAATGGTCATAGCAGAAAAACAGATGTGTCATTTGAAAGTTATGGCAGTTTTAAGTTTTGACTGTTGCTGGCTAGTTTTAGTGGGTAATAGGAGGTTGTAGGAACTGACCAAAGACATTTCCTTCTTTCCCAAAACAAATATAAGCCTCCATTAACCCCAATTTCATCAAAAGTTGCATCTTTTCTGTACAAATCTTAGCCAAATCATTGATTGGAAAGGAGATTAACATATAAAAGCTAGAGATTATCATTTATATTAATTTAGGTCTTTCTTTCTTGCTGTCCACTTCAGATCTAAGGAAGAAAATTGGTATTTTAGGTTTTTGGTGAGTGGTTATTGGCCTCTCACACCCCTATGCTTTTTTATAGTTAGATTGTTTTAAACATGTTTATGGATCTGAAATAGTTTTCTAACTTTAACCACTTGTTCGTATATGTTTATGATCAGAAATATGATATTTAACTCATATCCACATGCTAGTGTACTTTCTATCATCCATATGCATATGTTCATATAAAAATTAGATTATTATCACATTCTCATGTATTGATTGTATGAATAGATGATATGCATGTTATCCTATGATTGCATATTGTGATTTGATATTGTTTTCTAGTGCTTTGAATGTTAGGTAGATAGGTTGGGAAATTGGGCAAAATGGAGGCACAACTGGTCGAAATTGGACGGAATTGAAGAGGTAGATTCTGAAGCATGGGGAGAACTCATTGTCCAAATTGCAACCTCCAATTCGCTAAGGGCAGAAGACGGTCCTGACATTAGAGGACGGTACAGAGTTCTCCATGTAGCTCCATGTCAGTAGTGATTTGGAGGAGGGGGAGAGCTTGGCTTGTAGAGGTTGCTTATGGTGTTGGATCAGAGATTGGCTAAGTACAGAAGGCAACACCAACTTGTTTCTAGGATATGAAGTTAGATGTTAGGAGGACATGATGACTTGATTAAGAGCAGAGAAGTCGGGGTTCTAGCACCAAGACATGAAGTGCTAGAGGCGAGAAGTATGATGGGAGGAGACTTGACCATCAGATGGTCAAGTACAGAAGTCAATGTCGACCTCTTGATGTCGGTACTGAGTTCTCGTCCTTGGTCCTATGGGGAGTGAATTTTTGGATTATGGTTCTGGAGTTCTAGAGATCGTGTTAGAAGTGTTGGCTTGTTCATATGATGATTGATAGCAGTAAACAACATGATGAAAGTTAGATTCTTCAGATAGTAACTCGATGACAAATGGAGTTAGGTTTTGAAGATAACGGCTCAATGAAGAATGGAGTCGTAGGGTGGGGAATGTAGAATGGTTCCTCAAGAATAACGTCTCGATGATAAAAGGAGTCGTTAAGTGAAGGAATGAAGAATGGTTCCTCCAAGATAAGGGAAGTTAAATGGAGCAAAGGAATGGCTTGGATACGCGTACTAAGGGATTGTTGATAATCAAAGTGTTTTCTTTTGTACTCAAAGAAGGGGTATCATGAGGATGCTCATGGATAGTGAAGAATGGATACCCCATATCGAATGAATGGATCTGTGTACCTTGGACCGAAAGAATTGGTCTAATACCAGCTTTAGGCTAAAGAGAGTACAATTGAAAACTGGAATTCCATTATCCCCGGTAGAAGAATGGACATTCGAGTTATCATATATCATGAGTACACTAAGTGACAGTTAGTATTGTTTGATGGATGTTATGTCTGTTATGGTTGCTTCACTAGCCACCTATCACTCTAGGGTTGTCATCGGAGATAAATAGTGGAGATAGGGATACCTAGACACCCTTTATCACACTTGGTTTTGTTACACCTTTATGATATGTAGAGTAGCATATTATGTTATAATATGCTAACTCTTTAGTTGTAGAGACATGTCAGGTATGATTTATATACATTTCTCCTTACTATATCAACTTGTATAATATTTTCATTCATTTACCGCTCGCACCAGACCGTTTTCTGACTCGAGGTTTTATGTTTTGCTTCTTATTATCTCGGATACTCTTAAATGAGTAAACTAGATATCAGGTCAAGGTGCAATGCAATAGCTGTGCAAAGGACGAGCAGGAGGGAGCTATCTCATATCACATGTGGATTTCTATGCTTATTCCTCGTGCAACATCGTGTAGCCTTGGCAGTGCTGCTTATTAGTATTATCATGAGACAGTCATACGAGTTTACTTTTATTGTATAAACTCTATTTCATGATGTATAAATATGGGTATCTATTCGATCACTTAGTTATTACTGTCTCTTAGGTTTTATATTTATGATATTATATTTTATTCCATGCGCTATGAGATATACTGCAGATTCTGTAAAGTTTTGTTTCATTTTTAAACCTTGATGGTCACTCTACATCGATCGGCACAACAACAGTGCAATATCTTACGTATATTGGGTACCGATGGTGTTGGGCTGTCGTCACACTTTGTATCAATTTTTTTTGTAGAATTCTCTACTTAGAAACCCAAAAATGAACGCCGATAATGTTGCAGTCATCACCATAATTATTTCCCTGTGAAAGAAGTGAGTTCAGTAAACTTAATCATACTTTTTGAGACTTAACCAAAATCATTTTCAAAGCGTATCAAGTACTTCATATAATAGTACTAAGTATAATTTCAAAACCAATTTCCTAAATACATACTTCACAAATCTATAGAGAATATACATATAGATCGAGTAACACTAAAATGATACTATGGAAATGGGTCCTACAAAGTCATACCATATATTCCCTTAAGGGTAATGCCTATAAGAAGTACTTTCTAACCATACACATCTCTTTCCCATTTCTAATTACTTTCGAGCCAATCGAACAGATAACATGAAAATACTTTGTGCCCGAATTGACTTATTGATTCCGAGAGATTCCTCGAATTCAAATGAACCTTAAAACTCTTTTCAAATATTAGTATTCACAAATACTTTAAAATAATGCCATTATTATTTTTCCAAAATCATAGAAACCATTTCAAAAACACCGGGATTTAAGTTTTAACAGTATTAGTTTAAATCCTATTTATTTATAACCCAAATTTTATAAATCATACTTATATAAAATCACTTTCTTATATAAAACTATTTCACAAATATTTATTTTCAAAATTGTCTATCATTACTTTAGATTATAATAAACGGCTTATACTAAATTTAACTTCTAATCCAACATTACCACAAAATGCCTTATAGTCAAACTATGAAACTCAATTTTCATAAGGTGTCCTTTCAATGTATCTACAATACTACCTACCCAACCTAAGGAGTAAAAAGGTAAACTACTCCCAAACTGGTGGAGTATAAATAACAGTTAGCAAATAATAGTCAATGCTCCTAAACTGGCCGACCATGACTAAACAATTATCTAGGTTGCAGGATATAAATCTATGAGAAGCACTAGTATAAAAAAAACACGAATAGGAAAGCCATAAACATATAGTATACACTCTAGAATCTGCTTCCCTTCTCAGCTGCAGAAGTGGAATGTGTTATAGCAAGAGCAAAAATCCTAGGCTATTGTCCTTTTTGAAGCATCGGATAATCTCTAACAAAATTACCTGGCTAGTGGTAGTTGTAAGAACTTTTTGGTGCAAACTATGCTTTGGCTGCCTGGGGCTCAAGCATCGGTAACTTTGCTATCGATGCTTTAGCTACTCATTCTCCTCTACACGTCTTACACATTCGAGCAAAATGCCCCTTCTACATACACTTAAAGTAAGCTAATTTAGAAACATCTTCATTGGTTGGAACTTATGCTTGTTGCTTCCGGTTGGTGTAGATAAAGACAGCCCTGGGGCCAAACCCTTGAATCATAAAGCTATACCTATTAAATATACGAATGCTCCCTAGATATGATTCGTCATGTCCTTACATAACCTATCACACAAACTAGGCCAAGCCTGAATCTCGATGATAGTCTCAACGCTGTTGAAACTCTTTCTGTCCAATGTCTCAAAGTCTCGGTACAGCGTAGCAAAATCCTGTGGTTGAATTTGCCCCACTTCCTCTACTACATTTCCCTCGGCATTAGCAGCCTAGTACTCATAGTTCTTACTCCTAATAATAGAAAAACCTTCTTTAGGACACTTAAGGATAGAGTTCTTTCTAAGAAAGAGTTATTCCTAAGGAAATACTATAATGGGATAGGTTCATAGAAAAAATTATAAATATGCTCTTGTGTGTGTGTGTGTGTGTGTATAATATAGTTAACTCATTCTAAGGTGTCACTTACCCTATCTCTAGTAAGCCATACCCAACCAAAGCCAAGGTATTCGCTAAACTTGGCTTCGATACCAAATGTAATGACCTGAATTTTTGACCCTCGAATGTCGAAACTAAATACATCCACGGTATTCGTATGCTGAGCACCCAAGTCCCGAAAAGACAAGCAGTTAGGGTAATAGTAAAAAGAAAAAGGAACAAAACAAGAAAGGAAGAACAAAAGATCAGAATCTCAGAAGTAGAACGATAATTACAATATCCAAAAAGATAGTTCAAATAGTTACTCCGAAATACATAGTAGTTACCGAATTACTAAACTAAAGTACTATCTTCAGCCTGGATAGTTATAACTGTCTGTCCTCACAATGCAGATACATACATAATACTAGTGCAATAAAGATAGGAATAGATAGATACACGGAAGCCTCCAGCTCGTCTCCTAAAGCTTTTAAGCATCCAAAGTCAGACCCGCTATACTCAGCCTTCTCGAATAAGTACATGAGGAATTTAGAAAAAACGAAAACCATGTGTCGTACATAAGTCTGGTATAAGAACTCAAGATACATACTTCTGTATAACAGTAACTTTTAAGACCATATGGAGTACCATAACAGTTTTCCCCTCAAAAGAAACCAAACCATTTGAAGAGTGAATATAGCTATATAATTGACAATTTCTAGGGTGTAGAATATAAAGCAGAATAGCTATGCTGCATGTAAACCACAACAATATTGGAAGCACATCTAAAACCGCTAAGGTACATTCGCATATGAATTTTTCCACGAAGATGCGTCTAGCAAACTAAAGTGGATCTCCATGACAAGGATCAGAACTACCATTCGAGCATCGTATATCTCTAGGTAAAATATATAACATAAGGTAAACACAATCGGTCCACGCCCGAATACGTAGCTCCATGTACCAACAACTCCTTATAGCAACACCGACAAGCATACTCTAGATATGGAGTTATTATCATGTCACGGGCTCACTAATTCCCAAGCTATGCATCCTACTCTATTTTTAGTCATTTTCGAAGTCAAGGACACATTCCGCATTTCTCACAAAAATCTTCATCACCCAAACATATCACGAATCTCTTAATGGATCCCAACATAAGTCGTTCAACAGATGCTAATGCTGACCTCTCTCTTGGACTTAACCTTAGGATAGACAGTACAACTCTATAGCATTAGTTTGAAATGATAGTGCTGACCACTCCCTTAGACTTAACCTTAGGATAGACAATTCAAATCTAAAACATCCATTTCATATCCGCTTCCAAAATGTAGAACTCATACACTTATTTTGAAGTGGTATTCAGTAAGTAATACTAAGTCTACTTATCCAATCCCAGACTCTTCAAAAATAAATCGATGAATTTTCGATAAACTCAATTCCAGTTCTTTTAGAAGTAAGCAAATAATATATAAAGAGGAGTCCTTCCTAGGGGATCTCATATATACACAATTCTTAAAGCTAGAGACATTTCATAACATTGAGTCTTCCCTAGGATCTCAAACCGCATGAAGCCGTTAAGCTTTCATATATTTCCTAAGTTAAATTATCAAGTTCGATTAGTCTATTCATCGGCTTCTAGTTTTAAAAATGATCATTTATGGAAATCAAGTTTTGTATACTTAACACGTTTTCGACCATATTAACTTACTATCCCTCGATCAAGAGTGAAGCCGGTAGGTTAGAGTACTATTTCTTCTAAACCCTACTCAAAACAACCTTCTTAACTCTCATAGATAGTTAATCCTACTTCATCAGCTTTTTATGGTAAATATAGTTAATCACTTTCTGTGTTAAATATAGTTAATCACTTTCTATAAATAAGTAACCCAAACAAACCTGATTTAGCCACTAATCAATTCCTATACCTCTTTTGTCAAACATTTTCTTTATATTTTAAAAAACTTTTAAAAATGATAAAGATGTAAGTATAACAATTTATTTATAAGATAAGATATTTAAAAACAACTCAAAAGATATTAGGTTATATATGTTTTTATTACTTTGAATAAATAATTATCTACATTTCTAAAAACTATATATAATTATAATATATTTTAAAATATTTATAATACGGTTTAAAATTATTTATTTAAAATATTACTTAAAATATCTAATTTATGATATTTTTAAAACTTCAACAATAACGTGTTTTCCTTTGTTTCAAAAAAACATCTTACTTTAATAATTCGTAACAAATTATTAAAAATATATAATAATTTCAAACCACTTTTATAATACTCTAACATATGGTAGAAAAGGCTTATAAAAGATTAAAGAGAAATACTTAAATTTAAAGTCATTTCAAAGCAATTTAAAGTCTCAAATAGAAAAGACAGCATTTACATAATTCTATTAAAAGAGGTTCATAGAAAAGAGCGTACTCAAAGTGTGGCGGCTAACTATTATAAAAAGGCTATGAACTGGGCCAGTTTCGGTATCTTGAATGTTTGATCGATTTTTGATATGCAAACAAACTTTTTAGCATCCAATCTTTTTACAGTAACTAATACACATAATACATCACAACCATAGTGAGAAATACCTGGGAATCTCTTTACAAATTTCTATAGAAATTGCCGAACATAAGGAAATTCCTAAGTGTGTTTATAGTGACCATCGCTCTAAAACCACTTCTATACCAAGTCTGATTCAAGTCCAAGTCCAAACAAACCTAATGTTCTTTATTTCAAGGCTATATAACAAGTCATAGAAAGTCATACGGGTCCATATCCACCAAATACATATGCCATTTGCTTTTCAAAGCAAGAATCAAGACCAAATAAAGCAATCTAAAATCAGTCAACATATTATAGTTAAACATAATCATATATTCACTTCTTATTCATATAAATGGTGAGTTAGCTCATCCTTCAACAATTAAAAAAGCTAACATAAGCCTCCACTTCCTCCCACAAACATGCAAACATCAACCTTCCTACCTTCATCTCCACTTGCTCATAGCCTAGCCCCAAACCCTTCCAAATTGTTTGCGACCTTGCTCCTACTTGGGGTATGTGCTCCAAATCTTCTAGCTTTGAGTTGATGAGAGGTGTTACAATGATGTTGTAAGAGTTATACTAGAGTTTGGAGGGAGTTGGAGTTGTTTTGGATTTCTTTGTCTTAGGAATTTATGAAGAGAAAGAGATATGAAGTGCTAGTTTATAATTTCCAAAATCTATGAAATGGATTCAAGAGCCAAGGGTGCACTTCTATAGGCTTCAAGATGGTAGCCTCACCTTCTCCCCTCATCCCTTTGGCCGTCTAAGGAAGGCTCACCCACCATATGCCCATCACTTCTTTTTTCCACCTCCTTTTCTTTACAAAGTATGTAACAACCATGGTCGAGGTTAAAATAAAATAAACATATTAAAATAAATTTTGGGAATTTAGTTTGGATTTTTTGAATGGTTTGGGAATAAAATGTATAAAATTGATTTAAAATTCAATTTAAGATTTGAATTGTGTTTTATGAACCTAAAAGTCATTAAAAATTCATGTTAGTGAAAGAAATTTTTTTGTGAATTTTGGGATTATTATGAGAAATAAAGAAACAATTTTAAAATTTGGCTAAAATCGAAAATGACATTTCAATAAAAGAAAATTATTTTGGGTAAGAATAAAATTATGATACATATTATACTTGCTTGAATGATTTTTGGAAGAAGTTTCACAAATGTAATGAATCGAAAAGAAGCAAAAGGCATTGTGAATGAAAAGAAAACACTTTGATTTAAGTTAAATGGGCCGAAAACAATACAAATCCAAATCCCAACCCCATGATTTGTACCCACATCCACCTTTATCTTATGCTTAGCCCTAGCCATACCATACTTTCAAGATTCCACGCATTCACCTCCTTCAGATCTCTACCTTATGCACTCATGGAAAAAAAAATAAAAAACACAACATATGCATGCTAGTATCGTCGATGGCAAGGGCACCGTAGTTGGTGACGACCGTGTAACGACCCTAATTTTGAATAACATTATTTAGGACATTTAATTAGATAAATTAAATGAAATAATGTAAATGTTTAACGGAATTGAGATTTTTCTAATTAGAGGTTAGCCATGCCTAATTAAACAATGAACAAAAGAGAACTAAAGTGAAATAGATAAGGGTAATAAGATAAGGGAAAAACAGGAAAAGGTTATATTCTTATACCCTATACCCTCATGCCACTTTCATTTCTACATTCATAAACAAAATTAAACAAGAGTTTAGCTGGCCACCATTTGGGGAAAGCAAGGGGAAGATAAGCAAGGATCAAAAGAAGGAAGCTTAATCAAATTCATTCAAGAGCAAATCTCAAACTCCTTAACAATAAGCTAAGGTGAATAATAGATTACATCTCATATTTGTTATTTTCGATTTCTTGATAAGATCGGAACTTATTTTGCAAAGTAGTATGCCAGGTTTTGATTGTTAAATGGATATATGCTTGTTGATTATTTATGTTGCTTCATATAGATTTTATGATAAGTTATGATTTAAAAAACCTACCAAATGACATCCAAATGCCTTGCGATTTTGATATAAGGTCAGAAATAATATTTTAGTGATGGGTTTCAAGTTTCATAATTTTCTTAATTAATGTGGATTTATTATGAATTTTCTAATGAAGAAAACAGTTAAATTGGGTTTAAAATTAATTATTTTTTGTCTGGTAAGCCCGAGTCAGCCAATGGTTAGTAGTTAGCTAAACAAAACTATATTGTTTGGACAGATAGTCCATTTTACTACCTGAATTATAGGCATGTATGATATTTCTATTATTTTTTAATCAGTTTGATTGCAGGATTCTGATTTGCAAAAATATATGTTTAAAGGGATATTAGTGAGGGGAAACCCATTCCGCTAAGCGGCGTGGTCTCACTTAATATCAAAAATCCAAGATGTAATAGTATTATTCACACCGTGCTTTATGTCTTATTCGAAGTTCATGTTTTTCCCCTTAAACACTCGGGTGCTCAAAATTAAGTTTTAGTAGATTGAGAGTTAAGGTTTTTCAGGTTAGTAGGTTGGACGAATAAAGCTTTCGAAGATGTGTAGGAGGCAAAGCTAGCTATATAGGAGCTGTTTAGTTTTATTTCCGCTGTGTTGTATTAAGACTGATATGTCTATTTAGTACTCTGGTCATCCAAGGGGGCATCTTCATATGTCGCTCTTGGCGAATTGTAATAATCATATGTGATCAAAACCTGGGATTTATATGGGAATATGTAATGGAATATGAAGCGTAGTTTTACAATGTAATCGGTAAAGTTGTTTCTTTGAATCTATAAAAAAAATTATATTCATGTGCTTCTGATATTATGGATACCATTAACATTACCGTATTTTGTCACCGGAAGTTAATACTATAGATGACGCAGCATCTGTAGCGCTTGACTGCAGCTTCTGTAGCACTTAGCTTCAGGCCTTAAGATAGGGGATGTTACAACTTGGTATCAAAGCATAGGTTTATGAAAAAATTAAAAGAAATTTGAAACTAAAAATGATTTTGGAAACATAATCCTAAGGAATTAGAGAAAAGAACGGGGTATGGGATAACGCTATAGTAACATACATGTATTTGCTATATATAAGTATACGCTTTATCTTTATTATCCCATCTCTATTAGGTTATTCTTCGGTATCTTACAAAGACTCGAATGTAGATTTTACAGACGTAAGATATGTATGCTAGAGGGGGAAGATTTAAAATTGGTGGAGGAAGCACCACAACCAAAGGAAATGCCAGACCAAATACCAGGAGGAACCCAGTTCAGGCACAAGTTACAAATGTTGGTGCTGGAGTCCCACAGGTCGATATGGGAGCAATATATCAGTTTTTCGTTAACATGATGCAAGCCGGAGTTGGTACAAAGTTAGCTGAAGAAAATGCTGAAGGAGAAAATCAAGGAGCCCCAGTGGTTAATAACTATGCTGCTTTGAGTAGACTTTATGCTCGGTTGGGAGGAAATCTGTTCATTGGTTCTGAAGACGCAATCGAAGGGGAGAATTTGTTACTTCATTGCGAGAGGAGTTTTGTTGATTTGGGACTTAATGATGGGTAGAAAAGGAGACTCGCTTCTAGACAGCTACAAGGGGCAGAACTGTATTGGTGGAACAGTGTTACTGTAGGAGTCAATGAGGAGACTATGACCTGGGTTGAGTTCAGGAGGAGTTTTGAAGAAAGATTTATGTTGGAGATTGCTAAGTATGCTCTGCTCATGAAGTTTTCTGAATTAGAGCAGGGAGATATGATAGTTCTTGGGTATTCAACCAGATTTGAGGAGCTAGCAAGGTACAAATACACTACGGTTGATATTGTCATCAAAAGGAATGAGAAGTTCATTCATGGGTTGAAGCCTGAGCTTGTTAAGGCCACATTATCCCATATTATAGATCCATGCAATGTTGTTGTTGAGACGGCTTTGACGTAGGAAGAGATGCTTGCTTATCTTAAGGGAAACAAAGCAAGGGAGGCTCAAGGAGTGCAGAACCAGAAGAGGAAGATTTTCCATAAGAAAGGAGCTTAAAAGAGTGGAGCTGCGAAGAAAGGGAAGGCAGAAGTTGTTTGTTATAAATGTGATAAGATAGGACACTATGCTCATGAATGCTGGACAAGCAAAGGAAAGAAATCTGCTAAGAAGAAAGGAGTGGGATGTTTCAATTGTGATCAGATTGGACACTATAAGAACTAGTGCAAGGAGCCAGCCAAGGATGGAAACGGTAAGATGTTTGCATTGGAGCTAGCTACCTCGAAACCAACATAAGAGGAGAAGGGAAAAGCTGTGTTGGGACGTAAGCTTTTGATTCATGGTGTATCAGTTAGAATTCTATTTGATACTATGCATCACATTTATTTATATCTCATTGTTTGGTAGATAAGCTTAACCTAGAATCCGCATACATAATTACTTCCTTAAGGGTTGCGAATCCGATAGGAGGATATGCGACTCTTGGAATGCAATGTGACCACCGAGAGTTTGAATTGTTAGGTCATGTACTTGCTTCCAGTTTGCATATGTTTGATTTCGTAGGGTTCGAAATTATTTTGGGTATGGATTGGTTAAGTAAATACGATGCTAGGACATTTTGCCATGATAGAAAAATATCACTTAGACACCCCGATTGTAGTGATCAGATAACATACTCCGTAGAAAACCCTAGTTTTGTGTTAATGCTTTGTTGGGTGTTGTGGAGGCAGAAGACGATTTGAATCGAGTTTTCGTTGTTAGATAATTCGTAGATGTCTTTGAACCTGTAGTAGGACTACTATCGAAATGAGCCATTGAGTTTCAGATAGATTCAGTACTAGGAGTAGAACTGGTGAGTAGACCGCCTAGCGAAATGACACCTACCGAGATGAAGGAGTTGAAGGTACAGTTGGTGGATTTGGAAAATAAGAACTTTATCAGACCAAGCAGTTTGCCTTGGGGAGTAGTCGCAGTGTTTGCCAAGAAGACGATAAAGAATCGATATCCATTACCTAGAATTGACGATTTGTTCGATCAGTTGAGTGGAACCATAGTATTTTCCCAACTGGATTTAGCAACAAGGTTCCATCAGCTTAGAGTGGTAGAGGATACTATCCCTTTGATGGTGTTTAGAACCCGATATGGATCCTATGGATGATTAGTAATGCTGTTTGGACTAACTTATGCGCCAGCATTCTTTGTAGATTTGTTGAACCGAGTTTTTTGAGAACACTTGGATAGGTTGTATTGGTTTTCATAGATAATATTTTGATATACTCTAAAGATGAAGTAGAGCATGAAGTTTATCTTAGAGCAGTGCTTGAGACGTTAAGGCAGCACCAACTGAAGGCGAAATTTTCGAAATGTCATTTCTGGAAGAAGGAAGTGAAGTTTCTTGGTTACGTGGTCTCAGAGAAAGGGTTGTCTATAGATCCGACTAAGATCGAGGCGGTGAATAATTGGAAGAGACCCGAGATGGTGACTGAGATAAAGAGTTTTTTTGGATTAGTTGGGTATTATCGTAGATTCATTAAGAATTTTTCGCTAATAGTGGCACCGATTACCAAGCTAACGTGAAAGGACGTGAAGTTTGTTTGGACCGATAAATTTGAGGAAGCATTCCAGAGATTGAAACACTTATTGACAAATGCACCTATGTTCGTTGTTCCAAAGTAGAATCAGGACTTAGTGGTGTACACGGATGCATGTGGAACATGATTAGGAGCCGTGTTAATGCAAAGAGGTAGAGTGATTGTTCATGCTTCTCGATAGCTCAGACCGCATGAGGTTAGATATCCAACTCATGATTCAGAATTAGCTATGGTAATTTTTGCACTGAAGGTGTGGAGACACTACCTTTTGTGAGAAAAGTTCGAGTATTATGCGGATCATAAGTCATTAAAGTATATATTCTCTCAAAAGGAGTTGAATATGAGAAAGCAGAGGTGGTTAGAGTTTTTAGCCGCTTAAGACTTTGGTATTGAGTACACACCAGGAAAAGGCAACAGGGTTGCGGATGCACTTAAAAACATTAGAATGCAATATTAACAACGATAGCTGAGTGGAAAGATTTAGAAGCATTGACTACATGCAAGACACAGAAGAGATCTGAAGCTAGGTCTAGTAAGGAAACGCTGTGTTGTCATGTTTAGAAGTTCAACTGATGATGATCGAAAAGTTTTCTTTTAAGAAGAAGGAGGATCCATTATTAGTTGAATGGATCAGAAAGTTAATGGATGGAACAGAGAGCAATGACTTGAAAGATTTTAGTCTTGACCAGAATGGGTGGTTATGAAAGAAAGGAAGACTATGTGTTCCGAATGTGGGAAACATTAGGCAGGAAGTTTTAGAAGAATGCCATCGTTCGAAGTGTCACTATTTATCCGGAAGGAACAAAGATGTATCAGGATATGAAAAGGAGTTTCTTCTATGAAGATATGAAGAGGGATGTAGGCTCATAGGTGAAATGGTGTTTTATCTGTCAACATGTAAAATCTGAACATTAGAAACCAAGTGGGTTACTTCAGCCTTCAAATGTTCCAATATGGAAGTGGGATTCTATTTCAATGGATTTCATAGACGGGTTGCCAAGGTCAAATAGAGGAAATGAAAGCATATGGGTCATAGTGGATAGGTTGACCAGGAGTGTCCATCTCATTCCAGTTAAGTCAACTAGGACGACACCTGTTATAGCTAAGTTGTTTATGAAGAATACAGTTAGATTGCATGGAATTCCTAGTAGTACAGTAAGTGATAGAGATTCCTTATTCACTAGCGAGTTCTGGAAGAGTCTACAGAAGACTTTGGGTACCAAGCTCAAGATGAGTACCGCTTACCATCCAAAGACAGATGGGCAGACGGAGCGAGTTAACAAAGTCTTAGAGGATTTGTTAAGAGCTTGTGTGCTAACTTTAGGGGATCAAGGGAAGACCACATACACTTAGTCTAGTTTTCGTATAACAACAGTTATCAGACTAGTATAGGGATGGCACCGTTCAAAGCTTTGTATGGAAGGCCATGCAAATCTCTCATTTGTTCGTTAGAGACCGGGATATGTTAGTTCTTGGTCCGGATTTGGTTAGAGAAGCAGCAGAAAGGATTGAGCTCATTCGAGCCGGAATGAAGGAAGCTCAGTCTAGGCAGAAAATCTATGCAAATAAAAGATGGAAAAACTTAGGGTTCTCAGTTGGAGATCACGTTTTCATTAAAGTATAACCTGTAACGACCCACCTTTTTGGACAGTTTAAATCGACAATAATCCACACATGTCTAATTCAAACCATTCAAAAGGGAGGATTGTTAATGGGATAAATAAGAAAATCAATGAAAAAGAAGAAAAACGAAACACAAAATCTCGCAATGGAACGATAAAATATAAAAATCAAATAAACAGTTCATGAAGCGGTTTTACATAATAACATTAGATTACACTTTACCATTCAAATCAGAGTTATACATGCATCAGAAATAAACAAATAATGCAGCGGAACATAGAATGCAGTGGAATAATAAATAGCAATAATATACTGAATCTTCGTCTTCGTCCTCCAGAAAATAGTCTTCAATACACTAGAAAGCTCAGACTGACCTGAGCGTAATGAAAAGACAAAACACTCGAGTCAGAACTAAAAGATCTTATGTAAGTCAAATCAAAATAAAGTAAATAGAAATATTGGTGCAATGGCTTCAGAGATGTTACGGGATTTCCATCTCCAATCAAGTGTACAATGTGGACACAATTATTTAAAAGATTTCACATAATTTGAAATACTAATCTTAATCATTTAATTAACATAAATCCGAAGTTTAAATTAACTTAAACCTTTCAAATAATTCGATTCCAATAAATAATTCAAATTCAAGAAATAATATGGACATATATTATTTCAACCAGTATCCAAAATTCTAAATTTCCAAATTAGTGAAAACCGCTTGGGTTTATCATTTCAACCCATAACGATTTTCCCTAATCTATAAGATCATTCGGGTATATATCATTTCAACCCATAGGGATAACAGAGATATAGATATAAATAAACATCCAATCATCCAAATGTCAACCAATAACATCCATCACAAATTCAACATCCAAATCAGCCAATAAATCACAACAATTTATTTGTTATCATTTTCAGGTGTTTAACCGGCAATTTATATTCAATATTAATTAAATGGAAATTCAGTTCAATATAAATTCAAATTTAATGTAAATGACAATTTAAATTACCAAATAGCAATCAATACATTTCAAACCACATCATAAATTTAATTTAACTAACACAAAATAATTTAGTATTCATGAGTGGGTTAAAATACACACCTTTGATTTTTTGTCGATTTTAAAATCCACAATAGCCCAAAATTTAAACAGTCTCTGAATTCGTCCAAACCAGTTTCATAATGTTCGGAATTTCGCTACGATCCTAATGGAATAAACCGCGCCCAAATCCGAGTTTATATGCAAAAGTTATGTAAATTAGAACATTCGACGATTTTAAAATTAAAAATAAAGTAAAATAAACAAAAAGAGATTTACCACTCTCGGCCAGGTCATCACGTCATTCTGGAAACCCACGTGAAAACCCCTAGCCTACTATAGTTCGAAAGAGACCAATACACTACCGTTAATCGACTCACGCTCGCCCACGCACTGCCACGACATGCCGCGGCCAACGCTCCACCTCCAGATGACATGTCGCCACCTCCGCAGCCTCCCATGACTCTGCCCATGTATCTCGATAGCGACTTGGAAGAGGTACCCTCTAATCGATGATCCGTCGACGATGATCAACAACCACAATGAACAGCCGAGAATGATTCTGCCAATTCTGAGCAAACCGAAACTCGATTGCAAAAATGAACAGCAGATCTTGATTGCGCTCTTTGAGAGCTTTCCAGCGATATATAATATGATAGGGTTTGGAGAATTTGAATTTTGAAATTGGGTTCGAAATTGGATTTATGGTTTGGAATTGGAATTGGTTTCTTCCATTGAAGAAAGGAACAGACAGAAGTTGATGTACAGGAATAAGAAATAGAAAGACTGCTAGAGTTAGAACAAAATCTATTTATATGGACAAGGCCTGATAAGAAAGAATGGACATATAGAATTGGTTCGAACGACAATAACGACCCGAAAAGCCCATTTCGCTTCCGAAACGAAAATGAGTCATCCCATATATCAAAATAGATGTTTTCGATATTTTTAAATTCAATGGAATAGGTTTCTAGTCCTAATTCCATTATATGAAGAAGTTAGCTTTTAAAATTAGCTTATTTCAAATTGAGTTTAATCAATTGATTTCTACGCGTTTCGATCCCGCACGATCAAACGACAAGTCCGATCGCTTCGAAACTTAAAATTCTACAATAATTTACCGTTACAAATCCAATGAAACTAGTTTCGTCGAAATCCGAGATAGTGGCCAAAATGGCTATTTTCACTTTTCAAATTCAAAGTAAATTATTAACAATTTTCATCATTGTCTATTATAATCCTTTTAAATAAACTTTATATGTTCATTTCAATATATATTGCACAAATTTCAGCGTTCAATTTGCAATCGCAATAAATTTTCAGTTATTTATAATTTAAATTCCAAATAAACTCATTTATTTTTATCTCATTCTTATTATTGAATCAATCATTACTTTATGGATATAACCAACTGGTTTACACCTTATTACATAAATATTCTATAGTTATCACTTTAATTCATATTAACTGCAATGATTAATTAGATTAATTGCAATTTATTTTCAATTTAATTTCATTGGATTAAATAAATGGGTGAAAATGACAAATGTTACCTTTTACTTACTTTAATCACATTTATAGGTTTATTATCAACAACAAATGTTTTGACTACTTACACAGCCCTGATTGTATTCAATCTCCATTAATTACATATAATTTCCTTTTTAATATAACATTTAATTCATTTCCTTATTTCAAATTATCACCAACTTAACTTTACAATTATTTCAATTACTGACATATAATTCCAACATTCAATTGCCTAAATTTCATTAATTACCCATTTAATATTCAAACGGACAAATTAATGAGAAGATAATTACAACCATCGTTTATAATAATAGTTCATATCCAATATCTTATCATTTACAACCAAGGGTTATAACAAAATGATTTTATATGCTATATTAACCTATTTCAATCAATTACATACAATCTCATCATTAATTACATTATTTAATTTATTCCATTATTTACAATTATAACCAAATTAACCTACAATTTATTTTAATTGACTGTAATTACATTAAAATAGTCATCGCTAGCATTCAAACAACACCACTGATTTCATATTCGATATTTACGTATAATTTCAACATTCAATGTATTTCCTTATTTATAGTTTATAACCAATTATAACTTTACAGTTACTTCAATTAATTGAAATTACATTAAAATAGTTAGCAGTTACCTTAAATTAACATTACTAACATTACATTCTAGTTATTACTCTCATTATAAAATCTTAAATTTTAAATTTCTTTCAATATTAAATTCTAAAATCTTATTTAATTAATATTTTATTTATCAGAAAAATAAAGGTCGTTACTCTCCCCACCACTCAAAACTTTTCGTCCTCGAAAAGGGAAAAGGAGGAATTAAGGAAATAATATATTTTATTCAAAGTATTCAATTTATAAACAATTAATTTACATTATTAAGTAATTTAAATAAAATATACAAATTAATAAACAATCAAATCTTCATATAAGAGTTTGAAAATATTTAAACTTTCACCAAAAATAATTCTAAGTCGAAAATTCATGGAAAATCGGCAAAGTCTCCTTTGTATGAAGTGGTCCAGGAGAAATAATAATATCAACAATTTCAATAATATATCATATTTCAAAATAAAATATCCCAAACCACGAAAAAACAATATAATATCGCTAGAAAACCGTAATCCGAGAACGTACCTATTTGTTGGGCAAACAACGCTTAATTTATGAAATCAAAAGTAGTAGCTATTGCTTCCATAACCTGTATTCCACTTATATAATCCAAAACAGTGAGTATTAAGTATAAGAGAAATATTTAGTTGTTTTTAATTGGCAACAAAATCAAATCAATATAAAACATATACAAAAAAACAATACAATCATTATATCTAACCAAAGAAATCACCCATCCATCCATAGCAACCAAAACCAATGGTTTGTTTAGTTCAGAAACTTTTAATCGTGCAAGGTGATAAATAAACTATCAAGTGTACCCTATGCTCAACAGCCTTGGATAATTACTTAATAGGTTATCCATATAAACTTAACAATTAGAAGTATCCTTTCCAAACATCCCATAAGCCAAAACAACCAAGAATTTTAACACATTATTTAAGTTTATTCAATTGGTTTCTTTTCACATCATTGTTTACTTTTTATTTATTTTCATTCGTTCATACAATGTCTTTTTTTTCTTCTTCATGTACTTACATAGATTATTTCACGTTTATTAATTACTTATAATGTTTGAAATCCATTTAATACTAATTTCCATCAGTAAATCATTTCAGTCATTTTCATGGGTTTATAATCCTTTACCTATACAATATTTACTTTTCACTATTTAATTTAATTACAAGCATTTCAAAGTATTAACTTACATTTATAACATTTCTTGTACATACAAAATTCTTATTTAGAAATAGTTCCATTTGAACCTTTCATTACTTAAGTTTTTTTTCTTGTATAATATTCTATTACACATTTCTTTAACATTACAACTTATTAAACATTTCTGGTAAGTTATATATATATTTTAGGAAGGGGCATTTCACCCAAAGGACAAACTTTACAGTCCAATTAGTTTCTAGGACACACATTCAAAGAAATTACTTTCAAGGCCAAAGTCAGCAGAATAATTACTTTCAAGGACAAAGTCAGCAGTCCAATTACTTTCAAGGACATAATTTCATAGGTTTTTAGGCCCTAGAAACTAATTATTTTACATTTTGTCCTTGAAAGTAATTATTTCAGTTGTGTGTCCTAGAAACTAATTCTACTTGCTAAAGTGGCCCTTGTGGCTAATTTCCACTTTTAGGAATGTAATTGAATGTTACACAAGTTTTTGGTATTCTCCCTTGAAAAGAAAAGAAATATTTCAATATATCTAAAATTCAAGTAAAACATTTAACCTCATTCACTTAGTAAGAATATAAGATATATTTAAAACATCTTCATAGCATCATGCAAGGATTTTCCAAAAAGTTTAAAAAATGTTAGAAGTTTATATCAAAACATTATGATAAGCTTTTTTTCCATTTATATAATATCTTTAAATTGTACATTATATATAAATTTTACTTGAAATATTCATTTGAAAACTTCATTTTCAAATCATTCATCTTTAATACTTTACGAAAAAATTTCATCTGTAAAATTTCTTGATTTATAAATACCACATAAATTTTTTTAAATAACAACTTTATAAATATATGTAAACTATTTGAAAACAATTATTTACAACATTACTTATATTTAAATAGGAGTTATCGAAAACCTTAAATCCATTATTTATAAATTTATTAGTTTTAAATCTCAAAATACTTTTCAAACATCTTTAATAAATCAATAATCATTAACTTTAAAATATATTTTATTTAATTAATAACTTCTCACAATATTTACAACGCTATTAATTAACTATTAAATCATGTTGTACATAAATAAAAACAATTTTTAAACATTTTAAAAGTATTTAGAAAAGAAAAAAAATGACCAAAATATCTTTTATATAATACATTATCAAAATACTTCTATAACTCGATGTTTTAACAAGTTTAGCCTCGTTCTTGCAGACTCTGGTCATACGTTGATCGGGCATAAGACTAGAAATCTCCAAGTACTTAGTAGACATATTTCAACACCCACTGAAAAATACTTAAAAACAGGTATGAGAAGTATCGCTCAAAATCTGATGTCAAATGATGATGTTATGATAGCAGTGGCCCACTGCTGATCCCGTGTTTATGCAATGGACACAAAACTTTCCAGAAGATCCTTCCACCTTCCGGATCCTAGAAAAATATCGTAGCTATTTCGTAAAAAAGGGATCATCGACCCCTACTGCAGTGGGTAACTGCTGATTCAGTGATACACAATAGATGCACTTCCTTCTCGGAAGATCCATAAACAACGGATCCTAGGATCGAAAGCGCCTCCATTGGGTAAACTAAAGAACCATCTACCCTGAAAAAAATCGAGGAACTCATGAGTTTAAGTCCGGACAACCATATCAGTTCGAATCCATTTCTGAATTCACCCAAGTATATTAGGGTTTATCGGTCGAATCCATTCCTGGATTCCCCAAGTCCATCTGGGTCGAAGCATATCATACTACACTTCTTTACGGAGGGTACTTCCCCATACCTTTTACTTTAAAATATAACATACCATATACAGTACCCTTTCAAAATCATAACTTCGACTATCACACTTATATAAATTCCATTGTATGTAAGATTTCATTTTCAGATAGAGTACTTTCCAAAATCAATAGTCTCGAATATATCAAATCATTCTTATATAAAATCCGTTATATATTAGATTTATCTCTTCAAATCGAATACCTTCCAAAATCAATAGTCTTCAAAATCACTTTATACTTATATAAAGTCCATCTTATATAAGAATCAAATTTTTCTTCAAAATCAATTTCGCTGCATGAAGTGCCTTATGGAATTAAACATCTTTGCTTTATAAAAGGTTCTGAATTTAGAATAGTTTTGTACATAAAGTAGTTGTAAAATATTTTTGTATATATAAAATAGTTTGTAAAATAGTTTGAAAAATAGTTTTGTATGTAAAATAGTTTGTAAAATAGTTTTGTATATAAAATAGTATGTAAATTAGTTTTGTATATAAAACAAAATAAAATAGTTGAATAAGATGAAATAAAAGAAAGATAGTTTTGTAAAATGGTTTTAAATTAATAGTAGTTTTGCATAAAAGAAAAATTCTAATTTAAATTACAACGATATCCCACCCAACAAATTTCAATTTCAACATCAAAGCATATTAATAATATTAGAACATAAGATGTACATATGTCATCATTTCACAAAATCACATTCGATCACTTGCTCGATCACACAAGTTCGCTTTCGAACTAGTATTGACCATTCGACTTCTCTAATGCGGACTTTGATAAGGTTTCTTGACTAGAAACTATCATTCTCCTTGCATAGCCATATACTATGATAGAGAATTCTAGGATCAAACCAAAAATCCATATCAAATATTCACCATCAAGAATCGAATGAAAAATCCTAACACAAAATGGTGTAATTCACCTTGAACTTGTGTACTCAAATCTGGATCAAATTAATTATGCGAATAAAACAATATACGTACAACTTACGTATCTATTCCAACCTTTTTCCATCACAATTTCATTTTCAATTTAACTTTATTATAAATCATATTGATTAACACAAATATCACTTCATACTTTAATATTTGTTTCACAGAATTTCTCTAATTAACACAAAACATTAATATATTCATACATTGCTTATATTTCTCTTAAATTTTAAATTACATTCAATTTCACATGTAATATTTATCATTTAATACTACATTTATTGCAACATCCATTTACTTCATAAACAATTTATAAATCGTGACTTTATTTATAATCATTTCACTTTTAGTTCATATTTGTTTATCCAATTAGTTTCACTTTTACTTTTCAAATTTATTTATGACACATTTCACAAATTTTAATTAAGTTTATAAACATATTTTTTCCAATTTAATCTCATTTACAACATTTCCTTAATCAAAATTTCAATCTAAACATTCCAAGGCTTAAAGTTCACACTTGTATATTATTTCATTACGTCCCAAGAATGTATACAACAATTCTATTCATTTACTAAACATAGATTTAACAAATTGAACCTTATTTCACTTGCTTTCAAATTAAGGTTATCAAATTCAACTGCATAATTCAACACAATTACTAAGTTTCAACTTATATATTAATTCAAAAGTTTCGATTATCCGAAATAACCAGATATTCCATTTTATTTCAACAGTTGAAACTACCAATCAACAAACGACAAAATTCACAGCACATTTCAATTTCATAAACAAATATCCTAATTATTCACTTAATTCTCTTTAATACACCATTATTAAACTAGTATTTAGTCCAAAATTCAATCAATAATAATAGCCAATGTTTATAAACTTACCAAATACAACAAATCAACCATAAATGATAATAATTAAATATTATCATTTCATAAAACAGACACATTATGAATAACTATATTAGTTATAAAAATTTTATTACTTTATATACAACATATAATATTAGGAAAATTATTTCATTTCAAAACTTATATAAAACATTTTATAACACTAATAAATACGCTCTCTCATAAATATATATACACTTAGACAAACTCATTCTTGGATATTACTACCCTATGTCTAATGAGTTAACCCCAACAGGCTAAGGTATGTCAAAACCAAAGCTCTGATACCAACTGTAACGACCTACCTTTTTGCACAGTTTAAATCGACAATAATCCACACATGTCTAATTCAAACCATTCAAAATGGAGGATTTTTAATGGGATAAATAAGAAAGAAAAAAAAACACAGAATCTCACAGCGGAACGGCAAAATATAATAATCAAATAAATAGTTCATGAAGCTGTTTTACAAAATAACATTTGATTACACTTTACAATTCAAATCAGAGTTATACATGTTGTTAGCACCAAAATTGGTCACTAACCTCGTTCAGAAAGATTGTGTAGAGATATAAGTGATGAAAGCAATTAAACAGAGAAGACAAACTTAATTCAAGTGCAGAAAGTAAGAACACCAAATTTATAGTGGTTCGGCGTAATTGCCTACGTCCACTTTGCTCAACTTTATTGATTTCCTTTATGATTGATTGATTACAAATACAATTCGTGAATCAAATGCTTGAATGAAGGTGTTTGAGTAGAGAAGATGAGTCTTGAAAATGGCAGAGTCTCCCCGTATTTGCTCTCAAAAAAAAGGATCCCTTTCACTGTGACCCTGCCCCTCTATTTATAGGCAAAGATGGGCTGGACTTCCCAAGTGGGCTGATTGCCGAACGTTCCAGCCCGAGTACAGTGGTCGCCGTATGCCGAGCAAGGTTCGCCGAACGAGTTCCGCCGAACCATTCCTTCTATGCCGAACGGTGTGCTGGTTAGTCGTGTTGAACGTCTTCTGGATGACGAGTATTACGCCGAACACCATAGGATGCCGAGTACTCCTGTATGCCGAGCAGCCTTGATTCCGAGCGACCTTGTATGCCGAACAGCCTTGATGCCAAGTACTCTGGTATGCCGAGCAGTCTTGCATGCCGAGCAGTCTTGATGCCGAACAGCCCTGATTCCGAGCGACCTTGTATGCCGAACAGCCTCGATGCCGAGTACTCTGGTATGCCGAGCAGTCTTGCATGCCGAGCAGTCTTGATGCCGAGTACTCTGGTACGCCGAGCAGTCTTGATGCCGAACAGCCCTGATTCCGAGCGACCTTGTATGCCGAACAGCCTCGATGCCGAGTACTCTGGTATGCCGAGCAGTCTTGCATGCCGAGCAGTCTTGATGCCGAGTACTCTGGTACGCCGAGCAGTCTTGATGCCAAGCACTTATGGGATGCCGAACACCAGTCGACGCTGAGCATAGGTTGTTGCCGAACACTACTTGGTGCCGAGTACCCTTGCTGCCGAGTACTACGCCGAGTAGTCTTGATGCCGAACACTGCTGAGTATTATGCCGAACACTCCTGGACACCGGATACTAAGGACGCCGAGTACTACGCCGAGTACTCATGGATGATGGTTGCTTCGCCGAACATTCCTGGATGTCGGACACTCTCTGATGCCGAGCACTAGTTGCCTGGTCAAATCCCCAGGAAACACTTGCCCCCCAAAGTGTATTGCGTGGCCGAACGTGATGCGCTTTGAATCTGGTACAATCTACCTCGGAGGTACCCTCTCGAGAATGCTAGCAAAGGGAGGTGCGAGATGAACAAGCTTGGGATGCCGAACGACACGTTCTGAGCCGAACGTTCCCAGCGTGCCGAACGTCATTCCACCCTAACGCCGAGTACTCCGGTATTGACCGGTTCTACCGGGAATAGCCCCTTCGACTTCCTCCATTTCCCTCTATAAAACCAGTCCCTTCTCTTCCTTTTCTCCTTTTACTTCTTATTTCCTCCGCTCTCACAATTCCGTTCAATCGTCCGAATTTGAGACTTAACTACTTCATCTCAATCTTCGATCTGCACACTTAGGTATTTTTCATCGTAAACTCAAACGAGATGTTCGAACGAAGTCGTGTAGAGGGTTTTTGTATAGCTTGTCTGTATTGCCGAACGACATAGCGTGGAGGGGTTAGGAGTATGTCCGCTTATTGCCTTAGTCTCCTCGTGTTGGATCGAGGTCAAAAGGAAGAAAAAGAATGAGAGGTGTTGGAGAGGGTAATGGCGCCGTTCGCTGCTTCGGCGCATGTGGTCATGTGCCGGTCGGTGTAACGGTTAGTTGCCGAACGGTACCTCAGCCGGGCAAGGCCAGGCCGAACGCTCACTAACAAGTCGAACTATAATTGAGCCGAACGAAACAAAGCCAATCAATGCCCAAACGCCGAACATTTCACATGCCGAACAATGCAATTGCCGAACACTTGACATGCCGAACAATATAATTGCCGAACACCTTTCATGCCGAACAATATAATTGCCGAACACGTTATATGCCGAACAATACAATTGCCGAACACCTTTCATGCCGAACAATATAATTGCCGAACACGTTATATGCCGAACAATACAATTGCCGAACACCTTTCATGCCGAACAATGTAATTGCCGAACACCTTATATGCCGAACAATACAATTGCCGAACACTTTACTTAGGACGATGAACATTACTAAAATGCCGATCAGTATAAATGTTAAACTACACTTAGGCCGGTCACTCTAGAAATCATATGTCTTTTGAACCTGAAACTGTAATTACCTCAAGGCGGGCCTTTGAGACGGTCAGCGATGACGGTCTTCGAAAGCGATGATCCGCAGCTAATTATTATATCTTTATTGCTGTCTTTACACAATTGCTTGCACTAGTTCACACACCACGTGGGGGGAAAATTCGTGATGCTGATTCTAACGCTCAACGTTTTTCAAGTATAGCGTTCTCAAGCATTTAGCCAGGTTCATTATTTATTCGGGATGTCAGGAAAATCTAGTTCGGCCACCGTATCTGACAGGCCTGGGCCGTCAGCAAAGCAAGGAGCCGCAGATGCTTCCAATCCGTCAATCTCTCCCGCTCATAATCTGGCGCCCGATGCTCTAGAGTCAACCATCTTATTGGACAATCCGGTCGATTCTCAAGCCTCGAGGATCAACGAGGCCGCTCTGCGACGGATATGTTCCATTCACGGAATTCCCTTTACCGACGTGTTAGTTCCTTCGAGACACGACCGTCCTCACTTGCCCCCGGTCGGGTACACGGCCTGCAACAAGTTCATGTGCTGGATGGGCAGTGTGCCTCCGTTTAACCTATTTCTCCGGGATGTGCTGCAGTATATAGATATCGCTCCGTCGCAGCTGCACCCGAATGGTCATGCGTTCCTATATGGGACTTATTTACTCTTCATGGCTGTCTTCTCCAGACCTCCAACCCCCGGTGATATTCGATACATTTACATGTTCAAGAGACGGAAAGATAGCCCCTCCTTCATCTTCCTCGAGCCGTATCACAAGTGCCAGATCCTGACAGGGGCCTGCAGCAAGTTCGCCCTGTACAAACAGGAATGGTTCTATGTGCGATGCCCGTCTGGTTTCGCTAGGAGATGGGTTGAAGGCAGTAAGTCTCTCTGCTGAACCGTTACTTGTACTTAATGGGAGTCATGTTTTTTCCTAACTCTTCATCTCATCTTTTCAGGTATTAACCCGCGTCCGGAAGGCCGAGGATATTCTGATGCTGTTGACACGATTAGAGCTCTCCCGGCCGAGGACCGAGATATTCGAGCTATCATTTCAAATGAATCGCTGTCGGGGTTCGGCTTGCTAGCTCCTGATCGTCGGGTCAGCCTTCCAGAAGGCGTTACAATTCCCAAACCTCCATCCGGTAAAGGGAAAAAACTTGCCGGCCCGTCGTCACGTCGCGCTCCCGTCGCGCACGAAGAAGGCGAGCGTAGAGAGGGTGATGCACCCGACACTCAGGGCGAGAACGTGGGTCCTGCTTGGAATCCGGCAATCGAAATCCAGGATATTGAGACGTCATCCTCCCCTTCGAAGGGAAAGAAAAAGCTGAAATATACGGTTCAGAAAGAGAAAGTCGGCGACACCTCAAAACCTACGCCTATCCCTCCTGAAAAAGAGGCTTCTTCACAGCGTCTGGAGAGTTCTCTAAGGGGTCTCTCGAACCTCTCTATCCCCGAAGACATACTTAATTATGGGTTCGATGATCCTGAAGCTCTCAAATTCTCGTCGCCCGCTAGAGGCAATGTAGGAGTTCAACTCCCGGCTCACAGAGA
Source organism: Allium fistulosum (assembly GCA_030737815.1). Taxonomy (NCBI): domain Eukaryota; kingdom Viridiplantae; phylum Streptophyta; class Magnoliopsida; order Asparagales; family Amaryllidaceae; genus Allium; species Allium fistulosum. The sequence continues at coordinate 408,990,479 of CM060904.1, read as the reverse complement.
CAATACCCCGATTAGCAAAGACAAACGAACGGGTCCGTCGGGGGGAACACTTAGGACACACACGCACACGCGCATTCCATAGCATACTTCAAGTCTTTTTAATTCGTGAATTCTCCTTAATTCGTTGTTATCTTCCTTCTTTGCAGGTGATATGGGCCGCTCCCACGGACTTGATCGCCTTCAAGGGTCTTCAATATTTCATCACTCCGGACGGGACTCCGGTTCGGGCAGACGCCGGGACCGAGGTGATTATGAGGATAGGGACAATCGTCCGCGCGAATCGTCTCATCGCAAGAAAGCGCACTATCAATCTTCTCAGTCCCGTGATCTTCCTCCTGCAACTGAGCCGGATAAAGAGAAGTCTCTGCAGAAGGGCTATCAGTCAGATGCTGCTCGAGAACAACATTCCAGTTCATCGAGTACGAGGCAAGTTCGGGAGCCGCGTAAAAGAACGGAATTCTCTAAGCCTCCTCCTCCTGCTCCTGCCGTGGACCCAACCGTTGCGGAAAAGATGGTCGACCTTAAGGCCAAGTTTCCGAAGATTTGTTTTGACGGTTTGAAATTCCTCCCGGCCATCCATCACATTCCTGGGCACGTGAAGCAAAGTGCCATTGCATGCAACAATGACGTCTATGTTCAACATGACGCATTCGTGCACTTGGTGGAGAAGATATCAGAAGTATCTGTTGAGCGTCAACACGAGATTGACCGTCTGACTCTGGAGGCTGACAGCGATAAGAAAATCATCAAACTCCAAGACGAAGAGCTCGCCTCTTATAAGTTAAAGCTAGAAGCCGCTGAACAAGGCGCAAAAGATACTGCCGAGGCAGTTACTCGCTTAGAGGTGGCTCACAAAAAGGAGCTTGATGAAGCAGTTCAGCGGAGCGGCGCCCTTGCCCTAGAAAAAGACTCTGTTCAAAAAGAAAGGGACGTGCTCGCTATTCAAGTCAAAGAGCTGAAAGAACAACTCTCCAAGGAGAAAGAAGACAAAATAGCCGCTCAGGAAGAATCACAGCGGTATTGCGATGAGATTGTTGCTACCCGGCTCCTCAAGGCAAAGCTCGACGGTGAACTTGCCGGGGTCGAGAGAATGAAGGATGAAGCCCGTGAGGAGGGTAAAAGAATGGCTGAGGAGGAGCTTGATTCTCGCCTTGAGGCGGCCGCAGAGGCTGGCAGGGAAGAGGTCAAAAATATGTTTGACCCGTTGATTGCCGAGTACGGAGCCCGCGTCCTTATGCATCGCGACCTAACATTCTTGGGCGACGGCTACCATGAATCCCTGGCTGAGGCATGGGAGACTCTGATAAAGATCAAGAAAGTCGAATCAGGCTCCGAAGAAATCGACGAGGATGCACTGGTGAAGGAGTTCCTGAGGGGGAATGAGCCATCGGATTTATCTGTAGCATTGGCTCTCTATGGCAAAGGCTCTTCCCCTTCGAAAGAGAAGAACAACGAGGCTGGCCCGTCAGAGGCCGACACTACTACTCCTCACATTGCCGCTCCTTATGCTGCTCAATCGGCCGGTCGGTCGACGCTTGATCCATTCGAGCAACACGCCAGTTATGATCCCGAAGATCCCGGGCTTGGCGTTCATGTGCTGTCACCTATCCTGGAGGGTGAAACCCCGCGCGCCACCGACAGTCAACCTGATCCTGGTAGGATATTCTTCTTTCTCTAGAAATCGAAGTGATCCCGTCATTTTTCAACAGTGGTTATTTGTTCTAATGCCCACTTCTTATATTTCTCACAGGTTGTTCTGACACTGAGCCAACTCCGAGGAGCGACGACGCCAAGGAGGAAGCGGGGAAAACAAGCGACGCTGCTCACGTAGAGGTGACTCCCGGCCCAGACGCTCAAGTGATCGGGGCGCTCGATGATGACAAACTTGACACCTCGTCTCCGGCCGAAGGAAGCGACGAAGTTAAAATTACTGGCGCCTCTGAGCATACTTCAGAGATGAGCATGAAGGATCGTCTCGCCGACGAGGAGAAGAGAAAGGTCAAAGTCAAGGTTGAATCCGAAGTCCTGGAACTTACCGACCCGCGGAATAGACCTTTGAAAATCATTCTCCCGGGCAGGTCCAAACCATTAGATGTTCCGTCTCCTACTCCTGACTCTGTCTCTTTAGCAAGCAAAAAGTCCAAGAAGAAACGTGAGGGAGAGGAGTCGTCGGAGACACCGAAGGCGGACAAGAAGAAGAAGTCGAAGAAATGATCGATGCACTTGTTCAACAAGTCTTTTGCTTAAGTTTGTAATAGTTTCTACCTTTCATAACTTGTAGTTTGTACAGACCCGAATTTTGTAGGAGTGATCTTGTATCCCTATTTTGGACTTATCGAATAAAATTTCAGTTTCTTCTTGTTTGGATGATTCTCTTGTCTTTATTTGGTTTGCTGACACTGTGCTCCGGGGACTTGGAGACTTAAGACTGTTCATACTCTAGTCCGCGCTCTGGGGGCTTAGAGTACTCCGCTCCGTACTCCGGGGACTCGGAGATTGGAAATCGTTTATACTCTAGTCCGCGCTCTGGGGACTTAGAGTACTCCGCTCCGCACTCTGGGGATTCGGAGATTGTAAATCGTTTATACTCTAGTCCGCGCTCTGGGGACTTAGAGTACTCCGCTCCGCACTCTGGGGATTCGGAGATTGGAAAATCGTTTATACTCTAGTCCGCGCTCTGGGGACTTAGAGTACTCCGCTCCGCACTCTGGGGATTCGGAGATTGGAAACCGTTTATACTCTAGTCCGCGCTCTGGGGACTCAGAGTACTCCGCTCCGCACTCCGGGGATTCGGAGATTGTAAATCGTTTATACTCTAGTCCGCGCTCTGGGGACTTAGAGTACTCCGCTCCGCACTCTGGGGATTCGGAGATTGGAAAATCGTTTATACTCTAGTCCGCGCTCTGGGGACTCAGAGTACTCCGCTCCGCACTCTGGGGATTCGGAGATTGTAAATCGTTTATACTCTAGTCCGCGCTCTGGGGACTTAGAGTACTCCGCTCCGCACTCTGGGGATTCGGAGATTGGAAAATCGTTTATACTCTAGTCCGCGCTCTGGGGACTTAGAGTACTCCGCTCCGCACTCTGGGGATTCGGAGATTGGAAATCGTTTGTATGAGTCTGTACGCCGCACAGAATAATGTAATTTATCATTCGATTAAGAGATACAGAAACTTCATAGAAAATGTGGCTTCAAGCCTTTATTAATGAAAATCAACTAAATTGTTCGATTACAACTTCAAAAGGAAACTAAGTCATTATTGAATGGAAACATGCGGAAAACAATAATGCCTATAACAAGAAAGGGAAACATGCTAAATGTAATAGTGCCGCAAATGTTCACTGTTCCATGCTCGGGGGAGTGTCGTGCCATCAACGGTCGCTAGCTTGAATGTTCCTTCTCCAAGCTTCCGTTCAATGGCATATGGGCCTTCCCAGCTGGGATTCATGCGTGATGGTACTGGGAAGACTCGTTTCAGAACGAGATCACCCACATCAAAGATTCTTGGGCGGACTCTGCCATCGTAGTAGCGCTTGACTCGATGTCTGTGCGCCGCCGCCCTTAACTCAGCTTCTTCACGCTTTTCGTCGATGCAGTCCAGTGATTCCAGCAAGAGGTTTTGGTTCGTCTTGGGGTCATAGTATGTCACTCGGTGCGATGGAACTTCAAGTTCCACGGGTATCACGGCTTCAGAACCGTATGCCAAGGCGAACGGAGTGTGGCCGGTCGCGGACTTGTGGGTAGTCCTATATGCCCAAAATGCCGTCGGGAGTTCATCTACCCACTTGCCTCCAACCTTCTCCAGACGCTTCATTAGTATGGACTTGATTACCTTGTTAACGGCCTCGACTTGTCCGTTAGCTTTTGGGTGTGCAACGGCAGCGAACTTTTTCTCGATGCCGTACTTTAGACAGAACTCTTTGAACTCTCTACTTTCGAATTGCGTTCCGTTATCCGTAATGATGGTGCGTGGAAGACCAAAGCGGCATATGATGTTTCGTACAACGAAATTAATGACTTTCTTAGAGGTGATAGTGGCCAAAGGTTCTGCCTCGGCCCATTTCGTGAAATAGTCGACCGCAACTATCGCGTATTTCGCACCACCTTTGGATAGAGGCAAAGAGCCGATTATGTCGATTCCCCAGATCGCGAATGGCCAAGGGCTGATCATTTGTGTGAGTTCCGTTGACGGAGCCCTCGGGATTTTTGCATATCTTTGACACTTGTCGCATTTTCTTGCGTAGTCCGCGGCATCCCGGTTTACGGTTGGCCAGTAATACCCATAGCGGAGGATCTTTTTTGCTAGCGTTTGCCCCCCAGTATGGTCGCCGCATTCCCCTTCATGGACTTCCCTCAAGACTCGCTTTGTTTCATCATGAGCGATGCATCGTAGTAATGGGATTGAGAATCCTTTCCGGTACATGGATCCATCCTGCATTACGTACCGCGCAGCCTTTCGAAGGACCTGTCGTCTTTCGCTTCTTCTTTCTGGTAAAGCCCCAGTTGTCAGGTACAGTTTGAATGGGGTTATCCACGAGTCCTTCTCGATCTCTGTTTCCAACACAAGATCGATTTTCATCTCGCCCGTACTCGGGGCATGCAAGACTTCCACGGGATACAATCCCATTTGCTGGACATCGTCGGTACTTGCGAACTTAGCCAACAAGTCGGCTTCTTTGTTTTGTTCTCGAGGGATGTGCGAAATGTCATAACGCTCAAGATTTGATAGTAGTTCCTGGACCTGAACGAGGTACGGAGCAAGCTTTCGTCCTTTTGCTTGGTAGTCTCCTCGCACTTGGTATACCACTAACTGCGAGTCACAAAAGATTTCGATTGATTTGATTCCGAGTTCTTTGATAAGCTTCAAGCCAGCGATCAATGCTTCATATTCAGCTTCGTTGTTTGTAGCCGGAAAATCGAGCTTCAGGGCATAACAGATTGATCGGTTTTCCGGAGTCATAAGAACTACGCCCGCGCCGGAGCAACGGTCATTTGATGCACCGTCAGTGTATAACTTCCATCGTATGGGGGGAATGATGTCGTGATCGTCCGGTTTGATGGGTATGGTAAATTCAGCGATGAAGTCTGCTAACGCTTGCCCTCGGATAGCTCTCCGTGGTAAGTACGCGATATCGAATTGGCTCAACTCGATGTTCCATTTTAGCAATCTTCCAGAAGTTTCTGGTCGCTGAAGTACCTGCCTCAGGGGTTGATCGGTATAAACGCCGATTGAATGGGCTTGAAAGTATGGGCGTAGCTTGCGTGATGCAATCACCAAGCAATAAGCCAATTTCTCAATTTTAGGGTAATTCTTCTCTGCCCCCGTTAAACGCTTGCTAACATAATATATCGGCTTCTGGACTCGATCCTCCTCACGGACCAAAGCTGCGCTTATCGCATGAGGGGATATAGCCAAGTAAACATACAGCATCTCATGGTCAACTGGTTTAGATAGCATCGGTGGGCTCTCCAGATGCCTTACCAGGTTCTGGAAAACTTCCTCGCAGCTAGACGTCCATTCAAAATTCCTCTTTCCTTTCTTTATTATGTCGAAGAATGGGATGCACTTGTCAGTTGCCTTGGATATAAACCGACTTAGCGCAGCCACTTTCCCGTTCAAGCTCTGTACCTGCTTTATAGTCCTGGGTGCTTGTACGTCTCGAATGGCTTGGATCTTTTCTGGGTTGGCTTCGATTCCCCTAGCGTTGACGATGAATCCTAAAAACTTCCCTGATGCAACGCCGAAAGAACACTTCAGCGGGTTGATCTTCATTCCATAGGACCTGAGTATGTTAAACATTTCATCTAAGTCTTGGATGTGGTCGTTTGACTGCCGTGACTTCACGAGCATGTCATCCACATAGACTTCCATGGTTTTGCCCAGCTGGTCCTTGAACATTCGATTCACCAGACGTTGGTAAGTTGCTCCAGCATTCTTTAATCCAAAGGGCATCACTACATAGCAATACAGCCCGACATTTGTAACGAAGCTGGTGTGTTCTTGGTCCGGAATATGCATTGGGATTTGGTTGTATCCTGAGTACGCATCCATGAATGACAATAATTCGTGTCCTGCTGTGGAATCGACCAACTGATCGATCCTAGGCAACGGGAAACTGTCCTTAGGGCATGCTTTGTTCAAGTCGGAATAATCTACGCAAGTCCTCCATTTCCCATTTGCCTTTTTTACTAGCACAGGGTTGGAGACCCACTCCGGGTAGAGGGCGTCGCGGACGAACCCATTTGCTTTGAGTTTGTCCACCTCCTCTCCAAGAGCGGCGGATCTCTCTGGATCCATTCCTCTCCTCTTTTGCTTGACTGGGACGTATTTCGGGTCTATGTTCAACATATGACTTGTGATGGCGGGAGAAATCCCACACATATCAGAATGCGTCCAGGCGAAAACATCGAGGTTTGCTCGGAGGAAGTCGCTAAGGTCTTCTGTCATTGCGGGGCTTAACTGTGATCCGATTTTCAGTATTCGCGAAGGGTCATCACGGCTAACTGAAATGTCGATTGTTAATTCAGCCGGTGCCGCCTTCTCTTCCCTGGGTTTCTCATCGTCGTCTCTCGGATCTATATCTCCGTAGATCCGAGAACTATGCCCGAGCCAGGGCTCGGGCACTACTTGTCAATTATTCGTGTTGAGGATGCGGACAGGATTGTCCGTACCCTTTCCTTTTTCCCTCCGGTGGGCTTCACGGAGCTCGGCCACATAACAAGAACGACCAGCTGCTTGGTCTCCGTGAACAATGCCTACTCCTTTGTCAGTTGGGAACTTCAAAGTCAAGCACCACGGGGCTAGTGCCGCCCTAAATTCAGCCAGGGCCGGCCGACCCAAGAAAACATTGTATGGAGAGTCCACATCCAAAACTACAAAGGGTAGAATTCGTACCCTCCGACGCTCGCCTTGTCCCAGTTCAACTGGTAACTCGACATATCCCACTGCATCAGTCGCAGCGCCGTTAAAACCGTGGATTCGAGCTTTGGATGGTTTCAAGTCTTTTGTCTCTAGCTTCATCTGATCATATGCCTTCTTGAAGATGATGTTGACTGAACTTCCACAATCAATCAAGATTCTTTTTACATATGCTGGTCCGATTGTTGCAGATATGACCATGGGATCGATGGTCGGAGCCTCTATCTGATCAGCGTCTCTGTTTCTGAACACAATATCGTCTGTCATCACGCGCTGCTGCTTAGCAGGGGCCCCGTCCTCTACGTTTGAATAGCACTCGAAATCCGCATGCTTCAAGGAGCCCGCATATCGCTCCATCTCTTGCCAGTTCTTATCTGCGGGATGAGGTCCGCCGATAATTGTATTTATAACCAGTCTCCCAACAGTTCGGGCAGGTTCCTCTGGATGACGTGGAGCTGGTGCACGACCTGGGTCGGACGTTCCCTGTCCTGCGGATCCTTCACAAATTCTTGCAACTTCTTTTGTCTGATCAATTTCTCGATAGCGTCATGTAGGTGTCTGCATTCTTCCGTGTTGTGTCCATAGGTTTCATGGAAGCGGCAATATTTCCCAGTCCGTTTCTGTTCTTCAGTCGATTCTTTCGGACGTGGTTTTCTGTACTGAAAAGTATTGCATGTGGATAGGTAAATGTTCTCAAGTGGGGCGTTTAGCGGAGTGTACTCGTTGTAGCTTGGAATTCTCGACTTCCACTTTCCCGCTTCTTTCCTCTTTCCTTGACTCCTTCCTCCGGACTCTTTGGGCTGCACAGGCTTATTCTGGACGTTGACTTGGACCTTTCCTGAATTGTCTCCAGATTGCTTCACAGCAATGTTGCTCTTAATTGACTCTTGGGCGGGTCCCGGTGCCTTGTCTCGTCGTACCCACCTAGCTTCCTCTCTTCTTATGAACTGGTGCGCCTTGGAGTAGAAACGCTCTAGCGTAGTCGGAGGTTTTCCTGCCAGCCAATCCCCGAATTCAGAATCCGGATCTACACCTCTCATCACAGCCATTAGAATTGCGTGGTCGTTGGGATTACTGACTTCAGTTGCCGCAACGTGGAATCTTTGTAAGTACTCCTTCAGCGACTCTCCGGGATTTTGGATTACACTCGACAGAGACATCACGTCCTTCGGGCGTGTAGTGTGTATCCTGAACTGCTCAATAAACTTCTTTGCCAACTCCTCGAAATTTGATACGGATCGCGGAGGAAGTCGGGTGAACCACATAGTAGCGATCCCAGATAGAGTAATCGGAAAGCACCTACATTTGGTGGCATCATTTGCTCTGGCTGAATCCATCATCCATTCATACCTCATTACATGTTGTCTGGGGTCAGTCTTTCCTTCGTATGCAGGAATGGTTGGCATGCTAAACTTCTTGGGGTAGGACGCTTGTAGCACAACATCCGTGAACGGAGTATGACTTCTTGACACTCCCCAATCGTCATTTGACAAGCCCTGATTTTCTTTCATCAGTTGCCTGATCATGGCTGTCAAATCGGGTGTCTGTATGGAAGCTGGGAGGTTGGAGTCAGTTCTACGTGCCTGTCCATGCTGATGCCTCCTTTCCTGGCGATCTGCCAATCGTGCGTCATGAGGTTCAACATTGTTAACATCTTGATGATCTGGAGCTCCCTCCTCCACCTGTACTCCAGTTCGGAAGTTTCCAGTTCTGGCTTGGTCGCGGTCTCCTGTTGTTCGAACAGCAGCATCTGCCCTTGCGGTTTCAGTCTTACGGCGTCTGCGCCTGGGTGGCTCATCAGAAGAAGTTGAGCTATCAGAAGAGGAATAAGCAGCTTGATTGCCCCCAGCATTCTGTTGCTGCTGTTGAGTGAGTTGTGCCATCAGGTTGGCATTAGCTTGCATCTGTTCTCCCAGTTGTCTCCTGCTTTCCCTAAGTTCTCTCATCAAGTCGTTGAACTCCACTCTGGTGACAACTGGAGTCTGTTCTTGAGCGGCAATCCCTGCACTCGGGATTGCTGGTTGATTGCTAGGTCCTGCTTGTTGCACGCTAGCAGTCTCTCGGGCATCCGCATTAAGGGAAGCTGACCTGGTACGTGGTCTTGCCATTGTAGAGTTATTGGTATGAACTCTGAGTAGAATCAACGGATGTCCTATCAGTAAGTCGGATCTTCTTTGGGGGATTTGTTCAATCCAGTAGCTTCAAAGCAGATCCTTGAGGTCTGAGAATTCGATTCTCAGTGAAAGCACCAAAGTGTTAGCACCAAAATTGGTCACTAACCTCGTTCAGAAAGATTGTGTAGAGATATAAGTGATGAAAGCAATTAAACAGAGAAGACAAACTTAATTCAAGTGCAGAAAGTAAGAACACCAAATTTATAGTGGTTCGGCGTAATTTCCTACGTCCACTTTGCTCAACTTTATTGATTTCCTTTATGATTGATTGATTACAAATACAATTCGTGAATCAAATGCTTGAATGAAGGTGTTTGAGTAGAGAAGATGAGTCTTGAAAATGGCAGAGTCTCCCCGTATTTGCTCTCAAAAAAAAGGATCCCTTTCACTGTGACCCTGCCCCTCTATTTATAGGCAAAGATGGGCTGGACTTCCCAAGTGGGCTGATTGCCGAACGTTCCAGCCCGAGTACAGTGGTCGCCGTATGCCGAGCAAGGTTCGCCGAACGAGTTCCGCCGAACCATTCCTTCTATGCCGAACGGTGTGCTGGTTAGTCGTGTTGAACGTCTTCTGGATGACGAGTATTACGCCGAACACCATAGGATGCCGAGTACTCCTGTATGCCGAGCAGCCTTGATTCCGAGCGACCTTGTATGCCGAACAGCCTTGATGCCAAGTACTCTGGTATGCCGAGCAGTCTTGCATGCCGAGCAGTCTTGATGCCGAACAGCCCTGATTCCGAGCGACCTTGTATGCCGAACAGCCTCGATGCCGAGTACTCTGGTATGCCGAGCAGTCTTGCATGCCGAGCAGTCTTGATGCCGAGTACTCTGGTACGCCGAGCAGTCTTGATGCCGAACAGCCCTGATTCCGAGCGACCTTGTATGCCGAACAGCCTCGATGCCGAGTACTCTGGTATGCCGAGCAGTCTTGCATGCCGAGCAGTCTTGATGCCGAGTACTCTGGTACGCCGAGCAGTCTTGATGCCAAGCACTTATGGGATGCCGAACACCAGTCGACGCTGAGCATAGGTTGTTGCCGAACACTACTTGGTGCCGAGTACCCTTGCTGCCGAGTACTACGCCGAGTAGTCTTGATGCCGAACACTGCTGAGTATTATGCCGAACACTCCTGGACACCGGATACTAAGGACGCCGAGTACTACGCCGAGTACTCATGGATGATGGTTGCTTCGCCGAACATTCCTGGATGCCGGACACTCTCTGATGCCGAGCACTAGTTGCCTGGTCAAATCCCCAGGAAACACATGTGTTTGCGCCAAAATTGGTCACAAACCCCGAATGTTGTGAAAGCACCAGTGTATGAATATAAATCAACAATATTCACACACAAATCTCAAATCTAAGTAACAGAGTATCACAATTCAGAAATAATGAACAAAAACACGAGATTTATAGTGGTTCGGCGATCTTGCCTACGTCCACTCTGAAGTTGATGATTTTATTGATGTTCACTTGAAGATTACAATTTCTTGTAATGTAGTACAACTGATTTTCTGAGCTAAGTCTGAATCTAAGGGAGCAGTGGTGATTCTGAGTAAATCTGGCAGAGTCTGGGCGCTCTTTAGCTCTCAAAATTGTCTGATCCCTTTTCTGAATGACCAGGGGCTCTATTTATAGGTGTAGGAGGCTGATATTTCGCCTAAAATTTGGGGAGACCAGTTCCGGTACGTGAGGGGGCCCGCATGGCCGAAATCTGGAGATCTGGGCCCACTTTGGGATCGATTCGACCCTTGGTTCGAATCGATCAAGAAAGTGTCCAATCGAGCTGAAATTTGGTGTGAACATCCTTCATCATGTGCTCAAGCTTCTGTGAAAATTTCATAGCATTTGGACTTGTGCATCTCGAGTTATGATCGATTCAAGGTTAGATACTCGGCTGAAACGTCTCTTCGAATCGATCCTTTTCGACTCGAGTACTTCGAATCGATTGCCTCGACTCGATTCAGTGTGTCTTCGCGATGACGTGGTGCGCCTTCTTCGTATCGATCTGACTTGTGCTCCGAGTTGTCTGGGTCAAACCCCTTGTTTCAGGCGCTTCGACTTAGTGGATTAGAAGTGATGGGTTTGAAGGAATGCTCCTTCGAATCGATCGAATAGGTGCCCTACGAATCGATTCGACTGGTGGATACAAAGTTATCTTGACGGAGTGGGTTCGAAGTAACTTATGGGATGGAGTCGAAGGGTATTGGTTGCATGGATTCGAAGTGGAGGAAAACCTGAGGGGTTCGAAGTGTTGGATTCGAACGTAGCCTATTTGGATGGATTCGAAGCAGGGAGAACTCGATGGTTTCGAACGACTAAGGTCTCATCGATTCGAACTAGATCATATGAATTTGATGTGGTGGATTCGAACATGCTGAGGCGATGGATATGAACTTCATGGATTCGAACATCGCATCTTCCCTAACTTGCATTTATCATATCTCATTCATACGAACCCCGATTGACTCGAAATTTGGAACGCTGGTTCTCATGACTTTGCTTGATGTGTCTTATCAATTGTAGCCCGATCCGGACTTGGACAAAAATCATTGATATCCATGGTGAAACAGTGTATAACGAACTTTTACGACGAACTGTCTTTAGTTTTCCAGTCAACTTTTTGGTGTCACGGCCTTGCCAAAAGGCGGGATAACATTTGCCCCCCAAAACATGCCTTGCGATAGGAAGGTGTGTTTTGTAATGCCACAAGCCGGATGTTCATATCCTGTTGATGACCTGTAAAGAAATTGATAGTCTTTCCTGACCATGAATGACGATCGTTCATGACCATATGTCATTTGAGATGATATGTGACCGTTCGAGGTCAGTTGCCGTTCATGGAAAATAATGAAATGGGACCGTTCGTGGTCGGATGCCGTTCACGGCAAATAAAGAAATGGGACCGTCCGCGGTCGGATGTCGTTCTAGACGAGTTGCGACCGTTCGTGATCGTGTGTCGTTCTAGGCGAACTATGACCGTTCGCAGTCAGGTGACGTGGAAAGAGGAATGTGATCGTTCGCGATCGCGTGCCGTACGGGGCAAAAATGTGATCGTTCGCGATCGAATGTCATATTAGGTGAATTGTGACCGTTCGTGGTCGAGTGCCGTTCGAGGCAAATGGTGACCGTTCGAGGTCGGGTGCCGTTCGAGGCTGATGGTGACCGTTCGAGGTCGGGTGCCGTTCGAGGCTGATGGTGACCGTTCGAGGTCGGGTGCCGTTCGAGGCTAATGGTGACCGTTCGAGGTCGGGTGCCGTTCGAGGCAAATGGTGACCGTTCGAGGTCGAGTGCCGTTCGGGGCGAATTGTGACCGTTCGTGGTCGGGTGCCGTTCGAGGCGAATGGTGACCGTTCGAGGTCAGGTGCCGTTCGGGGCGAATTGTATGTGCCTGGGGGGGACTTAGTATCATCGATACCAGGTTCACGTTCGAGTGGGTTCCTGGATCGTTTGTCAGGGCAGTTCATCACTATCTCAGAGCATGCCTAGGGACCGTTCGCGATCCCGTACATGCGTAAGTAGTTTAGCCATTATGGAATCATAGGTAGTGGATTTTCGTTCAAAATGAGTTTTTAGCAGAAATGTTAAACAAAATCAAGTTCAAATATGAGAAGCAAAAGGCAAAAGCAAACAATGACGTCAGAGTGCAAACACCTACATCGGTGTGGTTTATAGTTGTATCAGAGCATGCCTGAGGATCGTTCGTGGTCCTGTACATGAGTAAACAACTTAACCGTGTCAGCGTGGAGTTTGCTACTCGTTCGTCGTTATTTCAATTAATTGATAACAAGAACAGGGACGTCAAAGTGCAAACACCTACAGTGATGCGATTTATAGTCCTATCAGAGCATGCCTGAGGATCGTTCGCGGTCCTGTACATGTGTAAAAAGACTTAATCGCATTGGTGTAGAGTTTGCTACTTATTCGTCATTACCCCAATCAATTGATGATAAGTTGATGCCTTCGATCTGCCCGCCGAGTTCACGAGGGTAGCCTGGAATATGTTCTTTTGGATGAGTATTCTACCCAAGGTTGGATCAACACGCTCCTGGGTGGTGCCCCCCAGCTCAGGGGCTTCCCCCGATGGTCCGGCTTTATCTGGTTCATGATTTTGTGTTCCAAGTTGTCCAATCTGTTGAAGCAAATTCTGGATCATTTCCTCCTGTCCCTTCATCATTGCCTCCATCTCATCCCTGGTGACGAAGATCGATGCTTGGTTTGCTCCTGAGGAAGCCTCTTGACTCCCTTCGTGCTGACTTCTCTCAGCTCGTTGCCTTCTACTTGTTTGTCGGGTCATTGTCTTTCAAATCTTCAAGCTTTCAGATCTGAACTTCAAATCTTGTGTAGCGGGTGCTAGTCCTTCTCAGTGAAAGCACCAAAGTGTTTGCGCCAAAATTGGTCACAAACCCCGAATGTTGTGAAAGCACCAGTGTATGAATATAAATCAACAATATTCACACACAAATCTCAAATCTAAGTAACAGAGTATCACAATTCAGAAATAATGAACAGAAACACGAGATTTATAGTGGTTCGACGATCTTGCCTACGTCCACTCTGAAGTTGATGATTTTATTGATGTTCACTTGAAGATTACAATTTCTTGTAATGTAGTACAACTGATTTTTTGAGCTAAGTCTGAATCTAAGGGAGCAGTGGTGATTCTGAGTAAATCTGGCAGAGTCTGGGCGCTCTTTAGCTCTCAAAATTGTTTGATCCCTTTTCTGAATGACCAGGGGCTCTATTTATAGGTGTAGGAGGCTGATATTTCGCCTAAAATTTGGGGAGACCAGTTCCGGTACGTGAGGGGGCCCGCATGGCCGAAATCTGGAGATCCGGGCCCACTTTGGGATCGATTCGACCCTTGGTTCGAATCGATCAAGAAAGTGTCCAATCGAGCTGAAATTTGGTGTGAACATCCTTCATCATGTGCTCAAGCTTCTGTGAAAATTTCATAGCATTTGGACTTGTGCATCTCGAGTTATGATCGATTCAAGGTTAGATACTCGGTTGAAACGTCTCTTCGAATCGATCCTTTTCGACTCGAGTACTTCGAATCGATTGCCTCGACTCGATTCAGTGTGTCTTCGCGATGACGTGGTGTGCCTTCTTTGTATCGATCCGACTTGTGCTCCGAGTTGTCTGGGTCAAACCCCTTGTTTCAGGCGCTTCGACTTAGTGGATTCGAAGTGATGGGTTTGAAGGAATGCTCCTTCGAATCGATCGAATAGGCGCCCTACGAATCGATTCGACTGGTGGATACAAAGTTATCTTGACGGAGTGGGTTCGAAGTAACTTATGGGATGGAGTCGAAGGGTATTGGTTGCATGGATTCGAAGTGGAGGAAAACCTGAGGGGTTCGAAGTGTTGGATTCGAACGTAGCCTATTTGGATGGATTCGAAGCAGGGAGAACTCGATGGTTTCGAACGACTAAGACCTCATCGATTCGAACTAGATCATACGAATTTGACGTGGTGGATTCGAACATGCTGAGTCGATGGATACGAACTTCATGGATTCGAACATCGCATCTTCCCTAACTTGCATTTATCATATATTCATATCTCATTCATACGAACCCCGATTGACTCGAAATTTGGAACGCTGGTTCTCATGACTTTGCTTGATGTGTCTTATCAATTGTAGCCCGATCCGGACTTGGACAAAAATCATTGATATCCATGGTGAAACAGTGTATAACGAACTTTTACGACGAACTGTCTTTAGTTTCCCAGTCAACTTTTTGGTGTCACGGCCTTGCCAAAAGGCGAGATAACAACATGTATCAAAAATAAACAAATAATGCGGTGGAACACTGAATGTAGTGGAATAATAAATAACAATAATATAGTGAATCTTCGTCCTCTAGAAAATAGTCTTCAATACACTAGAAAGCTCAGACTCACCCGATCACAATGAAAAGAAAAAACACTCGAGTCGGAACTAAAAGATCTTATGTAAGTCAAATCAAAATAAATTAAATAGAAATATTGGTGCAATGGCTTCAGATGTTATGGGATTTCCATCTCCTATCAAGTGTACAATGTGGATACAATTATTTAAAAGATTTCACATAATTCGAAATACTAATCTTAATCATTTAATTAACATAAATCCGAAGTTTAAATTAACTTAAACCTTTCAAATAATTATATTCTAATAAATAATTCAAATTCAAGAAATAATATGGACATATATCATTTCAACCAGTATCCAAAATTCAAAATTTCCAAATCGGTGAAAACCACTCGGGTTTACCATTTCAACCCATAACGATTTTCCCTAATCTATAAGATTATTCAGGTATGTATCATTTCAAACCATAGGGATAACAGAGATATAGATATAAATAAACATTCAATCATCTAAATGTCAACCAATAACATCCATCACAAGTTCAACATCCAAATCAGCCAATAAATCACAACAATTTTTTTGTTATCATTTTCAGGTGTTTAACTGGCAATTTATATTCAATATTAATTACATGGAAATTCAATATAAATTCAAATTTAATGTAAATGACAATTTAAATTACCAAACAGCAATCAATACATTTCAAATCACATCATAAATTTAATTTAACTAACACAAAATAATTTAGTATTCATGAGTGGGTTAAAACACTCACGTTGATTTTTCGTCGATTTTAAAATCCAAAATAGCCCAAAATTTGAACAGTCTCGGAATTCGTCCAAATAAGTTTCATAATGTCCGGAATTTTGCTATGAACCCAATGGAACAAACCGCATCCAAATCCGAGTTCATATGCAAATGTTATGTAAATTAGAACATTTGATGATTTCAAAATTAAAAATAAAGTAAAATAAACAAAAGAGATTTACCACTCTCAGCCACGTCATCACATCATTATGGAAACTCACGTGAAATACACTAACCTGCTACAGTTCAAATGAGACCAATACCCTACCGCCGATCAACTCACGCTCGCCCACGCACTGCGATGACATGCCGCGGCCAACGCCCCACCTCCAAACGACATGTCACCACCTCCGCAGCCTCCCACGACTCCGCACAACATGTAACCCTAATTGAATTATCAATGGTAATCGAACCATCAACTGACCAAACGAACAGCATGGATGCAATCCCCTTGTCAATCTCCACGCGATGGTACCCTCTAATCGATGATCCGTCGATCGATGATCAACCACCACAATGAACGGTCGAGAATGATTTGGCCAATTCTGAGCAAACCAAAACTCGATTGCAAAAATGAACAGCAGATCTAGATTGTGCCCTTCGAGAGCTTCCAATGATATATAATATGATAGGGTTTGGAGAATTTGAATTTTAAATTGGATTTGAAATTGGATTTAGGGTTTGGAATTGGAATTGGTTTTTAACATTGAAGAAAGGAACATACAAAAGTTGATATACGTACAGGAATAAGAAATAGAAAGACTGCTAGGATTAGAACAAAATCTATTTATATGGACAAGGCCCGATAAGAAAGAATGAACATATCGAATTGGTTCGAACGACAATAACGAACCGAAAAGCCCGTTTCGCTTTCGAAACGAAAATGGGTCATCCCATATATCAAAATAGATGTTTTCGATATTTTTAAATTCAATGGAATAGGTTTCAAGTCCTAATTCCATTGTATGAAGAAGTTAGCATTTAAAATCAACCTATTTCAAATTGACTTTAATAAATTGATTTCTACGCGTTTCGAGCCCGCACGATCAAACAACAAGTCCGATCACTACGAAACTTGAAATCCTACAATAATTCACTGTTACGGATCCGATAAAGCTGGTTTCGTCGAAACCCGAGACAGTGGCCAAAATGGCTATTTTCACATTAATTAAATAAATTATTATTAAATTGATTAAATCACTTTTCAAATTCAAAGTAAATTATTAACAATGTTCATCATTATTTATTATAATCCTTTTAAATAAACTTTCTATGTTCATTTCAATATATATATATATATTGCACAAATTTCAGCGTTCGGTTTGCCATTGTAATAAATTTTCAGTTATTTATAATTTAAATTCCAAATAAAATCATTTATTTTGATCTCACTCTTATTATTGAATCAATCATTACTTTATGGATATAACCAACTGGTTTACACCTTATTATATAAATATTCTATAGTTATTACTTTAATTCATATTAACTGCAATGATTAATTAGATTAATTGCAATTTATTTTCAATTTAATTTCAATGGATTAAATAAACGAGTGATAATGACAAATGTTACCTCTTACTTGCTTGAATCACATTTATAGTTTTATTATCAACAACAAATGTTATGACTACTTACACAGCCCTGATTGTATTCAATCTCCATTAATTAGATATAATTTCCTTTTTAATATAATATTTAATTCATTTCTTTATTTCAATTTATCACCAACTTAACTTTACAATTATTTCAATTACTGACATATAATTCCAACATTAAATCCAACATTCAATTGCCTAAATTCCATTCATTACCCATTAAATATTCAAATGGACCAATTAATGAGAAGATAATTACAACCATCATTTATAATAATAGTTCATATCTATTATCTTATCATTTACAACCAAGGGTTATAACAAAATGATTTATATGCTATATTAAACTATTTCAATCAATTATATACAGTCTCATCAGTAATTACATCATTTAAATTATTCCATTATTTACAATTATAACCAAATTAACCTATAATTTATTTCAATTGACTGTAATTACATTAAAATAGTCATCGCTAGCATTCAAACAACACCACTGATTTCATATTCGATATTAGCCAATTCTAATTGATTATGTATAATTTCAACATTCAATGTATTTTCTTATTTACAGTTTATAACCAATTATAACTTACAATCACTTCAATTAATTGGAATTACATTAAAATAGTTAGCAATTACCTTAAATTAACATTACTAACATTACATTCTAGTTATTACTCTCATTATAAAATCATAAATTTTAATTTTTTTCAATATTAAATTCTAAAATCTTATTTCATTAATATTTTAATTATCGAAAAAATACGGGTCGTTACATTACCGATGAAAGGTGTAATTCGATTTGGAAAATCAAGAAAATTGGCACCGAGATTCTTTGGATTATTTACTATTATAGAAAGGATTGGGAAACTCGCATATAGAGTGGAGTTACCAAGTAGTTTGGCAGGAGTCCATAATGTTTTTCATATTTCTCATTTAAGGAAGTGTGTTCGAGATCCAGAGAATACTATAGCACCGATTGTGTTAGATAACTTAGTAGTGGAGCCGAATTTGACTATAGTTAGAAAACCAGTTCGTATAGTCATGAGAGATTAGAAGAGGCTAAGGAACAAGACAGTTAGATTAGTCAAAGTCCAGTGGAGTGATGACGAGAGAGACTATACTTGAGAAACTGAGAGCATGATTCGAGATACTTATCCTAACTTGTTTCATGGTATGTTTTACCTTTATGATTGATTATGATGAGTTCCTTATCGTAATTTTAAGGACAAAATCCTTTAAGGATGGGAGTCTGTAAAGACCCTAATTTTGACTAATATTATTTAGGACATTTAATTAGATAAATAAAATGAAATAATGTAAATGGTTAAGGGAACTGAGATTTGTCTAATTAGAGGGTAGCTGTGCCTAATTAAATAATGAACAAAAGAGAATTAAAATGAAATAGATAAGGGTAATAAGATAAGGGCAAAATTGGAATAGGTTATATTCCTATACCCTAATCCCTCATGCCACTTTCAGTTCCACATTCATAAACAAAATTAAACAAGAGTTTGACCGGCCAGCATTAGGAGAAAGCAAGGGGAAGATAAGCAAGGATCAAAAGAAGGAAGCTTAATCAAATTCATTCAAGAGAAAATTAACAACAAGCTAAGATGCATAATAGATTACATCTCATATTTGTTATTTTCGATTCCTAGGTAAGATCTGAACTTATTTTGCAAAGTAGTATGCTATATTTTGATTGTTAAATGGATACATTCTTGTTGATGATTTATGTTGCTTCATATAGACTTTTTGATAAGTTATGATTTGAAAAACCTACCAAACAACATCCAAATGACTTGCGATTTTGATATAAGTTCAGAAATAATATTTTAGTGATGGGTTTCAAATTTCATAATTTTCTGAATTAATGTGGATTTATTATAAATTTTCTAGTGAAGAAAATGGTTAAATTTGGTTTAAAATAATTACGGCTATTATATGTTAGCTATGGGTCAGAAATTTAAAAATGTTAGAAAACATATTAATAATGATTTATGGGAATTTTTCGTAGAACTTTCCTAAGTATTTTACTAAAGATATAAAATTATTTAAGGTATGAGACTTAAATATTTTATATGTTTATAAAAGGAGAAGGGGCTATTTGCAAATGTTTTAATTTGTTAATTTTTTAAGTTCGGCGGCACTTTTAGAAAAGACTTGAAAAGAATTGGCAACCAATCATATGTTGACAAACAAGGCAAGTTGTTCAGAAAGGAATTGCTTTAAAAAGGTAAAAATCGGATTTATAAATTTTTATTGCTCCGCCACTTATAACTGCCACCTTTCGACCTCATACTGCCGCCTCCATCTAAGTCGAAAATAATACACATGGTACCAGCCTTGGTACGTAGTGGATTGGAGTTAGGCGAACGGTATGAAGTCGAAACAGGCTTTCAAAAGGGTTGGAGTAGCATTAGTATACTTAGAACAATTTGGTTACTAATGAAGCTTTCGTAGGAAACAACTTTCGACTTGGTCAAAAGTTTTAAAGAAAAGGGCTTTCGAAAGAGTTTGCCACCTTTGTATTAAAAGAAGCTTTCGAAGGGGTTGAAACTCCTACTGCCGCATTTAACCTTTCAATGCAATGCCTCTGGAAGAGTTCTTTTGTTCTAAACTGTGAATCCGCTTCTCCAGTGCTTTCGGAGGGGGTTGATTTCGACACCATCCACTTTCTTTTATTTAGGAAAATGCTTTCGAAATAGATACTTTTGTCCCAGTTCTTTTAAGACCCTTTGATATATTGGAAGTTAAACCCAAAAGGGTTTCAAAAGAAATGTTTTTAAATGGTTTCAAAACAATGTTCCACAAACTTTTACTTGAACCCAATGCTCGAAAGGTTTTTTTTAAGTAAAGTACTTTAATACTTTCGAAAGGAATCCAATGAAAGTTTCGAAAGGGGAGGTTCCCTAATGTTTTCATAGGGTTTACTTTTAGTAATTGAAAGGAAGGTTTTCAATGCTTTCGAAAGGCAAGTTTGAAGTGTTTAGAAAAGAATATGTCTAAGGTTTTATAAAGCTTTTGAAAGGACACATCAACTGTTTCAAAAGGTCTATTATAAATGATTTCAAAAGGTATGTTTCGGCCTTTCGGCCTAGGGTTCAAGGTAACGTGGTTAAATGGTTTCGAAAGGGGTACTTTTAAAGATTTTGAAAGAGATTTTTTAAAGCATTTAAACAAAGGTTTCGAAGGTTTTCATCAACAATGTTTTGTGTAAAGCATATGTCATGGCAAAGAGATTTAGTAAAGTAAAAGTATATTTTCCTTGTTTAAGTACGATTTAAAGTGTTAAACCAATTTAAAAGATGTTTCAAGGAAAATTTGATGGGTAATTAACACTAAGTAAATAACTCAGATAGTTGATTACCAGATGGGACTGGTATAGGGTCTCGCCCTATACATTAGCTATAGCCCCTAGCTAATTTAGTCCAAAACTCCAGTGTGTATGGCTTAGTCACAGGTAAGACTTAAATGATGTTACACATAGAAAGGAATATACAAAGGAGGATAGGTTATTGATGGGCCCGCAAAACCATTAAGATCAGTTGACACTGGAAGAAGTTAAGGACAGACCGTCCAAGAGTGTATCTAATAGATATTAGATTATTTATTTTGTCTGGTAGGCCCTGGTCTGCCAACGGTTAGTAGTTAGCCAAACAAAACTATATTGTTTGGATAAATAGTCCATTTTATTTCCTGATTTATGAGCATGTATGATATTGCTATTATTTTATTAATCAGTTTGATTGCAGGATTCTGATTTGCAAAAAGATACGTTTTAAAGGGATATTAATAAGGGGAATCCCATTCGCTAAGTGGCGTGGTCTCACTTAATATCAAAAATCCGAGATGTAATAGTATTATTCACACCGGGCTTTATGTCTGACTCGAAGTTTATGTTTTCCTCTTAAAATCTTGGGTGCTCAAAATTCAATTTTATTAGATTGAGAGTTAAGGTTTTTCAGATTAGTAGGTTGGACGAATAAAGTTTCTGAAGACGTGAAGGAGGCAAAGCTAGCTATATAGGAGCTATTTATTTTTATTTCCGATGTGTTGTATTAAGACTGATATGTCTATTTAGTACTCTGGTCATCCAAGGGGGCATCTTCATTTGTCACTCTTGGTGTAAATTGCAATAATTATATCTAATCAAAACCTGCGAATCGTATGGGAATATGTAATGGAATATGAAGCATAGTTTTATAAAGTAATCAGTAAAGTTGTTTACTTGAATCTGTGATTTTATTTTATATTCATGTGCTTCTGATATTTTGGATACCACTAACATTACCGTCCTTTGTCACCGAAAGTTAATACTATAGATGACTGCAGCATCTATAGCGGTTAGCTTCGGGCCTCAAGATAAGGGATGTTACAGATCGCGACGGGGAGAGCCTGCTAGCTCGCACTCATGGATACGGGAGGCTAGTGGTTAGTGCATGATTTCAGGCATGTTGATGGAGCTTCACTGTCTTGCAAGGCATTAGAAGGAACTGGGATGTGGGTGACACAGTGTATGATATTGAGGCAGGATGTAGGAGCGACATTTGAGTTGCTGTTCACTTCGATGATAGCTAAGGTTTTGGGCAAAAAATTGATTTGGAAATTTGGTGCATGTTGAAGCTAATGGAAAATTTGATTTGCAACGGGTTAAGGTGAGTTATCCTCTTAACTCAAACTGCTATATCTAAATAAAAATATCATTGTTTCTATGCTTTGCTTAGCTTATGAATTGCTTATGAATTGCATAAATTTTAGTAGCGATTGGATGAAATTATTGAAATAAATTGCATGTTATGGGTTTAATTTGTTTGACGGACGAATTAGTTGAATTGAGTGTTTAAATGTAGAATTTGTTTCGATTGTCATTAAAATACACTCAATTTTGCAGCTAGACTATATAATGATTGTTAGATGAATGACAGTAGTAGACCTGATTAGGTTGCAGTTCCTGTAGCATGATTGCTCTAGGCATTTACAGTTTAACTTCCTTGGTTTTAATTCTTGATTTTTGCACTATTTCTGATTCTTTGACATTGTAATTTCATGGAATTTCGATTCTAGGAATTTAGGTTTTATTTTGTTTTGATTCCCGATTCTTGGTTTGTAATGCAATTTTGGTAAGTGATATCATGGAATATCAATTCTATGAATTTGGGGAATTTTTCCAGCATAACATATATATTTTTATATATATTTACTTAACGTATTTTTGAAAATAGTTTCCAAAAATCATATTATAAGATATACAATTAGAAAAACCACTTTTATAAATTATATAAAATTGTCCTCTGATAATATTTTTAAATTCAAATTATTATATGATGATAGAAATATTTAACATAACAATTTTAAAAGCAAAAAAAATAGTATTTCAAGGCTAGATTTAAATAAGAAGAGTTTTCTGTACACTAAATATAGTCAATAGACAGGTTTTTAACTGATTCCAAAAGAAGCAATTTCATATAAAATATTACTTCTATGAAATGAGAATTCTAGTCAATCGACTTAGTAGTACTAGCGGTATGGGACATTAGTATTACTATATCAATTAGTTCTTTGACTTATTTAGTATATTATTTTATTTTATGAAGTGTTTACTATCTTATTCTAAATATTCAAGAATCACCAAGTGGTTATGGGTAGGACTATTATGGTAATGGTAAATTTACCATTACCATACCATTACCAGTCACTCGGTTAACATTTTTGAGTGAAATCGGTATACCAGTTTAATCGGTATGGTAACGGTAAATTTATCATTTTCAGCGGTAAATCATCGGTAATATTTTGAAAAAACCAACGGTGATGGTAAATTTACCAGTCAATTTATAGTGCATGAATATTCATGTAATATGCTTTATTATAGGTATTTAGAACCGAGCAAATGATAAAATTTAGTTAAGTAATTTAAATCAAATAATGCTAACTGCACTTATTTTATTTCTTCTTGATATCTTTTATTAAGTAATATTATAAATTGTACAATGAAGCATCATCATAGTGCAAAAATATTTCAAGTTACTGATTTTTAAGAAAAATGGTAATTTACCATTACAGTGTAATGGTTAGCAGTTTATCGGTATACCAGTCTTTGGTATACCAGCAAGTCAGTAATTGTTAAAATATGTGGATCGGTTCTTCAGCAGCTCCAAGACGTTAGCACATATTCGGGGTTTGACCAAGACTTTAGGAGTTGTTTAACTATTTTATAGGAATTATTTTTACATTCAAATTGTGTATGATAGTTTACTGTTGCCAATTATCTGTATATATATCTCAACGTTAATTCAAATTAATTAAGTTACTCATCTCAGTCTTTTCCTGTTTCACATGGTATCAGAGCGCCATTATATAAAAAAATTACGCTCTTGTCTTCCTCAATCTCTTATCATGGCTAATGAAAACAACTTTGCTGCCATCATAGCTGATCCTTATGCTATCCATCACTCTGATAGTCCCTCTACTGTTATTGTCACACCTCTCTTAACAGGTGATAATTATGGCTCTTGGAATCGTGCCATTACGATGGCGTTACGGGCCAAGAGCAATTTCAGTTTCGTCGATGGTTTCTTGCCGATCCCAACGGTGGAAACTGACATTGCCAATTGGCGCCGCTGCAATGATCTTGTTGGCAGTTGGATACTCAATTCCGTATCTCCAGAAATCTGGCCAAGTATTCTCTATGCCGACAGCGCTGCCCAGATATGGATGGATCTCAAAGAGCGCTTCTCTTAGTCAAATGCGCCAAAGATATATCAGTTAAAACTCTCTATCTCCTCTCTCAAACAAGAAGGTATGAGTGTTTCATTGTACTTCACCCAACTGAAATCTTTGTGGGATGAACTGAGTAGCATTATTTCGATTGCTCCGTGTACTTGCGGAAATGGAAAGTGTATTATTGAACAGCAAAACCAGGATCGAGCCATGGAATTCCTTTAAGGACTTCATGATAGCTTCTCTGTTGTGCGAAGTCAGATTCTCCTGATGGAGCCATTTCCGTCCATTCAGCGAATCTACAATCTTGTCCATCAAGAAGAAAAGCAACAAGAGTTGAATGTTCGATCAACTCCCGCTGTTGAGTCCGCTGCCTTCCAAGCTTCAAAGCCACCATACTATGGGCTGTCAAAGAGGCAACGTCCATTCTGTGACCACTGCAACCGACATGGGCATATTCGGGAGAAATGCTATCAACTCCATGGCTTCCCAAACAAACAAGGAAAGTGCACTGCTGAACATGGATCAGCCTCTCATGTTGTGCCAAACAATCATCTGATAGCTCAACAGTACAACAAATTGCTTGCTCTCTTGGCCAAAGACGAAGTTGGTGAACTCTCGGCTAACTTAGCAGGTACACTTCTGTCTTGTATGTCTTCTTGTTGGATTATAGATTCAGGTGCATCAAATCATATATGCACATCACTATCAATTTTTTCTTCATATGTTCCATTGCAAAAACATATGTCTGTTCAATTACCTGATGGTACTTTTGCATCAGTGACTCACATTAGGATTGTTAAACATTCAAAATCTCTTATCCTCAAAGATGTATTTTTTTATCCCATCATTCAAATTCAATTTATTATCTATCTCACAATTAACAAAACAACTTAATTGTGAAGTAATTTTATCTAAATCTCAATGTCGTTTTCAGGACCTGTTGATGAACAGGACGATTGGTCGGGGTAGAGTTCATCATGGCCTTTACTACTTGGAGGATGTTCCCCATTTGAATTCTGTTTTTTCATTTCAGCTTTCAAATAATTTTGATCTTTGGCACTCTCGCCTTGGTCACCCTAGTAGTTCCCATTTTAAATTTCTTGTTAATAATTTTTCGGATATATCCGCGAATAATAAATTTATTTGTGATGTTTGCCCACAAACTAAGCAATCTCGTGGTTCGTTTCCGCAAAGTGTATCTCGCTCTTCTGTATGTTTTGAATTATTACATGTTGATGTTTGGGGACCATTTAATGTTCCATCTAAAAATGGTTCACATTTTTTCTCACCATTGTTGATGATTATTCAAGATGCACTTGGGTCTATTTAATGAAATTAAGTCTCAAACCTTTCATATGATAAAACATTTTTTTAATCAGGTTAATAGACAATTCGGACTGCAAATCTCCACTATACAATCTGGAGATGGTGGCATCTTTATTCCACAACTTCAAGCTCTTCGATCCGACAATGGAACTGAGTTTCTTTCATTAGAGTTTCAAAATTGGTTTCATTCTCATGGTATAATCCATCAACGAAGTTGTGTTGCCACTCCTCAACAAAATGGGATTGTGGAACGTAAACATCGACACTTGCTTGATGTTGCTCGCTCACTACGATTCCAAGCTAATCTCCCCCTCTCTTTTTTGGGCGAATGTGTTCTCACCGATGCGTTTCTCATTAATAAATTACCTACACGTATTCTTAATTTCAAGTCTCCTCATGAAATTTTGTTTGGAAAGGCCCCATCTTATTCCTCTTTACGCGTGTTTGGTTGTCTTTGTTTTTCCAAAAATATGCATATTAAAAATAAATTTGATGCACGAACCACACATTTCGTTGGCTATCCTTATGGTCAAAAAGGATATCGAATTTATGATCCTTCATCTCATTGCATAACAGTCTCATGTGACGTTATTTTCCATTAGTCGGTCTTTCCATACAAAAACATTTCAGATCATCATCCTAATGATATTTCGATCACACCTCTAGATGATGATTTACCCACTGATCAAATAATTTTTCAAAATAATTCATCAGTACCTACTGATATTACTTCACCTATTCTGGTTGAAATTCCGAGTGAAAACAATACTTCCAGTGTGATTCCCGCGGATACCGCTGACCTAATTCGTCCTCAGCGAATTCGACGACCACCATCACATCTTAGTGATTATGCATGCAATGTTTCTTCTTCATCTACTTCTTTTCCATTATCCAAATATTTTTCTTTAGAAAAGTTCAGTTCTTCTCATCACGTCTTTTTGTCCAAAATCATTGATCATAATGAACCTCAAACCTATTCTCAGGCCATTAAATCTTCTGTTTGGCGTGATGCAATGACTGTTGAGCTTCGTGCCCTCGAAGCAAACAAAACATGGTCAATTTGCTCATTACCACCCGATAAAACACTAATTAGTTGTAAATGGATTTATAAAATCAAATATCGTTCTGATGGCTCTATTGAACGACATAAAGCTCATTTAGTGGCAAAAGGCTACACTCAAGTTGAAGGAATTGACTATCATGATACATTTGCTCCAGTAGCAAAATTAGTCACTGTTCGTCTACTTCTTTCTATCGCTACCATTAAAAATTGGACTCTTCATCAATTAGATGTCAATAATGCTTTTTTACAAGGTGACCTAAATGAAGAAGTTTTTATGAAACTTCCTCCTGGTTTTTCACGTCTTCATAATAATCAAGTTTGTAAGCTCCATAAATCTATTTATGGGCTTAAGCAAGCCTCACGTCAATGGTTCTCTAAATTCTCTTCCACTTTAATTGGACATGGTTTTCATCAATCTGTCTCCGATTACAGTCTTTTTACATATATTCGTGATCATATATTAGTATTTGTTCTTGTTTATGTGGATGATATTATCATTACAGGAAATAATGAATTTTTTATTTCCAAAATAAAAGAATTTCTCGCCAAATCTTTCTCCATCAAGGATCTTGGTCATCTACGCTATTTTCTCGGTATAGAAGTATCTCGTTCCAAGAAGGGATTATTTTTATGTCAGCGTAAATATACTCTTGACATATTAAAAGACTCTGGAATGCTTGGTTCTCGTACATCTCCATTCCCTATGGAACAACATCTTCGACTACTTCCGAATGACGGCGATCCCTTGTCTAACCCATCTCTTTATCGATGACTCATTGGTCGTCTCTTATATCTTACGGTCACTCGTCCTAATATTCAATATGCTGTTAACAAACTTAGTCAATTTATGCAAAGTCCTCGTTCCACTCATCTTGATGCTGCAAATAGAGTTCTTCGATATTTGAAAGGAACTGTTGGTAATGGTCTATTTTTTTCAGCGACAAGTTCTCTTTCTCTCGTTGGCTTTGCTGATTCCGACTAGGCAGGATGCCCTGTCACTCGTCGCTCTACTACTGGTTATTTTACAATGCTTGGTTCTAGTCCGATCTCTTGGAAATCAAAGAAACAACCAACTGTTTCTCGATCATTGGCTGAAGCTGAATATCATTCTCTTGCCGCTATTACATCTGAAGTACAGTGGTTATGTTCCATTTTATTCGAACTTGGTTTTCCATAATCTGCTCCCATAACAATACATTGCGATAGTCAAGCTGCAATCCATATTGCCGCAAATCCCGTCTTCCATGAATGGACTAAACACATTGAAATAGATTGTCATTTCGTTCGAGAAAAGATTCTCTCCGGCCTCATTGCTCCATCCTATATCAGTTCCCGCGACCAACTGGCAGATATCTTCATAAAACCACCAGGTGTTGATAATTTTAAGAGACTACTTAGCAAGTTGGGCGTGCTTGACATTTCTCTCCCGGCTTTAACTTGACGGGGGGTGTTAAAATATGTGGATCGGTTCTTCAGCAGCTCCAAGACGTTAGCACATATTTAGGGTTTGACCAAGACTTTAGGAGTTGTTTAACTATTTTATAGGAATTATTTTTACATTCAAATTGTATATGATAGTTTACTGTTGCCAATTATCTGTATATATATATCTCAACGTTGAATCAAATTAATTAAGTTACTCATCTCAATCTTTTCCTGTTTCACAGTAACGGTAACGGTAAGCAATTTTAGCTTACCATTAAAAATGGTACGGTACCAGTATTTGCATAATAGTAACGGTAGCTATTACCATAACAGCCCTAGTCATGGAACATTAGGGGAATCTCGAGCATTTTATATTAGAAGTATATAACACTTTAGATCAGAAATGATCACTTTCGTGATGTGCTGAATCGCTTTAGGCTTGCTCACCGATGTTCTTCTTTGCATGCTGGCTTATTATTGGATTTTTCTTCGACGTACTCTTATGTATGCCTTTGGCTGTGGTGACTTGCTTTTAGGCTTGTTCACCAACGTTCTTTCATGTTCGTCTTTGCATGTTGACTTATTTTCGTATTTTTCTTCGACGTACTCTTATGTACGCTATTGGATGTTGGATGTGGTGACTCGCTTTTAGGCTTTCTCATCGATGTTCTTTCATGTTCGTCTTTTCATGTTGACTCATTTTCAAACTTGTCTTCGACATACTCTTATGTATGCTTTGGTTTTGACGTCATATCATGACTCGGTTTCATGCGAGTTCTTTGATTTATGATATGTTTAGTGAGATTACTATTACCAAATTTTGAGATTGCTTATGATAAGCAAATTTATGGATTTACGACATTGTAATTTAATGAATGTTATGCATCTTTTAGTTACAACATATTTTATGTTTATCTTTGGTTTTGACTTGCTTTCGGGTTCGTCTTTTGGGTTCGACTTGCTATTATGCTTGTCTTTTGGATCTCACTTACTCGTCTTTTGGATTTCAGTATTCCATCCATTTTTTTGTGCTCGTCGTAAAAATTAGTATTGAGTAGGACTCATTGCTTTTATGCTCGTTATAAAAAGTGATATTTAAAAATATATATAAGTTAAAGAAAGGGATATATTATTATAAGTGGTGATAAAATGAAATTAAAAGTTAAGGGCTTGTTTGGTTGAAAATGGAATTTTTGGTTTTGCGTTTTCAATATGTATTAAAAAAGGTGTCGAATAGGAGGACGAAGTGGGGGGGGGGGGGGGGGGACAAGAGGAAAGGAAATGGCGAGAAACAAAAAAAAACGTTTTCAATTTTATGTGTTAAAACCATTTTTCAAATTGATCGTTTTAAGAAATCCAATGCATTTTATTATATGAAAATCCAAAAATGAAAATTAAAAACCAAATAGGCCCTAATATTTTCAAATATGAAGTTATAGCCATGGAAAATATGATAAATAAGTAATAATATATATGATTGAAATTTATAGATTTGTGAATGGATATTGAACAATGATGCAACATAGAGTCTTAGATATTATTAGTAATTGATTTTATTGACTGCAATTACCTATAACGAGAAGAGTGATTTATAAACTTTGGTTTGTTTTTTATTTTACCCTTTTCAAAAGAATTGTCTTGCTAGGATTTAATACTTCAGGCTATCTATGTGATTAGAATATTTTGAAACTATTATAGCAACTTCAGTTCATAATAATTACATCTTTAAATCATAACGTTGGTGATGACAATTTTTATAATCATAATATATTAATGTGCTTATATAATGGTTCCTTTTGTTAACCCTACCTCTCAGCATGAAATAGCTTACGTTCTATCCAAAGTGCTTCCACTAATGTTTGGTAATTCTTCTTCAGGAGTGAATTTTTATGAGCGCATTTCATCTAAGTTTAATGTTGGTTCACTATTTTTTTGTACTTTGCAATTTAATTTAGACATGAACTAATTTCTAGCCTGAGTATAGTGTTGTGATCGTTTGGGCATAACTTTTGAACGGTTAGACCGATTACAATGATTTTTCCCATTTGGGAAAACTAGGAACCTAAGTAATAATTTTCATGTTAATCACTTTGCAAAATTCCGAGGTTAACTATGATTTAAACATGAATTATAAATGATGTTTATCGCTGTTTAGAAATGGTAAACTTACCTTAACAGCGTAGAATTAAATTGACTATAACATTCAAATGATTAATCCGATTTTGATGATCTTGCACTTTCCAAAAAGCCAATGCCATAAGGAACAGCTTTTTTAGGTGTTTTGCAAAAAAAATTCGTTTAATAGGCTAAAAATGCAGTTTAGTAAGGTAGACCTGCTATGTATATTGATTTTTTTGAGTTGATTGCACTTACTTAAATAGATATAACTTTTGCCATATGCTATATTTTTGTGATTTGGAAGGTATTATTAAAAGTTATTTGACCAAACTGTGACTTTTCTTTTGGGAACGTTGCATAATTTTAAGTATTGATACCCAAAACTAAGATGCAGGTAAACATATTGAAAATACAACTTTTTTATTCTATTAAATATTAAGGCCATGCTACTTTAAACGAGTTTGAACCCATGCTACACACACGGTTATATGAAAACCTTTTAGTACAAAAAGTTCACGTAAAATCAATTCCATTGCTTGATTATAGGAATAAGTTGAAAGATCTATTGGATTTGGCAGTCGGAATAAAACTGTGTATGCATGTTAGTAAGAATTTAGTATGAATAATATAGTAGTATAAAGTGTGAAAATAAGTGTACGATACTGGCATGTGACAGCTATATTAATTTTTTAAATCTTGGTGAAATGAGGAAAGATGTAAAAATTATGTACACCGAACCAGTATCAAACCCTACATATATATGATTTTGGACTCTTCTATAGAACATACATGCAGTACGTTAGTACCGAATGGATGTAAGTGGACATAGTTTTCATATCTAAACCTAGAAGTTACCGTATTTAGCAAGGACTGCTAACAACATTATCATCCCAGCAATGTTTGCACAACTGAACCCAGGATAAAAATCGCCAAATTTCACATCATAGTTTCTATTTCAGCATATTAATTTAAAAACAACTGAACCAAATATTTTACAATAACACATCAAGTTAAAAAATAACCACCAACTAAAGAGTAACATAATATCAGTCTATATGCAAACAATGAGTACCTTGTACGTGTACAATCCAATATATTGCAAGTTTATATTATTAAGTCTGATAATGTTTCAAGGAGGATTTCAGTTGCATATTTGGTGCATCTCTTGTTTTGTTCCATCCCTATTTCTTAGTGCATGTCATATACTTTGTCCAGGTTATTCGAAAGTTGTCATGCGCATTACAATCAACAAAGTTTATCCAGTAATTGAAACCAAAAGTGATGCAGCGCGAGATAAACGACTTACCTTAAGTCGTTTCTTCCTCCAAAGTCGCTTCCCCGAATCGCGCTTCCATAGGTCGCGAAGGCGAAGAAGCCCAAATCGCCACAAGTCTGAGTCGCTCCAGCCTAGATCGCGAACGAGCAGATCCTTATGTCGCAAAGCCCTAGGTCGCGAGCAGAATCCTTATGTCGCGAAGTCCTAGGTCGCTTCCAGTAGGTCGCTGTTTTCTTATGTCGCTGATTGCTATGCCGAAGCTTGCTTATGTCGCTGCCGAAGCTTGCTTATGTCGCATTGTTTGTTAAGTCGTATGTCGTTAAGTCGTATGATGTTATGTCGCAATGATGTTAAGTCGTGTGATGTTAAGTCTTAGGTCGCATTGTTGTTAAGTCGTATGATGTTGTAACTAGTATGAATTAAGTCGTGAGTCGTATGTGTTGAGTCGCATGCGTGTGTTGTAATTTCCTATAAATAGGGGTGTGTTGTCATTTGTAAAGGGGTTAAAATTTTAAATAAAATTTGTTGAGAGCTTTGTGCCTCCATTAAAATTGGAAGTTGAGTATGATCTCCTTTCTCCATCTTCGGATATTTGAGTGCGCTCGAATCAACGAGTTTGAAGCCGATTCACGGAATCTCGTGCGCGAGATCAACGTTGAAGAATCGTAGATCTTCTAACACTGTATCGTGCACGATCAACGTGTTGAAGATATCTAGAATCCGGTATCTCGAGAGATCAACGGATTTGGGCACTTGGGTATCATCAATTCATTAGTTTATCTTGTTTCATCGATTCATTGTTTCCGCAATTCGTGATTAGATCCGGGATAGATTTGACCGCTGGTTCAGATCTACTTCTGTGCTGCGTCATTTGGTATCAGAGCAAGGGGACGAACTTTTCCAAGTTCGTTGGGTGTGAAGTTTCGAGATTTGAAGTTTTTGGAGTTTGAATTGAGTTGTTTGTTCATTTGGGTGTTCGTGAGATTTCAAACAAGTTGGGAGTTTTGATTCGATATTTTTTTGGATCAAAGTGAAGTTTGTGTTTAGATCTGTTGAAGATTTGATCATGCCTCAAAGACGTGCTAACCGCTATCAAAATATTGTAGATTTGTATAGAAGACAAGAAGCTGAGCTAATGGAGCAGCATATCAAAGAAAAGTTCAATGAGGGTATTGAAAAATTGGAGAAATTGATGATCGACATGAATCAAAATCAAAGGAGAATGTCACCAGTTTCGAACTAAGGTGGAAACAGGGTTTCGCCATCGGTTTTGGAAGAAAGGAGGATGTCACCCCAGTCTTATCGAGATAGGAGAGAATCATCATTTTTAATAATGCGAGATCGCCATGGTACCGAAATGAAGAGGGAGGAACTCAACGTGGTTTCGAAAATGAACCATATCGTGATGCTGAAAGACAAGGTAGAAGGAACATGCATGGTCGTAGGGATGTAGATGGTCAGGATCGATATCGAAATACATCTGATTTTGAGGAAGAGGGTGATGGAGGTAGTCTTCATTATCGAAATCAAGGCCAAGTGCGAAATCAATTTCGGGATTCAGAAAATGATCGTAAATGGGAGTCAAGTATGAGGATGGAAATTCCAGAATTCAAAGGTGGTATGCAAGCAGAAGAATTTCTTGATTGGTTGTCGAATGTTGAAGAAATTTTGAAATTCAAGGATGTGCCTGAGAATCACAGAGTCCAATTAATTGCTACAAGACTAAGGGGAAGAGTTATGGCTTGGTGGAAACAAACTAAACTAACTCGGGAGAGAATGGGAAAATCAAAAGTTGTCACTTGGGAGAAGATGAGAAAGATGATGAAAGCGACTTTTTTGCCGTACAATTATCAATCTCTTATGTATCAACGTTTGCAGAATTTGAGACAAGGGACAAAGACAGTGAATGACTATGCAGATGAATTCTATCAATTGATTGCAAGGAATGATATTATGAAAACCGAGGAACAGGTAACGGCTAGATATGTTGGAGGGTTACGAATGCAAATTCAAGACATGGTTAATATGTTTAATCCTATGTCTGTTGCTGAAGCACATCATAAAGCTCTAGCTTGGGAGAAACAAGGGAGACGAGGAAGTGGTGTGTTTACGAGTTCCAACAACCAGAATAAGGGTGCTAGTAGCAGTGCAAATGTTTCCAAGACAGTCAATAAACCAATTGTCAATGAAGCCGCTAAAGCAAAGGTCAATAACAGTATCAAGTGCTATAATTGTCAGGAGTTTGGCCATAAAAGTAATGAATGTACAAAGCCAAAGAAGAGAGCATTAGTTGCAGAGGAATGTGAGTATGAGGATGTGGAAGCTGAATTTGATTATTCTCAACCACCGAAGTTTGATGAAGATGAAGAAGTCGTGTCAGGAGATGAAGGGTGTAACTTGATGATGAGGAGGTCTTGTTTAACGCCAAAGCATGAGAATGATTCTAGTTGGCTGAGAAGCAATATCTTTCAGCCTACATGTACCATCTTGGAAAAGGTTTGTCGATTTGTTATTGATGCGGGAAGCTGCGATAACATTATTTCTGAAGAAGCCATCAAGAAGTTAGGGTTGAAGACTGAAAAACACCATAGACCTTATAAACTGGCATGGCTAAAGAAAGGTGGAGAAGTGACAGTGGGAAGACGAGCATTTGTTACATTTTCTATTGGGAAGAAGTACAAAGATGAAATATGGTGTGATGTTGTCAATATGGATGTGTGTCATCTACTATTGGGAAGACCATGGCAATATGATAGAGCTGTACAACATAATGGCCGCACCAACAGCTACAGTTTCATGTTCGAAGGTACTCAAATCACCTTAGATCCTAAGAAGCGTGAACAAAGTGAAAGCAAGTCAGAGAAGAAAGTGGAACCAACTAGTCTATTATCTTCGAGAGAATTTGTTAAAGAAGTGGAAGATAGTGCTGAATTGTTTATGTTGATTGGGTATGAAACAAGTGAAGATCTTGAAATTCCTACGGAGGTTAGACCGGTGTTAAATGAATTTGAAGATGTCTTTCCTACGGAATTACCCA
Source organism: Allium fistulosum (assembly GCA_030737815.1). Taxonomy (NCBI): domain Eukaryota; kingdom Viridiplantae; phylum Streptophyta; class Magnoliopsida; order Asparagales; family Amaryllidaceae; genus Allium; species Allium fistulosum. Next base: position 408,956,147 of record CM060904.1, on the reverse strand, counting down.
AGGATTTACCGCCACTAAGGGACATACAACATCAAATTGATCTAGTGCCAGGTGCTGTTTTACCGCATAGGCCACATTATCGTATGAGTCCGAAAGAGCATGAAGAGTTGAGGAGACAGGTTGAGGAGTTGCTTAAGCAAGGGCGTGTTCGAGAGAGTCTCAGTCCTTGTGTTGTACCAGCTCTGTTGGTACCAAAAAAAGATGGTTCGTGGAGAATGTGTACAGACAGCAGGGCACTCAACAAAATATCTGCCAGATACAGATTTCCTATGCCAAGACTTGATGATCTATTGGATCAACTCAGTGGGTCTGTAATCTTTTCTAAGATCGACCTTAAGAGTGGTTATCATCAGATTCGCATAAGACCAGGTGATGAATGGAAGACAGCCTTCAAGACTCGAGAAGGATTATACGAATGGCTGGTCATGCCATTTGGTCTATCTAATGCTCCAAGTACATTTATGAGGGTGATGAATCAAATTTTCAGACCTTACATCGGGAAGTTTGTTGTAGTCTACTTTGATGATATCTTGATATATAGTGCTAGCACAGAGGAGCACGTTCAACACTTGCGAAAGGTGTTAACTATTCTTCGTCCAGAACAGTTCTATGCAGCGACGAAGAAATGCGTGTTCATGACGCCGAGTGTTTTATTTCTGGGTTATGTCGTGTCCAAGGAAGGGATACAAGTGGACTAGAGTAAAGTAGCCGCAATCAAAAATTGGCCACAGCCCAAAACTATAACAGAAGTCAGAAGTTTCCATGGGTTAGCTTCATTTTATCGAAGATTTATACCGCACTTTAGTATTGTGATGGCTCCTGTTACTGATTGTATGAAAGGAAAGCAGTTTTCAGGGACGAAAGAGGTAGGATATGCTTTTGAACAGATCAAGGAACTGTTAACATCAGCACCGATTCTAGTGTTGCTAGATTTTCAGTTACTATCTGAGTTACATACAGATGCGTCCAAAGTTGGAATTGGAGGAGTGTTGAGTCTGAAAGGTCGTCCAATTGCCTATTTCAGTGAAAAGCTTTCTGGAGCAAAGATGAGATACAGTACTTATGATGTGGAGTTTTATGCTATTGTGCAGGCCGTGAAACATTGGAGACATTACTTGTTCCACAAAGAATTTGTTTTGTATACGGATCATGAAGCATTGAAACATTTAGAAGGGCAGAATAAAATTGCAGCTAGGCATGCATCGTGGATAGCTTATTTGCAGCAATTTACATTCGTCATAAAGTACAAGTCTGGAGTAACTAATCGCGTCGTCGATGCATTGAGTCAGAGGAATAATTTACTAACAACCATGCGAGTAGAGGTGATGGGTTTTGACTTACTTCCAGATTTGCTTACTTCAGATTCATATTTTTCCAAGATCCTAGACAAAGTCAAACAGGGAAACATGGATGGATATATGCTGGTTGATGGTTTTCTATTCAAAGGAAATCAGTTGTGTATTCCAGATTGCAGTCTGCGAATGAAAATCATCAAAGAATTACATGAAGAAGGACACGTGGGCCGTGACCGTACTATGCAGTTGATCTCAAAGTCTTATTTTTGGCCGTCAGTGAGGAAGGAGGTTGAAAAGTTCGTTCAGAGGTGCCATATTTGTCAAGTTTCAAAGGGGACTGCAACAAATGCAGGTTTATATATGTCGTTGCCTATACCTACTAAACCATGGGTGGATGTTAGTATGGACTTTGTATTGGGATTGCTGAGAATGCAACGTGGCAATGATTCTATCTATGTGGTGGATGATCGGTTTTCAAAAATGGTACATTTTGTCGCATGCAAGAAGACGACAGATGCAGTTAATGTCGCACAATTATATTTCAGAGAGATCTATCGTCTTCATGGGTTTCCTGAATCTATTGTATCGGATAGAGACACTCGTTTTCTGAGTCATTTTTGGATGAGTCTATGGAGAATGGTCGGGACAAAGCTGAAAGTCAGTAGTGCTTATCATCCACAGACGGATGGACAGACAGAAGTTGTGAATAGATCCCTAGGTAATCTATTGAGATGCCTTGTGAATGACAATTTGAAGAGTTGGGATTCCAAGCTGTGTCAAGCTGAGTTTGCACACAACCATACAGTTAGTCGTAGGACTGGGTTCAGTCCATTCCAGAGCTAGTGATTTTGTGAATGAATTGCAAGAATGCCACAAGGTTGTGAAGGAACGATTGCTTAAGACGAATGAGAAATATAAGCAATCTGAGGATATTAAGCGACGAAATGTTGAGTTCAAAGAAGGAGATTTTGTATATGCAGTATTGACTAAGGATCGATTTCCTATTGGTACTTACAACAAACTGGCTGCTAGAAAGATTAGCCCTTTGGAAATCATAAAGAAGATTAATAAGAATGCTTATCGGTTAAGATTGCCGGATCATATCCATACTGCTGACGTTTTCAACGTCAAACACTTGATTCCATATCATGAGAATAAGCATGTCGAAGAAGAGGAAAGTGTGAATTCGGGGTCAAATTCTTTTCAACCAGGGGAGGATGATGCAGCGCGAGATAAACGACTTACCTTAAGTCGTTTCTTCCTCCAAAGTCGTTTCCCTTTATCGCGCTTCCATAGGTCGCGAAGGCGAAGAAGCCCAAATCGCCACAAGTCTGAGTCGCTCCAGCCTAGGTCGCGAACGAGCAGATCCTTATGTCGCGAAGCCCTAGGTCGCGAGCAGAATCCTTATGTCGCGAAGTCCTAGGTCGCTTCCAGTAGGTCGCTGTTTTCTTATGTCGCTGATTGCTATGCCGAAGCTTGCTTTTGTCGCTGCTGAAACTTGCTTATGTCGCTGTCGAAGCTTGCTTATGTCGCTGCCGAAGCTTGCTTATGTCGCATTGTTTGTTAAGTCGTATGTCGTTAAGTCGTATGATGTTATGTCGCAATGATGTTAAGTCGTGTGATGTTAAGTCTTAGGTCGCATTGTTGTTAAGTCGTATGATGTTGTAACTCGTATGAATTAAGTCGTGAGAAGTATGTGTTGAGTCGCATGCGTGTGTTGTAATTTCCTATAAATAGGGGTGTGTTGTCATTTGTAAAGGGGTTAAAATTTTGAATAAAATTTGTTGAGAGCTTTGTGCCTCCATTAAAATTGGAAGTTGAGTGTGATCTCCTTTCTCCATCTTCGGATATTCGAGTGCGCTCGAATCATCGAGTTTGAAGCCGATTCACGGAATCTCGTGCGCGAGATCAACATCGAAGAATCGTAGATCTTCTAACGCGGTATCGTGCGCGATCAACGTGTTGAAGATAGCTAGAATCCGGGACGTGTTAACCGCTATCAAAATATTGAAGATTTGTATAGAAGACAAGAAGCTGAGCAGATGGAGCAGTGTATCAATGAAAAGTCAATGAGGGTATTGAAAAATTGGAGAAATTGATGATCGACATGAATCAAAATCAAAGGAGAACGTCACCAGTTTCGAACCAAGGTGGAAACAGGGTTTCGCCATCAGTTTCGGAAGAAAGGAGGATGTCACCCCAGTCTTATCGAGATAGGAGAGAATCATCAGTTTCAATAATGCGAGATCACCATGGGTACCGAAATGAAGAGGGAGGAACTCAACGTGGTTTCGAAAATGAACCATATCGTGATGCTGAAAGACAAGGTAGAAGGAACATGCGTGGTCGTAGGGATGTAGATGGTCAGGATCGATATCAAAATACATCTGATTTTGAGGAAGAGGGTGATGGAGGTAGTCTTCATTATCGAAATCAAGGCCAAGTGCGAAATCAATTTCGGGATTCAGAAAATGATCGTAAATGGGAGTCAGGTATGAGGATGGAAATTCCAGAATTCAAAGGTGGTATGCAAGCAGAAGAATTTCTTGATTGGTTGTCGAATGTTGAAGAAATTTTGGAATTCAAGGATGTGCCTGAGAATCACAAAGTCCAATTAATTGCTACAAGACTAAGGGGAAGAGTTATGGCTTGGTGGCAACAAACTAAACTAATTCGGGAAAGAATGGGAAAATCAAAAGTTGTCACTTGGGAGAAGATGAGAAAGATGATGAAAGCGACTTTTTTGTCGTACAATTATCAATCTCTTATGTATCAACGTTTGCAGAATTTGAGACAAGGGACAAAGACAGTGAATGACTATGCAGATGAATTCTATCAATTGATTGCAAGGAATGATATTATGGAAACCGAGGAACAGGTAACGGCTAGATATGTTGGAGGGTTACGAATGCAAATTCAAGACATGGTTAATATGTTTAATCCTATGTCTGTTGCTGAAGCACATCATAAAGCTCTAGCTTGGGAGAAACAAGGGAGACGAGGAAGTGGTGTGTTTACGAGTTCCAACAACCAGAATAAGGGTGCTAGTAGCAGTGCAAATGTTTCCAAGACAGTCAATAAACCAATTGTCAATGAAGCCGCTAAAGCAAAGGTCAATAACAGTATCAAGTGCTATAATTGTCAGAAGTTTGGCCATAAAAGTAATGAATGTACAAAGCCAAAGAAGAGAGCATTAGTTGCAGAGGAATGTGAGTATGAGGATGTGGAAGCTGAATTTGATTATTCTCAACCACCGAAGTTTGATGAAGATGAAGAAGTCGTGTCAGGAGATGAAGGGTGTAACTTGATGATGAGGAGGTCTTGTTTAACGCCAAAGCATGAGAATGATTCTAGTTGGCTGAGAAGCAATATCTTTCAGCCTACATGTACCATCTTGGAAAAGGTTTGTCGATTTGTTATTGATGCGGGAAGCTGCGATAACATTATTTCTGAAGAAGCCATCAAGAAGTTAGGGTTGAAGACTGAAAAACACCATAGACCTTATAAACTGGCATGGCTAAAGAAAGGTGGAGAAGTGACAGTGGGAAGACGAGCATTTGTTACATTTTCTATTGGGAAGAAGTACAAAGATGAAATATGGTGTGATGTTGTCAATATGGATGTGTGTCATCTACTATTGGGAAGACCATGGCAATATGATAGAGCTGTACAACATAATGGCCGCACCAACAACTACAGTTTCATGTTCGAAGGTACTCAAATCACCTTAGTTCCTAAGAAGCGTGAACAAAGTGAAAGCAAGTCAGAGAAGAAAGTGGAACCAACTAGTCTATTATCTTCGAGAGAATTTGTTAAAGAAGTGGAAGATAGTGTTGAATTGTTTATGTTGATTGGGTATGAAACAAGTGAAGATCTTGAAATTCCTACGGAGGTTAGATCGGTGTTAAATGAATTTGAAGATGTCTTTCCTGCGGAATTACCCAAGGATTTACCACCACTAAGGGACATACAACATCAAATTGATCTAGTGCCAGGTGTTGTTTTACCGCATAGGCCACATTATCGTACGAGTCCGAAAGAGCATGAAGAGTTGAGGAGACAGGTTAAGGAGTTGCTTGAGAAAGGGCGTGTTCGAGAGAGTCTCGGTCCTTATGCTGTACCAGCTCTGTTGGTACCAAAAAAAGATGGTTCGTGGAGAATGTGTACAGACAGCAGGGTACTCAACAAAATAACTGTCAGATACAGATTTCCTATGCCAAGACTTGATGATCTATTGGATCAACTCAGTGGGTCTGTAATCTTTTCTAAGATCGACCTTAAGAGTGGTTATCATCAGATTCGCATAAGACCAGGTGATGAATGGAAGACAGCCTTCAAGACTCGGGAAGGATTATATGAATGGCTGGTCATGCCATTTGGTCTATCTAATGCACCAAGTACATTTATGAGGGTGATGAATCAAATTTTCAGACCTTACATCGAGAAGTTTGTTGTAGTCTACTTTGATGATATCTTGATATATAGTGCTAGCACAGAGGAGCACGTTCAACACTTGCGAAAGGTGTTAACTATTCTTCGTCAAGAACAGTTCTATGCAGCGACGAAGAAATGCGTGTTCATGACGCCGAGTGTTTTATTTCTGGGTTATGTCGTGTCCAAGGAAGGGATACAAGTGGACTAGAGTAAAGTAGCCGCAATCAGAAATTGGCCACAGCCCAAAACTATAACAGAAGTCAGAAGTTTCCATGGGTTAGCTTCATTTTATCGAAGATTTATACCGCACTTTAGTAGTGTGATGGCTCCTGTTACTGATTGTATGAAAGGAAAGCAGTTTTCAGGGACGAAAGAGGCAGGATATGCTTTTGAACTGATCAAGGAACTTTTAACATCAGCACCGATTCTAGTGTTCCCAGATTTTCAGTTACTATTTGAGTTACATACAGATGCGTCCAAAGTTGGAATTGGAGGAGTGTTGAGTCAGAAGGGTCGTCCAATTGCCTATTTCAGTGAAAAGCTTTCTGGAGCAAAGATGAGATACAGTACTTATGATGTGGAGTTTTATGCTATTGTGCAGACCGTGAAACATTGGAGACATTACTTGTTCCACAAAGAATTTGTTTTGTATACGGATCATGAAGCATTAAAACATTTATAAGGGCAGAATAAAATTGCAGCTAGGCATGCATCATGGATAGCTTATTTGCACCAATTTACATTCGTCGTAAAGCACAAGTCTGGAGTAACTAATCGCGTCGTCGATGCATTGAGTCGGAGGAATAATTTACTAACAACCATGCGAGTAGAGGTGATGGGTTTTGACTTACTTCCAGATTTGCTTACTTCAGATTCATATTTTTCCAAGATCCTAGACAAAGTCAAACAGGGAAACATGGATGGATATATGCTGGTTGATGGTTTTCTATTCAAAGGAAATCAGTTGTGTATTCCAGATTGCAGTCTGCGAATGAAAATCATCAAAGAATTACATGAAGAAGGACACGTGGGCTGTGACCGTACTATGCAGTTGATCTCAAAGTCTTATTTTTGGCCATTAGTGAGGAAGGAGGTTGAAAAGTTCGTTCAGAGGTGCCATATTTGTCAAGTTTCAAAGGGGACCGCAACAAATGCAGGTTTATATATGCCGTTGTCTATACCTACTAAACCATGGGTGGATGTTAGTACCGACTTTGTAATGGGATTGCCGAGAACGCAACGTGGCAATGATTCTATCTACGTGGTGGTTGATCGGTTTTCAAAAATGGTGCATTTTGTCGCATGCAAGAAGATGGCAGATGCAGTTAATGTCGCACAATTATATTTCAAAGAGATCTATCGTCTTCATGGGTTTCCTGAATCTATTGTATCGGATAGAGACACTCGTTTTCTGAGTCATTTTTGGATGAGTCTATGGAGAATGGTCGGGACAAAGCTGAAATTCAGTAGTGCTTATCATCCACAGACGGATGGACAGACAGAAGTTGTGAATAGATCCCTAGGTAATCTACTGAGATGCCTTGTGAATGACAATTTGAAGAGTTGGGATTCCAAGCTGTGTCAAGCTGAGTTTGCACACAACCATACAGTTAATCGTAGCACTAGGTTTAGTCCATTCCAGGTCGTTTACTCAACAATACCTAAGGGACCATTAGATTTATCTACAGTACCACGGCAGAAAGAAGTGATCAAACGAGCTAGTGATTTTGTGAATGAATTGCAAGAATGCCACAAGGTTGTGCAGGAACGATTGCTTAAGGGGAATGAGAAATATAAGCAATCCGCGGATATTAAGCGACGAAATGTTGAGTTCAAAGAAGGAGATTTTGTATATGCAGTATTGACTAAGGATCGATTTCCTATTGGTACTTACAACAAACTGGCTGCTAGAAAGATTGTCACTTTGGAAATCATAAAGAAGATTAATGAGAATGCTTATCGGTTAATATTGTCGGATCATATCCATACTGCTGACGTTTTCAACGTCAAACACTTGATTCCATATCATGAGAATAAGCATGTCGAAGAAGAGGAAAGTGTGAATTCGGGGTCGAATTCTTTTCAACCAGGGGAGGATGATGCAACGCGAGATAAACGACTTACCTTAAGTCGTTTCTTCCTCCAAAGTCGCTTCCCTGAATTGCGCTTCCATAGGTAGCGAAGGCGAAGAAGCCCAAATCGCTACAAGTATGAGTCGCTCCAGTCTAGGTCGCGAACGAGCAGATCCTTATGTCGCGAAGCCCTAGGTCGTGAGCAGAATCCTTATGTCGCGAAGTCCTAGGTCTCTTCCAGTAGGTCGCTGTTTTCTTATGTCGCTGATTGCTATGCCGAAGCTTGCTTATGTTGCTACCGAAGCTTGCTTATGTCGCTGCCGAAGTTCGCTTATGTCGCATTGTTTGTTAAGTCGTATGTCGTTAAGTCGTATGATGTTATGTCGCAATGATGGTAAGTCGTGTGATGTTAAGTCTTAGGTCGCATTGTTGTTAAGTCGTATGATGTTGTAACTCGTATGAATTAAGTCGTGAGTCGTATGTGTTGAGTCGCATGTGTGTGTTGTAATTTCCTATAAATAGGGGTGTGTTGTCATCTGTAAAGGGGTTAAAATTTTAAATAAAATTTGTTGAGAGCTTTGTGCCTCCATTAAAATTGGAAGTTGAGTGTGATCTCCTTTCTCCATCTTCGGATATTCGAGTGCGCTCGAATCAACGAGTTTGAAGCCGATTCACGGAATCTCATGCGCGAGATCAACGTCGAAGAATCGTAGATCTTCTAACACGGTATCGTGCGCGATCAACGTGTTGAAGATAGCTAGAATCCGGTATCTCGAGAGATCAACGGATTTGGGCACTTGGGTATCATCAATTCATCAGTTTATCTTGTTTCATCGATTCATTGTTTCCGCAATTCGTGATTGGATCCGGGATAGATTTGACCGCTGGTTTAGATTTACTTCCGTGCTGCGTCAAAAAGTAGGGGTGAGATAATGGTACAGTAAAAATTAAAAAATAAATAGAGCCATGGTAAATTTGTAAATGGTACTCACAGATGTAACAGACGATGTTACAAAGTTTTTTGAAGATCCAACAAATCCGAAGGACAAAAGAGTGATAGATTAATACAAAATCAAAATTATCGAATGGTAGAATCATTAAAAAAGGTATTATGAAAGATAACTAAAAACACAAAGAAATGATATCATTTTAAACCACATTTATAAGTAGCACAAACTGAGTCGGTTCAATATTTGATGTTTAAACTGCCAGGCTTCAAAATTAGCTGCTCATATTATATAATTTTAAAAATACTTATTAAATTAGTTGATATTTGTCCTCCCTGGAATTATTTAATAGAGCGAATGAAAATAATGAAATGTTGTGAAGTAGATCGACGAAGAACACCAAGATATAAGTTCAGGAAATCCGAAGTTAATCGGATAATATAGAAATCAAATATTGTTTTTACAAATTTTTTAAAGCTTATGTTAATATGATTCTCACCTTGGAATAAGGTTTAAAACATTACCAAAAAGATTGTTTCTTTGCCTTTCATGTCTATAAGCAGTACTATGCAATATGTATATCATAATTTTTTTGCATAAATGACTGAATATGAGAATTGAGAGATGCATATTAAATAAGAATAAGTTGTAGGGCACTAAAGATTGCATGTAGTCATTTGATGAAAAGTTCATAATGATAAAAGTAATGACAGTATCAGATAATGTAAACTATGTGCCTTTTTGTTGTTTTCAGTTCTATATTTCTAAAAGAGAAGGATTCAAAGACCCTAGCAAATGTTACAGCATCAAGCGTAATAATTGATGAAGAGTTGTTAATCCCAAAGACAACCTGCATGTTTATGTGTTTAAAAGCAAAGGTTAAGACAACCAAAACATAAAACATAATGAATTTATTTATCAGAAACCATGTTTCTGGATGTCCAAACGCCTTCATTGAACTTTTCGGTTGTAATGCATTCTATTTGTTTTGAACGTATCATCTTTTCTAATCCTATATCCCAAATCTATGTGTAAATTTGAACAAGATTTAGCCCTTACGAATGGAGTAAGTGAAATAAGTCGTAAAAGAAAGATTCTGGTGTGAAGTTGACCATTCGAGCAGATACCTTAATTTTTTGTTTTTGGATTGCATGTAATCTTTTCGATAACGATAAACTTTGTTGTTGGAGTAACGACATAGACTACATATGGACGTAAATTGTTAGCACAGGAAAATGAATTTTGTGTCTGCGCTGGGATGGTAGGTAGCAACAAATTTCTAGAAAATGTAATGCTCACCTTATTAAGAGACCATTTTATGTTGATGCGGTTTGATGTTAGACTATCAACCCCTTTTGAGTACAAGCTCATCTACCTACGATGGTAAATAGTATGTGATGTTTAGTAGAAGATTATGGGTTATGGTGTGTCTAATGAAATTGGAGAGATTAACTAAAGTTATATGGTATGTACCATTCCATGTAAACTGATCACTGTTTAGAACTATCTTGGTTTTTGTAAATAAGGTGACCTGCATAACAAAATGGATAGCAAGGGTAAAATGCCACTTTGATGTGAGAAATTGCATGGTAGTTCAATAATCAATAACTATTTTTGATTATAGTAGGTATAGATAAAGTAAAGTACAAAAGTGGAAATTGAAAGAAAAAAAAAACAGTATTATAGATAACAGATTTGTATGAAGGAAACAAAATAGATGTAGTATACGGATAAAAAAACATAAAACAGAGTAGCTAGACAATGACAGTACAAATAGATTACACACAATTGTAGTATGTCTGGTCTAGTATATCATTTAACATAAACCAAGAAAAGTTGTACATTTTATTTAAGTAGAACATTAAAATCCAAGTTATTTATTTTGTTTTACGCTTTTTCTTGACTGATTGACCCTCATTTTTTGCTGAATTTTCTAGATCATGCACTACAGTGGTTGGATGATCCTATAATTCATTGATCGTATGTTAGTAATGTTGTAGTTTTGATGGGTGATTGTATACTTGAAATGACGTGGTAAATGAAAAGGAATTGGTAATTAATCTCTATCAAGATGTTCTTTCCTTTAGTGTTTCCTATGCAAACTTCGGTGCAGGGGTTTATTTTATTTGGTGCTAAACTTTTTCCGCCCTTTCTAAAATAGTAAAAGGTTGGTTTTACAGAGAACATGAAAAATATTCCAGCTAGCTTGTTGAAAACATCTTTAACTTCAGCTATCCCTGTATTATGTTATTAGTTAAAATAAATTGGTAATTTAAGTAGACCGTGCTTGAATATCACTGGCAATTATGGGTTAATTAAAGACTGGTAGAGCGGCATGCATTTGGAACGCGGTTACTGTTAATGGAGTAAAGTTTCTATTGTGCTATTAATTTGCATATCTGATCAGCCATTTGTTTAAGATTATAAACACTGTGGCCAGGCAATTTTTCCACTTCCTTATCAGAGGCGACAATTTTAATACCGATAGTTTTGTCACGGACATTTAGATGCAGTTTGAACCTGCAAAATGACTCTTAGTTCTTTTAGAATGTGTAGTGATATGATGTGTGACATTGAACCTGTCAAAGGTATGCAATTTTAGTAGCTCAGGGTACATACTTGTTATATGGATTGTGGTAGTTTTTACTTATCACTTGGAGAAATTTTTTATATATTTTTTGAACTTAAATTGTGGTGTTAAACATAAGGAAGAAATGATTATCATAATTTAGGTGGTAAAAGCTCTATGTGCAGGCATATGAAAATGATAGAGTGACAATGTTTCATGGATGAAAATTAAATGAAGATACCTAGATTGTGGTTCGTCAATGTTTGATGAGCATTTAGAGCACCTGTAGGTAGTGCCACTTTTTTGGGTCACTCCTTTACACTTCTTGCAAGAAAGGTAGCTCCAACCAAACACATTGTCTACGTTCACAATCACTCCTTTGAACATGTATTTTGTACCTTAAATGGGTGATATAATTAGCGGAACTTATGGTGAAATGTTGAATCATTAAAATGTAATATATTCATAATTGTGAATTTCATACAACACTGGATTCTAAACGTAGCTCGGGTAAGAAGTTCTGCAATGTTTAGCTCCTTGCCTTGGTATGAAGGCGAACTAAATGTCATTTTCTGTGGTACCTTAATGTAATAACCTGGAATTTCAGCACTTTAATTTGCGAATATTTAATTAATTTTAAATGTTCAAATAATAGATTTTATAATCAAAAAAATCTCTTTTAAATAATAACTGGTGATGGTAAATTAGTTTTCAAAATTTGTTTACAAAAATATTTAGTTTGAAGAAAAATCGAAAATGTGATTGGAAATCGTTTTCCGAATTCTTGACTTTTCGTTGGCTAAAAGTTGTCGAAAATGTTGTAACACTATTGTAAAATTATATATACACATTTATAAAGAACATATGTTTGGATTAAGATATGTTTTTTATTTATATATACATACTTAAGTATATATAAAGAGATGTGACTTATTAGGTAATTTAAATAAAATAAAAAATGCCTTAAGAAACATGCCATAATATAAGTACACATCAGCATTTAGAGCATGTTGGAAATAAGAAAGGAAGGGTGGACAAGGAAAAATGTGAGAAGCATGAAGGGAGACAAACATGGTGTGGTGGCAACAAATTAGTAGAGGTTAAGTACTTGTAGTATTTTGGTAATTTTGTATTTGCAATTTATATATAAGAAAATTCCTAATTCTTATTCTCATTTCTTTCATTCATTCTCACTTGTTAAACTTCCTCCATCTTCTTCATGAACATTTCCATGGATTCCATTTGATTTTCTAAAGATAAAATTCCTACTTATTTCCACTTTCAATCCTTAAAAACATTGTTTAAAACCTCCTCTTTCATTTCTACACTTCCACTTAGCCAAAAGCAAGTCCATACTCCACCCTCCAAGCTAGGTTGAACCTAACCATCCCTTAGAGCATCTCCAACAGTTTGGAGTGCGGATTTGAGAATTTCCGCACTCCAAAATGTTGGAGCCCTCATTTCTACAACAGAAATGAGGGCGGGCGCCTGTTGAACAGGCGCCTGATGTCCAGGCGCCTGTTCAACAGGCGCCTGGTTAATGCGCCTATATCAGGCGCATTTTCCCCCATTTCCTCTCATTCCTCCCTCTTCTCAACCTCCATTTTCAAACCAACTTCACGTCCAAATGCCGTCCCGTCCGGTCAAAACCGGTAGACGCACCGTTCGATATACGACTGATGCAAATATCGGACCTGCTCATATCCCTCCCGATGCTACCGTGACTCCAGCCGATCTTCGATCTTTGCACGACTTGCCTCCTACTGTTTCGCATCGACTTACTGCAGCTATAGCGACGCCACAGGTATACGTTATTTATTTATTGCTTAATAAACGACCATGTAAATATAAATGTATAATAATTCCTTATTTACCTTAACATTAAATAATCATATATTTAGGTTCGTCACGTAGCGATGAGAGGTAGTTGGTATAGGTGTATGTCTGAATATTTTGATCAGTTACCGGAGCCGATTTTGGATAGGCTACATGCATCACCTTTTGGTGAATTTCTTGCTTTACCTAGATTTGCACATGTAGATCGTTGTCTAGTAGAGGCCCTTACCGAGAGATGGTGGCCGACCACTCACACATTTCATTTTCCTGATTTTGAGTTAGGACTGACTCCCCTAGATTTTTATATGCTCACTGGCATAGAGGTTGGTCGACCTGACCGTCTCCCTGTTCCATTTGATAGTTCATTCGAGGAGTTCGAGTCATATTCAGCTTATTTACCGACTATGGCCGATGAGGAGGTTAGAGGAGGAGCTGTTACTCTACCTTGTTTGCAGCGTTATATAGTAGAGTACATGGCCGTTGAGGATATGCACACTCCCGTTATCCGTGCATTCATACTATACCTTTTTGGGTCTACATTTTTTAGTAACAATAAGGGTACTATTAGACTTGGTTTTCTGGCTGGGTTAGTAGATGTGGATGGACTCCATATATATGATTATGGTACTGCTATTATTGGTTATTTGTACGTAGCATTAGATACATATGCGCTACAGCAGTCCAGACAGATGTATGGCTTTTGGTACATTCTTCCATTTTGGTACTACGAGTATACCGCCAATATGCACCCTCGACTTGTTGTAGAGGCGAATGCCACACCTTATATTTACTTTCCCAGATTGCGTCGTTGGGGTCCTCCTATGCATTTGTCCCGTGTTGCACAAGGGGTGCACAATGAGTTGATGGAGGCTAGACAGCAGATGGATATGAGGCGGCGTGGTAACATTATCATTCGTCCATGGGATCAGTACTTACAGTTCCTAGAGCCCGGTCCTGACCATCCACTCACTTTTCATGTATCCATGTCGCGACGTAGGATCTGCTTTCAGGTTGCTACATGTCCTTTCATATGGTATTTAGGGGATCGGTGTTGGCTACAGTTGTATGGTATAGTTCACATTCCATCAGATCCGCTACCATGGGATGATATGTACGGTGATATTCGGGTTGGACCAGCTTATATTCATGCGATGAGGGGTGCGGGTTGGGTGGATGGTGAGCCATTTACAGTTTTGGGAGACTTTGATTCATATTGGGCTCGAGTAGCCCCACGTGCTTACGCTTTACCTGATTATATTCGGGGTTTGAACTCCGATCATATTGGGCCGCATACCTCTTCTGGTAGAGTTCCACTACCGCCTTCCACCTTTGAGCCTACATCATCTCAGTACACACAGCCTCCTACTTTCGCCCCACCACCCCATTCGTTTAGAGCGTATGATGTACACGGTCAGGTTGTGGAGTATCCCTTGCAGTATCCTACAGACGACGCTATTACGGGTATACCATCCGCCGGATTGTACCAGCCTCATCAGGTCTGTATTAGTTTTTAATTTTCCTTAATTTACTTGTCAATATATTACTTGTCATTATATTATCCACTTGTGTATAATTTTTCTTGTGTGCATATCAGTTTTCTCAGTACATGGATTATGATAGACGGATGATTGCTGCATTTGAGCGTATGACGCTCGATTATACAGGGATGATGTATCAGAGTTACCAGACCGCGGTCCAACAACAGCAGACTCAATATGATGCTCAGATACAGGGATTACAGACCCAGATTCAGCAGCTTCAGGAGCAGCTCCATGCGGGACCTCAGCCGCAAGACTTTGATGACGTCAACGACGATAGTGACGACGATGAGGAGATTGATAGCGGTTCTGATCACATAGACTGATGTGCTCCATTTAGATGTTTTAGACTGTGTTATTATGTGACTGTATATATGGTGGTGATGATGCTAATTTATGCTTGGTTATTATTAAGCTTATATGTACTAGAATTGTGAAGATGGGATGGCTACAGTTGTATGATAAGATAAAGTAATATTGCTACAGTTGTACGATAAGAACCATTCAACACTGCTCCTACATACAGTAGTTGCTTAAACATGGGATGGCTACAGTTGTTTGATGGGATGGCTACAGTTGTATGCTGGGATGGCTACAGTTGTAGGATGGGATGGGAACAGTACCGGGAATTAAGCTATAAAAGGCTTGCTAGATGTTGAGAAGTATTATTGCTCAGTCTTAATTCATACAATTTCAAATATAACAAATGGCGGCCGAAGATTATATATTTTTTGATGATAGCGACGACGAATTTGATGAAATGATGGAAGATCATTTTCGCCGCGAAAAGGAACTACTAAGTATGGCTGCGCTACAGGTTGGTCAATCTAGCAGGCAACACGGTGGATCAGTTGTTGGTCGTCGGTATAAAAATCGTAGACATTCATGGCACAACGACAGACTGATGGAAGACTACTTTGTTCCGAATCCTACTTACACAGATGCCGATTTTAGAAGAAGATTCTGCATGCGGCGTCCTCTATTTCTTAGAATCCTCCAATGTATCAAGCAGCATGACAAATACTTTATCTTCAAACCCAATGCATCTCGTACAATGGGTTTGACAGGAATTCAAAAAATGACAGCTGCACTCAGAATGCTTGCATATGCAGGACCGGCGGACGCACTTGACGAAAATTTGAAAGTGGCGGAAAGCACGGTATTAGAGTGTTTGGAACATTTCTGTCAAGCTATCGTGGACATTTACGGTGAATCGGTGATCAATACTTACGCCGACCGAACGAGGCCGATATAATTAACTTATTAAATATGCATGGTAGTAGAGGTTGGCCCGGAATGTTAGGCAGTATAGACTGTATGCATTGGGAGTGGAAGAATTGTCCAAAGGCGTATGCTGGAGCTTATCAGGGTAAATCTCATAGGTCCTCTATTATTCTTGAAGCTGTAGCGTCTTATGACTTATGGATATGGCATGCATTTTTTGGAATGCCAGGTTCGAACAATGATCTTAACGTAGTCGAACGATCTACGTTGTTCAATGATTTAGCAAACGGAAGATCTACTCCTTGTACATTTACTTTGGGAGGTAACACGTACGATCATGGATATTATCTAGGTGATGGTATATATCCGAAATGGAGTACCATTGTCAAGACAATTTCTAACCCACAAAACAATAAACAAGCAAAGTTTGCAGCGATGCAAGAAGGCCAGAGGAAGGATGTTGAAAGAGCATTTGGGGTTCTTCAGTCTAGATTTGCCATAGTCAGTAATCCATGCAGACTTTGGTCACCAGTTAAAATGACAAAAATAATATACACTTGTATTATTTTACATAATATGATTATAGAGGATGAAAAAGACATGGAAGAAGATTACGTGTACGAGGGTGCTCCTACACCACCGCCTGTTTGGCGCAACGATATGATTGGAAGCGCACTTGAACTCGAGTTTCATGTACAAAGTCAAATGTCATACCGTAGTGCTCAACTTCATCGAAGACTACAAAATAATCTCATAGATCATCTTTGGGGGTTTTCTGGAAATCAGTGAAACTCTATTTGTATTCGTACGTTTTCTACTACTGTTTATGTTGTTTCGTATTAAGGTTATTGTAATCTGTTTCCGTATAATTAAGCTAAGGGTGTTAAAATCACTTTTTAGTGTAATGCAATTTGAATGAAAAACTTATATTACTAATTGCTTGCATTAAGAACACAATACAAATAACGGTACTTAAAGATACAATGGTTGTAGAAACGGTAATTCATTTACTGATCCTCTTCAAGTCTACGCCTCATAATTTCTCTCCTTCTTTGCTCCGTATACTGCAGCTGTTCTGCAGACATATGTGACGTATCCATAAACATGATTGCATCTTCATCTCTTTGGCGGTTTCCAGCAATAAGTTGATCCATTCTTGATAACTTTTCTTGGTGTTGCAGTGCTCGAGTGTCCATTGCCCGGTTAAATCTTTCCTCAGATTCAAGCATGAGTTTTTTAATTTCGTCTTGATCCGCTGCCGTAGTCTGCTTCTTTTTGGCCGCTTTTGCACCCTGTGGCCTAACAAAATGATCTTCATTTGGGGATGGGCCTTCTTTTGATCCTAAACCGAAGCTTCCTTGGGATTCCATAGGACTGGAGGTTTCTCCAACTCTAGGCGTTTTACCCCTACAGCTGTTTGATTGAACTTGTTGAACGGTCTTCTGAAGCGATGATTTCCATTTAACATGCTCGACCAACATGTCATATACGTGCATGAACTGATAAAAATGTGGTGCTTGTTTACTATCAGGTTTATAGATTTGTTTGAACAACTTGTTTGCGGCCATTCTCTGTTCAAAAAAAAACTGGTAAACTTAAGGAACTAAGATGAAAAAAATACAATGAAATTACATTGAAGCTTACTAAATGTGTTTCATTCCCAAAGCCACTAGGATTCGTTTGCTTCAATTTGAACATTTGAGAATCGAACGTTTGCGTTTGACGATTTATTTTTCCATAATGACCTTTGACCGAAGATAGCGTTCTTTTTCGATTAATGTTCTTCCGATTGTAGCAATTAGTAATTTTCCCCCAAAAAGATTCACCACTTTGATCGGTCCCTCGAATAGGATCGACTGATAGTGCACAGTAAATGTAGCAAAGATCGTAGTCTTCCGCAGCGCTCCAACTTGCATTAGTTACTTCCCCCCCAACAGGAATCGTAGCGTCTTGCAAGTCGTATTCGTCAAAACTGGCCCTTGCAGCTACAACGTCGAAATCGGAGTACATTTTCAGTTGAGATCGGTGGCAGAAAAAAATTGCAAAAATGAAAATTGGTTTGAAATGAACGAAGAAGAGGGAGTGTTATTTAAAGAGGAAAAACGACCGTTGGGGAAACGACCGTTAGAAGATAGTAGGCGCCTGTTTAACAGGCGCCTACTAGCAACAGGCGTCTGTTGCCAGGCGCCTGTTGAACAGGTGCCTGATGTTCAGGCGCCTGTTCAACAGGCGCCTGGCAACAGGCGTCTGTTCAACAAGCGCCTCAATGCATTGGGCATTCTCAGCCCGAAGCCCCCCAAATCTGCACTATCACACATTCTCGCACTCTGTTGGGGACGATTTTGGGTGCGGATTTGAGAATTCTCGCTCTGTTGGAGATGCTCTTATGGTGGAATTGCTTTAGCCTTTAAGTCATCCAAGAGTGTAATTTTTCCAAAAGAAAATCAAAGAGCTAGGGTCGATTCAATTTTAGTGGAAGTTTGGTTCGTTTTGGGTAGCTTTTGAGTGAGTTAAAGCTCACTATTTTAAATAAAGTTTTAACTTTATTTTTGATGACTGTTTGGTTGTTAAATATGGTAATACTTGGGTGAAATTGGTATTGACTTGTATGCGAGTATATGTGTTTGGATGTAGTGGTTTAAAACTTGGAAAAATAAAGTTAAGGTTAGCAAAGTTTTCAAGTCGCTTACATTATGATGTTATGTCATATATATATATATATATATATATATATATGCATATATATATATGTATGTATGTATGTATGTATGTATGTATGTATATTTGTAATCATATATACAATGTTGTAGGCTAAGAAAATTAGCATTTGAGCTTGTGGTTTGGTTGCGACATATGAAATTCTTTGTTTCAACTAGTTTTACTTCAGTGGTTTTCAAAAGAAAAGTTTATAAAGTTCGTTTTTAAACAACGTCACTTTTAGTTTCCAAACCCTTTATCCAAAGTTTATAAAAGTAAGTTAATCATAAAAGATAGAGTTTTGAAAGTGATTTGGAATATAAAACAGGTTTTGAAATTAGGGGTCATATAGCAATATCGCTATGAGTGCAACTCGTAAAAACGAACTCTTTTTAGCAATTAAACATGTTTTCACTTAAATATTATTTGAAAAGTGTTTTCAAACATATTTTAAGTATGGAAAATAATAATTATTTATTTGTTTATTTAATAATTATTTAATTAATTAAGTAAGGTAATTTGTACCGAATCATTAGTTAATAAAGGAAATTTGCACTTAATTATAAATTAAGTAAGTTAATTATAATTACTTAACTAATTAAAGATTTATTATAAATTAATGATTTATATAAAGATTAATTATTATTTAATTAGTAATTAAGGGTTAATTATTAATTTATTATTACAGAAAGGGTTTAAATATTTAATTAATTTCTAATTAAGTTGAGATTTAATTAAAGACTTGATTATTATTAAATGAAGGTTTAATTTATTATTTAACAATTAATTAAAGGTTAATTATGGTTTAATCATTTATTTAAACATTAACTATTATTTAATTATTTATTTAAAGGATGATTATTATTTAATTTTTATTTAATAGTTAATTACTCTTTAATTATTAATTAAAGGTTACTTATTATTAAAATAAAGAGTTTAAATGTTATTTAATTATTTAATAAAATTTTAAAGTTTTAAACCACTTTGTTACTAAGGATCGGTTTTGTTTAAAAAGCAACTCTCTTTTAAAGAATGTTTTTATCCAAGGGATTTCTTTGTCGGTTACCTTTATGTAACCCCAAATGAATATGAAACCCAATGACATCTATTTAGCAGAATAAATCATCATTCTACTAATTAAATTATATTTGACATTTGTTTGATAGAATAAATCATAGTTCAGCCATAATTCACTAAGTAGATTATGATGACATCTATTTAAGTAGAATAAAAACCCAGTTCTGCTATTATGGTAAATTGGACATTTATCTATATGTTGATTAAATGTTATTGGCTGATTACCTTTACATATCTGCTTGTTTTGTAAAAACCAATGTTATAACTTGAATAAGTTAAACTTAATTAAATGAACCATTGTAGTCGCTAAGTCTCTTCCTAATTTTTGTGAATTCAAATATTCCATTTTAACCTCCATTTTAAAATATTTAAAAGGTAATTAAGCAATTATTTCATTAAAGGTGTTTTGAAGTAATTTAACACTTTTTAAATGATTATTTAAAAATCGTTATTTTGTTAATGAGATTTAAAGATAATTAAATGAAGGATGTTTAAATAATAACTTGTTTTTATAAAGGTGTTTTAAATAACTGATTATTTATCAAAGGACCTTTATTGATTAAAGTTTACTAAAGAAGTTTTTTTTAAAATAAGGAAAGTTTATAAAAAGGGGTTTTATAAATTTGAAAGAGATCTTAAAATTTGGAAAGAGTTTATAAATGGTTTTATATATTTATAAAAGAGTGTTATAAATAAATTTAGAGATTTATATAGAGTTTTATAAATGGATTTGGAATTTTAATAAGGGAGATTTCCATAAATGAAAGAGATTTATTAAAGAAATTTATAAAATAATTTGAGATGGGGTTTTCTGACCTTCTTAATTATGGTGACGTGGACATTTGTTCCACGCTTAACACCGAAGGAATAATATTTGGGGTTATCCTTATCCCTAATTTAAATAACATTTGTTTTGATCCTTTTGATATGATTTCGAAATAAGAAATCTTTAACAAATGCTTTGTGAATATACTTATGCATGTGGGATAAGTATATGAATATTTTGGAAAGAGATTTAAATAAATGAAAGATTTATTTTGAGGCTTAGTGGTTGCTATGGGTAATTAAATCTCTAAATTGTTTGTTTATTTGATAGTTAAATAACCGACTATCAAATCTTGGCCTAAATATGTATCCTTCTTAATTTTGGTAGTACGAAAATATTCCCTACTTAACACCGAAGGATATAGCTTTGGAAGTATCTAGGAGAAACGCATGACTTACATGGCACAATCATCTTCGATGATGTTGTACTGTGCATGTAAAACTCGTTCTGTTCTCCAAGGACAAATGATAGGGAGATCCATCCACTTCAACAATTAAGGGGTGATCCCCGTTCCTGCACCTGATTATTTCTGAAGAACTGAAGTTGAGTTCACCGGAACTATCGATTTGGTTCTAGGGCGACCAGGAAGCGGAAAGAGTGTACTTATATGAGATGACTCTATACCGTAACCACTTTAAAACCATATGCATGTTCTATGTTTTGGAAGAGGTTCGAGATGATGGAATCAAGCAATTGAAGTGTAAGAGCTAATTGCTACTAATCTGGGGGTGCTTCCAAAATGGATGTAGTAGAAGTAATGCCTTCGGTTTGTTCTTACCCTGAACAACTTGCATGGATGAATGCTAGCATTGCATTGATGCCTGAAGGGCGGTGTTAGCATTTCGAGTGGGAATTGCTAAGAAGAAAAGGTAAAGCGTGACTTCACAAGCCTCACAACCTGGGAATGGCTAAAACAAGGGAGGCAGTAGAGCTATGTGGGTAGCTCCCATTAGGAGCATCATTCCTCTATCTAGATCGGTTTCCTTGAGTTGGTATGCGCGCAGGCACTGAGGGGCAAATTAAGGCAGCCTTGATGTTGAGTGATGATTTAATTCGGCCTGTCATGTTAAAGGGGCAGCAAGCTCTATGTAGCAAAGGTGCAATGGGTTACAGCCTCGGGTATATTTTTCTAGAGGTGTACTTTCGGAAGGTATTCTCTTACCTGACCATGTTGGAATCCATTTCCTTATACGAGCCTTACGTTTTTTATTGTAGGACCTAGTATGATGGAATGTAATTAATGTAACAATTTTAACTATGATGCAATGTTTGTTTTAAAACCATAGACACTATTATAATATCATTGGATTTTATAATAAAAATGGTTTGGTTATCGTAAGGTAAAAAACTGTCCATGTTTATGTGTGGCGTATTTTTATAAGATAACTTTTACTTTGAAAGGATTTTCAAATATAGTGATCAATATGATTTGATTCGAGTTTTCACATGATGTTTTTACCAAACTGACCCGGGCGTCCTATAATGCTCGGGTCAGCCCAAACATATTTTTCAGATTTAGCTAGACGATTTGGAGCTTTCAAGAGACGAGCTGGATTCTCCAAGATATATTCACGTATCTTATATTCTTCTGCTATTTTGTTGTTCTTGATTTCTGTTTGTATTTATCAACAATTGTAAGGACGGGCTATTATAACTGTCGAGGCTGATAATAGGCTAGTGTACGTTGATGTTGTGTATAAAAAAGATGATTTCTTTTTGTGAAGATCCTAAATATATTGTATATTTTCTCATCACAATGTAAGATTTTGTTCTTTTTTCTTTCTTTCACCCTAAATGACCTGTCTTTGCGGCACTTGGATGTTCGACACATGAATACGAGAATGTATTAGTGTCGATTTCTTAAGGTCAAAAAGGGAGGTCGTTACACTCAGTCTTTGTATCATTTCCAGACAATCTGAAGGAAAAATAATTTTTCATTTACCATTGTTTCATGCTAATAAGAAAATGCTAGAGAGTGCAGTTATTGACCTAGACAAAAGATTTTTGCATTCTGGGACATCAAGATTCAAGTACAATTTTGTTGCATTTGTGTAGCTTAATTTAAAGGGGTGTTCATTAGGTGTTAGGCAAATATAACAATGTGGATAAATATGCACTATAAATATTTTTGTATCAAATGGTTTAGAACTAAGTAAGATGAGTTGGGAAGACTTTGCACTCACTAAAGTCCTCTTTGACTATTGTTGAAGTGAGTATAATGGTTGTTGGTCTGTCAGCTATGTTGATAGTTTCATCATTGATCAAGTCTGATTTATCAGCCAAAGTGTAGCGACAATCTAACCGTCACTGTGAATTTGCATTAAAAAAATTGTGAAAATCGGATGCATTTAACTGTGCATTTGTCAAGAAATGAATTATAACCAATAAACAACTATTATACCATTGACGAAGAATCTTTATTTCCTTTAGCCAGGTTGGACGACCACTTTTATGATGCTTGGTATCTTTTTTGTTTGAAATCCCTATCAGTATATCATATACATCGGCAATGTATTTGTGTAGTTAGTAGTCACCTTATGTGTTGCAATTTACAATTATTGTATGCACAATATTCAGTTCACAGTGGACAACGTGGATAGTATGTGGTTGTGAAATTATTTTGGTTGTGGTTTACCTGTCAAATTGTCCAAACTGCCAAGCCGTTAAAGTATTGTTTGGTAGGGTGTTATAGAAAAATGATGCATTAGTATATTCATATTGCATTGATTGGTGTGAACTCCATTCCTTCATAGAAATCAATGCAGTAAGGTCCTAGAACTGCTTGATATGTCGGTGTTGCAGCCTTTACTACAAATACTACAATGTTATAAATCTATCCCTCCTCTATGGATGATGATATGCATTCCATGTCTTTTCATTAGCGGTTCCAAGCATCGCAAAATCCTATAGTTGAAAAGGCGGTTGTTGTTAATGTTAAATTAAGTTATTACTTAAGGTAGAGATTTTCTAACTCGGAAATTAATTTTAACTTGCAAGCTAAAGACAATGTAAACAAATAGCAATTAGTTTGCTTCACAGTTTATCTAAAATTAAATACTGAAAATGTGTATTTTTATTAAATATGAACAACAGGTTCACTGTTCATATTTCATATTTAATGTACTGTCAATGAAAAAACTTGGTTATGAAAATATAAGAACTCGATTTATTAGCCATGAGTTAACATATTGCATCCTTTAGCAGTCTATGTAGTTGGGGAATTATTTCTTTTGGGGATTCAAATTAGTTCCTGGTGTGTAAGGAAACATCATATAAACAGATAATTTGAATATTGTAAATTAGTGAGGTACCCTACTTCACAACCTATGTTCCATCTGAAGCAACCATATGAATCAAATATTTGAACGCCAAATGCATTGTCCTTCACAGGAAACTCAACTATAGTAATTATATATATTTAAAGTAACATCCTACCAAATTTCTAATAGTTTGTAAGTTCATAGTAAGTCCATGGTTTAATATCTACTTTTTATTTGGCAACTCTAAACTTTTTGCACTATGATCAACATATGCATCTATGTTTTCTGCAAGTAGTATTAACAACCTGCAGTCCATGTGTAGAATTTAAGTCAGTTGGTATTAATCAAACTAAAAATGAAGATTAGTTGAATTAGTATATATTGTACTGGATTCTATACATCCACATCTTCTGATGTTATTCATAAAATACGATATGTTTATAAAAAGCAATTAGTTCTATTTTATATATCTAACTCTTTTACAAAATTATATATATGTTTTAAAGAGCTGTATTTAATTATTCCCAATACATGGCTATATAGGTACTGTGACGATTTGCAAATCTGCACGGTTCGAGCTGACAATAAACCACAAATGTGCAGCCCAAACCCAACGGAAAGATAGATAGTCATGGGAAAGAAAGAAGAGAAGAAGAAACTAAAACAATCACGGAATCTCACAAACCGCAGCGCGAAAACATATAATGTAATATCGATGATCCTTACAAAATAGAAACTGTAATATACATACATCAATCAAAGTACAACAATCAATCACTAATCATCAGCATGAACAGTTATAATAACCTGTCCTTACAATTGCCAATAATTTAGACAACAATGCAGCGGAAAAATAACATATACTTGAATACAACCAGAAGACCTCCAGCTCGCCTGTTGAAGCTCCAAAGCATCCAAATTTAAATCTTTAAATATGCTCAGTCTGACCCGAGCATTGAAAGGGAAGAACGCCTGGATCAGTCTGGTAAACTAGCATGAGAAAACACATCTCAACTGAATTTTTTAAAGTTATAAAAACTGTCCTTTATCAAAACAAAGGTATCTCGTAAGATCACGCCCACACATAAACACGGACGGGTTTCTATCTTACGATAACCATAACATTTCATATCAAATTCTGTTATATTATACTAGTGTCTAGTATATAATATGACTCGTAGCCGAAATGTTACATTAATTAAATTCCAACATACTAGCCAGAAAGTGGGTTCTACAAACAAAATGGCAGGCACGTAGTAGATAATGGATTTCCATACAAATGACCAGGTAAAGGGACTACCTTCCGGCAGTGCATCTCTAGAGGAATGTACTGGGGTGATGACATATTCGGTACTATCTAGGAAGAGGTAGGCCGGTCTTGTGTTCGTAGAGGACCATCAGTTCGGCCCTGAACATCATAGCGGGAATAAATATATCTAGAAGGGGATGATCATATCCTAATGGTCGCGAACCACATAGCTTTGCTGCATCTACCATGTTTTGGTCATTTCCGGGTATGAGGCTTAAGGTAACGATTACCTTTCACATAGCACATCATCTTTCCTCTTTTGAATGCCATATTGCCATTCCATGGTCAAATAATTGATTTCTATGAACGTATAACTCCTGAGCTCGTACGTCTCAGGAAAGGGTGTTACGCTAAGAGAAGTTGCCTTCTCCGCTGCCAAACAGATGATACGTTCATAGAGATCAATCAATGTAATTAGAAATGCAACGTTAGACATTCGTCCATACATGTTGTCCAGGAATAGGACAAACCGAAGGCAGTTCTACTACCACATCCTGTCTGGAATCACCCTTGGGATCAGAGTGATTAGTCCTTGCATTGGATATTGGGAGTTTATCCCAAAATGATCAACAAGCAATTCTTCATTACGAAAATCCCAAATATCAATGTCTTCCAAACCTGCACATTCGAACGCATATACGTTGGCCTGAAGTGGTTTTCGGATAAATCTGATCTCAGTCTCTCCGGATTAACAACGATAAAGAGGCCAAATTTGATAGTCCGTTATTTAACCATCAAAGCAAACAATAATATCTAGCACCAAAAGCAATCACTAGGCCCATTTAATCTTTTATTACTTAAATCAGTTTCCATATGCTTATTTCAAAATCATTTCAAATCTTCGATAAATGGAAAACATTTCCATATGCTCATATCGATGGTATAAGTATATTCACAAATCATTTCATTTTCAACACTTGGAAAAATATTTCCATATACTTATATCAACGATATAAGTATATTTAATAACACTACCATTTGGAGACACGCCAAATAGATTTCTATAACCATACAACTCCAGAGTTCATATGCCTCCGGACGGGTGTTAAGTATTGGAAGCAAAGCTCATACACCACCAAGCCTTTAGTACGATCATAAGAATCAATTCGTGTATTTCACAATGGAAGGTCAAAATATAATTTATTGGGTCAAAATGAATGTTGCGTAAAACATCATTATGACAACCCAAAACATTAGTATAGGGATTTGATTAATTATATATATATAAAAACTCGTATACTATACAAAATATTTCCTTTCAGAAATCATTTAATATAACAATAATGTTATAGTCCATGCCTTCCATACTTCTCCGCAAACATCTATTACAACCTCAAATGTTGAAATCTATGTTTTCGATACATATCACATTTTAAAACATCTTCAAAACCATTTAAATTCCATTGGACTTATCATTTTCAAACATTACTTCAAAAAGATAAATGACTTCCTAAAGCCATTAACTTCATAGAAAAACATTACTTTCAAAACTTTCCTTTAAAAGATTATTTAAATCTTAAAGGCTTAAATATATTTCCTTTACGTAAAATCCATATTTAAATCTCAACATAAATCATTTCTATATTTATAAATCTCCTTTCTATTTTATAAAACTTCTATTTATAAAATTCCTTTATTTATAAAATTCTATTTATAAATCTATTCGTTCATAAAAACTAATTTTACTATCAAAATCCATTTATAAATCCATATTTTTATAAATCAAATTTATTTATAAAAACCATTTATAAATCCATTTACAAAATCAATTTTTATACCATTTACGAAATATTCACAGATTCTGATTATAAATCTATTTCTTTATTTATAAAAATATCACTTCTATAAATCCTTTTTTATAAACTTATTCAAAAATCTCTATTTAAAAACACTTTACAAAATAGTAAATCAAAAATACCAAAATCATACCATTTTATTTGTTTAAAAGTAAATTCATTTCCTTATAATAATTTAAAAATCCTTGAAACATATATACTTCCAAAATTACTTAGAAATTCTTTTTAAATCAAAATCATCATTTTCAGTATTTAAAAATACCAAAAATAAGGCCCAGTGCTACTATAGCACTAAATAAGTCAAATCATATCAAAATTAATAACATGGCATCCAATACATCATATATCATCATATATAAGAAAAGTAAATCAACCGTGTGAGGAACCCTGCTGGACGCCTCCAATCTATCCCCCTACATCACATACAACATATAATCAAATAATACAAAAATCAACCGCTTTAAGGCGGGATTCGTATATAAAGGGTCATCCACTCTTACATGGGAACATAATAGGGTCTCATCCGCTCCAATAGGCGGGAATATATCCAAACCAACCAATATATATAGTATATCATCCAAACAAGCAACAAACAATATAAATAAAATTATTCCCACTTATATAAAAATATAAGCAGGCCAGAGAGGTGAGTTTACTCACAAAAATTCCAGAAATCACCTAAGCGCTCTGGTTTGAATTAAAATTGAATGGTCGTTCAATTTAACCCAAAATTTCTACAAGCTTCGAATCCATCCAATCCAACTCCATAGCGTAGTGTTCGCTGATACGAACACAACGCAACTTGTCGCGCTCCAAACCGACCTCGTACGAGAAAATTACGAATTTATTAACATTCGAGATAATTAAATTAAAAATTAACTTAAATTAAAATAAGTTTAAATGTTTTAACCTACTTCCATCTCACTCCTCACGCGTTTTCTTCCAGGTCATGATTTTATATTTTTTTTGTTTTCTTCAAATCGATCGCGCGACCCACAGCCACCACCACTGCTCACCACGCCTGCATCGCCACACCGGTCACCCCTCTCCTCCACGTGCCAGCTCGCGCATGCAACGACGTCGCATGAAATCCCAAAATGCTGCAGCTAAAAGCGAGTAAATTTCCATCGCCTCGGTCAACGATTCGACGATCCAACCGTTGATTCATCATATCGTTGCTCTCTGCGTTTTGTTAGTTGAAGTCGTTGGTTAATTTTGCCCCTAGAGGCTCCGATCGACATTGGCCGTTGGATGGTCGAGTTTTAATGGCGGTTGAAAATTATTTTTAGGGTTAGGGTTTGCAAATCAAGGAAGGTTGAGGGCCTTATATAGAAATTTTTCCAAAGCACTATTCATCCTTTAAAATTTCGAACTCCAAACGAAGCGTGCCTCTTGGCATTCTATATGTTATACCCCTATTTCGAACACAATGAAATATACATTGAAAGCCAATTCCATCATATTCAGAAGATAGCTTTTCAAAATCAAATTATATTAATTAATTTTTTTCATAAATTTTTACGCATTTCGAACTCGCACGGCCAAACGATGCATCCGATCGCCACGAAATTCGACGACATATAATAATTCACTATTACGGATCCAATGAAACTGGTTTCGTTGAAATCCGAGATTGCGCCCCCAAAAGACTATTTTTACACGTTAATTAAATCAAGTGATTCCCAAAATCAGTTTAATTACTTTTAATTCAAATTTAAAAGTTTACCAACTCTGTTCTAATTTAAATAGAATTTAGATCAACTTTCGAAATCATTTTCATTCATATTAAATTCAAGATTCAATTATTTAAACAATTTCAAATATTAAATTTAATAACTTAATTATCAAATAGATCACTATATTTGAAATATAAGTTATTTAACTTATAAAATTAACTTTTCAATATTTAAAGTCAGTTAAATATTCCAAATTCGAATGACTGAAATTCTGGGTCGTTATAGGTACATTTAAAAATGCTTTACCATGTGGATAGTTGCTCGCATGGAGAAAAGTTTTGAAAGGGAAAGTTTAGAAAACTGAAGTAGTATGTTGGAAGTTTTAAAAACAAAATATTGTTAGCGGTGGGAATGTATATTGTTGTATAATGTTTTGGAATGCTATGACAACATGTCCCTTCCATAGTTTGGACACTAAAAGTAATAAAAGATGTTACATCATCAAGAGTTTAGAAAATTTTAAAAACTTTATAATAAATTTACAAATACAGGTGTTTGTGATATAATGGATAAAGCAGTATCAGTTGCAAATGTATCAGATCAATATCAAAATATTTTATAATGCACATTAAGAACAACACTCTTACAGTTGAAGGAATGATTACTGATCTATGAAGCCATGTTCTCCTTGTTAAACTCCAAATTTGTGATGATTAAATAAAGAAGAATCATAAGCTATGAAGAGATTTTGAAAACACATGTATAGCCAATGTATAAAATCATTTTAAGAAAATCAGAACAGTAAATATGATAAAATATGAACTATATATATGATGGTAAACATTGTGCAATAGCACGAAGGATTAAGCTACTAAGTACCCTTTTAAAATCTTGTTGTCACCTACTTATTATTGATATTTGCTTATAGATGATGTATAATTGATCTTATAGATCATAATGAGAGTGTTATTGAGGTAGAGACTCATTTTATTAAAAAGATGAACATTTTACAACATGCATTATGAATATTTTACTATTTTACACAAATCCCAAAACATCGAGATGCTAGAAATTTACCTATTATATTTAAAGTTGAAAGCTAATGCAAAATTTTGTTGCTTTTTTTATTTTAAAAATGGTTGAAAACTAAAAAAGCCTCTATTATAAGCAAAATAAGTAAAAATAGTAGGTAGAATAATAAGTTAAATTAAACCTTTAAAACACTGTCAATAGCATGGGTACATTTTTATTTAAATTTGTTTGTTAGAGATAAAACAATCAGTTAATGTCATTAAAGGTTAAATTATAGCCTAACTTATAGTAAAAGATGTGTACATGTTGTGTATGTGCTTGGTATGGTAAATGTCCATAGTAGCTTAACAAAGAAATAGATGCAATGTGTATTGTCTAAAAATATTCACACAATAACACAGGATAGGAAAGGAAATCTAAGTTGTTGGAGGCATATATCCAAAAGGAAACGTAGGTAAAATGGAAGCTATTAATATTTAAGGAAAATATTTGCAAGCAAATGTATTGTAATTTTTTTATATGGCAAACACATTTTCATCCAAAAGTTGCATGTGAAGTTTGAACCTTTCATTAGTATCCGTGTTGATTGCCTCCCAAATTCATGCATTCCTAGCTCGAATAGTGCACATCCTAGTTGTTGAACTCAAGTTGGATAAGTATTAGTATGTAGTCCCCATTGTGTTGTCCCTGAAAATTAGAATACATAGGACAACAATGCTTTTTTAATAAAATTAAATATTATTGTGAATGTGGGTTTTTGAGTAAGCAAAGTGGAAACCAACGTTAGTTTAGATTTTGGAAAACCTCTTAGTAGACAATATTTTTTGTATAGTCTGGATGTTCGATGTTATTGCTAATCATAATTTTTAAACCTTTGTAGGATGTTGTATGGGATAAGACGACGTAGAGTTTCCCATGTGAGAAAATGAGCCAAGGTAGGTAAACGCCAACATTTTCTAGAGTTTGACCCTGACTTTTGTTAATTGTCATGAAGAAGCATATTTTTACCGGAAATTGGGTTCGATGCAAAATGAATGGGCATTTTATATCTGTTGTGGATGAAGTAAAAACAATACGTGGCAGCAAAAACCTTGATTCCTATGTTAGATCTGGTCAAAATTTCAGCTTCAATCAATTTGCATGATAGATTGGTCGCGCAAAGTCATGTTCCATTGCATAAATAGATGATTTGATTCAAATTACAAATTAACATTATTGGAAAGCCATGTTTTAGTTGTATTTCATGGTTTGGCATGTCAGGAGCGTGTAGACTGTTAAAAAATTCCATAGGGAAAAGTTGGGTTACACTTTCTATTCCCTCGGATAGCGGACTGACACAGTCTACACTGTAATATTTTATGGTTTCACCGGAGATTACTGAAACCATGCAATGATTTATTTCATCTACACATTCATTTGTCGATGTTAATATGCATCTGTCTCGAAGGTAATTTTTTCACATAGTCGGTCTTCTAAATCAGGGTTCGTGGAGGCGACAATATTTTTAAGTGAGTTCAAGTCACTGGGGATCAAATATTCTTTTGGTAATTTAATCCATTTTGGGTTTGTGAAGTCGCGTAAAGCAATTTTCTAGACATTTCCATCACCAACATTTAGAAGCTAGTTGTTGAAGCTAGTAAGATTACTTATTTCAGTCGGTGATGAATCGTAGCAACGGAATCGCATTTTGATTGTTAATCTATAAACCCTACATTTCTCCCACAGAAGTGAGTGATCAATTGCTACTTTACCGATATAGCTCTTGATCCCTTTCTTACAACCGGTAGTACTTGTCTAAAATTTCCATCTGGAAGACTTGTCTTGCCACCAAAAATCCTATTTGTATCATTGGTATTATCAGTATTCACAATATCTTGTAACGTTCGTTCAAATGCTTTAATAGAATTCTTATGGATCATCGGTGCTTCATCCAAAATAATTAAATCTGTATTTTTTAGTAGACCCGCTAAGTTGGATTGTTTTGATATATTACATGATGCTCCATCCACAACATCGATTGGTATTTTTAGTCTAGAATGTGCCGTCCGACCCCCAGGAGAAAGCGGTGATACTATCCCAAATGAAGCAACGGCTAAGACAACATCTTCCCCGGCATGTAATGATATTATTATTGTGCACCAAAGATAAGTTTTACCTGTTCCACCACTAGCGTAAACAAAGAAGAACCTACCTTTTTTATCAAGTACATCATCAAGCACCATGTTATAAATGTTCATTTATTCGGTATTTAGACTTTTTTTTATCAATTCTTCACTTTCGACATGTAGAGCATTGCAATCGTATTTTAATTCTTCTTGAATTAAACAGTTTTTGTTGCCACCAATATGTGAAAAATCTAGAAACGGTAACGTGGGAAAATCTTTCAATGAACCGTTGTTGCTATTTAATATTTTCTCGAATTCTATTAGACATAAGTTTCACTTCTCTTCCACGGTCATGTGCGCTATTTGGTTTGATAAATGTTGTTTTTATCGCCATAAATTTCATCATCTAATGCGTCCCAGTGGCTATGAAGGAGATGCAGTGGGTTAGATGATTCATAAAATAGAAGTATAGTCACGAATAACTCCTGCATTGATGAAGCTGTTGCCCAATCTGCTGCTTTAGTTAGTGTAGTGTCCCATTCATTGTCATCCTCCAGTAATTCTAGAGCTAGGTGTAACATCCCGTATCTGGAGGCCAAAAGCTAAGCGCTACATATGCTGTAGTCATTCATAGTATTAACTTCTGGTGACAAAATACGATAATGATAATGGTATCCAAAATATCA
This sequence comes from Allium fistulosum, assembly GCA_030737815.1. Taxonomy (NCBI): domain Eukaryota; kingdom Viridiplantae; phylum Streptophyta; class Magnoliopsida; order Asparagales; family Amaryllidaceae; genus Allium; species Allium fistulosum. The sequence continues at coordinate 408,923,768 of CM060904.1, read as the reverse complement.
TAAGCATTTGAATATGAACAAAATCACAGATTTCCAAAAACAATATTTAAGTGATCACATTTCAAAACAAGTTCATATTCAAGTTACATAATCCCATATCGTTTCCTAGGTAAAGATTAATTATAATCATTACGTAAATACACCAAGAGTGACATATGACTATGCCCCCTTGGTTGATCAAAGCAATATAGTCATATGTGACTTAATGCACATCGAAAATAAACAAAACAATCTGTAAATCCTAATTAGCTATCTGTCAGCCACCTGCTCGTCTCTGGAAGCTTTATTCGCCAAAAGACTAAACCCATAAAACCTTAACCCTCAGCCTTCTCAAATCAATTTTGAGACCCAAGAGTTTAAGGGGAAACAAAAACTTCGAGTCAGACATAAATCCTGGTGTGAATAATTCTGTTACATCTCTGTTTTACTGATATTAAGTGAGACCAAGCCGCTTAACGGAACGGGTTTCCACTCACTAATGTCCTCTTTAAAACATATATTTTGCAAATCCTTTCTTGCAACCAAACTGGTTAATGAAACTGATTATATCAAAATAGCACTATCCTTTATGCTAATAAATGGACTATCTGTCCATAAAACATGTAATAAGTAAACTATCTATCCACAACATAATAGCAAGGTCCGTTATGCTAACAAATGGACTATCTATCCATAAAACTGGGCTGACTGTCCAGATCAAAGTGGACTAACTGTCCGAATAATTTTCTTAGGGTTAACTACCTGTGACGACCTACATTTCGGAAGGTTTAAATCGACAATAATCCACACATGTCCGACTTAAACAATCCGGAACATAGATAATCAATGAGGTTAATTAAGAAAAATACGGAAAGAAGAAGAAATAAACATAGAGTCTCACAGCGAAACGATAAAATATAATAATCAAATAAACAGTTCATGAAGCTGTTTACTATACATTTGATTATAATTTATACAACATTTATCAGAGTTATACATATACAATGGAACAAAATATAATGCAACAGAACAACATGATGCTGGGAATAATATTAGTAATAATAATATACCAAATCTTCATCTTCGTCCTCCAAAGAATAATCTTCGATAAGCTAAAAACTCAGGGCTGACCCGAGCGTAATGAAAAGACAAAACACTTGAGTCAGGACTAAAATATTCTTATATGAGTCAAATCGATATCACATATAACATGAGTGCCATGGCGTCAAAGATGTTTACAGAGTTTCACATCTCCTATCCAGTGTATAACGTGCATGCAATAACTCAAGAGATGTTACGGGATTTTCCATCTCTTAAGGATCTATCAAAACACTTATATGTAGTAGAATACGCTACATATATAATGTCTAATCAATAAAATAAATATTTTTCTTAGTAGGCTTTACATTAATCCCCCTTAACGCATTTTTAAGCATCGTCGTACAGTTTTCATATAAAACACCAGTAAACCGTTGGTGGATAGGGATGCGCTGTGATACGACGACACTAAACCAAAATCGTATGGGTCTCATATAGGGATAAAAGTATGACAAGGCACGTGAGGCGATGCCCAAGGTAGGATACTACCAGTTTTTCCCGGATGGTGGTAACACAACATAGTCATGATCGTCCACCGCGTCCAACATTCCCAAAATATGAGGGTGTGCACCAATCAATCCCAATGTAAATGATGGTAATACGAAGAAGTGTGTCTGCTTGGGGTAGCTAGCCCACTTGATCGGTACAGCTCCTGTTTTAGTCATTTCAAATTGGCACAAGTGCCAGGCTAATACATCATCATTCTCTTTCTTCAAATCCAACAGATGTATGCCAAATCCAACCACTTCGTTCTGGATCATCACTCCAAGTACACAGTTGTTAAAGTGGTTTCGGTATCGACAGAGAGTATGCGCATATCTGGCCCCGGTCTCTTTAACAACCAAACGTCGTTTTACACACCGATTCGTACTTTTACATTTCGAAAACATTTCATACTTTATATCAAAATATCATATTCGCTTCAAAATCAAATCCATTTCGAAATCATCATATTTACTCAAAATATATCATTTCACTTCAAAAATCATTTTCGCCTCAATATTTCGATTTCGCTTCCAAAATCGTTTCGAGTTTCAATTTAGGTTATAACTTCATTTTAACCCAATTCGCACTTAAATCCAAGATTTAATTATAAACATTTCACCTTTGACCGGTTTGAATTTTCGAAAAAAATAGTCTGAATAGTTTTAAAATAGTTTAAATAATTAAAATAGTTAAAAATAGTTTAAATGGTTAAAATAGTTAAAAATAGTTCAAATGGTTAAAATAGTTTAATATAAAATAGTTTAAGTATTAAAATGGTTTATATAGCAAAATAGTTTGGAAAATCCAAAATAATTTGAATATTTAAAAAGATAGATTTAAATAGTTTATATCAAAATAATTTATTTGAAAATAGTTTCGAAGTCAAACTGATTCAATTTCCAAATTTTCCAATTCAAATCTCTTTTAAAATTTCCATTTTTATTTTTTATCAATTCCGAGTTCGATTTTCAAAACATCGATTCAAAACACTTAAATCAAATTTACATTCAATACCCAATTTGAAATACAAATCCTTAAATATAATTCAATTTCGAGCACAATTTCGAAATAGTTCAATTTCCATAAATTCAATTTTTATTCCTTAAAATCAAATCATTTAAATAATTTCAAACCAAAATTTCTGAAATCATTTAGTTTAACAAATCCGGTGTCCGTATATAATTTTCTATCCTATGGCCAAGTGGATCATTTATTTCAATTAATTTCAGGAATGGATATATATCATTTCAATCCAAAATAAATGTCATAGGTATATATCATTTCAACCTATTTCTTAATTTATTCGAAATAATTCAATTTGCAGTTTTATATACTGTAAATAAGTTACCAGGTGATAATAGGATATATATAAAAATAAATAAACATCCAATCATCCAAATATCAATCAATTGGCATCCATCACAATCAATCATCCAAACAGTTGAAATAATTCACAATAATTCCATAGTTATTCATATCAGGTGTTTTACTTGTAACTAAATTCCAATTTCAAACTTAACTGTCAATTTTAATTTTTTTTACAGTTAATTAAAATGACAATTAAATTTATCAAACAACGATCAATAAATTTATATCACTTTATAATTTCAAATTTAACTAGCATAAAAATATCTTAGTACTTATGAGCGTTGTAAAACACTCACCTTTATTTTCTATTGTCGCTTTCGTGTTCTGATTTCGATTAAATTTAACTAGAAATTCTACAATCCCTAAATCCATCGAAACTAGTTCCATTGCAAAGCTTTCCTTGATATGAGCGCAACGCAAAAATCTGTGCCTCAATTTGACCTCGTTTGAGAGAGTTATTTAATTTTTTTAGCTCATCGATTAAAATATAATTAAATTAAAACTCTAATTGCATTTTTATTTAACCCAAACCAAATTACTCTTAAAACTTTCGGCCCAGCCCAAAACAATGCTTCTCTCACAATTGTATCAGCTCCATCCTTGCTTCGAAGAAAACGAGTGCACGTGCACCACTCATTCGCCCATCGAATCAACCCACCAGCTCCGCCAATCTCTCTCTCTCTCTTCGACAACTGTACCTACCCGGCCCCCCAAATCGAAGCTCGAACACCACTGGGAAGTCGCCACCTGCTGTGCTCATTCGACCGTACGAAAGTCGCGATCCCTGACAGAGGTTTGAACTTCCAACCCGCGACATTCTCAGATGCTCCTCGACAATCTAAACTCAACTGCGCTCACCAAATCATGAAATACTGCCCCAATTTCGAGCAACCCAAAACCCTAGGAAAAATTAACGTTCGACCTTACAGTCGAACCTCCCAAACATGATGTTGCACTCATCAAAACACATACCAGATGGAAGCTCATGACAAACGAAGAATTTTAAGGCTAGTTCGAGATTTTTTTTGTTGAGTATTTCAAGTAAAATAAATTTTTAGAGCTTCCATTTTTTCCCCTTTCTTTTACTCGGCTATGTATTTAAAAAGAAAAGGAAAGAAGCGCTTTGTAGAAGGAATAGGCATGATCATGATCATAGGGTGGTTGTAGTTGACCAAAAATTGCGGTTGATGTGATTAAAGATATTTGTGAGAAGTCAAATTAATATATATATATATATATATAATTTAAAATTTCAAAATATCTCGCTAATAATAACATAAAATCCTGAACCCCTATCAAGGCGTGCCGCCAGGCATTCCTAATGTTATACCCCTATTTCAAACGCAATGGAACAAGTTTTGAGTTCCAGTTCGATCGTATGAAGAAGATAGCTTTTTGAACCCAATTATAATATTAAATTTTCGATACGCGTTTTCATCACGTACGACCAAACGGTAGCTTCAAACGCAGCAAAATTTGAAGTCTGATAATAATACACTATTACGGATCCAATGGAACTGTTTTCGTTGAATTCTGAGACTGTGGCCAAAATGGCTATTTTTACTCGTTAATTATAGTATGAAATTTTCAAATTTTAAATCAATCACTTAAATTCAATTTTTTAAGTGTTGACAATCTTCATCCATATTTAAATAACATCTAAATCAACTTTTGAAATCATTTCATTCATATTTAATTTAGGATTCAGTTATTTATATAATTTTCAAGATCAAATTTTAAACAATTTAATTGTCCAATATTCAATAAATTTCAATATTAGCTTTCACATGAATTTTAGTTATCAACCAATTACTTTATTTACATCTAATGGATTCAACATTTATTATTCAATTCAACTGTTGATTATAACACATAGCATTTCCTTTCAATACTTGTTATTACTTAAATCTTCGAAATTTGTTTATTTTAAAATCTTGTTCAAGTTCATATTCAATAGCTATATTAATAAATCATTAAAAAGTTTATTTTTTACCATTTTATTCATTAATTACACTAAATTTAATAATTTAAAATAGTTAAAAATATGGGTCATTACACTACCCTTTTTCTTTTTCCTTGAAAACCTTTTCAAAATGATTTAACTTTTTAAATCTTACTTATACAAGGGAAAATATATTCTTAGCTTTACTCTAAGCTACTTTGCCATGATATATATATATATACACACACACACTTTACTCAATATAATGTTAATGAATTTTAATAAGGATTAGCTATCCTTCCAAAACAAGTAAAAACCCTTTTTAAATTGAAAATACTTAGGCTATATTGGCTATTTAATACATTTGAAAGCCTTTGTTTAAAAAATTTTAAACAATCCTTTCGAAACCCTTGAAGGTAACCCATTCGAAACCATTGAAAGTGACCCTTTCAAAACCATTAAAAGCCTTTCGAAAACATAGGAAAAACCCTTCCTTTTAACCCTTTCGAAAACATAGGGAAACATAGGAAGCTCTCAGTCTGACCGTCTTGGTTCTAAGTCTCTCTTATCATCTCTCGCAATAATACAAATAGGCTTCCTCACTATAGTCAAATCCGGTTCTACTACTAAGTCCTGTAGCACAGTCGGTGAAATAGTAGTCTTCGGGTTTCTAACACACTTTCTGAGATGAGAAACATGGAAAACATCATGGACTCCTGATAAATTGCTCGGTAACTCAACTCTATATGCAAGTTTCTCGATCCTCTCAACAATAGGAAAAGGTCCAACGAATCTCGGTGCCAACTTCCCTGATTTCCAAAACCTAATCATCCCCTTCATCGGTGACACTTTAACAAAAACCTGATCTCCAACTGATAACTCTAGATCTTTCTGTCTCTTATCTGCATAACTCTTCTGCCTAGACTGAGCCTCTTTCATTCTAGCCCGAATGACCTCAATCTTTCTGCAGCTTCTCTGACTAAATTTGGACCAAGAACTAACCTATCCTCGGTCCCTAATCAACATACGGGAGATTTGCATGGCCTTCCATACAAAGCTTCAAACGGCGCCATCCCAATATTAGTCTGATAACTGTTGTTATACGAGAACTCGACTAAATGCAGATGGTCTTCCCATGATCCCCCAAAATATAATACACAAGCTCTTAACCAATCTTCCAAGATTTTGTTAACTCTCTCTGGTTACCCATCTGTTCGCGGATGGTAAGCGGTACTCATCTTGAGCTTGGTTCCCAAAACTTCCTACAGACTCTTCTAGAACTCACTAGCGAATAAAGGATCTCTATCACTAACTATGCTACTAGGAATTCCATGTAGTCTAACTACATTCTTCATAAACAACTTTGCTAAAACAGGTGCCATTCCAGTTGACCTAACTGGAATGAAATGGGCACTCTTGGTCAATCTGTCCACTATGACCCATATACTATCATTTCCTCTGTTCAACCTTGGCAACTAGTCAATAAAATCCATAGAAATAGAATCCCACTTCCACACCGAAATATCTAATGGCAGAAGCAATCCACTTGGCTTCTGGTGTTTGGCCTTTGCCTGTTGGCAAATCATGCACTGCTTTACCATAAACCAATATCCCGCTTCATACCTTCCCAGAAGAAACTTCTCTTTATATCCTGATACATCTTAGTACCTCCCGGATGAATAGAGAACTTCGAACGATGGAATTCCTCCAAGACCTCTTTCCTTATGTTTCCCACACTCGGAACACATAACCTTCCTTTCTTTCTCAACCTCCCATTCTGGTCAAAACTGAAATCTTTCAAGTCATCGCTTTCGGTTCCATCCTTTAACTTCCTGATCCGTTCAGCTAATACCAGATCTTCTTTCTGTTTAGAAGCAATCCTTTCGATCATCACTGGTCGAACTTCCAAACAAGATTACACTACGGTTTCTCCGCTAAATCTAGCCTCAGATCTCCACTGCACTTTGCAATCTGCTAATGCTTCTAAATCTTTCCACTCAGCAATCATCGCCAACACCGCATTCTGATGTTTCCTGCTAAGTGCTTCAACAACCTTGTTGCCTTTCCCTGGTGTGTACTCAATCCCAAAATCATAAGCAATGATAAACTCTAACCATCTCTGCTATCTCATGTTCAACTCCTTCTGAGAGAACAAATATTTCAGCGACTTATGATATGTATATAACTCAAACCTCTCTCCCAAAAGATAATATCTCCACACCTTCAAAGCAAAAATAACTGCAGCCAATTCTAAATCATGTGTCGGATATCTGACCTCATGCAGTTTGAGCTGTCTAGAAGCATAGGCAATCACTTTACCTCTCTGCATCAACACCGCTCCTAATCCTGTTCCACACACATCGGTATAAACCACTAAATCCAGATTCCTTTTCGAAACAACCAACATATGTGCATGGGTCAATAAGTGTTTTAAACTCTGGAATGTTTCCTCACACTTATCAGTCCACACAAACTGACCAAAAGTTAAGCGCTACAGATGCTGCAGTCATCCATAGTATTAACTTCTGGTGACAAAATACGGTAATGATAATGGTATCCATAATCAGAAGCATTTGAATATGAAAAAAAAATCACAGATTTCCAAAAAACAACATTTTAGTGATCACATTTCAAAAAAATTCATATTCAAGTTACATAATCCCATATCATTTCCCATGAAAAGATTAATTATAATCATTACAAAAATACGCCAAGAGCGACATATGAGGATGCCCCCTTGGTTGATCAAAGCAATATATTCATATCTGACTTAATGCACAGCGGAAATAAACAAAACAATATGTAAATCCTAATTAGCTATATGTCAGCCACCTGCTCGTCTCCGGAAGCTTTATTCGCCAAAAGACTAAATCCTGAAAACCTTAACCCTCAGTCTTGTCAAATCAATTTTGAGTACCCGAGAGTTTAAGGGGAAATAAAAACTTCGAGTCAGACATAAAGCCTGGTGTGAATTATTCTATTACATCTCTGTTTTACTGATATAAGTGAGACCATGCCGCTTAGCGGAACAGGTTTCCCCTCACGAATATCCTTTTTAAAACATATATTTTGCAAATCCTTTCCTGCAACCAAACTGGTTAATCAAACTGAATATATCAAAATAGTAATATCCGTTATGATAATAAATGGACTATCTGTCCATAATGACAGGGACGCGGAAGATGATCTTAAGGCTATTTAACACTAGAGGGGGGGTGAATAGTGTTTTAAGAATTTCTTTAAAACTTCTTTGATTTAAATTGAATTAACTAACTTAATGCAAATACACAATCACAGATCAAATCACAGAATCACAAACAGATGCAAATATAAATAAAAAGCAAGTAAAGGAAAGAACACACCAGGAATTTTATACTGGTTCGGGGTTACCCTACATCCAGTCCCGCACAACCCGTACGGCTTTCTATTCAATAATAATCTAGATTACAATCCCTCGATTCCAAGGCAACGAGGTACACCCTCCAGATTCTCAGGTCTCTGGGTAGAACCACTTGATTCACAGGACACAAGTTCACCCGATCGATTTCCAAGGACACGATCACACCTTTATAACCCCACACAAGTTTCTTTGAGTACAAATGTATCTATAACTCTGATAAGCACTGAGATTCTTTGAAGAGAGTGGCAGAGAATCAAACTAGAGATATTCTGATTTGATTCACTTAAGATTTCGGCAGAATATGGATAGGATGATTAGAAAATAAGATAAGAGAGTAAAGAGGAGAGAAAATAAAGAAAGTAGTTACTGGAAAACGGTCATAACAGTCTCTATTTATAGAGAATGAATGGATGTGTCCATTCGAAGAGGTTTAAACGAATAGACACTTCTTTTGAAAACAACCTTTGCTGTAACGGGAAGCATGTCGACATGACAAGAAAATAGGATGTCGACATGGTCTAGTAAAAAGTGATGATTTGATTTACTTTGAAAATGATGATTTAAAACATATGCAACTTTATTCAAATGGACTCTATGTATTTGTAGAAGGTATTTTAGAAGTAGAAATACTTATGAATGTATATATGTATATATACTAAAATATATTTAAAATCAAAGTAAATAAACTAAAGTAAATATAATATTAAAATAGATTTTGAGGCTAAAATATCAAGGACAATTTTGAAATCAAAATATAACAAAATGATAAATATGATTTTGAGGCTAAAACATTTTTGGAAATGTGAACGAAGGTTTTTCTTTTGAAAAGGAATATTTGAAAATCATTTTATAAAACAAGAGATAATTTTGAAAATCATTTTGAATCAAAATTAGTGGATAACAAAATAGGGCTACTATCCGTTCCACTAGATATTTCGTGAGTTCCATCTCACTAGGGTTCCATCCCTTTAACAAGAACGAAGTGGATTCCATTCCACGAGTAAATTGGATAAAAAAGAATGATAGTGCTTTCAAGGAGTTTTAACAAATATCTAACCTAACTATATTATTTGTCTTGAACTCTTGAATATCTTGAATCTCATGAGTCTTCAATCTTGAACTCTTGATCTTTGTCTTCATCAATTTTGTTTTCTTTACTGTACAGTCTTCTTTTGTTGATACCTGCATATAGATTTCCTGCACATATATATTTTATAACACTTCTATAGTTGTTGTCATCAAAACCACTATCCTATGGACTAACATTCTCCCCCTTTTTGATGATGACAACCTTTGTTTATAAAATATTTATATTCTCCTTATAACTCCCCCTAAATCTAATAACTCCCCCTTAATCTATGCCTAACTAACCTACTTCTCCCCCTTTTTGATGATGACAACCTTTGTTTATAAAATATTTATATTCTCCTTATAACTCCCCCTAAATCTAATAACTCCCCCTTAATCTATGCCTAACTAACCTATTTTATACTTCTCCCCCTTTGTCATCAACAAAAAAAAATGACACTAACTCCCCCTAAATCTATTATATTAATGATAGTGTTATCATTAATAATACTAAAACTAGATATAACAATGCTAAATATTGTATACTCAGAATGATATATATGAGTAATATAAGAATGAGAATAATAAGTGTAACCATAGATTATTTTATTCATTTCAATATTACTATATACATGACTATTTAAACTTATAAACACATAAATAACTAAAACAAGAAAATAAACAACTCAACGGTTGTTTTTGATAATGGGAGACTTGTGGACAGGACAATTTGGGTAATGAAAACAGAAATTTCCATGTTGTTCCACAATGTTCCCATAAGCATCAAAACAAACTTCCCCTACACATACTGCTTCATCATCAGTTTCTTCCTCCATTGGTTCTTCCTCTTCTTCTTCGTCTTCGTCTTCTTCTCCTTCTTCATTTGCTTCTATGTTAGAAGAATCTTCAATTACAATTGGATTGGCATGATTATCCATGAGGAATTTTTGAAGATTCCTCAGAATTTTCCCTTGTTTCTCTTGCTCTCTTGCCATTCTCAATTGTTGAACTTGCATTTTAGTTAACATCTGCAGCGAATCATTAACTTTCTCCTCTATTTTGATGACACGAGCGAGTATGGAGTTTTGGAAAGGGCCATGAGAAGGGAAAGAAACCGGTGAAATTTGATTAGGATTGGATGTGGAAGCCATGGATTTGATGTTTCCAGAAAGTAGAATGAAGAAATAATGATTGGAGGGAAGAGAAACTCGGAATGGGTGAGTTAAATAACCACCCATTCAAAAATTAGAGGGAAAAACGAATTGTCATTTTTACCGTTTCATGTCGACATGACGCATGAATACTATGTCGACATGGTGTTGTAAAATGCTATGGTTAAGAAAACATTCATATATACCCTATGTATACTACTATACTATATACTATATTTCAGAAAGAGAACATATACCTAATTCTCTTCTTAACTTGGTGAAGACAGGTTCTCCTAAAGGTTTGGTTAAAATATCAGCTATTTGATTTTCAGAATTAACGAAATCAAGAGAAATTTTCTCTTTATTTACGTTATCTCTTAGAAAATGGTGTCTAATGTCAATATGTTTAGTTCGGGCATGAAGAGTTGGGTTTTTGGACAAACTAATGGCACTAGTGTTATCACAGAAAATTGGAGATTTCGTGATAGATATACCAAAATCATTCAAGGTTTGTTGCATATACAAAACTTGAGAACAAGCTAAAGCAGCAGAAACATACTCTGCTTCAGTTGTTGATAGGGAAACAGTATTCTGCTTTTTACTGAACCAGGAAATTAATGAATGACCTAGAAAGTGACAAGTTCCACTTGTACTCTTTCGGTCTGACTTACACCCAGCATAGTCAGCATCACAGTAGGAAACTAATTCAAATGAATCATTCTTAGGGTAGAACAATCCATAATCAAAGGTGTGTTTAACATATCGAATGATACGTTTCACAGCTTTTATATGAGTTTCCTTGGGTTGAGATTGATATCTTGCACAGAGACAAACACTGTTCATGATATCTGGTCTACTAGCAGTTATATAGAGAAGTGATCCAATCATTCCTCTATACAAGGTTTGATCTACGTCTTTGGATAAATCATCCTTACTTAACGCTATATTGGTTGCCATGGGAGTTGGTTTTCCACTCACATTGGTCAAGCCAAACTTACTAACTAACTCTCTCGCATACTTCTCTTGACTGATAAAGATACCATTATCTAATTGTTTGATTTGTAATCCTAGGAAAAAGTTAAGTTCACCCATATGACTCATCTCAAACTCTTTTGTCATAATGTCAGAAAATTCTTTGTTCATGTCAGAATTGGTTGATCCAAAAATAATATCATCTACGTACACTTGTACAAGTTGAATATCATTTTTGTTTCTTTTAATAAAAAGTGTGTTATCTACTTTACCTATTTCAAAATCAGATTGCAAAAGATAAGACCTAAGTCTATTATACCAAGCTCTAGGAGCTTGTTTTAGACCATACAGGGCTTTCTTTAATTTAAAAACATGATTTGGAAATTTTGTATCTTCAAAGAGAGGAGGTTGTTCAACATAAACTTCCTCTTTTACAAAACCATTTAGAAAGGCACTCTTGACATCCATTTGAAAAGGTTTGAAATTATTGAAATTAGCGAAAGCAAGCAGAATTCTAATAGCTTCTAATCTTGCTACGGGTGCAAAGGTTTCGTCATAATCTATACCTTCTTCTTGACAATAACCTTGTGCAACGAGTCGAGCCTTATTTCTAACGACCTCACCTAATTCATTTAATTTATTTTTATATACCCATTGAGTGCCTATAATGGATTTATCCTCAGGTCTAGGAACAAGTTCCCAAACATCATTTCTGGTGAATTGATTCAATTCTTTTTGCATAGCAAGAATCCATGAATCATCAGTTGATGCTTCCTTTGGATTTTTAGGTTCTATTGAGGATATAAAAGCAACATGTCTCATACTGTTTAATTGATTCCTAGTTTTAACAACAGATTGCATATCTCCTAGAATATTTTCTACAGGGTGATCTTTTAAAAGCCTAATCTTTTTATTTGGATGAAAAGTTAAATTTGTAGCATCTACAGATTCATGATTAGAAATAACTAAGTCATCCTCATCATTAGTCTGATCAACTTCTTTGAAATTTTCATCAAAGGAAACATGTAAAGTTTCTTCAATAGTGTTTGTTCTTAGATTAAAAACTCTATAAGCTTTACTCCTGTTAGAATATCCGATAAAGATTCCTTTGTCGGATTTAGGATCAAACTTATCTAAATTATCTTTTGTATTTAAGATAAAACATTTACTTCCAAAAATTCTGAAATAAGATACCTTAGGTTTCTTATTGAAAAGAAGTTCATAAGGTGTTTTATTGGTTAGAGGTCTAATTAAAATCCTATTCAAAATATAACAGGCTGTTGCAACTGCTTCAGCCCAAAAATGTTTTGGTAATTTACTATCAGAAAGTAGAGTTCTAGCACACTCTTGAATCGTCCTATTCTTACGCTCAACTACTCCGTTTTGTTGTGGAGTTCTTGGAAACGAAAAATTGTGAGTAATTCCCTTCTGATTACAGAATTCCTCAAACTTCTCATTTTCAAATTCACCACCGTGATCACTACGAATAGTGATGATCTTGGAAGAAAGTTGGTTTTGAACTCTTTTTGAAAAACTTTTAAAATAATCAAAAGTATCACTTTTATGTTTCAGAAAGATTGTCCATGTATATCTGGAATAATCATCCACAATTACAAAGACATATTTACTATGGTTGATTGATTGAATCTGAGATGGACCAAATAAATCTAGGTGAAGTAACTCAAGAGGTTTTGAAGTAGAGATCATATCTTTAAGTTTAAAGGAACTTTTTCTAAGTTTTCCTAATTGACATGCATCACATATACTATCTACTTTAAATTGCATCTTAGGGAGGCCTCTTACTAGATCAAGTTTGGATAGTCTAGATAAGAGTTTAAAATTCAAATGTCCAAATCTCTTATGCCAAGTCCAAGGGTCACTTGTATTGGCCAAAAGACATAGATTATTATTTGAAATTTTCATACTAAGAATATAGATATTCTTTTTCCTAACTCCCTCAAAGATAATATTAGATTTATTATCTTCGATGTGACACTTGTCTTTTTCAAATTTAATCCTATATCCTTTATCACATAACTGACTAATACTAAGTAGATTATGTTGTAGATTTTTAACTAACAAAACATTTGAAATAATAGGAGTTTCAGAATTACCTACATTGCCGATGCCAACCACATAACCTTTTGAATTATCCCCAAAATTAACCAATCCTCCATCCTTGTAAATAATGTCATTGAGTATCTCTGGATTTCCTGTCATATGTCTTGAACATCCACTATCAAGTATCCACTTGTTTTTCCTTATTTGCACAGCTTGTCCATTGTGAATAGATTCATTTGTCGCCATGAAGCAAGATTCCTGCACAGTGAGCAACTTTTGTAGACTACCTGATTCTATATAACTATCATGCATCAATTTATGAGACCACAATGATTTGATCATTAAAGAAATATTTTTAGGAAACATTTCAAACTTAGCCATGAACTTTTCAAAAATCAGATTATGAATACTTTGAAAAACTTTCTCTGATACCAAATGACAGGGACGCGGAAGATGATCTTAAGGCTATTTAACACTAGAGGGGGGTGAATAGTGTTTTAAGAATTTCTTTAAAACTTCTTTGATTTAAATTGAATTAACTAACTTAATGCAAATACACAATCACAGATCAAATCACAGAATCACAAACAGATGCAAATATAAATAAAAAGCAAGTAAAGGAAAGAACACACCAGGAATTTTATACTGGTTCGGGGTTACCCTACATCCAGTCCCGCACAACCCGTACGGCTTTCTATTCAATAATAATCTAGATTACAATCCCTCGATTCCAAGGCAACGAGGTACACCCTCTAGTTTCTTAGGTCTCTGGGTAGAACCACTTGATTCACAGGACACAAGTTCATCCGATCGATTTCCAAGGACACGATCACACCTTTATAACCCCACACAAGTTTCTTTGAGTACAAATGTATCTATAACTCTGATAAGCACTGAGATTCTTTGAAGAGAGTGGCAGAGAATCAAACTAGAGATATTCTGATTTGATTCACTTAAGATTTCGGCAGAATATGGATAGGATGATTAGAAAATAAGATAAGAGAGTAAAGAGGAGAGAAAATAAAGAAAGTAGTTACTGGAAAACGTTCATAACAGTCTCTATTTATAGAGAATGAATGGATGTGTCCATTCGAAGAGGTTTAAACGAATAGACACTTCTTTTGAAAACAACCTTTGCTGTAATGGGAAGCATGTCGACATGATAAGTAAATAGGATGTCGACATGGTCTAGTAAAAAGTGATGATTTGATTTACTTTGAAAATGATGATTTAAAACATATGCAACTTTATTCAAATGGACTCTATGTATTTGTAGAAGGTATTTTAGAAGTAGAAATACTTATGAATGTATATATGTATATATACTAAAATATATTTAAAATCAGAGTAAATAAACTAAAGTAAATATAATATTAAAATAGATTTTGAGGCTAAAATATCAAGGACAATTTTGATACACACACACACACTTTACTCAAAATAATGTTGTTGAATTTTAATAAGGATTAGCTATCCTTCCAAAACAAGTTAAAACCCATTTTAACTCGAAAATACTTAGGCTATATTGCATATTTAACACATTCGAAGCCTTTTTTTAAAAACTTTAAACAACCCTTTCGAAACCCTTAAAGTTAACCCCTTCGAAACCATTAAATGTGACTATTTCAAAACCATTAAAAGCCTTTCGAAAACATAGGAAAAACTCTTCCTTTCAACCATTTGGAAACCCTGGGGAACCACCCCTTTCGAAACCATTCATTAAAACCTTTCGAAACAGTCAAAACTCAATCCTTTCGAAAGCACTTTGGGTTCAATTTAAAATATGTGGAAACTTTTCGAAACCTTTCGAAAATTTACCCCTTCAAAACCTTTGAAAAACATCTCAGTCGAAACCATTTGGATTCTGCCTTCAAGTAGAGCAAAAGGATCAGAAACCCATTAAAGTCGAAAGCATCTGTTTCGAAGCCATTTAAAACTATCTCTTTCGAAACCATTTGGGTTTTACTTTAATTATAGAAAAAGGGTCTTAAAAATAGTTAAGCCGAAAGCATCTGCATCGAAACCATTTTCTAAGTAAAGAAGTGATGGTGTCAAAACCATCCCTTTTGAAAGCATTGGAGAAGTAGTCAAAATTTTAGAAAACAAAGTAAACACCCCTTTCGAAACCATTTGGGTCGAAAGGTAGAAAGCGGTGGTAAAAAGGCTTCGAGTTAGTCGAAAGCAACCATTTAAAACAAGAGCGCAACCCAATCGAAACTGTTCTTTTTAAAACCATTTGACCTAGTCGAAAGCTAACTAAGTCTAAAGCATCTTAGTCGAAAGTAAGCAGGCGTATTTTTGATTTAAAAGCAAAGTACTGCCTCAACCCCTTCGGAACCCTTGGTCTCGACTACATACCTCTCGCCTTCTATCCAATTCACTACATACCAATACATTGATACAATGCGCATTGTTTCAATAGTGTTGAAGGCGGAGGGACCTAATCGAAAGCCAATCAAGGTGGAAGCAGGTGCCGAAAGCATCGAAATGGGGAAAAACATGTAGCAAATAGTTCTTTTCACCTAACCTACTTTACAAGTCAAATTTTGATTGGTTGTATCCTTCTTTAACAATAAAAAATTACTGCAATTTTTCAAAAGTGCTGCCGACTTTCAGAATTAACAAATTTAAATTATTTTGTAAAAAGCCATTTCTCTTTCCTTAATTATATAAAACATTTAAGTCCCATATCTTAAATAATTTATAACCATTAAAACATTTAGGAAAAATCAACAAAAATTCCAGAAAATTCTTTTAGTAGGTTTTCCAACATATAAAAATTTCAGACCCAAATCTTTTTATATTTTAACCGAAAATAATTATTAACCCAAATTAACATTTTCTTTACTAGAAAATTCACATAGATTCCACATAATTTCAGAAAATTCCTAAAATTGAAACCCGTCTCTAAAATATTATTTATGATCTTAGTAAAAATTTGCAATGCATTTGGATGTCATCTTATAGGGTTTTCACCTTAAAACATATCATAAAATCAATATGAACATACATAAATCATCAACATGTGTATATAACCATTACATCATTCAAAAACAAGGCAAATCAATGCAAAATATTCGGCATTCATCTAAAACCCGAAAACACAATCAAAAATGAGATGTAAACATTATTCAGCTTAGCTTTAGAGATTAAAGAGATTGAGATGTGAATGGATTTGATTTGAATTAGCTTCATTCTTAGCTTTTCTCTATCTTATTCCTTTTTCTCTAGTTAATGGTGGCCGACCTCTTATTTTAAAATTTTTGATGAAATGAAAATGGACGTGTAGGGGTACACGTCCAAGGGTTTTGGGTATTAGAATGGCCTCTTTCCTATTTTACCCCTCCTCTATTTCAATTTAAACTCTTATTTTAATTTATTGTTTAAATAGCACGGCTACCCTTTGATTAAATCAAATCTCATTCCCTTAATCAACACATTCTTTTATTTAATTTATCTAATTAAATATCCTAAATAGTGTTACCAAAATTCTGGGGTGTTATACTACGTAAGCTGATTTGTAGTTATTGTAGCAAATAATATTAATTGTTCTTATTTGTTCGTAGGAGGTAGGACCTTTCAAAACATTAAGAAGCATGGGGAGGTAAAATCATTCTCCTGAAGTTGGATGTGCATAGTACATACGACTTATTTTATACCCCTTTTCACGGCGTTTCCAACTTCTTGTTATCTTCATCCACACCCATTTCATAGGGAAGTCTACATAGGTTAACCCCCTTGCATCATCATGTATTCTATTTATGGACATCCATGCAGTAAACATTTTTTTATTTATGTTAAATTTGGTCACAATCTCATCAATGTTGTCTGTATCTCTAAATATGACGAAATGTTCTTCAGGCAGGTGAAATTGCAGTCTTTCGATCGAAGGTGATCGAAATTGAACCTCAAATTCATACATCCTTTAAGATGCTTCTGAGGTGGATAAATAGCGACAGTCTAAATAATTTTTAATCTCATCTCTTTTTTCTAGTTGTTGATTTGTATCACCTCCATTTTTTCCTATCAAAACCGTTGCACGATCTAGTCTTTTGTTTATGTATTTGAATAAATACTTGATTGATCTTGTATGGTTACAAACCTCAACATTGATGTGAGCTAAATATTTCACAATCAAGTCAAGATTATGTGGAACAACCAATCCATTGTCAAGTGTTACTCCGGTGTTAGTTGTTATGGAACGATGGGTTTACGTTGCCTATAAATGGGAAAACCTTCTTCGTTAAAGGAAGTGTTGGATCGAAATATTTTGGGGTGGTGCTTTTTATAAAGACCGTTATACATGCATTAGGATTGCCCATTTATGGAACCACATGGCCCGTGGATCATAAACCGCACAACGACATTGTAGGCACTTGGATCTTCTTTCTTAATTGGTATTTCAGTAGAAATAATTTTATCAACATCGCTTGATGTTTCTAGTTTACCATTTCCATGGAGGAGGAGCAATATGTGAGCATGTGGTAGAGCACTTTTTCAAACTCTATGGTGTAAAGAGCTAACAAAGAAGTAATACGTTGGAAACTAATACGCTAAATATATCTAAATAGAGAGTAAAAAATGGAATATGAAAGTGGTTTATTATGTTCCTGCTGTAACTTTTCCAAAATGATCATTATCACGTAAATCGCTCTTGTTATAGTTTGATATGGAAGACCCTAAAGATCACTTATGCTCGATCTTTCGGATGCTGATTGTTAAGTAATATTGACTGTATTTTTGGCCATTTCGCATTGCATGTGAATATGAGAAAAATATCTGGAGGTCCACACCAACGACATATTGCAAGTGCATCTTAATAGTTCTGAACCATATACCGTGGACCACTAGTAAAGAAGAAGGTAGTATGGTTCTTCGACTTATTGATCTTGCAAAATTATCTCTTGATGTAATTGCATCTTGCAAGCCTTTACATAGATCTGATCATATTTTTTTATTTTGTCTATACCAATAAATGCACTCATCTTCCATATTTGAATATGCATCAACAATGTGCTATTGTAGTAGTCGACCACCAGATATCAAAATTTGCCATTTGCCTTCTATGGTGTTGCAGGCGAGAAGCGTAAAATTCTCTTTTGTAAGAATTGTTCTTTTGTAGTCTTTTCTCCTTTCCAAATGTCTATATTCAATATTAGAACGATACCCATCCTCACTTAAGGGATAAGGAGAGGCTATTGCATGGCCATGAAACTGGGATGATCACCGTTTATTCTTTTCAGAACACCATTTTTATGCCTAAGAACCACATCTTTATGGCATCCTACGTTCATTTCACGATCTGCAGATATTGATGCAATTTCTAAACCTATTGGTTGATTGTATTGTCTACCATCATAAGATCTTTTCTTCATATTGTTACATTTTGTTCATCTGATACATTAAATCGATCCCTTGCCATTTTAAACATTTTGGCAAGTTCATTTGTTTCATCCAACATGTTTTTTAAACCTTCAACAATGTATGGATCTAAATCCTTATTTTTACCTTTTCCACTTGCACGTATTCTATAATTAACTTTGTTGTTTGTATCGTAAATGTAAAGTTGGAAGAATTTTGGTGTACCATCCACAAGAATCAAAGATCCAGTTAGATGATGGTTTTGTCCATTTAAATGGAAAATATAAGGACCGCTACTATCACTAACAGAGTTACCTACACGTCCTCAAATAGATATGAATGTAAAAATTGAATTGTATGCATGGATTTGAGCTTTGAATTTAGCTGCTATAGGTTCATCTCTGTAACCAAGCAGCCATTGTAAGAACTCTAGTGGATGGGCATATAGTGGCAATTGCACTTTTCCATCCTGACAGCAAATTAAGAACCTAGGATCTTTCGACCCATTGGTCGTGTTATTTCGTTCTTCGTACCAAACCATTGCAGTGCAGTAAGTACATTGATATGTTGGTGGAGCAAAGCTCTAAGCCTTAAAAATACGTCCTACATATTAAAGGCATGAAGGAAAATTTAGTTTTTTGTAAGTGGAAAGTTAATTTCATCAAAGTTTAATTACTATTAATTACTTTGTACAGAGGTGACAATAAGTACATTTTCAGATGGAACTGGGGCAGATGTAGTAGGCGATGCTTATAGAGGAACTGCGTTTAAGTTCACATGTTCAGATAAGGGGGAAATCCAGGAAGTTGATGCAATGTCCATTTTAGCATTAGAGTCTAAAAAATGCCAGTTAAATTAAGTATGAGTTAAGAATAAAGTGTAAAGCTAAGAAGTATTTTGAGTAAATTGAGCTACTTTTACCAATATTATAGTTTCCAATATTACATGATTCAACACTTGCTAAACTAGGATATATTTTCCTTCTAATCTGCAGACTTCTGCAGACTTCTGCGATATCGGCTTCTCCATTGATCTAATTTAGTTATATTAATGACGAACATCAACGCCAAGGATAATAGGCAAATGACGAAGTGCAATATCACCACTTACCTAAAATGCGAATGGAACGCACAATATTAGGGGGTTTTGACCGTTTGCATTCCCATATGTCACCACTTGTGTAGTTGTAAGCAGTACCATCACTGCTTCCATATGTTACTCGGGTAATACATGTGACAAGATTCTTTTTCAATTTAGCCTTTTTTCCCCTCAACCGCCCAAGAGATATCATATTCGCTTTGCTCTAGCCATCTTGCTGCATGATGTGGTCGCACCACCAACGTCAAAAAGCTAGTGTTTAAATAGGGGTTGAAACCTATACTAACATAAAGTATAATATGTGGAAGATAGAATTTTGTAAACTAAGGAGTTGTTGCAAAGAGATAAGTCATGATCCAAAACAAAGATATACTTGTTCTATATTCGCATTTCCGAATATTAATTTCATATGAGAGGATTAGTGAAACATAATTGAAGACCCATTATCTTGTAGTTTCTACGTAGTTAAAATTTAAGCTATAAATATTAAATTACATAAGTCATTAGCTTGTTTTTTAATAAATTTCAATCCACATGCTTTGGGCTAAAAATTGCATAGATTTTTTGGTAAAAATGAACTATGCCAACACAGTCGTGCAAGAACACCCGATCTAGGTTTTATGAAATCATGCAGCAAAGAAACATTATGGAGATAAATACACTGAAAATAAACAACTACATAATAAAGCCACTAAACTAACTAAAACAAACATGCCCAATAAACTAATAGTTGTAGTTATATAATTTTATACCAACACATTTTAAAGTTCTTTAGTTGTATAATGTCAAAACATATATCTACGGATTATAATTTCTTTAGATTGGTCCTTTTTGAAGCACTAAATGTACTTTCATAATTTTGAAGCGCATATAGTATGAAGCCTTAATGATAACAAATCATTTTAAACCATAACATCATTATCTAAAAAACTATTGCCATTAACGTTTTTGTTTGTTAAACATTTAAAGTATGTAAAGCAACGATAAGTATGACTGATTCATGAAGTGGAATTCAGTAATTTATAATACATTGATGATTTCAGTGATTGATTGGAATATATTTAAAAAAAAGGAACTATGAGTAAACAATGTTATATTTCTTGTCAATTTTAATTAATTTTTCAAAACATACTAGTGCGAACCCGTGCTTCGCATACAGACTGTGGTGATATTTTTTTAATTGTCATCCATTCTATGTTTTATATTTGGTAAATTATTTGGATAAAGCCAACTTGTGATGATATCAAAGCTAACGCATAGTACACACATAGTCTTTTTCTATAAGCAGTAAAAAAAATCAAGTTGGTAATGAAAAAAACATATACTAATGGGAAATAAGCAAGAAAGAAAATAAATAAGCGTATAACAACTAACACAACATAAATATAATTGACTCTGGTGTCAATATGCCTTGTATTGAAGCTTCAGTGAAATAAAATTGGCAAATAATATGAATGATACATGGTATAGATGATGTGTTTTTAGCCTATATTATTATTAAGCTATAGCATTTCTAGCTTCCTATATGCGAACGAATGCATCATTCTTGAAATTATAGAATGATGTAGCAAAATGCTCGTTCTTTTATTCAAATCATTAGTAGTATGGAATTGTAGAAGGAGAAATTGTTATCACAACCTGCATGTTACGTTTAAAGGCGCCTTTATCATAAATGAAGCCCAAGTAGCAAAATGCTCATTCTTTTATTCAAACCTCAATCTTTTACCGAATAAGCTATTTGTCGAAGTTTTCACCGTTTTTGTTAAGTTTTAACCCCGTTCAACTTTTTATTTTTTCAAATTTTAATTTTTTGGGTGTGTGTATTCTTGAAACTGCATAAGCAGCTATTATAAAGAAACATTAATAATTATTATCCATTATCAGAATTGCATTTTGTCAAAAACTTGCACAGAAATTTTTGAAAATAATGCAGGTAATATTGTAGACTGACAAAGTATTGCAAAATATGTACAACAGCAAATAATTAGTGGTGATTTATTCACCTTAGTCGCTTTTATAATTTCTCAATTATTACCACAAAGCAAATGAACCAAAAATCAAAAAAGATAAATCGGTGTATAGAAAAGGAGTACAGCCTAATTTGTAGGAATATAAATCGCACAAATGTCAGTCTTCGGTATACCAGCCTATCGATGACGGTAACAGTAAACAATTTTAGCTTACCAGTAAAAACGGTACGGTAACGATATTTGTGAAATGGTATTGGTAACCATTAGCATAACATGCCTACTCTACTCTTTGGCGTGATGTTTTTTTTAAGAAAATAAAGTAAATGCATGTAAATGGTTAATGAATTTGTAACTAAACTGAAAGTGCCAGTAATGGCAATGATGCGCTGATCATACAATTGGCTGCAGTTGGTAAGTGAAAGGGTAAAAAGGTTAACACGTGTGTTAAAACAGCAGATGGTAGAGTTGTTGGATGTAAAGTAGACAGTGAATGTAATAATTCATTTAATGAAACTAAATGAAATTATAGGTTGAAACGATAAAAATATGTTTGAATATTATATAAACACGTAAACAGGCATGGAGAGTCGTAAATAGTTTAATTTTATTTGATTTTTAAAAGGAATTTAGTGTGATGATTTTAAATAGTACTGTGTGGATGCTTACCTTCTTAACTAACATGGTTGATACAGATGTTATAAGAAAACAACCTGTGCTACACGTACAGTCGGAGTTGAATATTCCTTTAGATGCATGTTTAATTAGTTTCAATAAATCATTGCTTAAATGGGTGCTAGCTCATCGAATTCCTTGTTTAGCTCACAGCTAAGGAAATGATCAGCAACCACAAATATTTTAAAATCCCAACCACAATGGATTAAAACAATATACATGCCATTTTTATCATGACATTATTAGCAAGTTTCTTCCATGTAACACTTCTAGCATGAATCATTTGTTTATAAAGCATGCCCAGTTATCAAATATGACAATACAATTCATCTATTCAACATGCTTAGATACTAAAGATAGAATATCCATTATAGACATCGGTATCATTTATTTAAGACAACAATTCCTATTAAGGTTTTTAATTGCAATAGCTGATAATTGCCAATCATCAATACTAACAAATATCATAAATTTAGTTCATGATAATGCAATAATAGCATTGTTGAAACAACGAAAAGCCAACCAAGTATTTCTCCCAACAATTCCAGTGTAGAAAAAGTTTTTATTTTGCAACCTGAGCATTTCACTTCAGAAAACATGAAAGAAAAACATATGCCTAACCCATATCTCCATTGATAGTAGCTCCATTCTTCTTGGAGGTTGTGTCTGCTATACAAACTGGCATAAGGATCAAAGTTAGGGAATATTGCATATCCTGTATTTATGTTGAAGTGTGAAAGCTTGTTGTCAAACATAACTGAAAGGACTGATGTTAAGTATAGTGCAACTGTGCAAGCATGATTATTACTAACTGTAGTATAAGTACGGTTAATTAGTGGAATTTGATCATGTAATTTTCCTAAAGATTCAACAAATTATAACTATTACCTAGTTGTACATGATGAGCCTACTTTATAACTTAATTTAGAAGCTAAATGTAAAATTTCATACATACTCAGAAATGTAATATTTTATACTTGTGCGCATACATATATGTAACCAGCAATTAATATGAACCCTATACCAAAACCAACAATCTACTCATCTTAGTTATGACAATATTTGAACCATGTACTTTTCTTTGCTAAAAATCACTGTAATTGTTCAATTTATATACCAATAACCATAGATATCTCATGTTACATCGATCAATGGATGCATGTCACTATACGTACTATAAAGCCGGGAATGAATTTTTCAACGGTGGAAACCATTTAAACTGTACCAATATAATTTCAGTATTCCATATGAGAGAAATATGTGTGGCACTATTGGTCACTCAGCTATATTATTATGAACAGATATAAATGTGAAAATTTACTAAAGTATTTTTTTCACCCAATGTAGAATGCTCAACTATTTCTCTGTTGGCAAAGAAAAATAACAAATCACTATATATCAGAAAGATGTAAATCAGTTTGTTATATGACTAATGTTGAAATTATTAAGCATGCACTTTAATAGATAGTAAAAGAAAAAAATTACGAACTCACAATACCTTATGTAGAACTGTGATTTTGAAATTAGCAGGTATTTGATATTTACACAACATACAATGAGTGTGAGACACCCATATCGAATTTAAATGATTATTTATGTTTGGCAACAAAGCAATTGCAATGTTATGAAATGACTACGACACGTCTTATATTACAAACTTAAAATTTTGCATCAAAGTAACTTGACTGGTAGGTAATATTGTGAAGATGAAACCAATATATCAAAAACAAACAAAGCAAGAAACATCAATATACTTAAAGGTGAAAATAAACCAAGTAGTCTCACCAGCTTGTCATACTCAATATGAAAACAATCATGTAACATGGTGAGAATATTCCCTATAATGACTCATTCAGTTCTGTATAAGGTGGTAAATTTTAATAACAAAAATTTTATCCTTTCATTCTTCACTATTTTATGATAGATCAAGGATACACTTTTGAGCATAATTTCTTCAAGTTATATGCAACTACATGATCATTCATAATGCATAAATTATTGTTTGAACTTAATATTAACACTGCAAATGAATAAAATATTAGAAATAAGTCTTGCATGAAGTAGGATTGCCCAAAGGTAAGGCAATTATAAAGTTAAAGTTAAATGTCGAGTGACAGGGTGATTGGAGCGTGGAATGTAGACACCCTCAATGATCAGATATGTCCGGTGGTATATCTCTTTGTTGACTTGGAAAAAAAATGTTAGATTTTCATTAGCTTAAGTTGGACAAATATAACCATGAATCACCATATGAGATTAAATAAATTAAACCCAGTAACGACTCAGACTATGTCAACTTCAGTATCGCAAATCTACATTTATAAAAGGAGAAAAATAAATGGAAATAAAGTTTAGGGTTCAAACCTTATATCTAAAATTGGCTTCGGTATGGAATACTACCAAAACTCAAACTGTGGACAAAAACAAATTAGCCTCTTAGCACTATCATCAACCACACCCTCCGCGCGTTTAATTTAAACAGTCATGGCTAGTATTATGCAATGGCATCATATGCCTTTAAAAATCACTATTAGAATCATCAAAAATACAAAAGTATTTGATATTCCCTAAGGTGAATTGCAATATACAAATAATGTTCCAGTAGTCATTTTTATACGATAACTAAGTACCTTTGCTGAGAAATTGATTACCATAGACCAGCCACTATCCTCTTCCCTTATTTAACTACATGCATACTCTATGTTGATAACCACTTCCTCACAAATCTGCAAAATAAAATCGGAAAAAAAAATTGTGGGAGAATATTATGATTGTGATGTTTAAAATATATAATTTACAACTGAACTATAAAGAACAGTAGTGCGAACCCGTGCTTCGCACACGGGTTGCTGAAAGCAGTTGTATATTAATATGAAGTCAATAATAGTAGAAAAGTAGTTTAAGGGATTGATTCATCAAACAATAAACAACACCCAACTTTGAGCACCAATGTAGTGTTGCAGGGAGTTACCGCATCAAACTTATAAAATAAGTGTATGTTATTATTCGCATTTTGTTGGCACACAACGGCTTATTTTTAAACATGGTAGACTTTAAAACAAAAATGGCCAGGTAGAATTAATTGAATTGAGCCACTTGATTCATCAAACAATAAACAGCACCCAACTTTGAGCACCAATGTAGTGTTGCAAGGAGTTACCACATCAAACTTATAAAATAAGTGTATGTTATTATTCACATTTTGTTGGCACACAACGGCTTATTTTTAAACATGGTAGACTTTAAAACAAAAATGGCCAGGTAGAATTAATTGAATTGAGCCAGCAAGATAATTATAGTACTTTGCAACTATGTTTAGCTGATTTCATTCCATTTGTTTGTGCTACATATTTTTGCAACTTTTGAGAATAATCATATATTATAAAAGCTGTTTTTAATTATTTCCATTCAGAATTGTAATTAATTCATCAAAGAAAAAAGAATTAATTGCATATTTTTATCTTTCATTATCTGATGTTGCACTCTTTGAAAAATCATAGAAATTGAAGTCCCTACAGAATGTGTTATTGTCAACAGTTATGACCATATAAGAATTGTTGTTTCCCACTCTTATCTGAAGTAGATGGAAAAAAATTACTTTACCATGCATGTAGTTAAAGGTTTGAAACTATGGGGCATATGCCTTGATAACTTGGATGAATTTTAATATTTAGTTAGGCTAATTTAACACACATTTTAACAGCTATTTTGAACTTTTCAATGCATTTTAGCATTAAAATATTTTAGGTTGGATAAGTTTAGCGAATTTAAATATAAAGCCTGTACAATGGTAAAGGCATTTTTGGCGATCTATTTATTGAGGTTTATTGTTAATTAGTTGTAATTCTGATACTAACCAAAATTCCAGATTTAAAGCAGCCAAAAAGTTATAAAATTTATATTTTATATTTATTTTTACATGATGTTTCCCCATATAATACGTTGCAATGCTGATGAAGTTCTTTTTCCATGTATGTAAAGTGCACAGTTGGAATGTTATGTCTAATTCATCATTTACAATAGCAAAAAGGAAACATTATAGGACTATTCCATCACAAAGAATGCTTTCATTTTGATAGAAATAAACATGTAATTATTGTAGGTGAACAGGTTCTAACAATCAGTTAAAAATGCAACAGAGATTTTTTGTGCAATTTGCAAAGTTTAAAAGTTAAGTATAAACCAAGATAATACTATGGAGGAGCAAAGAATAAAATAGGTTCCTAACTGACCAACATTAGTTTCGGGAACTTGAAAAGATGATACTTATCCTCATTTGTTATAAGCTGAAAAGACCTAAAGATTTTGTTCAAATATAGGTGGTTTCCATCACTTTTAGGTAATGTACATTTGTGATGATAGGTTATATTCTCTGATTAAGCAAACAATATCCATATAGTTACAACGGCAAACCTCTTTGTATATCTACAGAATGATCACAATGGCCAAGAAAATTCTATTCTTGCAAAGCTCCACGTGACAGCTTTTTTAACAGTTAATGTCACAATGTCCTACAGATATTGAAGTTTATAACCATAATCATTTTGATAAACTGAAAACTAGTTTCATTAACAAAATGTTTATAATAAAATAAATGGATAAAAAGACATTTTAGTATGTAAGCTTTAATTTATGAATTGTGTTATTGAGACAAAACTTGAGTTATACTCTCTTGTTATATCCAAATGAACTACAACTGATGGTTCATTAAACCAAAGAGCAATGATTGTTTTTGGGGCAACTGTAATTATTCTCAAGTAAGGCCAGTGGAGATAAATGCAAAAATATATACTCCTTTTGTCTAAGCATATATCATTAGTTAAATAACAAATACAATATGTTATAAATAAAACTCCAATATTAAGAAGCTCTTGGCATCAGCTGAGAACATAATTTGGTGTAAATTAGATAAGTAATTATTTTTGTTTTAATGATGGTTCAATAAACTAAACTGCAACGGATGTTTTTGGGGCAACTGTGAATGTTCTCATGGTTGGAGTATGATCAAGTTGAGATAAGATGCAAAAACTTGTACTATTGTTCTTTAAGCATGTATCATCAATTAAACAACAAAGAGAATATATCACAAATAAAAATCCAACATTAAGAAGCTTTTGGAATCAAGTTGAGATGAGAATATATTTTGACATAAATTAGATAAATAATTCAATTTTTAAAAATTGAAATATTCCTCCAAAAATGAAAATATAAGTTCAATTATGGATAGCTGAAAGTTAAGTAGCTGTATAAAAAAAATTAGGTTTCAAGAGTAGTAAACTAAGAAATATGTAAGCTAAAATTATAGTGAAAAAACTTAACATTATTGAGGCAATTCCTTTACTTAAAACATCTTCATATTCAATGATATGAACTATATGTATTCATTTATCTTTCAGTTATTCTATTAAAAAATTATAATTGAACAAATCAATAACCTGGACCCTGTAACTGACTAAATACGTTCAACATTGTAGTACATAATAGTCATGCTGAGAACATGCAAATACAATGCAAATTTTCAAAAGTTGAATCTTGCAATTATTAAAAAGAAACCAACAAATTTATTAATCTAAAGTTGAAATTTCAATACTCAAATGACAGAGTGAAACAAAAAATAAAGAACCTGAATTATCGATGGTTACAACATGGGCCTCGGAGACAAAATAACATAGTGTTTGTCTCTTTGAAACAACCTGAATCGAAGGAATACCTAATTCTCAGCGTGAAGCCTAAATTGATATCATGAAAAATAGCAAACAACAACGGGCAATCAAATTGATCTCAGAAAACACATTACAGGAAATCTAAATCGAATCTATGAAAAGGCAATAATCGAAGATAAAAGGAGGTGCTTACATTCGGGGAAGACGGGGCAATTGGGAAGACACCATGCCATTCAACAACTATCCACCACTTCTACGGCAGTGGAAGAAGACGAAGACTGCAGCGAAATTCACTCCTCTATGTCGCATCTTGAAAAAACGATGAAAAAGGAAAATTGATTTTGGGCTTAAATCAAGGGGAAATGAATATTCAGGTTTTGCTTAGAAAGGAAGTAATGAATAAGTGGAGAGGCTTGATACGAATAGAAAGGAATCAAGAAACGCAACAATTGAGTTTAGAAAATAGGCAGGGGGCTTCTACGCTGTTTTAAATCAAACTGGGTATTCATAGGTTTGGGAGAGGGGAGACTTTTGGATCTGAATGAAAAAGAATTGAAAATCTGGCATGAAAATTAACTGGAAAAACCTAGGAGAAAGAAGAGAGGTACGGCAGAAAGAGAGGAAAAAAGAGAAAGCGGGTATATTATAGATATAAATTAGGGGACTATTCAGTTGCCAAATTTCAAGGGAGTCTGTGTGAGCTTGAAATTGAACTCACTAATAATAATATACTATAGATATCATATCCATGGATCTGCTTCAAAACATGCTATAGAGTACTTGAAAATTTATTTTCAAAAGCACATCAATTTTTTTTACATCAAGTATTTCTTTTTTTATTTTAAAATAAGAAAAAACTTAAAAAAATATTAATAATTTAAAATAAAAGTAGTTTTCTCACTTTGAAAATTCACTACAAGAAATCAATTTCATATTTTATGTTGCATTGTGATAAAATAGTGAATCGGTAGAGGAAAACAAATCGACATTGTAATATGTTTGAAGCATAACTTGGTATAAGTCAAGGGAAGATCACTGAATTGATAAAATTTCTATGTGACATGAGGGTTTGAAGAACAAAACCATGAAAATAACCTGAACTTGTTGTTGGTGGTACAAAATATGAGTCTATAAATAACTAGAACAGTTTATTTTAAATAAAGAAGATTTTACACTATAATGGAATACATTCCTGGGGAAATCCATCAATGTAAAAAGGAGAAAAAAGAAAAAAATAAAATAATTTTAAGCCGCAAAATTAAAAAAAACAGTAAAAGGCAGTCAATAGATAAATGACATGTACTTCTTTATGTAAGCCTACAACAACTTAAAGCAATTCAATTCTATTCTAGAGTACAATTGTTATTGAATCTGGCGTTAAAATATAATACAATTGTTTTAAGCATGACCCATATGAAAGTTGGCTATTGTATGACCATACAAATGTTGTTATAAAACGGTAAATTTCTCTATCGAGCTGTTTTTAAGATGTTGGTTAAAGTTGAAAAATATTTCTGTGCTTAAGGTATAACACAAACAAAAGTATGAATTAGCTGACTACGTATGAAGATATAACATAAATAGAGGCATCAATCATCAAAGTATGAAATGTGTTTACATAGACACGAACATAATAAAAACTAAAACTAAAACTAAGGGGAGGATGAAGAAAATATCCAAGCGACGAAACAGGAACGATAGAGGCAACAATCAACATTCAAGCAGAACAAAAGGGATGAAAACTACTTAGTAGAGAACAGCAAGAGCATACCCGAATAGCCGTAGATTTCAACGATTGAGGCGATAGTCAAATTTCTAAAACCCAAAGAGAAATAGAAGCATTAAATAAAATCAGTTGGAAGAACACGATTACATTAGAAAGAAATCAAATAATTCCTACTTTCAAGATTATTAGGTTATATAATGAATGATGGAGGAGAGAAAAATCGAAAAATTTAAAAGAAATATCATAATTTTTGTAGTCGAGCAGCCCGCATACCTGAATTATTTCACTAAAATCCATGTCAACTTATTTTACATCAAAGATATCAACCTTATATACATAGTGAACGCAAACTAACTGTATTCGTAGAGAAGTAAACGAAAGGATAAATTAAAATAAATGGATTAAAACAAATAACCTATAACATCTATGATGCTACAGTTGAATAATTGAATCAATGGAGCAAGTTTACACATATGCACTATGTGAATAAAATTATAATAAGAAAGTTTGAAAATCAAGTGAGAATATTATTTTTACAATGAAAGTTTACCTCTTTTGTTAGAAGAAAGCAAAATAAAATATAAGTCGGTTTGAAAATACAGATATGAATCATTCAATATCATTTGAAACTAGAATTTGTAGCCTATGATAAATGTCCAATGATTAATGTATGTTAGTAAGTTTGCAAACACATATATGTTTCAGGCCATATCAGTTAAAGTTAGAAAACACATCTTTAGAAGATCAAGAGAGGAGGGAAAAGGAATCAAGCAGAAGTGAAACAAAATCATTGCAGCTAATGGATTACATTCTTGAGGAAAACGAGCAATGTAAAACAGTAAAAACTAATTTATTAGAAATACTTTAGTGAGTACACCCTACTGTAACATCCTTAACTTTTCCATTTTCTTAATATTTTCCTCCAGTTTAATAGAATTTCCTAAAATATTTTCCAATGGCACATTTATATTGATGTTAGCTTCATTTTCCAATGTGCGATAGTTGTATAAATATCAACATGCGATGGTCATGTAGATCTCATCATGCAGTAGCTCTTTATCATCTTTATATGGTTTGTCTTTATCAAATTGTGATAGCCTTATATAATCAAATTGCGATAGCTTTTTACTTGCGATGACTTTGACTGTATTAACTTGCGAAAGCATGCTGCTTCGACTTGTGAAGTATCAACTTGCAATAACCTATTTGCTTCGAATTGCGATGACTCATAGCATCAAGTTGCGATGGCTCATAGCATCAATTTGCAATGGCTCATCACATCAAATTGCGATAGCTCTAATTCCCAATATGTGATGGCTTATTCTTAATGTTGATAGCTTTCATTTCTTAATGTGTGATAACTTTAAAATGCTAGCTTTAAAATGCAATAGCTTTTACTGTGATAGCTTTAAAAGTGCAATAGCTCCATACTGCCAACTTTTGATAGTTTCATACTTTATCCATTCTTGAAAATTTTGGGTGTAACAGTTAATACGCATTATATGTTTATAATATAAACTATTAACTTAATAAGACAATAAATACATAATTTTCGTTGCACTAAAGTACACATAACATAAATTTTAATATTGATAAAAACCGAATGGATAAATTTTGGAGTGGAGATTTTCATACATGCATCCGTATTTATTTGTCCGAATATTAAATATTTATCCGTATTTTGGATACGAATTCAGATGGATTTCAGACTTTTCAGGTATTAACTGAAAGACTTAATAAACATCTGACGGTAAAGTATGGATTTAGATTGGTTGTATTAGATATGGTTATATAGTTTGGATTGGTTTGTATATGGTATGTGTTAACCCGCTTTTGAAACAGGCAGTGTGTGGGCAGATTTAACTAAATGGATTTCACAATTATCAAGGCAAGAAGCCCGGAGAGATGATTGTTAGGCTCGGGAATCAAATATAAATAAGGCTATAAGGCAATGGTCGAACGGATTCAGGCGAATAACATCCTAGAATATTCTAAGTATGGATTGGCACTTTCCCTGGGCAGGGGATCGGTATGGATCACTATGGCTATGAAGGACTTAGATCGGCCATTCAATACTGATCCTCCTATAGGGGTCGGTACCGATCCCAAATGCTTAGTCATTTGGGCTTGGGATTATTTTGGGGGATCAGGTCTTAGTCTCAAGGTTCAGTATGCAGATTCTCAACTGGATATTTGCGCGTCTTCCCCTATAAATTCTGAAGGCATGGCACACTCTTGGGATCTTATTTCTAGCTCTAGTTTCTTACTCCATTATTCTCTTGGCTTTCATATCAATTGTATTTGTAATCCTACAGTTTAATAAAAGATTACTTGAAGTGGACGTAGGCCAAAGTTTGTCGAACCACTATAATTCTTGTGTGTTTTTTTCTTGCTGTTTTTAATCTACTTTCTTCATATTTTATTCTCTACAATACTCTATTTGGGTATTGGTGCCATTTTTGCCGTCAACATATTGGTGCTTTCATAGGGAACTAGTTGCTCCTGCAAATCTGGAAGCGATTTGGAAGCTTGGACATCAAAGAAATGGCTAGACAATCAACCAAGCGAGCTTTTGCTGATAGAAGTCATCAAGGGGACAACCAGGAGGCATCCTTAGGAGCTAACCAGCCATCTATCTACATAACTTGGTACTAGATGGAGGCTATGATGCACGAGATGCAGGAGAGGATGATGGTGCGATAGGAGGAAATGATGCAGAATTTCCATAGGAGGATGGAACGGGCAGGAGCAGTAGGAGCTGCTGGAAATCAGAATCGAGGAAAAGGAGTAGAAGCTAACGAGAAAAGGAATATAATGGAGTAACTAGGGGCAAAACCCGGACCAACTAGAGGGATCTTTACCGATCCTCCCATATGGGTCGGGATCGAACCCCAAACTTGTGGGGCATGCCCTAGGTTAACCATGGTGGGAAGGGTGTACCTCCAGTGATTGATGATGGGCGTGTTGTTGTGGATCAGAATGCCGAAGCATGACTAAAGGAGTACATATCGGAATACCTTCACGGAGTTGGGAGGTAGGCTGGGAATCAAGATTGGAGGCCACCCATGGAAGAGAATGAAAGGTTAGCTGAGTTCATAAGGGGAGTGATTATAGGCGGATTGTCTAACAAGAATTTGAGGATGTTAACCAGAGTCCATTCACTCCGAACATCAGGCATGCTAGGGACCCACCGGAGTTCAAGTTACCAACACTAGAGACGTATGATGGAAAGTTAGACCCTGCAGTGCATTTGATGAGGTATATCATGCATATAGAAGTGCTAGGGGTACCGGAAGAGGCCATAGCTCGGTGATTTCCCTTGTACTTGATGCATTTAGTTGTGCTGTGGTTTAGACAATTGGAAAAAAGATCAATAAGGACATGGAATGAGCTAGTAGACAGGTTTATGAGGCAGTTTCGAGTCCATATTTCGTGACCCAAAAACATAATGACATTGTGCATGGTGAAATAGAGGACTGGAGAATCTATAAGGAATATTTGACAAGTTTTAATGCGATGGTTGCTTCGGTGGGTAGGTCGGATCCATCGACAGTTTTGGTGGTGGCAGTTTCTGGAGTCGTTGGTAAAACGGATTTCAAAGTGGCATTGAAATGGGATCCACCGATATATCTTGTGGAATTTTATCATAAGGCTGAATGATTTCTATGACAGGAGGATGCTCAATCCGACAAAGAAGAGATGAATGTTGTGATAGGTGAATGGCTGCCTGGAGAAGGGTCCAAGATGAATTAAGGAAAATGAATGGTAGATGGTGAATATGATGGTTTGAAAAGGCAAAGGAGAGAACCGAAGTTCTCTTCTTACACGAATCCAAATGAAACACTAGAAAGGATTTATCTGGACACTAGGGGGCAACCGCCCTATCGGAAACCGGCTAGAAGGGAGCCTACGGAGCAGGAAAGGAGATCTAGAAAATATTGCCCATTCCATAAGCTGGATGGGCACACTACAAATGGTTGCAGGCGCCTTCGGATATGATTGAGGAGCATGTCAGGGATAATCAACTTCCACAGTACGTGAGGAATAGGAATACGTTGATGGAACGGGAGAAGCCATCAACTACGGCTTATGGAGGCGACCCTGAATCGAGGTCTAGGATCATCATATCTTGATTGTAATGGCGTAGGTTTGGCTCTTGCACTCAATAAAAGAAATCAATAAAACAATCGAGCCGCTTAAACATGTATGGGATCCTGATCGATCCCTAGGCATGATCTGAGTGGATGCTAGACTGCGGCACCCGAAGAGGCAACTACAATAACTTTAGACTTGGTAGTTTTTTGGTATTTAAATTTCAATCCAATAAATGGATCCTTGGTTATTTACAAAACATAAGTCCCCTTACCGAAGAGCGAGCGGATGGACTTCTGTGGCTTAGGTTAAGCCCTCGATCGAAAAGTTGAGGCTGACGAAAGGAAGTTGGTACTATATTGACCGCATTAAGCCTTTAATCGGACAGTCGGGGCTAGAGAGCAAAAGGATCAGCTTCCTTGTTGTTATTCCCCCTTCACCGAAGAGTGATTGGATGAGGTCCAGCTAAGGTCCGGTAAGAACATGATAGGTCTAGGTAGACCATGACATCACGTTATGTTCCATTTAGAGAGATGAGACCAAAGTGTAGGAAGTATGTCGCTTTGGCGGAGAGCGATAGGATCGGCTTACTTATCGTTGTTCCCCCTTCACCAGAAAGTGATTGGATAGGGTCCAACTAGGGCCTAGTGAGACCATGATCGATCTAGAAAGATCAAGACATCGTTGTATGTCTTGCCGGAGTGTCGGGACCGAAGCACATGGAGTGATTCGCTTCGCCGGAGAACGATAGGATCGGCTCACTTTTGGTTAAGTCCCCTCGTTAGAGAGCGAGCGGATCGGGATTACCAAGGATTCGGAGAGACCATCGGTCGATCCAGAGAGACTATTAACCTGGTTAACGATCTAGAAAGATCGCGGATTGGTTTACTGACTTCGAACGATTTCTGATTTAGATAATGGTTCCGTGAGATCGTGGACTTGGATGACGATCCGGTAAGGTCGTGGATTTGGCAAATGATCCGGTGAGATTGTGGATTTGGTTACCGACTTTGGATGGTTATGGATTTGGTAAAAGATTCAAAATGATTGCGAATTTGGCTATTGACTCAGAACAGTCTTTAGGTTTCACAAACAATCCAGAGAGATTAGGGTTTTGACATGCAATTGTTAACTCCCGGACGAATATGGGATGGCTCATAACAACATGGTTGGCAAAGGGTTAGAAAATTCGACCATCGATGGATTATGGAATTTGGTATTTACTTTGAAAACAAAACGCACCTTCCTACCGCAAGGCATGTTTTGGAGGGCAAGTGTTAACCAGCCTTTGAACCAGGCAGTGTGCAGGCGGATTTAACTAAACGGATTTCATAGTTATCAAGGTAGGAAGCCCGAAGAGATGACAATTAGGCTCGAAAATCAAATATAAACAAGGTTATAAGGCAATGATCAAACGGATTTAGGCGTATAACAACCTGAAATATTCTAAGTATGGATTGGTACTTTCCCTAGGTAGGGGATTGGTATGGGTCACTATGGCTATGGGGGACTTAGATCGGTAGTTCAACTCATCAGAAATCAGTCAATATCTCCAAAAAAACACCTAGGCAACTTCGTAGAAAAACTATGGGAACACGACACTACTATTAAGAGGATCCACCAACTGAAATCGTAGAGGCCCAATCCCCAATCTTAGGGGTCGGTACCGACCCCCCAATAGGGGTCTGTACCAATCTCAAATGCTTAGTCATTTAGGCTCGGGATTTTTTAGGGGATCGGGTCTTGGTGTCGAAGTTTTGTATGTAGATTTTCAGCTGGATATATGCACGTCTTCCCCTATAAATACAGAAGGCATGGCACACTCTTAGGATCACTTTTCTGGCTCTAGTTTCTTAAATTCTATTAGCATTAATATCAACTGTACTTGTAATCTTACTGTATAATAAAAGATTACTTGGAGTGGACATAAGCCGGAGTTTGTCAATCCACTATAATTCTTGTGTGTTCATTTCTTACTGGTTTTAATTTGCTTTCTTTCTATTTTATTCTCTACAATACTCTGTTTGGGTATTGGTGCCATTTTTTCCGTCAACATTTTGGTGCTTTCACTGAGAACTACTTGATCCTGTGGATTTGAAAGCGATTTGGAAGCTTGGACATTAAAGGAATGGCTAGACAATCAACCAAGAGAGATCTTGCTGACAGGAGTCATCAAGGGGCAGCCAGGAGGCACCTTAGGAGCTAACCAAACATCTATCTACATAACTCGAGCGAGATGGAGGCTATGATGCATGAGATGCAGGAGAGGATGATGGGGCGATGGGAGGAAATGATGTAGAATTTCCTTAAGAGGATGGAACAGGCAGGAGCTACTGGAATCAGAACCAAGAACAAGGAGCAGGAACTAATGAGCAAAGGAATAGAGCGGAGCAACCAGGGGAAAACCCCGGACCAACCAGAGGGATCAGTACCGATCCCCCCATAGAGATCGGTATCGAACCCCAAAACTTGGGAGGCATGCCCCATGTTAACTATGGTGGGAATGGTGTACCTCTAGTGATTGATGCTGGGCGTGTTGCTACGGATCAGAATGCGGAAGCACAGCCAGAGGAGTACCTATTGGAATACGCTCACGGAGCCGGGGACAGGCTGGGAATCTGGATTGGAGGCCACCTATGGATGAGAATAAAAGGTTTGTTGAGTTGATATGCTGAGTGATTATAGGCGGATTGCCTAACAGGAATTTGAAGGATGTTAATCAGAATCCATTCACTCCGAACATCAGACATGCTGGGAACCCACCAGAGTTCAAGGAACCAACACTAGAGACGTAAGATGGAAAGTCAGACCCTAAAACATATTTGATGAGGTATATCAAGCATATGAAAGTTCTGGGGCATCAGAAGAGGTCGTGGCTTGGTGCTTTCTCTTGTACTTGACGAATTTAGCTGCGCTATGGTTTAGGCAGCTAGGAAATGGATTAATAAGGACATGGAATGAGCTGGTAGATAGGTTTATAAGGCAGTTTTGGGGGTCCATATTTTATGATCCAAGAACGTGATGATGTACTGCACGGTGAAACAGAGGACTGGTGAATCCATAAGGAATTATTTGATAAGGTTTAATGCGGCGGTTTCTTTGGTGGGTAGGTCGGATCCATCGATGGTTTTGATGGTGGCAGTTTCTAGAGTCGCTAATAAAACGGATTTCAAAGTGGCATTGGAGTGGGATCCACCGATGGATCTCGTGGAATTTCATCATGAGGCTAAAAGGTTTCTGCAGTAGAAGGATGCTCAAACCGATAAGGAAGAAGGGAATTCAATGAAAGTTGAAGGGTGGCTTGGAGAAAGGTCAAAGATGGATAAATGAAAAAGAAAGGTAGATGATGGATATAATGGTTCGAAAAGGAAAAGGAGAGAACTGAAGTTCTCTTCTTACATGGATCTGAATGAAAAACATAAAAGGTTTAATCTGGACACTAAGGCGCAACTCCCCTATCGAACACCATCTAGGAGGGACCTACGGAGTGGGAAAGAAGATCTAGGAAATATTTCTTATTCCATGAGCTGGGTGGGCACACTAATAATAATTGCAGGCACCTTCGGAATATGATTGAGGAGCATGTCAGGGATTATCGGCTACCACAGTACATGAGGAATAGGAATTCGTTGATGGAACGGGAGCATCCTTCAACTGCTACATTTGGAGGCAACCCCGTATCGAGGTCAAGGAACATCATCTCTTGATTGGGATGGCGTAGGTTTGGCTCTTACACTCAATAAAAAAGTCGAGTCGCTTACACGTGTATGGGATCCCAATAGGTCCCTAGGCATGCTCTGAGTGGATGCTAGACTGCGGCACCCAGAGAGGCAACTACAATAACTTTAGACT
This sequence comes from Allium fistulosum, assembly GCA_030737815.1. NCBI lineage: Eukaryota > Viridiplantae > Streptophyta > Magnoliopsida > Asparagales > Amaryllidaceae > Allium > Allium fistulosum. The sequence goes on along the minus strand of CM060904.1, from coordinate 408,885,809 downwards.
TGGTAGTTTTTTCGTATTTAAATTTCAATCCATTAAATGAATCCTAGTTATTTACAAAATACAAGTCCCCTTGCCGATTAGCGAGCAGACAGACTTGTGCGGCTTGGATTAAGCCCTCGACCGAAGAGTCGAGGCTGAAGAAAGGAAGTCAGTACGGTATTGATCGCATTAAGCCTTTGATCAGAGAGTCAGGGCCGGAGAGCAAGAAGTAAGTCACTTCGACTGAGAGCGACAAGATCGGCTTACTTGTCGTTGTTCCTCCTTCACCAGAGAGTAATTGGATGGGGTCTAGCTAGGGTTCGTTAAGACCATGATAAGTCTAGATAGACCATGACACCGCGTTATGTTCCGTTCGGAGAGATAGGACCGGAGTGCAGGAAGTATGCCGCTTCGCTGGAGAGCGATAGGATCTTCTTACTTGTTGTTGTTTTCCTTTCAACGGAGAGTGATTGGATAGTGTCCAACTAGGTTCTGGAGAGACCATGATTGGTCTAGGAAGGTCAAGACATTATTGTATGTTTCGTTGGAGTGTCGGAACTAGAGTGTAGGGAGCGAGTCGCTTCGTCGAAGAGCGACAGGATCGACTCACTCATCGTTAAGTCTCCTCGTTGAAGAGCAAGCGGATCGGGCTTAGCAAGGGCCTGGAGAGACCATCGATCGGTCCGGAGAGACCATGAACCTGGTTAACGATCCAAAGAGATCACAAATTGGTTTACTAACTTCGAACAGTTATGGATTTGGATAACGATCCGGTGAGATTGAGGATTTAGATGACGATCCGGTAAGATCGTGGATTTGGCAAACGATTCAGTGAGATCATGGACTTGGTTACCGGCTTTGGATGGTTATGGATTTGGTTGAGGATTCGAAATGATAACGAATTTGGCTATCGACTCGGAACAGTTCCAGGTATCACTAACAATCCAGAGAGATTAGGGTTTTGGCATGCAATTGTTAACTAACGGGCGAACACTGGATGGCTCATAACAACACGATTGGCAGAGGAATGGAAAATTCGGCTATTGATGGATTATGGACTTTGGTATTTACTTTGAAAACAAAACACACCTTCCTACCGCAAGACATGTTTTGGGGGGGGAGTGTTAACCCGCCTTTGAACCAGGCAGTATGCGAGCGGATATAACTAAATGGATTTCACAGTTGTCAAGGCAGAAAACCCGAAGAGATGATTGTTAAGTTTGGGAACCAAATATATACAAGGTTATAAGGCAATGGTTGAACGAATTCAGGCGAATAACATCATGGAATATTCTTAGTATGGATTGGCACTTTCTTTTGGCAGGGGATCGGTATGGATCACTATGGCTATGGAGGACTTAGATTAGTAGTTCAACTCATTAAAAATCGATCAATATCTCCGAAAACTTCTAGGCAGCTTCGCAGATCAACTATGGGAACACAACACCACTATCAAGAGGATCCACCACCATGGATCACTGGGGTCCACTCCCCAATCTTTGGGGTCAATATCGATCCCAAATGCTTAGTCATTTGGGCTTGAGATTTTTTGGGGATCGGGTCTTAGTCTCGAGGTTCTGTATGCGGATTTTCAGCTGGATATTTGCGCGCCTTCTCTTATAAATACAAAAGACATAACACACTCTTGGTATCTTTTTTTTGGCTCTGGTTTCTTACTCCATTATTCTCTTGGCTTTCATATCAATTGTACTTGTAATCATACTGTATAATAAAAGGTTACTTGGAGTGGACATATGACAGAGTTTGACAAACCACTATAATTCTTGTAGGTTCGTTTCTTGCTGTTTTTAGTTTGCTTTCTTCATATTTTACTCTGTACAATACTCTGTTTGGGTGTTGGCGTCATTTTTACCGTCAATAGTATGCTATATTGTTTAAATAATATGTGTGTTCCCTACCGCTACGAATTCAGAAAGATATGGCTAGATTATATGTTTTGTTTCTTATTATCATCTTTCAATGACTCGTTATTCTCGACTTTCGCAGTATACGCATCTCCATTGCCTTAAATCCGAGGGTCAATAATGATGGGTTTTTACAATTTTGCGCTTAGCTTCTCTTTGATGTTCTCCTTTTATTCTACTATCTGCTTTCAATATACTTTATATGTTTCTTTTAATAAACTTTATATGTTTTTCAAATATAAATGATGATACAAACGCAATGCATTAAGTGTAATTAAACTTATTTAATATCTTAGTTATTAAGTGTCAAAAACATGGGTTACTACAGGTAGCTAATTATGGCCACTTCATTGTGCATGCTTTATTTCTCAAACCTCGTCTCATCTCGTGGCGACCTCAATATGCCTATGTATTTAGGCATGTTCAATCAACAAAAGAATATATATAGCTTGGTGAAATAATAAACTTAGCTGATATATATTCTCTAATCGTCCCTTCTTGCTATTGTACAGTAGACCTTATCGCTGTTATATGCATCATTGTATCATATATATTATAAACATATATAAAATCATATATATTATAAACATATAATACCGTTACCTCAAAGGTGGTTTAAATTTCCACACCACCTTCATATTTCTGCCAATGCTGCTAATATCTAATTTTTCTTGAAGCGAAGGCCCAATCCATTAGGAAAATGAAAGCCCAAGAACAAAGCAGAAAATATCTACCAGTGAAGTCGGTTTACCTCTTTCCACAAAACACCAAACGCGTGTATAAATACAACTTCCTGTACAAAAACAAAACAAACAGACAAATCAAATCAACAGAAGAAAAATCAAAACATTAAAAAACAAAAAAGATAAAAACACATGACAACCCCTATCGGATCCCAATCCGAAACCCGCAAACCCGAACTGGACTACCTCACCCTCTGGGCGGCGGAGCAGCTCGTCCAGCTCAGCACAAGCAGCGCCGAGTCGGCCAACGATCAGGAATCGACCAACTCCTGCACCCCGAGATCTGTAAACAACTGCAGCGAAAGCAACAATAATAAGCTGCTGAAATCGATCGACGAAGAAGAAGACGACGAATACAGCAGCGGAAGGAAGAATCATCGGTTTCGCTTGCTTTCGGATTTGTACGATGTGACGAGGCGGATCGATGAGAGGAAGAGGAAGCGAGAGAGGACGAAGATTTGATTGCATGGCTAACTTGTTTAATTGTAATCTTTAACTTATTGTGCTTGTGCTTTTTGTAAATTAAGTTGTGGTATTAGCCTTTGTGCTTGCTTGTGTATGGATCAGGGGTACTACTAGAAACTATATATAAACCGTAATATAATAAATGTTTGATCCAAGTGTTTTGAGTATAATTTCTTGCTGATCTTCCTTTCATTTCTGAATCTCCTGTTTGAAGCTGGCGTTATATATAAGTTTCTCAGGACATTGTGGTAGTTGATTAGTTATTTGTCCAACTCTGAATAAGATTTGGTTAAGTAATAATTAGTATTTGTTTAGTATGTTGTTTTTTGAAGGTTTAGTGATATACACTCCAGTTTTGCTCTAAAAAGAAATTCGAATCATGGAATTGCAAGCAATGTCGGGTTTAAGTAAAACGAAATACATTGAATCAGATAAAAATCTTGAAATTTAAACATAAAACCGAAATGATCGAGTTTATTTCAACTGTGATCAGCTTTACTTTATTACATTTATGAATATAAAGTTTATCATGCTGAATTACAATCTTCAGCATGCTGTTTATTTATTTTTCCTTCATCAAAATATTCGAAAAGAAAAACCGTATGAAAATCTTTGATATAGGATAAGGATGAACATTAGAATCTTCGGTATACTGTGATTTTCAGTACACTGAAATAACGCATATAACTAAATAATATAGTTAAGGTATGCTTATGATGAATTTTATCAGAAACATTGATTTTTTTATTTTATTTTGTTTTGCTTTGGTATAAAGATTATATGGCTACTAATCAAGCTGTATAGAAGAACTTCAGTGTTATCTTATTTATGTAGTGAAAGTCTTTTAAATCAAAATCCAATTATCATACTCTCCTCAGGAGTTTACCGATCAGTCGGATTCTCCTGTGTTTTCAAAAAAATAAAATAAAAATTCAATTATTTATTTAAAATAGTTGAAATTTGATTCCGTCCATTATTTTCAGAATTGATACTTGAAAATTATTCCAGAAACATTTTTTAAATCACACTACTGTTTTTTATTTTGAAAATAAAAAAAATTGCTTTTGTGGTAAAGTAAATCCGAATAATAATTGCATTTTTTTATTGTCAAAACAATTTTCTTTTTCAATTTTTTTCAAAACCGCAAATATTTTCTCTGCACGTATTTGCAACACGAAAATTCAAAATATTTGCAGATTTATTTGCAAATATTTATGGAATTTTCTATAAATATTTGTAGAGGGTGCATGTATTTTGAACATGATTAAAACAGTTCAATGTAGTATGCTGTTAGTAGGTTACAGAGTTCCAATAATAGATTATCAAAACATCAGGAAATTATTTCTGAATCCAAATTCAAACTAAATAGATTTGGAATAATGAATTGTATCTTTTATCTTTTATTTGCTCTACAAAGATATTATATAAACTTAGACGAAAGTATGATCAAATATAGTGCAGCATAAAGAAGAAAAAGCTGAATGAGTTACAATTCTTTTCCCCTTGCTTTAGCATGTACGTTAAAAACTGTAAATGGCAGCATGCTTTCTTAATGCATACTTGTTTGAATGGTTCAACCAATGACTTCTGCATCACGCCGAAGCAACCAAAATAACATATATGTAATTACTTTGTTTAGAATGGTTTAACGTGGTGTACAATTTCTATAATATTGGACAAAAGAAAACGCATCATATATTTGCATAAAGAAACTTTCATGTTGTCAATTCAGTATCTGGACAACTTCCCGTGTGTTGACCAAACTAACTACTTTGGCAGTATATGTTCAGATTTAGTTACTTGATCTAAACTTGTTACGGTATAATTTACATATTTTTATTAGTTAATTCAATGAAGTATATCTTTTTGTCCGCCCATCAGTCTTATATATCCATAGATCTCTCGGTTTCTCAACATTGTCCAACGAATGTAACATCCTTTGAGACTTGAAAATGGACAGTAATGATACTGCAATGATCGTTAGAATTATTTTCTAACAATAAAATAAGTTCAGTTATTGTACAATAACATTAAGAGTACAAGAATATAAAAAATAACAATAACAAATTTTATTCATTCATTAAGTACATAACATCACGTTTACATCCTTCGGATAAAATATAATTTCAAAAACGGAATATGATAATGCCCCATTTGACGATCACAGTCATAACTACTAACGGTTATAAAACATGCTTTTACATACAACATAAGCAATTATGCTACACAATAAGACTAATACAATCTTATCTTTTGCATGCCTCCGGAAGTTTTATTCGTCTTAAACCTAAAAATCTCTACTCTCGACCTACTTAAATGGGTAACCGTGAGTTTAGAGGAAAATCAAAAACTCCTGACCAAATAAAAAGTTTAGTATGAATAATATTATTTTATCTCAATCAAAATCGATACATACTGAGCCCATGGCGCTGAGCGAACGAGTTTTCCTCTCATTGGTATCTTACCAACCAAAATGTCAAACATAACATTCATTGAATAGGAGGAGACAAACCTAACGCACTGTGCTCTCCTCATCCACCAACAACTGCAATGCTTAGAACATAACATAAAAATCATACATAATGGGTCAAAGATGAATAGATCAATATTAACTAGGGTTTAAGGGTTACACATTTCCTACATCTACTCATCCCATCTTATGTCAATATATCGATATAGTTTCCGAATGTCATTATAAACCTATTTGATTTCATAAGTCAACTAAAAAACTATAAGGCTAACTCGAACCATAAACCAGATAATCCAACAGTCTTACATCCCCACAAGGGTACCAAGATATTTCCATTAACGAAGAAAAATAATAACAGTTTTTATTTCCATAACGATACCAAGAAACCCCTGTGACGGAAGAAAATAATACTGAGCATGCACACGATTTTCGAATGCATAAACAAAACTTTAGCCTTGATATTGGCAAAGCCTTACGCCTTAGAATCATAAACTTTAATAAACTTTAATACATAAGGGGCTTAATCGGTTACAGTGCGAGATCCAACCCCGACGTTAGTCTATACAACTTAAATCTTGTTGTATAAACATCATAACTCGTTTCTTTTGATCTGCTGTAGGCATCCTATCACAATTTGATATTCCCGATCTCATGGATGCAATTCTACACATAGGTACTAGTCTGATCATACCCACTAATGGAACAAGCCTATCTGGTCATCAATTCCCAATCTCCAGTATCATAAACACTTAGTGATATCCTACATGCGAGCATGTCCACAATTTACATAAACAATAAATTAACTGATCAAGATACATAATTGAACATATAAAGTCATCATCACCCATATAAATATGTTCCCATGACAGCCATTTACACATGAATCACATATAAACAAGCATGTAGTTTATTTCATATAAAACCAATTGATTTTTGGGCTAAATTTACAGTTTCCCGTCTTTAAAAATCTTATTGTCCAAGATTATAAATTCAACAAAACCCATCTTCGATTATTAGTAAAAGTTCGGTCCATTAATTACAATGTGCTATCGAAGGTGTAAAACATGGCTATCATATCTTTAAAGCTATCGCATGTCAACATGCTATTGCAAGTACAAATCTATTGCATATATAGCTATCGCAGTTCTAACTTACTATCGCTAGTATATGGCTATTGCATGTATAGATCTTGCACGTGTAAGACTATCTCATGTATAGCTATTGCACATCAAAAATCAAAGCTATCACACTTTTAAGAATATAGCTATCGCAAGTACAACTATTGCAAATCACACATTTAAAATCATAGATATCGCAAACTGTAACGACCACGGCTTTCTCTCCACAGAAAGTCGTATCGCTAATAAGAAAGAAATGGATAGAAAAGAGAAAAGAAAAGAAGAAAGAACAACAATATCAGAATCTCACAGCGGAACGAAACAAAATATAATATATCACATAACTATTACATAGTCTTTACATAATCAGAGTTACACAACTTATACAACAAAATAGACAGTTATAAGTTGTGTAACTCTGATTATGTAAAGACTATGTAATAGTTATGTGATATATTATATTTTGTTTCGTTCCGCTGTGAGATTCTGATATTGTTGTTCTTTCTTCTTTTCTTTTCTCTTTTCTATCCCTTTCTTTCTTATTAGCGATACGACTTTCTGTGGAGAGAAAGCCGTGGTCGTTACAGTGGTATCAGAGCCAAGTCTAGACCATATGTTATCGCATCTTTAAAACATATGTTATAGCCTCTCCTGATCATATTCTATTGCATATCGAAGAATGAGCTATTTCATGTATAACTTTAATACTATCGCATCGCATGTTTAAAACATAGTTATCGCGTGTATAAAATTGAGTTATTAACCATATAGGTGCTGTTAACCAAATTTTTGGTCAACACGCCAAAGTAATATTAAGAAGGATGGACTTCCTCTTTGGAGAACAAAGCATGCGATTCCTTTAAGAATTCCCTTCAATTTAACCTTATTAGTTGAAAGATCTGTATCAGACTTTTCGATGTCGTCGAAGGGTTAGAACATAATCCAAATGTCCTTTTGACTTTGTCAAGTTAATGTAGAATGATCACTGATTTAGTTGAGCCTTTGTAAGATTTTCCCTGAAAGCAATTTCCTTGATCAAGATAGAATTCCCTTAATTTTTCCTTGTATAAAAGGTTGGCCTGGATCTTTGCCGGAAGGTTAAGCAAATAGCTGTTCAAGATTCAGAGAGTTGCTAAGGTTTTCGGGATATGATAGGATATGACCCTTATCGAAAGGTTAGATCCATAGATTTTATGGTTCTAAAAGGTTTTATGAATGCCGATTTAAGCAAACTTCCCTTATGGCCAAAGGGCTTAGGTTGCAAGACAGAGGTCTCCGAAGGGTTATAAAAGTTGTCTAGAAAAATATTATTATCTCCGTTGACAAGAACCTTTCGGAAGAGCTGCACCTGAAAATTGGAATTAAACCAGCAAAAATTAAGGTAAATTGTAAAGTAAATTCATGAGACTTAAGACTTCCCTCTTTATCCAAGAAAAGTCTTCACTTTTATTAAATTCCCCAAATCACCACTCAATTAGGGTTAAAGAGCTTTGATTTTAGAAGTTACAATATTAGAATGAGGAAAAATCCACCCCCGAAACAGGACTCCTTGGGTCTTATTTATAGATGCCGGTGGCCATGCTTCCGTCCATATGCTTTCGGTTGGATCGAAGGGTTCCCTTCTTATATGCAATTGCTAACCTTTCGATTTCAACGAAAGGTTTTCCTTTCACACGTCATCGTGGATCCTTGAACGCTGCCGAAGGTTCTTTTCTTTCATTTGGTTTTAGGCACCTTTTGCCCTTGTCGGAAGGTTTGTCATCTATACAGTATGTGATCCCTTCGGAGGTGCCGGAAGGTTTCTAGCTATTGTGAACCCATTCAACTTGGTCGGAAGGTCGCTTTTTACTTGGATGTTGCCGAGAGCCGAGCTTTCCTTGAATGTTGTCGGAAGGTTGCTTTACGTTCTCTGCTGACTTATGAATGTTGCTTTCATCATAGACCCTCCGACACCGTCGAAAGGTATTTAGTAAGCGTTCCAACCGGCCCGAAAGGTTTATTATGCTTTCGAAAAGGTTGTTATAGGTTCGCATGCCCTTGTCTTGACTTCTTTGCCTTCTTCGGAGGGTAAAAGCTTCTTGGATATTATGGAACAATACCCTCGGTCTTCTCCGAAAGGTCTTGAGTCGCTTTATATTATTGACTGCATCCTTTCTACCTTTTCAGAAGGCTCGATCTGGATTCCTTTTCTTCTATCCTTTATTTGAGATCTTCTAACTTAAGCTGAAGGTGAATCTTTCGAGTAACAGTTATCTACCATCCTTTGCTGACTTTTGAGCATTGCTTTCTTCATAAAAACCCTTCGACCTAGTTGAAATGTGTTCTGGCTGTGCTCCAACCGATTTGAAAGGCTTGCTATGCTTTCAAAAAGGTCGCCATGGAGTTGCACGTGCTTGCTTTGATTTCTTCATCTTCTTCGAAAGGTAAGAACTCCCTGAACGGAACCTTTCGACTACTTCAGAAGGTTTGAAGCTATTAAATCTGGATGGTTGCATCCTCTCCACTCTTTCGAAAGGTTTGGTTTGAGCTCCTTCTCCTTTGTCTTTGTTGGAAGACCTATCGTTCTAGTCGAAAGGTGGATTCTTAGAGCATTATCTTGCCTATGGACTTTGAAAGACAGCCTTGGATTTCGCCGGAAGCTCCTTGTCGGAAGGTATGTTTATCCAAAACATCTCGGTGCTTTTTGATCTTTCCTCATTCTCTTGTGACCCTTCTTTCATACCTTCGTTCTTCTGAATATTTTATGGTTAACATTTGCCCCCCTTGTATAAAGAAGCTTTTGTTCTTTAGGAAAAAACTCCAATGAACTTCCTTCTTTGCTTTCTGAAAAATAGGTTATAACTTCTATTAAGGCTGTGACTTCGTTATGAAATCTTAACGAGCAATCTCAAATTCACGTAGCTAATATTCAAGATGTCATTAGAGTAATATTTCTAGATAAGTTGCTTTGTAATGACCATAATTAAACTTCCTTAAGAATGTGGAGTAATATCACCTGATTTGTTGATATTGGTTCGAATAAATGAACCTTTGGAGAATATCTATTACAGACCTTTGATATTTCTTTCTTGAATTAAAACTTTTCAACCTGTGGAAACCAATTTCATGCTACGGGGACCTTTCCCTGTCCCTCTAAGTTTCCTTCATTTTCAACCTTAAACCATTGATCGGTAATTCTCATTTAGTGAAAAGGTAGAAAGTTGTTTAGTAATGTTTCCATTTGGTGTCATGAAGGTCATGTATTTTGAATTTAATAAAAAATTCATAAATCATCATAAAATTCAATAAAGGGAACCAATAAATCATGAAATCATAAAACAAGTGATCAATGGGAAATCGTCTTGAAAATTCAATGGGAAATTGTAACACGTAAAATTCATGAATCATCAGAGAAATCAGTAGGGAAATTCATTAAACCAATAATTCAGCAAGAAATCACCACGGTGATTTAATAAAGAAATCATGAATACAAGATCAGCAAATTATCACTAAAATCCATAGGAAGAATAGAGTACAGTAAACCCAAAAACCAACAAGATCACCACAATATCAATAAAAACCAGAAATATGAAATTCCTAAATCATTATGAGAATCGACAAAGGAATCCAGAATTTACGAAACTAGAAATCAGAAATTCAATAAGGAGACTAGAAACGGGAAATCTTCGAATCATCATAAAAACTCATCAGGGAAATCAAGAACTCATTAAAACAAGCAACTAATAAGAAATCATCACGAAAATTCAATGGGAAGAAACTCAATATCCAGAATTCACAAACCATCTAAGAGACCAATAGGGAAATTCAAAATTCATGAAATCAGGAATTCAATTAAAAGTTATCATGAAAATTTAACAAGGTAAACATGAGTATGAAATCTATAAATCATCATAGAAAAGCAATATGGAAATTCAAAATTCATGAAATCCAAACTGAAATTTGCATCAATAGAAATGGTGAAACTCAAAATTCACGAAATACAAAACTTATCTAAAGTCTTGTCCGGATCTCATCTAAATAATTAAATATTCAAAGCTCCATTCAGTATAAGTACGAAGCCATAGATATATCTAATAATAGCATATTTAGTAGATTTTGAATAAAAGATAACTAAGTTGATCTAACCTTAATTCTAAGGTTATTCACAGGAAAGTTTCCTGTTAATTAATGTGTTACTCCTAAAGTGCCTATAAGTTAGTAGTATATGGATGTATGTATATACAGGTATAATAGACTCTTAGATCCAATCGTTCACTTTCTCTCAAAGGATTTAGGAGTGATTTTCTTAACTTGATCTTGGAGTGAAGTACTTTATCTTTGTGAATAAAAATTTATTATCTATGTCATTCCTTTAGATTTCGTATCAGTCTTTGTTTTTGTTTCCATGTTATGGATTTCTTCTTCCATTTTCTAGTCTCATGCCTTTTTTTGTGGTATGAAAGTTTCTTAATCCTTTGATGTAGGAATCACTTTCCTAATTGAAAGTTCTGTAATTCATTAGCATAACCTTTGCTTCTGTGTGTATCCTCTTCTAGGATTCCAACTTTGTCTTAGATGACGAATAGGTTTTGTAAGGACCCGATTCTTCGACTTCCGAATATCGACATCAATACGTCCACTGTACCGACTGCCGAACAAACGAATGCTGGAAAACCGAATACTTAGGGTTTTAAAAGAAGAGGTAGAAGAAAAGATAGAAGAAAAAGAAAGAAGAATAACAGAACAACATCAGAAACAGAAACAATATCGGAATCTCACATTCGCAGCGGAACAACATATAATAGATAATTACTAGTCTTTTAAAACAAAGAACTATATCAGTTTTTACATACATCAATCAGAGTCAATATACAACAATGTGCAGTTATATAACTTGTCCACATACAGAATACACAGTGGAATAATACAAAGTATAGGTGATACGTTTCGCCATCCAGCTTGCTTCCAAAGCTCCAGAATATCCAGAATATCCTGATAACATAACTCTAGGCTGCCCGTGTGGAAATGGGTGGGCACCCAGAGTTTAGAAGGGAAACAATAAACTCCGAGTCAGTCATGGTGACTGGTGTAAAATCATAAAACAGTTTATCTATCTTTAAAATAAACAACAGGAAAATTTTAAAGTCAATTCGCAATGCTTTTGGAAAATGAAACTACCATAAGACCTCCCGCCACACACACAATGCAAACGCGGAATTGGAGGAGATTTCTTCTTATGATAGTCAAAGATGCTTACTACGCAAAATCAAATCCTTTTTGATATTATTATTAGTGCATAGTGTAGAAAACATTTCGAAAGTATAATATTAATCTTAGCCAACATACGACCAGTATCGTATGCCTACTATAGCTACCATGTTCAATAGCAGGTTACCGCCACATTCCATGGCAGGTAATACAACTAAAACCGTACAAGTCACGTATTGTTTCTTTGGATTTCCAACAAATGGTCAGGTCAAGGAACTTCCCATTGCCACATGGAAACGCCTCTGGAATGACGTCCCGAGAACCTAACCGGATCTCTGCAACCACAAGGCCGGGTTACCTCTGCAAAAATAGGTAACTACTGACACGCGTATGCCATCCCCCGATCGTAACCGATCTTCCCGAGGATCCTCGATTTCCAACAACCACATAATAAATTTGCAGTATCAACGTAGGTTAAATATCTGGGCTCCATACCATGATACCACCTCTATTCAGAAGGAATGACATACACTAAGGGGCGCTACTCCCTAGAACCTTGCTGCATCCTTCCTGTTTTGACCATTTCCGGGGTGTGAGGCTCGACGAAGTCTCGTCCACAAAGCTACGCTTTGTCACAAAGCCATGCTTCGGGTCAAACAAATGATCAAAGAAATGATCACAAAGATAAATGATCAAACAAATGATCATATCGCAAATGATCAAACAATGATCATTTCACAGCAACACTCAGCATGCCACGTTACCAAATTGGGAATATATCGCTGATAAATTTCATTTACATAACCTCTGAGCTCGTACGTCTCAGAGAAGGGTGTTAAGCTAAGAGAATAAATTCTCCACCACCAACAGAAATGTATTTGAAAGAAATCAGCTTTATATCTCAATTTGTAACGTCAGACACACAACCATACAAGTCTGTTCCGGGATCGAACAGAACCGAAGGCACTTCTCATGAAGCCCTTGCAAATTCGGATAATTTTCTAATGACGTCCGGACTTTCCGTCACTAAGGGTGATAAAACCTCTAAATCGAAGATCAGCCGATGTAGAGTAACTCGACGGTAATCCTTCCGTTTTCAAAAATATCCGGTCTTCAACACCGGTCATCAAATGCAATTCATAACGACGTATCACATATTCGGAATGGGTTATACGACCCCATGGTCCTTTCCCGGCTAACCCGAATAGTGAGCGCTTATTTAAAAATAAGTGTGGCATTCAAATTCAAGCAATTCACAACAAATACCCATTCAAGGTAATTATTGATAGTCGGTTATTTAACTATCAATAAAGATGCGCCACATCATCAGATTCCAAATAATTTTCCAAAAAATATCTTTACCAGATATAAAATTTCCACACTTCAAAAATAAATCAACGTTTATTTTTCTAAAACAATTTCCCTTTTCGGCTATAAATTCCATAGTGGATTTATATTTTCAAATATCTACTGATATACGATTTTCAATCGATTTCAAATATTCATTTTCAATTTATCTTTACAAAGATAAATTCTCAAAAACATTTCATTTCATATTGGAAAACATTTCCATACTTATTTAATAATAAGTAATTCACAAATCTATTTATTTTCAACGTTTGAAAATATTCGATATACTTAAATCAATATTAAGTATAAATTTCATTCTTTAAGGAAATCATTTACTATAACAACATCTATTTGAGTCAAAACGAATGTTACGTAAAACATCGTTACGACGACTCAAAATCACTAGTATAGGGATTCGAAATTAAGATAGATATGTAAATCCCAATACTAGATAAAAAAAACATTTCCTTTCGGAAATCATTTACTATAACAACTGTGTTATAGTCCACCATTTCCTTTTTTCCTCGAAAACGTCTATTTCAATAATGAATGTTGAAATCTATGATTTCGATATTCAATATATTTTAAAACATCGTTAAAATAATTAACTTCATTTTTTTTAATGTCACTTCCCCAAAACAATATCCATTTTACTTAAAAATATATTCACTGTCCAAAATTGTGAATATAATTCACTAACCAAATTTCACTATTTCCTACACATTTTATTTCAAAGATTATCCACTGTCCAAAATCATGGATAAAATTCCCTTAATAACCTTCTATATTAAATTCATAAATTTTGATTGATTTTCGAATTTATAAAACAACGTTTATAAATTCTATTTCTATTTTATAACAACTTTGATTTATAAATTTGTTTTATTAACAAATTCAATTTGTAACTCAATATATATACACAAGTCCATATTATAAGTTAATAACTTATAATTCATTTATTTTAAAATAAATCGTTCTTTTAAACTTCACAAAATTTAAAACTTTCAGATTTCATTAACTTATGAAATCCCATTTATACTTCATTGTAACACTTATAAAAACTTGTCTTATAATCCCAATAATTTTAAATTTATAAATATCCATTTTTGTACATCTTTTATATACATCATTTTTAATAATTCAAAAATCCCAATCCAAATCATTTTATAAATTACTTAACCATTTATTTCAAAAAAATTACCTTTCGGTTATATTTCACAAAAATCATAACTTTTATAACTTTAGAATTTTAACGTTTATTTATTTAAGATAATCAATTCAAAAATTCCATAAAACGTATATTTTCAAAAATCACTTTAAAAATCCTTTTAAAGTAAAAGTCGTTATTTTTAAACTTCAAAACTTGAATCCGATGATGCAACAGCACCAATTAGTCAATCACAACATCCAACATCATATATCGATATGATAATCAACAAATATCACAATATCTGTAATCAAATAAATACTGGTGAGGAATCCAGTTGGATCCCTCCAACCTGTTTCCCTGCATCCACAGACGTTAGCACAATACCCATTCCACTTCGAGGTGGAATATCGCGATATATAGGTTTTATAAAAATATATCATCCGCTTACTAACGGCGCAATAGGGTCTCATCCGCTATACAATGCGGGAAATCAATCAATCCAATATATACATATGCCAATATGTATATATTGCTATATATATATATATATAGATATCCTACTATATCTAATATCACATCCAAACAGTCAAACAATCATTAACTGCAAAATTAATTTTTCCTTCGAGTGAGAAAATCTCACCTTAGCTTTTAATTTGCCATCCATTTCCATTTTGACCATTTCTTCTTGATTTTTTAACCTTGTATAAATAATTATACAATTTTATTAATATTCAAACTTATCGAAATAAATTTCCATTTCTTAACATTTTCTAGGATTTTAAACTACCAGGTTAATAAAATTATAAACTTTACTTTATTGTTAAAATTGTTGATAAATAGATAAAATTAAAAGTTTAACTTACTTAACCTACATAAAAATATTTGAAAGATAAATTTTCAATTTCAACCCTTGAAAACAGTTTATGAAAACCTTTATATACATTCAACAGAACTGTTTTACCTGATTATAATATATTTCAAATTTCGTTCTTTAAAACCTATATATATATATTTAAACTCTGGAATTTTAAAAACTAAACAGTTAAACTAAAATTCAAAAATAATTAAATAGATTATCACCTACATAATCGAACCCATCTCACCCACGCAGATTCCAGACTAGGCCTCGCCTTCTAGCTTCGATCGCGACTCCTCTACCACTAGCCTCTTCGTCTGCATCTTCCTCCAAGCGAGGATCACGCGAGCTCCAGTTACCAGAATCGCGCAAAACGAACAAATCGCACGCCACGATGACAAATTCCAAACGAGCCATCATCTCGATGTCCAGAACCCATGCGACCCACCAGAATGCCTCGCGACTTCGACATTCTCGCGAAAGCCACCAACGTTGCCGAGAAACCCCACATCATTACCGACCCCTGCCCTAGCACCCACGCGACTTCCCACGTGATTACGCGAACCCTAGCATCGCCGCCTGCGTATCCCCACGCGACTCGAGACCTCGATCGAATCCCCTCGAGTTTTTTATTCGTGAAATGAATCGAGATGGTGACGTGAATTGGAATTGGGTTTGAGCCGAGAAATTATTTTTTTTCATACATTCGAACGAAAAGTCGACACTAAATTTGAACGATGGATTTATTAAAGGATCGACTTCTGTTTTCTTTCCCCCTTTTTTCGCGATTGAAAATAATAGAGAAGGGGATCGAAGAATATAAAGATGCAAGCTCGGCCATTTTTCTTTTGAGTGAAAACGAACAGATTTTGTTTTGAACGAAATGGGGAGACAAAGGAACGTGATTAAGCAGAGGGCAGGTCTGCTTGCTCAGGAGTAGGGTGGCTGAGTTGAAAGGAATTTGACCGGTGAAATGATACAAGATATTTACATTAAAACGATATGATTTCAAAACTGAACAATTCACTTTCAAACTTAATTCCGAAGCTTCTATTATCTTCAGTGTTATCAATATAAATTTTAAAAGCTTTTGAAATATTTTTCTTCAGCTTAAAATTGAAGATTCAAATTTTTATTCAACTTACAATAGATTAAATTTTATAATTTAATCGCTAATTTACCCTGATAATTTGAAATTCAAGTCAAACCATCGTTTAAATATTTAAAATTAATTAAATATTTTCAATTTAAATTGTTCAAAATTATGGGTCGTTACAATCTTCCCCCCTTAAAAGAATTTCGTCCCGAAATTACAAGTTAGGAAAAAAAGGTCCTTAACTCGTCTACTCCTTTTCAACATCCTATAGTTTTATCAACTTTTCAAAACAAATCTTTCTACTAAAGATTCATTATCATTTCAACTAACTTTCCAACTCCAATTATAAGTTCCAAAACAACATTGTTTTACCTCTCAATTCAAATTCAAATTTAAATTCAGATTTAAACTTTCAAAATTTTCTCAAAAATTTTCTAACACTCGAAATTTTCGAAAAATTTCGCCAGCGTCTCCTTTGCGCGGCTAACACGGCACGACTACAAAACGTCCCTACGGACTCTCAGATTTCAAAAAGAAAAGAAAAAGCCAAGCGGCTAGACAAGAAATCATCAAATGTCATATCGAAATTTAAATACTTACCTTTTGTCGAGCAATTCAAATTTATCTTTGAAATCAAAATTTCCAATTCCTTTATACACCTGTATATCCTACTAGCCATAATATCTAGTTACAATATTCAAATATCATTTTGCGAATTCCATTACACAATTTTCAATATATGCTTCTAATACATTTTTACTTCACTATTGAAGTTACATATCTATTTTCATTTAATTTTACATTTCAAATTCCATTTGAATTCAATTTCAATCTAATTTGGATTCAGTTTAACTTCTGAATATTGAATTTCATCAGCTATCCTTTATTCACAGCTGCACTATTTTAAATTAGTTCCAATTACTAATTCATCACAAATTCTAATTCACTTTATTCAAATTTGTTTTCAACATTCAGTTTCAATTCCAGTTTTATTCTTCTGTTCATTCCCAAAATTTATTTTCAATTCACTATTTTTTTTTCAATTCACTATTTTGGTTTATAACCACTCATATTTAACTGGATTTCAAATTCAAATTCAATTTACCTTTCTTTTATAATCATTGAATTTAATTCGTTTCAAAACCTTATTCATTTGGTCAATATTCAATTGGCTTTGCTTACTAATTTTCAGTTTAGTACTTCACTTCGTTTTCCACAAATCAAATTCAATTCTAGTTTTATTTACTTACAAATTCAAAATGAATTTTACATTCAATTTCATTTTCTTGCACTTGTAATTGCAAATTTATTTATTCATTCACAAATTCATTCATTTTCAATTTGAATCTCATTCCAATTAGATTTCAAATATTTTATAAGTCTTCGACTTATTTACATTTCGATTTATAAAATCATTTGTACATTCACATTACTAATTTCATTCCATTAATGAATTTTAATTTCAATATCTTTCTGGAATTCCATTTTCATTTATAAATTCATTTACAATTTATATTCACAATTTTATTCATATATGAATTCATTTCCTTATATTTCAATTCATATTTTTAAATTTCATTCGTTAAATGAATTTATCTCCAAATCTTTAGTTGTTATTCTAATTTCTCATTCAATTTCCATATAATAATGATAATAATTCAATGTTATCACTTCCTAACAACCATATACTATAATAATTTACAGAAAATCATTTCTTTTGTATACAAAAATAGTTTTAGGTAAAATCATCTCATTTACCTGTTTTAAAATCAATACTGTGTCGGTTTATCTTGTTTAGAGTTTAGAAACCCCTATCGATTACAATTAGCTAGACTGTTCCAACCAGAATCTATAAACAATCAACTGATAAGTCAACACAATACAAAACAATTTCATATTCACTAACAAATACGCGCTCATATCTATTATTACACTCACACTCATTCTAGAGTACTACTGACTCTATCTCTAATGAGTAACACCCAACAGAGCAGGGTTGTCGCTTAACCATATGCTCTGATACCACTATGTAAGGACCCGATTCTTCGACTTCCGAATATCGACATCAATACGTCCACTGTACCGACCGCCGAACAAACAAATGCCGGAAAACCGAATACTTAGGGTTTTAAAAGAAGGGGTAGAAGAAAAGATAGAAGAAAAAGAAAGAGGAATAACAGAACAACATCAGAAACAGAAACAATATCGGAATCTCACATTCGCAGCGGAACAACATATAATAGATAATTACTAGTCATTTAAAACAAAAAACTATATCAGTTTTTACATACATCAATCAGAGTCAATATACAACAATGGATAGTTATATAACTTGTCCTCATACAGAATACACAGCGGAATAATACAAAGTATAGGTGATACGTTTCGCCATCCAGCTTGCTTCTAAAGCTCCAGAATATCCAGAATATTCTGATAACATAACTCTAGGCTGCCCGTGTGGAAATGGGTGGGCACCCAGAGTTTAGAAGGGAAACAATAAACTTCGAGTCAGTCATGGTGACTGGTGTAAGATCGTAAAACAGTTTATCTATCTTTAAAATAAACAACAGGAAAATTTTAAAGTCAATTCGCAATGCTTTTGGAAAATGAAACTACCATAAGACCTCCCGCCACACACACAATGCAAACGCAGAATTGGAGGAGATTTCTTCTTATGATAGTCAAAGATGCTTACTACGCAAAATCAAATCCTTTTTGATATTATTATTAGTGCATAGTGTAGAAAACATTTCGAAAGTATAATATTAATCTTAGCCAACATACGACCAGTATCGTATGCCTACTATAGCTACCATGTTCAATAGCAGGTTACCGCCACATTCCATGGCAGGTAATACAACTAAAACCGTACAAGTCACATATTGTTTCTTTGGATTTCCAACAAATGGTCAGGCCAAGGAACTTTCCATTGCCATATGGAAACGCCTCTGGAATGACGTCCCGAGAACCTAACCGGATCTCTGCCAACACAAGGCCGGGTTACCTCTGCAAAAATAGGTAACTACTGACACGCGTATGCCATCCCCCGATCGTAACCGATCTTCCCGAGGATCCTCGATTTCCAACAACCACATAATAAATTTGCAGTATCAACATAGGTTAAATATCTGGGCTCCATACCATGATACCACCTCTATTCAGAAGGAATGACATACACTAAGGGGCGCTACTCCCTAGAACCTTGCTGCATCCTTCCTGTTTTGACCATTTCCGGGGTGTGAGGCTAGACGAAGTCTCGTCCACAAAGCTACGCTTTGTCACAAAGCCATGCTTCGGGTCAAACAAATGATCAAAGAAATGATCACAAAGATAAATGATCAAACAAATGATCATATCGCAAATGATCAAACAATGATCATTTCACAGCAACACTCAGCATGCCACGTTACCAAATTGGGAATATATCGCTGATAAATTTCAATTACATAACCTCTGAGCTCGTACGTCTCAGAGAAGGGTGTTAAGCTAAGAGAATAAATTCTCCGCCACCAACAGAAATGTATTTGAAAGAAATCAGCTTTATATCTCAATTTGTAACGTCAGACACACAACCTACAAGTCTGTTCCAGGATCGAACAGAACCGAAGGCACTTCTCATGAAGCCCTTGCAAATCCGGATAATTTTCTAATCACGTCCGGATTTCCCGCCACTAAGGGTGATAAAACCTCTAAATCGGAGATCAGCCGATGTAGAGTAACTCGACGGTAATCCTTCCGTTTTCAAAAATATCCGGTCTTCAACACCGGTCATCAAATGCAATTCATAACGACGTATCACATATTCGGAATGGGTTATACGACCCCATGGTCCTTTCCCGGCTAACCCGAATAGTGAGCGCTTATTTAAAAATAAGTGTGGCATTCAAATTCAAAAAATTCACAACAAATACCCATTCAAGGTAATTATTGATAGTCGGTTATTTAACTATCAATAAAGATGCGCCACATCATCAGATTCCAAATAATTTTCCAAATTATTTATTTTCCAAAATATCTTTACCAGATATAAAATTTCCATACTTCAAAAATAAATCAACGTTTATTTTTCTAAAACAATTTCCCTTTTCGGCTATAAATTCCATAGTGGATTTATATTTTCAAATATCTACTGATATACGATTTTCAATCGATTTCAAATATTCATTTTCAATTTATCTTTACAAAGATAAATTCTTAAAAACGTTTCATTTCATATTGGAAAACATTTCCATACTTATTTAATAATAAGTAATTCACAAATCTATTTATTTTCAACGTTTGAAAATATTCGGTATACTTAAATCAATATTAAGTATAAATTTCATTCTTTAAGGAAATCATTTACTATAACAACATCTATTTGAGTCAAAACGAATGTTACGTAAAACATCGTTATGACGACTCAAAATCACTAGTATAGGGATTCGAAATTAAGATAGATATGTAAATCCCAATACTAGATAAAAAAACATTTCCTTTCGGAAATCATTTACTATAACAACTGTGTTATAGTCCACCATTTCCTTTTTTCCTCGAAAACGTCTATTTCAACAATGAATGTTGAAATCTATGATTTCGATATTCAATATATTTTAAAACATCGTTAAAACAATTAACTTCATTTTTTTTAATGTCACTTCCCCAAAACAATATCCATTTTACTTAAAAATATATTCACTGTCCAAAATCGTGAATATACTTCACTAACCAAATTTCACTATTTCCTACACATTTTATTTCAAAGATTATCCACTGTCCAAAATCGTGGATAAAATTCCCTTAATAACCTTCTATATTAAATTCATAAATTTTGATTGATTTTCGAATTTATAAAACAACGTTTATAAATTCTATTTCTATTTTATAACAACTTTGATTTATAAATTTGTTTTATTAACAAATTCAATTTGTAACTCAATATATATACACAAGTCCATATTATAAGTTAATAACTTATAATTCATTTATTTTAAAATAAATCGTTCTTTTAAACTTCACAAAATTTAAAACTTTCAGATTTCATTAACTTATGAAATCCCATTTATACTTCATTTTAACACTTATAAAAACTTGTCTTATAATCCCAATAATTTTAAATTTATAAATATCCATTTTTGTACATCTTTTATATACATCGTTTTTAATAATTCAAAAATCCCAATCCAAATCATTTTATAAATTACTTAACCATTTATTTCAAAAAAATTACCTTTCGGTTATATTTCACAAAAATCATAACTTTTATAACTTTAGAATTTTAACGTTTATTTATTTAAGATGAATCAATTCAAAAATTCCATAAAACGTATATTTTCAAAAATCACTTTAAAAATCCTTTTAAAGTAAAAGTCGTTATTTTTAAACTTCAAAACTTGAATCCGATGATGCAACAGCACCAATTAGTCAATCACAACATCCAACATCATATATCGATATGATAATAAACAAATATCACAATATCTGTAATCAAATAAATACTGGTGAGGAATCCAGTTGGATCCCTCCAACCTGTTTCCCTGCATCCACAGACGTTAGCACAATACCCATTCCACTTCGAGGTGGAATATCGCGGTATATAGGTTTTATAAAAATATATCACCCGCTTACTAACGGCGCAATAGGGTCTCATCCGCTATACAATGCGGGAAATCAATCAATCCAATATATACATATGCCAATATGTATATATTGCTATATATATATAGATATCCTACTATATCTAATATCACATCCAAACAGTCAAACAATCAATAACTGCAAAATTAAATTTTCCTTCGAGTGAGAAAATCTCACCTTAGCTTTTAATTTGCCATCCATTTCCATTTTGACCATTTCTTCTTGATTTTTTAACCTTGTATAAATAATTATACAATTTTATTAATATTCAAACTTATCGAAATAAATTTCCATTTCTTAACATTTTCCAGGATTTTAAACTACCAGGTTAATAAAATTATAAACTTTACTTTATTGTTAAAATTGTTGATAAACAGATAAAATTAAAAGTTTAACTTACTTAACCTACATAAAAATGTTTGAAAGATAAATTTTCAATTTCAACCCTTGAAAACAGTTTATGAAAACCTTTATATACATTCAACAGAACTGTTTTACCTGATTATAATATATTTCAAATTTCGTTCTTTAAAACCTATATATATATATTTAAACTCTGGAATTTTAAAAACTAAACAGTTAAACTAAAATTCAAAAATAATTAAATAGATTATCACCTACATAATCGAACCCATCTCACCCACGCAGATTCCAGACTAGGCCTCGCCTTCTAGCTTCGATCGCGACTCCTCTGCCACTAGCCTCTTCGTCTGCATCTTCCTCCAAGCGAGGATCACGCGAGCTCCAGTTACCAGAATCGCGCGAAATGAACAACTCGCACGCCACGCTGACAAATTCCAAACGAGCCATCATCTCGATGTCCAGAACCCATTCGACCCACCAGAATGCCTCGCGACTTCGACATTCTCGCGAAAGCCACCAACGTTGCCGAGAAACCCCACATCATTACCGACCCCTGCCCTAGCACCCACGCGACTTCCCACGTGATTACGCGAACCCTAGCATCGCCGCCTGCGTATCCCCACGCGACTCGAGACCTCGATCGAATCCCCTCGAGTTTTTTATTCGTGAAATGAATCGAGATGGTGACGTGAATTGGAATTGGGTTTGAGCCGAGAATTTTTTTTTCATACATTCGAACGAAAAGTCGACACTAAATTTGAACGATGGATTTATTAAAGGATCGACTTCTGTTTTCTTTCCCCCTTTTTTCGCGATTGAAAATAATAGAGAAGGGGATCGAAGAATATAAAGATGCAAGCTCGGCCATTTTTCTTTTGAGTGAAAACGAACAGATTTTGTTTTGAACGAAATGGGGAGACAAAGGAACGTGATTAAGCAGAGGGCAGGTCTGCTTGCTCAGGAGTAGGGTGGCTGAGTTGAAAGGAATTTGACCGGTGAAATGATACAAGATATTTACATTAAAACGATATGATTTCAAAACTGAACAATTCACTTTCAAACTTAATTCCGAAGCTTCTATTATCTTCAGTGTTATCAATATAAATTTTAAAAGCTTTTGAAATATTTTTCTTCAGCTTAAAATTGAAGATTCAAATTTTTATTCAACTTACAATAGATTAAATTTTATAATTTAATCGCCAATTTACCCTGATAATTTGAAATTCAAGTCAAACCATCGTTTAAATATTTAAAATTAATTAAATATTTTCAATTTAAATTGTTCAAAATTCTGGGTCGTTACAGCTTTTTTTTTCTTTAACCCTTATTCTCTTGGGTTCTGACTTTCTTCATGAGTTGTAGACATCTTTGTCTTTATTCTTTTATTTGGAGCCCCTACTGGGCTTGGACGTCTCAGTTTACTCTTTGATGAGCCACTCTCTGGGCTTAGACATCTTAATTTATCAAAAGCCTCTCGTTGGGCTAGACATCTTAGTTCATTGTTTGATGAGCCTCTCTTTGGGCTTTCCTTGTCTCAAAGGGATATATACTTAGCTGACCTTTTTCCAGAAGGCCGCTGATGAGCACTTTACCGGATCCTCCCCTAAGAGGTAATTTGGACGTTAGGGGCTTTTGATTTTGCGGGTGCTTATCCTGACCCTTCCCTAAGAGGTGATATGGACGTTAGGGGCTTTATTCCTCCCTCTAGGAGGTGATCCGGATTTGATGTCGGAGGCCCATTCTCAAAAATATTTTTTTGTACTCCGGATTAGACATCGGAGGTTAATTCTCAAAAACATTTTTTGTAGTATACATATATATTATTTTCGAAATTTTTGTTTCTGTTCTAAAGAGACATTTCTGAGGAAAGATTGAATTGTTTTGTTCCCACTTTCTGTGAGGTATGAAAGTAATTTTGATCTTCCTTCCAAGAGGTATAAAAATAGTTTTGGAGACGTTTGTGAAAAATATCTTTTGGTCTATTGACCTTTTTCTAATATATATATATATATATGTATGTATGTATGTATTTTTAGAAATTGATGAAGAACTAATAGCAGCCCGAGGTTTCATAAGAACTGATCTTTGTACTACATTGACTTATACATTGATAGTTGCTCCGTATCAGGCATTTGAGCCGTCTTTCTCAAGTAGCTAGAAATTTGTTGTGTACCAACCATGTGTTGAATGCCATGGAATGGTTTTGTTTTTACTTGTAATGACACTCGAATTTCAAATCAATACATGATCAGTTTTGGAATACAAATCAAGTTTAGAATTTTATGAATAAGAAAAGTTCATAGCAAATAAATGCAACTGGATTTGATGGCTTAATAGACTGTTAATCTACCATTCTTCTACAGAAAGAGTTAGTTCTCGGGTATTTAGGCAATTCTTTTATTAGCATAAGAAGCTATTCAAATTTCTTTAATGAACTCTTTAAGAGATCCTGACTTGATTGCGTTTTGGACCATTCTTGATAGGGCACGAAATTAATCAGTCTTATGTCCATTCGCTTTGTGATAGTCCCAATAATCATTCCCTTTGCTTGGTTTAGGGTGGCTTGATATACTGTGAGTAATTGAAAAGCTTTCAGAATCTTTTGCTACAACGAAAAGATGAGAAAGGGACTTGTTCAAATTCACATAATTAGATTCAAAAATCTCTTTTTGAATTTTCCTCCTACTTTTCTTTCCCTCCAAGCTTTCACTATTGGACTCAAAATTGATTTCTTCTATCCTTTGTCTTCGTTGAGATTCCCTTGTCGCGGAATATTTTTTCTCCATTTGAATAAATTTCTCGGCTTGGAAGTAGAAGTTTCGTAGATCCCCGCATCCATTAATATAAAGTTGTTCCCAGAAAGGGGTTTGTTCGACTAGCCTAGACCGAACTGCTATTAACTTGTCTCTATCGATCGCGTCTTCGGCTTTTAGTGCTTCAGTATTGAACCTCTTTAAATACTCGTTTAGTGGTTCTCCCTATTTTTGTTTGATTGTAGCTAACAGGCTAAAGCTCATAGTTTGATCTTTGAATACGTAAAATTATACCACAAAATCATAATAAAATTGTTCCCAGGAAAAAGTGGTCTTCTTTTGATAATTCCTACACCATTTGATAACTACTCCTTGAAGAGTAATCGGGAAAAGTTTGCATCAAACTGCCCCAGACGCATTATACAAGTTCATCCAATTTTCAAATGCTGTAAGGTGTTCATCTGGATTAGTGGTTACATTGTACTTTGGTGGGGGAATCTTATTGTGAGAAGGAATTTTAGTTGCCATAATTTCTTCTGAAAAAAGGGCCTTTTGCAGGATAACATATTTCCTTAATTCGTTGAGTACATTTCTTATTGTATCCTCTATGACTTGGTTGTGAATGTTGTCATGGTGACCTCCACTGTTTTTAATGTTTAAGCTATTTGATTGCTCGATGGTTCTCCTAGCCTGACTTCCTTGCTCCTCATATTGATCTTCATTTCGACATTGTGCCTCGCCTTCTCCTTCCATAGCCTTTAGCGATTCTTGAGACATTAATCTATCAAGAAATTCCTGAATGGCTATCATTTGTTGTTGTAGGTGCTGGACTTTGATTTCATTGTTTTCCAACCTCCTTAAGGTCGAAGGTTGCCCAATTTTTATATTCTCCAAGTTAAAGTTTGGGACTATATTGTTTTCCAAAGTTGATTGTGGCTTAACTTCTTCGTTTGAGATATCAATACTATTCATGACTCCTTCCATCTTCTTCTTTTTGAATGTAGTGCTTTATTAATTCTTGGTAAAAGTGATTAGGGATCGAAGGTTCGAGCCCTCCTTCAAGTGCCAAAATGTTAACCAAATTTTTAGTCAACACCCCAAAGTAATATTAAGAAGGATTGACTTTCTATTTGGAGAACAAAGGATGTGATTCCTTTAAGAATTACCCTTCAATTTAACCTTATTAGTTGATAAGATCTGTATCAGACCTTTCGATGTCGTCGAAGGGTTTGAACATAGTCTAAATGTCCTTTTGTTGTCGAGTTAATGTAGAATGATCACCGGTTTAGTTGAGCCTTTGTAAGATTTTTCCCGAAAGCAATTTCCTTGATCAAGATAGAATTCCCTTAATTTTGCCTTATATAAAAGGTTGACCTGGATCTTTGTCGAAAGGTTAAGCAAATAGCTGTTTGAGATTCAGAGAGTTGCTAAGGTTTTCAGAATATGGCAGGATACGATCCTTATCGAAAGGTTAGATCCACAGATTTTACGGTTCCGAAAGGTTTTATGAATGTTGATTTAAGCAAGCTTCCCTTGTGGCCGAAGGGTTTAGGTCGCAAGATAGAGGTCTCCGAAGGGTTATAATGGTTGTTTAGAAGAAATATTATTATCTTTGTTGACAAGAACCTTTCGGAAGAGTTGCACTTGAAAATTGGAATTAAACTTGAAAAAATTAAGGTAAATTGTAAAGTAAATTCACGAGACTTAAGACTTCCCTCTTTATCCAAGAAAAGTCTTCACTTTTATTAAATTACCCAAATCACCCCTCAATTAGGGTTATAGAGCTTTGATTTTAGAAGTTACTAGATTAGAATGAGGAAAAATCCGCCCCTGAAACAGGAATCCTTAGATCTTATTTATAGATGTCGGCGGCCATGTTTCCGTCCCTATGCTTTGGGCTGGATCAAAGGGTTCCCTTCTTATATACAATTGCTAACCTTTCGTTTTCAAAGAAAGGTTTTCCTTTCACACGTCATCATGGATCCTTGAACGCTGTCGAAGGGTCGTTTCTTTCATTTGTTTTTAGGAACCTTTTGCCCTTGTCGGAAGGATTGTCATTTATATAGTATGTAACTCCTTCGGAGGTGCCGGAAGGTTTTTGGCTATTGTGAACCCTTCGACTTAGCCGGAAGGTTATTTCTTACTTAGATGTTGCCGAGAGCCGAGCTTTCCTTGAATGTTGTCGGAAGGTTGCTTTACGTTCTCTGCTGACTTATGAATGTTGCTTTCATCATAGACCCTCTGACACCATCAAAAGGTATTCAGTAGGCATTCCAACCTGCCCGATAGGCTTATGCTTTAAGAAACGTTGTTATAGGGTCGCATGCCTTGTCTTGACTTCTTTGCCTTCTTCGGAGGGTAAAAGCTTCTTGGATATTGTGGAACAATACTCTCCGTCTTCTCCGAAACGTCTTGAGCCGCTTTATATTTTTGACTGCATCCCTTCGACCTCTTCGAAAGGCCCGATCTAGGTTCCTTTTCTTCTTTCATTTGTTTGAGATCTTCTGACTTAAGCGGAAGGTGAATTTTTCGAGTAATAGTTATCTGCCATCCTTTGCCGACTTTTGAGCATTGGTTTCTTCATAAAATCCCATCGACCTAGTTGAAAGGTATCCTGGATGTGCTCCAACCGATTCGAAAGGCTTGCTATGCTTTCGAAAAGGTCTCTATGGAGTTGCACCTGCTTCTTTGATTTCTTCATCTTCTTCGAAAGGTAAGAACTCCTTGAACAGAACCTTTCGACTACTTTGGAAGGTTTGATGCTATTAAATCTGGATGGTTGCATCTTCTCGACTCCTTCGAAAGGTTTGGTTTGAGGTCCTTCTCCTTTGTCTTTTTTGGAAGACCTCTCGTTGTAGTCGAAAGGTGGATTCTTGGAGCATCATCCTGCCTATGGACTTTGAAAGATAACCTTGGATTTCGCCGGAAGCTCCTTGTCGAAAGGTATGTTTATCCAGAACATCTCGGTGCTTTATGATCTTTCCTCATGCTCTCGTGACCCTTCTTTCATACCTTCGTTCTTCTGAATATTTTATGGTTAACAGGTGCAGTAAGTTTAATGTTGAGCTATCGCAGCTCTAAAATGATAGTCCTATAATTATCTTTGAAACTAATTTATTTTCCCTTAAAGTAATTACTTTCCACCAAAATTTTCCATATGTCAAAATTTCATTCGTTAAAATACTTCTTTTACACTCTTCTATTCACAAAATTTCAGGAAATAATTCCCATCTTAATCAAAACATTAATTAATTTCTTAATTAATTAAATTCCACTTTACAACATTTTCCCTTCATTAAATAATTCATATCAATTCAAAATTACATGGGAAAAATCATCAAAAATTTAAAAATTAGAATTTCTATCCTATACGATGGATAAAAATTTCATGACATAATAATTATTTTCTATAATATAAATGGTTAAAACTCAAAATTAATTCTTTTATTAACTTAAAAAATTCAACGAATATGAGCAATAAATTGGAAAATTACGAAATTAACAACCGTCTCCAATTAGTATTATAAACAACACACCATAA
Organism: Allium fistulosum; assembly: GCA_030737815.1. NCBI lineage: Eukaryota > Viridiplantae > Streptophyta > Magnoliopsida > Asparagales > Amaryllidaceae > Allium > Allium fistulosum. The sequence continues at coordinate 408,857,197 of CM060904.1, read as the reverse complement.
TTTCAAAGCATTTAGAGATCATTATCATACGTTTATAATCCAAAAACCCTTTATTAAATTCAATAACCTCCAATATAATACTAATAAATGCATGTGAACGAATATTCAACCCAAAACCATGCTCAGCATCATAAACCATTTGGATTTGCATCAAGTCCGAATCAAATTCATTAAAAACTTTTGGGATGATAGTATTATTCACCTTGATTGGATATGTGTGGAGAGATCCGCCTTAAACTTTCATATTCCAAGCTTTATCTTTTCCTTCTTGAGTGGAGAGTATTAGTAGAGGTTATCTTCTTTTATTTTCTTTTGTTTAATATGAAAGGGGGAATGAAATGGTATGGAGAGTGACTGAGAATATAAGAGGTGGAGAAGAGTTAAGGAAATTAATTATAGGCCTTATCTCCTTTCCTTATCCCCTATGAATTAATTTAGTGGAATTTTTTTAATTTCTTTCCACGTATAAAACCATAACTCATTATATTTAAATTTCTAAATTGACTAATATGGAAAACCTCCAAACTTTTAAATTGTAACCATATTATTATTTAGCTACCAATTAATTAAATTTCTAGAATAAACATGTATTAAAAATAGATGTATTACAGGCTCCCCTCCTTATAAAATTTCGTTCTTGAAATTCTAATAAGGCACAATCAATCATGCATACATGAAACAAGCACAGATAAAATCAAATATTACTATCATGACCACTAGTCAAAAGTCTCAACCATATAGAACATACATCAAAACAACTCTGGATAAGTCTTTTAAGCCCATCACCGGTCTTCTAAGTACAGTGTCTTTCATCATCACTCTACTAGACTTTCATCGACTTGACTGTCTTATTTCTAAGTTCTCTCATATCTCGATCCATGATACGAATTAGTCACCTAATAATCATCATATCATATTCCATAGTCTCTGGATTATGTACATACTTTCTCAAATAAGAGACGTGAAACACATTACGGACTCCTGGTAGATTATTTGATAACTTAATATGCTATGTTAGTTTCTTGATCCTTTTGATAATAGGAAACTGTCCACCATATCTCGGTGCCTAATTCCCCGACTTCCCAAATCGTATAACACGCTTCATAGGTGCTACTTTCATGAAAACATGATCTTAAACTGAAAATTCCTAGTCCATACACCTTTGATTGGTGTAATTTTTTCCCCTGACTGAGCGTCCTTTAGACTTTCTCGGATTGGCTCAATCTTTTCAGTCGCTTCTTTCACTAAATCTAGACTAAGTATTGATCTATCACATGTATCCAACCGGCATGCTGGTGATTTGTAGGCCTTTCGTAAAGAGCTTTGAGATGTTCTATCATATACTAGTCTGATGACTATTATTATAGAAAAACTCAACTAATTGTAAATGTGTTAACCGGTTATTTGACCCGGTAACGAGAGGCTCGGCACAGAGTTCCCATTCGTCATGCAAAGCCATCGTTCAGCACACAACCTCGATCGGCACAGAACCTCGTCTGGCACCAAGAGTCTCGCTCGGCATAGAGCCTCGACCGACATTCAGAGACCGTCCGACATTCAACCCCGTTCGACGTTCAGAGGTCGACCGACGTCGGAAGCCTCGTTCGACATTCAGCCCTCGTCCGGCATCCAGCCTCGTTCGGCCTACACTCTTCACTCAACACATTACCTCGATCATCATAGAGATATCGTTTGGCATTTTGTCATTCGGCATTTGTCATTCGGCACGCAGAGGTTACTCACTTTGGGCCGAGATATCTGGCTACTAGGCCCACCAGGGAAGTCCAACCCAGCTTCGTCTATAATTAGAGAGGCAGGGGCACAGTGAAATGGACCTTTTTTGGGAGAACACTGGGGAGACTCTGCCGCTTTCAAGACTCATTCTTTTTACTTAGCAATTGTATTCAAGGAGTGGATGTACGGATTGTATATGTAATCAATCGTTGAGTAAAGCAATAAAGATTAACTTCAAAGTGGACGTAGGTAGTTACGCCGAACCACTATAAATCTGGTGTTCTTATCTTTGCATTTAACTTAGCATACAATTCTCTGTTTTAATTTATCTTCTTCATTAATCTCTCTACATGATCTTTCTCAATGAGGTTAGTGACCAATTTTGGTGCTAACAAAATGGTCTTCCATGACCCTTCAAAATCTAGTACATAAGCTCTTAATAAAGCTTTAAGTACATTATTAATTATTTTTGTTTTTCCATTAGTCTGTGGATAATGATGCTTTGGGGAGGATCTGTCATTTTTCATTCCTCCGTCTAGGAAGGATCTGCCATTCTAGATAGTGTTTGATAGGAGTCATCCATGACTCCTATTTTGGCTCGTCTTCAAGATCTAGTTGATCTCCATCTATCAATGCTTGGAATGTTAAGTACTTCAATCGGGACAAAGTCTATTTGTTGCACATCCTCAGAAACTGGCCATCATGGCCAGTGACTCGACTTTTTCATTTTGTTCTCCGAGGATGTGTGTAATGGTGTAATACTCGAATTCAGCTAAGTAGCTCTTGGACCCGACCGATATAAGGAGCAAGACGCTCCCCTAGAAAGATAATCTTCCCTGACTTGGCATACTATTAACTAGGAACCACAAAAGATATGTAAAGTTTCCACTCCCCATTCTCAAGCAAGTTTGAGCCTAGCGATCAAGGCTTCATATTTAGCTTCGTTATTTGTTGCAGGGAAGTCAAGTTTCATGGCATAGCAAATCGATCATTCCTTAGGACTCATTAACATAACTCCGATGCCAGAACACCGATCATTGGAAGTTCCATCCGTGTACATTTTCCATCGGTTGGTTGGTTCTCCACCGCTCTTTGGATAGTCGTCTAATGCAATGAATTCAGATATGAAGTCTTCTAATGTTTGTCCCTGGATAGCTCTCTAAGGGAGATAAGTGATATCGAATTGGCTTAGCTCGATATTCCATTTGAGCAACCTTCCAAACGTCTAGGGTTGCTGTAAGACCTGTCGTAACAACTGGTCGGTGTAGACGTTGATTGGGAGAGCCTGGAAGTAATGGCAAAGCTTTCATGACGGAATCAACAGGCAGTACATGAGCTTTTCCAACTTTGGGTAGTTGTGTTAGCACTTGTCAATCGCTTGCTAACATAATATATAGGCCTCTGGATCTGATTCTCTTTACGTAACTGTATGGCACTTATGGCATGTACCAACACTGCTAAATAGATGTATAAGTCTTCACGATCCAGTGGCTTGGATAGGATGGGAGGTCTGTTTAGGTGATCTACCAGAACTTGAAATGCATCCATGCAATCCTACGTCCATTCAAACTTCCTCTTCCCTCTTCTAATCAAGGTTAAGAAAGGAATACACTTGTCGGTGGCCCTGGAGATGAAGCAGATTAAGGCGGCAACCTTCTCATTTAAGCTATGTACCTACTTAATCATCTTCGGCACTTGGATGTTTTGAATTGCTTGAATCTTCTAGGGACCGGTTTCAATTCCGTGAAAGTAGACGATGAAACTCCAAAATTTTCCTAACACAACGTCAAAAGAGGATTTCAAGGGGTTTAGTATCATTCCATATTTTCATAGAACACTGAACATCTCCGCTAAGTCATCGATGTGGTCGTTTGATCATCGTGACTTCACGAGCATATCATCCACATATACTTCCGTTAATCGCCCAATCTGGTCTTTGAACATCCTGTTGACCAGTCTTTGGTAAGTAGCTTCAACATTATTTCAAACAGCATCACAACATAACAATATAGCCCTAGATCGGTAATGAAGCAGGTGTGCTTCTGGTCGAGGATGTGTATCGGGATCTGGTTGTATCCGGAGTACACATCCATAAATGAAAGCAGTTTATATCCAGCAGTTGAGTCTACCAGCTGGTCGATCCTCAAAAGTGGAAAGCTATGTTTCGGGCATGCCTTGTTCAGGTCTGAGTAGTTGACACATGACTGCTACTTCCCATTATCTTTTCTCACAAGAACTAGATCGGATACCCATTTCGAGTAGAAGGCATCATGGGTGAACCTATTGTTTTTTAGTTTATCCACCTCCTCTTTAAGTGTAGCAAATCCCTCATGATCTATGTCACGTTGCTTTTGTTTTATTGGGACATGCCTCCGGTCGATATTCAATGTTGGCTCACGATAGTCGGTGAGATCACACATATGTCAGAATGGGTTCAAGCAAACACATCAAGATTCATTCAGAGAAAGCCATCTAATTCCTTCATCATCATTTCATTGAGCCGTGATCCAATCTTCAGTACCGTAATGGGTCGCCATGGCTAACTGTAATGTCGATTGTCAGCTCAACAAGTGCAGCCTTAGATAACAATCAATGTGAAATCTAGTTGGGACGGTTAATGATGACGGTTACTCCGGTCGAATCCCAAAGTCTTGTCATGAGTTTTTGAGTTTGATAGTAAAGGGCTCTAAATGCTTTGAGCAATTATCTACAAATGGCCGAAGATCGGGCTTAGAAGCATGTTAAAGCAAATGTCGAGTAGGGGCCAGCCTTGTGTTGCGCGCAACAGCATAGCTGGCTCTTGCTTTGAGTTTGAATCTGCTTGTATATTCGAGTAATGCGCTTTCCATTCAATGTACTCATGATTCATTATTCGTCATTCGGGTTGGAGTGATGATCGGTTTCCATGAGCTTGGGCATTGATCCATGATTCTATCTCTAGGCGTCCTTTTAGTCGTAGCCTCAAGTCATTGTAAACACTAGGTATGAATCGCAGTATTGAGCTATCGCAGTCAGTCTTTGGATGATCGCACTTCCACCCCTGGTCTCAGATTAATAAACGTACTGCATGGACGGTCGAGTCTCGTCCTAGTTATGTTTATACTCCTACCTAAGCTCCAAAGACTTAGAGTTGATCGATGAATGGTCGGTTCACATTCACCTTGTAGTAGTTTGTACTCTCGTTCCCATTCTTGGGTTAGTAGAATTAGTTCATGGACGTTCGAATTCCATCCTTAGTGAGTTTATACTCCTCCTGTCGAGTTCAGGTTGGAGTTTATGGAATATTGAGTGGTTAAACCACACTCATTTATTTGTTTATACTCATATTCGCACTCTGGTGATAAGAGTTTGTAGGCAGGTGGTCGATCGCATCCAATTTGTGTTTATACTCCAATCCGCATTGAAGGACCAGAGTTATTTGCTGGACGGTCGAACCGCATCCATGTCTTGGTTTGGATTTTGGGCTTGCCGATGTCTGGGCAAGGCTTGGGTAGTTCGCCATACCATAGGCGCAAACAAGGTCGTGGATGGACGTATCACATCCTCTTTGGATTGGACGGTCGAACCACGTCCAATTTAGGATTGGGCTCTTAAACTACCTCCTGCATTCAGGGCATGAGTCGATTAGTGGACGGTCATACCTCGTCCACTTCCATTTGGATCCAGTTTCTGCCAAGCCTTGGGAGTAAGATGAGTATTTTGAAGAATTTCAAGCTCGAGTATGGGAGGAGATGGTCAGATCGCATCCACTTTGAGTCGTGTGTTTGCCTCCAAGTAAAGGGCAAGCATTGAGGAGCAGACGGTCGAACCACGTCGACCTTTTGTGTTTATACTCCGATCCACGCCCTGGGGACCAGATTTTTATGATGGGTGGTCAGTCACACTCGTTTGATGTTTATACTCCAATTCGCGCTCTGGGAACCAGAGTTGATCGATGGATGGTCAAACCGCGTCCATCTTTTTGTGGTTATACTTCGGTCCACACTTTCAGGACCAGAGTTTTATGATGGGTGGCCAGTCACACCCGTTTGACGTTTATACTCCAGTCCGCGCTCTGGGAACCAGAGTTGATTGATGGATGGTCGAACCGTATCCATCTTTTTATCTTTATATTCCAATCCACACTCTGGGAGCAGAGTTTTATGATGGGTGTTCAGTCACACTCGTTTGATGTTTATACTCCGATCCGTGCTCTGGGAACTAGAGTTGATCTATGAACGGTCAAACCACGTCCATCTTTTTGTGTTTATACTCCAATCCTCACTCTGGGGACCAGAGTTTTATGATGGATGGTCAGTCACACCCGTTTGATGTTTATACTTCGGTCCACGCTCTGGGAACCAGAGTTGATCGATGGACAGTCGAACCACGTCCATCTTTTTGTGTTTATTCTTTGATCCACACTCTGGAAACTAGAGTCGATCGATGGACGGTCAAACCACGTCCATTTTTTTGTGTTTATACTCCGATCCGAACTCTAGGGACTAGAGTTTTAAAATGAGTCACACTCGTTTGATGTTTATACTCCATTCCGTGCTCTAGGGACCAGAGTTGGTTAATGGATGGTCAAACTACATCCATCTTTTTGCTTCGTACTCCTCCTAACAAGTCGAGGGAGAGAGTTTTTGGGTGGATGATCAAGTCACATCCACCTCAAGCTGCAGTCATATCCACATGTTGATGGCGATGGTTGATGAGTAGGCAGTCAGTCACACCTACTTTAAGTCGAGCTTTCGAACTGCCTCCTGTGTCCAGGGTAGGAGTTAATGTATGGATGGTCAAATAGCATCTAATTTAGTTGGACCTCGACCATGCTGAGCTTTGGAAGAGGCATAAGTATTTTGGTGAAATTCAAGTATAAGCTGGGGAGTGGAAGGTCGGGTTGCATCCACTCCAAGGCTTTCTTTGGTCTCCAACTCAAGTGTGGAGGTTGATGAGTGGACGGTCAGCCGTGTCGACTTTGTATTAGATTATTACCTTGTCTGGCTCTGAGTAAGGCATAGATTTTCTATCAGAATTGAAGCACAAAGTAGGAAGTGGATGGTTGAGTCACACCCATTTTCCATTTCGAGTCCTTGCCCCCAAGTTAGAGGCATATGGTAGTTGATGAGCGGTTGAATCACACTCGTCTTATGATCCTCCAAAGGTTCGATCATGGTCCGTAGAGGTTGGTTGGCACCCAAATCTAATTACTTAGTCACTTGCATCATTTGGAAGTAGTTTAGTTCAAGTTAGTCATAGTTCGCAACATAATTGAAAATGAAATAAATCTTATTGATAAGTGAAGCAGAGTCGAATGCTCGCTCTTCCACTTTGCCCTAGCCCTCCTCGGTTGGAAGTCGACCGTAGATGGTCCAATTGATAATCAAAGGTCATTATTGGTAAGCGTCTGATGTCCCCTGTCCGCCATTCTACGGGGCTTGCACATATTGTTGAAGCTTTCCTTTTCGGATCTGCTTCCCGATCATATCTCGGAGGTGCCTACAATCGCTAGTGTTATGACCATGTGTATCTTGAAATATAAAACATTTCTCGGATTTCTTCTGGGTTTCGGTGGTCTCTCTCGAGGCTGGTTTCTAGTACTGCTTCGAGTCATGAGTCTCCAAGTAGATGTTTTCGATTGAATTGTTCAAAGGAGTATATGAGTTGGATTTTTGGATTTTGGATCGTCTCCTAGAATCTGAGTCCTCATCTAAGGCCTCAATGCTGCCCTCACTTTGACTTCCTTCAGCAAACGAGCCTACATCGTTCTTTCTCCTAGTCTGTTATACCTACTACTTGCTTAGGTTATGGTTCACTTTGTAACATAAATGATTCAAGGTCATATGAGGCTCTCCAGGTAACCATTCGCCAAAGTGTCTCGGGGTTGATTCCCCTTATCAACGCCATCAATATGATATTCTCACTAGGATTGCTCACTTTAGTGACATCGTTATTAAATCACTGCCAAAATTCTTTGAGCAGCTCGCGTTGCGGTTGGGATAAGTTAGGGAAACTCCTTAACCAACTGATTAAACAAGGAGATGGACCTAGGCAGTGATCACGTAAGTCACATGATCGATTGCTGCTCCCCCAAGGAATATGGGAAAGAATCAGCATTTAATTGCGTTAGTCGCTCTGGCAAAATTCATGTGCCCTTCATTTTTCATGAGATGCTCTTAGGGGTCTGCGTTTCCAGAATACGCCGGCATAGTTGACATATTGAATCTCTTGGGATATTCTGCATATTGAATGGTTTCCGTGAATGGGCTTCAACTTGGGGAAATGCTCCAGTCGTCGTTAGTTCGGTCCGTTTTCAAGTTACGACTGTTTGTAATGCTTGTGAATGTTGTATGTTTGATTGTCCAACATGTGACGGATTGGTGGTAATTTACTTGGAGTTCGACCCAAGAAAATTTGCTATTTCTTGGAGAAAATCTTGGTTTTACTCGAGTTTGACCTTGGGCAAGAACTTCTTGGGTTTGCTTCGAGTCGAATGGGTGACTACTTCAGGTTCAACTTTCATGATGGATAGCTATACATTGAGATGGCATAATAAGCGGCCTAGGGCGGTCCACGCAAGCCATCGTATCATAGCTGGAAAGTCAGGCGTTTGGAAGCTGGTCAGTTTGAGTAGTCATAATCTACCCTAGAAGCCTGATCCAGTAACCGATCCTAGTTCATATTATATCATCTTAGTTGTCTAGCCTTTGGGTGTACCATTTGAGTAGCAGTCCCTTGTCCACTCCTTGGCTGCAATTCAGCAGTTGTCGCTTGATCCCCTATGCCCTGGTCAAAATGCCGGACAATAGTAAGTGGTACTCATCTTCAACTGGTACCAAGTTTGGATATGTACATTCACATCGGAATAACATATCTTGTTGGAGTTCAGAGCACTTCATCTTCAACAAATTTCATTTTTTCCTATCGGTCTAGCACTACTAGTAACTTTTACTAGGCATAGAATTCTCTAGTAAACAAAGGATCCCATCACTTACAATGTTACTCGGTATTCCATCTAGTCTTACTACATTCTTCATAAACCATTTCACCAAACATGGTGTTGTTTTCGTCAACTTAACAGGGATAAAGTATGCACTCTTGGTGTAACACCTCGTGAATTTACGTTAATTAGTTAATTAATTATTTCAGCACCAAAATGAAACTTGGCCATGAACCTTGAGCCGTTGCGTTTATGGCTATTTTCTGAGCAACTTTTATATTTGGAGTTTTGCGAACGAAGTTCAAATGAAGAAGTTACAGCCGTTCAAAATAATCAAAACGAAAATAAATAAATTTAAAAATAGGAAATAAATGAATGGAAATTGGCTAGGTCCCATTAGTCAACCCCAAGATTTGAGGCGGTCGATCGGTCGGACATAAAAAGGCCGAGGCTGAACCTCGACCATCGACCCAGATTTTATATTTTTAAATCCAACACGTACGATTAGTTCTACCCTCTATAAATAGACGTCCAAACCCTCCTCCTCTTCATATTTTTTGGTGTAGGTAGTGAAGCTCTACCATTTCCTCTTCTCTACCTTCTCCCTTAAAATAAAATAGACTATAAATATACTAATTTGATAAGATAAAAAATAAGAAGAAGAAAGGAACATACGAATTAGCGTTGCACAACAATAAGGTAAATCTCAAATTAATAAATCTATATCTTCCCTTAAATCCCAATTCTATTCTCAGACCTATAATTCTAATATTACGTATATTCCTTTTTATATACATATGCCTTGAATTGAAAAGGGAAAGCAGTTGAATCAGAAGAATCAGATTCAAATCTGCAAGTTTGGGAAGCATAAAACGACGAGTGGGAAATTTATGTAAATTATTTATAACATGATAATTTATCTTGTTGGATTTGAGTTGATTATTATGCCTAATTGAAAGATCTAGAGTTGTATGCTTAAAATTTAATATATAAAACACCACCTACATATTCTATAAATTAAAGAAGATTGAATGCAAATGTTAACTACACCTAGATCTGTAAATTTGTTCCAAGTTGTTGGTAGTTGAACATGAATTGAACGTGGAATTGTTTTAGATCTACCAATTGGTTTGTCATAAAATTTATTTCAGACCTGTATTTAAGTGTGTTAATATGAATTAAGTTGTTCAAAATTCATTGAAATGAGAAATTTTCTGTATTTTAATCCGTTGAGTATGTAATCCATACAGATTCCATAGATTTATCTAACCTTTTATTTATATTGAAAAATATGGTGTTTGATTTGACAAGGAATATAACTAGATAGAAAAAGAAAGAAATATGTGAGTTATGGAATTTCACTCAGTAGTTTACACTGTCCGTTTCAAAATGAAAAGGAAATTTCTTAATTCTTTGTAATTTCAAGCAACGCAAACTAGTTATTTAGGTAAATCTACGGAATAATGTAACGAAAAATATTTTTAAAATGAAGGTTCTCACATATTAGACCGCGGAATAATATCCTAGTTAAGGATGAACATAACTAGAATGATAAAGGAGAAATAAAGGAAATTAAATGCATACAACATGTATAACCGTGCTAAAACCAAAAAGGAAATCACTATCAACTTAAACGTGTATACTATCCACGTTAAGAGGAATCAAAAATTTAAATTAGAACGTTAATAAAAGGTAATAATTGGAAATAAAGAAAGGAAGGTTAAATAGATAGGTTACGTAGGCATTTAATATACAAATGAAGGGCATAGGAGTTAAGATAATTTGAATAGATGAAAGGTTGTAACTCCAGAATAAATAAGTATTAAAAGTGAAATGAATGATATATGAGTTAAGGGAATTAAACAGTCACAACAAATTAGTGAAGTGAACTAATGAAACTTAATAAAATAATGGTCGGGAGATAAGGAAAGAATAAAAGTGTGTAAGTCATACAAAATAAAAGAAATAAGTATGAATAGTGTAAATCCCTTAGGGAAAATAATTAAAAGGAGTTAATTCCTAATTAGGGGATAATGGATTAGCTTATATGGCCTCAACTATTAAATGTGTAGGGTGGTATATGTATATAAGTAGTATACATATAAGGTATGACTAAGTTATAGGGATGCAACGTTAGTCCAAAGTTATATGGAAGTCTGCCCAGTTGAATCTGGTTAATAGTGGTGTGGTTTTGCAGATTAATGTGGGACATTTTCTATAATAAATAACTCTAGTGGATGTGAAGTTAGTCCCAATTTTGTAAGGTAAATCTGTCCAGTAAATCTGGCTACCAGTTTCTACGAATAGTCGGATTAACATGAGATGTCACAGTTGGGTTATGGATCATAGTTTACGTTAGGAATACAATAGGTGAAATCCTTAGGAGATGTCCGCTTCGGGTTTGAGGTATTAAGTGGCTATGGTAGGGTCCGCCTCTTTCTTAAATGAAGTATTATGTGACCTAATAGAATTTCTTACGATGTTAGTTAAGAAGGACCATGTAGATACCTGTCTTGGGATTAGGTCTTAAACGATGGGGATCTGCCTATTTTTTATGTCTTAAATGATCAGAATCTGCCTACTGCCTAGTAGAAAAGGTAGTAAGTGATTTGGGGTACCCCCTCTCACATTGTAGATGATAGTGCGTTAGAATTTCAGTCTGGAATAGCCTTCGGGCTTACAAAGGGAACTGACGGTATAAATGAAAGAGCGGTAGATGCACAACGGTTAAATTATAGTAAGCTATGTGTAAGAGTTAACCAGGCTCTAGGACCGATTGATTTAGGGTAACCATTACATTTGGTATCAAAGGCTGACCCACATTGGGATTGGGGTATTAAATGGCCGTTGGGTCTACCTTTTTTTCTAGTTAAAAAGTATTAAGTGGTCGGGAATCTTAAGATAGTGAAACCCTTATAATTGTATATCTACGTATATAGGCATATGTATATATGTAGCTATGCCTTAGGTAAGGATAAGCATACCATATGCGCACGTGCTTTAATTAATTAAATAATAGACATAACGATAAGTAGAAGCCAAATCGGTATATGTTTATGTTATGGGTAATGTATGTAACTTTTCCAGTCATCAGAACGTTATTCTTACCACCCTCCTTATTACAACCCATAGGATAGATTTAGAGGAACGAGTCAGTGGCACTAACGGAAGGTTGAAGGAGTATTATTCCTTTTCATGCTTGATTCTTAGTAAGGCTTGTGGATGTCCATGGGATGCGGTGGATTCTAAAGTCATAGCCTCGATTGGTATTTGATTTTGTTATCCTTTCTTTCGCTGTGAGTTTTATTTGATCGATCTCTCATATACTTATGTTATTACAGGTTACCAAAACCAATAATCCGTACCCTAATGGACTTGGGTTTTGATTTTTGTCGAAATTCGGGCCAATTAAGGTGCGGGTTATTACATTGGATGTCAGAGCCTAGGTTAGTTGATCATAAGGGTTAGGATATTTCGAGAGAGCATATTTGTAATCTTTCAATCTTAATCTACACCAAACTTTATAAACTCTAACCCCAGAAAGGTTGGGACCATATTTCGAAAGATCGACGAGGTAATTATGAGTTGAGGAAATTCTTATAGAGTTTAAAATTTTGTGCCTACTCTGATTACCCCACGGAGTATTGGCTGTACGACGTTAATTCTGTAGAGCATGAGCACGACATATGGGAGGATTTCCCGAGATTGGATGATGTTTGGATTGATGGCTGGATAATAGATACCTTGTGAGTATGGACTTTAATAGGTTGTCAGTGGAAGGTACACATTTTATTAAGGCAAGTAGGAGTTAAAGATCTATATGCCATTGAAATCCACATGCAAGTTCTCGTAAGGAGATGTTCATCAACCACCTTAAGATGACGAACCAGATTCTATGGGAAGAAAGTAAATCTCATTTTTTGGTCCGACCCTATGAGAGAATACCGTGAATTAATTAAATGAGTTTCTCAAAGGAAATACCTTGAATTAATTAAATGAGTTTCTCAAAGGGTATAAACAAAAGATACTAAACTTATTTTTATAAGAAATATTTACACCAAAAAAATTGGTGGTGTTAAAATTTTTGGTTTGAAAAGCATGTTTTTGAGAAGTTTCATATACAATAAACGTTTGAAAAGTTTTTGGGGAAAAGTGAGTTTTCGATGGTAAAGAAAAAGAAAACTGGGATTATGCATAGCTCAAGAATTTTTCTGTTTGAAGAAAAATTCTCCCAATGGGGCGGATAAAATAGAAATGGTATTTAATTCTATTTTGGGTATGATATTAGGAAGTATAGTTGTACCTGCTAGCGAATGAACAATCTTTCCATATAAGAATAGTAGGAGGATAGTAGCTGGAATAATTATGGGTTTTGAGATTTGTTAATGGCTAGGGCAGTATGAGTTAGAAATACCGATGACCGCTGGAGGAAAGGTTCGAAAGTTTGATGGAAGGCAAAGAAACTGTCAGGTGGAGGATAAGACTTTTTCGAGAAGGTTCGATTCGTGTAGGATTGAAGAATTCAACTCAAAACGATATTATTATTGTTAATTTAATTAACCCGACCCAAATAAGGTCCAGGTTCAACTTGACCGGCGATAAATTGGTGATGGTTTAGACATGGGTCTGGACCTGGAAGGCAACTATAAGTGGCGTCCATTCGTTTGTTCCAGCCACTACTCCCCCTCTTCCTCAATCGAACCCATTTCCCCTCTCCTCCTCCTCCCTTAGACGATAGCTACCACCTCCTTCCCTCAACGTTGATTGACGTTAGCTCCTCCCACTTTCTTATGTAGTTTCAGTTTCGACCCCCTCCTCCATTCCAGATCTGATACCCTTACAACCACTGGCACCACCTTGCACCATCGGCTCCTCCTCTCATTGTCTTGGCATCTCCCCTCAAGGGCTCAATTGGCTCAACCAAAATGAGGCTGAAATTTCCGCCTATTTATCCACCGCTAATTTCTCCTTTTTGCAGGGACGACCGATCAGGTTTGGAGATTTTAGTGCCTTCAGGCTGGAGGAGTATTCATGGCAACAGGATTAGCACCTATCTTTTGCCATGGCACCTTTCAGTGGAAGTGCTATCCGCATTGTATACGTCTGCTTGACTCTCAAATGGCATACAATTTTGATGAGGGCACCTCCCGGGTTAATTCTTGGGTGAAGGGAGTAGAGGTCGATCTATCTGATGTCGATACCTATGATGGCATATGATTTTGATAGTTTGATGAGGAATTCCACCTGAGGGAGCAGATTTGGACGATATAAAGACGACCAACAGGGAGACTTTGGAGTGGATCTTTGTAGGAATGTTGGTAACTGGAGGTCGAGCAATTTGCTACCTATTTCCTGTCTTGTCATTCAGATTATTCAGCACAAAATTATCCCAAAGACGAGAAGCTATGGCTAGATCTACCCGATGGTTCAAAAGGCCACGTACACCATCGTAGGTGGCATTACAATTAATTAGGCTAGGGCCATCATGGTCAACTACATTAGCCCCAACATTGGCACTCCCCCTAGCTATTTTCCTTACTGCCACTTCTTCACCCATGTCTTTAGGAGGTACAGAGTAGTCCTCTCTGGGGAGCCGGTCTAGGGAAAAGTCCCTCTCATATTCGATAGAGCTTCTCTCAGGAAGATGGACATTCCCAAGCCACCAGTGGCAACAATAGCTGAGCAGCCCCAACAGTAGGTCGAGCAGGGGCAGGAAGCTAAGGAATACTTAACCCCGAGCTTCTCGCTATTCAACAAGTTCAGGAGGAGATCCGAGAGGTTCGAGCTGAGCAGCAACACTAAGGTCATGAGATTTTGTGCATTATGTTGCACTCATTCTGAGGCCGCGACAATTGCTCTAGCTCCCGTGGAGGATTGGGGCCATCCCTTAGTTCTTAGGTAGTGTTTTTATTTTAGTAGAGTTGTGTTGTAATTTCTTTCCAGTATTTGTTCTTTTTCTTGTTCTTAGGTTTTGTTGGTTGTCTCTGTATAAAAAGGCGCATATGATATGTTATGAGATGTGTTCCTATTTATCTATTTTACCATGTTTGGACATATAGACCGCTCTTGTGCGTATTGTGGAAAGAAGCGGTGTAAATATGAAAAATCTCATAAAAACACTTAACCAATGGTAAATGCAGTGTAAGATTAGAAGTTTATTAAATCGGTAAACTTTAGCAAGCGAAGGATAACAAAAATTGTTGTGGAATTACAGTTCATTTTTACTGTTCCTTGAAAGCTAGAATCTACAGATATCCTTTTGAGTTGTCGTAGTAAAATAATAAATGAATCGACATTTCTAGATAAAAATGTAAAAGTTAAAGAGAAAGGACAACTGTGAAGTTTGGAGTGGAGGTTATGCATTAGCGCATAAAAAACTTCCATCTACCCTGAAGTGTGACTTGAACCGCTCAGACAAATACTTTAAAAAATCACTTGAAACTTTTTCCTTAGCATCCAAATAGTTTTTGGAACTTTTGTCCAAATTGGTTTTAATGAAAATTTTGCGTCTAAATATTTTGGAAAGTGAAAGAGGCTTTATGGAATTTCTTATTTTGAAGGTCACATGGTAAGCATAAGGAAGGTAAATGAATTAATAAAATGCAAATTTAGCAGTGCATTAGGGTCGACGATACGGTGAAACGCAAACGATAACAAGGAAAAAGCTGTTTTAGCCTTGGAATTTTTATTTCCATACCTTGTCAATGATGCACGGGAGTCTAATTTTGAATTCATTTCCACTTTATAGCTTGAAAACAAGCCTCCATATGCGTTTTGTATGTGGATATATTTGGAGGAATCTGGGGCAATGAAGGAATTTCCAATGTACAACTGGAATTGGTAGTTTATAGAATGATAAGAATATAGAATTCTTCGTCTAAACTCCCTTTCCAAGCATAGGAGTAACATTTAGGAAACGATATTTTCAAGCGTTAGATTGTGGATGGTAGCAATTGTATAAAAATTGGTTGCACCATGCTTCTATTCATAGGAGTATGAGATTTTGGTGAAAAAAGATTTTTGAAGAGCTGCATACATATAAAACTACCATATATATATAGGTTGTTTGCATCATATTTTCAAAATTGTTTTTAAAAAAATGTATTCATTTAGAGGGCCCGACTTAGAATCATTTTGTATACATGTTTTCTATGGTTGTGATAAACTGTGCACTTATGCACATTTGGTTGAATAATTGATTGTACACTTATTGGTTGAGTAGTTTAGGAAAATTACGAGCAGTAACCATGACTTGATTATTAGTAAAATTTCGAGGATGAAATTCTTTTAAGGGGGGAAAATGCAACACTCCATGAATTTACGTTAATTAGTCAATTAATTAATTCAACCCTAAAAATAGAATTTGTACAAACAGTAGAATTTAGCCACGAAACTTGTGTCATTACGTTTGTGGTGATTTTCTAAGCAACTTTCACGTTTGGAGTTTCACGAACGGAGTTCAAACGAAGAAGTTACGAACGTTCAAAATAATAAAAAAGAAAATAAATAAATTTAAAAATAAGAAATAAAAAATGGGAATTGGTCGTGTCCCACCGGTCGACCTCGTCGATCGGAGGCGGTCGACTGGTCGGACATGAAAAGGCCGAGGTTGAACCTCGACCAACGGCTTGGATTTTATATTTTTAAATCCAACGCGTACGATTCATTTTACCATGTATAAATAGATATTCAAACCCTCCTCCTCTTCTCATATTTTCAGATGTAGGCAGCGAAGCTTTGCCATTTTCTCTCCTTTACCTTCTCCTTTAAACAAAACAGACTATAAATATACAAATTTGATAAGACCAGAAAACAAGAAGAAGAGAGAAACGTATGAATTAGCTTTGTGCAATAACAAGGTAAATCTCAAATTAATAAATCTATATCTTCCCTTAAATCCCAATCCTCTTCTCAGATCTATGATTCTAATATTATGTATATTCGTTTTTGTAACAACCCATAATTTTAATCATTGAACTTTAAATATTTAATTAATTTTTAAATATTTGAATAATTGGATTTTGAAATTTAATAGTTCATATCCAATTAAAGTGATCATTTAAATATTTGAATTGTGAATTAAATATTAATTAAATGGATTTAATAATCTTATTTAACCCCTTTTAGTTAATAAATAATATTGGTGAATTCAATTTGTAAATTTATCCGCAATAATAAATAGATCGGGTAAATATCGACAATTGGATTGAAAATATTATATGATATTTAAAATGTGTGAAATTAGCATTCCGAGGTATTGTGTCATATTTTGACAAAACTAGTGCCATTGGATCTGAAATATTAAATTGTTGTATGCCGACGAGTTTCATGACGATCAGACATACCGTTTGGTCGTGCGAACTCGAAACGTGTAGCGATTAATTTTAGGAATTTAAAATATAATATAATTTAATTTTAAAAGTTATCTTCTGTATATGATGCAATTAGCTTCCAAAAATAGTTTCGTTGAGTTCAGAATATGGGTATTTAGTTAGGAATGCCAGTGAGCACGCCTCGATTGGAGTTCATGTGTTCAGTGGCATGAGTAGTGTCAGAGAAACCCTGTATATAGGACTCATACCCATCCATTTTGTTCAAACCCTAATTCGAAACCCTTGCTGCTGATTAAAAAAACTCCATCCAACGGCCCATATTCCTCGCAACAACCAGAAGCCGTACTGGCCTACGACCTCAACTAGAGACTTGTTCAGCATGGTGAGGCAAGCAAGATGGTTGGTTGGATCGATTTGATTCGAAGCGAGGCGGTGGCGATAGGGGTGCGGCATCGATGCGGTTTTGGGGCATTTTCTATTGAACGACGACGACTTAGGAGGCTGCATTAGTGCCATTGGATCAGCGGTGACTAGGGCTACCTTAGGTAGCAGTGCAGTGGTGGCTAGGGCGACGAGGCGGTGGCATGGTAGGCTCGAGCACGGTCGGGTTGGCTGGGTTCGTTTGTGTATGGGTTAGCTTTGAAAAGGGATTAGCGGTTGAGATTAATTAGGTTAATAAATGGTGTTATTAATTATTTAATTACCTAATTAATTCTAGAATCTTATAAATGCTATAACTAATTCATAAGAGGTCGGAACCGAGCGCGGGGAGTTGCGTTACACTCGTAGGAATGTCTTCTTCGTTATGGAATTAAATTGATTGAATTTTAAGCAAATGCCATTTTGTACTAAAAGTGGACGCCCGTTCGATTTTAGTTCAAACTGAAATGCTTCAGCGATAATTGGAATTTCGGTGAGTCAAACTCACATATTTGGTTAATAAGTATATTATATAGTAGATAAAAATTATTTATTGCTTACTAAGAGGTTAGTTTATTTTGTTGCTTGATTGATTGTTTGGATTAGATTCCCATTTTAGAAATTCATATGACTATATATTATTGTTTGTTCCCACCTAGTAGTGGATGACATAAATAACCATTTTTTTGTAGGGGACAAAAAGAAGAAGTCTAAGTGTTTTAGTAGCCAATAGGTCGCTAGGGAACACACTGAAAAATACACCTGCATATGTATGACTTAAAGGGACATTTGTAGAGAGACCCAAATGGATTTCTCGCCATTATTTAATTACTGTTATCTAAATTTTATTTATATTCTCTTATTGTTTATGTTAATGTACAATTAAAATAATTGTGATAACCTATTTGAATTGTTTAAGTGTCGTTATAGTGATTTTTCGCTATATCTCCACTTATTGAACATCATCACCCTAAACCCTTGTGTGTTGATTTTGAGCTTGTATTTTTACAAAATAGATATTTATAATTCGTTAATCATTTTGATTAATAGTATTTGAATTTAGTCAATCCTTTTAATTATTGAATTTAATAAATCATTTTAATTCATGATATTCAAAATTACCTGATCGTTTTAATTAATGGGATTTGAATTTAATCAATCCATTTACTAAATGTTATTTGAGTTTAATTAATTATTTTAAGTAATGATGTTTTCAATTTAGTTAAACATTTTAATTAATGATGTTTAAATCTAATTAATCATTTTAATGAATGATATTTGAATTTTGTTAATCATTTTAGCTAATGATATTTGGATTTAATTGATAATTTTAATTAATTGTGTTTTAAAAGTTAATTAACTGGTTTAATAAAGAGTTTAAAATAACTTAACTGATTAATCAAAGAGTTTTAAAGTTAATTTACCGATTAAATAAAGATGTTAAAAGTTAATTAATTAACTTAATAAAGGTGTTTAAAAATAACTAATTGGTTTATTAAAACAAGATTATAGATTTTATAAATTACCCTTTGGGATGAATTAACATTTTTTAAATTTATAAAGGTATTTAAATTGATTTGTTATCTTTTTGGATAATAAATGTTATTTTAAATTTGTAAATAATGGTTTATAAATGAAAAAAATCCTCTAAATAGAATTGTTTTAAAATAAAGCTAAGTGCAAAATTGTTTTGGATTTATAGTAAACAACGTTTAAAATTGAAATTTGTTTTTGACCCTTGTTTTATTACACTTAGTATTATAACTTTCCCTCTTAAAAAGAGTATTTCAAAGAGTGTTTTAATGCATTTTACAAATATCTTAAAAGTAAAAATCAAGCACAAGTGTGAATCAAATGTTTTAAAAGTTTGATTCATTTATTGGTGGTTAGTGTATGCGATTTAATTCCCATTTATAAACCACTTTGTTATTCCCAACAATTGATTTATCGATTTCGATTCTGCTATCTTCTTTGTAATTCATCACTCTAAGACGATGTGTTTCCATTTTTGAGCTTTAATATCCTTTGTTGAAAATAACTAAAACCAAAGTGCAGATAAAAAGGGGGCACACCCTTCTATTCATTATTGTGCTTCGTCATTTTAGGACGATTTGCCGCTCATTTTGAGCGTTGGTATCCAACATTGGAAAAACTAAAACCAAAGCGCGAGTGGGAGCCAAGCCATGTAGGTCGCACCCGTTAGGGTATATTCACATTCATTTAAAGAAATCGATATCATGCATGCATTGATGTGAGTATATTCGTAAGCATGTGGATTTGACCGGATCCGGCTTTGAAGTTCCCAAGAGTGACCTGTGTGATCTCAAGTATATTTTATCTAGAGGTACACTTTTCTTGAAGAGGGAGCACCCTCCTAGTTATGTTGGATATCATTTCCCCTGTTCTATTCGAACCTTGGAATTAATCTTTTCACCTTTTGTGTTTCGTCAATCCAAGACGATTTGTTGCTCATTTGAGCATTGTTACCTTTTGATGGAAATGGCTAAAACCAAAAATCGAGTAAGGACCAAGTTATGTGGGTTATTCCCATTAGGGTATCTTCACATCTACTCTAGATTGTATTCGGTCGTATGCTTTCGGAGATGTGAAATACTCAAATACTCGGTAAGGTTGGCGGGGTCCGACTTGGAGTTCCCAAGAGGAGTCATAGGAGAGAATGACACCTTCAAGTATATTTCTAGAGGTATAGTTTCGAAAAGTGGGGGTGCACCCTCCTAGTCATTTGTTGAAAAAAAATTCCTTTCCTTATTTGATTCAAATCTTTGAATCATGTTCTCTTAATTTGCATCAAAGGGTGTATGAAGCTCTTCTCAATGTCTAATTATATTTGTGCATTCTTTAAGTTAAGATTATATGCTTACCTATGTACATCCTTTTTGGTTGAATTGTTGTTATGATTTTTTCCCATTTCTTTATATATGGACGTTGTTCTTGTGAGGGAAAAACCCGTTTTGCATTTAGTAATGTGGTCTCATAGAATTATTAAATGTTATCCAGGTGTTATTTTATTATAATGCTCAGGTCAGACCGAGTATTTTTCCAGGTTGCCATTGGTGCGACATGGAGCTCATGGAATAGAGCTGGATGTTTACATGTCGTAGTATTTTATTTTCCGCTGTATTATATATATTGTTTGCGCCAAAAATGGTCACAAACCCCAAATGTCATGAAAGCACCAATGTATGAACATAGATCAACAATAAATGATCACCGATCACAGATCTAAGTAATGTAGAGGATAAAAAATTAAGAATAATCAACTTAAAACGGAAAGAAATAGACAGAGACACAAGAATTATAGTGGTTCGGCTATCTCCGACCTACGTCCACTCCAAAAGTTAATCTTTTATTGACTTTCCTTGTTGGTTACCGCTGATTACAGCGGATTACAATGAAGAAAATCGAGTATAACAGTAGCTTAGTAATGCAAAAGTGTTTTCGGTAGAGTCTGGACGTTAGATAGCCCCAAAGATCCCTTTTTCTGTAGGCTCTGACGTGCTATTTATAGGAGCTCTATGCAAATATCTCGCTTAAACTTTGGGAGACTTCTTCTGGCACGTGAGTGGGCCCACGCGAGCGATCCCAGGTGATTTCGACTCGATCCGAGATTGATACGAACGTAATTCGTATCGATCAATATTTTCTCCAATGGAGTCGAAATTTGGCATGAACCTTCTTCAGCTTGTACGTAAGCTCCTGTCAAAATTTCATAGCATTTGGACTTGTGGATTGTGAGTTATGATCGATGCAAATTCAGGTTTTCGATTGGCTGTTTGGTTCGAATCGATACATTCGTATTGATCTCTTCGAATCGATACGTTCGTATCGATCTCATCGAATCGATACGTTCGTATCGATCTCATCGAATCGATACGTTCGTATCGATCTCATCGAATCGATACGTTCATATCGATCTCTTCGAATCGATCCAGGCACGTGCTAGTGGGTTGACGTGGCACGCACTCTTCGGATCGATCCACTTTTTATGCCGAGTTGATCGAGTCGTTCCAAAGCATTTGCCTCGTTCGTATCGAAGACCGTTGCATAGTTCGAATCGATGGAGATGGTTTAGTTCGTATCGATTGAAATGATTCTGTTCGTATTGAAGGAAATGACTTCGTTCGCATCGATTGCTATGGCGTTGTTCGCATCGGTTATTGTAAAGGCGGGGTGTACTGTTCGTAATGTTCAATTGTGACTCTGTTCGTATCGATCGATTGTATGATCAATACGAGTTAGTGGTTTGATATGGATGCGAATAAAGCCCTCACTTAATCGATACGAATAGTGCAATTCTGGAGGAGTTCGAACAGAACAGTTGCGAACAGGACAATTGCGATCTGTATGGATTCGAATGAATCGATACGAACAAGACTTCACGATTGATACGAACGGCGTGCCTTTCTCAACTTGTATCGATCATATCTCGAACTTACGAACTCCGATCGACTTGAAATTTGAAACGTTGGCTTTCACAACTTTGCCTGTCTTATCTTGTTAATTGTAGCTCGATCCGGACTCGGAAAAACTTCATTGATGTCCATAGTAAACGTGCGATGTATTATCGATATTTAGGATGAACAATCATTGATTTTCAGTTAATTTCTTGATATCTCGGCTTTGCCAAAAAGTGGGATAACATTCTACCCCCCAAAACATGCCTTTTGGTAAAAGGCGTGTTTTGCATAGCTTCAAATCAAATGCCGTGAGTTCATGTTTTATCTATAGCTATAGTACCGTCAATCAAGTTTATGGCTGTTCGAAGCCGAATCAGTGTCCATTTCCACCTGTGGAAGTCAGGAATTAAATTCTACAGCCTTTCCGGACTATCGACGGTCACTTCGGACCCTTTCCAAGTCCATTCCAGACTTAACAATCGAATAGGAAGATCCTGTTGTGCTTCGGCGTTGCTTTCTATCCCTTGCACTCTGGCCCCAGCGAGGGCATATAGCAATGTCTTGGTCCTTCTGGATCGATCATAGCCTCTCCGGGCTCTTGCCGGATCCCATCCTGTCACTCTCCGGTGAAGGGGAAACAACGTCGAGTGAGCCAATCCCGTCGCTCTCTGGTGAAGCAGTAGCACCCCATGCACTCCGGTTCAGTGTCCCTGAACATTAAGCGATGTCATGGCCTAAATCCTAGGCCGATCATAGCCACTCCGGGCTCTTATCGGACCCTGATCCAATCACTCTCCGGTGAATGGGGAACGACGTTAAGTGAGTTGATCCTATCGCTCTCCGGCGAAGCAACTCACTTCTTGCACTCCAGACCCTATCTCTCTGGGTAGGGTCATAAAGCGATTAGTTTCAAGTTGACTTTCAATATTCATCCTTTATCTCTCCGGTCAAAGGTTTGTCTTATAAAATTCAAGTTCATTTATTAAATTTAAATTCCAAATGTTCAATCTCAAACAACAGGAAAAACTAGATATTTCCTCTTCAAACAGAGCGGTCTACTACCATCTCAGAGCATGCCTGGGGATATCTTCGGTTCCCGTACATGTGTAAGTGGAATAGCCGTTTTATTTTGAAATCAAATCTAAGGAGTTTAATCGACCAAAGTTTGAATCCTGAACTTGACCCTTGCCATCATGATCAATTGATGATGATCCGTGATCCCGATCCAGGATTAGTCCTGCTAGGTGGAAGCGGTAGTTGCTCAGGTCCTACGGCCACTGTCCGATCTCTGGTATACCGTGGCAATTTACCATTTCTGACATGCTCATCCACCTCATCCTTCAGATGGCGACATTCATCGGTAGTATGCCCTTCCAGCTCATGGAATAGGCAGTACTTTCCACTTCTACGCTCCCATTCTATGGGATCTCTCCTGGGTGGTTTTCGATAGGGGAGCTGCCCTCGAGTCTCCGTGTAAATCCGTTCCAGGTTTGTTGTCAAGTCCGTGAATTGTCTGAACCTGGGTTCTCGAAACTTCTTTCGTTTGTTGGGACCGTCGTATATGTCTTCCTGCTTTCGCTTTCCCTTGTCTGCTTTGGACTGTTCTTTGGAGGTTCCTTCGCCTTGCACAGCGTTTGTTTCTCGCCTTTCGACGCGTGAATCTTCTAGCCGAATGAATCTTTCAGCTTCATGATAAAATTCTCCAAGGTCTTGTGGGGGATCTCTTGTGAAAGAATCCTTGAACTTTGTGCCTTCCGCAACTCCTGCTACCGCCGCCATCAAAATCATAGATGGATCCGGACGATCTACTGAAGCCACCGTTGCATTGAATCGCAATAGAAAATCTTTTATGGACTCTCTGGTCCTCTGCTTTATCGATGCTAAGGTCATCACACTCTTGGGTCGTGTCACGTGGACCCTAAACTGCCTCATGAAGCATTCCACTAGCTCGCCCCATGTTCTGATTGATCCATTCCCAGCTGCCTAAACCAAAGAGCAGCCAAATTTGATAAATATAGAGGGAAACATCATGCCATCACTTCCTCGGGTGCCCCCAGCACTTCCATATGCCTGATATATCTGGTAATATGCATGGTTGGGTCTGATTTCCCATCATAAGCGTCCAGCGCAGGTAATTGGAACTTTGGAGGATTCCTTGCATTTATGATATTCGGAGTGAACGGACTCCGACTAACTTCCTCTAAGCCTCCGCTTAGTAATCCTCCACTCATAATCCGCTGCACTAGTCCAGCCATTCTTTCGTCTCCATCTAGGGGTTGTCTCCTTAGCATGTTTCCATCCTTCCCCCAGGTCTTGAAGGGTACTCTGGGTAATATTCTTCGTGTGGCTCATTCATGTTGGCGTTGGCTCTTGCCTGTTGAGCTCCATCTATGGGTCTTCCAGCGTCAAATCCCGAGGGTCTGCCCCTAAGTCCTTGTTGATTGCCTTCAGGTTCTTCGTTCCGACCTTCGATCTGACCTCCATTGGCCTCTATGACTCTAACTCCTTGTCCTGTGTTAGCATCCACTACAATCGGTCCAAGGTTCTATGCTCCGGCTGCTCTCATCTGCTCAAAGAAGTTTTGCATCGTTTCCTGTTGGCTTTTCAGCAATCTTTCATGTATTGAATCCATCATAGCCTCCATCTCGTTCCTGGTGATGTAGATCGAAGCTTGTCCGACTTCAGCTCCAGAAGAGGCCTCTTGTCTTCCCTCTTGTTGGCTCCTTTCTCCACTCTGCCTTCTCGTTGATTGTTGTGTCATTGCTTCTCAAATCTGAATCCTTTAATCTTTCAAATCCAATATCTAAGCGGTAGAATTCCTGATTTTGGCCTTCTCAGTGAAAGCACCAAAGTGTTTGCGCCAAAAATGGTCACAAACCCCAAATGTTGTCAAAGCACCAGTGTATGAACATAGATCAATAATAAATGATCACCGATCACAGATCTAAGTAATGTAGAGGATAAAAAATGAAGAATAATCAACTTAAAATAGAAAGAAATAGAAAGAGACACGATTTATAGTGGTTCGGCTATCTCCGGCCTACGTCCACTCCAAAAGTTAATCTTTTATTGACTTTACTTGCTGGTTATCGCTGATTATAGCGGATTACAATGAAGAAATTTGAGTACAACAGTAGCTTAGTAATGCAAAAGTGTTATCGGCAGAGTCTGGACATTAGATAGCCCCAAAGATCCCTTTTTATATAGGCTTTGACGTGCTATTTATAGGCGCTCTATCCAAATATCTTAGTTAAAGTTTGGGAGACTTCTTCTGGCATGTAAGTGGGTCTATGCGAGCGATCCCAGGCGATTTCGATTCGATCCGTGATCGATACGAACGTAATTCGTATCGATCAAGATTTTCTCCAATGGAGTCGAAATTTGGCATGAACCTTCTTCAGCTTGTACGTAAGCTCCTGTCAAAATTTCATAGCATTTGGGCTTGTGGATTGTGAGTTATGATCGATGCAAATTCAGGTTTTCGATTGGCTGTTTGGTTCGAATCGATACATTCTTATCGATCTTTTCGAATTGATCCAGGCACGTGCTAGTGGGTTGATGTGGCACGCACTCTTCGGATCGATCCACTTTTTATGCCGAGTTGATCGAGTCATTCCAAGGCATTTGCCTCGTTCGTATCGAAGACCGTTGCATAGTTCGAATCGATGGAGATGGTTTAGATCGTATCGATTAAAATGATTCTGTTCGTATTGAAGGAAATGACTTCGTTCGCATCGATTGCTACGGTGTTGTTCGCATCAGTTATTGTAAAGGCGGGGTGTACTGTTCGTAACAATCAATCGTGACTCTGTTCGTATCGATCGATTGTATGATCGATATGAATTAGTGGTTTGATATGGATGCGAATTGTTTCCTGGAGATTTGACCAGGCAACTAGTACTCGGCATCAGATAGTACTCGGCATCAACTAGTACTCGGCATCAACTAGTACTCGGCATCCAGTGGAACTCGGCATCTGGAAGTACTCGGCATCCAGTGGAACTCTGCATCTGGAAGTACTCGGCATCCAGTGGAACTCGGCATCTGGAAGTACTCGGCGTAGTACTCGGCATCTAGTGGAACTTGGCATCTGGAAGTACTCAGTGTAGTACTCGGCATCCAGTGGAACTCAGCATCTAGAAGTACTCGACGTCAAGGAGTACTCGGCGTAGTACTCGGCATCCAGGAGTACTCGGCATTAGAAGGCGTTCGGCGCATATGACTACTCGACATGACAGTATCGTTCGGCCAGAATGCATCGTTTGGCCAAAGAGCATTGTTCGGTCAAGCGCTTCGGACAGAGGCACGTTCGGCTTCGACTGGCAACCATTCTGCACTTCCCACACATCAAACATACCGTTCGGCATAGAAAGGGTGGTTTGGCGTCATTGTGTTCGGCCTACCTGGTTCGACATGCAGCGACCACTATACTTGGGCTAGAGTGTTCGGCTACCGAGCCCACCTGGGAAGTCCAGCCCATCTTTGTCTATAAATAGAGGGGCAGGGTCATAGTGAAAAGGGATCTTTTTGGAGAACACTGGGGAGACTCTGCCATTTTTCAGACTCATCTTCTCTACTTAGCAATTGCATTCAAGTATTCAATCTACGAATTGTATTTGTAATCAACCATAAAAGAAGATCAATAAAGTTTAACCTCAAAGTGGACGTAGGCAATTACGCCGAACCACTATAAATTTGGTGTTCTTACTTTCTGCATTTAAATTAGCATTCTCTTCCTTGTTTAATTTATCTTCATCACTTATATCTCTACACAATCTTTCTCTACGAGGTTAGTGACCAATTTTGGTGCTAACATTTTGGTGCTTTCACTGTGAGTTGAATTCTCAGACCTCAAGGATCTGCTTTGAAGCTACTGGATTGAACAAATCCCCCAAAGAAGATCCGACTCATTGATAGGACATCCGTTGATTCTACTCAGAGTTCCAACCAATAACTCTACAATGGCGAGACCACGTACCAGGTCAGCTTCTCATAATGCGGATGTCCATGAAACTGCTAGCGTACAACAAGCAGGACCTAGCAATCAACCAGCTATTCTAGGTGTAGGAATTGCCACCCATGACCAAACTCCAGTTGTCACCAGAATAGAGTTCAACGACTTGATGAGAGAACTCAGGGAAAGCAGGAGACAACTAGGAGAGCAGATGCAAGCTAACGCCGACCTGATGGCACAACTCACTCAACAGCAGCAACAGAATGCTGGGGGCAATCCCTCTCCCTATTCCTCATCCAACAGCTCAACTTCTTTTGATGAACCTCCCAGGCGCAGACGCCGTAAGACTGAAGCTGCGCGGACGGGTGCTGCTGTTCAAACAGCTGGAAACCGTGACCAAGTCGGAGCTGGAAACTTAGGAACTGGAGTACAGATGGAGGCTGGAGGCCCTGACCATCAAAACGCTAATGATGTCGAACCTCAAGACGCACGATTGGCAGATCGCCAGGAGAGGAGGCATCAACATGGACAGTCACGTAGAACGGACTCTAACCTTCCACCTTCCATATAGACACCAGACCTG
The DNA here is from genome assembly GCA_030737815.1 of Allium fistulosum. Lineage (NCBI taxonomy): Eukaryota > Viridiplantae > Streptophyta > Magnoliopsida > Asparagales > Amaryllidaceae > Allium > Allium fistulosum. Next base: position 408,829,833 of record CM060904.1, on the reverse strand, counting down.
ACAGCCATGGTCAGGCAATTGATGAAAGAAAATCAGGGCTTGTCGAATGACGATTGGGGAGTATCAAGGAGTCACACTCCGTTCACAGATGTTGTGTTACAGGTGGCGTACCCCAGAAAGTTTAGTATGCCAACTATCCCTGCGTACGAGGGAAAGACTGACCCCAGACAGCATGTCATGAGGTACGAATGGATGATGGATTCAGCTAGGTCAGGCAATTGATGAAAGAAAATCAGGGCTTGTTGAATTACGATTGGGGAGTATCAAGGAGACACACTCCGTTCACAGATGTTGTGTTACAGGTGGCGTACCCCAGAAAGTTTAGTATGCCAACTATCCCTGCGTACGAGGGAAAGACTGACCCCAGACAGCATGTCATGAGGTACGAATGAATGATGGATTCAGCTAGGGCAAATGATGCCACCAAGTGTAGATGCTTTCCAATTACTCTATCTGGGATTGCTACTATGTGGTTTACCCGACTTCCTCCGCGGTCTGTATCCAATTTCGAGGAGTTGGCAAAGAAGTTTATTGAGAAGTTCAGGATACACACTACTCGTCCAAAGGACGTAATGTCTCTGTCAAGTGTAATCCAAAATCCTGGGGAGTCATTGAAGGAATATTTACAAAGATTCCATGTTGCGGCAACTGAAGTCAGTAACCCCAATGATCATGCAATTCTAATGGCTGTAATGAGAGGTGTGGACCCAGATTCTTAGTTTGGAGACTAGTTGGCAGGAAAACCTCTGACTATGCTAGAGCGTTTCTACTTAAAGGCACACTAGTTCATAAGGAGAGAGGAAGCTAGGTGGGTAAGACGAGATAAGGCACCAGGACCTGTCCAAGAGTCTATGAAAAGCAACTTTGCTGTGAAGCAGTCTGGAGACAACTCGGGAAAGGTCCAAGTCAATGTCCATAACAAGCCTGGGCAGCCTAAGGAGTCCGGAGGAAGAAATCAAGGGAAGAAGAGAGAAGCGGGGAAGTGGAAATCGAGAATTCCAAGCTACAACGAGTACACCCCGCTGAATGCGCCTCTGGAGAACATTTACCTATCTACCTGCAATACTTTTCAGTACAGAAAGCCACGTCCAAAAGAATCAACCAAGGAGCAGAAGCGAACCGGGAAATATTGTCGCTTCCATGAGACTTATGGGCACAATACGGAAGAGTGCAGACATCTGCACGACGCTATCGAGAAGTTGATCAGGCAAAAGAAGTTGCAAGAATTTGTGAATGATCCACAGGAAGGAGGACAGGGAACGTCCAACCCAGGTCGCGCACCAGCTCTGCGTCATCCCGAGGAGCCTGCCCGAACCGTCGGTAGACTAGTCATAAATACTATTATCGGCGGACCTCACCCCGCGAATAAGAATTGGCAAGAGATGGAGCGGTATGCAAGTTCCCCGAAGCATGCAGATTTTGAGTGCTATTCGAACGTGGAGGATGGGACCCCTGCTAAGCAGCAGCGCGTAATGACAGACGATATAGTGTTCAGAAACAGAGATGCTGATCAAGTAGAGGCTCCAACCATCGACCTGATGGTCATATCTGCGACGATCGGGTCGGCATATGTGAAAAGAATTCTGATTGATTGCGGAAGTTCTGTCAACATCATCTTCAAGAAGGCTTATGACCAAATGAAAATGGAAACAAAGGACTTGAAACCGTACAAGGCTCGTATACACGGCTTTAACGGCCCAGCGACCGATGTAGTGGGGTATGTTGAGTTACCAGTTGAACTGGGACAAGGCGAGCGTCAGAGGGTGCGAATCCTACCCTTCGTAGTTTTGGATGTGGATTCTCCGTATAATGTTTTCTTGGGCCGGCCGGCCCTGGCTGAGTTTAGGGCAGCATTAGCCCCATGGTGCTTAACTTTGAAGTTCCCAACTGACAAAGGAGTAGGTATTGTTCATGGCGACCAAGCAGCTGGTCGTTCCTGTTATGTGGCTGAGCTTCGAGAGGCCCATCGGAGGGAGAAAGGAAAGGTTGCGGACAATCCCGTCCGCATCCTTAATACGGATAATTGACAAGTAGTGCCCGAGCCCTGGCTCGGGCATAATTCTCGGATCTTCAGAGGCATATATCCGAGAGACGACGATGAGAAACCCAGGGAAGAAAAGGCAGCGCCGGCTGAATTAACGGTTGACATTTCAGTCAGCCGAGACGACCCTTCGCGGATACTGAAGATCGGATCACAGCTTGGCCCCGCGATGACTGAAGACCTTAGTGACTTCCTCCGGGCGAATCTTGATGTTTTCGCCTGGACGCATTCTGATATGTGTGGGATTTCCCCCGCCATCACGAGTCATATGTTGAACATAGACCCGAAATACGTTCCGGTTAAACAAAAGAGGAGAGGAATGGACCCGGAGAGGTCCGCTTCTCTCAGAGAGGAGGTGGACAAACTCAAAGCCAATGGGTTCGTCCGCGACGCCCTCTATCCTGAGTGGGTATCGAACCCCATACTGGTGAAAAAGGCAAATGGGAAATGGAGAACTTGCGTAGACTATTCCGATTTGAACAAAGCGTGCCCCAAGGACAGTTTCCCGTTACCAAGGATCGATCAGTTGGTCGACTCCACCACAGGACATGAGCTGTTATCATTCATGGATGCATACTTGGGATACAACCAAATCCCGATGCATATTCCGGACCAAGAACACACCAGCTTCGTTACAGATGTCGGGCTATATTGCTATGTAGTAATGCCCTTCGGGCTGAAGAACGCAGGAGCGACTTATCAGCGTTTGGTGAATCGAATGTTCAAGGACTAGCTTGGTAGGACGATGGAAGTCTATGTGGATGACATGCTCGTGAAGTCACGACAGTCAAACGACCACATTCGAGACTTGGCTGAAATGTTCGACATACTCAGGTTTTACGGGATGAAGATCATCCCTCTGAAGTGTTCCTTCGGCGTTGCGTTGGGGAAGTTTTTAGGATTCATCGTCAACGCTAGGGGAATTGAAGCTAACCCAGAAAAGATCCAAGCTATTCGAGATGTGCAAGTGCCCAGGACTATAAAGCAGGTACAGAGCTTGAATGGGAAAGTAGCTGCGCTAAGTCGATTCATATCCAGGGCAACTGACAAGTCATCCCTTTCTTTGAGATAATAAAGAAGGGGAATAGGAACTTCGAATGGACGTCTAGTTGTGAGGAAGCATTCCGAGATCTGGTGAGGCATCTGGAGAGTCCACCAGTGCTGTCAAAACCAGTAGACCACGAGATACTGTACGTATACTTGGCTGTATCCCCACATGCGATAAGTGCGGCTTTAGTTCGCGAGGAGGACCGAATCCAGAAGCCGGTGTATTATGTTAGCAAGCGTTTAACGGGGGCAGAAAGAAATTACCCTAAAATCGAGAAATTGGTCTATTGCTTGGTAATTGCATCACATAAGCTGCGCCCGTACTTTCAAGCACACTCAATCAGTGTTTATACCGATCAACCCCTGCGGCAGGTACTCCAACGACTAGAAACTTCTGGAAGATTGCTAAAACGGAACATCGAGTTGAGCCAGTTCGATATCGCCTACTTACCACGAAGAGCCATACAAGGGCAAGCATTAGCAGATTTCATTGCTGAGTTTACCATACCCGTCGAACCAGATAATCACGACATCATTCCCCCCGTTCGATGGAAATTATACACTGATGGGGAATCAAACGACCGTTGCTCCGACGCGGGTGTAGTTCTTATAACTCCGGAAAACCGATCAATCTGTTATGCCTTGAAGCTCGATTTCCCGGCTATAAATAACGAAGCAGAATATGAAGCACTGATTGCTGGCTTGAAGCTCATCGGAGAACTCGGGATCAAATCAGTTGAAATCTTTTGTGACTCATAGTTGGTGGTTTACCAAGTGCAGGGAGATTACCAAGCAAAGGGACAGAAGCTTGCTCCGTACCTTGTTTAGGTCCAAGAACTACTCTCGCATCTTGAGCGTTATGACATTTCGCATGTCCCGCGCGAACAGAATAAAGAAGCCGACTTGTTGGCTAAGTTTGCGAGTACAGGCGATGCGCAGCAAATAGGATTGTATCCCGTTGAAGCCTTGCATGCCCCGAGCATTGACGAGATGAAAGTCGATCGTGTGTTGGAAACGGAAATCGAGAAGGAATCGTGGATAACCCCACTCAAACTGTACCTGACGACCGGGACTTTACCAGAAAAAAGAGCGAAAGACGGCAGGTCCTTCGAAAGGCCGCGCGATACGTGACGCAGGATGGACTAAGGTATCGAAAAGGGTTCTCAGTCCCATTATTACGGTGCATCGCTCATGATGAGACAAAGCGGGTCTTAAGAGAGGTTCACGAAGGGGAATGTGGTGACCATACTGGGGGAAAATGCTAGCAAAGAAGATCCTCCGCTATGGATATTACTAGCCGACCGTAAATCAGGACGCTGTAGACTACGCAAGAAAATGTGATAAGTGTCAAAGATATGCGAAAATCCCGAGGACTCCATCAACGGAACTCACACAAATGGTTAGTCCATGGCCATTTGCAATCTGGGGAATCGACATAATCGGCTCTTTGCTTATATCCAAAGGTGGCGCGAAATACGCGATAGTTGCAGTCGAGTATTTCACAAAATGGGCTGAGGCAGAACCTTTGGCCACAATCACCTCTAAGAAGGTCATTAACTTCGTTGTACGAAGCATTATATGCCGCTTTGGCCTTCCTCGCACCATCATTACGGACAACGGGACGCAATTTGAAAGCAGAGAGTTCAAAGAGTTCTGTTTAAAGTATGGAATCGAGAAGAAGTTCGCCGCCGTTGAACACCCAAAAGCTAACGGACAAGTCGAGGCCGTTAACAAAATAATCAAGTCCATACTGAAGAAGCGTCTGGAGAAGGTCGGAGGCAAGTGGGTAGATGAACTCCCGACAGCACTATGGGCTTATAGAACTACCCACAAGTCCGCGACCGGCCACACTCCATTCACCTTAGCATACGGCTCGGAAGCCGTTATACCCGTGGAACTTGAAGTTCCATCACACCGAGTGACATACTATGATCCCAAGACGAACCAGGACCTCCTGTTGGAATCGCTGGACTGCATTGATGAAAAGCGTGAAGAGGCCGAATTAAGGGCGGCAGCGCATAGACACCGAGTCAAGCGTTACTACGATGGCAGAGTCCGCCCAAGGACTTTTGATGTGGGTGATCTCATTCTAAAACGAGTTTTCCCGGTACCATCACGTATGAATCCCAGCTGGGAAGGTCCGTACGTCATTGAACGGAAGCTTGGAGAGGGAACATTCAAGCTAGCGACCGTTGTTGGCACGACACTCCCCCGAGCATGGAACAATGAACATCTGCGGCACTATTACATTTAACATGTTTTCTTTCTTGTTTTAGGCACTGTTATTTCCTGTATGTTTTCGTTCAGTCGTAACTTAGTTTCTTTTTAACTATGTCATCAAGTAGTTTAGTTGTTTTTCATTAATAAAGGCTTGAAGCCGTATTTTCCACGAATCACTAATGTTTCTATATCTCATAATCGGATGACGAACTACATTATCCTGTACGACGTACGGACTCGTATAAACAATTTCAAATCTCCGAATCCCCAGAGCGCGGACCGGAATACTCTAAGTCCCCAGAGTGCGGACCAGAGTATAAACGATTTCAAATCTCCGAATCCCCAAAGCGCGGATCGGAGTACTCTAAGTCCCCAGAGTGTGGATTAGAGTATAAACGATTTCAAATCTCCGAATCCCCAAAGCGCGGATCGGAGTACTCTAAGTCCCCAGAGTGCAGACTAGAGTATAAACGATTTCAAATCTCCGAATCCCCAGAGCGCGGATCGAAGTACTCTAAGTCCCCAGAGTGCGGACCAGAGTATTAACGATTTCAAATCTCCGAATCCCCAGAGCGCGGATCGGAGTACTCTAAGTCCCCAGAGTGCGGACCAGAGTATAAACGATTTCAAATCTCCGAATCCCCAGAGCACGGATCGGAGTACTCTAAGTCCCCAGAGTGCGGACCAGAGTATAAACGATTTCAAATCTCCGAATCCCCAGAGCGCGGATCGGAGTACTCTAAGTCCCCAGAGTGCGGACTAGAGTATAAACGATTTCAAATCTCCGAATCCCCAGAGCGCGGATCGGAGTACTCTAAGTCCTCAGAGTGCAAACTAGAGTATAAACGATTTCAAATCTCCAAATCCCCAGAGCACGGATCAGAGTACTCTAAGTCCCCAGAGTGCGGACTAGAGTATAAACGATGCGAACCTCCGAATCCCCTGAACGCGGATCAACTTACTCTAAATCCCCGGAGCGCAGATTTAGAAAAAAGTCCAAGTACTCGAGAAATGTGGAACAAGAAGTATGCCACGTCTGGAAATGTTTGAACAACACGAGAATGGACTGGGAGATAATGCAACTCATAAGAACTTGAGTTATGACTACAGTTAGTCAGCAACCAAAGAAAAGCAAGAGAATCATTCAAACAAAAAAGAAACTAAACTTCATTCAATAGTTCAAAATGGGGTTACACAGTTACTCCTACAAAACCCGGAGTTAAGAACCTATCTATACCTACAAGCTACAAAAGATAAAAGCAACTTCAAGACTTAAGCAAGAAGCTCGTTTAACGATTGTATCGATTATTTCTTCGGTTTCTTCTTCTTGTCTTCCTTTGTTTTTTCCGACGACTCCTCTCCCTCACGCTTTTTCTTGGATTTCTTGCTTGCTAAAGAAGCGGAGTCAGGAGTAGGAGACGGAACATCCAGTGGTTTGGACCTGCCCGGGAGAATGATTTTCAAAGGTCTGTTCCGCGGGTCGGTAAGTTCCAGTATTTCAGGTTCAACTTTGACCTCGACCTTTTTCTTCTCCTCTTCGGCGAGGAGGTTCTTCATGCTCATCTTTGAAGTATGCTCAGAGGCGCCAGTGATTTCGATTTATCACTCCCTTCGGCAGGAGATGAAGTGTCAAGCTTGTCATCATCTAGCGCCCCGATCACTTGAGCATCAGGACCAGGAATTACTCCCGCGTGAACAACGTCGCTTGTTTTCTCTGCCTCCTCCTTGGCATCATCGCTCCTCAGAGTTGGCTCGGGGTCAGAGCAGCCTGCATGAAAACATAAAGAATGAACATTAAAACGAATAACCACTGCTGGAAAATGATAGCTCTTTCAACTTCTAGAGAAGAAGAGTTTCCTACTAGGTTCCGGTTGGCTATCGGTTGCTCGAGGGGTTTCACCCTCCAAGATAGGGGATAACACATGAGCGCCGAGCCCGGGATCTTCAGGATCATAACCGGCATGCTGCTCAAATGGATCAAGTGTCGACCGACCGGCCGGTTGAGCAGCGGGAGGAGCAGCAATATGAGGAGTCGTAGTCTCGGCGCCAGATGGGCCAGCTTCATCACTTTTCTCTTTTGGAAGGGGAGAGCCTTTGCTATAAAGCGCCAAAGCTGCGGATAGATCCGATGGCTCATTCCCCCTAAGAAACTCCTTCACCAAGGCATCCTCATCGACCTCTTCAGAGCCCGACTCGATTTTCCTGATCTTTACTAAGGTTTCCCAGGCCTTAGCTAGGGATTCGAGGTAGCCATCGCCCAAGAATGTTAAGTCACGATGCATAAGGACGCGGGCTCCGTACTCAGCAATCAACGGGTCAAACATGCATTTGACCTCTTCCCTGCCGGCTTCTGCGGCCGCCTCGAGGCGAGAGTCAATCTCCTCCGCAGCTTTTCTTTTGCCCTCCTCACGGGCTTTGTCCTTCATTTTATCAACCCCAGCAAGTTCGTCATCGAGCTTCGTTTTCAGGAGCCGAGTAGCAACGATTTCATCGCAGTATCGTTGTGATTCTTCTTGAGCGACTACCTTGTCCTCTTTCTCCTTGGAGAGTAATTCTTTCAGCTCTCTGACCTGAATGACGAGCGCGTCCCTTTCTTTTTGGACAGAATCTTTTTCTAGGGCAAGGGCACCGCTATGCTGGACTTCTTCATCAAGTTCCTTCTTGTGAGCCATCTCTAAATGAGTAACTGCCTCAACAGTATCTTTTGCGCTTTGTTCAGCGGCTTCCAGCTTCGACTTATACGAAGCAAGCTCTTCGTCTTGATGCTTGATGATGTTCTTGTCACAACCGGCCTCCAATTTCAGACGATCAATCTCATATTGTTGTTCAACGGACACCTCCGAGATTTTTTCAACCAAGTGTACAAACGCATCATGTTGAACATAGACGTCGTTATTACAGGCAATGGCACTCTGCTTCACCTGCCCGGGGATATGATGAATAGACGGGAGGAATTTCAAACCATCGAAGCAAATTTTTGGAAACTTGGCCTTAAGATCGACCATCTTTTCCGCTATAGTTGGATCAACCGCGGGAGTAGGGGGAGGAGGCTTTGGAAGTTCTGCTCTTTTCGTTGCTCCCGAATTTGCCTTGTACTCGACGAACCGGAATGTTGTTCTCGAGGAGCATCAGGTTGGTACCCCTTCTGTGAAGACTTCTCTCTATCCGGCTCAGTTGGAGGAAGAGGATCACGGGACTGTGAAGATTGGGAATATGCCTTCTTACGATAAGACGAATCGCGGGGACGGTTGTCTCTATCTTCATAATCATCTCTGCCCCTACGTCTGCCCGAACCTGAATCCCATCCGGAATGATGAAATATGGAAGAGCCGTGAAGGCGATCGAATCCGTGAGAGCGCCCCATGTCACCTACAAAGAATAGAGATAACAACGAGTTAAGAAAGATTTGGGAAACAAGAAAAAACTTGAAGTGTATGATGGAATGCGTATGTGCGTGTGTGTCCTAGTGTTCCCCCCGACGGACCAGTTCTTTTGTCTTTACTAATCGGAGTATTATCTCCCTGGACCGGGAGTTGAACTCCCGCATTGCCTCTAGCGGGCGAAGAAAACTTGAGGGCTTCAGGATCGTCAAACCTGTAATTAAGTATATTGTCGGGGATAGAGAGATTCAACAAACCCCTTAGAGAACTCTCCAGGTGCTGTGAGGAAGCCTCTTTCTCTGGCGGGATATGCATAACTTTTGAAGTGCCGCCAACTTTCTCCTTCCGAATCTTGTATTTTAACTTCTTCTTTCCCTTCGAAGGGGAGGATGACATCTCAATATCATGAACTTCGACCGCCGGATTCCAAGCGGGACCCGCATTCTCGCCTTGAGTCTCAGGAGCTTCATCCTCTTTGTGCTCACCTTCTTCGTGCATATCGGGAGTGCGGCGTGATGACGATCCGACCTGTTTTTTCCCTTTACCGGATGTTGGCTTGGGAATGGAGACGCCCTCCGGGAGGCTAATCCAACGACCTGGGACTAGCAAGCCGAACCTTGACAATGATTCATTTGAAATGATGGTTTAGATGTCTCGTTCCTCGACAGGAAGAGCTCTAATAGCCTCAATGGCCTCAGAGTATCCTCGTCCCTCCGGACGTGGGTTGATACCTGAAAAGATGAAACGAGGAGTTAGAAAAAGCATGACTCCAATTAAACGCGAATGATGACTCAACGAAGAGACTTACTGCCTTCAACCCATCTCCTCGCAAAACCAGGAGGGCAACGCACGTAGAACCATTCCTGTTTGTACAGGGCGAATTTACTGCATGCTCCTGTCAAGATTTGGCATTTGTGGTACGGCTCGAGGAACATAAAGGAAGGGCTGTCTTTCCGTTTCTTGATCATATAGATGTATTTGATGTCGCCAGAGGTTGGAGGTCTAGAGAAGACGGCCATGAAGAGTAGGTAGGTCCCATATAGAAACACGTGACCGTTCGGGTGCAGCTGCGACGGGGCAATGTCGATGTACTGCAACACGTCCCGAAGGAATAAGTTAAACGGAGGCACGCTGCCCATCCAACACATGAACTTGTTGAAAGTGGTATATCCGACTGGGGCAGGTGAGGACGATCGTGTCGCGAAGGGACTAACACATCGGCGAAAGGAATCCCGTGGATGGAACATATCCGTCGAAGTGCGGCTTCATTGATCTTCGAAGCTTGTGAATCGATCGGATTGTCTAAAAGAATTGTTGCCTCCAGGGCATCGGGTGCTAAGTTATGAGCAGAGGAAGTCGACGGATTTGAAGTCTCAGCGGCTTCTTGCCTTGATGACGGCCCAGGCCTATCAGATATAGTGGCGGAGCTAGACTTTTTAGACATCCCCGATAAATATTGAATCTGGCTAAGCGCCTGAGAAAACTATACTTAAAAAACGTTGAACGTTAGAATTAACAACATGAATATCCCCCCATGTGGTGTGTGAACTAGTGCAAGCAATCGTGTAAAAGCGTTGAAAATTTGAAAAGTCGCAAAGTTGTTGATATAAAACTGAACGTCAAGACATCGCCTTCGAAGACCGTCATCGCTGACCGTCCCCAAAAGCCTTCCTTTTAGTGATCCGGGTCGGCTTTGCATGTGCTAGAATGTTTGGGCCCTTTCCTTGTTTTGCTATGCGGGTAGATGTAGTTAATATGTGTTTATCATTTGTGATAGTTCGGCTAAAGTCAATATTCGGCTAAAGTAATTGTTCGGCTAAAAGCCACTGTTCGGCTAAAGTCATTGTTTCGGCTAAATCATTGTTCGGCTAAAAGTCATTGTTCGGCTAAAACATTGTTCGGCTAAGCCATTGTTCGGCTAAAGCATGGTTCGGCTAAGTCATTGTTCGGCTAAAGCATTGTTCGGTTAAGCCATTGTTCGGCTGAGTCTTTGTTTGGCTAAAGTCATTGTTCGGCATGTTAATCGTGTTCGGCCTTGTTTTGTTCGGCGTGTTTTAGCCTAAGTATGGAACGATGTTTGTGACTGTTCGGCTGAGATGAACATCGGCACGTTGTCCTCAACATTGGCCTCATCTCCTCCTCCATCCACATCGAACCATGAGGGCGCCTCATTCGGCAAGTTGTACCAGAACATACCGCACAATGCCCCCTGATCATCTCATATTCCCTCCATCTTTCTACTTCCACCAATCCGGTCCGGCATAAAATAACTATGCCGAACCACAGTGGGTCTATCATTGATTTCTAGAAAAAACTCATCTCTATTTACACTTCCTACCACCACTCATCGCGTGACTCGACATTTTGTCCAAGGCTCGATTTATCCCATCAATTAAGGGAGTTCGAGCATAAATTGAGATGAAAGGATCGGTACCTAGTTGGTAAGGAAGAAACTTGAGAAGAATCGGCGAGTTGTATGCTGATAGGTTCGGTAGAGGCAAGGCAGAGGTATTGGAAGTGTGAAAAGGGAAAGAAGGATAGAGGTGCTGGCTTTTATAGGGAAACAGAAGAAGTCGAAAAGGCTACATCCGGTGGAACCGGTTAAGGTCATGATGTTCGGCATCGGCGTATAAGAGTGTCCGGCACTGAAGGTTCGTTCGGACAGAGGCACGTGCGGTTACGAATGCCTCGTTCGGCATCTGGGAAACGTTCGGCACACACCTAAACCACTGGAATTTTCAAAAAGACATCTTCGTTCGAGGTTAGTCAAGAGTTTAAGACGAGACGAAAAGGTTACATGATTCAAAGCGTACCACGATTTGGCCACGCGATACACTTTGTGGGGCAAGTGTTTCCTGGAGATTTGACCAGGCAACTAGTAATCGGCATCAGATAGTACTCGGCATCAACTAGTACTCGGCATCAACTAGTACTCGGCATCCAGTGGAACTCGGCATCTGGAAGTACTCGGCGTAGTACTCGGCATCCAGTGGAACTCGGCATCTGGAAGTACTCGGCATCCAGTGGAACTCGGCATCTCGAAGTACTCGGCATCCAGTGGAACTCGGCATCTGGAAGTACTCGGCGTAGTACTCGGCATCCAGTGGAACTCAGCATCTAGAAGTACTCGGTGTCAAGGAGTACTCGGCGTAGTACTCGGCATCCAGGAGTACTCGGCATTAGAAGGCGTTCGGCGCATATGACTACTCGACATGACAGTATCGTTCGGCCAGAATGCATCGTTTGGCCAGAGAGCATTGTTCGGACAAGCGCTTCGGACAGATGCACGTTCGGCCTCGACTGGCAACCATTCTGCACTTCCCACACATCAAACATACCGTTTGGCATAGAAAGGGTGGTTCGGCGTCATTGTGTTCGGCCTACCTGGTTCGGCATGCAGCGACCACTATACTTGGGCTAGAGTGTTCGGCTACCGAGCCCACCTGGGAAGTCCAACCCATCTTTTTCTATAAATAGAGGGGCAGGGTCACAGTGAAAAGGGATCTTTTTGGAGAACACTGGGGAGACTCTGCCATTTTTCAGACTCATCTTCTCTACTTAGCAATTGCATTCAAGTATTCAATCTACGAATTGTATTTGTAATCAACCATAAAAGAAGATCAATAAAGTTTAACCTCAAAGTGGACGTAGGCAATTACGCTGAACCACTATAAATTTGGTGTTCTTACTTTCTGCATTTAAATTAGCATTCTCTTCCTTGTTTAATTTATCTTCATCACTTATATCTCTACACAATCTTTCTCTACGAGGTTAGTGACCAATTTTGGTGCTAACACGAATAAAGCCCCCACTTAATCGATACGAACAGTGCAATTCTGGAGGAGTTCGAACAGAACCATTGCAAACAGGACCAATGCGATCTGTATGGATTCGAACGAATCGATACGAACAAGACTTCACGATCGATACGAATGACATGCCTTTCTCAACTTGTATCGATCATATCTCAAACTTACGAACTCCGATCGACTTGAAATTTGAAACGTTGGCTTTCACGGCTTTGCTTGTCTTGTCTTGGTAATTGTAGCTCGATCCTGACTCGGACAAAATTCATTAATATCCATAGTAAACCTGCGATGTATTATCGATATTTAGGATGAACAATCATTGATTTTCTGTTAATTTCTTGATATCTCGGCTTTGCCAAAAGGTGGGATAACCTATATATATATACACACACTTATCAACATATTGTAAGGTCAGAATTTTTTAATTGTCCAGCTGATGGGACTTGTTTTTAACTCTGATGTATCTTATATGTTGGAGTGATATTTTATACTGCCTTTATTATATTATATGTTGTCGATTCCGCTGTGAGATTCTGTTTTCTCCTGTTCTTTCTGTGATGTTCTTTTATTTACCATAACAATCTGCCTTTTCGGCGATTGGATGTTCGGCATTTGAATACCATGGAGGTATTTACTATCGACTTTCGAAGGTCGAAAAGGTGGGTCGTTATAAGTGATATCAAAGCTGAAGGTTAAGCAAGAACCTTGGATTTGGTAGGGTATGGCTCATTAGAGATAGGGTAAGTTACACCTAGAATGAGTTTGAGAGTATTATATATATACACGAGAGCATATTTGTTAAAAGTTACAAAAACATATTTTGTTAATTGGTCTATTGAGTTGTTTATGAATTCTGGTCGAGATGTGGGATGCCATAGAATCGATAGGGATTTCTAAACACTTGAACAAGGCAAACATACACGATATTGATTTTTGAAAATTTTGTAAAATGAATTATTTTGCATAGGATTATATTATATATATAAAGGAATAATTTTCAAAATTTATATATTTATTATGGCGTGTTTGTTTGAATGTGATAATATTTATCTATTATTACTGTTGTTTGTTCAGTCATGTTCAGATAGTTTAAGAGCATTGACTATTGTTCGTTAATTTATACTCGTCTTGTTATAAGCATTTATTGATAATTATGAGTGTGTTAAAACAAACCCCTTTGTGAATTAAATTTCATAATTTTACTATAAGAAGTTCAGATAAATTGTTAAGTCAAAAGTCATCTTTTAATAATGTTAAGTTAAAAGTAAGCTTTTAATAAAGATTTTTTTGAAATAATCTAAATGGTAAGATAAAACATTTAGAAAATAAATATTTGATAAAAATTTTTATAATAAAGGAGAATTATTATAATATGAAATGATTTTATATTAAGGTAATTTTATATAAATTTGATTTATGAAAGGTGTTTAAAAAAGGATTTTCGAACTTAAATTCTGGAGTCATCTGAAAATAATTTCGAAAGGTTTTAAAAAAATAAATATATGGTAGTACTACTTGAAAGTTTCTAAATATAAATATTTTGGAAGAGAAATTTTAAGCGGAATGCGTTTCTTTAAGATAATTCATAGGAAATTATCTCGATTAGTTTTGTAGTAATCTGAATAATATTCTAAGTGACAATCAGATATTTGCTTAGGTAAACATTGTGGGGCACTTAGTAAATTATTCTCTTTAACATTGTGCGATCGAAATGAGTTCAAATCTGGACGAATCTAAACTGAGTTTTAAAAATAAATTATTGAAGTTATTTCATATAGAAATATTTGTGGAATGTTTTAAAAAATGAGATTTGAAATAAAAACCGAGTATTTAGTTATTAAATTCCCTTAAAGGGAATTGATTTCAAAACAAAAGGTATTTCTGATAAAAGAATGATTTGAAAATTAGTTTAAATTAAATAAGGAGGTTTTAAAAGACATTGTTTATTTAAAACAATAATTTCGTTAATCGTCTAAGTTGTGTAAACTAATTGGTGATATTTGGCTAACCAGTAAGTATTTTTCCTTAGCACCCTATGGTAAGAGGGTTCATGGGTTGACTCAGTTGTAAAAGACCCATATTTTGTTTGGGCCTCCGATTAAATTTTGAGTAAAACAAAAATAAAATAAATAACAAATAAATAAAATAAAATTGATGTTTGTATATACTCTTAGGAGGTAGAGGGGGATTATACTAGTAAATAAAAATGGAATAAGTTTTTGATTTAATATTTTATAAAGATGAGTCTTTATAAAATGATAATAAACTTAAGTGAAAAAATTATGAAATAATTCATAAATAATTTAGTATTGAATGAAATACTATAAATGAAAATAAAAAGGGATTCAAAAAGAGATTGGTGTAATTAAGAAACCAATTGAATTAAGTACATAAGTTTTACGTATATCATTTTATTCGCATGGTTCTGGATCTAGGATTTGGATACATAACTTCGGGTTATTCACACAAGTTCGAAAAGAATTCCTTACATGATTCTTGTTAGCAAACACTTGATTTGAATTCTCTATATGATACTTACGTTTTCTATTATAGTATATGGCTATGCAAGGAGAACAGAGGTTTCTAATTAAGGAACCTGATCAGAGTCCGCACCAGGGAAGTTGAGTGAGTAATACTAGTTTGGAACTAGAAGTCTACGTATCTGAGCAAGTGATTAGATCAAGTATAATATACCGATGATTTATGTATATCATACGGGCTTGAGTATAATTGTATACCTAGTATATGACTTAATTTTTTTTGTGAATTTAAGCAAAATCCTAAATCTTGTTTGAGAAGTCCCTTAACTTTTTAATGGTGTTAAGTGTTAGTTTATTTCTATGTGGAATTTGATTTAATTTGATTTGATTGGTTGTGTAATTTTATATACCATTAATTATAAAGTTTGAATATATAAATAAGGGTTTTGGATTGTTGTTTATTAGGACTTAAATCCCGGTGCTTTTGAAAAAGCGATTTCAAACAAATTTGTAGAAAGAAATAATAAATATGTTGTTTTGAAAAATATTGATGAGGTATTAATGTTTCAAATGTTTAAAAAGAATATTTATGAAATTGTTTTTCAAATATTTTTGGTTATGAAAAAGTTGGGCAAAAAGGGAGTTTTCGATTCGGAAGACTCGCCAAGTATATTTATTTTATTTAGTTGTTTATTATGAGGAACCAGAATACCACTGGATGCTCCATGTTGTTTGATTCTAGAGTTATACCATGCATCGGTAGGAGAAGCCCCTTCTTGTCATAATTGATTTTAATTTAAATTCTCTTCGAATAAAATTTGAAAATATATTTTGAATATAAAAACCGAGCATTAAGTTCTAAAATTTACCTCTAGAAAAGATTGGATGTTTAGTTTTGATTTCAGAGTATTCTCTGTGTTTTGTTGCATATGGTTGATATGTTGCTTTTGTTTGCATGTGGCTTTATTCATTAGAGTTGCACATAGATCTATTTCATACTAGTTTTTGCATGTAGGGTTGCCTCATTATTTTTAGTTGCATCATATTGCTCTTTTGTCAGTCTGACTCTCTTTTGGATTGTGTAAGTACAGGTAAGCAAGGGACTACTATTTGATTCTTGCGCATCTATATTTCCATCAAGAAAATATATTGCTTGCAAAATATTTAAAACTTTAATGCAGAAAGGTACATAATAAATTTAGAAATTGGAATTTGTTGATGATTTTATGCCTCAGATATGGGAGGCACTTGGATTTTGTTTTCTTTAGCTAGTTTGGGGCCCGTAGAGGCAATTTTTAGTTGTTCCGATCGAGCTGCGTAAAGGAGACGCTATCGAAATTTTTTGTAATGTTTAAGAATTAATTAAGTAATAAGTTTAGTAACTCATTTTAATTAATATTTTTTTTAAATAAAGGGTTTGGTGGCATTTTCTTTCTTGGGAATTTCGGGGACGAAATTCTTTTAAAGGGGAGAGTGTAACAACCCAAAATTTTGGTCGTTGAATTTTAAATATTTAACTAATTTTGAAATATTTAAATACTTGGATTTTGAAATTTAATAGTTCATATCCAATTAAAGTGATCATTTAAATATTTGAATTATGAATTAAATATTAATTAAATGTATTTAGTAATCTTATTTAACACCTTTTAATTAATAAATAATATTGGTAAATTCAATTTGTAAATTTATTTGCAATAATAAATAGATCGGGTAAATATCGAAAATTTGATCGAAAATATTAAACGACATTTAAAATTGGTGAAAGTAACATTCCACGGTATTGTTTCGGATTTTCACGAAACTAAAGCCATTGGATCAAGAATAATAAACTGTTTTATTCCAAAGAGTTTCGTGATGAGCAAACGTACTGTTTGATCATGCGAACTCAAAACGTGTAGCGATTAATTTTAGAAATTTAAAATATAATATAATTTGATTTTAAAAGTTATCTTCTGTATATGATGGAATTAGCTCTCGAAAATAGTTCATTAGAGTTTGAAAAAGGGGTATTTAGCTAGGAACGCTGGTGAGCATACCTCGATTGGAGTTTGTGTGTTCAGAGGCGTGAATATTGTTAGAGAGAACCCTATATATAGGACTCATACCATTTTTCTCAAACCCTAATTTGAAACCCTAGCCACTGATTAAAAAAACTCCATCTAACGGCCTACGTTCCTTGCGACCACCATAGGCCATACCGGCCTTAGACCTCAACTTGAGACTTGTTCGGCATGGTGAGGCAAGCAAGATGGTCGATTGGATCGAGCTAATTCGATGTGTGGCGGCAGCGATAGGGGTGCGATGGCAGTGTAGTTTTGGGGTGTTTTTTCTTGAAAGGCAGTGACTTAGGAGGCCGCAAAAGTGCCATTGGATGTGCGACGATGAGGACTACCTTCGGTAGCAGTGCGGCGGTGGCTAGGGCGACGAGGAAGCATCGCGGTAGGCTGGAACGTTATCGAGTTGGCTGGGTTCGTTCGTGTACGAGGTAGCGTTAAAAAGTGATTAGCGACTGAGATTATATAGGTTAATAAATGGTATAATTAATTATTTAATTACCTAATTAATTCTAGAATCTTATAAATGCTATAACTAATTCATACGTAATCGGAATCGAGTGCGGGGAGTTGCATTGCACTCGTAGGAATTCTTCACTATGGAATAGGATTAATTGAATTTTGAGCTAATGGAATTTTATGCTAAAATCGAATGCCCGTTCGATTTTAGTTCAAATTGGAATGCTTTGGCGATAACTGAAATTTCAATAAGTTAAACTCACATTTTTTGCTATCGGTATTATATACAGTAGATAAAATTGTTTATTGCCTGCTTGGATGTTAGTTTATATTGTTATTTGATTGATTGTTTGGATTGGATTCCCGTTTTAGAAATTCATATAACTATATATTATTGTTTGTTACCGCCTAGTAGAGGTTGGCGTAAATAACCATTTTGTTGCAGGGGACAAAAAGAAGAAGTCGAAGCGTTTTCGTAGCGAATAGGTCGTTGCGGAACATTCCAAAAAATACACCTACATATGTATGACTTATAGGGGACATTTGTAGAGAGACCCAAAGGAGTTTCTTGCCATTATTTATTTACTGTTGTCTACATTTTATTTATATTCTCTTATTGTTTGTATTAATTTTTGGTTAAAATAATTTTGACAGTCTATTTGAATTGTTTAAGTGTCGTTATAGCGATTTTTCGCTATATCACCACTTATTGAATATCATCTCCCTAAATTGTGTGTTGATCTTGAGCTTGTATTTTCACAAAATAGATATTTATAATTCATTTATCATTTTGATTAATGATATTTGAATTTATTCAATCCTTTTAATTAATGATATTCAAAATTAATTGATAATTTTAATTAACTGGATTTGAATTTAATCAATCCTTTCAATAAATGATATTTGAGTTAGTAATGATGTTTTAAATTTAGTTAAACATTTTAACTAATGATGTTTAAATCTAGTTAATCATTTTAATGAATGATATATGAATTACATTAATTATTTTAGTTAATGATATTTATATTTAATTAATAATTTTAATTAATTTGCATTTTAAAATTTGATTAACTAATTTAATAAAGAGTTTTAAATTACTTAACTGATTAATAAAAATGTTTTAAAGTTAATTTACTGATTAAATAAAGATGTTTAAAGTTAATTAATTAATTTAACAAAGGTGTTTAAAGATAGTTAATTGGTTTATTAAAAGAAGATTATAGAATTTATAAATTATCCTTTGAGATGAATTAAAATTATTTTGAATTTATAAAGGTATTTAAATTGATTTATTATCTTTTTGGATAATAAATGTTTTTTTAAATTTATAAATGCTAGTTTATAAATGATAAAAATCATTTAAATAGAATTGTTTTAAAATAAAGCTAAGTGTAAAATTGTTTTGGCTTTATAGTAAACGACGGTTAAAATTGACATTTGTTTTTGGCCCTCGTTTTAACACACTTAGTATTCTAATTTTCCCTCTTTAAAAGAGTATTTCAAAGAGTGTTTTTAATGTATTTCACAAATATCCAAAAAGTGAAAATCAAGCATAAGTGTGATTCAAATGTTTTAAAAGTCGATTCATTTATTGGTGGTAAGCGTATGCGATTTAATTCCCATACAAAAACCACTTTGTTATTCCCGTCAATTGATTTATCGCTTTTGATTCCGCAATCTTTTTTATAATTCATCATTCTAAGACAATGTGTTGATCTTTTTGAGCTTTGATACCTTTGTTGAAAATGACTAAAACATAAGCACAGATAAAGGAGGGCGCACCCTCCTAGTCATTGTTGTGCTTCGTCATTCTAAGACGATTTTTCGCTCATTTTGAGCGTTGGTATCCAACACCGAAAAAACTAAAACCAAAGCACGAGTGGGAGCCAAGCCATATAGGTCGCACCCATTAGAGTATATTCATATTCATCTAGAGAAGTCGATAGCATGCATGTATTGATGTGAGTATATTGGACTGCTTGTGGATTTAACGGGGTCCGGCTTAAAAGTTCCTGATGTGACATGTGTGCTCTCAAGTATATTTTATCTAGAGGTATACTTTTGTTGAAGGGGGAGCATCCCCCTAGTTATGTTGGATATCATTTATCATGTTCTATTCGAACCTTGAAATTAATCTTTTCATCTTTTGTGTTTCGTCAATCCAAGACGATTTGTTGCTCATTTGAGCATTGCTATCCTTTGACAGAAATGACAAACCAAAAAGCGAGTTAGGGCCAGGTTATGAGGGATTATTCTCATTCGGGTATCTTCACATCTTCTCTAGACTACATTCGGTCGTATGCTTTAAGAGATATGAATTACTTGGATACTCGGTAAGGTTGGTGTGGTTCGGCTTGGAGTTTTTAACAATCATAGGAGAGAATGACCCTCTCAAGTATATTTCTAGAGGTATACTTTCGGTAAGGTAGGGCGCACCCTCCTAGTCATTTGTTAGAAAATTTCTCTTTCCTTGTTTTATCCAAATCTTTGAATTATGTTCTCTTAATTTGCATCGAGAGGTGTCTGAAGCTCTTCTTGATGTCAAATTATGTTTGTCCATTCTTTAAGCTTGAATTATGTGGTTATTTATGTACATCCTTTCTTATTTGAATTGTTGTTTCGATTTTTTTCCCATTTCTTTATATACGAATGTTGTTCTTGTAAGGGAAAAACTCTTTCATGTTTAGCGGCGTGGTCTCACAGAATTATTAAATGTTAGCCTTATTACTTGAATTTTATCACACTAATTTTCCAAACTAATCCGGGTGTTATTTTATTATAATACTAGGGTCTGACCGAGTATTTTTTTAGGTTTCCATTGGTGGGACATGGAGCTCATGGAGTAAAGCTGGATGTTCACATGTTGTAGTATTTTATTTTCTACTGTAGTATATATATACACACCTATCAGCACATTGTAAGGTCAGAAATTTATAACTGCCTAGTTGATGGATTTATTTTTAACTCTATGTATCTTATATGTTGGGTTACAGTTTATACTATTTTTATTATATTATATATTATCGATTACACCGTGAGATTCTATTTTTCCATATTCTTTCTTTGATGTTCTTTTATTTACCCTAGCAATCTAACTTTTTGGCAATTGGACGTTTAACATTTGAATACCGTGGCTATATTTGGTGTCAACTTTTAATGGTCAAAAAGGTAGGTCGTTATACATTTTATATGCATACGCCTTGAATTGAAAAGGGAAAGCAGTTAAATCAGAAGAATCAGATCCTGATTTGGTAGTTTGGGAAGCCTAAAATGGTGATTGGGAAACTTATGTAAATTATTTATAACTTGATAATTTATCTCATTGGATTTTGTTTGATTATTATGCCTAATTGAAAGATCTATAGTTCTAGTCTTAAAATTTAATGTATTAAACATCGCCTACATATTCTATAAATTAAAGAAGATTGAATGGAAATGTTAACTACACCTAGATTTGTAGATTTTGTTCCGAGTTATTGGTTGTTGAATACGAATTGAATGTGGAATTATTTCAAATTAACCAATTGGTTTGTTGTAAAATTTATTTCAACGCTCTATTTGTATTGATGGGTGTTAATATGAATTAAGTTGTTCTAATTTCAATGAAATGAGAAAGTTTCTATATTTTAATCCGTTGAGCATGTAATCTGTTCAGATTCCATAATTTATCTAATATTTTATTTACAAAAATGTGGTATTTGAGTTGATAAGGAATATGAGTAGATAGAAATAGAAAGAAATAGGTAAGTTACATAATTTCACTTCATAATTTACATTGTCTGTTTCAAAATGAAAAGGAATTTTAATAATTCCCTGTAATTTCAAACAATGCAAACTAGTTATTTAGGTAAATCTGTAGAAAAATGTAACGGGAAACCTTTTTAAGAGGAAGGTTCTCACAAATGAAGGGCATAAGAGTTATGAAAATTTGAATAGCCGAAAGGTTGTAACTCTAGAATAAATAAGTATTAAAAGTGAAATGAATGAAATATGAGTTAAGAGAATTTAAATAGTCACAACAAATTAGTGAAGTGAATTAATGAAACTTAATAAAATAATGGTAAGGAGATAAGGAAAAAATGTATGTAAGTCATACAAAATAAAAGAAATAAGTATGAATATTGTAAATCCCTTAGGGAAAATAATTAGAAGGAGTTAATTCCTAATTAGAAGCATAATAAGGGGTTACTTTATCAACTGTTAAACCTGTAGGGTGATATATGTATATAGGTAGTATACATATATGGTATGACTAAGTTATAGGGATGCGAGGTTAGTCCAAAGCTACATGGAAGTTTGCCTAGTTGAATCTGGCTACCAGTAGTGTGGCTATGCGGACTAGTGTGGGACATTCCCTATAATAAATAACTCCTATGGACACGAGGTTAGTCCCAACACAACAAGAAAATGTTGTATTAATAGCAAGTGTGGATTGCATGAAACTTGGCTTGTTATGGTTTGATAGTTTAGTGGATGTTTAGGTTAAAAATAGCTTGTGTTTACGCTATCATTAAACAAAACGAAAATTTGGCGGTGTGATATATGTTTCCCTCCTTCCTGTGCCGCCAAACGTTCGTTCCTTCTTTTTCACTTCTTTTCCAAAATTCGAAACAACAAGAGCTCTTCACTTCCAAACTTAATTAGTTTATTCAACAATAATCAAATTTGGGGATTAATATTATAGAAGCAAAAAGTGAGCAAGAAGCAAGAAGAATGGGCGGAGAAGAAGAACAAACCCTAGAAATAAACCTAATCTCCGCCCAAGGCATTCCTTTCTCCTCCGCCGCCTCCACATACGCTACAAATCTCTACCTCCACAATCACCAAACCCTTGCGCACCCGCAAATCGACTTCCGCCACGTGGAACGACAAGTTTCTCTTCCGCCTCACCTCCTGCTTCTCCATCAAAATCTATTCTGATCGCTCCGCCTTCCTCCCCGACTCCCTCCTCGGCTCCGTCCGCATCCTCGTCAACAATTTCCACCTCCTCGAAGCATCCAAGGACGTCCCGACGTTCACCACCATAAGCGTCAGACGTCCCTCCGGCAGGTTCTAAGGAGTTCTTAACGTCGGGTTCATGCTTCTTTCGAAGGTGTCCAAAGTGATCGATGAAGAATTATAGATTTGTCCTGCTGTTAGGTATAAGGATTTGATGGGGGAGGGTTTGAAGAGAAGCAGGACCAGTGGCAATTTGGTGAATATGGTCTTGAAGGAGGTTAAATAAATAGAATCGGTTCTGGATCCAGTTCTAACAGAAGTTCAAAATGGAATGTAGGTGGTGGCGGCGATGAAAATGATGACAATTAGCTCAAAAAGTTTGATTCTTTGTTTTTATTTGAAGGTAAATTGAAGGGAAAGTAGCTTCTTTTTTCATAAGATTTTGGTTTAGTATTCTGTTCATACAAGAAAGAGAGAGCTTGTTAACTACTCTGCATAGTTTTAGAAATTCACAGGCCAATGCATAATATCAGGTTCGTTGTCAAGATAGCTTTTGTTCTTTTTGTAGGATAGTTTGTTGAGTATCGATCAATAAGCCAAATGGAGAAGAGAGGACACATGTTGTTATTGGCTGTAGTAGTATTAGATTAATGTTGTTGTAGTATTAGTTTAGCGAGTTAGACATCATTGTGGTGGTGTAACTCTTGATTTCTTTTCAAATTCATCATGTTCCTAAGATCAGTAATGGAATCATTATGAATGAATTAATATGTAGACACTACAAACTAGAACATGGCTATGTTAATTGCGGTGAAAATACTAAGGTTAGTGTCATATTCATTACTTAGTAAAATACAATGAAAACTAAGGTACAATCTGTTTTGGATCATAATATCTCACCATTTATATACCTTAGGTTTCCTACTTTGAATCGATGGATTCAAATGCAATCAAACTTACATAGGTTTTCTATGGTTGCAGCATATGCTAAAAGCAACAATGAAGATGCGTCACCTAAATTTGAAGTGAAAATTCTTGTCAAGTGTTCACGTGACCCCAAAAGTGATACTGAACTGGAAGTAGACGATATTGGCATTAGTGGAAATACTCCCTACCCTCCTCAGAATTTCATACTCAAGGCCTACATGGTTTTCAACCTTTGCAAGTGTCACCAAAATTAGAAACTGCTGAAGTTAATACAATTGCTTTCTTTCATTTGACTGGGAAAATGAAGGACTTACGATAAAGCTGTTGAAAGGTATCTCCGAATGCTAACCATTATCAGTCTTATAATTTAAAGAGTGCAAAATTGTATATTTATTTTGCTTGTGCACTTCACAACGGAGTTATATCCAATTTTCCCTTTTTCTTATTACAAGTTAATTAATAAAGGAAAACGTATGGATGCACTTGCACTTTCTGATCGTTGCCTATCAAGTGGAGCATCTGACTAGTTACTACGGTTACCTATTGAACATGAAGAGGAAAATAACACAATTTCTAGACATTCGAATAATTAGTGTAATATTGCGAGCATGAGCTGGCAGTATTGTCTATGGCTTAAAGATAAACAGTTGGCAGCAAGACCACTCTCAAGTGTATCATTAGTTACAACTTCAAAATTTTTAATGTGCTATATGATTTTACAAAAGCTTATTATTACAATTGATGTTTATTAAAATGTATTTATGTTAGTAAACATTTAACAATTAATTTATGACATCCTCAAATACTTTTGTTCCTACTGAATCATCTTCTTAAAGATGTTTTATGGACTATACTTATATCAATAAACATTTAACAATAAACTACAACATCTTCCTCGAACAATTTAGTTCCTATCTATTCTTTTTTTCAAGCTGTTGTCTATAGATAGAAATTAGAACAAGGGCTATGGAGTGTATTCCATTGTATGTGGAATAACTCTCTTTTTTATTAAAGAAATATGCATTATCTTGCTTTTGTTGTGAAGGTGACCGAGTCATGTAAGTAGGCACACATTGCAAAACTTGGTAACTAATGCATCCACAATTCCATATTTTGGCATTTAGTCTATCCTTTTTATATTATTAACTAATTGCACTGTCCACGTAATACTGTCTGGTTACACATTGTATTAGGAGTTTTCAAATCAAAATTAATTTATTATCATTTAGCATATTTTTTGCACCATTACTGTAATTCAATTAGTATCATTTACCTTTGGATTTTCTGTTTGATGGCATTTAACTTTGGATTGTATGTTTGATGGCATTTTTTATACTTTTTTGATGTATATACACATTGAACTTTGAAATTAGCTAAATGTATAAATATAATCAATGTATACATATATTCAATCACAGGTATCTAGCTTGTTGTGGCATGCCTTTGCTGGGCTGGGCCTTTATAATGAGTTGTCCCATGCCTACGTTGCGCCTTCAGTGTTTGTTCAAGGGGTTGGGAAAAAAGATTTCTTCTTTCCTTAAGGCACAACATAGAACAGGTAAAAGTGTTTGTTATTGTCATTTGGTCAATTATAGGATTATCAAACCAATGATCAACTCAGAAAAATTAGCATCATCCTTCTAATTAAATACATTTACAGACATTACAAGGTAGAATATGGACAAACTTTAAAATGGATCTACTTCAAAGGAGGTAAATGCAAAATAGGAAAGCACATAGTATAGAAGCTCAGTTTACATTGATAAATGTGTTGCTGCTTAGGAAATCTTGGACTAGAATTAGGTGCGATAAACAAATGATAAAGAAAAGGTTTTCAGTCAAGTGTTAACCCACATTATCAACCCCACAAACTGAACTAGAACTTTATTTTGAACTTTTGAGCTATAACTAGAACGGGTCTTTATCATCATTCAATTATTCAGCTTATCTTATTTTTAACAAATTTTAGCCCAAAAGAGAGAGAAAAAATAAATCTGGACATACGATTGAAGAACTTATGTTTTCAGATTGCTGTCATTGATCCATAGATCAGTCTCAAGAGAGATCAATTAAAATCTAAAAAATAATTATATATAAGAAAAAACTTAATTGCAAATTGAAAATAACAACAATTTAGTAAAAAGCTGAATAAAAAGATTCAGATTCAATAACGCAGAAGCTATAAACGATGAAGAAAACAAAAAGTGGGTGCTGTGTAAGTGTGCAACTTCCACAAGATAAAGAGAAGCATGGAATATACAATGATTATCCGAAGGACTGACACATTTGGCTAGGTTAAAAGGTCTGGCTACGGTGGCTATAGTATAGGAGGCAATGCATGAGGCTGGTTTCACATAACAGCAAAAACTCCTTGCTCTCAACGGTGGATGGATAACGGACTGTTGTGCTTTGTACCCATCTGCGATTCGGTAATACTTCTCCAACAGACCATCATTGTTTTTTCACTAAATTAGTTTTTTTGTATTGTGTACAACCAAATAATGGGTATTCTTCACTCTTAACTCTTTTATTTAATTTTTTATTTTCCTCTCAAAATTTTGGGGAATATTGCTTCTTTATTGCAAAGCTGCTAAAAATTATCCTTCTTTATATTCACTAAAAATTATCCTTCTTTATATTCACTGGCCTCTACGATGTCTGCTTTCTAATCAATTCTTCCGAATGTGGTTTTGGCTATGCTTTTATGTATCGACATTGGATAACTTCTTACGATAGTTGAACAGTGAAAATCTTTTTGTTAAGCAATGACTGCTGTCACACCTTAATAAATCTAATACCATTATGTTGCTGCAAATGAAATGCTTCCTAAATTATGCTGTCCACATTCATGTCACACAACAGGTGTTAAGTTGGTATACATGCAAAGACCGCAGAAATAAAATATTGACATATCCATTCAATAATTACATTTTATACTGCTTGATGTGTAGATCTATAAGAATAAAAATGGTATCTGAGCTATGGTGCATGCATCTTCGGTAGCATGGTTTAACAAATTACTCTTCAAAATGAATTTGATAAAAATGAAGGAAACATTACTAATATTATACAAACACCAAAAGGTACTATTCAAATGGATAATAATCCTATTAGCAATCAATCTAATAAACTTGGTTTGTCTAAATCTAAACTGTTTTACTCCCATATTTTACCTTTGGATTATATAGTTGAATCTCCTTCCAGAGCTTCAACCTCTCAATTAAAAGAATATGAAAAAGGATTTTCTGATGAAGAATCTTTTGAAGAAAAAACAACTCCTATTGAAAAAACTACATATAAATAAAAAAAATATAGTGAAAGGAATTTATAATAACCAAGAAGCGGATATAACCGAATCCAAAATGAATTTTTCTATTAAATGGACTATACATCAAAAATAGATTATTAATTGACTAAGTTTTATAAAAATCAACAAAATTTAATTTTTTTAATTAAATTAACTAAAGTTTATGAAAATTAATTTAGTTTATAAAAATCATGTTCTTTATTTTGACATCATTGTTAAATTGTTATAAAAATTGACTAAGTTTTATAAAAATTATCTAATTTTTATAAAAGTTAACTAAGTTTACTAATTTTTATAAAAATTAATTAAGTTATAAAAATTAACTAAATTTAAAAGAAGAATAATAATAATATAATAATAGTAATAGTAATAAAATAATATAATAATAATATAATAATAATAAATTAACTAAGTTTAAAATAAGTAACTAAGTTAATTAAGTTTTATAATAATTAAATAAATTAACTGTTTTTTTAAATCAAATAAGTTTACAAAATTTAATTAAGTTTTATAAAAATTAGTTTTATAAAAGTCATGTTCTTTATTTTGAAATATTTGTTAAATTGTTATAAAAATTGACTAAGTTTTACAAAAATTATCTAATTTTTATAAAAATTAACTAAGTTAACTAAGTTTTATAAAAATTAATTAAGTTTATAAAAATTAACTAAATTTAGAAGAATAATAATAATAATTTAATAATAATAGCAATAAAATAATATAACAACAACAACAACAACAAATTAACTAAGTTTAAAATAAGTAACTAAGTTCATTAAGTTTTATAATAATTAAATAAGCCAACTGTTTTTTTTAAAATTAAATAAGTTCATTCGCACTCGGTCTATCCGATCTATAAATCATGCATTCTATGTTTATTAATCTGTTAGTTTCATTTAAGTAATTTTATATTGAAGTCCCAATCAATAAATAGTAATTACATACATTGTGCATTGTGGGAAGGAGATAGCGCAAACTTGCTATACATTTTGTTTCCTGTCTGTATTATAGTTGGTGGTACTTTAATGTGCCTTTTATCCAAAAGAGCGGATAGATGTGACGAAGTTCCTGTGCAGTCTTCTGTTAGCAACATACTGATATCCATCATTTCCCCTTTGAGGGAAATTTGATTCGTACTAATTATTCCTCTTATTTCCTATTCTAGCTGCCAACAATCTTTCATCGTAATAACTAGGAATTCATATCATCATAGTTACTTGATTAGTGATTTAAATTTGTATCTTCTGTCGATTTTTATCGATTCATTCCTTTCAACTAGGGTACAGTTTACGGAATATGTTGTAGAACCGGCACTTGGTGTATCTGGAGTTGGGTGGTGCAATGGCCGTTTTTGGAGTTGCTGGTGCAATTGTAAGTTAGTACATCTCTATAATTTTTTCGAGTTACATACCAAGCAAAGCCAGAATTCGTATAAATATTTGTGTTTTCCTTAAGGTTACTTGACCAAGATTTGGATTAGCTGATCCTTGACCTATTGAAAATAACATTTCTAACTGACTGTTTTAAAAAAATGTTTTAACAGTTGATCAATGACCCAATTTTCTGTGAAGGTGATGTCTATAATGTTGATAAAACTTTTTCAAGTTTTGATTCCTTTCAAAATTGTGTAGCTCTAACAACTATAAAAGTGTACATAAAATATAATGTAAGTGGGTAGTAGTCAGTCTATCCTCTGTGTTTACTTGTTTAATTACTATTACTATTTTAAGTGATGTTTAAATAAGCTGTTATACCGAACTTTTGTATGGGGAAGTTCTCAATTGTTTTTACAGTCTTTTTTTGCTGCGTGGTTCTCAATTGTTGTTGGGAAATTAACATTAGGCTTTTCTTCAATTACTTAAATAGTCACCGGAGGTGCCCTCTTTCAAGCAACCGTTGGTAGAATTTGATTTAGATGACACAACTTCTTTTGTTTCTATCATGGTAGGGCTGTAAAATATTCTGATCACCAATACAATATATAGATAGTGCAAGACATTGACAGGTGGAGTGTAAATGATTGACTGATTTAGTTCATTTTTATGTACCATATTAGGGTATAGATGTAGATGTATATATATAAACATTATTTGGTTCTTGTTGTGTTCTGAAGTAGTGGATAAGATTTCAGATTGTATTGATTACAACTTTACCCAGAATCCTAGCAAGCTAGTGCCACTGTCCTTAGTGTGCCTCTTTAAAGCATGATTGATCACAATATCAGGTTCATTAGGGGTTATGCTAGTTTCAGTAACTTAGTCTTTGGCGATGCATCTTTTGTACTTATACATACTAGTATATATTGACTAACATATGTATGTTTGTGTTTCTTCTTCACATGTGTTGTATGATGCTTTTGAGGTTGATACATGATGTCGCACTCTTTCTCCTTTAAATCAGTCATGCTTATCGACAGTCATTAAAATATTTTTAGTATGTATCGTTTTGGTATGCTACACTCAATTTGTGTACTTATGTTTAATTTTTATCACAAATATTTATGTTTAATTCTTCATGTATGAAATATTATGGATATATATATATTTTGTGATTTGGCTTATGACTCAATTTGTGTACTTATGTTAATGTGATGAATGTGGTTTTTTGAGTTATAATATATAAGTAGAACTGAAAATTGTAAGCTTTGAATGTTATGGCAGCAAAAAATGTGCAATAGAATTTTTTTATAGCGTTTTAACTATGCAATAAAAAGAAAAATTGTTCAGCTTTGTTATACTATAACATCATGTTAGTGCTATACAAAATATTTTGCAAAGAGTAAATAGTTTTCATAGCAATAAGACGGTGCTATAATAGATAGTAATGAATTTTCTATGGCATTTCAACGTGTCATAAAAGGTTGACATGATGATTCCATAGCGCGTTCAAATGCTATAATAATATAGCATGTCGACATATTTATAGCAACTAAAATGCATCATAAAAAGTTCTATAGCACGTTTCATAATGCTATAGAAAAGCAGTTGCACCAATATGGCCTATTTTAGATGGCAAGAAAAATACGTTTTCCATTGCAAGTATGACACGCTATAGTATCTACCAGACTTTTTACAACATGTTGATCTATGGCGATTATAGAATCGCTATAGAAAGTTTTTATAGCGGTTTTTACACGCTATAAAAAGTCCTTTTTTATGTAGTGCAAATATGTAAGGTAAATGTGCCCAGTAAATATAGCTACCAGTTCCTACGAATAGTCGGATTAATCTGAGATGTCACGGTTGGTTTATGGGTTATAAGTTGCGTTATGGATACGATAGGTGAAATCCTTAGGAGAGGTCTGCTTTGGGTATGAGGTATTAAATGACTATGGTAGGGTCTGCCTCTTTCTTGAATGAAGTATTAATTGACCTATTAGGTTTATGATGTTAGTTAAGGAGGATCATGTAAAGACATGCCTTGGAAATAGGTCTTAAACGATGGGGATCTGTCTATTTTATAGGTCTTAAATGTTCAGAGTCTGCCTAATTCCTATTATAGAAGAGGTAGTAAGTGGTCCAGGGTACTCCTTCTCATATCGTAGACGATTGTACGTTAAAAATCCGGACTAGAACAACTTTCGGGCATACAGAGGGAACTGATGATATAGTTGAAAGAGCGGTAGATGCAAAACAGTTAAATTATTGGTAAGCCATGCGTGGGAATTAAGCAGTCTCTATGACCGATGATTTAGGGTGACCATTACATTTGGCATCAGAAGCTGACCCGCTTCAGGATTGGGGTATTAAATGGTCGTTGGGTCCGCCTCTTTTTCTAGTTAAGAAGTATTAAGTGGTCGGGAGTCTTTAGATGGTGAAACGCTTAGAATTATATACTTACGTATATAGGAATATGTATATATGTAGCCGTGCCTTAGATAATGATAAGCATATCATACACGCACATGTATTAATTGATTAAATAACAGACGTAACATTAGATAGAAGCGAAACTGGTAGAAGTTTATATTATCGGTAATGTATGTAACTTTTCCAATCACTAGAACGTTGTTTTGACCCTCCTCCTCATTGCAACCCATAGAATAAATTTAGAGAAACATGTCACTGGCATTGACAGAATGGTTGATGGAGGATTATTCCTTTTCATTC
Source organism: Allium fistulosum (assembly GCA_030737815.1). Taxonomy (NCBI): domain Eukaryota; kingdom Viridiplantae; phylum Streptophyta; class Magnoliopsida; order Asparagales; family Amaryllidaceae; genus Allium; species Allium fistulosum. The sequence goes on along the minus strand of CM060904.1, from coordinate 408,799,059 downwards.
TCGATTCTTGGTGAGGCTTATGGATGTCCGTGGGATGCGGTTGATTCTGAAGTCATAGCATTGATAGGTATTTTACCTTGTTATCCTTTCTTCAGCTGTGAGTTTTATTTGGCCAATCTCTGGTATACTTATGTTATTACGGGTTACAAAAACCAACAGTCCGTACCCTAATGGATTGGATTTCAGTTTTTGTCAAAATTTGGGTCTATTAAGGTGCGGGTAGTTACATTTGGTTTGTCTATTAACTACAACTGAAATACTTTCATTTGCTTTGTTCAACCTTGGCAACCAATTTATAAAATCCATCATTATGGAATCCCATTTAAATAATGGTACTTTTAGTGGTTGAAGTAATCCACTTGGCTTTTGATGCTTGGCTTTTACTTGCTGGCAATTCAAACATTACTTAACCCAGAAGCCCACATCTATCTTCATCCCTTTCCTGAAGAAACTCTTCTTTATATCTCGATACATCTTCGTACCTCTAAGATTAATAGTAAATTTTGATCGAGGACATTCTTTAAGAAATTCTCTCCTTTGATTATTGGAACACATAATCGCTACTTCTTTCTTAACCATCCCCTTTGATAAAGTGTAAAGTCTTTCAAATCGTCGATCTCATTTCTCGCTTCTAATCTCTTTATCCAATCAGCGAGCAAGGATCATCCTTTTACTTTACAACAATTCTTTCGATTAATAATGGCCAAACTTCTAAACAAAAAATTACAGCAGTACACTAGTTATAATTGGTCGTTAACCTCATATGAACTCCATATAAAGCCAATGCCTCCAAATCGTTCCATTCTGCCAACATTGCCAATACCGAATTATGATGTTTTCTACTAAGCACGTCAGTAACCTTATTTCCTTTCCTCGGTGTATACTCTATCCTAGAGTCATAAGCAGCCAAAAATTCAAGCTGCATCATATTTAACTCCCCTTAAGAGAATAAACACTTCAACGAATTACGATCCTTAAACAATTCGAATTGTTCTCCCAAAAGATAATGCCTTCATACTTTTAGCACAAAGATTACCATTGCCAACACTATATCATGAGTAGGGTATCTAACTTCAAACGACCGAAGCTGTCGAGAAGCATAGGCAATGACTCTGGCTCTCTAAATCAATATGCTCATAAATCTGTTGCACAAGCATATGTATACCCCACCAAATCCCTATTTTCAAATGGTACAACTAAAACAGGAACACCGGTTAATAATTTTTTTAGCTTCATAAATGCTTCTTTACATTTATTAGTCCAAACAAACTTTGTGTCCTTCCTTATTAGTTTTGTCATCGATGCTGCTATAAGGGAGAAATTCTTAATGAATATTCAATAACAACACGCCAACCCGAAGAAACTTTCAATTTCAGTTATGCTCTTGAGTTTTTTCCAACTATTAACAGCTTCAATCATTGACGGATCTATAGATAATCCATTCTCAAAAACCATATGATCGAGAAACTTCACTTCTCTTTTCCAGAAATGACATTTTGAAAAAATTGCCTTTAGCTTATGCTCCCTCAGCATTTCTAGCACTATTCTTAGATGAACTTTGTGATCTCATCTTTTTAGAATATATCAAGATGTCATCAATAAAAACCAATACTAATATATCCAAATGCTCTTGAAATATTCGATTCATCAAGTCTATAAAGAAAGCAGATACGTTGGTCAGTTCGAAGAGCATGACTAACCACTCATACGAGCCATATCTTGTTTGCATTGCTAACAATATACTTTCTTCTGCCACTCTCAATTGATGGAAACTCATTGCTAAGCCTAACTAGGAAAACACCTTGGCTCCACTCAATTGATCAAACAAATCATCGATTCTAGGCAAAGGATACCGATTCTTCATGGTCTCCTCATTTAGCTTTTTGTTATCAATGCACATTCTTAATTACCCATCTTGTTTCTTCACAAAAACAACCCAAGGAGAACTACTTGGTCTACTAAAATTCTTTCCTTCTAATTCCACCAATTGCACCTTTAACTCCTTTATTTCAATAGTTTCAAATTGCTAGATGGTTTACTTAATGGTTCAGCTCATAGTACAAGATATATTCCAAAGTCAATTGCTTGTTTCGACGATAGTCCCGTAATAGGCTCAAAGACATCAGCATATTCCCTTACTTTAGAAACTCGATTCATTTCACCTTCTGGACCCTCCATAGCACACAACAAAGCATGTATGTCAAAATTTGGTTCTTCTAATGAGTATAGAGTATAAAACTCGATTGCTATAATTCGGGTGTCTTATGGATATTATTCTATTTTGGAAAAAAATATCCTCGCATCATATAAGAATAACTAATACATACCCAAAGTTATCTCAAAATCAAACACTTGTAAACTGCAGGTAAACTATGACCTAGCAAATCAAATTTTAAGTGGTCACATCTCATTCCAAGAGTTGCGTAGCCTATGATTAGATTTGCAACCCTCGAAGTAGTTATAAGGTATGTCGGTTCAAGGTTCAAACTACTTACCAAACATCTAGATATAAATTATTGTGATGCTTTAGTGTCAAACAACACTTTAACAGGCGTACTTCCCAACACGGCCTTTCCCTTCTTCTCAGAAGTTGGTCCGAAAGCTATAGTTACAAAGCGTAAACCTTTCCTTTCTCGACTTTGACCGGTTTAGGACATTCTCTTTTGAAGTGCCTAACTTATTGCAATTATGGAATCTCACTCCTTTCTTGTCTACCACATTCTTGTTATCCCCAACACGACACCAGTTGGAAAAGTTCCCCTTCTTAGAGACTCTACCTTTCTAAGCTCCCTTCTTATTAAAGAACTTCCTCTTCTTGCCATGAAAGTTAGTGGTCTTATCCTTTTCCACTATAGACTGATTTTTCACAAGCGATGTAAGATAGTCTTTAGTCCTCGGACCCTTATCTATAACAACATTATATGGATCTCTAAGGTGTAGCGTAGTTACCGTAGCGATCTTGGGCTTCAAACTCCGAATAAAATTCCCATTCTTCTTAAGCAACGTGTTAATGATGGCCTACATATGCCTTAAGAGTTCATTAAACTTAGTTACATCCAACATTGACATATCTCCTTGCTCTAATTCCACAAATTTTTGAATATAGTAAACTTTGCTGCTTTAAGTAGGAACTATTCCTTAAACTTTTCCCTATAGTAAGCCGAAGTAAGATCGTCCTCCAGTATATCCATAGTTACACTATTCCACCAATAAAATGAAGCTCGTTGCAACTTCCTAGAAGCCAACCTTTGCTTCTATTCATCAGTTAATGTTTATTCAACGAAAATTCATTCACAATGAAAAAGCCAGTCCTCCACTTCAGTGGCATTCTATATGCATAAAAATGGCTATCCTCCCAAACCAGTGTAGTCCCTACTTTTGGTGCTTCAACTCCCACATTAGCTCCATAATTCCCTCTAGTCAACCCTGTTATTGCTTTGGTTTGCATCATGTTTAAAAAGAACTGATACATCATCCTTATATCAATTGGTTCAGTTTTAGTGCCCATGTTTGCATTAGCGTTGGTAGTTCAGTTTGCATTTCCTCTTGCATTCGGTCGCACATTTCCATTAGTCTTGGTGCTACCACCTCCCAAATTAAGACTTACACTCCTAGAGTCCATATCTTCTATTCTCGTAATCTGCATATGAGTTGACGTGAGATTCATCAGAATGGACTAAAGATAGAGGGTATAGTATAGACAAATATATGTACTATATATATGGGCAAGAATGGGAAACACCTCTAGTCCCTTTGACTTCCACCACATATTCCGATTAAATAATACTACTTTCTCTCTCTTCCCACTAACTATATTATTTAATCATAATGTGTGGTGGAAATTGGGAGGATTAGAGGTGTAGTTGATCCTTGTCTTATATATATGTATGGATGTATGTGTTGGATCATGGGTTTTGATTGCTGACAAGACACAACAATTCACGAATATACGACTACGACAACATCTGGACTCAACGACTCAAAGTATGGTTCATATATGTATATAGAGTCTAGTTTAGTGCTTTGTTAAAATCTTTCCTCAAGAATCATCATTCACATTCAAATAAACTTGCATGCATATTTTAATCAAAATCAAGTTTTCAAAAAATGCATGGAGTGGGGCTCGAACCCAGGTCACTAGTTTAGAAGGCAAGTGCTCTAACCAAATGAGCTATGGCGATTTTTGATTATTAACAGAATTCAATCGACTGAACAAAATCGACCAATCGACTGAATATCTATAAACAGCCTATTGAACTTGAGCACATATGTATACACGTTTATATTTTTAAATTCAATCGACTGACCATTTTCGACCAGTCGACTGACCTGAACCCAACTGTCATTTTTTGAATAAACATCTTCATTCTACGATGAGTTGTGATCCTTCTCTGAACGGAAATAGATGCTCCTTTTGGTCAGAACTCTTCACCAATGGCAGTAACTCTCTAACTACTATAAATACATGTCCCCAAACACTTCACATTCACCGAAAATCTTTCTAACTATCTTGTATTCTTCTTGTGCTTTCATACTCACATTCAAAACAGCATACAAGCATTTTATTGCTTTGAATCTCCAAATTAACTTTCATAATCTTCGATTCTTAGCAACACTTTCTTTTCATATCTTCACATACACTTCATACACTTGAGGATCTGATTATAGGAATTTTGTACTATCAGAGACAAATCAGTGTTTTCAAGAACACACAGTGTCAGATATTCTTTTGTATTAGCGAAGTCCTATTCTGCTGCTCAAGCGTGTGAAGTCCTCATCGTCTGTTGAGGCAAAAATCCTGTTCTGCTGCTCAGGTCTCTATTCGGCTGCTCAGGGGTTGTATAGACCTATTCCTCCGGGTTAAGTAAGGGTACTGTTGTTATTAAATTCCAAAAGGGAGTCTGGGACTGGACGTAGGACGGTGCTCCGTACCAGTATAAAATATCTGGTGTCATTTTACTATACTGCTTTTATATTCCGCACTATTTACAGTATTACTATCATCATTATACTCTGTATTATCATATATCCATATTACACGGACCTACAGACTTTCATTTGGTGTCAGAGCCTGGGATTCTAGAGATCGTAACAACATCCTAGAATAAATGGCTATAAAGAGATCTAGTCAAGGCAATAGGAAGAGGAAGAACAATAAAGAAGAATCAAAGGAGCAAACAAGCAAATGCTTCATGGCTACAAGTGTTGATGTAAGTGAACTAAGTTTTGAAGATTTGGTTGAAATTAATTCAGAACTAGTGGAATTTGTAAAACAAACTAAAAAGCAAAAAAAGGAGTTACAAGGAAAATTAAATAGATCTAAATTAGAAATTAGTATGCTAAGAGATGAAAAGAAAATCCTAGAAGAAGAACTTGAAATATCTCAAGAATCTAATACTAATTTAACATCTCAACTATCTATGATCACTCAGGAATTAGAAATTCAGAAGAATAAAAATGATGATTTATCAGTAGAAATTAATGATTTAAAATCTAACACTAAAGTATTAGAGTTAGAAAAATCTAGTCTCAAAACTAAGTTAGAAGATATTAATAAAAATGATTTATTACAATCATCTTTAGATAATTTAGAATCTCGAATTTTTCTTCTCAAAAATGAAAACTGTACGATAAAAAGAGAGAATTTTGAATTAAACAAGCAAATTGATATTTTGAAAAATAGTAATATTTCTTTTGAAAATAATAATTGTGACTTTAAAGCTAAATTTGATAAACTTAACACTGAAGTCACAAAATTTAATAAAGGTCAAAACGATTTAAACATGATTTTATCCAGTTCTAGACCTTTACATGATAAAAGTGGTTTAGGATATAATAAAACTGATTGTAGAAATAGCACTAGATACGCTTTCATGTATAGTAAAAATGTTAGTGCTAGTACCAAATTTCGAGTAAAGTCTAAATCAATTTTAATAGAAATTCAAATACTTCTATGACCAATAATGTTTATAATTTCTCTAGAAGTACAAAATCATTGACGGGAAATATGAATAAAAATTATCTAAGTATTTGGGTTCCTGTTAATTGGAAAAATAGAGGAAAATACATTGATGATTATTTTGATATGGTAGTTAATAATGAAAATTATATTCTAAATGGTTCAACCACATCCAAATGGGTATGGTTTCCTAAAAATTAGGAAATTATAAGAACCTTGGGTATCGCATTCTTTAAATGTTAATTTTTTTTTGATACCTTATATTATAAGTAGTAGTTATTTTATTTTATATTGTTCTATGTTAACACTTATGTGGAATATAATTTATGTCATCATATAAACTCTCCTTTTTGTCGATGACAAAGGGGGAGAAAGATATTGCTATAACACTATTTGCAGGAATAAACAATGCAAACATAGATTAAGGGGGAGAAAAGATTAATTATTTACAGGAATATATAGCGTAGATTCAGGGGGAGAAATCTATAGCACAATTACAGGAATATATTCAGGGGGAGAGATAAGTCAACAAAGCTTGTCGAAGATTCGTCCGTAGCAAATGGAGTTGTCATCATCAAAAAGGGGGAGAATGTTGGATCATTGGTTTTGATTGCTGACAAGACACAACAATTCACGAATCTACGACTACTACAACATCCGGACTCAACGACTCAAAGTATGGTTCATATATGTATATAGAGTCTAGTTTAGTGCTTTGTTAAAATCTTTCCTCAAGAATCATCATTCACATTCAAATAAACTTGCATGCATATTTTAATCAAAATCAAGTTTTCAAAAAATGCATGGAGTGGGGCTCCAACCCGGGTCACTAGTTTAGAAGGCAAGTGCTCTAACCAAATGAGCAATGGTGATTTTTGATTATCAACAGAATTCAGTGGACTCAACAAAATCGACCAGTCGATTGAATATCTATAAACAGCCTATTGAACTTGTGCACATATGTATACACGTTTATATTTTTAAATTCAGTCGACTGACCATTTTTGACCAGTCGACTGACCTGAACCCAACTGTCATTTTTTAAATAGACATCTTCATTCTGCGAAGAGTTGTGATCCTTCTTTGAACGGAAATAGATGCTCCTTTTGGTCAGAACTCTTCACCAATGGAAGTAACTCTCCGACTACTATAAATACATGTCCCCAAACACTTCACATTCACCGAAAATCTTTCTAACTATCTTGTATTCTTCTTGTGCTTTCATACTCACATTCAAAATAGCATACAAGCATTTTATTGCTTTGAATCTCCAAATTAACTTTCATAATCTTCGATTCTTAGCAACACTTTCTTTTCATATCTTTACATACACTTCATACACTTGAGGATTTGATTATAGGAAGTTGTACTATCAGAGACAAATCAGTGTTTTCAAGAACACACAGTGTCAGATATTCTTTTGTATTAGCGAAGTCCTATTCTGCTGCTCAGGCGTGTGAAGTCCTCTTCGGCTGCTGAGGCAAAAATCCTATTCTACTACTCAGGTCCCTGTTCGGATGCTCAGGGGTTGTATAGACCTGTTCCTCCGGGTTAAGTGAGGGTATTATTGTTAGTTAAATTCCAGAAGGGAGTTTGGGACTGGACGTAGGACGGTGCTCCGAACCAGTATAACATATCTGGTATCATTTTACTATATTGCTTTTATATTCCGCACTATTTACAGTATTACTATCATCACTATACTCTGTATTATCATATATCCATATTACACGGTCCTACAGACTTTCAGTATGTATGTATGTATGTGTATGTGCATGTACATATATATTAAATAACAAGTACATTACTATTGCATTATTTTATCCATAATTCAATATTTTCTAATTCATTTTGGTTATGCTTTTTAAAAAATCTTGTTAAGTTTTAAATAAACCTTTATTCTAATACTATGCTGTAACTCCTTCATTTAGAAACCCAAAAACAGGCACTAATGATGCTGCATATATTATTTTCTGATAATGAAATGAGTTTAGTTATTGTATTATTAACATTAAGAGCACAAAAGTACAAAAATTTCCGTTAATCAATTTTAATTCATTCATTCATTACATAACCCCACATTTACATCGTTTAGATAACATATAGTAAATACAAAATATAATTCCAAGAGTGACATATGATAATGCCTCCTTAGATGATCAGAGCCATAACTATTGACAGTTATAAAACCTATCTTTACATACAACATAAGCAGTTATAGTACACAACAGAAATAACTAAGGCCAATATAATCTTGCTTCCTGTACGTCTCCGAAAGCTTTATTTGTCTTAAACTACTCTCGACCTACTCAAGTGAGTAGCCGAGAGTTTATGGGGAAATCAAAAACTTCAGGTCAGACAAAAAGTCTGGTGTGAATAATATTAGTCCATCCCAATCAAAATCAATATCAAAGTGAGGCCATACTCTTAGTGGAAACAAGTTGTCCGCACACTAGCATCTTAACAATCAAAATGTCAAATATAACATTCATTGGATAGGATAAGATAGGACTAATGTACTGTGCTCTCTTATCCAGTTGCAACCAAAATAGTTAGAACATAAAATAAGCATCATACATAACGAGTCAAAGATGAATAGGCTAATATTAATTAAGGTTCATGAGTTACACATTCCCTACACCCACTCATCCCATCATGTGCGAATACATCGATATAATTTTCCCATGGTCACTATAAACCTATTAGTTTTCACAAGCCAATAAAAATCTTCAAGGCTAACTTGGGCCATAAACCAGATAATACAACGGTCTTCCATTCTCATAAGTGTACCAAGATACTTCAGTGATAGAAGAAAAATAAAAAGGGCTTCCATTGTCATAAGGATACCAAGTTACTTTCATGCTAGAAAAAATAATAGTGAGTGTCCCAACTAGACTACGAGATGCATAAGCAAAATTTTAGTCTTGATGTTGGAAAAAACCTTTGCATTAGAAACGTTGACCTTAATAGCCGAGGGGCTTAATAGGCTATAATGTGAGACGCTACCCCGACACCAGTCTTGTTATCCTGTCTTTTGACCAGGCAGTATATGGACAAACCCGACAAGTCAGACTTTGAAGTTGTCAAGGTAAGAAGCCCGAAGAGATGACTATAAAGCTCAAAAGTCAAGTACAATCAAGATCGTAAAGTGGAGGAAAACCATCCCAAAAAATTTCAAAGTCAGAAAATGACTAAGTGTGGGATAGGTACCAATCCCTCACCTAGAGGTTACCGTTCCCACATGCCGAATTTGACTAAGTTGGGATAGGTATCAATCCCTTACCTAGGGTGTACCGATCCCACATGTTAAATTTGACTAAGTGTGGGATAGGTACAAAACCCTCAGCTAGGGGGTACCGATCTTATATGATGAATTTGACTAAGTGTGGGATATCTACCGATTCATCACCTAGGGCTACCGATCTTGCATGCTGAATTTGACTAAGTGTAGGATAGGTACCGATCTCTCGCCTAGGGGGCACCGATCCCACATGATGAATTTCACTAAGTGTGGGATAGGTACCGATCCCTCACCTAGGGAGTACCAACCCCGGATGCAAGAATTCACTAAGTGCTTTACCCTACATAGAGGATCAGTAACGATCCTTAAGGGTACATCTAGAGTGGCCTCCACTTTTATGACACTCTTCTCTAGCTACATGAAGCCTGATTCAAGTGTTGTTCCAAAGTTTCTATGCATCGTATTGGCAATCTCCATATACTGTCTAAAGTAGCAATTTAACCTTTTGTAGGTCCATTGCTTGGGCCAAAAAACACCTATGCAAAACAACCTTGGAAACATGAAGCCAACATTAAGGTGAGCCAACATGAAAAGTTGATAAGTGTCCCTACCTATATATAGGAATCGGTATTGATCCTTCTATAGGGGTTAGTACCGATCCTCAACCCTAAGGGATATGAAGTTGAGATTTTTTGGGCGACTTGGTCTTGGTGGCAAGATTCTGCAGGAGAAGTTTCAGTGAGATATTTGGTCATCTACCTCTATAAATAAAGAAGTCATGGTTCATTCAAGGGACCCTCTTTCTCTTCTTCCTTGCCTACGCTCTAACATTTTTTCATAACTTCAGGATTTATAAAAATCCAAGCAAATTGTACTTGTAATCTACAGTATAAATAAACAAAATCTTTGGAGAGGACATAGGCCAGAGTACACGAACCACTATAAAACCTTGTGTGTACATTTCCTTCTTGTTTTTAATTTGTTTTCTTCATGTTTTATTCTCTTCTACTTTCTATTGGGTGTTTGTGCCATTTTTGGTTCAAATAATACAAGTTAAATCTAGTTTTATAAACATTGAACAAGTCATTTCTTTTGACTAGTTTTGGGTAGCCGAACACAATTTGACCTTCTTGGCCTCCTGGATTTAATTCTACTTGAAAAAGAGCTTAGTCTAACCATACTCACTAATCGACAACCCTACCCGATCATCAATTCCCAATCCCAATGTCGCAAGTACTTGGTAATATCCTACACATAAGCAATAAAATAATCGATAAAGGTACATAACTAAACATATAAAGTCCTCATCAACCATATGAACATGTTCTCATGATAGCCATTTACACATTAATCACATATAAACAAGCATGCATTTAATTTCACATAAACTCAATTAATTTTTGGGATAAATCTACCTTTTTCCCATCTTTAAAAATATTATAGTCCAAGTTTACAAATTCAACAAAATAAATATCTTGGTTATTAGGAAAAGTCTGGCCAAATAATTACAATATGATATTGATCGTGTAAATTAGGTCTATCACATCTTTAAAGCTATCAAAATTCTAATATGCTATCGCAAGTATAAAGCTAATGCATGTATAGCCATCGCATTTCTAACATGATATCACATGTATAAAGCTATGGCATGTTTAGTATTCTATTGCAAGTATAAGACTATTGAATGTATATCTATCGCATGTATAGTTATCGCACTTCTAAAATCAAAGCTATCGCACTTTTAAGAATATAGTTATCGCAAATATAACTTTCATAAGTGTAAGTCAAACGCAAGCATAGCCATCAGACTTCTAAAATCATAGCCATCACATCTCTAGACCATATGTTATCACATCTCTAATCATATGCTATCGCATATCTAAGAATGAGCTATCACGTGTATAACTTTAGTGTTATCGCACGTTTAACACATAGTTATCACATGTACAAAATTTAGCAACCGACCATATATCCATCTCGAGGTTAAAATTGAGCTATCACAACTCTAAAATGGTTGTCCCGTAATTATCTTTAAAACTAATTTATTTCCCCTTAAAGTAATTATTTCTAGTCAAATCTTTCCAAATGTTAAATTTTCATTGGTTAACATACTTCATTTACAATCTTCTTTCCATAAAATTCCAAGAAAGAATTTTCATCTTAAAAAAACATTAACTATTTCCTTAATTAATTAACTATTATTTTATAAAAATTTCCCTACACAAAAGAATTCGTATTAATTCAAAATTAGATGGAAAATATCATCAAAAATTCTCAAAAATTTGATTTTCTATCCTTTACCATGTACAAAATTTCAGGGCAAAAAAATTAATTATCAAATATAAATATTTAATACTCAAAACCAACCCTTTTCTTAGCTTATAAAATTCATAGAATATTCATAATAGATCTTATTAAATTAATACCCATCATTATTATAGGCTTAAAATCTTAAAACCCTTCATTAAATTCCATAACTTCACATATGATACTCATAAATTCATCTAAGTGAATTTTTCAACCATAAAATAAGTTCAACATCATAAAACATTCGAATTTGCATTAAATTCGAATCAAATAAATTAAAATCTTTAAGGCTAATAATATTACTCACCTAGATTAGTTATGTATGTAGAGATCTGCCTTAAGCTTTTTTCCAAGCTTTATCTTATACTTCTTGAGTGGAGAGAGTTAATGGAGGTTATCTTCTTTTCTTTTGTTTAATATGAAAGAGTGAATGAAAGGGTAGGGTGAGTGAATGAGAATATAAGGGAAAGGGAGAGAAGAAGTACAGAAATTAATTATAGGCCTTATCCCTTTTCCTTGTCCTCCCTTAAATTAATTTAATGGAATTTGTTAGCCATAAAATCCACCCGGAGAACAAAGGCATGAAAGAAGATAAGAAAATTGCCAACATATACTAAAGTGGGTTTCGACAAAGATCATGAATGAAGGTTTCGAAGGCATTGGGAAGGCTTTCGAAAGAGTCGTAAGCAGCAGGTACCCTCGCAGGTGATAAAACACGTGCAAGCCTCCGAAAGAGATGAAAAAGGAGAAACAAATCCACCTTTCCGCCTCTCTAAAGACCTTTCAACACAGATGGTTCAGCAAAGACTACTTTGGAACCTCCTTTCGAAGGCAATGAAAGTTAACCTCCCATGGACGTGCCAGACCTTTTGAAACTAAGGGTTTCACCCTCAAAACAACCCTTCCGAAAACATGTACAAGCCTTTCGAACTGGTCGAAGCCAAAGACATTAGGAGAGGGTTCCACATCAATACACGGACATACATTCGAAAGCAACTCAACAACATCGAAACCATTGGCACATCAACATCTTCGAAGTCTTTATAGGCAACCTATTGACAGATTCGGAGGCCCCTATCTAACTTCCAATGACAACAATGCAACATGAAGGAAAAAGCGCATTTGGAAACCTTTCGACAACGTCGAAAGGTGTTCTAGAGGAAGCAACAAGAAAAGATACTCATAACTAAACAAATGCGAAAGATTGGCAAAGGATCCTTTCGACTTGGTCCGGTTTTGGGGACCGAATTTTTGAATCCGAAATTCATTTTCTTCTACTCCAATTTCTTAACTGCAATTAAATCTTCTAAAAACCCTAAATCAAATTAGGGATAAAGCACTCTTAGTTGTAACTCATTTTGGATTACTAATAAAAGAGAAGTGGTTGGTTCATTAAGAATTTTGATGACGAGGAAGATCATTATCTAGTCTAGTGATCAATTGCACATGATTCTAACATATTCTCTTAACTTCTTTTTGTCTATGCTATGCATAGGATCGACTTGGGTGCATACAGTCGAAACCCATCACTATCGAAACCAACATCAAACAATGAAAATATGAATGATGATGAGGTTTTGACATTGACGAGTCAATAATTCTAAAGGATATCTTGTCGAACTTGTGCAGGGAAAACAAAGTGAAGCTTAGGTAGTTATAAGCTGGACCTGTTACGAAGGGTGGAACCCCAATCGACTTAGTCGAAAGGGGGGTTTCGAAGGGGTCCCAGTTTATAATTGACTAACAATTGTACAAAGAGGAACTCATTCGAAAGAGATTTATCCCCAGCTCCATCTATAACCCTTTCGAAGGGGTTCCACAACAACAGTAGCGAAACCATAGGGTCGAAAGCAGCCGTATCATATTAGTGAAGCGTACATCCTTTCTGACATAATCGAAAGGATCGGGACAAGCCTTTTGACATGGTCAAAAGGAATGAAAAGCCAAGATGATTAGCTATTTTTGACACACCCAAGGGAAAGGTTACGAGCATGATGCAACTTCTTTAGCCTGCATTCCTAGACTAACTTCTTAAAGCCTTTCGACTAAGTGAACCTGGTGGAAAGGTAGAGTTAACACCTAAAACCCTTTCGATTATGCCATCCCAGTCGAAAGGTAGAACAATTTCCTTAAACCCTTTCGACTAAATCAACCTGGTCGAAAGATAGGTTTCGAAAGGCGAGATCTTTCCAACGGCTTGGTTTCATTTGAGCTTATTTACCTTTCACATATCATTGGGGAAGTTGATAAGTTTTCTTGTTAACATTTCTAGCACTAGAAGGAGGGCTCGAACCTCCGACCTTGTCACAATATTATAGACTAATTTTGGTTCATTTAATTTGCGTAGGAAAATGAGATCTAAACGATTAAGCGGAATTAGGGAAGGAGTTGTCCACACCACCACTCTTGAGGAGAACATAACTCCATCCTTTAATCTGGATGGGGCCGTTCAAGGACAACCTTCGTCACTAGCTTGGCAAGATGATAACGCTACAAAGATTAAACACTTAGAGCAGCAGCTACAGGAGATGCAAGAGCTACTAAAAATGGCACTATCTCAGAAATCTTCAAAGACGCCAAAGCCAACTCAGGGAGAAGAGGTGGTTTCCCCCAGGAGAAATTTAAAAGCCAACTTCGCTGAATACAAAAGTAAAATAAACTTAACATCCTCTAAGAAGAAGGAGCGTCTTCGGTCAAAAGCTAACCATCAAGGAAGAGTTCTCGACAAGTTGCTTGAACAATCAGGAAGCTCAACATCAAAGGAGTATTGCTCGGACCAGAAAAATTACTGTAATGTTAAGACTTATCTAAAAGATGCAGCTGAAAAGGTAATAAATGAATTCAAAAGGGAAGGGAACAATGGATGAAAATGTTAATGATAATGAAAGAGTGCCACCCTTCACCGATGAGATCATGGCTATAGTCATTTCGCCATATGTGAAGGTCCCATCAATGAAATATCATGGGGTTACACACCTGAACAATCATCTAATGGCCTTTGATGGCCAAATGGATTTCTATAATGCATCTAGAGCCATTAGATGCCGATTGTTCCCGGTCACTCTCTAGGGAGCCGCAGCAAAATGGTACAGATAGTATTGGGAGAAAACCATATACTCATGGAAGCAGTTCTCTTATGAATTTTTTGCCCAGTTCTGCATTTGCACAGATCCTACGATCGACTATACAGTCTTGGCCAATATATAACAAAGACATGGAGAATCCTTGGGAGATTATCCGAGGAAATTCAATGCTAAAGCTCTAAAAGCCAAAGACATAATGATCGAGGCAAGCTTATTCATTTCATTCCGACTTGATAGAAAATACCCCCTTCTGGAAGCAGCTCTTTGTCAATGGCTGTAAAGATTCACAAGACTTCCATTTTCAGGTTGACAAGTTCATCCGAATGGATGAGCTTTACTATGCTAAGAAGAAAACTATCCCCAAGAAAGAAGGGGGAAGATTTGGCCAAGACCAAGGAGAAGATGGGAAGAGCCAATCGCAAACGCAGTTGCTTTAAATAAGCCACTGTCTTACGTCTATGCCGTAGCTAAGAAAAGAGTCAACTTTCCGACCTCCTTTAAAGCCAAGAACAACCCAGAACAAAGAAAGGGAGGGGATTATTGTGCTTATCACAAGGCCAACGGTCACAAGACCGATGAGTGCAGGGTTCTAGCCGGCATTATCCAAAAACTGATCTATGAGGGTTATTTGAAGGAGTTCATTCAAGACCAAAAAAAAGCCCAACGGAAAAGGAATGGTCTACAGAAACACCATGGCAATGCTGTAAATGTATTAGAAGATGAAGACCTCCTAAGCTTGTGCCCACCAATAAACAGAATTGATGTAATTCACGGCGGACAGCATCCAGCGTGAAACTACAAGGGGGGCCGCAACAGGTATATTAAGGAAGCTAAAGAAGGCATTTACTCTGTCCAAGAGGAACCCCCAATGAAGAATCCACGTCTCAACATTCAGATGCTGAACCTTGTTGTCACTCCTCAAGAGCTAGAAAAGGAAGTTCACCATCCTCATAATGATCCTTTGATAATTAGTGCACAAATTGGATTATCCATCGTCTCTAAAATTCTGGTTGGCACAGGTATTGTAGTCAACGTAATCTTCAAGCATGCCTTCGATCAGATGAACATTCCTAGAGACAAACTGGAGCCAAGCATGGGACCCATATTTGGATTCAACAACAAAGGATCAAATCCGGTTGGACAGATAAAGCTGCTCATGCAAATGGGGGTGCCACCAACCTGTAGAACCTTTGAAACTATCTTTGTGATAATCAACCAACCCTCATACTACAAAGCCTTCTTTGGCAGGCCAACTCTCGACGAAATAGATGCCTTCGTTTCCTTGAAATATCTCATAGTAAAATTCTTGAAAAAAATTGGATGGGGGACTGTCCGAGGGGAGCAGTTTAGCTCTCAGGAAATGTATTTTGCTACTCTAGACCACAATAAAAGGGAGTATTCCACTTAGTTTGATTCTTCTACTATTTTTCAGCCTTCGGATGATGGATTTTCACATCCAACATTCGAAGAAAATATTAAAATTAATAAATCTAACAAACATATGTATCAAAGGTACATTCCTTCTAGAAGTAAGAGAAAAAGAATTGATCCTAACTCAGTGGAAGAAAGCCCAATAGTCACTGAATTCGATTGCCGAGGGTAAACGGAAAGGATAAAACCTATAGAGGATCTTGAGGAAGCATACATAGATTCAAATGATGCTACGAAAGTGGTTAAGGTGGGAAAAGATCTTAGTGGTGACTTAAAGAAGGATTTCATACAATTTCTCGAAGTCAACAGAGACGTATTTGCCTGGTCACATTTCGATATGGTGGGGATTGACCCAACAGTCATGTGTCATGCTCTTAACATCAGTCCAAGGGAAACCCCCATAAGGCATAGAAAGAGATAGATGGACAAGGTACGATCAGATGCTTTAAAAGAAGAGGTTAACAAACTCTTTGAGAATGGATTTATTTGGGAAATAACTATCCAAAGTGGTTAGCTAATCCACTTCTGGTAAAGAAATCAAATGGGAAATAGAGGACTTTCATTGACTATATGGATTTGAACAAAGCATGTCCCAAAGATTGTTTCCCATTACCGCGAATAGACCAGTTAGTAGATGCAACAAGCGGACACAAGTTGTCGTCTCTCATGGATGCCTATTTAGGGTATAATCAAATACCAATGTTCAAACCAGATGAGGAGCACACTAGCTTCATAACCGAGTAGGGGATTTATTGTTACAAGGCAATGCCATTCGGGTTAAAAATCAGGGGCAACATATCAAAGATTGGTCAACCGAATGTAAGGAGCAAATTGGTCGGAACATGGAAGTTTATGTGGATGATATGCTGGTAAAGTCTGGCGAACCCGAAAATCATCTTAAAGATTTGGAAGAGATGTTTAGAGTATTGCAGAAATATCAAATGAAACTAAACCCACAAAAGTGATTTTTGGAGTCCATTCTAGAAAGTTTTAAGCTACCTTGTAAGTGTCCAAGGGATCGAAGCTAGTCCAAATCAAATTGAAGCCATTAGAGACATGGTCAAACCTAAAACCAGCAAGGAAGTGATGAGTTTAAATGGAAGGGTGGTTGTCCTAAGTAGATTTATCTCTAAAGCTACCGATAAGTGTATACCCTTCTTTGATGTAATCAGGAAGAAGAAGAACTTTGAATGGGGGGAAGATTGTATGAAAGCCTTTCAGGAACTAAAAATCCACCTAGAAAAGCCACCAATACTTTTAAGTCCTAAGAATGGGGAAACCTTATACCCATATATGGCAGTCTCAGAGCACGCAGTTAGTTCAGTGTTGATTAGAGAAGGGAATGTGGCACAACTTCCAGTATATTATGTGAGCAAATGGTTGAACCCAGTGATAGAAAAGCTAGCTATTGCTTGATTCTCACAGCTCAAAAGCTTAGAGCATATTTACAAGCACACCCAACTAGGGTATTGACCAATTTTCCCCTTAAGCAAGTCTTTAGTAAACCAGAAACTTCAGGAAGGTTAGTAAAATGGGGAATCAAGCTCATCCAATATGATAGAGAATTTCAGCCACGAGCTGCAATCAAGGGGCAGCATTAGCAGACTTCATTAATGAGTGCACTAACTTTATCAAGGGGCAATCAGAAAATGAGAAATACTAGAGGCCTATGTGACAATTATTTGTTGATGGTGCATCAAACGAACAAGGGGCCGGTGCAGGATATGTAATCATCACATCAGATGGACACCGTTTACATTATGCCATGAAATTGGGATTCCCCGCAATTAACAATGTGGCAGAATATGAATCTATGGTAGCGGAATTAACCTTGGCATTAGAACTCAAAATTCCATGGATACAAATCTTTAGTGATTCTCAGATAATGGTGAACCAAGTGAAACAGGTATATAAAACAAAGGACCCTAAGCTATCTTTATACCTGAAGAAGATACTAAGAATGCTTGCTTTGTTTGAAGACTTTTCAGTACACCAAGTCCCAAGAGCAGAAAATTCACAAGCAGACTCCCTAGAAAAACTAGCAAGCTCAAGAGGAGTCTTGGAGACATGTATTGTTCTAGTGGGATATCAAGAAATTCCAAGTATTGGAGAGGAGGCATCCGAACAGAGAAAGGAATTGTTAGTTCTGACAAGGTCTCAAGCAAAATCACTTTGGGAAGAGAGAAGAGGAAGTAATAAAGAAATATCAGATGAAAGGGTTGACCAACCAAGACCAAGTGACACGTATGATGACACTTGGATGTCACCCATTGTTGAATACCTTGTTAAAGGAATACTCCCATCAGACAAAGGTGAAGCAAGGAAAATCAGGAGACAAGCTCCAACCTTTGTAATGATGGATGGAATCCTCTACAAAAGGGATATGCTCTTCCCTATCTAAGATGTGTGAGCGCAAATGATGGAGTAAAATTAATGGCTGAAGTACACGAGGGGTATTGCGGAGATCATTCAAATGGAACAAAATTGGCAAAGAAAATAACGTGGCAAGGATTTTATTGGCCACGTATGGTAAGTCAAGCCATCGAGTATGTGAGAAGATGTGAACAATGTTAGAAATACTTAAAGATTCCCAAATTTCCCCCAAGTCAATTGACTCCAATTGCAAGTCCATGGCCCTTTGACGTATGGGGAATAGACTTAATCGGCCCATTGCCAATTTCAAAAGGAGGAGCAAAATACGCCGTAGTCTCCATAGACTATTTCACCAAATAGGTTGAAGTAGAACCGCTTCCAATGATTACTTCTGGGAAGGTACTCAGATTCGTTATCAAGAATATCATAACCAGGTTTGGAATTCCCCAGAAGATAATTTATGATAATGGGACACAATTTGAGAGTGTAGAATTCTCTCGCTTTTGCCATAAAAATGGAAACATTAGAAGTTTTACATCCATCGCACATCCAAAAGCGAATGAGCAGTTGAAGCTGCAAACAAAGCCATAAAGACAATTCTGAAAAAGCGGTTGAACAAGGCAAAAGGAAATTTGGGTAGAAGAACTGCTGCTTATATTATTGGCTCATTGAGCATCCACCAAAATGGCGACATGACATACTCCCTACTCTTTGACATATGGGTGTGAGGAAATGTTACCAATCGAGATTGAGATACCCTCACACAGAAGAATCACCTACACATTCGATAAGAATCAAGAGCTGAAGAGAGAATCCTTAGATTTAATACATGAATTAAGAGATGAAGCAGCAGTAAGAACCGCCGAGTATCAAAGAAGAATCTCAAAGTACTACAACCCAGAAGTGAGAACTCGATCATTTCACGAAGGAGATTTGTTACTCCGAAGATGACAAATACCAAAAACCCTGCAGATGGACCCCTGGGGCTAAATTGGGAAGGACCATTAATCATTTGCAAAGTGATCCCCTTGGGAGCTTACAAATTATGCCGACCAGACAACAATATGGTTCCGAGAACATGGAATGTCGAACATTTGAGGCCATATTTTCCAAATATAAATGAATAAAGCATCTCTTTCTTCAAAAAAAAATCTACATGGTTGGGAGTGAGATGCTCCTTATATTTGGATACTACCTAAGATGGTAGTCTACCTAAGATGGTAGAAAGCCTCTTTCAGTGCCGAGATGGCGAGGGCAGAGACCTCCTGAAGGGAGGGCGGAGTAAGCCTTTAGCCGCGCCATAAGATGGCCAGGTTAAAGCATCGGACAAGCACTTGGCCGCGCCTCTAGTCAGGTCAAGGCACCTCTTGGAGGGTGGATGGAGTACTCCTTTATCCATGCCATAAGATGGCTAGGGTAAAGCACCAAATAAGCCCTTATCCACGCCATGTTATAGCCAGGGTAAGGCACCTCCTGGAGGGAGGACGGAGAAAGCCTTTCTCCGCGTCACACTATGGCCAGGTTAAAGCACCGAACAAGCCCCTGTCCGCGCCGCACAATGGCCAGGGGCAGGGTGCCTCTTGGAGGGAGGTTGGGTAAGACCTTTGTTCCGGCCTCTAAGATGAGCTAACCAAGAGCACCAAAAATAATGGACTAAGATGTCCAAGCCCAAGAAAAGGCTCATCAAATAATGGACTAAGATGTCCAAGCCCAAGAGGAGGCTCATACAATGGACTAAGTTGTCCAAGCCCGAGAAGAGGCTCTTCCAATCATGGACTAAGATATCCAAACCCGAGAAGCGGTATATTTCCGATGGACTAAGACGTCCAAGCCCTAGAGGCAATTGATCAAATTACAACTACGTACATACAAGACCTGAATGGTTCATATATGTCAAGAAAGACGGAATCTAAAGAGTAAAGCCAAACTCCAACCAAACCCGAATTTGGGTTTCGGGTCCTTCATTTGGGATTTCATTCATTAAATACCCGAATCTGGGTTTCAGGTTCTTCATTTCTAGATTTCATTTATTAAATATCTGAATCTAGGTTTCAGGACTTTCATTTCTAAACATCATCTATTAATACCCGAATCTGGGTTTCGGGATCACTTACAATATTTATACCCTAATCTGGGTTTTGGGATTATTGCTTGATTTTACCTTAATGCCCTAATCTGGGTTTGTGGTTTCTACTATAAAGACAATTGCCATGGACTTCGGGTTGTCCAATGTATGCCCTAATCTGGACCGAGGACTATTATGACAACAATTACTATGGATTTCTACCCACCCGACATATGCCCTAATTTGGGCCAGGGATTCTTTTACAATGATAATTGCTAATAATATCTAATTATCCGACATATGCCCTAATATGGGCTCAAGATCTTGATATAAAGACAACTGTTACTAAAAACCCGAATCTGGGTTTAGAAATGTCACTCAGAGAAGTATATTTGGAACATTGCTATCTGGATTCCGGGTATCTCATTCTTAATTTCAAAACTTCATAAATTAATACCCTAATTTCGGTGGAATTTCATTGCTTCCTAAATCAAATCCCAAACCTGGGATATAAAATAGTAGAGTAGAGGTTGCTGTAGACAACCAGAAATTTCAAACTGGTCTTCTTGATACCTAAATTAGAGTTAACTCTAAATGATGCTCATCAACATCTGAATGAAATCTTCAAGATCATTCAAATATTTCGGAAATTTTCAAATACATATTAGAGTGGATGGGATACAAAGGCTTATTTTTTGATAGTAACTTGTAGCCCCTATTTGCAGAAATTGACTCCCACAAGGAGTCCGTAGACTACATTTATTATATGCATTAATGGCTATTGATTACAGGCCTCATATCTTTTGAATCAGAATTATAACCAACTAACTGTAGAAGCGTTGATATACTGAAGTATACATATAAATATAAGCTAGCAATAAAGAATATCACTCTCTTTGAATTTTGAAGGAAAAATAAAGTTATAAAGAGCGAGAAAGTTCTGAAATTTTTGTCCTAAAGAACAAAATCTTCTTTCATTTGGGGGGGGGGCAAAATGTTAGCCATAAAATTTACCCAGAGAACAAAGGCATGAAAGAAGATAAGAAAAGCGCCAACATCTACTAAAGTGGGTTTCGACAAAGATTATGAATGAAGGTTTCGACGGCATTAGGAAGGCTTTTGAAAGAGTCGTAAGCAACATGCACCCTCGCAGGTGATAAAACACGTGCAAGCGTCAGAAAAGATGAAAAAGGAGAAACAAAGCCACCTTTCCGCCTCTGTAAAGACCTTTCGACATAGATGGTTCAACAAAGACTACTTTAGAACCTACTTTCGAAGGCAAAGTTAATCTCCCATGGACGTGCCAGACCTTATGGAACTAAGGGTTTTGCCATCATAACAAGTTTTCTTGTTAACAGAATTGCTTTAATTTCTTTCCTCATATAAAACCATTACCAAATTATATTTAAATTTCCAAATTGTCTACTGTAGAAAACCTCCACACTTTCACATTGCACCCATATTATAATTATTATTTGATTATAATTTAATTAAATTTCTAAAATAATGTGTTTTAAAATAGAGGTGATACACCGACCTTCTCGCTTGTCAGCTTCATTTTTTCAAAAGTAGGATGATTCTTGACAAAAGCTTCTGCTCGCTTCTAACAATAGATGCAGTGACCCCATACTATTCCCCTTTCAAATGCACCATATTTGCATTGTTTATCATAAAAAAGCGTCACCGTATGGCATCCACTCCTTATACTTTACTGCCCACACGGCCAAAGCTCTAGTATACAATAACCATTCCCTATGCCATACCGCTTCATTGGCATAAGCACAACGCAATATAGTTTACCAACATGCATGCATCTGGACTACTCCATCCAAGTGGAATTCAAGTTAGCCACATCTGTTCGCTAACTGTAGTAAGTGGCTTTGAGAAACTTAGCATCCAAGGCAATAATCCTATTACTTCAAGATATAATCTCCTCAGTAGTAACTATGTGTAACAACCCGCCCTTTTGTAGAACCCAAAAAGTCATCATCTCATAACAATTACAGACTCCCGAATACCACAAAAGACAAATCATTGAGGTAAAAGTAAAACATAATACTAAAGAAAGACATCGATAGTATCTCACAATGGAATGACAATATATAATATATCGAATATACATGGACAAAATAGAATAACAATATATAAGAGACCGCACTAGCGGAAGCAACTGATAAATAAGTATTAGTATAGAATGTCATAATACATCAACTTCAGAAAGAACGGAGTTTTGAATAAATATATGATACAACTGTCTCATATACAAATAATGAGTCTATCATATACTACTAAAATATCAAGTATACATATCCTAAACATCGATGCCACACCTTCAAAATGCTCTATCTGTGCATCCTGCTAGCATATCCCTAAAGCACTTAACTCTCCAACTACTCTATTGAGTACCCAAGAGTTGTCATGACATAAGAAAACAAAGACAAAACGTGAGTCAGACTTAAATCTTATTGTGACGGGAACTATCTCAAAATATTGTATATGAAAACTATATACAAATAAGCAGGAATTACCAAGGTACAACGGGTCCTCTCTACAATCATGGCTCGGGGGTAATCCAGACCGTCCATAAACAAGTAAAATAAACTTATCCAAAAGATAGGAAATAATACCATAACATTCCCTTCTCCTATAATAAACAAGTCAGCACAACTATTATAATGTGACTAAAACGTAACAATCATACTATGATACAGGCAACCCAACATCCAAAAGTAGGGTATTCGTATTATAAGTCTATCGTGAAATACAAAGTGATAGTAAGTGCAACCATAACAATAACAGACACACACAACATAACAAATGAAGTAATTAAGAAATACAAATAATTTCCCATCATTACCGATGGGTGGAGTCAACAATGGAAACTTATCGCGATCCAATAATTTAAGATAAACTGGGCCAGTACACTAACATACTCAGACATTTGTCGCGATCCAATAATCGTTACACTATGTACCCAGACATCTATCTCGATCCTATAATAAATAGATTCAGCACACTAACGTACCCAAACATCTATGTCAATCTTATAATAAGTAGAGTTAGCACACTAACATACCCAGGTATCTACCATGATCCAATAATCAATAGAGTCAGCACACTAAGTACCCAATCATCTATCAGGATTCAAAAATAAACAGTCAACACATTAACGTACCCAGACACCTATCTCGATCGTATAATAAATAGAGTCAGCATGCTAATGTACCCAGACATCGATCTCGATCTCATAATAATTAGAGTCAGCACAATAACATACCCAGACATCTACAATGATCCCATAATAAATAGAGCTAGCACATTAACGTAACCAGACGTCTATCAGGATCCAAAAATAGGCATGGCCACTAATATAATGCCAAAATTGTGCAAGATCACTAATATAATTTAATATTGTGCACGGTACAGTCACTAATGTATCCCGATATAATTTATCTAACTACATATACCCCAGGGTCAACCCCCGAAGGTACGAATTTACTCCATTTGATCGTACACGCTTGTTGGACCTGATCGTTCGACCAATCGCTATACCGACCCCGTGCCCCATCATTATTGATTCCAAAGGAATCACTTAACATTCATATCCGAATCACGAGCTTTGCCTTATGTCCCTCCTCATCGAGTAGCCCAGAATCTTCCCAAAGTCATGCCTGAACACCATGAAGAACCGTGCTTGAATAGGGAAGAGATTTCCCGAAGTTTAGTCGATGCCCAGTATTCAGTCAATTGGGAAAATTTCAGTTGACTGAACTCTATCGACTGAGAACTATCCCACATTCTTCTGTTTTGGGGCTTTCCTGCTCGACCATCACTTTTTCTCAGGTTCTGTCGACTGAAGCATTCCCTCAATCGGCTGAACCATGTTGTTTCCAGGTAGTGAACTTAGTACAAGGAGAAATCTCCCCTCCAACCGTCGATTCGCATTCCATTCTTTTGACGCTTTGCTCAATGAGTCGTCTTGCTTCCAAAGCCTAACTCTACCCCATCGGACTTACACCAGGGTTCATTTGTTGACATTTTTAAAGTGAATTCCATAAGTATTTGAAAACTGATTTCGACACCAAAATCAACTCTTTGCACGAGTAGAGTTCAACGAGCAATTATAGCGACTGACTTCTGCTAATACACTAAAACGACATACCATGCCTCTTTGCCTATTGCATAGCTTATACGTGTGTCGATACACTCATTCATGCACACTAATGCACATACGTTCACACAAACACACAATCAGTACGCAAGTCATATTTTGGACTTCATCGGGACGATTACCTAGCCCGATATACTCTCACACAACTTAGTGCATGCGATAGTCGCTTTGCCTACGTGAAATGCCCACAATGAACTTGTAATCAATTATATTTCTATATAAGAAAACAATTACAGAAGTATATAAACAACCGACCATACAACAATTCTAACTACTGTCCACAGAATGTTTTGATTGTTATATATCTTCGAATACACATATACATATACTTGTTCATTCATATACGTACATATATATTTAGGTAAGTAATTCATTGATTACTTAATCAATTCTTACTTTTATTTACTAAATCTTTTCAATAAAAGTCGAATATGGTTTCTTACTATTTTATAAAATCTTATATCTATTTTATAAAATATATCATTAGCTTATATATCAATTTTAAGCCTTTAAATTCTCAATTGCCTAACTTGAAATTAAGTATACTTCATATTACTATTTTATAAAATCTCAATTTCCATTTTATAAAATCTAATACTTCATTTATAAAATCTCAATTTCCATTTTATAAAATCTAATACTTCATGTATAAAATCATATAACCATTTTATAAATACCAATTGAACTTTATTTGTTATTTTATAAAATATTATACCATTTTATAAAATACCTTATTTGCTTATAAAAATTATTGTTCTACTTAAACAATGTTTATAAATACCAATTTAGCTTCATTAACACTGTAATCTCTTTAATAATAAGTGTAGAGTTAAAAAGTAGCTAAATTAGCTTACTAACTATATTCAAAATCATTTCAATTAGTTTAATCATTACTAACTAATGGCATGCACTCAACTATCACATGCAAGTAGTCTCTAATCTATCATTATTTCACTAATATCGTTCAATTAACCTAAAATTAAATTCTTGGGTTACTAACTATTTTCAAAAATAGTCATTAAGGGCTTAAACAATTAATAAGTTAATATAATCATGTTTATAACAAAAATATAAGCCCAAATCAAATCAAACAATCTCCAAATCACTTTATATATTTCTATAATCATTAATAAACAAATACATGAAGTATAACACATAAACTCTTAAGGAGAATCCCACTCACCTTATTTAAACCCAAGTCAAGCTCTAATCACCATAAAACCAAAATCTAGCTTTCTTTAATTTTCGAAATGAACACCAAGACTCCAGTCCATGCCAATTCCTTCGCGGGTTTTGTAGAGAGTTGAAAGAAAGGGATCATGGTGATTTTTATTTCAATTTAGGAAATTTTCTTGATTGGTTTAGGGTTTGGGGAATAGAAAAGGATTAAGGGGTGATTGGGAGGTCATTAGAGAAAGAGGAGAAGAAATGAACGTGGAATCATAAATGAATGAAGAGCTTAGCTTAATATAAGCTAAGTTAGAGGCAAGCTAGTGGGCTTAGCCCAATTCTTTTCATCCGACACTATTCATCCTCGAAATTCATCCATTCCAAACATAGTCAAGTTTATACGGAGTTTACTCACGTCGAAAAAGCAAACTCAACCACGGGTGTATCGAAGTCTAATTTGTTCATTTGTAAAACTTGAGTATAAGAGGCATTCCGTTGCTTAACGACTAAATATATAGATTAATCGTTTAAATATTCGATCGTCAAAATTGCAGAGTGTTACATTCTCCTTTCCTTAAAATTAATTTCGTCCTTGAAATTCCAAAGTAATAGGACCAACCAAACTTCCCGAATTACAGTTTCGAAAAATTCCAAAAGTACCTCCCTTTATGCTATCAGCGTTATGGAAACTCCCAAATTAGAATGCATCGCACATTAGGAAATATACGATAGCCTACATCATCCCACATTCCCTCAAAATTTATACCTCTCTAAAGAAAGATTCTCATTATTTAAATGCCAATCAAAGCAAATAAGCATTTAAGTACATATACATCAGTTCTCAAGTACTTAATTGTACTATGGAAAGAGGATTCAACACAACTGCATCATTAACATGAATTTAATCATGCTGAATCACATATAGAAATTGTATCTAATGAACATGTTATATCAAATCGTGTAACTAGCATTTATAATAAAAAATCATGAAATTCTAACAGGTATTATTTTATTGTTGTAACTGATACTATCACAACCATACATGAGTGTTAATTGGAGAGTAAGCTCAAATACGTCGATATCTAAATATACCATTGACTCCGAGTCACATCAAAATGCAATAGACTCGTATAGATCCCATCTCGACCTCTATAATAGCCTTGGATGGAATGATCTATTCTAGATAGCTATCTCTATCGCTCTCCTAATAATATTATAAATTATAACTAACATGCAAGCACAATCAAACACATAAGACAAGCAACAATCAAACAATAGCAAGCAGCAACAAAAAACAATCGAACAACAAGCAATAACAAGTAACTAGTGACAAATCAACGATTAAATCATAGTAAGCAAAAATAAACAACAATAACTAGCATATAAATTATTAAACATGCAAGCAAGCAATAGAAATCAACAACAATAAAATCAGCCAATAGCAAAAATCAAAAAACACTAAATAGTAGCATATGAACATAAGCAGTAGCAAACAACAACAATCGACAAGCAATAATAAGCAACAAGCAATAGCATGCAATGATCAATCCATAAAAAACAACAATAACAAATCGACAAGCAACAACAAGCATACAAAACAATGAAATATTTTAAAAAGTTTATACCAACATGCCCAGTATCCCTCAAGAGTCAAATGCACATGTCCAGCCATAAACTCTAATGTGTCTGTCCGACATTTAAAAGGAATAAATGCCTAGGTGGTGAAACCTCTTTCATGAATATAATACATGAAAGACTATTACGCCTACCGATATGACAAATAAAACCTGTATGATATATAGGATCATCGAGTTTTGAAACTCTCGAATAAATCCAATAATCAATGCCTTAACTCTCCTTTTATTCCAGACATAACTCATTCTCCAAAGAGAAAATTATACCAATTAAATCATCATAAAATGAAGATCTACAATTTCCTGGGTTTTCATGGGTTCAAACTCACCTCGGCCGCATAATGTTAATATGGATAATATACTAAGTGCACTACGACGCTCGCCTAGGCATGTATCATCTAGTTTCTTAGAAGATTACCTGACTCACAAAACTGGTCAAGAAATTTTTTCCCAAACTATCCCACGCAATAATAATTATACTACACCAAAATTTTAAAATAACTAAAGGTCATCCCAAATGCCACAGCGTCCATTCTAACCCTTGGTTTGTTTGCAAGATTTATTTGTTAAATTAGGGTCGGCCACCTGAATCCATCCGTGCAAACTCTGATCCGGTTCCTTGATCCAACTATCAAAATCTCTTTGCACCACTATGGTCGTGCTTTGAAATCTCTCAGTTATCCCAAGAATCCAACTCAAGTGCTTATCCATCAGAATTAAGTTAAAAACCCTTTCCTCGCCGGCGCTAATAACATAGAAACTCTACGCTCAAATTATAGGTTAAGAATTGGCATGTAAATGGTTTAGAAAATGTCCCTTTCGACATGTGGGATTACTCTCATCACCTAAGGTTTACCGACACAAAGAAAAACAATTATAACACAAGCGACCTGGATAAATGCCTATAAGTCATCCTCTCGATCTTTGCTCATTGTTGGGCATGCATCGAACCCTAACTGGACATAAATTCAGGTCACACTTCATCGACCATACCCACTCAACTTGAAAGTTCGAGCATCAAGTTCGAATGGTAATACTCTCGGTCGCTTCACCTCAGCTTTGCAACTAAGGTGACTCATGCAAGTTTTATCTCTATGAAATATTATCCACTATGAAAGGTGTCAATTTTAGCCTGTCTATCAAGTAACT
This sequence comes from Allium fistulosum, assembly GCA_030737815.1. Taxonomy (NCBI): domain Eukaryota; kingdom Viridiplantae; phylum Streptophyta; class Magnoliopsida; order Asparagales; family Amaryllidaceae; genus Allium; species Allium fistulosum. Next base: position 408,770,476 of record CM060904.1, on the reverse strand, counting down.
ATCAACCGGTAAAATATATGGCTCAGTTGTCGGATGGAACAAAATTGAGTTCCCAAAAATAGAGCATACCTCACTACATAAGCCCCTACCATTTCTCTTGAGCCGCGGACCTGCTAGGATTCGATACTAAGTCACAAGTTATCATCACTTACACACCCTTCAAAAATGTAGGACAATCCTTCTTCAAGTAATCAAGCCAATCGTAATTAAAGCACTTACGCTTCGCTTTAGCCGGATGACATTTCATAGTGAAATGTTCCCATATGCCACGATGGTCATATTAGGTCAGCTTCTTCTTCGCATAAGCTCGATCTTCCTTATTCCAAGGCCTTGTTGCCTTGGTTGGAGTTTCAACTACTTCCCACTTTGATTACCTCAACGGTATCTCATGGGTGTTCTCACGAAGGAGTACCAACCCAACAAGATATTCAAAAGTGGACCCTAATAGTGATAAGGCTAAGAAATGGACCCCCAACTGATGCTTAAGACCCAAGGCAAATTTCTTTTCCCTCCACAACGAAGCACTGAACAACTCAAACCCTAAAAAAAGGTTGAGTTTGTCAACACTACCTCTCTAACAGGCTATCCTAATCAAGATAGATTGAATACTCAAGCTACACGCTCTTCTTGATCTCAGAAATGAATTGAGAACCAAAGCAACGCCTGAATAAATTTTTGAAACATGGGTCTACTTATCGGCCACACAAACATTATATCCTACCTAGCCAAAGTCTCCCTTCTCCAAATACTGAGAAATAATCTTCCTTACGAGAACATTCCCTAGACTTATATTGATGGAAGCCTTCTTATGCATCTGTCCAAGACTGTTCCTCTACAACAGTCTTAAGACCCAGCTCTTGCTACCCTCTAAGGCTAAGGAAATTCCAGCACTTCTTCAAAAGCTTAAAGATGGTGGAGCTAGAAATACTGATGCCCAAAGGGCCACACCGCTTTTGACGCTAACCGCAATCTGCTGGAAATATCCATGGGCTGCGGAACATCTTTTGCAGTAGTAAATAGTCGCCGAACTAATCAGGCATCTCAGATTGTTTGTCCGTAGTCACCCATGCATTTTATCTGATCATACCGATAGCTTGACGAAGTGCCTTAGCAACTAATGATGAAAACAAATCAAGTCCAGAAGAAAAGCGGTGTATACAATATAATATAGTAGAAAAATACAAGAATGCTCTCTCTACATACCTCCTTCTACCAGATTGATTAACTCAAACTGATCTACTTGGTCCGACTGTTGAGCCTAAGCTCTTATACCAACTGTAACAACCCGCCTTTTTGTAAAGCCCAAAAAGTCATTGTCTCATAACAACAATAAACTCTCGAATACCACAAAATATAGACCATCGGGGTAAAATTAAAACAAAACACTAAACCAAGACATCGATAGGATCTCACAACGGAATGACAATGTATAATGCACCGAATATATATGGACATAATACAATAACAATATATACCGCACTAAGGAAAGCAACTGATAAATAAGTATCAGTATAGAAAGTCAGAATACATCAATTTCAAAAAGAATGGAGTTCTGAATAAATATCTGATATAACAGTCTCATATACAAATAATGGGTTTGTCATGTACTACTAAAATATCAAGTATACATATCATAAAAATCCATGCCACACCTTTAAAATGCTCTTGCTACGCATCCTGCTAGCATATCCCTAAAGCACCTAACTCTCCAACTACTCAATCGAGTACTCGAGAGTTATCATGGCATAACCAGACAAAGACAAAATGTGGGTCAGACTTAAAGCCTAGTGTGAGGGGAACTATTTCAAAATACTGTATACGAATACTATATACAAATAAGTAGGAACTACAAAGGTACAGTTGGTCCTCTCCACAATCTGGCTCGGGAGTAATCTAGACTGTCTGTAAACAAGCAAAATAAACCTATCCAAAAGATAAAATATCATACCATAAGATTCTCTTTTTCTGTAATAAACGAGTCAGCACAACTAATATAATGTGATTGAAACGTAACAACCATACTATGATATAGGCAACCCAACATCATAAAGTAGGGCAATCATATTATAAGTCTATTATGAAATACAAAGTGATGGTAAGTGTAGCTATAACAACAACACACATAACATAACAACTGAAATATAACTAAGGAATACACATAATTGCTCATCATTAAGGGCGGAGTCAACAATGGACACTTATCACGTTCCAACGATTCAAGATAAACAGGGCCAGTATACTAACGTACTCAGAAATTTGGCACAATCCAATAATAAATATAGTCAGTACACTAACTTACCCAGACATATATCTCGATCGTATAATAAATAGAGGTAGCACACTAACGTACCCAGACATCTATCTCACTCTATAATAAGTAGAGTCAGCAAACTAACGTACCCAAACATCTACCATGATCCAATAATATGTAAAGTCAGCACAATAACGTACCCGGACATCTATCAAGATCCAAAAATAAATAGAGTCAGCACACTAACGTATCTAGACATCTATCTCGATTGTATAATAAATAGAGTCAGCACACTAACATGCCCGGACATATATCTCGATCTTATAATAAGTAAAGTTAGCACACTAACGTACCTAGACATCTACCATGATCCCATAACAAATGGAGCCAGCACACTAACGTATCTAGACATCTATCGGGATCTAAAAATAGGTATGGCCACTAATATAAGGCCAATATTATGCATGGTCACTAATATAAGATCAGTATTATGCAGGTCACTAATATAAGACCAATACAATTTATTTAACTATACATACTCCAGGATCAACCCTCGAAAGTATGAATTTACTCCATTTGAACGTACACGCTTGTCGGACGTGATCGTGCGACCAATTGCCGTACAGCCTTGTGCCCGATCATTATTGATTCCAAAGAAATCACTTAACATTCATATCCAAATCACGAACTTCACCTTATGCTCTGCCTTCTCGAGTAGCCCAGAGCCTTCCCGAAGTCATGCCAAAAAATCACGAAGAACTACGCTTGAATGGGGAAGAGAATCTCCTATGTTTAGTTGCTTCCCAGTATTCAGTCGATTGGGGAATATTTCAGTCGGCTAATCTCAATCGATTGAGAATTATCCTGCAGTCTTCTATTTTGGGTCTTTCCCCCTCGACCACCACTTTTTTTCACGTTCAGTCGATAGAAGCATTCCTTCAGTTGACTAAACCCTGCTGTTTCCAGGCAGTGAACCTGAGACAGAGAGAAATCTCACCCCCACAACTGCCGATTCACGTGTTGTTTCTTATTACGCTTTACCCGATGAGTTGCGTTGCTTCCCAAGCCTGACTCTACCCCCATCAGACTTCCACTAGGGTTCATTTGTTGATGTTTTCGAAGTGAATTCCATAAGTATTCAAAAACCGATTTGGACACCAAAATCCACTCTTTCCATGAGTAGAGTGCAATGGGTGATTATAACGACCTGGCTTCCACTAACACGCCAAAACGGTTTACCTGGCCTCCTTCCCTTGTGGGTAGATTATACGTGTGTCGATACACGCATTCATGCACACTTATGCACACACATTCACGCAAGCACACTATCATTACACAAGTCACATTTCAGACTTCACAGGGACGATCACTCGGCCCGGTATACTCTTACGCAACTTAGCGCATGCTATAGTCACCATGGCTACGTGAAATGCCCATAATGAAGTTGTAATCAATTATGTTTCTATATAATCAAACAATTGCAAACGTATCTAAACAACCAAACATACAACAATTCTAACTACCATTCACACAATGTTTTGATTGTCATATATCTTCAGATACACGTATACGTATACTTGCCTATACTCATATGCATACACATATATTTAAGTAAGTAATTCATTTATTATTTAATCAATTCTTACTTTTATTTATTAAGTTTTTTCAATAAAAGTCTAATATGTTTTCTTACTATTTTGTAAAATTTTATATCTATTTTATAAAATATATCATTAGCTTATATATCAATTTTAAGCCTTTAAATACTTAATTGCCTAACTTGAAATTAAGTATACTTCATACTACTATGTTATAAATCTCAATTTCTAATTTATAAATCTATAGTTCATTTATAAAATCATATAACCATTTTATAAATACTGATTTAACTTCATTTGCTATTTTATAAAATATATACCATTTTATAAAATACCTTCTTTTTCTTATAAAAATCATTGTTCTACTTAAACAGTGTTTTTAAATACCAATTTAGCTATGTTAACCCTTTAATCACTTTAATAATAAGTGTAGAGTTCAAAACTAGCTAAATTAGCTTACTAACTATTTTCAAAACCATTTCAATTAGTTTAATTATTAGTAACTACTGGCATGCAATGAATAATCACATACTATTAGTCTATAATCTATCAAAATATCATTTAATATCATTCAATTAACCTAAAATCAAATTCTTAGACTACCAACTATTTTCAAAAATAGTCATTAATAGCTTAAACAATTAACGAGTTAGTATAATCATGTTTATAACACAAATATAAGCCTAATTAACTTAAACAATCTCCAAATCAGCTCATATAATTCTATATTCATCGGTAATCATAAATATGAAGTATAACACATAAATTAGTAAGGAGAATCATCCCACCCACCTTATTAAAACCCAAGTCAAGCTCTAATCGCTAAAAAACCCAAATCTAGCTTTCTTTAATTTCCTAACACCAAGACTCCTATCCATGCCAATTCCTTTGTGGATTTTGTAGGGAATTGAAAGAGAGGAATTATGGTGATTTTTATTTGAAATTAGGAATTTTTCTTAAAGGGTTTAGGGTTTGGAGATTAGAAGAGGATTAATGGGTGATTAGGAGGTCATTAGAGGAGGAGGAGAAGAAACAAACCTAGAATTATAAATGAATGAAGAGCTTAGCTTAATATAAGCTAAGTTAGAGGTAAGCTAGTGGGCTTAGCCCAATTCTCTTCATCTGGCACTATTCATCCTTGAAATTCATAGATTTCAAACATAGTCAAGTTTATACTCATTTTACTCGCATAAAAAAAAAGAACTCAACCATGGGTTTATCGAGTCATAATTTGCTCGTTAGTAAAAATTGAGTATAATAGGTGTTCCGTTGCTTAACGCTAAATATTTAAATTAATCATTTAAATATTCGATCATTAAAATTGTAGGGTGTTACAATAGGGGATCTCATGCACTTCCAAAATGGATATAATTTTCTACATTCAAGGCATATTTTTACTAGTTTTATGCTCACTTCATAGCCATAAGTCTTTCTTGTGACCAAAAAAATCAAGAAGTAAAATAAGAAGCAATAGTGGATGTAAACCATTTCTAGATCGAACAAATCTACATTTTGTGTCATTTAATTTATTTTCACTTCATTTTACTCCTCATTTAACATTTCTAACAATGTACGGTGAGCAAATTTCATTAAAAATCATTGTTACTTGCTACTTTGGGGTTGGCTAGGAATTTGGTTAACATTTTGGCATTGGAAGGAGGGCCTTTGCCTTAAATATTTCAACTTTTTTCACATTATTCTCTTTAAACAACCTATGCTCCTCTAAAAAGCATTCATCATACAACCTAGTAATGGTAATACTGAGGCTGAAACCTCAATCAACCATAATACTAATGGGGGCACCAAGTTCAGTGCTATTAGCCCTATCATAGACATAAGCAATGACATTAGTCAAGGTTTGGTGAACGGGATCATGTAGAAAAATGGCCCATGATTTAAGTGATCTCTATGCTTCGATCGAAATCCATGTGATGACCAACTAAGATAAGAGATTCCCAGTTGTCGCAGGGCAGAATACCACTCTAACCTTTGATTCTAAACACTTTCAGCATCATGCATGACACAAAAGAGAGAGTTATGGTTGAAACTCCTATCAGTGTTGTTCCTGCTTGAAAGAGGGACTTGCATTCCATGTCCACTCATCCACTTAGAATTTTGCTTGGATGCTTCTGGGTGGAGCCAATCCTACTATGTAGGATCATGCTGCTCGACGTTCCCTGTCTTCTGAAAGATAGTTTTCTTTTGAATGACTTAGGGCAGTAAACAAGGAACACGATTTTCATTTCGACCGCTTAAGAGGTGAAAGATGAGCAAGGGATGATGAGTCTAGGAAATTCTTTGTTCATTTCTGATCCCAATGGGAAATCCTAAGACCTTGCTTGTGGTAGGTAGTGTCACATCTTTAGGCATCCTTCTCTAAATAGATAAAGAAGATCATCTACCACTATATGGTGGCGTCACTCGTCACCTCCATGTCAATGTTAAAGATCGCCTTCCCTCAAAAGAAATAGAAGGACTCACTCCTAAACATGAGCCGCATACCACCAATTGGGGTGGATGTTGGCCTTATAGAAGAGATGAAATCAGTCAAATAATAGATGCTCAAAACCCAAACCTGAAACCAAGGTGGTGAGGGTTTCTCTAACGACGAGAAATAAGAACCCTTCTAAGAGAAGATACCAGGCACCTGCATTCATCTGAGGTATGATTTGCTTCTTATTTAAAAGTATAATGGGAGAGTTGACCCCTCCGATAATATCATGACCTTCAACTCAATAACCAATGCTGACCAACTTTCTAACTATGCAAAATGCCTCCTATTCCAATCCATCCTGACCTGACAGGCCAATCGCTAGTTCCTACATCTATAAAAAGATAGCATCCGATATTGGGGTCAATCGTGCACTGAATTTAAGACTTTCTTTTTTCTTCCCAAACATGAATGATGATGTCCACCAAGCTTTGCAACATCATGCAAGGCACAATCGAGTCTCCTTAGTCCTATGAAATCGATTTAAAAAGGTGTCAACCTGTATTTGAGGGCGGACAAGAATAGTTTAGTAGTAATCCTCTTCTCTAGTGTAAAATACAACAACAAATATGGAATTAATTGTAGAAACAACCAGCCTCCTCTCTGACCAAATTCCTTCAAATGGTAAATGACATCATGAGGATGGAGGAAGCCAACCTATCTGATAGCAAGGAGAAGGACATACAAGATGATTACGTGGCGAGAATAGCTGTAGATAAGATAGCCATCGAGAGTATAACAAAAAACACTTCGTGGATGGCTACTAATTCAAATCTAGTAACACAAACTATGCCCCTTTAAACCATGATATGGAGACTATCTATCTCGAAACAAGGGACCATGCCACATACTAATAGCCTCCTCCAGCCCGCTTAGGGCAAAATGAGGTGCCTCATGGAAATGGGAAATATTGCAAGTTCCACTAACTGAATGGTCATGCCACCATTGGTTGTTGTCGCCTAATAGACAAGAAAGAATGGTTGATCCATGAAGGTATACTTTTGTAGTATGTCATACAATATGTATATTAAAGGGATGAATAACAAGCTATCACTGACCTACCTTAATGGGTGTACAATAATAATGTTTTTGCCATCAATATGGAGGTCTTATTTATATGTGGTATCCTGCACATGGTCTGAAGTAGTATGGGCCCAAGGTCGTTATAGTAAGGAATCTCACACCGACCAACCAAGTGTATCCAATGGATCATAGGGCCTTAAAATCTCTGGAGGTCGAGGTGGATGAAACAGACATTATATTCACATACGAGGATAAAAGAGAGGTCGGCTATTATCACTATCATCCCATAGTCATCTCCATCCACATTTTAATATTGGTGCAAAAATATTAGGATTAGATTTTTTTATTGTTTGTTCTTAACCTTTCTAACTTTTTTATTTTTTTAAACATCAAAGATGAGGGACAAATACTCTTAGATTGCCTAAAAAATTTCTTTTGGAAAGATATGGCTATGGCTGAGTTGAACATATTTTTGCTTATCAAATTTTTGAGTAATGATTACATAGTTATTTGAAAATGAACCGTTGTGCTCTTGAAAAGAGTGTTATATATCAAAGTCTAAGTTAAGCATGAGTTACTAGCACTCTATCATGGATGAATTACACTTCATGAATGTCATGTTCAATAATGTTTTTGACCAGATGAAGCTTCCATAATCGAACCTCAATCTATGCGCCCACCCAATCAACTATTTTGGTGGCATTATGATTATTCCTTTAGGGTTAAACTCCTAATTGGTTACCTTTAGCGAGGAAGCCTCTTCCAAGACTTTTTGTTGTGGTGGACTGCCCGTTCGCCTACAACATCCTTATAGGTAGGTCTTCTTTGGCTAACCTAGACATAGTCGTTGCATAATAATGACTCATAATGTAATTCCCTATTAAAGGGGGTCTATTGCATTTGAAGCAACTAGCAAGCCACTAGAGAGTGTTATAGTATCCCCCTCCAAAAAGTCAAAAATAGAGTACTTATAATTTGACAAGAGGTGGGGATCATAAAAAAACAACCACTTTAAGAGGGTACGAGGACACTCAATTGCCTCTTCCCATGCCGGGGGAAATCCTAGCATATCACCTCTTTCCAAGAGAGTGTGAGAGCTCCAACAAGATCTCGCCGATGCCAAAGAAGTGCAAACAAAAGCTCCTGATAGGGTGCAACAACTACAGAAGCACCCACCCATGGTGAACACATCAAGCAAACTAAAGTGTCCTAGAACCCTTTGAGTTTTCTATTCGTGTCGGCCCCGTGCAAACCAACAACTTAGTGAGGATGCAAAAGCTAACTTACGAACACATTCATGTCAGAAACCTTAATCTAATTGAAGTGAAACTATAACCCCTCATAATAAATCTTCCCTAAGAGAAATCGAGAGCAACTTAATGCTTTTGTTCATGCACGGGTCAACAACATCAAAAATTGGGTCCCTCTGGCTGGTTTGGCCATGCCCCGATAACTCATTACCACTTGGAAATAATTTGTCCATCCCTGTTGGTAGGCAGGAACCAGTGATACCACAATATCAACCATTTCAACGTTGGTAGACTCATCTATGAGAATCAGTAGAAACCATAACCCTTGCACTCATGCATGGATGTCTGTCCCGACCAAGGACTTCATGGCACATGATCTGGGTACTGGATCAATGCGAACTCGAGCTCAATGTAGGGAGTGACAACAATGACCCCGTACATCCTCTCATAGACAACTTCAACCCCTCTAACCAACCACCATATTCAAAACCATCATCTTAGACGAGAACGACTAATGCCAGACCATCCAAATTGGCATGGAGTTAGACATAGTGGAAAGAAGGGAGTTGATAAACTTCCTTTGGTAAAGCATGGATGTGTTTGCTTGGGGACATGTGAACATGACCGACATAGATCCTTTCATCATATGCCATATGCTCAATATCGATCCTAAATGCAACAACCTATAATTTACGCTTAGATATAAATTATAATTAATCGTTTAATTGAACATTTAGCAAACTAATGACTTAAAATGACATTTCTAAAGATGAATGAATTATGATTCAAGACCCATTCCGTAGAGTTCATAATATTGTTTATATATGAAATACATAAAATCATATAAGTTTAATAGAATGGGAAGAAAAGAGAAACAGGGGTCAAATTGTCATTAATACTCTAGCAACGTAAAGCTGATCGAACAAGTCATTAATACGTGGGAGTTTATACTTGTTCTTCCTATCACTTTATTCAGTTCATGGTAGTCAACACACGGTCCAATGGAACCATCCGCCTTCATGGCGAATACTACGGGCATTACCCACTCAGATATACTTATACAATGAACCCTCGTTGCAATAGGCCATTCACTTGCATATTGAGCTCTCTCTACTATCTAGGTGCTATCCTCCTCAAAGGCATCACTATTGGTCTGGCATCTTTAACTAAACTAGTACATAATTCGATCTCTCTATGTGGCGGAAGTCCAATCACCTTCTCAAATACGTCCGGATACTCCTTAGTAATAGGCACTGATGACAACTCATCATATGGATATCAAGTGAGTATAAAAATCTAACCATCACCTCATCATGGTAGGCAGCCTAACACTACCGTCCTCCCATCATCTACCCCTATCGCCATAAACGACTTCTCATAATCCACCATTACACCATATCCATGAAGCCAGTCCATAGTCAGAATAATATCAAACCCAATGAAACTCAAAACAAAGCAATCACAACCAAAAGTGCATCCATGACTCGATAAGACCAAACCATGACAAACCATACATGCTAGTAGAGCCACTAATAGGGTTCGATACAATTAGAGGTCGATCAAAAATTTCAAGTCTCTATCCCAATATATCTACTAAGTCACTAGATATGAATGAATGTGAAGCCACGGTATCAAACAAAACTCGTATAGGAACATTATAAATGGAAAGCGTACCTTGAATAATGATGACTTTCCCTTTCTCTTCCACCCGTGAAGCATTCGAAAAATTCGGAATGACATTGATAACATATGCTTTCGCCATCTGCTTCTACTTTAATGGCTTTGGGCAGTCCTTTTGAATGTGCCCAAGAGTGTTGCAGTTGTAACATTTCTTCCCTTTAGCTTTGCTGTCTCGAATATAGTGACCTATCTCTAACAGTTGTAGCAAGTCAGTGTTTGCTTGACCTTCTTTTGGCCACCTTTGTCCCGAAACAGCTTCCTCTTATTGTTCCACTTCTTCTTGCCACCCCCGCCCAACTGCTGCTTTGGCTCTTCTTTAGATTCAATAGCTTTCGGCTTCAGATAAATACTCTCATGCCTCAGAGCCTTCTCGACTATCATATCAAAGGTTTCATCAATATGGCTCACATGTTTCTCCATCAAGTAGTCATCCAAGCCGATGATGAAAATTTTGTTCTTCTTCAATGGAGTGTTAATGAAGGACATCCCATATTTCGACAGAGCATCGAAATCAGCAATGTACTTGAACAGTTATATCTCCTTGCTTTAGATCCCCAAATTTACGGAATAAGACCAACTTCTAAGCTGCCGATATAAACTTCTCTTCAAATCTGGCTTTGAACCGATCCCATGTGAACTAATCCTCGGGGGTTGCGATCTTTACAGCATTCCCCGTTCATGGCTTTCCCTTGAAGCGATCGGGAATCCAATTGCCACTTTATAGCATCATTCAGCTCTAAGTCATCGAAGATCCTCTCGTAGGTATCAAGCCAATCCCACACCTCCATCGTCGACTCAGTTCCTTGGAACGGTTTGCCACCAAGACTAGCTAGTCCTTGTTTAGTTTCATGAAATCATCTATGTGTGCCTACACTATATCACCACCATCAACATCAACATTTTGAGTGGCTACTTGAGAATTTTGCAGCATGTTCTGCATCATGGTATTGAAAATGGTCTGCAAATCAGGATTAGTAGATCCCGAGCCAACTCCTTTGACTCTAAAGACAGTGTTCCTAGTGATATTCCTTGTTTGACGACTCATCATTTAATTAGTAATGAGGATGATCACTCTCTCTATAAGGAATTCCACTTTAGTAGTACTCATGTGTACAATGAGACTTATACTATATATATATAGCACTATATAGTTTTGAAAACAAAATATATAACAAGTACGCACTCTCATATATATACACACCACTGATCTAGTCTTTGGTGAGAACTCCTATCCTCTCTCTACTAGATCATGGTACTCCCTAGGTTAAACTATGCAACCTAAGCTTTGATACCAAATGTGACGACCGCCCTACACCACCGACGCCAAATATACTTGTATAGGGCGATGTAGCGGTGCCCGGTTGATGTAGGACGACCGTCAAGTTTGTAAAGTAAATAAAACAACACAGAACCTGTTGTATATCTCACAGTGCATCGAATAAAATATAATAGTAAACATCTCAAATATAAAACATGTGAGATTGTAATAACTGAATGAATCATAGAATCAGAGTAAATTGATTCATACAGCATACAACATACAACATAAGTGATAGTGTTATACATCAAATAATAACACGTAAACAAACTGTCACTAAATGGTAAAAGCACTAGCAAGCTCCATAGTGCCATGCTGCAAATGGATAATAAGTAAATACAGTAATATGAGAGTATAACCACCTGCTTGCCACCTGTCCAGCTCCACGTGCTCAACAGACCTAATATCCTTAATCTACTCATTTAAGAGTACACAAAGTAATAGGAAGCAAAGAATAAAACCCCGGCTTAGACAATAGTCTGGTGTGAGTGGTAGAAAATCTCTAAATACTAAATACTACTATAATATGACAAATGGTATGAAGGATCATATTTGACCTGTCCCTGTATCCAAAGAGTTAGCACATATATAAGATATGCTGCTCTACATAATAGTCATCATGGGTGTACTATACATCAAAGTACTAAGGATTGTCTAGATGTCTACATCAATAATATTAGTCTCATGTGACGTTACTAGGGTGATAACTTGAATGATTTATCATAATCAAAGACTACTAACATCCCAGTTCCTTAGTACTCGAATCTATACCACTCAGTATGCCAGGAACTAGATCACCCATCATGGCTGATCTAGGGTAAAGATCGCCCATCATGGACATCAGATCGTCCATTATGGAGATCAGAACCCGTCATGGTCCAACTAGGTACCTCATATTACCTTTGCTTTACGGGTACTCTACGAAACTTCATGTATCAACGATCCTTTTGCACATTTCCCCTATAGTGGAGTTCATCATAGAATTGATATTACAACTTTCCTCATGAAGTCACCGCGGTAGGGACGATCCTTTATAGTCATCATCAATCATAGAATGCCATCATACGTCCCATAGCCACCATCCAATGGTTCCCTCAGTCTGACTCATAGTCCTCAACTCTATATCCCAAAGTATAGCTATCCATCATCAAAACCATCTATTCCCATCGTGGAATAATCATCATTGAATCCCGGGTTGTCATCATCGTCGAGAATCACCACCGAACTCTACAGTTCAGTACTGACCCTTATACTTAGCCATATTTAGCTAAGTATTTGGCTTGTCACGAGTTTGAGTGACCATACACCCAAAACTCGAGCCAAACCCCATCACGTGTCCAAACATGCGTATGGAGACTCGAAGCAAGCACATGAAGACTCAAAGTCCAACTCCCCCATGTCGAACCATCACCGCTGATCCATGCATTGTTAATAACGATTGATGTCCATGGACAGTACCGATCCATGGCCATCGATCCCCGACTTAGCTAAAATTCAACCTCTACTTTGCTCCTTTAGCTAAACTTTTGCACAAGCCAACTAACCCCCATGGATCGTTACTAATCCATGGATACTAGTGATCCATGCGTTGGAGTTTTCACCCAGCTCCTCATGAAATCCATGGATGCAAGCCAGCGACCCGAAGCATTTCCTCCAAGATTCCAAGCGATCCATCTCTTGACTCAAAGCACGTCTCAAAATATCCTTCCACTGATTCATAATTTCAAAGTCACTACTGGTCAATCAATAACTCGAGCAAATGAACTTCAAACAACTTGAAACTTGCCATGTAGTCTTATGAGGCCTTTCTTATCGCTGCATATCGATCGCACCAAATTTGGACAAGTTGATCTTATGGATCATCACCGATCGATCCATACTGATCCCTAACATATTCCTATAACTAAATTGCCATTTGGTCAGCGTTTCCAACCAAACAAACATCAAATATTCAAGCAATCATCGTACATCATATATGCTAACAAGCATACATCCATACATGTAAAAATGAAGCCTATATCTAAGGGTAGTATCCATAAGAAAAAACGAGATCCATAAAAACACTAATTTTACAAAACTTTTCCAAATCATTTGAAAGTTACATATGTGGTTAAAAAGAGTAAAACATATTTTAGAGTTTGAAAATCATTTAAAACATCATTTAACATCAAATAGAGGCTAATTAGTGAGTAGAGGCTTAAAACCACATACCTAAATCCTAAGCAATCCAATCCAAGCACGAAGATGCACAAATCCTGAGATGAATAACACCTTCAATATGATCTCCAACAGCAAATCTTTAATTCAAAGTGCTAATCTCGCTAATCTCCCTCTAATGACATGTTTTGGCTAATTAGAGTAAGGATTATGGTGACTTTTTGGGTTAAAGAAGGTTAATGGAGGGTTTCTCTCTATTTTTGGAAAGAGTGAAGTGATAGAGGAGTCCCATCATCGCTAACCTCATGCTAATCCCGAAATTGGCTTTGGGCCTTATCATTAACTTATTAATTACCCATTAACCTATCCAAAATCAAGTGAAACTTCAAACAGCTATATATTCCTAGTGGTAAGTTCGGTTTCTAATATGACCATTCAATGGAAAGGGAAACCATCATCCCGATCTAGTTGAAGTTGTTTCAGACCCCAATTCGATGCCTATCAAAAGTTATAGGCCATACAAGATTATCAGGGTCAAAATCGTCCGATTAATTCTAAGGATGGAAAATGTCTCTGATGGTCATTTCTCAAAATCATAGAATCGTGTGACCTCATATAAAAATAATATCAATATTCTATGATCCCACGATATGTATAATACGGGCCATTACAACTTCCAAGCTTCACTTCACAAGTCTACATCCTAGAACTTGTTCTTATGGATCTTCCTACCACTCCCATCATCAGTTGTTTATCCTAGAATAGCTCTCAACATCCATCATTAGTCATAGATTATCGCCATGTTGTCCTAAAGCATCCCCAAAAATTTCCTAAGTCAGACTAGAAGTAATGGCCATATTTTCCTAGGCCAGACTCCAATTAATCTTAGGTTACTTCCATAGACTATCGACCTACCATCCATTATATCTCAAGATCTAACCCATGAATTGATACCAAATTTCATCTATAGGTCTTTGACATCACTATATCTCATTCCTCCAAATTTTAAACCAATCTAAAAAAGTTAAATCGACGGCTCAGATCGCAACTGAGGAGGGATCAGTACCAAGTCTGGCATTTCTAAGTTTCCCTCTAGCGACTATAAATATCCCCACCTCTATACTCATACTATCCAAGAGTAATACAAAGTAATAATGTCAAATAGTACGAAGAATGGGGCTATATGGGGGTACAAACATGAATATTACCTTGGGTTAACACTGGTACGCATTTAAACATTGAATAAATAACTTATTTATACGTACATAGTAATTGCACAAAATTAAAAACACGTGTGCCTCTAGGATAGAACAATACACAATATACAATAAATATCAGAGATCACAGAGTCAACCACTACGATAATATACAATAAAATAACATACAAAGTACGATATGCATTACCATGTCTTATACATACACGAGTCTATACAATAAAAATTATATACTACAACACTAAATAACTAGTCTCCTCCATGCCCAAATAATATAAGCTGGTCCCATCGTCCCTATACCTGAAATGCCTTGGATTGACTCGAGTATTACGTAAATAACACACGGGTCAAACTATGTCTAAATCAAGGGTTAATAAATATGTGAAAAAGTATATGCTAGAGATGATAACATGATAATACTGGTATAATACACAAATCAACGATCATAGTGTCAATATATGACACATAATTGTAATATTATACACAAATATCGTAACATCACATAACACAATTACCACGAAGTCATGCATAAGATGTCATCACCCATAAGAAAACACATCAAATCAGAAATCATAAAATTAACATCAGTTGGATGAATCATCCACATCTTGAAATCATCATCAAAACCCAGAAAATCAATAAAAAGGTTTGTGTTAGAACATGGCAATGACTAAATAAAATAAATAATGAGTAAGCCGTCTGCTTGAAGGGAATAGGCCGTAGAATAGTTAGGCCATTTCCCCATCAATCACACAAAGATAAGATATAGGGATTCACAATATCTTGGACATGGTCTCAAGTAGGAAGATAAATAGTATATGTCAATCTACCATACACACTAGAACTAGAAGAAAGATTGACACCATGTCTACCTGTTCCAGGATCCTCACTTATGTCCATCTGACATTGCTCCTACAGTCATCGGTTACCTCCACCTTGATATCATGATAATATACACCGCATGTTATAAACATGCTGCAAGACTACATTATGCATCGATCACGACCCAACACATTGCCCTATAGGTAACTGACTTTTGGCCTAAGTGACATAGGGGAAAACACACACATACACACAAAGAGGCCAACAGACGGCAGAATATATAAAATAGTGTCATAGATCGGGGGCACGACCACCGTGATCAGGCTGCCAGGGTGGATACTAGCCAATCTGGTTCATATTCAAAACAAAAAGGAAGCTGGAAAAGATAGATAGACATGTAATATCTACGCGCGATAGCTGGCACATAGCTACTCATAAATGACAATGCATGTCTATGTATATTGCTGCCACACAACTTGATACTATTGCCAACACATGGCTCTATATATTGTTGCCACACAACTTGATAATATTGCCAAAACATGGATATATATATATATATATGATTGCCAACACATGGCAATACACATGACTCACCGTAGCGAGTCTCCACAAATCCTCATCACATGAGTGTCACATACTTACAATGAATAACCGAGCAAATACCGCAATAGCATCCTATACCACTACGTGATACTCAAATCTTTATTTATGGCTTATAAATTACACTCAATCGTCATAATTTTCTATACAACGAGTCCAAAGAATAATCGAAGAAATATTATCGAATGGTCCATTCCAAATAGTATTATAACTCCATTTATTTAGATTTCTCGTCATATAGAATAAAATAATCACAAAATCATATAGAAGGATGCCATCACCATATCATACCAAATCACTAAAAAAATCAACATCAATGGTGAATCACTCATATAATCCAATTCAATATATAAGAAAAGAATGATCAGAAAAATAATATAAAATAGATTATTCAAATAAATAAACATATCAGCAAAAAATCAATATTTAATAATGAATCAATTATAACATATAATGTTATACAACAAAAACAAATACTTAGAAACAAATATCAAATATATATTACAGAATTAGTATATTCTATACAATAAATAACTAATTTCTCAACCTAAAATAATAATTTCATCTTTACCAAAAACATTAAAAAATTGTTCCTTTCTTTTAGAACCCCAAAATAATGTATAAAACTAAATATTATGCAAAACAACTATTTCATAATTTTCTATAACTAAATACAATTTTTTAAATAAATCTATAAACCTCCAAATAATTCTTTTCATTACAAAACCATAATTATAATTCAAAACCTTATACTCAAAATCTTTAAAGATCATATTGAAAATCTCCCAGTATTACTTCCATCCATTTCATAGTCTTCTACATTACAATACTATTTCAAAATGAATTTATAAGTTAGGAGAAAAATTATATTTATTTCAAACCATAGAATATAACTCAAAATCTTCACTTTATACTCTAATAGTAAGAAATAAAATATTTTCCATTTTCAAAACAACTTTTATATCCAAAATAATTTTCAAGAAATCATTTTATTTTCCAACCAATTTTATTTATTTATAAATATACCTCAATTTGATTTTGAAATACCAAAAATAATTTATCAAAGCTTTCACAGATATTTTAAAACCAGAAAATCAATCGAACGTCCAATAATATAATTCATGGAGCAAATTTCTCCAAAAGTTATCAACTAATCATCAAAATGCATTTTATCGTTTAGCCTAATCGAATTAAATCGAATTCCAACCATCAGTACAATGTACACACATATAAATAAACTGCACATCAAAATGCAATCGGACGACATCTCCTTTGCATTTTGGACTATCCAACAAATAAATATCTCCTAATCAATCCAAATAAATACTCACCGCAATTCCAACTAATTCAACCATATCAAACATCAATCATCATCAATAATCAATTTCATCCGATTAATTCATATCAACCAAGCAATCATTGCCAAACAATCAATAATAATAATATATGCGAGCACCAGGATGATATTGGATAATAGATGTCAGTTAAAAATATAATTCACTTTGATTTCGAAGCATGATTCCAACCAATGCTTTATTGCTCTCATTGAACTAGCCCTTCTTCTCCATCACATGTTCAGTAGTGCACCATCTCCTGGTTCATCACCTTCGACAACTGCATCAAGCGCTTTCAACCACTACTAGCATCAACTCCGGCAACGTCATTGTTACCAACTCCCAAGTCTTCGTTGTTGCCTACAGCCGTCTCCACCACCCTAGCACGCATGTGCAACCAAACATCATTGTGACGGTGACCACTTTAGCACTACTTGCGACATTCGGTCGTGGTTGCTCCAACTTCATCACATCATTCGACAAGAATCTCTAGGCTTCAATCGCCACCCCAGACGCCGCCGTCACTACGGCCTCCTCCAATGCATCGCTCGTCTTCAACCTTTGATTGCTCGCTTCTCCAGCCCTCGCGACGATCGGTTGACGTTTGCCACTGCCAAATGCTCGCGATTTCTTCCCCTTTTTTAGTAATGTCGCGGCCGAAAACTCGATTTGGAGAACTTTAGAATTAGGCTTCAGGTAAAAGTTAGGTATCGAAAATATACGGGATAGGGTCGAGATTTGCAAAAATAAGTATGGACAAGGGCCAATTGATTTTGGGTTTTTATAACCAATTCAGTTTGTTTTGAATTATTTTCCCTTACATTTAAATTAAATATTAATCCTTGTCATATATTTTATAAATATACTTCAATCCAATTTAAATTGATTTGCACTTTATTCTATATATATTTCAATATTGCACAATTTCTTTCTGTTAGATACTAATTTGTTTTTATTTAATTATTTGTTGTATTATTACAAAATAAATTGATTTTCCAACAATTTCGATCATATATATAAAAATTATTCACACTTTAAATAATTATAATTAATTAAAACATTTTATTCCATTCCAATATATTATCCGAAAAGGATTTATTGATTTTATTCAATTTATTAAAATAAAATCTGTTATTAAATAGAGTTTAAATAAATAAGAATTTATTTTCAAAATAAAAATTATAAAAAAAAACGAATTCGAGCAATTTTATTTTAATTAAATTTACGTATAATTACGACATAGAAGGAGGGTTGTTATAGACTCCCCGCTTATGAAAAATGTGTGCTTACAATTTCGTATAGAAAGACGTCATACAACTCATAGCTTGACTTTCCTCATATCTACGATATTCTATCAAACTTAAACTAATCAGTCTTCTATGTGGTTCTTTCTCCAATTTATCTTTTCTTATGTTATAGTTCAAATAGATTCAATTAATGACTTTCTATTTTCGCATACGATAAAAATTTATGATAATATTCTAAGCGCTAGATTTTTCATAAAATTTTGTTAGTCTCCTTTGTACGAAGAGCTTCCAAAAAACTAAAACATAATATGATCATAATATATGTATATATCCCAACACGAGGCATCCCAAAACACGGAGAAATAATATAATATCACATTATACATCGATATATCATAAAAACATACCTTTCAATTAACATTTATGTGAGCTATTTCGCTTTTACGCGAAAAAAAGCGAGCAATATCGCCAACTAGTAATCCAAAGAAGCATCTTCACTACCTTTCTCAACTCAAATTTAAAAGTTTTCTTCATATAAGGAGGTATATTAAGTATGCACTTATGTGATGGAAAAGAAATGCAACTTCCATATTTAACCACTTTCCGACAAAATATCAACAACCAAAAGCAATAAATTTAGCAATGACATCAAAAAGTAAATTGTTACATAATGTGTTATATTTCAAAAAATTCTTTAAGATTACAAAAATATGGATTAAAACCCAAGCTATTAAAGATTTTCTTATGATGAGCATAGCAGATTTTAAATATACACGCATGCCTACTACACAAACTTCATTTTTAGCCTAGAAAACAACAACATCTTAGAAAACTCTTAAAATAAAAGTTATTGCTTATGCTCTTAGCATTTCGAAATATGCAAAATCGTCAGAATCAGATAAACCATTTGAAAGTTATGGGTAATTGAATTCTGCGCTATTTTATAAAGTTAACAGTTCTTGGGCAGCGACATACATCATTTGGAATTCATCTTTTAATCATTGTTATTTCAAATTTTCGACATTGCATTAAAAACAAAAATTGCTCTTTAATAGCATAGTTTTCTAAAAAAACTGGATTCATCAAAAACAGATTGGTATTTTAAGATGTATGGTCAAAACAAAGCATAGTTTTTTAATTCAAAGACTTGTTTTAAAAAATCATCCAAGTCTAAATTGAAAATTTATCCTAATGTGGCTGTTGGTATAATGTTTCTAAATAATGCTAGGTGCATGCAAATCATCATTACTTGGTATTTATTAAAGAATGCTACGTAACTTTAAAGCATCCCAAAAACTGCCAAAATATACATTGAATCCAAAGTTTACATAAGCTTAAAAATGTTATATCCAAAGTTGAATCACGTAGATCAATTAGAAGGTGTAGAAATTAGGAATAACCTCAAACCCATCTAATGTATATTATCATCCAATATACATTCACTAAATGCATGTGAAAATAGAAGGACAATAAAAAGTTAGAAAGACAATAACTGAAATCAAATTGACAGCCTTAGTTGCTTGTAAAAAAATTCAAAACTTTTGCTACTTTGCACTAAAACAGTACTGGTGGGATACAGATGAAGAAACAAATAACTGATTACAGGATTACTATTACATCAGATAAATAAAGTGATAAGATATACAAGAAACATGCCTCAGCATGAACTTTGATAGGTTTGGTTTTGCATGCTCCTCCAGAATGGTTGATGTAATATGAATTGCTTCATCACATCAGGTGCATAAATAGTTTTTTTTCAATATGATTTCAAAACATCTTTACAATGCATTACCAAATAATATACACAAAAATTTCAAATGCAACTATTTTAAAAATAAATCAGTTTTGTTTCATAAAAGCTTTTCAACTGCAAATCTATAAAAATAATTCTCGTAAATTTATATTAACAAAATTTTAAATTCAAACCAGATAAATCATATTATTTTAAACTGAAAAGTAATTCAATTTTAAACTCTATTAACTCTAATTCCTTTTTCAATTTATACTAAACTAAATACATTTGTTTGTTGCAAATTAAATTTACTAAATAACTTAAACAAATATATTTTTATTTATTTATTTATTATATTTTTTCGAAACTACTTTATTATTCTCCTTTTCAAAATCTCCAACATCGCTCCTAATATAATTTCCAAAATGTTAGTTACTTCACAAATTTCAGTTATAACATTTCCAAAATCTTTACATTTTTCTCAAAATAGTAATTCTTCATTTTTTCCAAACTTTGTATGTATATTTTCCAAAATATTATTTTCTTTTCCAAAACATATTGTTCTTTCCAAACCATTGTGTTGAAATGCCTCGTTCTAGTGTTTATGAACCCTTATCGATAACATTGGCCAAATACATCGACCATAATTCTTAAAGCACTCAATGGATAAATTAACACCAAAATAACTGCTAAACTATTTTCAGTCACTAAATGAAATATTATTTCTAATTTATTAAATCATATGCCCCTTTCAAAATATTACTTTTCAAAATTAGTATATAAATTCAATTCAACAACTATTAATAATATTACAAATCATCACAATTCTTAATATCAATCAGGCATTTAATTATTTAATTTTATTTTATTTCCACATCTAATTATATTTTATTATCATTATTATTTCATATAAATAGACTTATTAACCCCTACCAGTTCGATTTGAATAAGCCGCTAACTTCTACTAATATTTGGCTCTGTCCAGATACAAGTGGATTTAGAAATCTTTGAGTAATAATTCCTACTTAATTTCCACGTTCTAGACTAGACTAATTTAAAACAAAAATTAATTCAACAAACCACACATCATACAATCAAACAAGTAAACGCCTTCAACAAAATACAATTTATCAGTATCCCATGCCTACTCTGATATTTACTAGATCAGGCTACTCCATTTAAAGCCACACAAAGGTCTATTCACCTTCACTAATGCAAACACTACTAGTCTGGCTAACAACCCATTATTCCACTACCTCCATTTACAACTTAAATTCCCCATGGATATTAACATACAAATATGATAAAGTTAACATAATATATATATAGTAGAAAAAAATAACAAGTATGTCCCCTAGATGATTACCCTATTAACCATCGTATACTCCTACTATACCTTTAATATATGGTAATTATCTAACACACCCAAGGGGACATGGACTCCAATTCTCTCTAAGGTCAGGACCCGTGCCTCTAATATATGATGTATTGTTCTAAAATTTGCTCTAATACCACTGTAAATACTCCCACCTCTATACCCATATTAATCAAGAGTACTACAAAGTAATACTGTCAGATAATACGGAGTATGCGGCTATATGGGGTCATGTGAATATTCCATTAGGCTAACACATGAACGTGCTTAAACATTGGATAAATAACTCACCTATATGTACATAGTATCGGCACAAAACAATAAGCATGTGTGACTCTAGGGTAGAACAATACGCAATATACAATAAATATTAGAGATCATAAAGTCAATCATAGCGATAATATATAATACGATAATATACAAAGTATGATATACATTGCCATGTTTTATAAATACATGAGTCTATACAATACAAATTAATATACTATAACACTAAATAACTAGTCTCCTCTATGCCCAAATAATATAAGTTAGTCTCGTCGTCCTTGTACCTGAAATGTCTCGGACTGACCTGAATATTACGTAAATAACACATGGGTCAAACTATGTCTAAATCAAGGGTAAATAAATATATTTGACAAAGTATATCTAGAGATGATAACATGATAATACTGGTATAATACACAAATCAATGGTCACAGTGTCAATATATGACACATAATTGTAATACTATACACAAACATCAAAACACTACATAACACAATTATCACAAAGCCATGTATAATAATGTCATCGTCTATAAGAAAACACATCAAATCAGAGATCATAAAATCAACATCGATCGGATGATACATCTATATCTAGAAATCATCATCAAATTTTGGAAAATCGATAAAAAGGTTGTGCTAGTGTTAGTGAGATTTTTTGTCTCGTCACACCCGAATGAACGTAAAGTAACTTTAGCAAAAATTACTTTAAGGATTTAGAATCAGCAAATTTAAGTAAAATTAACTTTGAATTTAGGTAGTAATCTTGCCGCCGGAAGCTTATACAATTATGTAATTACACTATAACTGTTTGTTAAAATGTCAAGTCAATCAAGTACTTAATTCAAATAAAGACATGACAAAATTTAACACTGAAATCTAGGTGAAAAAAAACTGAAGATGTAGAAAAGTAAAAGACATAGAAAATTTACGTGGTTCGTATATTATTAAATTCTACATCCACAGGGAAATGTCACTTTCTTCTTTATATTTCTTGGTACAGATTTTAATGGTAGAGAGTACATTGCTTTTGCTTTCTTAGACTTAGAAATAATAGATCGAGAAAGATCCCTCTCTTGCTACATTGCCTTTTCTATTTATAGTATATAAATACACGTGGATTGCCACAATCCTTCTTCCGTCATTTTGTTTTCGCATTTGGATCATTCCATGTGTCATCCATTCGCATTGCCTATTTGATGCATGTGGATTGATGGCGTGTCTTTGGCGAGAAACTTTGATTTGAGCAATTAAATTTCCTGTTTTGGCGGGAGATCTAAAATTGAAGAGGGAATGTTTGAATTTGAGGAGGGAGGTTCCAAATTTGAACGGGCTCTGAATTCCCGCTCTTCGAATAGTGAATAACCCAGGCATTACTTTTTATATTGCGGGTGTGACTACAGCAAGCTACTGTCCTTTTCTTCTTCGGGGTGAATTGCGCTGCTTTTATTACTTTTGCCTCAAAAGATGGTTGCTTCTTTGATCTTCCATAAGCATTGATGATATTTTCAAGGTTGGTTAGGGTTATCGGGCTGCCAATTGTGAATGCAATTTCTTTATGCGATTCTATGCTGAGCTGCTTCGAGCAATGGACTGTGTGGTTATTGATTGAGGGAGACTTCTGTCATTGTCGTTTATTCGTGAGCATGGATTTGCATTGGTGCACTATTTGGGTGGCCCTATCTACAGTCCTTAAACTGTTTTTGGCTCCATGTGCTATTGCTTAGACAGCCCTTAGTGAGTGCGGTGCAGATCCATTTTAGGAGGTATTAGTAACGTACAAGCTCTGGGAATAATATTGGGGTCTATTAAGCCCTTTGAATGCAACACAGCCCTTCACTTTATGCTTATGTTTCGATGGTGGTTCGTTTCTTTTTTGACTTGTTCTGATGGCGATGCGCTTTCGATGAAAGTGTTGTATCATCTCTAGTGTCAAAAGAGGAGGGGGCAGTGCATCCCCATTTTCCTTTAGTGCAAGATTGTTAGTATAGTTTTACTATCTATATATACTGGCTCGTAAGTGCAGTATGTCATTGATTGTGTGCATCTTTTTTAAGTGAGATATGTTATTCCTTGACGTCATTTATAGAACTTCTTGAGTCGCAATGCATCATTAACATTTTATTATTACTTAGGATTTTTTTACGTTATGGTTTCTTGTATTACAGTTGTAGACCATTTACTACACCCTATGACCGTGTTCAATTTGGGTTTAGTATCGTAATGTAACATTGGGATTAGGGGGATGGTGCAGTTTGGAACTTTGTTGTTCTCTTACAATTTCTGAGCGTGATATTTTCTTAAATTCGCTTCATTCTTTTCCTTTCTTATTTGTAGTCCATCTTTTATTCTAAGGGCATCCCATTTTCATCTTAGTGCTTACGTCATATTGCCTTCAACGGGATTGGGGAAATTTGGATGTAACACTTGCCTCCAAAATCTGCAGCGATCGCAAATCAATGTAGACTTGTCTTCATTGCCCCTCACATCTCACCATTTCCGTCTACTCTTTTCTTTCCTTTTATCAAAGGGATAAAGTCTTGATATCCATTTTTCATTTAATGCTCTTGCACGCATGTCATTCTCTAATTGGCCAATCCCCTAAGTCGTTGTCTCATCGCCCTCTTCGCTTTCTAGGTAAATCCATCTCGATCTATGCACTTATTATCGTTTCTTGTTAATTGATTGTCATTTCACTAGTTTTGCTTTCTATTCTAATTGTGTAGCTAGCTTCAAATCAAGGTGAGTATATATGGTTTTGTTGAATTTGTCATTTTGATGATGTAGTTAATGATATATTCTCCCATTTTGATTTTAACATGTTGGTAGGGGGCCCGATTTGGTTTTTGTCCCTGCCCTCCCGTAGACGAGTGGGTGGAGGACTGACGCTTTTAGGTATTTTGGTAGTTTTACTAGAAATATCAAAAAGGCCAAGGCTCGGCTTACGGATACTTTTGAAGGCACAAGCAAGAAAACCGTACTTAAGATTTATGCGCTTGAGGATTCCTTGAACGAAGTTCAAGGCAAGATTGCCTTCTTCTTAGAAAAATTTAGACAAGAGAAAGCTAAGAGAAAGATGATAGGGCAAGTTTTCTTATAGTACACTAAGGATGTCTTTATCCATTCTTACCCTGTGCTTGACCTGAGCTTCCCATGCAATGTCATAAGCTTCAAGGTGGTCGTAGAAGAGCTAATGGACCCTTGGTTTGGCGCTTGCTATGACCCCTGAAGGTTTATCCCCATTAGTGGATCCCCACCTCTAACAATCATTCCTCAAATGTTTTTAATTTTTTCGAAGCAAGTGCAAATGTGTAAAACATATAATCGTGCGTAGATCTTTAGTGAGTATATGTAGAACTAAGTTGACTTGAATAGACCTCAGTTTCTGATGTTTATCTGGCAAGCGTTAAGTAGTTTCTAGAATCGTGCCTGATCTATAAGTTGCGGTATGTTCCATGTGTTATTTTTACTAATTATTTTCTAGATTAACTTCCTATGCAGTTCATTAATGCTGAACCGAGCTTTTGACATGCGTATTCTACTGCATGCTTGGTGTGACCTACCCCCATGTTGAGAGGCAGGCTCACGTTCGTGCACTTGGCACGATCTACCCCGCTATAAAGGGGTAGAATGATATTTGACTGTGAAGTCAGCTTGCGTATTTACAACCTTCTTAATTCATTCATATGATTTTTATGACTGGTTAAGGCTATCTACTATCCTTACCTCCGGTGTGGCTATGTTAATAAAATCAACATAGAGGGATTTTTATACTAATCCAGGCCGTCTAATATCACGACAACCAGTTTAACTGAGAAAGCCGCGCTGCATTTTTTGCAGCTTCGTTTTGATAGTTGGTTAAGGCATCCAATATCCCTACGTCTAGTGTGGCTATGTTAACATAATTAACATAGAGTGATTTTTATACTAGTTCGGGTCCTCTAATATCCTTACGACTAGTTTGGCTGAGAAAGCTGGACTGTGTTTTATGCAGCTTTGTTTTGATAGCTAGTTCGGGTCGTCCAATATGCAATATCCAATTATTTAGCTATGTTAGAGAGATTAACACGGAGAGATTTATATACTGGTACGGACTGTCTAATATCCCTACGTCAAGTTCATTGTATTATTAGTTTTCATAACAATTATAATGTTTATTACATCAGCAATGTAAATCATACAAAGTAAGCCTTGAGGTGCTCTGAATTCTATATTCTTGGAACTAGGTTGCCATCAGGCTTTGATAGTCGGTACACTCCGTTTGCCAAACTTCTGCTATGGCTAATGGGTCTTCCCGTTTTGGACCTGATGGTCTATCTGTCGGGTCTTTTGTGTTGGCTATTACCCTTTGCAATACATGATTCCTCTCATAGAAGTTTCCCTCCTTGAGCCCGGCGTTGTAGTTCTTTGCCATCCTTTGCCCGTATGCGGCAGATACTACTACCGCCTTATCTCTTCTTTCCTGAATGAGATCTAGGATAGCTTCTTTCAGCCTTTTATTCTTATCTGTCGTGTACGATATTCCTCTATGTGATAGGACTTCTACTTCAACAGGGAGCATGGCTTCATATCCATAGGTTAGAGAAAAAGGAGTATGGCCTATTAGGGATCTAATCGAGGTTCGGTAGGCCCCTGATACCAGAGATAGCTCTTCCGGCCATTTTCCCTTAGCTTTCTGCAACCTTTTTTCAAGTAACTTCTTAATGGTTTTGTTTGGGGCTTCAACTTGTCCATTCACTTATAGGTGTGCGACGAAGGAAAAGCTCTTAATTATATTATTCTTTTAACAAAGCTCTACAAACTCCTTATTTTCAAACTGGATGCCGTTGTCGGAAATTACCTTGTGTGGGATTCTGAATTTGGTGATTATGTTTCTTACCACAAAAGTGACAATCTTCTTTGCAGTGATCATGGCAACATGTTCTGCCTTTACCCACTTGGTGAAGTAGTCTATTGGCACTATGGTGTACTTATCCCCTCTTTTTGACATAAGAAGTAGACCTGTCAAACTGTGCCCCATATGTCGAACGGCTTTGGATTGTTAAGTGGGATGAGCTTGTGGGATGGCTGTTTGGGGATACTCGCGTATCGTTGACATCCATCATATCTTCTTACGAATTTCCTAGCATCTTGAAGCATTTTGGGCATGTAATAACCATGCCTTAATACTTTCTTTACTAACTAGGTTCCTCCTAAATGATCCCTACATTGGCCCTCATGTACTTCCCTCATGACCCATACCCCCTCTTCTTTGGAAACACACCTAAGATAAGAGGTTGAATACCCTCTCTTGTATAATGTGCCATCAAAAAATTAGTAGTACAGATCCTGGTATCCTATTTTTTAGGCTTCATTTTTGCTTTGATGTAGGGTCTCATTTAGCAGGAATTGTTTGATGGGACTTATCCAGTTGTTCTCCTTAGTCGGTAGACGAGTTGTTTTCATATAGGATTTGTTCTATGCTAAACTGTTCGAAATTGCCCTCATGTTCATTTGATGCTCCGTCCATGAATAGTTGCCAGAACCGATGGGTTGAGGCTTCTTCCTCTGGTTGAGGTTTTGTTGGTAACCTACATTCGACGATGAAGTTTGCCAGTGCTTGACCTTTGATTGCCTTTCGAGGATAATAAGTGATGTCATATTGGCTGAGCTCCATTGCCCATTCCCGTAAGCGGCCTGTTAACCCAGAAAATGGTTCAACATCTAGAAATCAGATGAAAGTACCAGTTCTTTTATAATAGATGTAAAAGTAGTAGAAATCCCAAATCAAGCAGGTAAAAGAGAACAGAAAGTAAAGAACATATAAGAATTTTTTTATAGTGGTTCGGCAATCTCTGGCTTACGTCTACTTTATAGTTTGTTATTCGTTGTTTTTCCTCCGGATTACAATGAATTACACCAGATCTGACCACAATATAGTGGATCTTAGATTTACAATGAGGTTTTTAGAGTGTTTGATAGGTAAAGGTTAGGAGTGAAGAAGAAGGCGAAGTCTCCAATGGTTGAGAAATTAGATCCAGAGTGAAGAGCCGAAGATCGAGGAAGAGCCCTGTTTTGGTTGTAAGTAGGTTGGTATTTATAGAGAAACAATCATATTGGGTCAGAAGTCCACTTGGAGTAGAGTCTAGAGATCAGTCTTCACTCATAAAATTATAGAGCACTACGATTAAACCAAATATGTCGGTACCGACGTAAACATATCGCTGCCGATGTAAACATGTCGGTGCCTACATGTTTCCTTAGTTTGAAACAATTCGAACTTTCTTGCATCCTTCTTCCTACTTCATTTTACAGCGGCCTGTGTTGTTTCCATCAATTGTTGGTTGATTTTGATGATCGTTTCTTCATTGATTGGTTTGTTTAGCCATTTTTAGTTGTTAACTCTTAAAGTAGGTCGTCCATAACCTTTTGAAATCACTTGAACATATATGGGAGAAATAGATAATGACTCATATGGAGTTGGAGTGGAGGAATATGGGGAAAAAACATGTCTTTACCGACATGGACAAGTCATCACCGAGATCTAAAATTGAAGTGGGAATGTTTGAATTTAGGCGGGAGGTTCCAAATTTGAATGGACTCTGAATTCCCACTCTTGGAAGGGTAAATAACCTATGCATTGCTTCTTTTTGTGGATTTGAGTATAGCAAGCTACTGTCTCTTTTTCTTTGGGGTGAAATGCGCCGCTTTTATTACTTTTGCCTCAAAAGATGGTTGCTCCTTTAATCTGCCCTTAACATTGATGATATTTACAAGGTTGGTAGGGGTTATCAGGTCGCCATTTGTGAAGACAATCACTTTATGTGATTCTATTCCTAGCTTCTCTGAGCGATGGACTAGGCGTGTTACTGATGAGGGAGACTTATGTCTTTGTCGTTTATTCATGAGCATGGATCTGCATTAGTGCATTGTTTTACTGGCCCTGTGTGCAGCCTTTGGACTGCTTTTGACTCCACGTGGTACTATTTAGGTTGCCCACGGTGAGTGCAGTGCAGATTCGTTCTTGGAGATATTAGCAATATACAAGCTGTAGGAATGATAATGGGGTTTATTCAGCCCTTTAAATGCAGCGCAATCCTTCTCTTTATGCTTATGTTTTGATGGTGGTTCATTTTTTTTGACTTGTCCTGATGGTGGTGCACTTTTGATGATGGTGCGTTGGTCATCTCTAATGTCAAAAGGGGGGAGGGGGCAGCACATCCCTATTTTCCTTCAATGCTAGATTATTAGTACAACTCTACAATTCGTATATATTTTCTCGTTACTGCAAGTCTGCAATATGTCATTGATTGTGTTCATCTTTTTTAAGTGATATGTGTTATGCTTTGACGTTATTTATATAACTTCTTGTGTTGCAAACATCATTAACATTTTATTGTTATTAGGCATTTTGGTTATGCTTCAATTCCATGTATTATACTTTTAGACCTTTTACTACACTCTATGATCGTGTTCGGTTTGAGCTCAATATCGTGATGTAATATCGGATTAAGGGGTCGGTGTAGTTTGCATCTTTGTTGTTGTCGTATAATTTCTAAGCTCAGTATTTTCTTAACTTTGCTTCATTCTTTTCCTTTCTTCTCTATAGTCCATCTTTTATTATGAGGGCATCCTATTTTGATCTTGGTGCTTACGTCATACTGCCTTCAATAGGATTTGTGAAATACGGGTGTAACGGTTAGCACATGACAATGACCAAATAAAATCAATAATGAGAAGGTCGTCTGCCTGAAGAGAATTGGCCATCTTCCTATAATGGATAGGCCATCTGCCAAGAATGGATAGGTCGTTTGCCCATCAATCATATAAGATAAGATGCAGGGATTTACTATATCATGGATATAATCTCAGGTAGGAATATAAATAGTATATCTCTATCTACCACACACACCGGAACCAAATGGGACACTAACAACACGTCTGCTTGCTCCAAGAGCCACACATGTGTTCGTATGACATTGCTTCTACTATCATCGGTTACCTCCTCCTCAATATCGTGATAATATCCACTGCAAGTCATAAACATGCTGCAATACTACGTTATACATCGATCACGACCCAACACATTGCCCCTATAGGCAACTGACTGCTAGCCTAGTTGACACAAGGGAAAACACACACATATACCGACATGCGGCAAGAGGCTAACATAGGACCAAATATATAAAATGGTGGCATAGATCCGGGGAGCGAACACCGTGATCTGGCCGCCAGGATGGATACTAGCCAATCTGGTTCACTTTTGAAATAGAAAGGAAGATAGACAAGATAAATAGGCACATAATATATACACTCGATAGATAACACATAGCTACTCATAAATGCCAACACATGGCTATATATATTGCTTCCGCACATCTTGATACTATTTCCAACAGATGGCTATACATATTGCTGCCACATAGCTTGACAATATTGCTAATACATGGCTATATATATGATTGCTGATGCCTATAGCAATATACATGACTCACCGCAGCAAGTTTCCACAAATCCCCATATTTGAGTGTCATTTACTTACAATGAATAACCAAATAAATATCACAACAGCGTCCCATACCACTATGAGATACTCAAACTTTTATTTACCACTTGTAGATTACACTCAATCATCACAATATTCTATATAATGAGTCCAAAGAATAATCGAAGAAATATCATCGAATGTCACATCCCAAATGGTATTATAACTCCGTTTATTCAGATTTATCGTCAAACAGAATAAAAATCATCACAAAATTATATAGAAGGATGTCAACACCATATCATACCTTAAATATTAATTAAATCTTCACCAAAAACATATCAAATAAAATAAAATAGATTATTCAAATATACAAGAAAAGAATGATGTCAACACCAATATACAAGAAAAGAATGATTAGAATAATAAAATAAAATATAAATAAACATATCAATAAACAAATCAATATTTAATAACGAATCATTTACAAAAAATAATCTTATATAACGAAAACAAATACTTATAAATAAATACTATATATATTACAAAATTAACTAAATAATTAAATAATTCATAAATATAATATATTCTATACAATAAATAACTAATTTCTCAACCTTAAATATTAATTTAATCTTCACCAAAAACATTAAAAACTTGTTCCTTTTTTTAGAACCCCAAAATAATGTATAAACCTAAATATTGCACAAAACAACTATTTCATAATTTTCTATAATCAAATACAATTTTTATAATAAATTTATAAACCTCCAAATAATTCTTTTAATTACAAAACCATAATTATAATTCAAAACCTTCGGCATATACTCATATTGAAAACCATCCAGTATTGCTTAAATCCATTTCATAGTCTTCTACAAAAAATACTATTTTAAAATAAATTTATAAGTTACGACATGAATTATATATATTTAAACCATATAATATAATTCAAAATCTTCACTTTATACTCTAACGGTTAGAAATAAAATATTTCCCATTTCAAAAAAACTTTTACACCCCAAATAATTTCCCAGAAGTCATTTTATTTTCCAACCAATTTTATTTATTTATAAATATACTTCAATTTAATTTTTATATACAAAAAATAATTTATCGAAGCTTTCACAGATATTTTAAAACCAGAAAATCAATCGAATGTCCAAAAATATAATTCATGGTGCGAATTTCTCCCAAAATTATCGACTAATCATCAAAATGCATTTTATCGTTTGGATTGAATTAAAATACATCGAATTCCGACCATCCGTACAATGTACACATATATAAAATACACTACACATCAAAATGCAATCGTATGGTATCTCCTTTGCATCTTGGACAATCCAACAAACAAAACAATTCCAAGCAAATCCAAATCACAATTCACCATAATTCCAACCTATACAGACTATATCAAACATCAATCATCATTAACAATCAATTTCATCCGATTAATTCATATCAACCAAGCAATCATTGCCAAACTATCAATAATAGTAATATATGTGAGCATCAGGATGATATTAGACAATAGTTGTGAGTTAAAAATATAACTCACTTCGATTTTAAAGTAAGATTTCAACCAATGCTTCATTGCCCTCACCGAACTAGCTCTTCTTCTCCATCACTTGTTCAGTAGTGCTCCATCTCTAGGTTCATTACCTACGACAACTGCATCGAGCGCCTCCAACCGCTACTAGCATAATCTCGGTCAACATCAACGTTACCAACTCCCAAGCCTTCATCGTTGCCTACAGCCGTCTCCACCACCCTAGCACGCACGTGCGACCATACCTCACTGTCCCCAACAGCGACAGTTCTGACACCACTTGCGACATTAGGCCTTGATTGCTCCAACTTCATCATGCCATTCATTGAGAATCTCCTGGCTTCAATCGTGACCCTGGATGCCGTCGTAACCGCATCCTCCTCCACCACTTCACTTGTCTTCAGCCTCTGATAACTTGCTTCTCCATCTCTCACGACAATCGCCTAACGTTCGCGACTACCAGGTTCTCATGATTTCTTCTTCATTTTTTAGTACTGTCACGGCTAAACTCAATTAGGAGAATTTCAAAATTGGGCACCAGGTAAAAGGTAGGTATCAAAAATATAGGCGGATATGGTTGTGATTTGCAAATATAAGTATGGGCTTAGGCCAATTAATTTTGGGCTTTTTAAACCAATATAATTTACTTTAAATTATTTTCTTTTACATTTAACTTAAATTTTAATCCTTTTCATATATTTTATAAATACACTTCAACACAGTTAGAATTGATTTGCACTTCATTCTATAATTTATATTTCAATGTTGCATAATTTCTTTTGGTTCGATACTTGTTTTATATATTTAATTATTCGTTGTATTATTACAAAATAAATTGATTTTCTAACTATTTTGATTATATATATATAAATTATTCACACATGTAAATATTCAAAATTAATTAAATTTTTTTTATTTGATTCTAATATATTATCCGAAAAGGATTTACTAATTTAATTCAATTTATTAAAACTAAAACTGTTAATAGAGCTCAGATAATTAATAATTTATTTTCAAAATAATAAATATCAAATAATCGCATTCACAATTATATTTTAATTAAATTTATGTATAATTACAGCACAGAAAGTAGGGTCGTTACAACGACCTTGGGTTTTCCTTCATCTGACCCAAAGCAGACACCAGGGTGAATTGAAGCAACTTCAAATTTTATTTTATTTTTACATTTTTTTCTTGACTCAGTACTGAGTCTTGAAAGGGTTGATACCAAGTTTCGGGGTTCATGACTCCAAGTTTTTTGAATAAGTCTATAACGACCTCACCGTAATACCCAGATTAGTAAAGAACATTACAGGTAATGTCGTCTACTAATCCGTAGAATACGGCTTGTTAAGGGTGATCGAATGTGAATATATCTTTATACTAACAATGCCACATCATTTATACATTTTCACTTAATATCTGAACTGAATCTGACGTGTACAATATTAATAAAAAGTAATAAACACACCAATTTCTTAGAATCAGAACAATATATCATATTAATAATAGTCACAGATCACAGCAGAATAAATCTCAACTTATACATATACAAATTTTGAGTTTACAAAATGAAATACTAAACTTGATTGTTATACAAGTTTTACAATTCTCTAATCTCAATTATACATCTTGTAAACATATTCATAAATTTCCTAAATGAGATAAACTAAAAAGTCAAAAGTGTTTATCTCCTTACTAGCCCAAACATCCAAAGGTCAACTTGTCCTGTAACCTGAAAAGTCTCAGCCTGACCCGAGAAAAATAACACTCGGGTCAGACTATCTCTAAATATCCAATAGGGTGAGAATAGAATATAACACAAGAACAACAACATATAAGCAAATACAGATGTCTAGTATATAACGAGTTAGGGAATTAGTTTAACTCAGAACAAGGTTATAAATTTAAGTCATAAACACAAGCTAGTCACTAAACATAGAATAATACAATTAACTTAACATAACATCCATCAGAAGAATATATATTTATTTCATGAACACAAGACATAAGAATATGTATTTATATATATATTTCACTAACACAAGACACAAGAATATATATTTATTTCATGAACATAAGACACAAGAATATATATTTATTTCATGAACACAAGACACAAGAATATATATATATTTCACTAACACAAGACATAAGAATATATATTTATTTCATGAACACAAGACCCAAGAATATATATTTATTTCACGAACACGGAATAGTCATAAAATCCAAATTTCTAGAATCTAAAAGATCTTACTCAAAACGATCATAATGATCATACAAAGAACCATAGTAAACAAACAAACAATTTGGTATAACACAAATCGACCCGATATCGGGGATCGTACCAGGTTGGGAATCACAGGATCATAAGACGATCTCAAGGATAGTAGCCATGACCGAATCTTTCAAATTTATTTTAGATTATTACACTTGAAAAGAAAATCCAGGAGTAACATCTTAAAGATCTAGCAGCCACTTGCCACACAACAAAAGACAGTAAACTCTAAAGTGCCAAATACTATCGCCTTTAGTAAATACTACGATTTAACCAATATGTCCTATACCGTATGGTGAATCCAAGTATTTACTAAAAGCTAGTAAATATCACTTATTATGGATACCAGTGGAAAACCTGAATTACATTCTCTTAAGGATCTAGCAACCACTTGTCGCACATCAGAAGAGAATACAACTCTAAAGTGTTAAGTACTTTCCCAAATACGATCACAAGAATTTAACCGAGGCATCCCATACTACCCAGTGGAATTCGAGTGTTTGTTAATGGGTTGGTAAATTTCACTCAAACATTCTATTCAATGAGTTATACTATATTCAATGAAGCATTATTCGAAAGCATTTAAAACAATCGATAAACTTAAGTCGAATAATAGTACTTTCCAAATTATAGAATTAAGGTTCTCAAAACACTTTCTCTCTCCTATTTTATTATAAAAAAAACAAATGTTACAATTTTCCCCAAATCCACTTATTATTTAACTTTAAATAAGTGTCACTTATTTAATAAAATATTATATAACCTCGAATTGATCCAAAATTCTACTTGCATACACAAAGTTGTCTCAAATTTCCATATAATTTTATTATTCACAAAACTATATTTTAAAACCATATTTAATTAATCTTCTGAATCCAGACTAAAATATAACCATTTTATTTAAAAATAAATTAAGTTTATACTTTTCAAAACTACATTTCCAAATTCCATGAATCCTATATTATTTATTTAATAAAACCATAATACTTATATTCCAAATTCATAATCACTATGTAAAAATAGATTATATTTGTATTTCCAAAGTCATATTTCCAAATCCATAAATATTTTACTAACCATGCTTAATATATAAAATAACTTGCTAAAAATCATTTTTAATATCTATTAACTTAATTTAGAAACAATTCTAAGATTTATAAATATAAATAATTCTCTTTTGTAAAATTACTTGTACACGAAGCTTATCTATTTGTTTCATTTAACTCAAATTTAAGGTCAAAATATCTGCAATTACGACCACTTAAATCTCATAATTTTACAAAACTTAAAACATGAAAGTTGTACATAAATGTCTATGATTTCCAAAACATTAAGAATTGTCAAATTCCAATATGTAATGGAAAAGTTATGACTAAAATAATTCTTAGATTTTAACTTCATTATCGCTGTCGTTTATTCTCGGGATAGCGACACTAAAACGTATTTTCGACCATATAAACTACAAAATATCACAAAACTCAAAACATAAAAGTTGTAGCAGATAGTCTAAGATTTCCGGATCATTAATTATCATTGAATTCCGATAAGTAACAAAAAAGTTATGGCCATTTTAATTTCAAGTTTTAACACAGACAATTACACATGACAGCGCGACACCATATGTTTCTAACTCAATTTAGACCCCTTAAAATGTAGAATTTCGACAAGTGAGTAAAAGTGAAGTTGTAGCTAATTGAAAGGAATTTCTACAGTCACAAAATTGAGCTATTTTGATTATTCTACATCATGATATTGTTGTTTTATTGCAGCAAATTTCAAATAAAATTTCCAGCAAACAACAACACAACAATTACTTAAGTTTACAACCAAATTGCAAGGAATTCAATTCAACAAATTATTCAAACATTATGTACAGCAAGTAAAGATTTAGAAATAGATATGTGAGTGATAAATCACCTTTAATGCTTCCTATAACTTGCTAATCTCATCCAAAGCCTTGCTACTACCTAGAAATCTCATTACTAAACTTAATTTCTCCTAATAACTCAAAACTTATCATAGTAGAACAAAAGCCCTTTGATTTGATTTGGTTTTGAGGATGATTATGGGCTAGGGTTTTTATTTTTGTTGAGAATTTGGTTTTCTTGTTTCTGATGGAAGAAGAATGAGAAAAGGAGACGTACATATGTTTTATTCTCTACTTACGCTAGTTCTATTTGGGCCAAATAGGGTATGGTAAGAGTCCGATAAAGTGTTACAAATTAAATTCCTAAATGAAAGTGTTACTAATTCTATTATGTTTTATTACTTCTTTTAACACCATATTACACTAAACCAAAATAAAAATTGATTTCTCAATTTTATTTAAACCAAATCTCAAATTAAAAATCCTCATTTTAAAAATGAATCACAATATCGACATTTTACTCTAACTACCAAAATTAAATAATTCATTTAGTAACATTTAAAATTTCAAATTGAAATCCTAATTAAGAAATGAAACTCATATCTTAATTAAATCTAATCAATTATTCTCAACACCAAATTAAATTTTTACAATTAAATTTCACCAATCATAATTAAAAATTAATTATTCATAATTAAATCTAATTAATCAAATAATTAACAACAGCCTTGTTACAAAGTCCTCCAAAGTCTTAGTTTTTCTGTGCCTCCAAGAAAGCCCTAGGGTTTCACTTAAAAACTCCACAGTTTCCCCTTCAAGAACACCAAGCGCACTACTACTGATCCATTTGCAATTGATCCATCTTCAAACAACCATAACTTTAGCAAATCAACTCTAATCGACTTGAAAAATAGAATCTAGGAACCATCCATGTCGCTCCATATCAATCACATCTTGATTGGAGCATCTTAGATAAGTCGGTACAAATTTATAAGATCGATCATCCTTCCATCCCATTCCTTTCTCTAAATAACTCCTTAGCTACTCCAACTATTTTCTATCACTTGTATTACCGATCTAAGTCGTCGTCATTTGTGCAACATCAAATATGCACTAGAACCAAATTGAATAGAACATCCTAACTCTAAGTCACCTAGCAATCGGTGTTTGAAACCGAACAAGCAATTTAACATACAAGCAATCGAACATAACATACTTACAACATATATAACAAACACGAATCAACAAAATAAGGATTTATATCAGATTATGGCCTAGATCTAGAAATTCAGAAAATAGCGGTTATCCCGCCTTTTGGCAAGGCCGTAACACCAAGGAATTGACTAGTAACCAATGACGGCCAATCCTATAGATCAGTTATACACGGGCTCACTACGGATATCGATGAATTTTGTCTGAGTCCGTATCAAGCCAAAATTGGTAGGACATGACAAGCTAAGCCATGAGAGCCAACGTTTCAAATCTCAAGTCAATCCGAGTTTGTATGCTCAAGTTATGAGCGATACAAGATTGGATGAAAATCAATTACCGGTCGACTCGCTCCTTCGACTCGCTCCTTCGACTCGCTTCGCAACGACCAAGAGTGACAACTTTGACTCGCTCCGCCGCACGTCCATCTACTTCGACTTGCTCCATTCCACATCCATCAGAGAGTCCTCTTTGACTCGCTCCATCCCACACCCATCAGAGAGTCTACTTCGACTCGCTCCATTCCACATCCATCAGGGAGTCCTCTTCGACTCATTCCACAGCCATTATAGAACCATTGTTCAACTCCATCTAGTTCGACTCCAACAAAGCGCCACGTCACCGAGTCGAAAGGAAGCGAGTCGAAACAGAAGCGAGTCGAAACGGAAGCGAGTCGAAGGAAACAGCCTACCGAAAACCTCATTTCATATCGATCATATCTCCCAATCTACAAGTCCAAATGCTATGAAATTTTCACAGAAGACTATGAGCATGCTAAAGAATGTCCACACCAAATTTCGACTCCATTGGATGAAATCTTGATCGAGTCGAAATCTGTTCGTGTCGATCACGGATCGGACCGAAACTTCACGGGCTTGGGCATGCGGGCCTGGTCACGTGCCAAAGAGGGTCTCCCGAGATCTGAGCGAAATACTAGCCTCCTACACATAGACCCCCAAAGCCAACAAAAAAGGGGTTCTTCTTCCTCTTTGAGATATCCAACGCCCAGACTCTGTCGGATCCAGATCTGAACTCCATTACTGCTGCCTATAACAAAATTCACTGCTGTAAATCATCATTAACCGCTGTAATTCATTGAATTCACTTGTAATCATCAGCAAAAACATCAATAAAGCAATCAACTTCATAATGGACGTAGGCAACACGCCGAACCACTCTAAATTCTTGTGTCTCTGTGCATTTTAATCATTCTTATTTCTGAAGTTTGGAGTTTTTGTTAGATAATCCTATTTTTCCATTTAATTTCTTTATTTTATCTCTTCAAAAACTTCCGAAGAGTGTTGTGCCCAATTTTGGTACAAACACTTTGGTGCTTTCATTGAGAAAAACTCAACTTTTCTCCTGCTCTATGGATCTACTACCATCGTTGGATTGCAAAAATCTAAGGAGGAGATCCAGATCTGTCGTCAAGTGGTTCCTTCTATTCTATTCAGATTGCTCCAGATCTAAGAGGAACTACATTCACCATGTTTTCGTACCCATGAAAATATGGTGATTTTCGTATCCATGTTTTCGTATCCAGAAAATATGATGATTTTCGTGTCCATGTTTTCTTATACAGAAAATATGATGATTTTCGAGTCCATGTTTTCGTATCCAGAAAATATGGTGATCTTTGTGTCCATGTTTTCGTATCCAGAAAATATGATGATTTTCGTGTCCATGTTTTCGTTTCCAGAAAATATGGTGATTTTCGTGTCCATGTTTTCGTATTCAGAAAATATGGTGATTTTCGTATCCATGTTTTCGTATCCAGAAAAATGGTGATTTTCGTGTCCATGTTTTGGTGTCCAGAAAATATGACGATTTTCGTGTCCATGTTTTCGTATCCAGAAAATATGATGATTTTCGTATCCATGTTTTCGTATCTCGAAAATATGAGCATTTTCGTATCCATCATTTCGTATCCGGAAAATATGTCAAAATTCGCATCGATCACTATTCGTATCGATCTGCTTCGCATCGCTCTGTTCGCATCGATCGCCACTTTCCTATTCGTATCGATCAAGAGCGCTCTGTTCGACTCGCTCCACTTTGCATTGCTATGTTCGTATCGATCATTTCAACTCAATCTGCTTCGCATCGCTCTGTTCGTATCGATCGTTTCGACTTGATCTGCTTCGCATCGCTCTGTTCGTGTCGATCGTTTCGACTCGATCTGCTTCGCATCGCTCTGTTCGTATCGATTGCCTATGCTCTGGTCGTATCGATCGCAACTGCTCCAATTCATATCGATACTCACACGTTGTTCGTATCGATCCATCTGCATCCAATTCGTATCGATACGAAACTTCGAGAAAAAAATATCGGGTACGACCCAGATTTCCTAAAAACAAAAAATATTGCACCTCGCATCCCCGAACCCTAGCCACAACGTAGGGCACCCGCATTGTCCATTCAATCACCAATTTAATGAAGGAACATTCCATCCGTGCTTTTGATTGTTCCATGACTGAACAAGACATAGGAGATCACAACAACAAATGTTGAGTTGCAATCAAGGAATGGGTAAAGAAATACTACTCAACCGTACTCCCAGAGGCTGGAGAACCTAGTTAATATGCCAAGAACTGGAGTTGATTAATATATCATGCTTTTAAGGTGGAATGCAACTTCCTCCAATTGACCAGCTTTCAAACTCCTGAATTGACAGCTATGGTACGATGGCTAATATGATGACTCCCCTACACTGTCTACTCTGCCAACTCAAAGCATAGCTGGTCACCGCTGAACCATCTTCAAATCCCGCATCTTAATCATTTTACGTCCACATGACTAAAAGAATGGCATACAACCTCAAGAGGACTACCTTAATACCCTATATAGGTCTCCTATCTGGGTGAAAATTAGAAATAATCACCAATCTATGAGCCCATCTTTGCCAACTCACCATCCAATCGGCATCACCAAACCACTCGAACATTGGGCAATCGTGCATACATCATTCACCAGTGTTACAAGACCCCTTGGCAATAAAATGGGCCTGATCATAATGCCGATTGGAGAATCTTTCCCAGTCGAGACCTATTCGTTGAAACCATCCTACATGCAGAACGTCCAGTGAAAATTCAACATGTTAACTATGTCGGTGTACTATGGAAATACAACCCCCGACACTACCCTATGAAGTGGGAATGGCGCGTGGATTTCTCCAAGGGTGATGAATGCCGTCAACGTGTCTAGGCTAATATTGAGTTGGCGAGTCAGATGAAGGATCAACATAGCAAGATAAGGAGGGAACCTACTCCATACTCTAGATCGGAAAACTCCTCTCCTCTAGATGGCTACCGTGAACGCCAACGCCATAAGGCTGCTTCGGGAAGGATAGCTTCGGCAATATGTGCAAGCCCCATAAAACGAAGGATCAGGAACATCCGACCCCTATCGATCAAGGACTTTGATCAAATTGAACCATTTGCGTTAGTCTTCCAACTGAGAAGAGCTGGACTAAAGTGCAATAACGAGCATACGACGCTGCCTCACTTATCAATGAGATTTGATCTGATCTCTTTTGAATTATTTCCAATTCAATTTCATTTACATTGCGAAATATGACCTACTTAAATTAAACTACTTGCAAATGATGCAGGTAACCGAGTACTTAAGATTGGGTGCAAAACAACCTCCGCGGACTATGATCAAATCATTGAGGTATCATCATGATGATCATGATTCAACCACTCATCGGCTACTATACGCCCCTGACTGGGGGCAAGGCATCAAAGCAGAAGAGACCGACAATGTCAGGACTCTAGTACAAAGTGGATGCAACCGACCATCCACTCATCCGCCTATGCAATTTAATTGGAGATATGGGAAAGACTTGGAGTAATATATCCCAACAATGTACTCACCATCTCGTACTTGAAGCTCGCGAAAATACTTACGCTTCTTCTGATACCCGATAAAATCGGAATCACACAAAGGGTGGACGCAACGTCACCATCCATGCATCCAATCCTACATTAGACACTTGGGGTTATTTGAGAACACATGTTTAAAGTGGATATGATTTGGTCGTTCACTCCCCGGTTTGCGTCTGTGATTCGGCAAAACAATCATGCCATAAATCGACTTCATCAAGGGCCAACCCTTAATTTAAAGTCATAAACGACTGACTGCCTACTCGCCAACCATCACGAGCTGTCATTTCAACTCTCTTCCTTAGCTCGATCGAAAGAATGCAAAGTATAAATTGGACGTGACTCGACTGTCTGCTCTCCAATTCTTGCACCCGACTTAAGGGAAAATACACAACTAAGAGTGGATGTAGTTAGACCATCCCTTCCTATGCTCAAGCACAAAGCTTGCCTGAACACTAATCTTACTCCTTAGGCTTGGCAAAAGCGGAATCCAAATGAACATGGACGTGATCCAACCATCCGTAAACTAAATCTCATCCTTCGTTGAGGGGCATATAAGTGGAAGTTAATCGAGATCCCACCGATCACCCGCTAAGTGAAACCCGAGCTCGGGGACCAGCCATCACACCAAAGTCAAGAAAGGGTTGATACACGACAATCCTTCATTCAACTCCGAACTCCCAGAGCGCGAGTTGGAGTATAAACATCAACTCTGAATTCCCAAAGCGCGGACCGGAGTATAAACATCAACTCCGTATTCCCAGAGTGCGAAGCGGAGTATAAAAATCAACTCCGAGTTCCCAGAGCGCGAACCGGAGCATAAACATCAACTCCGCATTCCCAGAGTGCGAACCGGAGTATAAACATCAACTCCAAGTTCCTAGAGCGCGAACCGGAGTATAAACATCAACTCTGTATTCCCAGAGTGAGAAGCGGAGTATAAACATCAACTCCGAGTTCCCAGAGCGCGAACCGGAGTATAAACATCAACTCCGTATTCCCAGAGTGCGAAGCGGAATATAAACATCAACTCCGAACTCCCAGAGCGCGAGTCGGAGTATAAACATCAACTCCGTATTCCCAGAGTGCGAAGCGTAGTATAAACATCAACTCCGAGTTCCCAGAGTGTGAACCGGAGTATAAACATCAACTCCGTATTCCCAGAGTGCGAAGCGGAGTATAAACATCAACTCCGAACTCCCAAAGCGCGAGTCGGAGTATAAACATCAACTCCGAGTTCCCAGAGCGCGAACCGGAGTATAAACATCAACTTCGAGTTCCCAGAGCGCGAACCGAAGTATAAACATCAACTCCGTATTCCCAGAGTGTGAAGCGGAGTATAAAGATCAACTCCGAGTTCCCAGAGCGTGAACCAGAGTATAAACATCAACTCCGTATTCCCAGAGTGCGAAGCGGAGTATAAACATCAACTTCGAACTCCCAGAGCGCGAGTCGGAGTATAAACATCAACTCTGTATTCCCAGAGTACGAAGCGGAGTATAAACATCAACTCCGAGTTCCCAGAGCGTGAACCGGAGTATATACATCAACTTTGTATTCCCAGAGTGCGAAGCGGAGTATAAACATCAACTCCGAACTCCCAGAGCGCGAGTCGGAGTATAAATATCAACTCCGAGTTCCCAGAGCGCGAACCGGAGTATAAACATCAACTCCGGATTCCCAGAGCACGAAACAGAGTATAAACATCGGCAACTCCATATTCCCGAAGTGCGAACTGGAGTATAAACATCAACAACTCTAGATTCCCAGAGTGCGAACTGGAGTATAAACATCAACAACTCCAGATTCCAAGAGTGCGAACTGGAGTACAAACATCAACAAATCCAAATTCTTAGAGTGCGAATTGGAGAATAAACTTCAACTAACTCTAATTCCCCATAGCACAGGCTAGAGTATAAACACCAAATGGGTGTGACTAACAACCCATCAACCAACTCCAGTCCTCAAGCATGGATTGGAATATGAATACCAAAAGGGATGTGATTCGACTGTCCATCTATCGGCTATGGTTCCTCATCAAGTTATGTAGTACAAAAAGCGAACATGGTTCGACCGTCTGCTTTCCAATCTTCCCCTGACATGGGGGCACACTTAGCACACAAAATTGGATGCAATCCGACCATCCAGCACTAAGCGGGCGTGACCCAACCGTCCATGCATAACCTCTTGTCCCCGGCACGGGACCCATAACATAAATTTATAGGGATGCACTCCAACATTACAAGACAAAATTTCTTCCTTGATTCGACAAGGAGGCATGGATTCAAAAAAGGGACCTAGCTGGATATTCTATTCTGAATTGATATTACTACCATCCAACTGCAAATGAACGTGGCATGACCGTTCATCTGCTAACTCTCGCCTGAGATCCGACGGGTAGTGCATGCAACATGGACGGATGTGACATAACCATCTGTCAATCGATTCCTTCTTAGAGTTCAGTGGGAGAAGCATCAAATTAAAGTTGTTGTAATGATCAACCACACTTCGACTTTCGCCATTGACTAGTGCTAGAGGGATTAATTGAGGAAAATGCAGTCCGACCATTTTCTACTAAAACTCTTAGTCCCCGGAGTGTGGACAGGGGTATAAACATCAAATAGGTGTAATGAATGGCCCTTCAACTGACTTCGATCCCCAAAGTGTGGCTACAAGAATAGACAAACGAATGAATGAGATTCGACCATTCATTCACTAACTCTTACCTAGACTCGACATGAGCAATATAAACTCACTACAGGTGTGATTAGACCATCCATAAACTAACTCTTCTAACTCAAGACTGGAGGTAGAAGCACAAATCATCGAAATAAGAGAAAGGTGACTCGCCACATCTCCAGCTTAGCGTCCTTTTTCAATTTAAGGCAACGACTACAGGGAGACCCTAATGCTAACCAATCAGAATGATGCCCGAAGTTCTGGGCAACCAATTATATCGTACCGCCGGATCGACGGGCAATATCGATCTGCACCTTTCACATCGTACCATTGAATCGACGGTCAATATCGGTCCTCTTCGTGTACAAGTCGATGTGACCCGAACTCCATCGAATACCTTTGACCAACAGAGCATGGATAGAAGAATAAACCATGAATGAGTGTGACTTGACCATTCGTCCTACGTCGCCTTCCTTCGATCCGTCAGGAAGGGCATGAGACCAAATGAGCATGACATGACTGCATTTGAGCTAACTTTATCCCTAAATCTGACAGCAGAATGTATATCGAGATGGACATGGTTGATCACCCAACTCCAAATGAATGCAACGCGACCATTCATTCATTGACTCTTACCATGATCCGACTAAAAGAGCAATTCAAA
Organism: Allium fistulosum; assembly: GCA_030737815.1. Taxonomy (NCBI): domain Eukaryota; kingdom Viridiplantae; phylum Streptophyta; class Magnoliopsida; order Asparagales; family Amaryllidaceae; genus Allium; species Allium fistulosum. Next base: position 408,725,515 of record CM060904.1, on the reverse strand, counting down.
ACAAGTGCAACCTAAACATCTGCACACTGATTCTTACCCTGGATTCAACAAGGGAAGCATCAATCCTGCATTGGATCTGACTGGACGATTCACTCTTCAGTTTTTGCCCAAAGTATGGCGACATAAGCAGCGAAGTGAATGTCATTGACCATCCAGAATCTAGCTTATGTCCGAATGTCAGCAAAGTAACAATGTGTTCCCTCAAGAGGAAAGAACTATAACATAATACAGGATAGTCACGACTCAGCCTTCCATCGGTTAACTCGATCCCATGGTTCAATGGGATAGAATACAAAATTGAAGCAGACATTATCTACCATGCCACTTATCGAGATATTCCCCAGACTTGGAGGCACAAACAAGAAGATAAGATTAATATGATTCAACCATTCATCAGTCAACTCTGGTTCTTAAAGCTTGAACTACAGTATAGACACAACTAGGACGAGACTAGACCGTCCGCGTAATGCATCCGCCAACCCGAGACGGGGGGCAAAAGAGTAATTATCCGAGAGTTGACTATGACAACTTGATCCTATGACCCATGCCTGATATTCATAACAACTCTAGGTTGCGACCGAAAGGATGCCTAGAGATAGAGTCATTATATCAATATCCGGACTTATGGGCAACTAATCATTATTCTGACCCTTCCAATGAGCAATGGATCACAGGTACATTGCATGAAAAGCGCATCATTCAGAAACATAAGTAAATTCAATCCCAAAGCTGGAGCCAGCTATTTAGCAGCATGCAATACAAGGCTAAGTTCTACTAATACTTTGATTCAACGTCCTTATAAGCCTGATCATTTACCATTGCAAATAAACACATGAAGCGCCTACAACCTATCACGAATATTGTAGATTAGATCACAACTCTTCGCAATGATGAAGAAAGAGTCAGCTGTTTTACTTCAGGTAAATCTTGATGTGTTCGCTTAGACTCGACCTCATATATATATATATATACGGACTCTCGCTAGCCATAAAGAACCCTGCATTAAATGTCGACCCAAGGCATGTCTCGGTGAACAAAAACGATGCGACATGGATCCGGAGAGATCTATTGCACTTGAAGAGAAGGCGAATCTGCTCAAAACCAGTGGGTTTATCCATGATGCCCTCCAACCAAAATGAGTATCCAATCCTTTACTTATAAGAAAAACGAACAGAGAGTGGAGGACATATGTCAACTACTCAGATTTGCATGGGGTATGACAAAGCACAACTTTCCACATCCAATGATCAACCAACCGATGGACCTGACCATCAGACATGAATTACTAACATCAATGGATGCGAACTCCAGATACCATCGGATACTGAAGCATGTCCTAGACCAGGAATACAACTGTTCCATTATTGACCCGGGCCTATAGTGCTATGCTGAATCCATGGATTCAAACTTGAGAACGCTTATGCTACTTACCAAATAACGATTAACAAATCATTCAAAAATCATATCGATCGATCGATGAAAGTAGATGTGGTTAATATGCTCGTGAGATCACAACTATCAAACGACCGTATCGATGACTTAACAGAGGTATTCGGTGCTGTCTAAAAATGCAGGATGAAACTCGATCCTTTGAAATGCTCTTTCACTATTACATCAGAAAGATTCTTCGTTTTCATCATCAATTCTCATCGAACCAAGACTAATTTCTAGAAAATTCCGACAATTAGTGACACCCATGTACCGAGGACAACCAAGCAGCTCTGATAGATTGCTTAAAGAGACCTTCCATTTTACCCAAACCTTTGGATCGCGAAGATTTATACATCAATTGGGCCGTACCAACACACGCCATAAGCGTCGCAATGCTATGTGAAGATAAACGAATCCAAAGACTAGTGTATGATGAAGGCTGGCTATTGACAAGCTCACCCCGTTAACATCTATATCGACCAGCCGTTACGATAGGTCCAATAGAAACCTTAGATGTCTGAAAATTTACTCAAATGGAGTATCAAGCTAAGCCAATTTGATATCACTTATCTCCCTCGAAGAGCTCTCCATGGTCAAACATTAGCATACTTCATGTCTGAATCCACCACATCAGACGACTACCCGAAGAATAGTGGAGAACCGTCCAACCGATGGAGAATGTACACCGATGGAACTTCCAATAATCGGCTTTCTAACATCAAAGTTGCGTTAATGACTCCTGAGGAACGAACGATCTGCTACGCCCTGAAACTCAACTTCCCTACGACAAATAACGAAGCTAAGTATGAAGCCTTGGTGCTCAAACTTGCGAGAAAGCTACGAGTGGAAACTTTACATGTCTTATGTGATTACTGGTTAGTAGTACGCCAAGTCAGGGGAAGATTATCTGATTAGGGGGCAACGTCTTGCTCCTTATCTCAACCGGGTCCAAAAGCTACTAGCCGGCTTCGACTATTACACCATTACACACATCCTCGGAGAACAAAATGAAAAAGCTAAGTCACTGGCCAAGCTAGCCAGTTCTGGGGATGCACGGCAAAAAGACTTTGTCCCAGTTTAAATGCTTATTATTCCAAGCATTGACATATGAAGATCAACTAGATCTTAGAGATGGATTTAGGAGAAGAGTCATGGATGACTCCTATCGAAGATTATCCACAATCGGGGATTCTTTTTGAATAAACGAATAAGAAATGGCATATCCTCCATGAAGCATCACTGCATGATTATGTCTGGATCGTTTGACTCCATCGATACATAACATTACTTTTGTATCCATCGATCCGAGACCCGATATTACGTATCCACCAATACGAAGCACACATTCCAACCCTTCACATCGATTCAGGAGAGGATCGTTACGAAGGAGCATTCAAAACAACCATCAAACGTTGTTACAACGAATTTCACGTCGGTTCAGGAGAGGATCGATACGGAATTCAATATAAGATAAACTGACAACGACTCGTGAACGTCAGCGAGAGTCAGATTAGCATATATGCATATATGTCGGACTAATCGTCAATATTCTGGATTTTCAGGAACCAGAAACACATCCAGTAACGATTACAACAACGAACGGGTAACCACTGGAATACAGCAATCAGTTGCAATAATACATGGTACAGTAGTCGACAGTCAACAGTTTACATTATCAAGAAGAACGGTCGAAGGTCACAGCTTCCATCGAAAAGACAATAACTATTCAGAGTATGGATAGCAGTATTTCAAAGTACGTCATGTTCCCACAAGATGTACTTTGGAGGGCAAATGTTAACCCGCCTTTTGGCAAGGCCGTAACACTAAGGAATTGACTAGTAACCAATGACGGCCCATCCTAGAGATCAGTTATACACGGGCTCACTACGGATATCAATGAATTTTGTCCGAGTCTGGATTGAGCCAAAATTGGTAGGACATGACAAGCTAAGCCATGAGAGCCAACGTTTCAAATCTCAAGTCAATCCGAGTTCGTATGCTCAAGTTATGAGCGATACAAGATTGGATGAAAATCAATTACCGGTCGACTCGCTCCTTCGACTCGCTTCGCAACGCCCAGGAGTGAAAACTTCGACTCGCTCCGCCACATGTCCATCTTCTTCGACTCGCTCCATTCCACATCCATCAGAGAGTCCTCTTCGACTCGCTCCATCCCACACCCATCAGAGAGTCTACTTCGACTTGCTCCATTCCACATCCATCAGGGAGTCCTCTTCGACTCGTTCCACAGCCTTCACAGAACCACTGTTCGACTCCATCTAGTTTGACTCCAACAAAGCGCCACATCATCGAGTCGAAAGGAAGCGAGTCGAAACAGAAGCGAGTCGAAACGGATGCGAGTCGACGGAAACAGCCTGTCGAAAACCTCAATTCGTATCAATCATATCTCCCAATCTACACGTCCAAATGCTATGAAATTTTCACAGAAGACTACGTACATGCTAAAGAATGTCCACGCCAAATTTCGACTCCATTGGATGAAATCTTGATCGAGTCGAAATCTGTTCGTGTCGATCTAAGCGAAATATCAGCCTCCTACACATAGACCCCCAAAGCCAACAAAAAAGGGGTTCTTCTTCCTTTTTGAGATCTCCAACGCCCAGACTCTATCGGATCCAGATCTGAACTCCATTACTGTTGCCTATAACGAAATTCACTGCTGTAAATCATCATTAACTGCTGTAATTCGTTGAATTCACTTGTAAAAATCAGCAAAAACATCAATAAAGCAATCAACTTCATAGTGGACGTAGGCAACGCGCCGAACCACTCTAAATTCTTGTGTCTCTTTGCATTTTAATCATTCTTATTTCTGAAGTTTGGAGTTTTTGTTAGATAATCCTATTTTTCCATTTAATTTCTTCATTTTTTTCTTTTCAAAAACTTCCGAAGAGTGTTGTGTCCAATTTTGGTACAAACACTTTATGTTATCCAGCAAATTAGTCATCATCCTTGAAGAAGAAATTAAAGATTTACTTCCTGATTTCCTTGCATTTATTACCTCAAATAATTAATAAAAACCAGCCATATCTCCACCATAAATACCAATCCATTACCCATCAAAGTCGGATTTAATGCCCAATAAATATCATGATAACCTGCTTATTTATTACTAATTAATGCCAACCATTTCCCTATCAAATATTCCTTAATTCCCTTCATCCTTACCTTAAATAAGAAGATTATGGTACAATTAATATCAACCTAGTCAGCGTCACTACAATTCCACACCATCACTGGGTCAAGGCTTACAGCTATAAATACACCTAACATTGCAAAAGAAAAGGGGATTGAAACAGAAAATGTGACTTCTCCTCTCCTCCTCAAAGTCTCTTGTAATATGAAACTACAAGTGATAAATAAATTATAAAGTGGATGTAGGCCATAGATTTCGCCGAACCACTATAAAAATTTCGTGTCTCTTTTATCTTTTCTTCTTTTTATCTGCTTATTTTTGTGATCTGTGATTGTGAACTGGTGCTTTCATCGATAATTGGGTGTTTGTGGCCATTTTTGGCGCAAACAATAGCCAATCCATAAGAACATAGGTAGATTCCAATTTAAAATGACTTTAAAACACATTTGAATTCGTTTATATATCATGTGGTGTTTAGATCTATCTTTAATCTTGCTTCAAAGTTCAAAAATCAATTAAAAACATCATTTTAATCATATAATGACAAATATAGTGAAGTGAGAGGATCAAACCACTCGCCTAGATGAAGAATCAATCCAAACCCAATCAAATAAGTATAGAACTAATTCAGAGAGTAGTTGCATAGACCCCAAAGCTCTAAATTTCGAAATCCTCTAGATCCCCTTTTCTTATCTCGCCTTAATCGCTAATTTAGGCTAACTAAAGAAAAAAATGGAGGATTTTTGGTCTAATTTTGATTAATCGCTAATCGCTAATTTAATCGCTAATTTAGGCTACCAGCCTCCACCGAATCAACCTCCACCGAACCAAGGCCTCACCGAACCAGCCTCTACCGCTCCAACCACTACCGAATATCTCGCCATCGGACCAAGTCCCACCGAACCAAACTCCATCCACTCACAACCGGACCAAGGCGTACTGGATCAACACTACCAGGCCAGATCGCATCAGCCCAGGCCCACCAGCAGCTATATACATCCAAAACCCCTGCCCCCAGCCTCACTCTATAAATAGAGGGGCAGGGGTACAACAATGGGGGAGAAGTTTGAGAGCTCAAGCACGGATAGAACTTTCAAACAACTTTCATATACTTGTATCAAAGCTTTGTACTTGTAATCTGAAGAAGAAAGGATAAATAACATATAAAGTGGACATAGGCACATTTTGGCCGAACCACTATAAATCTGTGTGTCTTTTGCAGTTTAGTCCCTGCTTTTTACATATTTGCATAAATCACCTAGATCACTAAAAACAACATAAGTTCAACTAAATCATACGACTTGGAGGTGTTTGCCCATTTTTTGTGCAAACATTTTTGGTGCTTTCACTGAGAAACGCTGAACCCCGGACTTCAGCTTCTCCCACTTAACTTTCTTCCTATCAGCATCGCTCATTGCTTGGAAGACATGCCTCCCAAGCAGAAGAAAAATGTTAACAAAAGAAAAAACATCGCAACCTGCAGTATTCCAGATCCAGTGGTCACTGATCAAGTAGATCGTCCCATTCCAGCAGCAGTACCAAATGAAGGTCAGGCAAATCTAACAACCCCTGCCACAGAACTGTCGGCAACAGTTACTAGGGCAGATCTAGACAGGGTTGTGGCTGAAGTGACTAACCGCTTCACATCCCAACAAGAGGCCTTGGTGAACCAACTCATGTCATGCTTAAGGGATGCTGAAGAGTCCAACCGCAACACTGAATCATGGGGTGAGTCCCAGTCTGGAGGATCTCAGAGGCGACAAAGATCTTCCTTCCTCGAAGAAGCCAACGACAGAAGCGGCCATGGTAGGAGCCGATACCGAGCTCAGCCCGAAGTTGGACCTGAGGAAACGCTTGGAACTGAACCCAACAGGGGAAGTACCGGGCGGAGGTCAACTATGGCTGAGCCTGTCATGCTGCCTAACCGTGGAAACACCAATGAACGAAGCCGAGCTAGAGTCCAGCCCGAAGTTGGACCCGAGGAAGTGCTTAGATCAGAACCAAGTAGGGGAAGATCAAGGCAAGGGCCAACTGTAGCTGACCCTAGCATGCTCCCAGAAGACCAAAGACAACCACTGGAAAATATTAGGAATGATAGATGATACCATCCCTACAGGTCATCTGGATGGAATCAATCCCACAGAGCAGAACCGAACTCATTTCTATCTACTCCAAATTCTGATGAAAGGATGGCACGCTTGTTCAGAGGGTGCGTCCAACGGGATCAAAGAGATCGAGGGATAGGCGCTAGGGTAACCAGCCCTTTCGCCCGCAATATCGAAATTGCCATCAACCCCCGAGAATGGAAAATGCCTACAATGGAACCTTACAAGGAACCTCTGACCATGTTGTACACTTACAGAGATACACACAACATATGCTCATGAGCGGAGCAACAGAAGGAGTGCTGTGCAAATGCTTTCCACTATTCTTATCAGATCTAGCTACCTCCTGGTTCTGCCATCTACCCCAAGGATCCATCAGCTCATGGGAGATGTTGAAAGAAAAGTTCATCAGCCAGTTCCGCATTCACATGGAGCAACCCAAGGACGCTTATTCCTTATCCAGTATCAAACAGAAACCGGGAGAGAAAGTGCAACAATATCTAACACGATTCAATGCCACAGCGGCCACAGTCCAAGATGCTGATGAGAAGCTTATCTTAATGGCCCTTTGTAGTGGTGTGCATCCGGATACTAAATTTGCTAGAAGATTGACAAAAGAAAAACCAGCTACTTTACCCGATTTCTTCCATGAAGCCGGGAAATATATGAGGCTTGAAGACGCTGCCACTGAGGGGCAGTCAGGGCAACAAAATAAGGCAGCTCACGGCAACACGCCCGCTGTAGCAAAGGACGTTCGAAGAAATGATTCTAGGGACAACGCTGGGGGCAAGAAGGGAGAAAAGCGTCTATATCGGCCAGGACCGAGATTTGGCACTTACACCCCGTTGAATGAAACGATCGAAAACATCTTCCTAGCCACTCAAGACGAAGTTAAATACAAACGCCCCCCACACAAGAAAGAATCAGACAACGCAATTATGTCTGGAAAATTCTGCCGCTTCCACGAATCCCATGGGCATGATACCAACGAATGCCATCATCTCCGGGACTTGATTGAAAAACACATCAGAAGAAGAAGACTAGAACGCTATGTAAAAGGCCAGAGCAGGACTCCAGTTCCTGCCAATGAGAACCCAAGGCTACCCTCCCCAAAAATGGGCAGAGGGAATCGCAACACTAGCGGCTCCAGTCAAGAGAAGATAGTGGTCCATACCATCTCGAGAGGGCCGCACATCGCCGACGGAAGCTGGGCAGAGATGGAAAGGTACGAAAAGTCACTTAGAAACAATGAAGAATGCGTCAATTCTATTATAGAAGAACGCCACCCGAAGCGGATAGAAAATGGTGACATCACATTCAGTAGGTGTGACCTGGAGGGAAGGCAGTACCCTCACACGGATCCCATGGTTATCTCTGCTCGGTCCAGCCGAGGTTTTCCGAATTCTAGTGGACACTGGAAGCTCAGTGAATATCCTATTCAAGCATGCCTTTGACAAAATGAAGCTGTCATTAAAGGATGTTCTTCCCTGCAATAAACCACTACACGGTTTCACAGGAAATGCGAAGATGCCTCTCGGGCAACTGGATCTCTTTGTTGAAATTGGAAGTCATCCCCGCTCGGTTGTGCGGAAACAGACATTTGTGCTGATAGAAAACCACTCGGCCTACAACGCCTTCTTAGGAAGGCCAGCCTTGTCTGACTTCCAAATTATCCTGGTCCCATGGTGCCTGAAGATGAAATTCCCAACGGACAATGGGGTAGGGGAGGTAGAGGGAGACCAGGACATTGCTCGAGATTGCTATGTAACTGAACTTCGCAATAACCACATGAAGGATAAAGGGAAGAGTGTAGAGATTGCCCTCTGCACAAAAAGTTTGGAAGCATAGCAGCTAAAGAAAGCCCCTCCTCTTCGATATACCAGCGACCCTTTCAATGAATTAGACCCCAGGGACAAAGAGGAGGAGGCCACCGCCGAGCCTGCAGAGGCTATGGAATTTGTATCTGTAGACAGACATGACTCGAGTAGACTATTGAAGGTCGGGTCCCAACTAAAAGCAGAATTGAAGGAGCAACTTATTGACTTTCTCCGCCACAACTTGGATGTATTTGCATGGTCACACGCTGACATAACCGGAATCTCCCCTGACATAGCATGCCACGTACTAAACATTGATCCTACCAAGGCGCCAGTAAAACAGAAAAAGAGAAGAATGGGGACAGAACGATCAGCAGCTCTCGATGAAGAAGTAAAAAACCTACTTGCCAATGACTTCATACGAGAAGCCATCTACCCAAAGTGGATCGCCAACCCGGTGCTGGTAAAGAAGGCTAATGGGAAGTGGCGAACATGCATTGACTTCTCCAACTTAAATGACGCCTGCCCGAAGGATTGCTTCCCACTTCCCCGAATCGATCAGCTTGTAGACAGCACAGCCGGGCACGAACTCTTATCTTTTATGGACGCATACTCAGGGTATAACCAAATTCCTATGCATGCTTCCGATCAAGACCACACTAGTTTCATCACTGACCGGGGATGTACTGCTACAAGGTAATGCCTTTCGGACTTAAAAACGCAGGAGCCACCTATCAGCGCCTCGTCAACAAGATGTTTGCGGGGCTAATAGGACAAACTATGGAAGTTTATGTGGATGACATGCTGGTAAAGTCAAGGGAAGCCGACGATCACGTAAGCCACCTGGATGAAATGTTTCAAGTACTTCGCCAATATGGAATGAAGCTGAATCCTCTAAAGTGCTCCTTCGGAGTATCATCGGGAAAGTTCCTAGGATTCATCGTCCATGCCAGAGGAATTGAAGCAAACCCTGAACAAGTCCGAGCTCTGAAAGATATCAGGATACCTTCTACCCGAAAGGAAATGCAAAGCCTAAATGGGAAGGTGGCCGCCCTGAGCAGATTCATCTCTAAAGCGACTGACAAATGCATCCCCTTCTTCGAAGCTCTAAAGAAAGAGAGAGGAAAATTCGAATGGACTGACGAATGCTTAACAGCTTTCCTCAACTTAATCGAACACCTCCAGAGACCACATGTACTCTCAACTCCGAACAAAGGCGATGAGCTATACCTTTACCTTGCTGCGTCATCTCATGCTCTAAGCGCCGCATTGGTGAGAGAAGACAAACGCACATAGCGGCCAGTATACTTTGTAAGCAAGAGGTTTATAGGGGCGGAAGCCAGATATCCTAAACTTGAGAAACTAGCGTACTGTTTACTAATCACATCACGGAAACTGCATCACTATTTCCAGTCCCATTCCATCAAAGTTCTGACCGATCAACCACTAAGGCAGGTACTCCATCGTCCCGACACTTCTGGGCGACTACTTAAATGGTGCATTGAACTAAGTCAATATGATATCACCTACCATCCTCGCACCGCCATCAAGGGATAAGCCAAGGCCGATTTCTTTGCCGAATTCACTACCAACGAAGGTAAGGAGCAATCGGAAATAGCAGAAGACATCAAGTGGAATCTCTTTGTGGATGGTGCGTCAAACGAACAAGGCTCGGGGGCAGGTGTGATAATAATCACTCCCAGGAGAAATAAGCTACACTATGCTATAAGGTTGGAATTCGCTGCCACCAACAACGATGCAGAGTATGAAGCGGTGATAGCTGGATTAGAACTTGCCTTAGAAATCGGAGCCAATTCTTTGTGTCTTCATAGCGATTCTCAACTTATTGTAAATCAAATACTAGGAGAATTCCAGGCTCGAGAAGAACGACTCATAGCATATTTAAAGAAGACCAAGTTGCTTCTCAATCAATTGGATCACTATTTAATCAAACACATCCCTCGGGAAGAGAACCAAGAGGCCGACGAATTGGCGAAGCAAGCTAGCATGAGAGACGGCACTATTTCTGGAGCAGTAGCCATCTCAAAGCAACTGACCCCAAGTTTTGAACAAGTGAATCTGATAGCTGCAACCGAAGAAGCAACTTGGATGACTCCCATCTGAGACTACTTACAAAGTGGCACACTGCCCAACGGGCGTAACGAAGTCAAGAAAATCTTGAGGAAAGCTTCCCGCTACACAATACAAGAGGGCACCCTCTATCGGCGCGACTTCTCTAACCCCTTATTAAAATGTGTCGCTGGAAGGGAAGCCAAGGAAATCTTATCCAACATTCATCAAGGAAGCTGCGGGGATCACACTGGAGGGCAGACTTTGGCAAAAAAGATACTCCGATATGGATATTTCTAGCCCACCTTAAGCAAGGACGCCTTAGATTTCGTCAGAAAATGTGACAGATGTCAGAAGTTTGCTAAGATTCCGCGGCTACCAACAACTGAGATTACGCAAATGACCAGCCCTTGGCCCTTTGCAGTATGGGGAATTGACTTGATTGGCGAACTGCCAATGGGCCGAGGCGGGGCCAAACATGCTATAGTGGCAGTCGACTATTTCACCAAATGGGTGGAAGCAGAACCCCTAAATAAAGTATCTTTAGCCAAAGTTATTAACTTCTTGATCAAAAATGTTCTATGCAGGTACGGAGTCCCATTCAAAATCATATCGGACAATGGACTTCAGTTTGACAGCGAGGAGTTCGCCAACTGGTGCCAAGAGCACGAAATTCAAAAAAGCTTCTCATCCGTAGCTTATCCCCAGGCAAACAGACAAGTCGAAGCCGTCAACAAAATTCTCAAAACTCTAATCAAAAAGAAACTCGAAAAGTCAAAAGGCGCTTGGGTGGATGAACTCCCTACGGCACTTTGGGCCTATCACACATCTTTCAGAACATCAACGGGGCATACTCCTTTCTCTTTGGCATACGGATCGGAGGCTATGCTCCCAGTTGAAACTATAGTGCCTTCACACCGTATGATCCACTATAACCTAGAAGAGAACGAAGAGCTCCTCCACATGTCTTTGGATCTAATTGAGGAAAGAAGAAATGATGCAGCCCTCAAAGCAGCAGCTCACAAGCAAAAAGTGGCAACACAATACAACTCCAAAGTCAAGCATCGCAGCTTACAAAAAGGAGATCTTGTCCTCAAGCGAATCTTCCCGCGCCCCGGAGCGCTAGATCCAATCTGGGACGGACCATATGTAATTCATAAAGATCTCCACAATGGAGATTATATTTTGTCAACAGTGGACGGAGAGGTGTTCCAGAGGGCATGGAACATCCAACACCTTCGTCGATACTTTTCTTAACTTGTACTGCCCATATGAAATGAATTAACAAAGAGAATCAGTGGACGTAGGAATTTTCATGCCGAACCACTTTAAAAAACTTGTCTCTTTTTAACTTGTTCCTTTATATCTTGGCTGCTTGATAACTTTATCCTTTTCTGTTGAACAAAACCCTGTGTAATGACATTCCCATTCAAGACACATCACAGCGCGACTTCTCCTGGACAAGACCTAACAGGTATTATGCGAATCTATGCCCTCGCCAATGAGACACTTTTGCTCCGGCATCCCTCTGCTGCGGGTTAACTCATTGCTCGTGATGGCCCTTAAAGCCAACTGTAATGAGCCGATTATAAGCCACCGAGAAGGCCGACTATAGCCAAGGCAGCTCATTACAGCGTTTGGCTCGCCGGCAGCCGTGAACCTACTTTAAGCCCCAACATAAGGTGTGGCCAGCCAGGGGTAGTTCACGGTTGACGATCGGCACCCACACTAGCCGGCCACAGTAAATCGAATAATACCCACGATTACGGGCCATAATGGCCCGGGTAGTTACTATGCGTGATCTCGGCTCTGACGTGTCTTAAGTACGGCTGTGGTAAAAAAGATTAACTCCCCATGGAGGCGTAAGATGGGTGACAAATGTCTCCAAGACCCACGGCCAGGGAAAGTGACTACAAAGCCCGTTTGCCACAAACCTAAGCACATCGAAGGCCTTCCGTGATAGGAAGTTTTACTTTTTATCATATTTCAATTCTATTTAAAGAAATTTTCTCCTGTCCTCTATAACAATCCCTAAAGTACAGGATACAGAGTAGGAGATACTCGCCAATGGGAGTAGGAACTCACAATTGGATGGCAGGGCATTCAACTGCATTCCATACTCGGTCATACAAGATGTTCAAAACTGCCATCTACAATTAGAACATGAAAGGCGGTATTTTCTCCTTTTGTGTACAAATACATGGATATAATTTATTCATACATCACACTAGCATTGCAAGGCATGAAATTATGTTTTAAGCAAGAACTTGACATCAAACACAATTGAATTACAAGCACACGCACAACTATATTTCTCACACAACGTGTCAAAAGAGAAAAAACATTCAAAAACGACAGAATCAGCTTAAGTTAAAAAATTACACGTCAAGAATAATGTTGTTTATTACAAGTAACATAATTACAACCTAAAAGTTACGTTACTGTTTTGAGACTAACATATACAACAATGTCAAGTCAACAAAAAGATATCCAGGTCAAGTCAAGGAGCCGGCTGCATTGGAGCTTTACCCTTGTCCTATTGCCCACCTGTCCGGTCAAAGAAAGAATTCATTAGTGATAAGCAACCAAGTTAACGGAAAGACTAGAAGGGAAGACTTACCAGCGCCTGCTTCATGACCATCCTGATCATCATCCTCTACTTGCACACCTGCCTCCTCAGCGGCAAGCAGCCGCATACCCTCCTTCACCGCCACCTTCTCCTCCTTGGTAAACTGGGCAGTGACCACATCCATTCTGAAGCCGCACCACCCTCTTTATCCGCATCAGCCCTAGCCTCCTCTAGAGCCTGGAGGTAAATACTGGCCATAACTCGAGGGTAATCATCCATCCAAGATAAGTTACCCTGTTTCCAAGTGCGGAAATACATATCCTGGAGCATCTCATCCATCATCCCCTCGTTTTCCTCAAGCTCCCTCATTCGGGCCTCAGAAGCACGCAGCTTTGCAACGGCAGCATCCCTCTCCGATCGGTATCGTGAGCGGTCAGCCTGAAGGGATATCCTCATCGCCTCCATCTCCTCCTTCAACCTGGACTGAGCAAGCTCCGTGGCCTCAAGTCTCCCCGATAATTCCTGTACCCGCTGGAGGTCCGCTTGTCGAACCTCATCCACCGTCGCAATGGCCATGTCAATCCGCTCCTTGCAGGCGGCCTCCATTTTTCGCAACTCTGCCCTGCTGGCCTCTTCCATAGTCTTCTTCAGTTGCCTAGATGCAGCCTCGTGCTGAGAAATTTGAATGGCTTGATCGGCAAGTTGCTTAGCCTGGTCGGAAACCATTAACCGTAGCCGAATGTTGGCACTCCCAATTTCCTCCCCGGTCTTGACTAGTCGGGCATGATGCCCCATCAATTTCCTGGTCTCCTCGGCAACCCGGTCGATGTTCGCCTTAGCTTCATCCCCCAGAGTTACAACCCGGGTGGTAAGCAAATCAAGGTCCAGGGACTTAGCTTCGTCAAGCACCCGTACCATAGGATTGCGAGGGAGAAGGTGCTCACCAGTAGCCTCATCGAAGGAGATGTCATGAGAGGCCGGGTCCAGGTCTGGATGACCCGCAAACGGATTACGAACCAAGCCAGGGTGATCTATCGGGGTGACGGTTTGATTCTCAGATGGATGTGGGGAAGGCATAAACTCAGTATCCTCCTCCGTAATATCGTGAATAGGCTGGAGTGGGGCCGGAAGGCCAGGAGGAGATTCAAACGAAGATCGACTCCTCTTCCGCTTTTGTATATCTTCTTCAATAACTCCAAGAAGAGGATGATAGCCGACTACGTCTCCAGGGCGGTTAGTAGGAGGCTTCGGTTTGGCAGAAGCTTTGAGAAGTCTGTATTGTTCAAGCCTATGCCGAAGATCTGAGGTCTTGGCCGTTTTGCCCGCTCCTGGAATGAAAACCAAGTGTCACCAGCATGCATTGAGCCATCATTCAAGAATTAAAAAGAATAAAGAGAAATTCACCTTGAATCGCAGAAGTTGCCTAAGTAGAAGCACTCCCGGATGATAAATCAGCGCCAGTCCCGGCCTTACCAGCTTTCTTGGGCTTCTCCGCCAAGGCCGGTCCTTCCTCCAACTCTTCGAAGGCTTTGCGGAGAGCGTCATCTGTCCACTCTTGAATCACGCCTGCCTGCTCAGGAGGCAAAGCCCCGGTGCCATCACCGCCCTGTCCTTCGCCACCATCATCGCCGTGACGATCACCGTCACATTCTTTACCACTTCCACTCTCCGCCTCACCGCCTTCATCCCCGCCTCTTTCCTCCTCCACATTTTCCTCCTCCAGAACATCTGGACATGTGCTGGGGGAGGGTCCGTCGGACTTCCTGAGTTTCTTCCCCCCGGCGACTGGATGTATTGAGAAGGGTCTCCTTTTGCTGCTCTTCGCCGTAGCCCCTCTTGGAGCTTTGGCAGCCCTCTCATCCGCCGTGTCTCTCTGCTTGACCACGGACTGATGTGGCAGAATCAAGTTGTGTTCCAGGAGAGTAGCATTCCTGACCAGGTAAGAAGCTGACCTATCCCTTCATGAAATGGCCTCTATTTCCGCAGCCATCTGAACCAGGCGATCATTCTCTACGACCGCAAAGCCACCTGTCGCTAGCAAGAAATAAAAACACATAAGAAGAAGCATTGCGGTCAGAATGGAAATTATAAATAAGCTTCAACTTACAGCCGGAGCTTAAGCGACGAATAGAGACAGAGTCATCCTTGACAAAAAACCATTCTTTCTTGAACATGCTGAACTTCGAATATAAGTTCAGGACCGGCTTGAAAGATACGGCTGATTCCAAGCTGATGTATGGAGACCCCTTCTTATAGCCTCTCAAATTGTACAAATACCGGATCTCCCGGTTGGAGGGAGGACGCCCGTATCTCCTCTGGAAAATGACAAACAGGCTCACCAGGATGGCGTAGGAGTTAGGCTGAAGCTGAAATGGAGCCACCTTCAAGTAGGCGATGAAGCTGATTATCCAAGCATTGATCGGGGGAATGGCCCCACACATACAATGGTACCTACTATAGGCAAAATATCCTTCGGGGAGATTATATGGCATCACTCCCTCCCCCGGTAATAGCATGCGCGCTCTGTCAATCCCATAGGAGCGAGAAATAACATCAAGCTGCTCGCCTTTGAGAGAGCTAGGGAAACAGTCAGGAGGTGAGTTCAGAAGCTCCTGAGGGCCGTACCCATCTACTAGTGACCTCGGGGTGGGCCCATGACGTCCCGGTCCTGACTGAGCTGGGGGCACTGCGGAAGGATCTTCTCTGTCCTGGGATTTCTTCTTTTCTGATCGGGTTTCAACTTTATGAGACATTTATCTGCAACATAAGAAAGTATGAGAGTATGTAATCTGGAACTTCACTCGTAATTCAAAACACAAAAGATCATTCGGCACTCATGCTCCCAAATTCATTCGGTAAAGCAGGGCAAAAGGTCATTCGGCCTTATACTCCCAAGATCATTCGGTACTCAAAGTCCCCGAGCCCATTCGGTAAAACATTTGAGTTCGTTCGATGGTTCAGTCATAAAAAATCATTCGGCAGAGGAAGACTCACCTGGTCCGGCAGATGAGTTGGTTCGGTAATTGATTGGGCCGGTTATTTCAAGCAATAATGTTTGGTTCGATATTCAATTGATTCGGCTGTCTCAGACGGTGAAGGGTGAACATAGATGCGAGGTCCATACTTATAGGCAAATACTAACGACCGGACGAATTGGTTGGCATACAGGGCCGGATGAGGATATCCAAGCTAAAACAAAGCACGCCATGTGCATACACATGCCCTACTTTGGGGGGGGGGCAAGTGTTGGGTAAGTTTCGACCGGGCCGGCCCAACGAACTGCACCACCGGACCAGATCCCACCTACACGCTCCTACCACCAAACCAGAATCTCACCGGACCGACTCCTTCCCCTGCCTGCCGAACCAAAGCCGCTCCACCTATTACCGAACCAATACACCAGTACCGGCCTCCAACGAATCAACCTCCACCGAACCAAGGCCTCACCAAACCAGCCTCTACCGCTCCAACCACTACCGAATATCTCGCCATCGGACCAAGTCCCACCGAACCAAACTCCATCCACTCACAACCGGACCAAGGCGTACCGGATCAACACTGCCAGGCCAGATCGCATTAGCCCAGGCCCACCAGCAGCTATATACATCCAAGACCCCTGCCCCCAGCCTCACTCTATAAATAGAGGGGCAGGGGTACAACAATGGGGGAGAAGTTTGAGAGCTCAAGCACGAATAGAACTTTCAAACAACTTTCATATACTTGTATAAAAGATTTGTACTTGTAATCTGAAGAAGAAAGGATAAATAACATATAAAGTGGACGTAGGCACATTTTGGCCGAACCACTATAAATCTATGTGTATTTTGCAGTTTAGTCCCTGCTTTTTACATATTTGCATAAATCACCTAGATTACTAAAAACAACATAAGTTCAACTAAATCATACGACTTGGAGGTGTTTGCCCATTTTTTGTGCAAACACATATGAAAATACATTTTTAAGAAAATTAACTTATAATTGGCTGCCTATATTAGGACTTATTGCCTTAGATTTTGAGTGAGTTTTCTCACCTAGCTCTCTTCTACTTCCTAGTTGATTGGTAAGCTTCTGCCTTCACCCCTTTTTCTTCACTTGTATTATATTTATATAATATCTATATATATTTTTCTCAAGAGCTATCCGGGAAGAAGAAGGTTTCTCATCTCACTGCCTATTTATGCAGGGTTTTTCTTAGGGTTTTAAGAGATTGGCTAAAGTCATTTTTGCCCATCAGAAATCATGCCATTTGCATTTAGTTTTTTAAACCCAAAATCTCACCCTCCCCCGGCTTGAGTTTGTGAAGAGAAAAGTGGTTATATCTTTTGGTTATTTTCAGAGATTTTCTTTTCCAGAATCTACTTTTCCTTTTGTCTATTATCATGCTAAAAGTGTGACTTGATTTTTATCATTTGTCAAATATTCTTCCTAATTCTGCCTATACAAAACATTTCTCTGTTTTATCTTATTTTTCTATTTCTAGCTTTCATTTAAATGGTATGTACTTCCTTTATTTATTTAGAAGAGGATTCCTTCTTTTTATATCTTCATCCTTTTTCTTTCTGCCTATAATTTAAAATATGTTTATATATTTTATTTTACTGATTTGAACTCTAGTATTTTTATTAACATATCTATATATATATATATGTATATAAGTCTTACTGAATTAATTAGTACACCCATATATATTTTTACACATTATTTTGTACTGACACACATGTACATGTACACTCAAAAATACTCAGTAGCATCCTTATATATATATTTACTTATGCATGTAGCTTTTAAGGATTAAATCTATATATATATATATATATATATAATATTTCCATACACATCAACATGTATTCATTTTTAGCATTCAGGGATTAAGCTTTAGTTCATGTGTATTTCCTGTGCACACATGTACACACATACAGATACACCATATCAAGCTATATCAATTCCCCTTCAAAATTTGTTTAAAAATTATTTATAATTTTCAAAATAAATTCCTAAAATCTTGGGTCATTACATACACCCCACCATTTAGAAATTGTGTCCCACAATTTTCCTAAGCTTAAATAACTATTAAACTTAATTCACAGAACAAGTTCATTCTCAACCAAACAGATTTTTTTAGTTCTATCATAATAACTAAAAATATATATACACCTAAAAAGGAAAACAAATTAAGAATCAGAATTACCTTTAATCTGAAAATAACTTAGGATAATTCATCCTAACTTTGTCTTCTAATTCCCATGTGCAATCACTAGGATCACAACTCCACTGTACCTTCACAAGCTTCAGAGATTTATTCCTCAACTTCTTCACATCTTTTGCCAAAATTCCCACTGGATCCTTTTCATAAATCAAATTAGGATTTATCTGCACTTGGGTTGGGGTCTCAAGAATTTCTGCCTTATCATGGACCCATCTTCTCAACTGTGATACATGAAAAATATCATGCATCCCTTGCATGTTTTCTGGTAATTCTAACTTATATGCCAAGGAACCAATTCTTTCTAGAATTTTGTATGGCCCAATATATCTTGGGGTTAACTTGCCTTGTTTCCCAAACCTCAGTACATTTTTCATAGGTGATATTTTGATGAAAACAAAATTTCCTACCTCATATTCCACCTGCTTCCTTTTTATGTCTGCAAATTTCTTTTGCCTATCTTGAGCTGCTGCCATTCTTCTCCTTACCAACTCAATTTTCTCTTTAGTTTCTTGTATGTGCTCAGGCCCTAGAATAGCTCATTCCCCTGCTTCTACCCAACATACAGGTGACAATCATGGCTTGCCATATAAGGCTTCAAATGGAGCCATTCCTAAGGTGCTTTGATAGCTGTTATTGTATGTAAATTCAGCTAAATGGAGATAGTCTTCCCAGTTACCTCCAAAATCCAGTGCACATGCCCTTAACATATCCTCTAAAACCTTATTCACCACCTCAGTCTGCCGATCTGATTGTGGATGGTAGGCAGTGCTCAAGCATAATTCACTTCCCATGGCTTCTTGAAAACTTCTCTAGAATCTTGAGGTGAAGATGGTATCCCTATCACTCATAATAGTTTTGGGAATGCCATGCAATCTTACTACTTCTTTCACAAATACTTGTGCTAACTTTGGTGCATTCCTTTCTGCTTTGACTGGGATGAAATGTGCCAATTTAGTTAGCCTATCAACTATCACCCATATGCTTGTGTTTCCTCTTTTAGATCTAGGCAGTCCATCTATGAAATCCATAAATATATCTTCCCATTTCCACTGTGGTATGGTAAGTGGTTGCAACAACCCTGATGGCTTTTGTGTTTCAGCCTTGACTTGTTGGCAAGTCATACATTTTGCAATATATTTGGCTACATCTGATTTCATTCCCTTCCACCAGAAATCTCTTTTTAAGTTTTGATACATCTTTGTACTGCCTGGGTGTATGGAGTATTTACTTCTATGATATTCATTCAATATTTTCTCCTTCAACTCCATGTTCTCTGGCACACATATTCTATTCTGGTTTCTTAAATAACCATTTTTGTCAATATGGTAATTTATCACTTCCTCCCCTTTTGATATGAGAACTTTCTTTTCCAATAAGTTTGTGTCTTGTTCTTGCATTTTTCCTACTTTCAAAATTAAATCTGATTGAAGTGTCATCAAGCTTAACTTCCCTCTATTTTCCTGTGTACCATGCTCATGTACATCCATGTGCACACAGGCATTCTTCCCAATTTCTAACTCAGCAAGCAAGGACAAGTCCTTAAATTCTTCTATCATCATAGCTAATTTAGCATGTTGTCTACTTAAAGCATCAGCAACTTTGTTTGCTTTTCCTGGTGTATAGAGTATATCTATGTCATAGGCAGCTAAGAACTCCACCCATCTATGTTGCCTCATGTTTAAATCTTTTTGTGAAAATAAATACTTTAAAGACTTGTGGTCAGTGTAAAGTTCAAACTTAGTGCCTAACAAATAATGTCTCCAAAGTTTCAAAGCATAGATCACAGCTGCTAATTCAAGATCATTTGTGGCATACCTTACTTCATGGGGTTTAAGTTATCTAGATGCATATGCAATGACTTGGCCTTGTTGCATCAACACTGCACCCAAGCCAAATCCACTAGCATCAGTATATACAACTAATTCTTCATTTCCCTGGGGTACTTTCAGAATTGGAGCATTCACCAATGCCTCCTTCAACTGTTCAAAAGATTTCTCACACCTCTTTGACCAAACAAAAGCTTGGTTCTTCCTGGTTAAGTTAGTAAGTGGTGTAGAAATTTTTGAAAAATCTTTTATAAATCTCCTATAATACCCTGCCATCCCCATAAATGATCTCACTTCACTCACTGTGCTAGGCCTCTTCCATGCTTGAATAGCCACCACTTTATTGGGGTTTATAGAAATTCCTTTGGTAGAAATGACATGGCCAAGGAAATGTACTTCCTCTTTCCAAAATACACATTTTGAAAATTTTGCCTTTAGATCTTTTTCCCTTAATCTAGACAAAACCAGGTGTAAATGATTTTTATGTTCTTCCTCTGTTTTGGAATAAATCAAAATGTCATCTATAAAAATAAGCACAAATTTGTCTAAATAATCTCTAAAGGTTTTGTTCATTAAATCCACAAAGTATGATGGTGCATTAGTCAAACCAAATGGAATAACCAAAAATTCATATAACCCATACATAGTGTTAAAGGCAGTGTACTTAACACTTGACTCCTCCACCTTTATTTGATGAAAACCAGATGCTAAATCTAGTCTAGAGAACACTCTTGCCCCAGCTAATTGATCAAAAAGATCATCTATTCTAGGTAATGGGTATTTATTTTTAATAGTTACTTTGTTTAATTCTCTATAATCTATACAGAGTCTTAAGGAACCATCTTGTTTCTTAACAAATACCACTAGTGCTCCCCAGCAAGAATTACTAGGTCTTATAAAACCCTTTTCCTCCAATTCCTCTAACTGTTTCTTTAATTATTTTAATTCATTTGGCCCCATTCTAGTTGGCTTTTTAATCACTGGGCTTGCTCATGGGATAAGGTTGATTTGAAACTCTACTGGTCTTTGGTGTGGAACACCCTTAACCTCCTCAAACACATCCAAGTATTTATTGACTGGGAATTTCTTCAATAGTAAGTTCACTGAAATCTTTTTCTGAGTCAACTAAATGATATAGTTTCCCTTCCTTAGCTACTTCACATAAAACTGTGATCCTCTGGCCTCTAGAATTTTGCAATGATATAGTGGATGAGTCTAAATTAATTATGGCTTTAAATTGCCTTAACCAGTCTACCCCCAATATAACACCTATATTTGGGTAATTTAAAACATATAAATTGGAAATGAAAATGTTTCCACCTATGTTTAATTCCACATCCACACAAATCATATTTAAAACACTTGAACTCCCCAGTGGACTTTGTATAAGCAATGGAGTTTCAGCCAATATGCAACTTAATTTTAGAATTTTAACTAATTCATAAGAAATCAAAGAGTGAGTTGCCCTAGTATCATATACTACTGCTATGGGTATGGTACAAATAAGTAATGTACCTTCCACTTGGCTATGGTTTTCAGCATTACTCTCCACTGTGGCTTTGCCTTTGCCTTCCAAATTTGCCAACTTTCCCTGCTGTTTATACTCAGGACAATTCCTCTTCATATGCCCCTCTTTCCCATATAGATAGCACTTGAAAGCTCCTCCTTTCAATTCTGGGCACCTAGGCTTGATATGTCCTTCCTTTCCATATAGATGGCACACAATTTTCTTCTTGGTTTCCTTAGCTTTGACATCTCCAGTGCCTTTGTTACTGACCTCTTCCTTCTTCTTACTGTAAGGGTGATATCTCCCCTTAACCTTCTTGGTGTTATTGTTCTTAAAATTTCTGAACTTTTCCCTCTCCTTGTCATGCTGCTCTAACCTCAAAGCGAAATCTATTACTTGATCAAATGTCCTGTAAGCATAAGGTAACATGGCTCTGCTAAGTCCTGGGTTCAAACCTTTAATGTATCTATCATTCTTGGATGCTTCATCTGCCACAAGCATTGCTCCATATGTGGAAAGCCCCTCAAACTTTTGAGTGTATTCAGTGACACTTAAAGTTCCTTGCCTAAGTCTAATAAATTCTTCTAGTAAGGTGGTCTTAGCTGATGCTGGTACAAATCCTGCTTCCAACATCTCCTTGAATTGGTTCCAAGTGATTTCATTCTCATCTCTCCCTGTAATGATTACTTCCCACCAGCTTAAAGCTGCCCCTTTCAGCTGTCTTGTAGCCACTTGCCTCTTCCTTTGATCATCAAGCTGCATGTCATTGAAACTCCTATCCAATGTTCTCAACCATGCTTGAATTTCCATAATACTTTCTGTCCCTTCAAAGCTTTTGCCTCCTAAATGAGTATAAGTCTTGAGTAATTTGGAGAGCTCTTCATGGGGATTTTCTTGCCTTTGTCCTGCCCCATCCCTAAATGCTCTCACCAAATCTTGCAGATTGACCATTGGTGGTGCATTGGAGGATCCAGCTCCCTGATTTGGTGGTCTTCCTACCATAGTTTGCTAATAATAATTTACATAGCTGGTTAGTTTTTATTTATTTATTTTTATTTTATTTTTTTAACTCAAACTTGATCATCCAGTGATCAATCCCTACAAAATATTTTACTTATACTTTTGTTTCTTAAGTTTTTAATATCTTAGAAAGATTTGATTTTAATTTTCAACTATGTTTTATTAACATAGCTCTGATATCAAATGAAATGACCCTCTCTTTTATGCCTTATTTTGTAAGGATTTTTTTTACATATATATATATGTTAACCCGCCTTTTGGCAAGGTCGCGGACAGACGGGTTTAACTTAATCAACTACATGTTCATCGAGGCTAGAGTACGATGGATTCAGTCGACTGGATGGATGGGTGACGCAACGTGCTTGGGAGATGGAAGTATGATTGGATAAAGGATGACCAATGGTTCGGCATGATGGGAGTTCGACACAAATAGTTCATTTGGCATTCACTATTCACGTTCGAATAGTATTCAAGAGTACTCAGCATGCATAGAGCGTTCGACATACATGAGTGGTTCGGCATTCCAGGAGCACTCGGCATTCAGTAGCGCTCGGCATCCAGGAGCGCTCGGCATTTAGAGGCGCTCGGCATTAGAGATCGTTCGGCATGATGAGCGCTCGTCATTAGAAACTGTCCGGCATCAGACATGGTTCGGCATGATGGTGGTTCGGCATTAGGGATTGTTCGACATTGGATGGAGCGCTCGGCATAAATCTCGTTGGGCATTGGATGGAGCGCTCGGCATAAATCTCGTTCGGCATTGGATGGAGCGCTTGGCATAAATCTCGTTCGGCATTGGATGGAGCGCTCGGCATAAATCTCGTTCGGCATTGGATGGATCGTTCGGCATTAGGGAGCGTTCGGCATTGGATGGGTCGTTTGGCATACCTCACCTCGCTCGGCATTGCACCTCGCACCTCCATACCTCGCACCTCCATACCTCGGTACCTCGCACCTCCATACCTCGGTACCTCGCACCTCCCAACGTTCGGCATACCTCACCTCGCTCGGCATTGCACCTCACACCTCGGTACCTCGATACCTCCATACCTCGGTATCTCCATACCTCGGTACCTCGCACCTCACACCTCGATACCTCGACACCTCGATACCTCGGTACCTCTGTATCTCGATACCTCTGTATCTCGATACCTCGCACCTCCCCTCGTTCGGCATACCAACTGCTCACGATTGGTCGACATAATGAAGTAGGGTTCGGTTGTGACCTTGATGGGCCCAAACTACTCAAGAGGCCCAACAACCTGGTTTTGCCTATAAATACAGCATGTTGGTCTCCAGATGGGGGATCTTCTTTCTGCTCTCTTACTTTCTCTTTTCTAAGGCTAAGGCAACTCTGCCATCTTGTAACTGTAATCGATTATTACAGCAATAAAAAGTAAACTTCTGGAGTGGACGTAGGCCAGAGTTAGCCGAACCACTATAAAATCTGTTGTTCTTTACTGCTTTCATTTCAGTTCTAATTGTTCCTCATATTATTACTCTCTACATACATTCTATCTCTGAGATGTGACTGGTATTTGGTGCTTTCATTTGGATTTGGGGGTTAGTGACCAATTTTGGCGCTAACACTTTGGTGCTTTCACTGAGAGCTAAACTCAGGAATTCTGAAGCTAGGAACTTGGATTTTTGGAAGCAATGGTTAGACCATCAACGAGGAAGCAAGTGACAGAAAGGAGCAATCAGGAGGGATGTCAAGAGGCTTCCTTTGGAGCTGGAGCTGGAGCAGGTCAAGCACCCATCTACATCACTAGAGAGGAAATACAAGCCATGATGAAAAGACAAGAGGAGATGATGCAGGCTCTTCTCAGACAATTTACGCAAGTAGGAAATGCGGGGGCTCAGATCCATGGAGCTAGATCAGAAGCGCTCAACCAGCAAGCAGAGGCAATGGTTCAGCAGGGGGCAACCCCCAATCAACATACAACTAACAATCCGGATGGAGCTGGACTCGGGGGTGCACCATCAGATAATGTTGAACCAGTTCATGGAGGGGTTCCAGCTAACACCACGTAACAGGATGCTGGCAGGAATGTAAGAGCAAGAGATGAAGAGTATGTACCAGAATTCCCTCGGGAACTCGGGGGGCATCCCTTGACGGACAATGCTAGATTAGCTGAGATTATCAGGCGAACTATGCGCGGAGGTTTGACCAATAGAGATCTGGAAGGAGTGAACAGGAGTCCATTTACTCGTGAAGTCAGGTTAGCTCGGAATCCACCAGAGTTTAAGCTACCTAACGTGGAGGTATACAATGGAAAAGCTGATCCAACTGATCACTTGATGAGATACACAAGACACATGGAAGTGCTGGGGGCATCGGAGGAAGTTATGGCCCGATGTTTCCCTTTGTACTTAACGGATATAGCTGCTATGTGGTTCAGACAGCTAGAAGAAGGATCTATCGGGACATGGACAGAATTGGTGGACAGGTTTTTGAAGCAATTTCGGGTTCATATCAAGAGGCCGAAGAATGTAATGACGCTGACATCAGTAAAGCAAAGGACGGAGGAATCACTCAGGGCTTTCTTAACTCGGTTCAATGCGAAGGTTGCTTCGGTGGATCGACCGGATCCATCAATGGTCCTAATGGCAGCGGTGTCAGGGGTCAGAGAGAATTCAGATTTCAAGGTATCTCTAATACGAGACCCACCAATGGATCTCGGGGAATTCTTTCACGAAGCTGAGAGATTCCTTCGGCAGGAAGATGCATGCTCGGATATGAAATTAAAGGAGGTGAACGCGGCTGATGATGGAGGGCCATCTAGCGGAGGCTTGGATAAAGATAAAATAAAGGAAAACGGAAGCTGGATGATGATTCAGGAAAATCTAGGAAGCGGTGGAGAGAGCCAAAATTCTCCACTTACGTGGGATTAAACGAGACGTTGGAACGGATATTCATGGAGACTCAGAATCGCCTTCCGTAAAGAAGGCCAGCTAGGAGAGAACCTTCGGAACGTGAAAGGGCGTCAGGAAGGCACTGTCTTTTTCACGACTTGGACGGGCATGATACCAACAGCTGCAGGCATCTAAAGGACATAATTGAGGAGCATGTAAGGAATGGACAGTTGCGACAATATGTTAGAGCTCGGAATGCAGCGGTGGAACAGGAGCGACCACCGTCCACCTCAAACAACGATGGCACGAGGCCCAGGAATGATGGTCGATTGGTTATCAATTGACAGGGGTAATATGAAATAAGTAGCAAACTTTGAGAAAATGGCCGAGTCACTTACACATGTACGGGGATGGAGATAGCCCCTAGGCATGCTCTGAGATGATGACAAGCCGCGACGCTCTAGTTTGTGAAATTTGCCTTTTCTTTTTCGGTTTGGACATTTGCTTTTTCTTGGTTTGGTTTGAACTCCTGGTTTTGTTTGTCTTTTGGTTTTCCTTTTGGTTTGGACTTTTATTTGGATGATTGATTTCTGGTTTGGATATTGGTTTGGATTTTTGATATGGATTTTTTGTTTCCTGATTTGATTTGTATTTCGGATTGGCTTTTGATTGGATTTTTATCTGGCTTTTGGTAAATGGTCGTCATGTATGGATTATACTTGGCAAGGGGTAAGTCGCATTGTCGAAACACGGCAAACCAACTTATTCAGGTCGTCGAGTATGGACTATGCTCGGCAAGGGTCCGGAGAGACCAGGATTCGGCCTAGGACTTAGGCCCCATATTATCAATTACTATTTCAGGTCGTCGAGTATGGACTATGCTCGACAAGGATCCAAAGGGACCAGGATTCGGCCTAGGACTTAGGCCCTAGGTTATCGGTTACTATTTCAGGTCGTCGAGTATGGACTATGCTCGGCAGGGGTCCGGAGTGACCAAGATTCGGCTTAGGACTTAAGCCACGACATTATTCGACGTTCAGGGACACTAAACCATGATCACCATGGATTTACTTAACATAGGTCGTCAAGTGTGGATTGTGCTTGACAAGAACCCGAAGAGATTACAGATATGAATATCGACTATGGACAGCAGAGGATTTGGATATTGACCCGGAGAGGTCCTAAAGTCGGTTATTGGTTATTGGATATGGAGAAACATGGACTTTGGATATCGGATTTGAGGCTATTCAAAACACACCTTCCAATAGTAAGGCATGTTTTGGGGGGCAAGTGTTAAACCGCCTTTTGGCAAGGTCGCGGACAGACGGGTTTAACTTAATCAACTGCATGTTCGTCGAGGCTAGAGTACGATGGATTCAGTCGACTGGATGGATGGGTGACGCAACGTGCTTGGGAGATGGAAGTATGATTGGATAAAGGATGACCAATGGTTCGGCATGATGGGAGTTCGACACAAATAGTTCGTCTGGCATTCACTATTCACGTTCGAATAGTATTCAAGAGTACTCAGCATGCATAGAGCGTTCGACATACATGAGTGGTTCGGCATTCCAGGAGCACTCGGCATTCAGTAGCGCTCGGCATCCAGTAGCGCTAGGCATTTAGAGGCGCTCGGCATTAGAGATCGTTCGGCATGATGAGCGCTCGGCATTAGAAACTGTCCGGCATCAGACATGGTTCGGCATGATGGAGGTTCGGCATTAGGGATTGTTCGACATTGGATGGAGTGCTCGGCATAAATCTCGTTTGGCATTGGATGGAGCGCTCGGCATAAATCTCGTTCGGCATTGGATGGAGCGCTCGGCATAAATCTCGTTCGGCATTGGATGGAGCGCTCGGCATAAATCTCGTTCGGCATTGGATGGATCGTTCGGCATTAGGGAGCGTTCGGCACTGGATGGGTCGTTCGGCATACCTCACCTCGCTTGGCATTGCACCTCGCACCTCCATACCTCGCACCTCCATACCTCGGTACCTCGCACCTCCATACCTCGGTGCCTCGCACCTCCATACCTCGGTACCTCGCACCTCCATACCTTAGTACCTCGCACCTCCATACCTCGGTACCTCGCACCTCCATACTTCGGTACCTCGCACCTCCCAACGTTCGGCATACCTCACCTCGCTCGGCATTGCACCTCACACCTCAGTACCTCGATACCTCCATACCTCGGTATCTCCATACCTCGGTATCTCCATACCTCGGTACCTCGCACCTCACACCTCGACACCTCGATACCTCGACACCTCGATACCTCGGTACCTTTGTATCTCGATACCTCTGTATCTCGATACCTCGCACATCCCCTCATTCGGCATACCAACTGCTCAGGATTGGTCGGCATAATGAAGTAGGGTTTGGCTGTGACCTTGATGGGCCCAAACTACTCAGGAGGCCCAACAACCTGGTTTTGCCTATAAATACAACATGTGGGTCTCCAGATGAGGGATCTTCTTTCTGCTCTCTTACTTTCTCTTTTATAAGGCTAAGACAACTCTGCCATCTTGTAACTGTAATCGATTATTACAACAATAAAAAGTAAACTTCTGGAGTGGACGTAGGCCATAGTTAGCTGAACCACTATAAAATCTGTTGTTCTTTACTGCTTTCATTTCAGTTCTAATTGTTCCTCATATTATTACTCTCTACATACATTCTATCTCTGAGCTATGACTGGTATTTGGTGCTTTCATTTGGATTTGGGGGTTAGTGACCAATTTTGGCGCTAACAATATATATAAGATATACATATACATACTGAAACCTAGTGTCATTTTTTTTCTATCAAACAACATATATCCAGGATCAAAATCTCAACCAATATAAATATATCAGTATGTACATCAGGATATGCACATACATGTGATGATGCATGTGCCTCTCTTGTTTGCATCAGAGTTCTAGAAAACAAGAGGATAATTTGATTGATTAAGTTTAATCAATCTACACATAGTTCAATTCAATATATACAATAAAACTCCATCCATACATGTATCAATATATATCTATATATATTTTAAACTCCTGATTCCTTGCTAAATTCTCTATGGAGTATAATTCCTAGAAACCAGATGATTGTATTATGGTCATCTATAAATTAATGGTGTTGTGTTTGTGCTCTGGGAAATGATATAAGCTTCTATCATTATCTATGTTTGATTTTCTTATTAAATCTGTTTAGAGTACTAACTATTTTCTGGGATATTTTTGAAGTGAGATATCATATTTCAAAGGCTTAATTCTTTGATGACATGGTGCTAAGCTAAATGAAATGCTGACATGAGTGAGTTCACATAACTATGGGTACCCAGAAAAACATGGTTCAACCAGACTCTTTGTTCTAGTAGAACTCATGGGGTCTAGGAAAATACATTTTTTTTGTTCAATGCCTTAATGAAATGGACTTCAGATTCATGTTAAAAATACAAAGGTAACTGGTGTGTTAATATCTGTACAAAACATGTTTAAATGTACACATATATGCAACTTTTATGGACCTTGCTTTCAACTCCTATATTACAGACCCTTCCCTTATTTAAAAATAAGGTATAAAACATTTGTATAAAACAAGTTAAATTAGGAAACATTACAGACATATAAAATACATTCTCCCTATGCTTATTATGTAACGACCCGATATTTTCAACCATTCGCATCCGCACATGTCGGACTTGAATTGCTCAAAATAACGAATTGTTAATTTATATTTGGTAAATCTCAGGATATACAGCAAATAAATATAATCACAGATCACAGACACAGAGTAAATTAATGCAGCGGAAGTAAAAGAAATAGTAGTTCATGAAGCTACTATATAAATATATCAGAGTTACATAAAATATAACAGAAAAAAATAGAGTACAACAGAAGTCTCAATAAAATAACCAAGTACAAGCTGAGTAGAACAACGAAAATGAAATAGATAGGACAAGACAAGTAGATAATCTCCAGCGATTCAAATCTCCAAGAGAGTTGAAATCCAAATCTGTGAATAACTCAAGCTGACCCGAGCGTAAAGCAAAACACCAAACACTCGAGTCAGGACAATATATACTTATATAATGTAAACCAACTCAAGTGAACTGTAATAAGGTACAAGTAACATAAAGAATGCTTAGGATCGCCATTCTTTAAGGATCCGTTAAACTATCTACTATGTAGTAATATACTCTATATACAGTAGTGTCTAATTAGTAAAGTATAATCATATAGAAAATAGCGTTAAGGGGATGGTGAACCTTAACCCGGTCGGATCTTTAAACCAAAATCGTAGTGGGCTCGATATGGTAGGTGACACGGCACACAAGGCAATGCCAGGGTAGATATACCAATTACGCATCCGGACTAGTGGTGACGCATAGCAGCCACTACCGCCTACCTCGAACAACACTCCCAATCAAGGGTGCGCACCAAATCAATCACAAGTAATAGAATGGTATCGAAGAAGTGTGTTCGATCAGAGGTGCTACCTCACTGGTCCGTCAATCGCTCCTGTTTTAGCCACCTTATGCCAACTCACGGGAGTTGGTCCACGTATATACCTTAGGATCGTCGCCACCATCCTACTTCATTCGGGAAACTCCACCACATACATAGTTGTCAAAGTGGTTTTCGGTATCGACAGAGAGTATGTTCATATCCGATCCCGGTCTCTTTAACAACCAATCGTTATTATAACCCGTGGTTATAATTTAAAACAGTTTATACTTCAAAATAGAATATCATTTCAAATCCAAATCTTTATCAAAACAAAGATTAAATCAATTCCAAACCGTTTCAATATATTAAAAATATCATATCATTTCAAAACTTCATTTCAAATCATTTCAATCTTTCAAAATATCATATCTTTCCAAAACTTCATTTCAAATCAATTTTATATACCAAAATATCATTTGAGTTCAAATCTAAATATTCAACTTTAAATACTTTTTTTAAAAAATTCAAAGATATCATTCATTTATTATCATTTCAAGTCACCTTTAACTAATTTATATTCCAACAATTAAATTCATTTAAATCCATTTAAAAGTGTAATTATTATACTTTCAAATCAAGTATTAAAATTTCCAAAGTTTCAATTCAATTCAATCATTTATTTCAATTAAATTTCCATAGACCATTTCAAAACTTATAAATTTCAAGTATAGATTTTAATCCACAAAATAACTATTCAAATTATAAAATAAATTCCAAAGCTTTCATATCCTATATTTCATAAGTCCACTATCTTTTAAATAGATTCAAATTACATGTAAACCAAATATTTTCCATACTAATATAAACTTCAATTATTCATTCGAAGATTTAATATCATTCAAATTCATTTCAAAATATCAAAATATCATTTCAAAACATTATTTATTTAATTTAAATTTAAATACCATTTAATCACATTTCAAAATAGTTGTATTTCCCAAATCAACTATTCCATTTAAATCATTTAAAGTCAATTCATTATATTTAATAATTAAATATTTAATTTCAAAAATTTAATCTTTTTCAAAGATCATTTATTCATTTGAATTTATTAAACAAAGAAAATTCAACTTTCGCAGCACTTAGAAAATGCTACGAAATGTTATGATTAAAAACAGTCCATTAACAAAAGACGGCATTTAAAATGCTGTAATATCTTAATTTAGTTTCAATTAAAACTTTTAGTTAAATTTAACAACTATAGCACTAACAAAGTGCTATAATAACCCTTAGTTCAAATTTTCTATATGGTTCATTTGAAACAACTACAGCATATACCAATGCTGTAATACCTTTATATTACATTTTCAAAAATGCTGTCAAATCAAATTCAGAGTTTTATTTACAATTTCACACATAATTAACTTTTAATATAAATCATTTTAACTTATAAAATCATATATTTTCACATTTAAAACAATCATTTAAATACCTTTATTTCTATGATTTTATAAAGTCAAATTTCCATACAAAATAAAATTAAATAACAATAAACTTTCATTTCTTTATTTCAAACTTTAACTTAACACTTAAGTTTAAATTTCCAAAATATAACTTATTTCCATTTTATTTTACTTAAATAAAAAAATTTACTTTTAATCAAATTTCACAAAATTCAATTTAAGTTATATTTCCAAATTCAGCTTAAATATTCATTTATTTCATATTTTAATTTATACAAAATCATTAACACTTTTAAAAATTATTATTACTTAATAAAGATCATTAAATTCATCTTTAAATCAAATTTGTCATATATTCATACTTTACATAAACTCCATTTATAAACAAAATCATAAATTCCAAAGTTAACTTATATTTCAAACTCTACTTTACCATTTACTTAATTCACTTATTTAATTTGTGTAAAATCATAAATATTTAATAGAAATCCTTTTAATAAAATTTTAAATCAAAATGTCATAATATTTACATTTTTAAAATAATTTAAAATTTTCAGAAAAATACATAAACCACGGGTCTGTATATAAAATTTTCTAGCCTAGGTCAAGTGATACAGATATGTATCATTTCAATCCGCAGTTTACAAAGAAAAACCGGGTTCTATCATTTCAAACACGCAATCCCAAGTAATATGAAATGTATAAAAATCGTTCAGGCCTATCATTTCAGCCCATAACGATTTTTCCCTATTCTAAAGTCCGTTCGGGTATGTATCATTTCAACCCATAGTGATTTCTAATCTACAGGGAACTTGCAGTGTGATAAACTGATATAAATAATAGAATAGCATTATATAACAGTAAATGATGATATAACATGAGTAATAACAGGGGTGAGCATCATATGATCATAATATAACAGTTATAACAGGATGATATAAATTTACATATTCAAGTGATGTCAGTTTATCAATTATATAAGCACACATTGTCTGGTGAGAATTACTCACTTGTTTAAGCTGGAGATGACGACCACAAACACACAACAAAGATTTCCAGAGGCATGAAAGCACGACAACACGAATATGATTTGAGATGGGAGAGCCAAAGATTAATTTCCTTGTCACATTCAAACAAAACAAATATAGACAACATGAGTTTTCAACCCAAAATTCAATAAAACAATGTTAGAAATGAATGCATGAACCTTAGCCAAAGTGATTGCACATGCTTTCTACCATCTATGCTTCAGCTCCAGATCTGAAATGCATGGCTAAGGAGTGGGTTTGGATCTGGTTTTGGGTTGGTAAGGGTTGGCCAAACATGCGTTAACAAAGTGGTGAAGTCTAGGTGCAAAACTAGGTGTTCAAGGCTAAACAATGCGACATAACCTCAAATCTTTGGCACAAATAGGTTCGGCCAGAGGTCATGGTTCACGGCCAGTGGGTGCTGGTGATGGTGGATGATGTGGCAGAGGGTGGAGGTCAGGTCAGAGGTGATGGTGGTGGTGGTAGTGGCGGCAAATGGTGGTAGAAGGTGGTGTTAACAATCTAGGCTCGGCTAGTGTAATATGTGGTGGTTTTTGTTGATTTTGGTGGTGCTCCTTGCCATGGATGTGCTTGGCCTGCCTTGGTGGTGTAGTAGGGTGGGTAATGATCAGAGAAAGGGGGTGGTGGAGGTCGGGTCAGATCTGGTTGAGGAGGAGCCAAGCTATGAGGTAGAGAGCATATGCAAAACAAAGGTAGAAAACATAGAAAACAAGAAAAAGGAAGGAAGAATTTTACCCAATCTCTTGAAGCCATGGCCCTGATTTTTTTTTGTGGGTTTGAAAAGGTTAGAATACGTGAAAAAAGTGAGGAAGTCAGCTGAAATGAGAAAAGTATTGTACGGCCAATTTTTTTTAATGAGTTGTAGGTTGGAAAATGAAAAGGCGGAAGAGGAAAAGTCAAAAGGAGATAAAGAGTTTCAAGTCTTTTCAAATTTCCACAAATTCATTTTAATTTTATAAATACATAACAAGGCTGATAATAAAGATAAATAAATTCAGAAAATAAAATAAATAAGAAAAGAAAATAAATAAATTTAAATAAAAATCAAATAAATAAAGAAAATGGCAATATATACATAACTAGGCTTTATAAATTTGAAACAAATTCAAATGAACTTTAGAAAATCTTTATGTACTTGAAAAATATTTATAAATAAAGATAAGAACACAAAATAAAAATGAATTCACAAAAATAAATAAATATATTTTAATTAAATATAATTTAATGAAGAAAATAGCAGAAAAATGGAAACTAGGCTTTATAAATTGAAATAAATTCAAGTATACTTTAGAAAAATTATATTATCATTTTAAAAATATTAAAAGACATAAAATAACCTATTAACACATATTAAAACAAAATATGACAATAAAAATATAATTTATATGATTTAAAATAAATAATATTGCAAAATAAACAGTTTATACACAAAATTGAAAATTACATAACTTTTACAGTTTAACTCCGTTTTCAACGAAACAAAAAGCAGTGTTCAAGTTATTACATCTATTTTCATAATAAAAGATAAAATTTAAGATTTTATATAATTTAAATTTGAAGTTTAAAAGTCAAAGATTGAACAGTTTGACCAGAATTTCACTTTTCAGTGAAATATCCAATTTATACTAGTTTGAAACTATAATTCACTTAATAATCATCATTTATATATTAAAATGAAATGTTTGAAATAAAATAAATTTAAAATAATTTAAAAATAAAAGAAAGTCCAATTTAAATAATATACAAGAATCTAGGGTTGTTACATATTATCTTTAGTATACATATGCCAGGGTAGAAAAATAAAACCATTTAATTTTTCTAAGATTCAACTATCCAGATTTCCCAAACTTAAACCCTTTTAAAGATTCAAGATTGACTAACACATTTATAAAATGTAACCATCCAATTTTTATCATAGTATTCTTGCTCATCACTTACAAGATTTAGATTAACTTCTTCAACATATCAGATAATATCCAGATTTTTAAATTCCAGTTACAAGTCAATCTCTTAGCAAAATACTTAGCAAAATATCCATCCAATATTCAACACTTAATACAAGTAGCAATTTAAATTATCAATACATGCAGATTTCATCATCTATGCTCTTATTTAACTAAGTTTAGCATGCTATAATCTTCTTCTCAAAGCCTTGCTCCTGCTCCTACTTAGTTGCTGCAGTTCCTGAAAATGCATTTGGAGCTGCCCCATTTTAAATGAGACACCCCATATGCCATTAGCACACTAAAGTCAGACTCATGTCTGGTATGAGAAAATCCACTAAAACAATTTGTAAATCAAGTTAAAGTTAAAACATGGATATATGTATATAACTCTGCCTTTAGAAAACAAGTGATTCATGTGTGCATGTTCTGTGTCAGTGTGCAGGTGCACACTTAAGTCTGCCTTTCCAGAAACCTCAAGAAGATATGGTACATTCATACATTCATATAATTCATTCATGAATCAAATAAACATCCATACAAACAAGGAGATCACCCAAAATGAATTAAATCATTTATTCACTATCCAGATTTCATTCCAGGAAAACTCTAGTTCCTCTTTATATCAAATTCTCTTATATTGATATATTTATCTATCTTGGTCTCATCTGCAATTAAATTGAATCAATGGACACACTGTAATGGACTAATTCACTCCATTACACAAAGATCTCAGGACTTAAACAAGCCATGTGTCAACTTGTCTTACTCAAGAAAACAAGTCATTCCTGCAGTGTTCTTGACCCCATCTCCTATCAGATTTTAAATTAATAATAATTCTTCTGATTTTTCATGACTAAACCATTCAGTGAATTATTTCACTAAAACAATCATTCATGTCATGGCATACCACATCATTCATAATATAACAGAGGCAATCAGTCAATTAAATGAAATGTGTCTATTAATTAGATTCTGCATATATATATATCCTTGCAATTAAAAAGGGATATAGACAACTAACACTGTCTTATGGCTTTTGAAAGAGAATTTTTCTTTTGCAAACATCTGTGCTTAAGTTAAACTTAGAATGACCAAGTTTCACTGAACCACAAAACTTATTTGCTATGTGTATGAATATTTATACATTTTCATCGAATCAGGAGCATCAGCACATAGGCAACCCTATTGCACTCCTAATTCCTTTTTGTCTCAAGCC
The DNA here is from genome assembly GCA_030737815.1 of Allium fistulosum. Classification (NCBI taxonomy): domain Eukaryota; kingdom Viridiplantae; phylum Streptophyta; class Magnoliopsida; order Asparagales; family Amaryllidaceae; genus Allium; species Allium fistulosum. The sequence continues at coordinate 408,689,836 of CM060904.1, read as the reverse complement.
TCAACACTTATACATGAGTATATTGCAGCTCAATATGTTTTCATTTTTCTGGGTTGAGCCAAAACCAATACTACTTGCCTATATTCAACATTTTATTTTCTGGGTATTTACTTATGTTTCTAAACATTAACATATCAGAGATCTGAGTTTATAAAACATATATGTACTAATAATACTTAAAACTTTCATATAATAAAGCAAGCAGAGCAACCAAATAAGAATCAAACCATTTTCATCTCTGAAATCATAGATAGATAAACACATATGAAAATACATTTTTAAGAAAATTAACTTATAACTAGCTGCCTACATTAGGACTTATTGCCTTAGATTTTGAGTGAGTTTTCTCACCTAGCTCTCTTCTACTTCCTAGTTGATTGGTAAGCTTCTGCCTTCACCCCTTTTTCTTCACTTGTATTATATTTATATAATATATATATATATATATATTTTTCTCAAGAGCTCTCCGGGAAGAAGAAGGTTTCTCATCTCACTGCCTATTTATGCAGGGTTTTTCTTAGGGTTTTAAGAGATTGGCTAAAGTCATTTTTGCCCATCAGAAATCATGCCATTTGCATTTAGTTTTTTTAAACCCAAAATCTCACCCTCCCCCGGCTTGAGTTTGTGAAGAGAAAAGTGGTTATATATTTTGGTTATTTTCAGAGATTTTCTTTTCCAGAAATTACTTTTCCTTTTGTCTATTATCATGCTAAAAGTGTGACTTGATTTTTATCATTTGTCAAATATTCTTCCTAATTCTGCCTATACAAAACATTTCTCTGTTTTATCTTATTTTTCTATTTCCAGCTTTCATTTAAATGGTATGTACTTCCTTTATTTATTTAGAAGAGGATTCCTTCTTTTTATATCTTTATCCTTTTTCTTTTTGCCTATAATTTAAAATATGTATATATATTTTATTTTGCTGATTTGAACTCTAGTATTTTTATTAACATATCTATATATATATGTATATAAGTCTTACTGAATTAATTAGTACACCCATATAAATATTTACACATTATTTTATACTGACACACATGTACATGTACACACAAAAATACTCAGTAGCATCCTTATATATATATATATATATATACTTATGCATATAGCTTTTAAGTATTAAATCTATATATATATAATATTTCCATACACATCAACATGTATTCATTTTTAGCATTCAGGGATTAAGCTTTAGTTCATGTGTATTTCCTGTGCACACATGGACACAAATATAGATACACCATATCAAGCTATATCAATTCCCCTTCAAAATTTGTTTAAAAATTATTTTAAAATTATTTATATTTTTCAAAATAAATTCCTAAAATCTTGGGTCATTACAACCGGGGAGTCTTTGAGGAACTTTCAGATGCGGTTCAATGCAGCGGCAGCATTAGTGGATCGACCCGATCCATCCATGGTTTTGATGGCAGCTGTATCTGGCATAGCTAATCGCACAGAATTCAAAAATTCATTGACAAGGGATCTGCCCATGGATCTGGGAGAATTTTATCACAAGGCTGAAGGATTTTTACGACTAGAGGATGCAAATGCTGAAAAAGAGGAAGGAGAAGGAATCGATGTTTATGCAGTCAAGGGTGAAAACCCTCCCAAAAAAGATTCGGGCAACGATAGAGGGAAACGAAAAGCTGAGGATAATGGCGATGGACCGACGCGACCATGGAAGGAACCAAGATTCACCTCCTATACGTAGTTGAATGAGACTTTGGAGCGAATCTACCAGGACATTAGGGGGCAGATTCCTTATCGAAAACCAATAAAAAGGGATCCGACCAACAATGAAAGAAGGTCAGACAAGTACTGCTTATTCCACGAGCTGAATGGTCATAGCACGAATGATTGCAGACACTTGAAGCATGAGGTTGAGGGACATATTCGGAATGGTCTGCTATCGTAGTATGTAAGAAGGGGAACAACAACGGTGGAACAGGAGCGGCCACCACCTGCACCTACTGGAGACGGCTCAGGATCGAGGCGTCAGCTTGTCATCAATTGATTGGGATAACGACGAATAAGTAGCAAACTCCACACCCGCACGACTTAGTCTTTTTACACATGTACAGGACCGCGAACGATCCTCAGGCATGCTCTAATACGACTACCGATCGCAACGGTGTAGGTGTTTGCACTTTGACGTCCCTATTTTACTTTTATTTTCCATTACTAATGTTTAAACCTGATTTTGTTGAACATCTCTGTTGAAAAACTCATTTTGGATGAAAATCCACTACCTATGATTCCACAACGGCTAAGCCACTTACACATGTAAGGGATCGCAAATGGCCCTCAGGCATGCTTTGAGATGGTGATAAACCGCCACCACAAACAGTTCAGAAACTCACTCGAACGTGAAATCTGGCATTGTTAATACTAAGTCCCCTCGGGCACACAAAATTCGCCTCGAACGGCACCCGACCACGAACGGTCACAATTCGCCTCGAACGGCACCCGACCACGAACGGTCACAATTCTCCTCGAACGGCACCCGACCACAAACGGTCACAATTCGCCTCGAACGGCACCTGACCACGAACGGTCACAAATTGCCTCGAACGACACCCCGATCGCAAACGGTCATCATTCGCCGCGAACGGCATCCGACCCCGAACGGTCACGTACTACCACGAATGACATACGATCCCGAACGATCGTCATTCGCGGTCAGATAAAACTATCAATTTCTTTGCAGGTCATCAACAGGATATGAACATCCAGCTCATGGCATTACAAAGCAACAACTTTCATCGACGAGACGATAACTATTCAGAGTAAAGATTGCAGCATTCTAAAGCACATCATGTTTCCACAAGACGTACTTTGGGGGGCAAATGTTATCCCGCCCTTTGGCAAGGCCGTGACACCAAGGAATTGACTAGTAACTAATGATGGTTCGTCTTAGAGAACGATTATACACAGGCTCACTATGGATATCGACGGATTTTTTCCAAGTCCGGATCAAGCTGAAATTGATATGACATGGCAAGCAAAGCTATGAAATTCAACGTTCCAAATTTCAGGTCAATCCGAGTTCGTACGCTCAAGTTACGAACGATGCAAAGTTGAGTAAAAACAGCCTTCTCCGACTCGCTCCAGTTCGAATCCATCAGGAATGCACACTTCGACTCGCTCCGCTTCGAGCCACACTTCAACTCGCTCCGTTTGCCTACTTCGACTCGCTCCGTTTGCCTACTTCGACTCACTCCGTTTGCCTACTTCGACTCGCTCCGCCTTCTCCGCTTCGACTCCAACACAAAATCACTCTTCGACTCGCTCCTCTACGACTCCATCAAAGAACCACGCTCTGACTCGATCTACTTCACATCCACATAACATAGCATGGCAATCGAGGCGAACGAAATCATAGTCATCGATACGAACGAAGGGACTCACATCGATACGAACTGGGTTGATTCATTACCGAGTCGAACAGAGCGAGTCGAACAAAACAGCCAACCAGAGACTCTAATTTGTATCGGTCATATCTCCTAATCTACAAGTCCAAATGCAATGAAATTTTCACAGAAGACTACGTACATGCTAAAGAATGTCTACGCCAAATTTCGACTCCATTGGACGAAATCTTGATCGATACGAAATCCGTTCGTATCGATCACGGATCGGACCGAAACTTCACGGGCTCGGGTGCACGGGCCTGGTCACGTGCCAGAGAGGGTCTCCCGAGAGCTGAGCAAAATATCAGCCTCCTACACCTATAAATAGACCTCCAAAGCCAACAGAAAATGGGTTCTTCTTCCTCTTTGAGATCTCCAACGCCCAGACTCCGCCAGATCCAGATCTGAACTCCATTGCTGCAGCTACCAACGAATTTCATTACTGCAAATCATTGTCATTCACTGTAATTTGCTGAAATCAATTGTAAACATTAAAGAAAGATCAATAAAATCATCAACTTCAGAGTGGACGTAGGCAAGATCGCCGAACCACTATAAACCTTGTGTTTTTGTCTATCTCTCTACGTTTTAAGTTCATTATTCTTCACTTTTTATCCTCTACATTACTTAAATCTGAGATCTGTGATTATATACTGCTGATTTGTGTTCATACACTGGTGCTTTCACGGAATTTGGGGTTTGTGACCATTTTTGGCGCAAACAGTTACTTTGATAGAAAATATGGTCCCATACAGTAAAAAAAGATCACCTGAGCATACCCTCCTAACAATTTTGTTTTCTAACGGAACCCACCATGATAAAAGGTACTTATAGTGCTAGAACTGACTAAGCTTACTTTATCATATGGGTGCTATGTCTACCTTTTTTGGCTTGCTTTGTATTTTGTTTGTTTCCATCACCTGGAATTCAAAAAACCATTAGGTTTAAAGTATAAACTTTACCATAATATCATGCATATGTTAACCATGTTTATAGTATAAATGCATACTATGTTTTTGTTATGGATGATGGAGATAAAAATGGACTTAGTATCCACTTAAGCTTAATGCACTTTCTACTTGCGTTAAAAAAATTGCAATACTGAATGCATTTATACTTAAAAATCTGTAAAAGGTTAGTAGAACTAAACCATTAAACTTTTAATACATTGAGCAATCAATTCCTTAACTAGCCATCTTCTTCATAAGTTTATTTAATACTACTCCTTTTTTTGCTTTTTTTTTGTTTTTATGGTTTTATTTGGTTTGGCATTTTCTTAGTTATTTTATGCATTCTCATCTTCCATCCAGTATTTGATGCCAATATGAAATTATGTTAAGGACAACAACAAGGATATCATCATTTAGAACCTTATTGTTTTTCCACTAAAAGGCACGCTAGTTTTGCACAAAATTATTTGGATCATACGGTGGTTAATTTCCTAACAATGAACTACTTAAATAAGTTCATAAATGATTCCATGCATAAAATGTTTGATTTTTTTTTTTGGGGTTATCTCCTAGTTAATTTTTTGGGAAAAACTTACATAACTTACGGATACCAACTCTGATCACATGCTAAATAAACCTGCTTCATGATTATTACTCTTGATGTATAACTTACTTAGACATCTTAATCAGTACCTATCAAGTACATATCCCAGAACCAGATCATACCGACTAAATGAATTTGATTGCAAAAGCATTATCTTTTAGTAGTTCATATTCATTATTATTACAGTAATGTTAATCATACTCCAATACTTGCATCAATAAATGCTAATTGATTCCAATCCATCATTCATTCATTCATTGACATTAGTTTTTATGAAGTGAAGAATCTCTAGGTTTTTCATTGAAATGTTATGTCACTTGTTAAAGACATGAGCTATTAAAGAAAGACTTCGCTGTTACGAAAGTTAAACTACTCAAAATAGTGTTGAACTGTTTTGATCGTAACTTGTAAACGGTTTGTCCAATACCGACGGTTTTACCCATTCTGGAAAGCTTAGAATATATGAAACAACTTTTATTTAGAGTGGTTAGCAAAATTTTATTGTTTGCTGGCTCGAAAATGGGTTTTAAAAAGGCTGGCCTGCATTTTTCTAAAGTTATTTCAGAATTTGTGTAGTTTAGAAAAATCATCATAACTTTTGACCCTTTCATCCATTTTCAACAATCTTGTACTTGTTTTAAAGCTAGGATAATAAGGAACAAATTTTGTTTTTGAAGGTTTGCAAAATTTTATCATTTGATAAGCGAAAACTGCATTTTAAAGAAGAGGGCCTGTGTACATTTATGCAAACCTAGGCTACATGTGTTGGTTAAACCTGGGCAACAATCACACAACATCCATAAAATTATGAAGTAACTCTAATAAGCAAGTTTGAATATTTTGCAAATATGTCTTTCCAAATAGCTAGCCCTGGTATCCAAAATTACCACAAGGTTAAATTAGATTATATCCTTTTTTAATGACAATTATAATTTTGGCACTTTCTTGGATTAACCGCAAACTTCTGAAAATGCTCTAAGCGACGAGTTTGAGTCTCAGTCAGGATGCAATTTAACATTTATGTTCAATCTTAAAACGTCCTTATAAAATGAGATCACAATTGCAAGTCCAGTCATAGCTAAAATCAGTTGGAAATTTTGATATATAATTGAACTTGCAACTTTTTTTTTGAAATGGTACTTTATATACAACATGTCACTGGGACAAAATATCACATGTCAGTAAACATTCGAGTCATGCTACGCAAGTTGAACTTGTGACCTCTCGCACCAAAGCCAAATCACTTAACCACTACGACATTGGTGCTTGTCAACTTCAGCATTATAATTTTTTTTCAAGAATATTTTTTACACATGGATTGCACACACTAAAGAAATCTTATTTATATTTGATGTTTGATATTGCAGGTATTACCTTGAAATGCATTGGAGCTTCAATGGGAGAAAAGTTGCCTTTGAAATTGCCTCTTTCTACTACTGTATGTATATGTCCCTAAATTAGACATCTTTAGCTACTACTGTACATATTTTCTGAATTTGTTATGATATAAATTTGTAAGTTATGTCACCGATGTTAAGTTATGTCACTGAGGTTATATAAATTTGTGTTACTATTGTGACTATTTGACATAGATAAAATATTCTTCATTTCAAAGTTATGAATTGTATCAAGTAAAGAATTATCCTTTGATTGACATATGACTTGACACTAAATGCAGAGATGAAACGTGACTAGCACTTTTGAATTAGAAGGCAAATCTTTTGCGTCGGTTGTAATGAACTACTGTAGCAACAGGACACACTTTTGAAGCCAAATGTCATTCTGTTGCTACGGTTGCAAGAACCAACCGTAACAAAAAAGTGGCCTTTTGCATCGGTTGTTTAAAACAACCGAAGCAACATGCTACACTTTTGAAGCCAAATGCCGGTTTGTTGCTTCGGTTATTATAAACAACCGTAGCAAAAAGGGGTCCTGTTGCGTCGGTTGTTATAAACAACCGTGGCAAAAAGGTGGTTTTTTGCGTCGGTTCTACAACCGTAGCAATAGGTGTATTCCTGTTGCGATGTCTGCATTAGCTATGGTTGTTGAACCGATGCAATAGGGGGTAAACTTTAAGTTACTATACTGAAGGATCGTGTAATATGGATAAATTACTTGTGTAGAATAATAAATAAGTAAGTAAATATTTAAAGTAGTAAAGAAAATGACACCAGAGATTTTTATACTGGTTCGAACTCCCGTTCTACGTCCAGTCCCAGACTCCTTCTGGAATTAGCTAGCAACCCTTACTTAACTCGGAGGAACATGTATTACACCACCTGAGCAACCGAACAGGAATTTGACCGTCTGAGCAATAGAACAAGACTTTGACCGCCTGAGTAACCGAACATGACTTTCTTACAAACTTGATTTTAACTTGACTTTGTGTGTTCTGTATAACACAGATTTGTCACTTGTAGTACATCCTTTCTATAATCTTGTCCTCAAAGTAGATGTGTATATTTGTGTGTGTATGAATAATAGGAAGTATAATATTGCTTGAAGAGTATGGAAATGAATATGTAAGCAATGATTGTATGAGAGCTTGTATATATTGAACTCAAGAATGCTAAGTGCAATAGATCAAAAGAGAATAGAAAATTAAGTAATTGGATCTATGAATCTTGAGTGTATATATAGTGTGTGATGAGATATGACTTCTGGAAAATCAACATCTATTAGAATCTAAGAGTTGTGACCTTCCAGGAAGAAGGAACCCTTTGATCAAAAGAAGTGTCTTTTGGAGAAAAATGACAGTTGTAGATTCAGTCGATTGATCTTGCTTGGGCAGTCGACTAAATTTTAAACGTGCACAAAAACATGTATAGTGTCAGTCGATTGACTTAAGCAGTTCAGTCGACTGACTGCTATATATTAAAAAAAATTACAAGCAGCATCAGTCGACTGACATATAGTATTCAGTCGGGTGAATACCGTTTTTCAGTGCACATAAAAACTTTGAGTATATATGAAAGTTTTATAAACATTATGCAAGTTTCGTAAAATGAATATGTTGAGTGATGAGCTTTGAGGATAGATTTAACAAAATTCTATACTAGACTGATTACTTAAAGACTCTAGGTTACATTAATACCAATCCGAAACATATTTGAGTTGATGATTTCGGATTTGCCGTAGTCATAGATTCGTGAAGAACTTTCGTCTCTTGTTAGCATTCAAAACCTTATGATCCAACATTCTCCCCCTTTTTGATGATGACAACTCCATTTGCTACGAGTAAATCTTTGACATGATTTTGTTAAAATATTTCTCCCTCTGAGTAATATGCTTCTAACTTATCTTTTATATTGTATTCTCCTCCTAAATCTATTCTTAATTTCCTATAAACAAGAATTTATGTTTTTCTCCCCCTTTGTCATCGAGAAAAAGGAGAGTACTCAAGGTGTAGGGTAGTGAAAGTTCGAGTAATATTGTACAGGAACACACATACATATGAAACTGAAACTTAGCACATAACATAGAAACAGAACAGTCATACGCTCCGAGAATAATAATACAACATGACATATTCATATAAACATAGAGTTTTAGACAATTACACAATAGCACAAGAACTTAAAGATTAAAAAAAAGCAAAGACTAACAACAACGTAGAAAGAAATAAAAATGCTTATTCATCACCTTGAATTTTTCCATTTGAACTTTGTTCGTCACCTTCAGTTTCTTCATCATCTGATTCGTCACCTACCTCTTCAGCTTCTTCCTCCTGCTCCTCATTTGATTTAGACCAAGTAAAATGTTCCGTCGATCGTTTTTCGTGAGATGTTGGTACGTGGACGGAGGCAGAAGATTGTTGGGAGCATGTGATAGTATCCCAGATATTGTTCAGGAAGGACTTAATATAATTTAGCCTCTTATTGACTTTTGAGACATTTTTATCAACTCTAGAGATGGTTGATTCTACTCGAGATAGACGATTATCTAGAAGTCTTTGATTATGAGCAATGGTAGTCACGGCTTAGTAAGGCCGAGCTTGAGGATCTATTTCTTGAATCTCGTAAATTTTTTGAGTAGGTCGAGGAGGTTGGGATGAAGAAGAGGCTTGCATACGTGAAGTTTGTTGACGAGCTTGTTAGAAGGAAGGTTGAGCTTGACCCGCGGCTTGGTTTTCAAGCCAATGTTCATAAGTAATTATGGTGTGGTCAAGATATTGCTTTGGTAGGTTTATGAGACTAAGGGTTTTACTATTCAAGGAACCTATGTTCGAACATTCGGAATCAACAAAAGGAACATCAAAATGTTTGAGAATGCGCATGATGTAAGTGCCATACTAGATCATCCTCATTCGTCCTTGATTAAAAGTTTGAAACTCATCTAGAATGACCTTTTCCCAGTTTACTCATCTATTTCCCCAAATGGCGTATAAGGATTGGAAATCACGCCGATAGACTTTCTCATAGCTTTCGGTGCGGGGATTGATGGTGTAGGTAAGCACTCTATGCATAATACGAGCTTTTGGTCTCAGTGCTACCGCTTTTAACTCCGTTAAATCATCCAAGAGGAACAAATGACTAACTCGATCATGGGTATCCATGTTTATGGCAATCTCATATAGCTCGTCGCCCTCATCGGGACATTGCAAAATCCGTGCAAGTCGCTATAGAGGAAGAAAAATCTTTTTACCATATACTACCGTCCAAATGCAGTCATCTGGATTTGTAATTGTGTGGTGATCTAGTTTTAAGTTGGCGTAGAAAAGTTTAACAAGAAGGTGATTAATCTTGTTATTATTTGCCGCAAAATCAATGAGATGCTCCAATCCGCTACGGCGAGCTAAGTCTTGAATAGCATAAGAAGAAAAATCAGGGAATTTTATAAAAGAACCTTCGAAAATCATGGAGTTTTGCATGTTTTCAAAGTGTTGCACCGCCTTGCCATTGTGAAGCCATGCTCTTATTTGTGAATCCAAAGAAGTTGATGTAGATTGAGGATGACGAGGTCTTTTAGGAGCCATGTGAAGAGCTAGGGTTTTGGTGATGAAGTGGGAGGTTCAAATGAGAAGAATTGTACAAATTTATGAGAGAATTTATGAAATTGTAAGAGAATTTGAAGTTAAAAAAGAGTTTAATGGCAGAAGGTTGAAAAGATTGAAGGTAAAAAGCTGAGTTTGGTAAAGGTAAAAAGTAAATTTGTAGAGGCTGAAAGAGGGGTAAAAAGTCGGGTACCCAGTATCAGTCGACTAAATATTCATAGGAAGTCGACTAGTACTGTGTTTAAAAACATAATTTTCCGAGTTTAGTCGACTGGACAACTAGGTTCAATCGACTGATTCTTTCCTGAGATTTTATAACAGAAAAGCGTCGAATTCAGTCGATTGTTTTTTAGATCTAGTCGACTGAATGCAGAGGAAAAAATAATATTTGGAAGATAGGTTCAGTCACTGATTATTTGATTCAATCGACTGGCGCTGTTGAATTTTTAGGGTGAACCCCTTGTTGTAAAAAAATGAATTGAACAGTATATAAACGAAAATTTTGAAAACATGAAATAATGTACATAATTTATATACCAGTACAATATATATATATATATATATATATAAAATCAAGATGATTTAGATGAAGAGGAAGGAGTGTGGTAGTCTTCCGGTTCCACTTTGGTATTCTCATGTAGAGATCGTAATGGTGACCAGTCTTGTCCACGTTCCTAGGAATTCAGAGATAACGGTGGACGTTTAGGTGATGGTTCCCATGGATTACGACGTGAAGGAGTTGTTGGTTTGTGAACCGTGTTGTGTGAAGACGAACCACAAAATTTAAGAGCCACTTGTTCAAGGAAGCTTAGCCGCTTCGCATTCACCTTCTGCTCGTAGTATAGCTCTCATTGTAACTCGAGAGTCTCCCGTTGATAGTGATGAATGTCGTCTATTTTTTCTTTCGTAGACGGTGAGCCAAATAATAGAGAGCGTTTAGCTCTTTTGACGGGAGGGGTATAACCAGTGTGGATGTTAGATGGTGGAACAATGGGAACTGGTTCATAAATCGGTGTTGGATTAGGTAAATTTACCGATCTTGAACTAGGAGAAGAATATGATAGTGCAGAGGATTCATAATTGTGCTGGGAAGACATTTTGATTAAACGAAATGAAACTATATTTTTTTTATTGTAAAAAAATGTATTTATATGTAAGAGTTTCATATAAATAGAAGCAGAATTGATAAGATCCAGAGAAAAAATTGGTTGTAAAGTAGTTAAAAAAAATTTAAGGTAAAGAACAAACAATAAAAATAGAATGTAAACCAAGTTTAGTTGAAAAGAGAAGAGTAGTGAAGTGGTAGAGCACTAGGTTTTCAAGTAAGAGATCCTGAGTTTGAGTCTTTGAAAAAAAAATTACTAAAAAAATTATAAATCATATATGGATATAATTCCTAATTCTCTTCTTAATTTTATGAAGATATTTTCATTTAAAGGTTTTGTAAATATATCTGCCAATTGATTTTCAGAGGATACAAATTCCAGTCTGGCTAGATCCTTTTCAATATTATCATGAAGAAAATTATTACGTATGTCAATATGTTTAGTTCGTGAGTGATTGACAGGCTTTTTGGATAAGTTTATAGCATAGTATTATCACAAAAAATTGTTGATTTAGATAAATTAACACCAAAATCTTGTAGTGTTTGTTGCATATAAATGACTTGAGCACAAGCTAAGGCAGTAGAAATATATTTTGCGTCACAAGTTGAGAGTGAAACACAATTTTGTTTCTTGCTAAACCAAGAGAGTAAGGATTGTCCAATGAAGTGACAAGTCCCACTAGTACTTTTTCGACCCGTCTGACATCCTCCAAAGTCAGCGTCACTATAAGAAACTAACTCGAAAGGACATTCTTTTAGATAGAAAAGTCCAAAATCTTTGGTTTTGCTAAGATAATGCCATATGCGTTTTACTGCTCGCATATGTGATTCTTTAGGATTTGCTTAAAATCTAGCACATAAACAAACACTCATCATTATGTCTGGTTTACTAGCAGTAAGATAAAGTAATGATCCAATTATGCTTCGATATAATTTTTGGTCAACATTTTTGCCCTCTTCATCTCTATCGAGATGAACTGTTGTACTTATTGGAGTTGGTTTAGTGGAAGTATTGTCCATATTGAAGCTTTTAATTAGATTATTGCAATATTTTTCTTGAGTAATAAAAAATCCATTTTCTATTTGTTTAATCTGTAATCCAAGGAAATAAGATAATTCTTCCATTTGTGACATTTCAAATTCTTTGGTCATTATTTTTGAGAATTCCTGACATAATTTTTCATTTGTAGAACCAAAAAAATATCATATACATAAATTTGAATGATTAAAATATAATTTTTCTTTTAGATCTTTTAATAAAAATAGTTTGATCAACCTTCCCAATTTCAAAACCAGAATCCATTATATAGCTCTTAAGACGTTCATACCAAGCACGGGGTGCTTGTTTTAGACCGTATAAGGCTTTCTTAAGTTTATAGACGTGGTCAGGAAATTTTTCATGTGTGAATAGAGGAGGTTGTTCAACATAAACATTTTCTTTTATATAAACATTTAAAAAGGCACTTTTAACATCCATTTGATAAAATTTGAAATTATGAAAACATGCAAAGGCCAATAAGATTTGTATTGCTTCAAGCCGTGCGTCTGGAGCAAACGTTTCTTCATAGTCATCCTTCTTCTTGATTATATCCTTGTGCAACTAATCTAGCTTTATCCCTAGTTATATTACCTTGTTCATATGCTTTATTTTTGAAGACCCATTTAGTACCATAACCGTTTGATCACTTGGTCTAGGAACTAGTTCCCAAACGTTGTTTCGTTCGAATTGGTTTAGCTCTTCTTGCATAGCTATAATCCAATAGTCATTAGTAGAGGCATCTTTTATCTTTTTAGGTTCAATATTCAAAAGAAATGCTACGTGGCCCATTTGATTTAGTTGATTTCTAATTCTAGCATGTGAATCAATTTATCCTATGACATTTTCTACTGGGTGATATCGTAAAATTCTATAAGGAGATCTTAATTCATTTTCATTATGAACAACGTTTTCATCTTCTTCAAAATTATAAACAATGTTTTCATCTTCTTCAAAATTATTTTGAGTAACTGTATTTGTGATCGTCTTAGGTATATTTTCATCATCCTCAAAATTATTATTAAGTTTGAAAATTTCGTCGAATGAAACATGAAATGTTTCTTCGATTGTTTTGTTCTTCTATTGAAAATTCGATAAGCTTTGCTTCGTTTTGAATATCCTACAAAGATTCCTTCATCGGATTTTGGATTGAATTTTTCAAGTTGATCTTTTGTGTTTAAGATAAAACATTTTGAACCAAAAGTTTTAAAATATGAAATGTTTGGTTTTCTTTGATGAAAAAGTTCATATGGAATGTGTTTTGTTGAAGGTCGGATGGAAACACGATTTAGAACATAGCAAGCAGTTGCTACAGCTTCTGCCCAGAAATGTTTTGGTAATGTGCTTCCATTTAATAAAGTTCTTGCACATTCTTGTAACGTTCTATTTTTCCTTTCTACAACTCCATTTTGTTGGGGTTTTCTAGGAAAAGAAAAATTATGATAAATTCCCTTTTTGTTACAAAAATGTTCAAAAGCTTCATTTTCAAATTCACCTCCATGATCACATCTAATATTTTTAATTTTTAATTTTTTGAGATTTTGAATTCTCTTTGCAAAAATCTTGAAATTTTCAAATGTATTACTCTTATTTTTTAAGAAAATAGTCCAAGTATATCTTGAGAAATCATCTACTATAACAAACACATATTTACTATGATTCATAGATTGAATTTGAGTTGGACCAAAGAGATCTAAATGTAATAGTTCTAGTGGTTGTACAGTAGAAATATTTCTCTTAGATTTAAAGGATGATTTTGATAATTTTCCTAATTGACAAGCATCACAAATATTGTTTACTTTAAAGTTCATTTTTGGTAAACCGTTTACTAAATTATTTTTAGATAATTTATTTATAGCTTTGAAATTAATATGACAAAATCTTTTGTGCCATAACCGAGGATCATTTTCTTTGGCTATTAAACACATATTTGTATTATAATTTATATTCATATTTAAATCATAAATATTTTTATCCCTAAAACCTTCAAAAATAAGATTTTTATTTTGATAAAAAATGCTGCACTTATTTTTAGAAAAGGAAATATTAAATCCTTTATCACACAATTGGCTGATACTAAGTAAATTATGCTCTAAATTTTTAACTAATAAGACATCTGTAATAAAAGGTAAATTAGATATACCGTTATTGCTCACATCGCCTTTGCCGATGACATATCCTTTGGAATTATCTCCAAATGTGACAGAACCTCCATCTAAGTAATTAATGTTTGTTAGCATCCTTTTATTTACTGTCATGTGTTTTGAGCAACCATTATCTAGTATCCATTTTCCTCTCTTTTTGGATGGTACCTGCAAAATATAGAGAAAACATTGGTACCCACCCTTTTATTTTGGGTCCTAAAAGTTAGGTCTTAGGAAGCCAAACCCAAGTGGGTTTAGAATTCCATTTGAAAACAAAGTCTTTGTTTTTATGAACAGTTTTTATAAAAGTTTTATATACTTATTTCTAATTAAAGAATTATTTGTTTTAGGAACCCAAATTTTAATGATTTAGAAAATTTTGAAACTTTTGAACTAGGTTTTTCTACTTTAATAGTATTCCTTTTATACGAAAAATTCTTTTTCTTTGGAATAACTTTAGACGATTGCTTATATCCTAGTCCTCTTTTATTTGAAGTATTTTGAGAATTTTCTATGATTTTGGAAAGATTTTCTCTACCTTTATTAAAATTAGAAACAAGTTTAGTAATGTCTTCTAACTTTGTTTTAAAGCTAGAGTTATCTAACTCTAAAATCTTGATGTTTGCTTTAAGGTCATGATTTTCAATTAATAAAGCATTATTCTTTTCTTTCTGAGTTTCTATTTCTTGACTTAGCGGAGAAAGTTGAGATGTCATATTAGAACACGATTCTTGAGTAACTTGAAGTTCTTCTTCTAAGATTTGTTTCTCATCTCTTAGCATATCTACTTCGATTTCAATTCTATTCAGTTTTTCAAGAGATTCTTTGTATTTTCTTTTGATGTCTTTTAGCTTATCAAGTAATTCTGAGTTTATTTCCAATAGATCATCAAAAGTAAAATCGCTCACCTCATCTTTTGTGGCCATAAAACATGCGTTTGCTTGTTGTGCATCACTATCTGAGTCACTATCTGATGATGAAGATGATTCTGTATCGTTCCATGTGACAAAGAAAGCTTTCATTTTGAATCTGCCCTTTTTGTTCTTATATTTATCTTACTTTCAGGACAGTATTTCTTTATGTGTCCTTTCTTATGACATTCATAACATTCTGGAGCAGATGATGATGGTTTGTTGATGTTGTTATTATTGCTAGAGCTGTTCTTGTTATTTCTAAATTTGTTGCTCTTTTTAAATTTCAAAAACTTTTTGAAATTTTTAGCAATGAACGTCATATCTACTTCATCTTTTTCTGCCTAGAATGCTATATTTTTCTTATCTTGAGCCTGTACTCATTTTTCCTAGAGATTAACTTCATAAGACATTAGATTTCCAATCAACTCTTCTGGTTTTATAGTCGAAATGTCGTTAGCTTCTTCGGTTGCTAAGACTTTTCGTTCCCACTCATCCGTATGCGAGTTGAGGATTTTTGAAACAATATCAAAATCTGTGTAAGTTTCTTCTAATGCTATCAAAAAATGATATATATCTTGAAATCTAGAGTACATTTCATTTATAGTCTCACCTTGCTTCATTTTAAAATACTGGAAATGATTTTTGAGCATAGAAATTTTACTTTGTTTGACTTTGTTAGTACGTTCATGTGTAACTTTAAGTGTACGCCTAATTTCATGAGCAGTTTTACACATGCTTATTCTATTAAACTCATTTTTGTCTAATGCACACTATAACATATTCATAGCTTTAGCATTTGCAGTAGCTTCTAATTTTTGTGTGTTAGACCATGTTGAATATTCAGTAGTAGGAATAATATATTCGGATTGCATAATGTTCCAGGTTTCATAACTACTTGCTTGTATATAGATTCTCATTTTAGTAGCCCAATAGTTATAGTTCATTCCATTAAATAGAGGCGGTCGTGCAGTAGATTAACCTTCAAGAAAAGTATTGTTAGTTACAATGCTCATGTTGTTTTCCATAATAAAAAAATATCAGATAACTATATTACGGTTAAATGATGACCTTGCTCTGATACCAAATGTAAGTCACTATACTGAAGGATCGTGTAATATGGATAAATTACTTGTGTAGAATAATAAATAAGTAAGTAAATAATTAAAGCAGTAAAGAAAATAACATCAGAGATTTTTATACTGGTTTGAACTCTCGTTCTACGTCCAGTCCCAAACTCCTTCTGGAATTAGCTACCAACCCTCACTTAACCCGAAGGAACATGTATTACACCGTCTGAGCAACCGAACAGGAATTTGACCGCCTGAGCAACAGAACAAGACTTTGACCGCCCGAGCAACCGAACAGGACTTTCTCACAAACTGGATTTTAACTTAACTTTGTGTGTTCTGTATAACACGGATTTGTCACTTGTAGTACACCCTTTCTATAATCTTGTCCTCAAAGTATATGTCTATATTTGTGTGTGTGAAGAATAGGAAGTGTAATATTGCTTGAAGAGTATGGAAATGAATATTTAAGCAATGATTGTATGAGAGCTTGTATATATTGAACTCAAGAATGCTAAGTGCTATAGATCAAATGAGAATAGAAAATTAAGTAATTGGATCTATGAATCTTGAGTGTGTATATAGTGTGTGATGAGATATGACTTCTGAAAAATCAACATCTATTAGAATCTAAGAGTTGGTGACCTTCCAGGAAGAAGGAACCCTTTGATCAAAAGAAGTGTCTTTTGGAGAAAAATGACAATTGTAGATTCAGCCGATTGATCTTTCTTGGGCAGTCGACTGAATTTTAAATGTGCACAAAAACATGTACAGTGTCAGTCGACTGACTTAAGCAGTTCAGTCGACTGACTACTATATATTAATAAAATTTACAAGCAGCATCAGTCGACTGACATATAGTATTCAGTCGACTGAATACTATTTTTCGGTGCACATAAAAACTTTAAGTATATATGAAATTTTATAAACATTATGCAAGTTTTGTAAAATGAATTTGTGAGTGATGAGCTTTGAGGATAGATTTTAACAAAATTCTATACTAGACTGATTACTTAAAGACTCTATGTTACATTAATATCAATACAAACCATATTTGAGTTGATGAGTTCGGATTTGCCGTAGTCGTAGCTTCGTGAAGAACTTTCGCCTCTTGTCAGCATTCAAAACCTTATGATCCAACATAAACAACTGATGCAAATGACCTATTTTCTAGTAGTGAGAGAGTATGCAAATGTCTTTGAGCCTTTTATAGGACTATAACCGAATGAGCTATTGAGATTCGAATAGATCTTGTACCTGGAGCGGAACTTGTTAGTAGATCGCCTATCAAAATGACACTGTTATACCGCCTTTTGGCAAAGCCGTAACACCAAGGAATTGACTAATAACCAATGACGACCCATCCTAGAAATCAGTTATACACGGGCTCACTACAGATATCGGTGAATTTTGTCCGAGTTAGGATCGAGCCAAAATTGGTAAGACATGACAAGCTAAGCCATGGGAGCCAACGTTAAAAATATCAAGTCAATCCGAGTTCGTATGCTCAAGTTATGAAGGATGCAAAATTGGACGAAGATCAGATACCGTTCGACTCGCTCCAGTTCCCTCAGATATCAACTTCAACTCGCTCATGTTCGACTCGCTTCACTGCCATCTGAAGTACCTATTTCGACTCGCTTCGCTCAGCTACCTTCTTCGACTCGCTCACTTCAAACCACTGGTCAACTCCATCAACTTCGACTCGCTCCGCTCAAACAACTGTTCGACTCCATCAACTTCGACTCCACTGCTCAGACCTCCCAGAACGCCCCACTTCGACTTGCTCTCCCAGTGTTAGCTTCGACTCGCTCTCCCAGAGCTAACTTCGACTCGCTCGACCAAAGCCCACTTCGACTCGCTCGACACGACATCCAGGACAAAGAAAGAATCAAGTGCCACGTCATCGAGTCGAACGGAAGTGAGTCGAAACGGAAGCGAGTCGAAGGAAACAGCCTATCGAAAACTCCATTTCGTATCGATCATATCTCCCAATCTACAAGTCCAAATGCTATAAAATTTTCACAGAAGACTACGTGCATGCTAAAGAATTTCCACGCCAAATTTCGACTCCATTGGATGAAATCTCGAGCAAGTCGAAATCTGCTCGTGTCGATCACGGATCGGACCGAAACTTCACTGGCTTGGGCGTACGGGCCTGGTCACGTGCCAGAGAGGGTCTCTCAAGACCTAAGCGAAATATCAGCCTCCTACACCTATAAATAGACCCCCAAAGCCAACAGAAAAGAGGTTTTGCTTCCTCTTTGAGATCTCCAACGCCCGGACTCCTCGAGATCCAGATCTGAACTCAATTACTGCTGCCACAAATGAAATTCACTGCTGCTTATCACAATTGATTGTTGTAAATCATTGAATTCACTTGTAAACACAAAAGAAAGATCAATAAAGCAAACTACTTCATAGTGGACGTAGGCTATACGCCGAACCACTCTAAATTCTTGTGTCTTCTTGCACTTTAATTACTCTCATTTCTGAGATTTGGAGTTTTTGTTAGATAATTCCTCTTTTTTCATTTAATTTCTTCACTTTATCTCTTCAAAGACTTCCGAAGAGTGTTGTGCCCAATTTTGGTACAAACACTTTGGTGCTTTCACTGAGAAAAACCCAATTTTTCTCCCGCTCTTTGGATCTCCTATCTATATTGGATTGCATAACTCTAAAAAGAAGATTCAGATCTAGAACTTTGAAGCCCTTCCATTCTATTCAGATTTGCAATCAGATCTAGGAGTGGACTTCGTCAATTCATTATGGTGAGCACACGTACCACCTCTACAGCTGCTGATCAAGGAGCACAGGACCGACAAAATCCCGTGCAGCCACCTCTATCCAACCAAAATGCTGCAGGACCTTCAGATCCATCATGTCCAATCACTAGACAAGAATTCCAGACATTGCTTCAAGAGTTGACCCAAAGTCGACCGCAGCTAGCGAAACAACTACGCGCCAACACGGAGTTGACTAACCAGCTAAATCGCCAAAGGCGAAGAAGATCTAGAAGAGACCAAGGTTCTCACTCCTCCACAGAAAGTTCAGCCTCCTCCGATGGCCAAACTAGATCCACATGTCCACGGTTAGGTGGAAGCTACACCCAGGCCACGGGACACCAACCTGCTTCGAACCTTGGGCAACCTAGACCTAGACCATCCGTTAGCCTCCGCACAGAACCTTCTACTCGGGGAGGAGCTGCTCCTTATCATGTTACCGGCAACATTGCTACTAACACCACTGCCGGACGAGGAGATGATGCTAGGAACCAAGCTGATCCTCAACATAGCCGACGAGAGCAGACTCCTGAACCTTATGTCCCCGAGGATGTTAAACCAAGGAGGCGAGGCACGGACCGTCGACCGCGTCCGGTCCAGACTCGCGCTGTGGAACCCAACCACACCTTGGCACAACATGCTCCAAGTGTCCAAGTGACAGATATACCAGCAATGATCTGCCAAATGATTCGTGATAGTCAGGGTCTATCTAATGACGACTGGGGAATCTCCCGAAGTCATACCCCTTTCACCGATGATGTTTTATATGCTGAACCACCTCGGCACTTCAGGATGCCAGCTTTGCCAGTTTATGAAGGGAGTTCTGACCCCAATCAACACATCCTGAAATACGAGTGCCTGATGAATGTTGCTAGAGCTGATGACGCAGTAAAGTGTCATAGTTTCCCCATTTCCCTAGGGGGCATCGCTAGCATGTGGTTCACTCGTTTGCCACCGTGATCCATCTCTAACTTTGACCAGATGGCCACCAAGCTTGTCGAACAATTCTGTATGCATGTGGCGAGGCCGAAGGACGTTAACGCTCTGTCTAGTGTTACACAAGCCCCTGGAGAAACGCTTAGACCTTACTTGGAGTGATTCCATGCCGCGTGTGCAGAAATAAGCAATCCCAACAATAAATCTATCCTAATGGCTCTGACTAAGGGGATTGATGTTGATTCCGAGTTCGGAAGTTGGTTAGTTGGGAAACTGCCTGCGTCATTGGACCATTTCTATTCCAAGGCAGTCCCATTCCTGAGAAGGGAGGATGTGAAACAGTCTAGGAAGCAAGATGACGCAGGACCCAACATCGAAGGTATCCAGAGTAACGCCGCTGTTAAACAATCCGGAGATAGTTCCGGAAAAGTTCAGTTGAACGTCCAAAATAAACAGAATCAGTAGAGGGACAATAGAAACCAGAACAAAAAACACGATCAGGATCGTGGACCACGGCGTAGAGCTTCCATGTACGAAAACTACACTTCATTGAACACGTCATTGGAGAATGTGTATTTATAGACTTGCAATACCATGCAGTATAAGAAGCCTGCCCCAAAACCACCAACTGAAAGACAAATCCAAACAGGAAAATTCTGTAGATTCCATGAGAGTTATGGACACAACACCAATGAGTGTCGTCACCTACAAGACCTCATTGAAAAACTGATACGTGAGCGGAAGTTGGATCAGTATGTACGGGCGCCGCAATCCGGTGGTGCAGGCCCATCAAATCAGAACCGTACGCCGAATCAGGAAAGGCAGGAAGAACCCGCTCGTGCGGACGAGAGGTTGGTCATCAATACAATAAGTGGTGGTCCTCACCCAGCAGATCGAAGCTGGAAGGAAATGGAGTCGTATGCCAGTTCTATCAGCCATGTAGACTTCGAGTGTTGTAGTAGTTTTGATGAGGGGGCTCCGGCCAAGCAACAGAAAACGATGACGGATGACATCATGTTCAGAAGTAGAGACGAAGATAAAATCGAAGCTCCCACTATCGACCCACTGGTCATCTCAGCACACGCAGGTCCTGCTTGGATAAAAAGGATCTTAGTTGACAGTGGAAGCTCCGTGAATATCTTGTTCAAGCGAGCTTATGATCAAATGAAGATGGAAGCCGCAGACTTGAAGCCTTGTCAATCTCGAGTTCATGGTTTCAACGGAAGCACCACAATCCCCACTGGGATGGTGGAACTGCCAGTAGAGTTGGGAGTTGGAGAGCGTCGGAGAGTGAGGATGTTGCAGTTCATTGTTTTGGACATAGACTCCCCTTACAATGCTTTCTTAGGCCGACTGGCCCTCGCTGAATTCAGAATAGCCATTACCCCATGGTGTTTCACCTTTAAATTTCCCACTGATCATGGAATAGGAATCATTCAGGGAGATCAGGCCACTGCCAGAGCCTGCTATGTTGCTGAGCTACGAGAGGCGCAGTGAAAGGAGAAGGGAAAGGGCGTAGAGGAATCTCTCTGCGTCCGTTTCGCCGATAATTGACAATTAACGCCCAGGCCCAGGCCCGGGCACCCCAGCCTATTCCTCAAGGACCTTGACCCGAGAGAAACTGAAGACGAAGGAGAATCTAAAGAAAGTCAAGCATCCCCGGCCGAACTGACGATTGATGTCCCAATTGATAATAACGATGATTCAAAAATAATAAAGATTAGATCTCAGCTAAGCCAGAAAACTCAAGAGGAATTGGTTGAATTTCTATGGGAAAATCTTGACGTGTTTGCCTGGACACATTCTGATATGTGTGGGATCTCACCAGACATCGCGAGCCACACTCTGAACATCGACCCGTGGCATGTCCCGGTCAAACAAAAAAGGTGCGGTATGGATCCAGAGAGATCTGCCGCCCTTAAAGAGGAAGTAGAAAAGCTTGAAGCGAACGGATTCATTCGAGATGCTCTATATCCTGAATGGGTGTCAAGTCTCGTGCTCGTCCGAAAGCCAAACGGGAAGTGGAGAACATGTGTTGATTATTCCGATCTGAATAAAGCATGCCCCAATGACAGTTTCCCGCTTCCTAGAATTGATCAGCTAGTGGATTCGACGGTTGGACATGAACTCCTATTCTTCATGGACTCGTATTCAGGCTACAATCAGATACCGATGCATTTACCCGATCAAGAACATACCAGCTTTGTAACCAATCTGGGACTTTACTGTTACAAGGTTATGCCATTCGGACTCAAGAACGCCGGAGCTACTTACCAACGATTGGTCAATCGGATGTTCGCCAATCAAATCGGGAAGACAATAGAAGTATATGTAGACGGCATGCTTGTGAAGTCGCGACTCTCCACCGACCATGTAAAAGACCTGAAAACTATGTTCAACATACTTCGGGAGTACAGGATGAAGCTCAACCCACTGAAATGTCATTTTGGAGTTGCGTCCGGAAAGTTCCTTGGGTTCATCGTTAACGCCCGGGGAATCGAAGCAAATCCCGAAAATATTTGGGCAATCAGAAATCTTGAAACTCCCAAAACTATAAAGCAAGTCCAGAGTCTCAATGGAAAGGTAGCAGCATTGAGCAGGTTCATTTCAAAGTCCATTGACAAATGCATTCCCTTCTTCGATCTGATTCGAAAAGGGAAACGAAACTTTGAATGGACCACGGAATGCGAGGGCGCTTTCCAATCACTAGTTCAACATCTATCCACACCACCAATACTGTCAAAGCCTATCGATCATGAAAAGTTGTTCGTACATTTGGCGATATCAGAAAACGCTATCAGCGCTGCATTAATCCGAGAAGAAGACAAGATACAGAGGCCAATATACTATGTCAGCAAACGATTGACTGGGGCTGAAAGAAATTATCCGAAGCTGGAAAAGTTGGCTTACTGCCTTGTCATTGCATCAAGAAAACTCCAACCATACTTCCAGGCACATTCCATTATTGTTTACACCGACTAGCCGTTACGACAGGTCCTTTCGCGGCCTGAGACGTTTGGTAGGTTACTCAAGTGGAACATCGAACTGAGCCAGTTTGACCTTACTTACGCTCCGAGACGGGCCATACAAGGACAAGTCCTAGCCGATTTCATAGCTGAATTTACCATCCCAGAGGACTTTCCCGAAGCCAGTGAATCCCCCGACTACGTCTAGAAACTTTATACCGACGGAGCATCAAATGACCGGTGTTCAGGCGCTGGTATTGTGCTTGAAACTCCCGAAGGTCGATCCATATGTTCTGCATTAAAGTTCGATTTCCATGCGACTAATACTGAAGCTGAATATGAAGCCCTCCTAGCTGGCTTGAAACTCGCTAGAGATTTGAGAATTATCGTAGTGGAAGTTTATTGTGATTCACAGTTAGTTGTGTGTCAGGTACGAGGAGAGTATCAAGCAAGAGATCGAAAGTTGGCTGCCTACTTAGCTAGAGTTAAGGAAGTACTAGACCATTTCGATTACTACGCCATCTACAGTATACCTCGAGAACGTAACCAAAAGGCCGATTCGTTGGCGAAGCTAGCCAGCATAGGCGAAGCTCATAAAATGGGACTCGTTCCCATGGAAACGCTATCTTCCCCAAGTATCGACCGGGCGGAAATAAACCGGGTATGCGAACCATCCCCGAAAAGGATTCATGGATGACCCCACTCAAAAATTACATTGAGCACGGGACCCTACCGGAGCGCACGAGTGAAAAAAGACAGGTCCTTCGATCAAGATTTACCATCTAGAATGAACTCATGTACAGAAGGGGGTACTCGGTTCCCCTACTCCGATGTATCGCTCACGATGAAATTAAACAAGTGTTACGCGATGTGCATGAAGGAGAATGTGGCGATCACACCGGGGGGCAAGCACTTGCCAAGAAAATACTTTGCTACGGATATTACTGGCCCACCGTGAATCGCGATGCGTTAGACTATGCAAAGAAATGTGATAGGTGCCAGAAATACGCCTAAATCCCTAGGGCTCCTCCTACTGAGATAACGCAAATGGTCAGCCCATGGCCGTTTGCAATTTGGGGAATCGACATCATCGGTGCTCTACCTCTGGCAAAAGGTGGTGCGAAGTATGCCATCGTCGCAGTGGATTACTTTACAAAGTGGGCTGAAGCCTAAGCTCTCGCTACCATTACAACGAAGAAAGTAATCAACTTTGTGGTTCGTAACATCATCTGTCGATTCGGTCTCCCACACACCATTATTACGGACAACAGAACCCAATTCGACAATGCTGAATTCAAAGATTTCTGCAAACGATTTCACATCCAAAAGAAATTCTCCGCAGTTGCACGCCCTCAAGCGAACAGACAGGTCGAATCAGTTAATAAAGTCATAAAGTCCATCCTTAAAGAAACGACTAGAAAAGGTCGGGGGCAAGTGGGTCAATGAACTTCCTATGGCTCTATGGGCTTACCAAACAACCCACAAGACTGCGACCGACCACACTCCGTTCTCTCTTTCTTACGGTTCAGAGGTCATTATTCCAATTGAGCTAGAAGTACCTTCTCATCGTGTGACATACTATGATCCAAAGACAAATGCTATATTACTTGCTGAATCACTTGATCTACTGGACGAGAAGGGTGAAGAGGCTGATTTGAGGGCAGCTGCGCATCGAAGTCGAGTCGCCCGATTGTACAATGCCAAAGTCCATCCGCGAACCTTCGAACTAGGCGATCTCGTCTTAAAAAGAATCTATCCGGTTCCTTCACACATGAAGCCGACATGGGAAGGACCGTATGTTATTGAACGAAGGCTCAGAGATGGCACATTCAAGTTATCGATCGTCGACGGTCTTACTCTACCAAGAGCTTGGAATAGCGAGAGCCTTCGCTGCTATTACACCTGACATGCTATCTTTATCCATTTAGTTTACTTTCCTTTTCTGCAATTTGTTTATGCATTTCGAAATTAGAACTTGTAATAAGGCAACTGACTTTGCCATACTTTCTTATTTCAGCAATAAAATGCAACCTCTTCGAGCCAGAGCTGTGATTTACTTGAAATACTTCATATGACCATCACTATGTACGGAGAGCTAAGTCTCATCATACGGTGGGATTTATTCAAATAGAGAGTGGATGCGGTGCAACCAATCACTCCCTAAGTGAAACCCGAGCTCGGGGGCAAGCCATCACATCAATGTCAAAAAAGGGATTGGTACACGACAATCCTTCCTCAACTCCGAACTCCCAGAGCGCGAGTCGAAGTATAAACATTCAACTCCGTACTCCCAGAGCGCGAACCGGAGTATAAACATCAACTCCATATTCCCGGAGTGCGAAGTGGAGTATAAACATCCAACTCTGGATTCCCAAAGCGCGAACCGGAGTATAAACATTCAACTCAATATTCCCGGAGTGCGAAGTGGAGTATAAACATCCAACTTCGGATTCCCAAAGCGCGAACCATAGTATAAACATTCAACTCCATATTCCCGGAGTGCGAAGTGGAGTATAAACATCCAACTCCGAATTCCCAAAGCGTGAACCTGAGTATAAACATTCAACTCCATATTCCCGGAGTGCGAAGTGGAGTATAAACATCCAACTCCGAATTCCCAAAGCGCGAACCGAAGTATAAACATTTAACTCCATACTCCTAGAGCGTGAGTCGGAGTATAAACATTCAACTCTGTATTCCCAGAGTGCAAAGCGGAGTATAAACATTCAACTCCATATTCCCGGAGTGCGAAGTGGAGTATAAACATCCAACTCCGAATTCCCAAAGCGCGAACCGGAGTATAAACATTCAACTCCGGATTCCCAAAGCGCGAACCGAAGTATAAACATTCAACTCCATATTCCCGGAGTGCGAAGTGGAGTATAAACATCTAACTCCGAATTCCCAAAGCGCGAACCAGAGTATAAACATTCAACTCCATATTCCCGGAGTGCGAAGTGGAGTATAAACATCCAACTCCGAATTCCCAAAGCGCGAACCGGAGTATAAACATTTAACTCCGTACTCCCAGAGCGTGAGTCGGAGTATAAACATTCAACTCCGTATTCCCAGAGTGCGAAGCGGAGTATAAACATTCAACTCCATATTCCCGGAGTGCGAAGTGGAGTATAAACATCCAACTCCGAATTCCCAAAGCGCGAACCGGAGTATAAACATTTAACTCCGTACTCCCAAAGAGCGAGTCGGAGTATAAACATTCAACTCCGTATTCCCAGAGTGCGAAGCAGAATATAAACATTCAACTCCATATTCCCGGAGTGCGAAGTGGAGTATAAACATCGGTTCAGAATTTCCAGAGTACAAGTCGAAGCATAGACGTCAACCCGGATTCCCAGGATGCAGAATGGAACCTAAAAACCAACTTCAAGTTCCCAAAGCATGGATGGAAATATAATTATCGACTCCAAACTCCCGGAGCGCGAGTCGAAGTACAAAAACCAATTCCAAGTCCCCAGACAGCGGGCATACGATTGAAACTCAAGCCAGCATGACCAACCGCCCGTAAACAAATGTGGACCCCCGGAGTGCGGGTATAATCATCAACAATCGGACAAGCACGGATAAACCACTCAACCCCCGTTTGCCTTAAACGCCCGTCCAACGGCACTAGACTCGGCGTACTAAGAGAAAAGGGTAATCGCTGACTGATGTTTTACAACATGCCACCAAAACTGGGGGCAAGACTTAAGCATCAACCATCGACTGAAGCAACACGACGACAAAATTCGACTCGTTTCCTGGTCGCAAACCATGTCCACAATACCCGAACTTGGCAAACAGGAACAAACTTCAGTCGGAAATTAAAACTTCACAAGTGCGGTATAGACACTAAAACACTTAGACAAATACACAATGACAAAAAAAAAGTCAGAAAAGAAAAGTTTCATTTCTATCGGTTATAGAAGAAGTCCGTATACAAGTTTCCAAAAAATTCCTACTAGCAGGGACCGAACCCACATCTATACACGGCTAGCAAAATGAAAATCAAAATACATCGGGAGAGCATGCCTAATCTTTCTTTTTCCTTAGCTTCCTCCTCGATGTGGACCCGCTGAAGCCATCGTTGGTCTTCCTCTTCGAGCCTTTGCTCTTCGGCGGTTGGTCTTCAGGCGAGGGCATTATATCGACGTCCTCCTCCGAACTCGTATGAATAAGAATGCTCCCTACGGGCGGAGTCGGAGGAACGGGATTAATTACAGAAGGTGGAATGGGCAGGCTGGTGAGAAAGACAGAACCACCAGGAGACATCATTCCGAGCGGGGTAGGTCCCGACGCTGCCATCCCACCTCCAAAGCTGCCTCCATAACCCGCTGCTGCCAGTTTAGCGTCAATCTAAGCAAACATCTGCTCTTCGGTTACTGCTTGAGCGCCGCGGGGGGGCATCAGCAGTCTTCATTGAAGAGCTTGCAGCAGGATTAGTTTCGCTCATAACAGATGGCAAGTCAGCACGAGGATCGCCGTAGCGGCGGAAGAGTTCATCCATCAGCTGCTCGTCGAACGCGAGTGCACCTCCCTGCAAATCGTCGAGCGGGGCAGCTGTACTCATGGTGGTTGCCTCGGTCACGATAGCCTCCTGCATTTGATATGGTTCTTGAGTGGCAGGAGGCATGGCCGGTGCGGCATCAATCAATGGACAAAGAATAAAAGAATTATTAGAGCTTAAACTCGATCGAAGATTCCGACTCATGAAAGTCATATGGAATGTTTAGAGTACCTTCCTCAGTTTGGCTTATAAGCGACGGGGCTGCTTCAGTCATTTGTGCTGCAGTCGGAGACATCTGCGGCTGATCCGGATTATAGGCAGGAACAGCTTGAGGATCAACCGCAGACAAAGATTCAGGCTGGGTTGACACCGGAAGATCAAGGCTTGCATCATGATGTCCAACCCCGAAGCCTTCTCCTACTTCCAAGTGCTGGGTGCTGAACCTCTCCTTCTCATAAGAGATCATCGAATCATGGAGAATCTTCTTTTCGTCATCAGTTAACAAACGATTCTCGAGCTCGAATTCATCCATAGATTCACCCGGGTGCGCCTCTTTCTCTTCCTCGATTAGTCGGTCCCAAGCACTACGGAGATGCGATGAATAATCATCAAGCCAGGCCAGACCCTTGTGCCTCAGCACGTTAGCATTATAGACAACGAGGAGGTCTTCAATGTCGGCCTCTAGCCTGGACTCGGCCAATTCACCCTTTCCTCGACCTTAGTCTCCACCTTTTGGACTTTAGCCACCACCGCATCCCGTTCGCCCCTAAGTAGAATAGCCTGTTTGCATGCCTCCTGGGATGCGTTGTTCGCGTCGTCTTTTTCCTTGGCCATACCGGCGAATTTGGCCTTAAGTTCGTTCGGTTCCTTGACCGCCGCATCCCGCTCGGTGGTAACCATAGTATTCTGGTGGCCCATCTCCTCCACCAAGGCAATATGCGTCTGCCTCAACCTCTCCATGGCCACCTTTTCCTCGTCAGCTTTCTTAATGGCCTCGATCTCAGATTTCCGAGAAGACTCGGACTCGGCAGAGAGTACCTGAATAATCCGATCCCTTTTCACGAGCTCGGTCTCCATCTTCTTGATCTCTTTGGCCCGCTCGAAGGCCACTTTGGAAGCTTTTTCAGAAGATTTTGCCCACTCCCGGTATTGGGTATAGATATCGTGGACACAATCATGCATCGTGCCTTCCACCCCTGATGGAACTCTCTTCAAGTGGGGAGGGAAGACATAACCGTCGAAGCAGATATTTGGAAAATCCTTCTTAATTTGAGCCAACTTAAGGGCCCCTTCTCTAGTGGGATCAACGGGGACCTGCTCTGTAACCATGGAAGATGTAGTCTCAACTCTTTGAAGATGAGTCTCAGATCTAGAAGTGTGAGAAGAAGGCCTGTGACGAGAAGGCTCTGACGGCGGTGGAACTTGAGCAGGAGGTGGAGATGGAAGCCTAGGAGGAGGAGAACGTGATCTAGACCGGTGTCGGTATTCTCTATCCCTATCACGCCCATACCTATCCTAACTATAGTGCTTGTGATCGCGATCCCTATCAGAATCCCTCCTGCAGGAATCGTAGTAACCAGAAGCCTTTCGGGCTGAACGAAGACTGTTCAGCATTGATCCTCTACCAGACATAGTACCTGAAAATGAGAAGCGTAGAAAGAGTTAGCAACTTCCTAAGTTGGACGAAGTACAGTTGTGGATCATGTAGTGTAGTGAAGTGTATGCATGTGCAATCCCCCGACCAAACAGAAATGTCGGCCGCACTCATAGAAAGCGACTCGCTCGGTTCAAAAGCACTATCAAGCCCTTCCATCCCGGCGTCATGAGGAGACGACATGAAATCCGGGATCGAGATATCATTAAGCCTTGCAAAAGGACTCTCCATTGTGGGGGAGGAGCTTCTGAAATTCTGATCCCCTGGAAAGGTAAAGACACGACTATGGATTTAAATCTCTTAGATTTAGGGCGTTTGTAAGCAGCGGCCTTGCCTTTTCTTTTTCCTCCGGCATCCTAAACATCGGAAGGAGGCACGACTAGGAGCTCAGTATCAGTGGGCGTTCTTTCTGGATCAACTTCTTCAGTGATCACAACTGCGGGCGCTTTGCGCTTCACGCGTTTCTTTAGGGCCACCCTACGTATCACATCCAGGTGTATGCTCTGTCTTCGTTCTATCAGCCCGACAGCCCTCAAATTCCTGTCGGTCAGGACTAACTCTATGTGCCTCTCTTCGCCCAGAAACGCATGAAGAATCCGAAAACAAGCTCCCTGAAGTACGTGCCATCGGGGCGAGAGATTGCAGCTATAAGAAAGGAAAAGTATGTCAGTTTTTGAAGTCGGTTACTAACATCTCGGTAATTCAAGCGGGGATGGCGACACTTACGTCTATCTAACCACCGCCTAGCAAATCCGGGGGGCACCGAACGTAGAACCATTCGGATTTGTAATAACTTAGCCTCCCCAAGGAGCCCAGCACAATGTGACAGTTTCTGACTGCTTCCAAGAAGGTGAAGGAAAGGCTATCTCCACGACTTTTGACATTGAATAAATATCTGATTTCGATCGGCTTCGGCGGTCAAAATAGGATCTCCGTAAACAACACGAAGGTGCTGTTCAGCAAGGCATATCCATTCGGATGTAGCTGAGACGGGGCTATGCCAAGAAACGATAAGATCTCCCTGATATAGTCATTAAAGGGAGGAAGTGTCCTCGCCGTGCAAGCGTGACGGTTGAAAGTAGTAAATCCTTCCGGAGGAAAATATGGCCAGTCCTTCGGCCCAGGAAGTAGCACGTCGTTAGGCGACAAACCGTGCCTTAAGCAAATCCGGCCTAACATGTCTTCGGAGATACCCGACGGCACCGAATCCGGTGGAGTTCAAATAAACCGAGCTCCTTGACGCTCGTCCGGAGCTATCTCAATAACTTTGGCTTCTATAGCCGGTATCTCAATAGTTGAAGGAACATAACTTGGAAATTCTAGCTGCTGTGAACTTAAAGGATCTATAACCAGCTAGCTTATAAAAAATCATTGTTAAACTGACTAATAACACCCGTGCATCCCCCAGTGAAAAGTGTGTGAGTGTGTTGTGCAGTGCGGTACTGTATATTATTTGAGGTGATCAACCGGATTAAGGAAAGCATATAACCGACAAGACTTCGGAACTCAGTCAGAGGGACTGTCATCGCTGACCGTCACAACCATGCCATCCAGTTATTAATTATCACTCCAAATCAAAGTTTGGTATCATTTTTATAAGTTGCAGTTTCATCGACGAGCTTCGATAGAAAGTCAAATATGCAGTGAAACGGTAAAGTCCAAGTATTCCAATTTGAAGCTCGTTGGAGGCAGTTGTTCGAATGTGTGAGAAGTTTAAAGTTTTTGGATGATCAAATTTGTGTTGCTTACGAGAGCCAGGTTCGCATCAATGAATTATAGTCGTGTGCGTTTGAGTTAGACTCGGTCAAAAGGATGGAGTGTAAATTCAACTCGTTCCAGAGCCATCTACTTCGACTCCATCCAAAAGTCATGCATTTTGACTCGGTCCGAAGCAACTACTTCGACTCCATCCAAAAGTCATGCATCTCGACTCGGTCCGAAGCAACCACTTCGACTCGCTCCGAAGTCGCGCGTTTCGACTCGGTCCGAAGCAACCACTTCGACTCGCTCCGAAGTCGTGCGTTTCGACTCGCTCCGAAGCAACCACTTCGACTCGCTCCGAAGTCGTGCATTTCGACTCGGTCCGAAGCAACTACATCGGCTCCATCCAAAAGTCATGCATCTCGACTCGGTCCGAAGCAACCACTTCGACTCGCTCCGAAGTCGCGCGTTTCGACTCGGTCCGAAGCAACCACTTCGACTCGCTTCGAAGTCGCGCGTTTTGACTCGGTCCGAAGCAACCACTTTGACTCGCTCCGAAGTCACGCGTTTCGACTCGATCCAAAGCAGCCACTTCGATTCGATCTAAGACAGCTGCTTCGACTCGACCGGAAGCCACTGTTTCGAATCGATCAGACACGGCCCCATCGTATCATACAACAGAATCAGAGCGTTCGACTCGAAGCGAAGCTCCACCATCGATCGATATGAAGACCTTTGCCTCATCATCTCGAAACCCATACTCCATCGACACAAAGCGGAGGCCAGAAAGCCTTCGATCGACCACAACTTTGATTGATTTGGTAAGAGAACCCGAGCCTCATCGTTTACGTGTGGATTCGTTTATTGATTACCTAGATTTGACAGTTAGTTCAAGTGGTTGGAGATAGGAATCGAATCGAAGGTAAAGTTTTCTCTCGTAGAATGCTCTGGAACGATACGAAGGCAAGGCAGATAAGGATGAAAGGTAAAAAGTGAAAAAGCGGCTAAGTGCCAGATACTTATATGGAGTCGAAAGCAAGGGGAATAACCGATTTGAATTCCAGTAGGGTCGAGCACGTGCTTCGACTCCCTCTTCAATGCACTGGTGCGGAGCTCCTTTTCGTATCGCTCCTTCGACTCCATCCCCGTGACTAGTTCGACTCCCTCATGCAGCCATAAAGGACATCACTTCGACTCACTCAATCAGTGAACGTCTCGACTCGCTCCTCTGCCTCCTGTGTGTTTCGACTCCGACTCCTCTGCAATTCGAACACAAGACCGAGTCGAACATCCTATTCGAATCCATCAGGGAGTCCACGTCGTCTCGCTCCACTTCGACTCACTCAGTTCGAGTCCGTCATCAAGTTGAATAAGCGCTTCGCATCCATGAATCCAATGAAAAATATCTTTGATGTTTCAATCCTTCACATCGATTCATGAGGAGACCGTTACGAAGGAACATTCAAAAACGACCGTCAAGCGTTGTTGCAACGAATTTCACATCGGTTCAAGAGAGGATCAATACGGAATTCAAAAAACAATAAACTGACAACGACTCAAGAACGTACAAACGTCAGCGGGAGTCAGATTAACATATATGCATAAATGTCGGACTAATATTCAATGTTCCAGATTTTTAGGAATCAGAAATTCATCTAATAACGATTACAACAGCAAACGGGTAACCACTAGCATACAACAATCAGTTGCAACAATACATGGTACAGCAGTCAACAGTTTACATTATCAAGAAGAACGGTCAAAGATTACATCTTTCATCGATGAGACAATAACTATTCAGAGTGGAGATGGCGGTATTTCAAAGCACGTCATGTTCCCACAAGACGTACTTTGGGGGGCAAATGTTATCCCGCATTTTGGCAAGGCCGTAACACCAAGAAATTGACAAATAACCAATGACGGCCCATCCTAGAAATCAGTTATACACGGGCTCACTACAGATATCGACAAACTTTGTCCGAGTCCGGATCGAGCCAAAATTGGTAGGACATGACAAGCTAAGCCATGGAAGCCAACGTTCAAAATCTCAAGTCAATCCGAGTTCATATGCTCAACTTATGAAGGATGCAAAATTGGACGAAGATCAGATACCATTCGACTCGCTCCTTCGACTCACTCCAGTTCCCTCAGATATCAACTTCGACTCGCTCCTGTTCGACTCATTTCACTGCCATCTGAAGTACATATTTCGACTCGCTTCGCTCAGCTACCTTCTTCGACTCGCTCACTTCAAACCACTGGTCAACTCCATCAACTTCGACTCGCTCCGCTCAAACAACTGTTCGACTCCACTGCTCAGACCTCCCAGAACGCCCCACTTCGACTCGCTCTCCCAGTGTTAGCTTCGACTCGCTCTCCCAGAGCTAACTTCGACTCGCTCGACCAAAGCCCACTTCGATTCGCTCGAAACGACATCCAGGACAAAGTAAGAATCAAGTGCCACGTCATCGAGTCGAACGGAAGCGAGTCGAAATGGAAGCGAGTCGAAGGAAACAGCCTACCGAAAACTCCATTTTGAATCGATCATATCTCCCAATCTACAAGTCCAAATGCTATGAAATTTTCACAGAAGACTACGTGCATGCTAAAGAATGTCCATGCCAAATTTTGACTCCATTGGATGAAATCTCGAGCGAGTCAAAATCTGCTCGTGTCGATCTCGGATCAGACCGAAACTTCACGGGCTTAGGCGTACGGGCCTGATCACGTGCCAGAGAGGGTCTCCCGAGACCTGAGCGAAATATCAGCCTCCTACACCTATAAATAGACCCCCAAAGCCAATAGAAAAGAGGTTCTGCTTCCTCTTTGAGATCTCCAACGCCCGGACTCCGCCAGATCCAGATCTGAACTCAATTGCTGCTGCCACAAACGAAATTCACTGCTGCAAATCACAATTGACTGCTGTAAATCATTGAATTCACTTGTAAACACAAAAGAAAGATCAATAAAGCAAACTACTTCATAGTGGACGTAGGCTATACGCCGAACCACTCTAAATTCTTGTGTCTCCTTGCACTTTAATTACTCTCATTTCTGAGATTTGGAGTTTTTGTTAGATAATTCCTCTTTTTTCATTTAATTTCTTCACTTTATCTCTTCAAAGACTTCCGAAGAGTGTTGTGCCCAATTTTGGTACAAACAGACACCTTCTAAGATGAAAGTGTTAAAGATGCTGTTGGTGGACTTAGAAGGAAAGAATATTATTAGACCAAGCAATTCGCCTTGGGGAGCAGCTGTGGTGCTCATGAAGAAACTAGACGGGTTTTTGAGGATGTGTATTGATTATTGTAATTTGAATGAGAAGACGATAGAGAATTGGAATCCTTTGTCGAGAATAGATGATTTGTATGATTAGTTGAGTGGAGCCAAAGTATTTTCCTAACTGTATTTAGCAATAGGGTTCCATCAATTAAGAGTGGTAGATGACAACATTTCATTAAAGGCGTTTCGAAAATATATGGTTCATATGAATAGTTAGTCATGCCCTTTGGACTGAGCAATGAGCCTACTTTCTTTGTGGATTTGATGAACCAAACCTTCTGAGAGCATTTGGAAAGATTCGCTTTTGTGTTTACAAATGACATTATGATATATTCTAAGAATGAATAAGAATATGGGATTCATCTAGAATAGTGCTAGAAATGTTAAGGCACCATCAACAAAAGGCAAAGTTTTCAAAATGTAATCTTTGGAAGAAAGAAGGGAAGTTTCTTGGTCATGTAGTTTTAGAAAATGGGTTATCAGTAGATCCAACTAAGATTGAAGATGTTAATAATTGAAAAGACTTAAGACTGTGATCGAGATAAGAAGTTTTCTAGGATTAGCTGGCTATTATCAAAGAATGATCGGGAATTTCTCTCATATTACGGCATCTATGACTAAACTAACAAGGAAGGATGTAAATATTGTTTGGACCGACAAATTTAAAGAAGCATTTTTAAAGCTAGAACATTTATTGACTAATGTGCCTATGGAAGTTGTTCCAGATGGGAATAAAAACTTAGTGTTATATAATGATGCATGTGCAACTGGGTTAGGAGCTATGTTAATGCAAAGAGGTAAAGTGATTGCCTTCGCTTCACAACATCATCGACCACATGAAGTTAGGAGTATAATCCCCATACTTGATGGACCAAAACTAATGGCTACGGATGTTGCAGTCATCCATAGTTATTAATCCTCGACGAACAAATACGGCAATGTTAGATACATTGATACACAGAAACACATGAATATGGAAAAAAAATTTAAAACATCAAACAAGATCCACATTCCATTTCAAAATCGTTACATAATGACACAGCCGTCAACCACGTTTAGAGAAAATATATTTATTACAACATACGCCAAGAGCGACATATGAAGATGCCCCCTTGGATGAACAGAGTATATATATATATATTGGCAATTTAACAACTTTGCCTTTACATCAACACATCATAATCAAAATAAAAGAGAACACTAGATAGCTACCATGCCTCCAGCACATCTTCGGAAGCTTATTCGTCTAAAGAGGTACCTAAAAACCTCAACTCACAAACTACCAAAATCAGTTGAGTACTCGAGAGTTTAAGGGGAAAACATAAACTTCGAGTCAGACATAAAGCCTGATACGAATAATAATCTACCATTTCAAAACATTTAGATATCTAGTGAGACCATACAGCTTAGCGAAATGAGTTTTCCCCTCACTAGTATCCTAAAACATTTATAAAACCATATACTGTACTCCTACATCCACAATGGTTAAAACAATTCAAAACAAGATGATATGATGATATGCAAAACAGGTGAACCAATTCTGGATTACCCATCCCTGTTCATTTTGACTATCTGTCTCAGTTATAGTTTCTAGGATTACTTTTAACCTAATAGTTTTCATGGGCTAACTAATAACCGGTTAAATGATTATGGACTCCCTGTCCAATTACATAGTTTTCATGGGATCACTAAGAACCTATTGGCCCCTGCCAATATCTTTAGTGTTTCATGGGTTCTCCCTGAACCTATTGATAACTCCAATATCTTTTCTCTTATCCTAGTTTTCATGGATTGACTAGGAATCTATTGACATTTGCCAATATGTTAATCCGAATATAGTTTTCATGGGCTATCTATAAACCTATTTGCCCCTGCCAATATCAAATCATAGTTTCCATGGGCTAACTATGAACTTGTCTTTCTGACATCTTCATTTATACATAGTTTTCATGGGCTTACTATGAACCTATTGGCCTCTGCCAATATCTTTTCATATGCAAAGTTTTCATAGGCTTACTGTGAACCAATTGGCCCGCCAATATCTTTAACCAGTTTAACTTATATTCACTACTAGTTCAACCTAGCTGGTAATTCTGCCCTCCCCAAATTACCGTTATGGGTTCATTATAATGTGAATATATATACATATTTGAAGATGCAAACATAATAACTTGGTTAATCCCTTTAACCTTTTAATCAAAGAAAACTTCTTCAAAAACTCCATATCAAAATACTTCATTCATTTATGCCATGGTTTTCCTTTAAATTGAGATCGGGTTATTTGTTTTGAAAACTAAGGCTTTCGAAACTTTCAAAACTTGGCTTTCGACCTCACTGGATAACCTCCTACAAAAGCGTATAAATCTCTTTTCAAAACATTAGGCCCCCGCCATCCAAAACACTTTCAAAGCTCTCTTTCGAAACCTTTCAAATGTAATAAAGTATTACTTATTAACTCTTAGATGCAAAGCTTCGAAACCATTGAAAATACCCCTTTCGAAACCTTTGGAAGTATCCCTTTCGAAACAATTGAAAGTCCCTCTTTCGAAACCATTGGATTTATATTCAAAAACATCATTTTGGTCAAAGTGAATATAAATGAAAGTATCTCCTTCGAAACCATTCTCTATCATATAAAAGTATGGGGAATACTTGTTGGCGTCGGCACGATCCCTTTCGAAAGCTTCAAAACATTTAAGTAAAACACTGAAGGATAGCATCGAACCCCCCTTTCGAAGCCATTGCCTTCGAAAGCCTTGGACCATTTCGAATGCTTTTGGGAAGTGGCTTAGTTTAAGTTAAAAACAAAAACTACCCTTCAAAAGCATTGATTACTTCAACACATTCGAAAGGTATAAAAACCGCAGGAGAGTTTCGACTAGGTCGAAACAATCATTTTCGAAAGCATTCTTTTATAAGCAAGGGTCTTAGTCGAAAGCTCTACTTTTAAATAAAGAAAGGCGACAACAAGTTCGAAAGCAACTGGGTATCAACTTGGTCGAAAGCACCCTTCAAAAATAAGGCAGGCGCATGCCTTCTAAAAGTAAACAATGGTTTCGTCTCTATCGAAAGCAAGGCCTTCGACACCCTACCTTCCGCACTTCACCAGTACACTTCATACCAATCTCATTGATGCTATATAGATTTGTTTTGGCTTTAATAGGTTTCGGCTAGGTTGGTCTCGACTGAGATGAAGCGGAGGCATTGGAGTCGAATGGCACTTCTAAAGGAGGTGGAACCAACTTTTCCAGGTAAAAACCGATTAATGCCAATTAAAGCAAATACTTTTTAACTAACCTGCCATGTTTAAACATATGATTTGTTGCCTTAACATTTCAAATTCTTTACCAAAATAACTGCCGCTTAATTTCAGATCTAATCCAAGGTTAATTTAGCAAATAAGCCCTTCCATTAAGTAAAACCAATATTGCAAATAAGTAAAATAATTTAATTTCCATAACAAATCAGTTAGGAAAAAAACCTAAAAATTACAGAAATTCACTTTCATCATGTTATCTAACATATCAAAATTTCAGACTCAAATTCTCAATATAATTTCTAAAATAAATTTCTAAACCCAATTAACCATATTTTTCTTTGAAAATTCATAATAATCTTTCCATGGTTTGGTAAATTATCAAAATTAAAACCTAAATCCAAAATCATGTTTTACATATCATAAACTTTTTCCATGGCATTCAAAGATCATTTACAATCGGTTTTGCCCTAAAACCGCATAAATCCTCATTTAAACAATCTTGTTTAAATTAAACAATTTATAATTCAAGCATATCATCATCCAAATCGTCATAAAAACGAATTTAATCTTAAATTCGAAAACACATGATCATAAAACAAAATAGAGATGGTATAAATTATTATTCACCTTGATTAGGATAAGGAGATTGGATTGAGATTGAGATTTACTCCCCTTGCTTTAATTCCTTAGCTTGATTTGAATTTTTCTTTTCTTTCCTTGTTAATAGTCGGCTCCTCTTTATGTTTGCGTTTTGTTTTTGAACATGAATGAGGAAAATGAAACGTGAATGGGAACAAGAATATATAAGGGTAAGGGTTATGTGCGGCTAATTCCCAATATACCCTTTTGTAAATTAATTAACTTTAAGCCCATTTAATTAAATAAATTGAGCACGGCCCCTTAAGTATTTATTCAAATCTCAATCCCCTTATCACTTAACATTTACATTATTCTTTTTAATTTATCAAATTAAATCTCTTGGATAATGTTATTAAAAATTAGGAGTGTTATTGGCTCCCTTCCTTAAAGAATTTCGTCCTGAAATTCAGTAAGGACTAAATACTAAACATAGCAATCATCTGTAACGACTCCTAACAACTATACTAGCCTAACTGATTAGCAATTATCTATAAAATCTAATATAGACGTACCTTCAAAGCATATCAGGATAAGTATCTCGAATCATGTCCTTTGTCTCCCAAGTACGGTCCTTCTCGTTGTTGCTCCACTGAACTTTTACCAACTTGACTGTCTTGTTCCTCAATCTTTTCTCATCTCTCACTACAACCCGAACTGTTTGTCAAACAAAAGTCAAATTAAGCTCTACTATCAAATCTTCCAACCCTGTTGGAGGAATAGTAGTCTCTGGATCATGCACATACTTGCAAAGATGAGACACGTGAAATACATTATGGACACCTGCTATACTGCTCGGCAACTCTACTCTGTATGCAAGCTTTCCAATCCTCTCTATAATCTGGAATGGACCAACATATCTTGGTGCCAGTTTCCCCGACTTCCCGAACCATACCACACCTTTCATCGGTGATATTTTAATGAAAACCCTATCTCCAACTAAGAACTCTAGGTCTTTGTGCCTCTTATCTGCGTAACTTTTCTGTTTGGACTGAGCTTCCTTCATCCTTTCTCGTATCAAATCCATCTTCTCTGACGCCTCACTAACCAAATTTGGACTTAGAACCAATCCGTCTCCAATCTCCAACCAACATGCTGGTGATTTACCATACAAAGCTTCAAAAGGCGCCATTTCTATACTAGTCTGATAACTATTATTGTTTGTACCAAAAATGGGAACAACACTCTTCGGAAGTTTTTGAAGAGATAAAAGTGAAAAATGAAAATTAAAATTATGGATTATCTAACAAAAACTTCAAATAGTAGAAAGTAAATTGCAAAGACAAGTGATTTAGAGTGGTTCGGCATTTCGCCTACGTCCACTATGAAGTTTGATGATTTTATTGCTCGATACTTGGAGATTACAATTTCTTATAATGCAATACAACTGACTTTTTGAGCTAAATCTGAGTCTAAGGCAGCGGTGGTGATTTTGAGTAAATCTGGCAGAGTCTGGGCGCTCTTTAGCTCTTAAAATTATCCGACCTCCTTTCTGAATGACCAGGGGCTCTATTTATAGGTGTTGGAGGCTGATATTTCGCCTAAATTGAAGGGAGACCAGTTCTGGCACGTGAGGGGGCTCATACACCCGCTTTCAGGAAATCCGGGCCCATTTTGGGATCGATTCGAAGTCCATTCGAATCGATCAAGAAATTGTCCAATCGAGCTGAAATTTGGTGTGGACATTCTTCAACATGTGTTCAAGCTTCTGTGAAAATTTCATAGCATTTGGACTTGTAGATCTCGAGATATGATCGATTCGAGAATGCATTTCCGGTGTACCAGCCTGGTTCGAATCGATCCCCTTCGAATCGATAGGGTCGAATCGATGGTTTGCGCGAGTGAATGGTGACGTGTCGCGCGCGCTTCTCGGGTTGATCCAGCTTTTTCTCCGAGTTTACTGGGTCGAATCCATGGTTTTAGCCTCTTTGACTTGGTGGATTCGAGGGAACGGATTCGAAAGTATGCTCCTTCGAATAGATCGAATGGATGTCTCCTTCGTATCGTTCAAGGTAGGCCATAGTTGATCGTTACGAAGACTTCTCAGCTGAATGGATTCGAAGATAGTCGTGGGATGGAGTCAAAGTTCTTCAACTGCATAGATTCGAAGACCTTCCCTTTGATGGATTTGAAGCAGTGAATGGTTCAATGGATTCAAACCATGGCTTGCTCGATGGATTCGAAGCAGGGTTATGTTTCGTGGATTCGAAGCAGAGGA
This sequence comes from Allium fistulosum, assembly GCA_030737815.1. Lineage (NCBI taxonomy): Eukaryota > Viridiplantae > Streptophyta > Magnoliopsida > Asparagales > Amaryllidaceae > Allium > Allium fistulosum. The sequence continues at coordinate 408,649,668 of CM060904.1, read as the reverse complement.
AGTTCGATGGAGTCGAACAAAGGCTGTCCCATGGGTTCGAACTAGAGCTTGGCCGATGGATTCGAACAAAGGATTTGGTCGATGGATACGAAGCTCGGCCACCTGATGGATTCGAACATAGGCTTCGCCTATGGATTCGAACTTAGGACTATCTACTCCATTTTTTGTTGGTGATATCTTAAGCAAACGAACTCGGATTGACTTGAAATTCGGATTGTTGGCTTTCACGGCTTTGCTCGACATATCTTATTAATCATAGCTTGACCCGGACCTGGATAAAATTCATCGATACCTTTGGCTATCCAATAGCCGTCCAATGCTGAGGTTGTATGATCCTTATTTTCCAGTCAGTTCCTTGGTATCTCGGCCTTGCCAAAAGGCGGGATAACATTTGCCCCCTAAAGTACGTCTTGTGTAAACATGGCGTGCTTTGAAAAGTTATAGTCTTTCATGCTGAATATTTCTGATTAATTGGTTACTTGACAGTCGTCTTTTAATCGTTTCATCGCAATCTCCTCTTAGACAAATATTCAACTAGCGTGCTCTGCTTTGGCTCTGCTCCCAGTCTTGGGGATGAGTATGAAGTTGATGTATGTTTACACTCCGTCTCGCACTATGGGAGTACGGAGTTTAGTAAATGTTTATACTCCGTCTCGCACTCTGGGAGTACGGAGTTAAGTGAATGTTTATACTCCGTCTCGCACTCTGGGAGTACGGAGTTGATTAATGTTTATACTCCGTCTCGCACTCTGGGAGTACGGAGTTGAGTAAATATTTATACTCCGTCTCGCACTCTAGGAGTACGGAGTTGATTAATGTTTATACTCTGTCTCGCACTCTGGGAGTACGGAGTTGAGTAAATGTTTATACTCCGTCTCACACTCTGGGAGTACGGAGTTAAGTGAATGTTTATACTCCGTCTCGCACTCTGGGAGTACGAAGTTGATTAATGTTTATACCACGTCTCGCACTCTGGGAGTACGGAGTTGAGTAAATGTTTATACTCCGTCTCGCACTCTAGGAGTACGGAGTTGAGTGAATTTTTATACTCCGTCTCACACTCTGGGAGTACGGAGTTGATTAATGTTTATACTCCGTCTCGCACTCTGGGAGTACGGAGTTAATTAATGTTTATACTCCGTCTCGCACTCTAGGAGTACGGAGTTGAGTAAATGTTTATACTCCGACTCGCACTCTGGGAGTACGGAGTTAAGTGAATGTTTATACTCCGTCTCGCACTCTGGGAGTACGGAGTTGTTTGAAGGATTGTCGTGTATCAACCCATTTCTAGCCTTGATGTCATGGCTTGCCCCCGAGCTCGGGTTTCACTTAGCGAGTGGCCGGTCGTATCACAGCCACTCCTTTCTTGAATAAATCCCATTGCTTGATGGAATTTAGCTCTTCGTGCATCGTGATGTTGTACATTGTATTTAATGAATCACAGCTCTGGCTCGAAGAGATGGCATTTTATTGCTGAAATAAGAAAATATGGCAAAGTCAGTTGCCTTATTACAAATTCTAATTTCGAAATGCAAAAGCAAATTGCTAAATGGAAAAAATATAATGAAATAAATAGAGCCTGTTATGTGTAATAGCGACGGAGACTCTCGCTGTTCCAGGCTCTTGGCAAATCAAGACCGTCAACGGTCGATAGTTTGAATGTGCCATCTCCGAGTCTTTGTGTAATCACGTATGGTCCTTCCCAATTTGGTTTCATGTGTGAAGGAACCGGATAGATTCTCTTGAGAACGAGATCGCCGAGTTCAAAAGTTCGAGGTCAAACTTTGGCATTGTACAGTCGGGCGACTCGACCCCGATGTGCGGCCGCTCTCAAATCGGCCTCTTCCCGCTTCTCATCTAGTAGATCCAAAGATTCAACAAGCAATATAGTGTTTGTTTTCGGATCATTATAAGTCACGCGATGGGAAAAAACTTCTGTCTCGACTGGAATAACTGCTTCTGAGCCATAAGATAAGGAAAACAGGGTGTGTCCGGTTGCGGTCTTGTGAGTCGTTCGATAAGCCCATAGTGCCATAGGGAGTTCATCAACCCATTTGTCCCCGGCCTTTTCCAGTCGCTTTTTTAGAATGGATTTTATAACTTTATTGACAGCTTCAACCTGACCGTTTGCCTGAGGATGTGCAACTGGCGAGAATTTTTTATGAATATGAAACCGTTGATAGAAATTCTTGAACTCTGCACTTTCGAATTGGGCTCCATTATCAGTGATGATGGTATGCGGGAGTCCAAATCGACAGATGATATTGCGAACTACGAAATTTATTACTTTCTTTGTCGTAATCGTTGCGAGAGCTTTGGCTTTAGCCCACTTTGTAAAGTAGTCAACGACGACGATGGCGTACTTCGCACCACCTTTTGCCAGAGGTAGAGCGCCGATGATATCGATGCCCCACATCGCAAATGGCCAGGGACTGACCATTTGAGTTATCTTGGTAGGTGGGGCTCTCGGAATTCGAGCGTGTTTCTGGCATCTATCGCACTTTCTGGCATAGTTTGCTGCATCTCGGTTTACTGTCGGCCAGTAGTATCCATATCGGAGTATTTTCTTGGCGAGAGCTTGCCCACCGGTGTGATCGCCACACTCTCCTTCGTGCACGTCATGTAACACTCGTTTAATTTCATTGTGCGCGATACACCTGAGGAGAGGAACAGAATAACCCCTTCTATACATGACTCCGTTTTGAATGACGAACCGTGAGGCTTTTTGTAGAATTTGTCTCTTCTCATTTCTGTGCTCAGGCAATGTCCCATTTTTGATGTAGTTTCGATATGGAGTCATCCACGATTCCCTATTGGGAGTGGTTTCAAATACAAAACTCGTCTCTATTTGATCGATGCTTGGGAAGGATAAAGTTTCGACGGGGACAAGTCCCACTTGCTGTGCTTCACCTGTGCTGGCTAACTTTGCCAATGAATCGGCTTTTTGATTGCGATCTCGAGGTATATAATAAATAGCATAATAATCAAACTGATTCAGTACTTCCTCAACCCGAGCTAAGTAAGCAGCCAGCCTTCGATCTCTTGCTTGATACTCTCCCCGTACTTGACACACGACTAATTGTGAATCACGATAAATTTCCACGGCGATGATTCTCAAATCTCTGGCAAGTCTTAGTCTAGCTAAGAGGGCTTCATATTCAGCTTCATTGTTGGTTGCACGAAAACCAAACTTCAAAGCATAACATATAGATCGGCCTTCGGGAGTTTCAAGCACAACACCAGCGCCCGAACATCGGTCGTTTGACGCACCGTCAGTATACAACTTCCAGATGTATTCGGGGGATTCACTGGTTTCAGGGTAAGTCCTCTGGGACAGTAAATTCGGCTATGAAATCGGCTAGGACCTGTCCTTGAACGGCTCGCCGCGGAGCATAGGTGATATCGAATTGACTTAGTTCAATGTTCCACTTGAGCAACCTACCAGACGTCTCAGGCCGCTTGAGGACCTGTTGTAACGGCTGATCGGTATACACCGTAAGAGGATGAGCTTGGAAATAAGGGCGAATCTTTCTCGAGGCAATGACCAGGCAGTAAGCCAGTTTCTCTAATCTTGGGTAATTCCTCTCGGCTCCTGTTAGCCGTTTACTAACATAGTAGACCGGTTTCTGCACTCGGTCTTCTTCCCAAACCAAAGCGGCGCTGATTACATGCTCTGATACTGCTAGGTAAAGGTATAATTGTTCGTGGTCAACCGGCTTTGACAGGATCGGTGGTGTGGAAAGATGTTGAACCAGCGATCGGAATGCGTCTTCACATTCCAGGGTCCATTCAAAGTTTCGCTTTCCTTTCCGGATCAGATCGAAGAAAGGAATGCATTTATTAGTGGATTTTGAAATGAACCTGCTTAGTGTTGCTACCTTCCCGTTGAGACTCTGGACTTGTTTTATGGTTCTTGGAGTTTGTAGGTTCCTTATTACCCAGATCTTTTCGGGGTTTGCTTCTATCCCTCGAGCATTAACGATAAACCCGAGGAACTTTCCGGAGGCGACACCGAAATGACACTTTAATAGGTTGAGCTTCATTCCATATTTTCGAAGAATGCGGAACATTGCATCTAAATCTCTGACGTGATCTGTGGAAAATCGAGACTTTACTAGCATGTCATCCACATAAACCTCCATGGTCTTCCCGATCTGGTCGGCGAACATCCGGTTGACCAAGCGTTGGTATGTTGCTCCGGCATTTTTTAGACCAAAAGGCATGACTCTGTAGCAATAGAGTCCCAGATCAGTCACGAAACTGGTATGTTCTTGATCAGGTAAATGCATAGGTATTTGATTGTAGCCAGAGTAAGCATCCATGAAAGATAATAACTCATGTCCAGCCGTTGAATCTACGAGCTGGTCGATTCGAGGAAGTGGAAAACTATCCTTGGGACAAGCCTTGTTTAAATCAGAATAGTCGATGCAAGTTCTCCATTTTCCATTTGGTTTTCGAACCAGTACGGGATTTGACACCCATTCCAGATACAAAGCATCTCGGATGAATCCATTCGATTGCAACTTATCAACTTCTTCTTTAAGGGCAGCAGATCTCTTTGGATCCATACCACGCCTTTTCTGCTTGACCGGAACATGTCGCGGATCAATATTCAGGGAGTGAATCGCGATGTCTGGTGAGATTCCGCACATGTCAGAGTGTGTCCAGGCGAAAACGTCGAGATTCGCTCGGAGAAATTCAACCAATTCCTGTTGTGTCTGTTTTCCCAGTTGAGATCCAACTTTTAGTACTTTTGAATCGTCGTCTTCACTGACTGGGACGTCCACGGTCAGTTCGGCTGGGGAAGCTTGATTCTCTTTAGATTCGTCTTTATCTTCATTGTCTCTAGGGTCAAGATCTTTAAGGAATTGGTCGTGGTGCCCGGGCCGGGGCCCAGGCACTAATTGTCAATCATCAGCAAAACGGATGCAGAGAGATTCCTCTACGCCCTTTCCTTTCTCTTTTCTCTACGCCCCACGCAGTTCAGCAACATAACAGGCTCTTCCTGCTGCCTGGTCTCCTTGAATGACTCCAATTCCATGATCAGTAGGGAACTTCAGAGTTAGACACCATGGGGCAATGGCTGCCCTGAACTCAGCAAGAGCCGGTCGGCCCAAAAACGCATTGTAAGGTGAATCAATATCTAAAACGACAAACTGCAACATCCGGACTCTCCGGCGTTCTCCCACTCCCAATTCCACCGGTAGTTCTGTTACTCCAATGGGTATCGTAGCACTCCCGTTGAAACCGTGGATTCGGGATTGGCAGGGTTTTAAATCCTTTGCTTCCATCTTCATTAAATCGTAAGCCCGTTTAAGCAAGATATTCACAGAGCTCCCACTGTCAACCAGGATCCTCTTCATCCAAGTAGGACCTACCTGGGCAGATATGACTAGTGGGTCGATTGTAGGGGCTTCGACTTTATCAACGTCTCGGCTCCTGAATACGATATCATCAGACATTATCTTTTGTGGTTTAGCCAGAGTTCCATCCTCACAATTACTGCAACATTCGAAGTCCGCATGCCTGATCGAACTAGCATACGACTCCATTTCCCCCCAGCTTCTGTCTGTTGGGTGGGGACCACCACTTATCGTGTTGATAACTAGCCTTCCGTCCGTACGAGCGGGTTCCTCTTGTCTTCCCTGATTTTGTGCACGATTCTGATTTGAAGGGCCCGCACCACCAGACTGCGGCGCCCGCACAAACTGGTCTAACTTTCTCTCCCTGATCAACTTCTCAATGAGGTCCGGCAAATGTCGACACTCATTGGTATTGTGGCCATAACTCTCGTGAAATCTACAAAACTTCCCTGTTTGAATCTGCCTCTCCGACGATTGCTTCGGAGCAGGTTTATTATATTGCACAGTGTTGCAAGTTTTTAGATACACATTTTCCAACGAAGTATTCAATGGCGTGTAATTATCAAACATTGGGGTCCTACGTTGTGGGCCTCGATTCTGATCTCTTTTCCTGTCCTGAACACTGTTGCCTCTTGGCTGAGTTTGTTTGTTCTGTACATTCAATTGAACTTTTCCGGAACTCTCACCGGACTGCTTAACTGCTATATTACTTTGTATTCCTTCAGTTCTAGGTATCGCATCATCCTGCTTCCTAGACTGTTTCGCGTCCTCTTGCCGTAAGAATTGAGCGGCTTTGGAGTAGAAACGGTCCAACGACGCGGGTGGTTTTCCAGCTAACCAATTTCCAAACTTTGAATCGGGATCGATCCCTTTGGTTAATGCCATCAAAATCGAGTTATCGTTGGGATTACTGATCTCCACACATGCCGCATGGAATCTCTCCAAGTAACGCCTGAGTTTTTCTCCCTTAGCTTTGGTGACGCTAGATAGGGTGTTAACGTCTTTAGGCCTAGTGACATGCATACGGAACTGTTCGACAAACTTCTTAGCCAGCTGATCGAACGAAGAGATAGATCCGGGTGGCAGCCTTGTAAACCACATCGTTGTGATTCCTCCCAATGAGATGGGAAAACTTCGGCATTTCACTACATCATCAGCCCTTGCGGTGCTCATTGACCACTCATATTTCAAAATGTGTTGATTGGGATCAGAATTTCCTTCATACATAGGGAGAGTTGGCATTCTGAATCGCCGAGGAGGATCAGCGTATAATATCTCGTCTGTGAAAGGAGTATGACTACGAGAAATTCCCCAATCGTCGTTGGTAAGTCCTTGGTTCTCGCGGATCATCTGACGTATCATGGCTGAAATATCGGGCATCGCTACATTTTGTGCGTGCTGAGCCAAGGCGTGGTCGGGTTCCACAGCACGAGTTTGGACCGGACGCTGTCGATGGCCTATGTCTCGCCTCCTTGGCTCGACATCTTCTGGGACGTATGGTTCAGGAGTACGTCCACGTCGTTGATTATTCGGATCTGACAGATTCCGGGTGTCAACCCTTGTTTCTACCGCGGCGGTTGCAGTGCGATTGTCCGCGGTATATTATGGAACAGCACCTCCTTGTGATGAGGGCCCGGTCTGGAAGCTAGTTGACGGTCCAACCCTCAGTTGTCCTACAGTCAAGGCAGGTTGATATCCGGTAGCTTGTGTATGGTTTGCGTCCAATCAGGGACGTGTAGATCTGTCGTGATAGTCAGATGAAGCGGAACTTTCAGTAGACGAGTGGGAAGCATCATCTCTCCTAGTCCTCCTACGCCTTCGGCGGTTTAGTTGATTGGTCAATTCAATATTAGCACGCAACTGTTCGGCCAACTGCTGCCGACTTTGAGTTAATTCTTGGAGCAACACATGGAACTCTTGTCTGGGGACCGGTCCAGACGGATCTGAGTGAGCAATGTTGTCTTGATTGGATTGTAGCTGCTGTGTAGGGTTCTGTCTATCTCGACCTTCTTGATTAGCAGCCGTAGAGGTAGTTCTTGTACTAACCATCTTGAGTAGTGAATTCCTTTCCTAGATTTTATGCAAATCTGAATAGAGTGGAAGGATTCTGGAGTAGAGATATGGAACTTCCCCTTGGATTTATACAATCCGGTATCGATGGTAGATCCAAAGAGCAGGAGAAAAACTGGTTCTCTTAATGAAAGCACCAAAGTGTTTGTACCAAAAAAGGGCACAACACTCTTCGGAAGTTTTTGAAGAGATAAAAGTGAAGAATGAAAATTAAAACTATGGATTATATAACAAAAACTTCAAATAGCAGAAAGTAAATTGCAAAGACAAGCGATTTAGAGTGGTTCGGCGTTTCGCCTACGTCCACTATGAAGTTTGATGATTTTATTGCTCGATACTTGGAGATTACAATTTCTTATAATGCAATACAACTGACTTTTTGAGCTAAATCTGAGTCTAAGGCAGCGGTGGTGATTTTGAGTAAATCTGGCAGAGTCTGGGCGCTCTTTAGCTCTTAGAATTATCCGACCTCCTTTCTGAATGACCAGGGGCTCTATTTATAGGTGTAGGAGGCTGATATTTTGCCTAAATTGAAGGGAGACCAGTACTGGCATGTGAGGGGGCCCATACGCCCGCTTTCAGGAAATCCGGGCCCACTTTGGGATCGATTCGAAGTCCATTCGAATCGATCAAGAAATTATCCAATCGAGCTGAAATTTGGTGTGGACATTCTTCAACATGTGTTCAAGCTTCTATGAAAATTTCGTAGCATTTGGACTTGTAGATCTCGAGATATGATCGATTCAAGGTTGCATTTTCGGTGTACCAGCCTGGTTCGAATCGATCCCCTTCGAATCGATAGGGTCGAATCGATGGTTTGAGCGAGTGAATGGTGACGTGTCGCGCGCGCTTCTCGGGTTGATCCAGCTTTTTCTCCGAGTTTACTGGGTCGAATCCATGGTTTTAGCCGCTTTAACTTGGTGGATTCGAGGGAACGGATTCGAAAGTATGCTCCTTCGAATCGATCGAATGGATGTCTCCTTCATTTCGATCAAGGTAGGCCATAGTTGATCGTTACGAAGGCTTCTCAACTGAATGGATTCGAAGATAGTCGTGGGATGGAGTCGAAGTTCTTCAACTGCATGGATTCGAAGACCTTCCCTTTGATGGATTTGAAGCAGGGAATGGTTCAATGGATTCAAACCATGGCTTGCTCGATGGATTCGAAGCAGGGTTATGTTTCGTGGATTCGAAGCAGAGGAAGTTCGATGGAGTCGAACAAAGGCTATCCCATGGGTTCAAACTAGAGCTTGGTCGATGGATTCGAACAAAGGATTTGGCCCATGGATACGAAGCTCGGCCACCTGATGGATTCGAACATAGGCTTCGCCTATGGATTCGAACTTAGGACTATCTACTCCATTATTCGTTGGTGATATCTTGAGCATACGAACTCGGATTGACTTGAAATTCGGAATGTTGGCTTTCACGGCTTTGCTCGACATATCTTATCAATCGTAGCTTGATCCGGACCTGGATAAAATTCATCGATACCCGTGGCTATCCAGTAGCCGTCCAATGCTGAGGTTGTATGATCCTTATTTTCCAGTCAGTTCCTTAGTATCTCGGCCTTGCCAAAAGGCGGGATAACAATTATTATAGGAAAACTCAACCAAATGTAGGTGTTCTTCCCAAGATCCACCAAAATCCAACACACAAGCTCTCAATAAATCCTCAAGTACCTTATTGACTCTCTCTGTCTACCCAACCATCTAAGGTGATATGCAGTACTCATCTTGAGCTTAGTGCCTAACACATCCTGTAGAATCTTCAAGAATTCGCTAGTGAACAAAGCATCTCTATCACTGACTGTGCTACTAGGAATCCCATGTAGTCTAACTATATTCTTCATGAACAACTTAGCTAAAACACGTGCCGTCCTGGTTGACTTAACTGGAATGAAATGGGCACTCTTAGTCAACCCGTCCACTATAACCCATATATTTTCATTTCCAATATTTGACCTTGGCAGCCCGTCTATAAAATCCATGGATATCAAATCCCATTTCCAAACTGGAATCTCTTAAGGTTGAAGCAATCCACTCGGCTTCTGATGTTCAGCTTTCACTTGTTGACAGTTTACACACTGCCTAACCCATAAGCCAACATCCCTCTTCATACCTTCCCAATAGAAGCTCCTCTTCATATCTTGATACATCTTTGTCCCTCTAGGATGAATCGTAAACTTGGATCGATGACATTCTCCAAGAACTTCTTTCCTCATGTTCTCAACATTTGGGATACACAATCGTCCCTTCTTCCTTAACCATCTTCTCTGGTCAAGACTAAAATCTTTTGGATCATCGATCTCAGTTCCAACTTCAGGCCTTCTAATCTTCTCGGCTAATACTGGATCCTCCTTCTACTTAGAAGCTATTCTCCCGATCAACACTGATCGAACTTCCAAATAGGACAACACGTTAGTACTCTGACTAGAACTAGTATTCGATCTTAACTGTACACAACAAGTAGTCAAAGCTTCTAAATCCATCCATTCTGCCAACATAGCTAACACCACATTCTGATGTCTTCTGCTAAGAGCATCTGCTACTTTATTACCTTTCCCTGGAGTATACTCTATACCAAAATCATAAGCAGCCAAAAACTTCAGCCACCTCTGCTGGCTCATATTCATCTTCTTTTGAGAGAATAAGTACCTTAAAGACTTATGATCTGTGTATAGCTCAAATCTCTCCCCCAAGAGATAATGCCCCCAAATCTTCAATGCGAAGATCACCGCAGCCAACTCCAAATCATGAGTGGAATATCTCACCACATGCGATCTAAGCTGTCATGAAGCTTAGGCAATCACTTTACCCTTCTATATCAAAATAACTCCCAATCCAGTTCCGCATGCATCGGTATACACCACCAACCCTTGGTTTCCATCTAAAACTACTAACACAAGTGCATTGGTCAACAAATACTTTAACCTAAGGAATGCTTCCTCACATTTGTCAGACCAAACAAACATCACCTCCTCTCTAGTTAGTTTAGTCAAAGGCGCTGCTATCCATGAGAAATCCTTGATGAATCATTGGTATAGCCAACAAGCCGAAGAAAACTTCTAATCTCGGTCATTGTATCTGGTCTCTTCCAATTATTAACAGCTTTTATTTTATCTAGATTGACTGACAAACCATTCTCTAAAACCGCATGACCATGAAACTTAACATCTTTCTTCCAAAAATGACACTTGGAGAACTTTGCTTTTAGCTGATGCTACCTCAGCGTCTCAAGCACAACTCTAAGATGATCTCCATGCTCCCTTTCATTCTTAGAGTATACAAAATGTCATTTCGGTGGTAGTCTTATGACCGGCTCAAAGACATCTGTAACTCTCTTACTACCCGAACCCGAGTTAGCACTTCTCCCACTTCCACTGCACTTAATAAAGCACAACTACTCCAGTCAGATATCTCCACTGAGAATATACTTCGGTTATGATTATCAGGGTGTCTTAATGATATCTCCCCATCATGGAAAAATATCCTAGCCTCGTACCTTCTCAACCAATCCATACCCAAAATGATTCCAAAATCTATGAAATCGAAAACATACAAACTGCATGCAAACTTATGACCTAACAAATCAAGTTCTAACTAGTTACATCTCATCCCCGGAGCTGCATACCCTCCTATTGAATTCGCAACCCTTAAGGAAGTAACAAGGTATATGGGTTCTAAGCATAACCTATACCACAAACACTGGGATATAAATAAATGTGATGCACTGATATCAAATAGTATCCTAACTGGTATACTCTGAATCAAAAACGTACCTTCCATCACAGTCTTTCCTTTTTCAGCTGCAGTTGGCTTAGCAGATGATGGTCCAATAGCAAAAACCTTCCCCTTGTCAACCACCCTAACCAGTTCTGGACACTGATTCTTATAATGCCCAACTTGATCACAGTTAAAGCACTTCACATTCTTCTTATCTACAATCTCTTCCCGTTGCCTGACCGACACTCATTTTCATAATAACCCTTCTCACACTTGTAGCAAACTAACTCAGCCTTTGCCTTCTTGGCAGCATCTCCCTTCTGGGCTCCCTTCTTCTTAAAGAACCTTCTCTTCATTCCCTAAGAACCTTGGGTTTCAACTGGCTTCTCTCTAGCACAAATAGACAGCATTTCCTCATGACAGATTGCAATCTCCACAACCACATTACAAGGATCACAAATATGGGTCAAGGTCGCCCGAGCAAGCTCAGGTCTCAATCCCCGAATGAACCTCTCATTTCTCCTGATGTCAGTCTCTATAGTAGTATACCCATATCGAGACAACTCATCAAACTTAGTGGCATACTCGATAACCGACATCTCACCCTGCACTAGATCCATAAACTTTCTCATCAATGCTTACTAAGCAACCTTAGATAAAAACCTCTATTCAAATCTCCTTCTAAATTCAGCCCACGTCAGCTCTTCATCCGAAACGCCGACATTAACACTATTCCACCAATGAAGAGCTGACCCTTGCAACTGTCTAGAGGCCAACCTTCTCTTCTGCTCATCATCTAAACCCAAATCAGCGAAGATACGTTCACAATGCAACAACCAATTCTCTACTTATATGGCATCCTTCGTTCCCTTAAACGGTTTCCCACCAAGACTGGTGTAATCTCTGCTCAGCTTAGCATAATTATTCCCAACTGGAGCCATAGGATTAGCTCCTCCAACATTTCCAGCAACTCCTGCTTGCATCACATTGACGAAGGACTGATACATCACCCCATATCTACTGGTGAATTTCCAGCACTCACATTGGCATCAGCATTTTGGTTAGCATTAGCCTGTCGACCTTGGTTCCTTCTGGTATTAGGTCAAACATTTTCGTTGGTTGTGGTGCTTCCTCCACCAAGATATCCTCTTCTGTTTCCTTCTTCGATATCTTCTTTCTCGTAAATCTGCATACGAGCCTTAGTAAGATACAGAAGAATGGTCTAAGAGAGGGGAATACGTACTTATATATCAAATACAAGTACGTTACTATAGCATTATGACAAACCCCGATCATATTTCTGATTCAGTGGATTATGTTTGAAAATCTTTTAGGTTTAAATTTCTTTTAAGTTTCATAAACCTACACTCTAATACCAACTTGTAACATCCCCTTACTTGGAGGCCCAAAACTAACGGCCACGGATGTTGTAGTCATCCATAGTTATTAATCCTCGACGACCAAATACGGCAATGTTAGATACATTGGTACACAGAAACACATGAATATGGAAAAAATTTAAAACATCAAACAAGATCCACATTCCATTTCAAAACATTTCAAATTCATTAGATAATCCAACAGTCGTTAACCACCTTCAGAGAAAATATATATTTATTACAACATATGCCAAGAGTAACATATGAAGATGCCCCCTTGGATGATCAGAGTGTATATATAGGCAATTTAACAATTTTACCTTTACATCAACATAGTAGGATCAAAATAAACGAGAACACTAGATAGCTATCATGCCTCTTGCACATCTTCGGAAGCTTATTCGTCTAAAGAGGTACCTGAAAACCTCAACTCTCAAACTACTCAAAATCAATTGAGTGACCAAGAGTTTAAGGGGAAAACATAAACTTCGAGTCAGACATAAAGCTCGGTATAAACAATAATCTACCATCTCAAAACATTTAGATATCTAGTGAGCCCACACCGCTTAGCGGAATGGGTCTTCCCCTCACTAGTATCCTAAAACATTTATAAAACCATATACTATGGTCCTGCATCCGCAATGGTTAAAACAATTCAAAACAATATGATATGATGATATGCAAAACAAGTGAATCAATTCTGGATTACTCATCCCCATTCATTTTGACTATCTGTCTCAGTTATAGTTTCTAGGATTACTATTAACCTAATAGTTTTCATGGGCTGACTAATAACCGATTAAATGATTATGGAATCCCGTCCAGTTACATAGTTTTCATGGGATCACTAAGAACCTATTGGCCCCTGCTAATATCTTTACGGTTTCATGGGTTCTCCCTGAACCTATTGGTAACTCCAATATCTTTTCTTTTCATGGGTTGACTAGGAACCCATTGACGTATATCAATACCTTAATCCGGATATAGTTTTCATGGGCTAACTACAAACCTATTGGTCCCTTCCAATATCAAATAATAGTTTCCATGGGCTAACTAGGAACCTATCTTTTTGACATCTTCATTTATACATAGTTTTCATGGGCTTTGTAACACCCTGCATTGTTATATAATTAAATAAAATCAATTGAATTAACATAATTACAAAAAAGAATATAATATCAAATATATGCATTTAAGAATTAAGAGGTTACATAGATTTATACAAGCAATGAGTGTGTGATTATTTGACGCATCAATCAATTAAAAGGTGAATTAATTAAGAGACATAGAGGCATCAATTAGTCAGAGAATATGCCACTTATATAACATTAATTAATTAAGGGATCTTCTAACAAAGGGAAATGTATGTGGGGAATAAATTAAATGATAACATACATATATTAATTTATAATTGACATAATCGATTAATTAAAAATTAATAAAAGACATTAAGTAAGCGTCAATTAATAAAAGAGGAAAACTTATATGTCAATTAATTGGGTAATGAATTGCCCGTTTAAATATATACAACTAATAAATATGCGATTGAGTGATGCATAGGAATTAATTTGGATATCGATTAAAATGGGACAACATGTCAATTAATTAATTGGCAATCAGTTAAGCATTTTAAAAAGGGTGTCAATTAATAAAAGAATATGCCCTTGTTACAATAGCTAATAATGTAAATTAATTAGCTAGAAGAAAACGCCAATTATAGGATTATTTTTTTCCAAGTTAAAAAGAAAAAAAGAATTGGAATGCGTACAAAAATCAAATGGAGTAATTAAGTTTATGATGAAGGTAAGTTAATAAGAATAAATTAAAAAGTATAACTTTATATACAATCAATTAATAGTGGTATTAATTAACGTGCTTAAATAGGTAAGAAATTAAAACATATAAGAATCAATTAATATTGGATATGCATATATATATATATATGATCTAATTAATTGGATAATTAATGGGAGAATCATATTTAGAAGAAAACGTGAATTAATAGGGTCGTATAACAAAGGAATAAATGAATAATATTGGAGAATTTTATGCTATAAGATAACACAAACAAATCAATAAATGATGGTGAGGATTGTTTTTAGGGTTAACCGGATGGTTCATAGTTGTTCACTACACATATAAATTGAACGTAACTTAACTCTAGCCCACACTATTTTCTCTGAATCAGCTGCTATCATTTATAACAAACTCCTCTTCTCTTCTCCCTCTTCCTTTCTCCTTTATCAATCAAATCTCTCCCAAAAAATATAAAATAAAATAAAGCAAGGAAACACATACAAGCAAATAAGAGAATTGCACAAACAAATCAGGGAATTTACAGCGAATTAAAAAGGGGGAAAAGTGTAGCAAATTAAATGGGATAGAGATTGAAGCTAAGGACGGCATGTGAGTGGATTTAATTATATTCTTTTACGTTTATAAAATATATTATCATTGAATTTCCATTATATAATTTATTATAGTAATTAATTCTATTAGTTATGCAAACACTGTAAATTTTATTTATATTTAATTAAGCTTGAGAGATAGAAAAGGTGTAGGCCTAAAAGTAAGAAATTTAAAGTTATTTACATCTATTTTAAAAGTCATAATTTAGCCTTAATACTGGTTCCTTTTGTTTCCTTTTTACGTGAATAATATAGTTAGAAAGAGAATTCGCGGTTATGGATTTAAATACTAGAATTTATAGAAGTAGATGTAAAATAAAAAAATTGGAAAATTAGAAAAAAAATAGAAAAGTGGAATTCTGCAATAAATTATGTTGAACGGAAACAATAAATTTATCTGATAATTTTAATTTGGGGAGTAAGTAATAGATTAATTAGTTGGATTAGAAACTAGAATACATTTCTATAATTTAATAATTAAAAGATAACGATAAATGTAACTGCAAGAATAAAAAGAAAGAAAAAGGGAACTAGTGTAAAATAAAGGGACCACTGTATTTTACACTAGCCCAAAATAATAAATGAAATATCTTATAGTTACAAATTATTGTTTATAGTATTATTTAGTATTAAATTACGAAAATAGATTTTAGTATAGCTTTCACAACCAATCAAATAAAATAGAATTACTTCCTAGAGTAAAAGAAAATAAAGTAGCGTATGAACTGAATCAAATAAATTATTAGATAAGAAATTAAGGCTGTGAACAATAAACGAAACTAGGTCTGCATTTACCGTGCATACTATATAAACAGACAGTTATTATGATAAGTTAATTATATAATAAAAGAAAACTAAAAAGAATTCTATATCGTAATAAATGAAGACAGACTGGAATAGAAAAGAAACACTTATAATTATATACAGATTTTAAAAGAAATAATAGTAACAATTACAAGTATAATTATAACATAAGTTATGATTAAGTAAAAGAATAAAAAGGCTTATTTGGGAACTTACAATAAATAAGCAATGATAGCAAAGATAAATAGTAAAAGCTTATTTTAGATTTTTATTAAATTAATAAGCAAATAGAACAAAAGATGCTTATTTAATAAACTTAAGACTTAAATTAAGTTAATAAGCAAGAAGTGGCAATACCAATAGCATTTCCTATTAGATCAATGGTGGTCTCACAATAGCCAGAAGCGAGACGAGGGCAAGAATATGCTAATTAGGGTAAATAAGTAGCCAACAGAATAAGAAAACTAAACTAAACACAAATTAAAAGATTAGTAGGTCTAATAAAAGAATTGAGATGCATTTGGAGCAGCCCAAAGGATGAAGCGCCTAATGAAGTAGTTCATCACGGATTTAAGAAATGGAGAAGCATGTCCAACTTAGTATTTTTAGGCTTCAAGGAAGTACGAGACTTCAATGGGATGTGAGGATACTCAAAGATGGCCCTGTGGGTAGGCCTAACGAAGCTGCACCTTAGGAGGCAGGTCAGTAGGTGTTCCATCAAGAGAGTATGCCTTGACTGCATTTGCATTGTAGGCCTAATGAAGTGGGTCTTTGTAGGCAGACAAAAGGGCTTGGTGTTCGGAGTAGGGTATTCGTATGTCCAATACTTGCAAGTAAGTTTAAGGCTAGTCGCATGCGAATATCGGCCAGCATCAAGACCAAGAGCGATTTCGGGAAAGACTAGAGTTAAACCAACATGCCAATGATTCTTTTACTATCGAGACATTGGATGGGGGGCACCGCCAATTGGATGTTAGATTATTTGCAGTAGGGCACAGCCAATTAACTCTTTAGAAGTCTTTCGATTAGTTGAAGGGTGGCTGCATGGGGCCATAGCTACGATGAGAAAAGAGACAGACCAACTAGAATATCTGTATTGTAGGCCTAACAAAGCTATCCTTTACAGATATAGAAAATCCCGGACTGAGTTTCGTACAAGGTAGACCTTATTGGTAGGATTCAGAGAGTAGACAGAACGATTACGTATAGTCCTCAATGTACGCACTAGGTGGTACATTGTGGATGTCTAAGCATTAGTATAGGCTTATGCAGACGCTGTTTTACATTTTCATAGTAGACAACAGAACATCTGTATTGTAGGCCTCACGAAGCTGGCCATTACAGATGTGGTCGCAGAACGCTATAGGAACAAGACTATGGAGTCCTTTTTGAGGAGGATACTTGTTCGTCGACGGATTTTCTATCGGTTTAGAAAACCGTCGAACGAATTTAGAAATAAATTTTAACCGCAAGCGCACGACGTACTATTGAAGTACGTGGCGAGTACGGGTCGATCCGTAGGGAATTGATGATTTTAAAATTCTATTCAATCAAATTAAACCAAAGTCGAGTGAAAGTTAAGCTAGAGAATTAGAAAATTAGTTAACTAACTTAAAAGAAAAGAGATGCAAATATAAGAGTTAAATGACAATTTAGAGAGTAAATCCACTCTCTAGATCATGTAGTTCAACACAAATGAAATCATAATCTCTCTTTTATGGTCATTAGTGCTTTAATCGATGTGCTTATCATAAGTATGGCATATTTGTGCTATTGATTAGCCAACATAAGCCATCAAACTATAACACACCCCTTAAACCACTTACTAACTTTCATAAAATTTGACAATGAAAATGAAATCTATTTTAAGTATGGCCTATTAACTATTGATTAGAAATATAGACCATCAAATTTTAATTTCAACATTCACTTCTTTAGCCATAATCATATTTTGATGAAGAGGCAATTAGTGTTAGTGATTGTTTAAGCATAGCCTATTTGATGTCAACAATATAGGCTATCAAATTCAAAGCAAAAACAACTAGTAAACCATTTCTATCATCATCATTAAGCACAAAAAGAGAGCATGAATTAACAAATAGTTGAAGCTACACAATTAGAGAGCTTCATTACCCCTAAATTGAAGGGGTTTAGCCTCTCATATTTGTCATTTGATTAACAAATGTAGCTAGCACCATGAAAGCAAAAAAAAACGGAAAATGAAAGCAAATGAAAAAGAGAACTAATCTAATTGCATAAAAGAAAATCTACACTACTTGCATAAATAAACAAATCTACACTACAACATGAAAGGAAATAAACAAGAAAAGAAAAGGAACATGTATTAAATTGCATAAAAAAAGGAATTACATAATAAAAGAAATGGCTAAGTAGCCATGAAAAGAAAGAGAACTTTGATTTATTTTCTAAGCTACAAACTAAACAAAAGAGAGACTAAGGAAGACTAAGGGAGAGGAGGGGTTACATGAAGATATGAGGTATTTATACAAGTGTTAAAACCTAATTCATATTTTTGGGGAATGCCCAAATTGGCCTTGAGGTAGTGTGGTGGTCAAGTAATCATTAACATACACTAATCCCCCACTTAAATGTACATGAAGCTTTAATGTCCTTTTATCATGTGCTTAGCTCCTAATTTGAAAATCAAGGTAAGTGGGTGGGGTCCTCCATGATCTTCACTTTGAATTATTTCCATCTTCATTCCATTGTGTTCTATTTGTGCATGCATATCTTCTTCATCAAACCACTTGTAATTGAAATCAAATTCCTACAAAATATTATGAAAATTTATAATTAAATTTTATCAAGTTAATTTATGCACAAAAATGTCTATTTTGCCTTGGATGAAGATGAATATGTGACAATTTGGAATTATTTGAATTTTGGTTTAAACAAGTTAAAATACCTGATATGATCATTTATTTAATTTAAATAGATTAAATATGGTGGTAAAAATATGCACATTTACGTGCACATCAAATACCCCCACACTTATCTTTTTATTCGTCCTCGAATAAAGGAAAAATAAGAAAAAACTGTTTTCGTAGGGAGCACGATTGCATTGAGCATATGCAACAAGCCATTAAACCTCTGGGTTTCCCCAGTAGGACGAGTGTTGTTTCGTGAGGGTTTTCAGCGGATACTACCCACAAAATCCAAATGCAGGATGAAAATATTTACAAAATGCAAGATTTATTTACAAAGATGTGAATGCAAGTTTTTGAAAATATTTACGAATGAAGGATTTACTTTTAAATTAACACAAATAAGTTAAATATAGGTTTGGTCATTATCTTGAAAATTAAGTCATTTACTCGTCAAAATTTCCAACAAAAATTAAGTTATCATAACAAATAGACAATAGTTTAACTCATTGTTTCAGTTGATAACAAAGTGTAACCATGAAATAGGTCCTTAGTTGATTATCAAAGTTTATTGAAGTGGTATTTCATTTCATTTCAATAACAAATCAAATCAAATAAGTTAAAATAGTGCTTGGATTTCATTTGCTTACTCTCTCCATTTTTTGAAAATTTTATTGATATTTACAATATTTACATATGCCTAACTCAGATAAACTAAGGCCAGATATATTACCCATGCAATGCCTTGCGGACTGATGTGAGGGGAATACAGAGCGTGGTGAGTGAACACACGAGTGTGAACACCTATGACTGTAGGCGTTATTAAAACGAATTTTTATATATATACACCTAGCTCAGATAAACTGAGGCCAGATATACCGATCATGCACTGCCTTTTGGGCTTACGTGAGAAAGGTACAGAGCATGGCGAGTGTACACACAAGTTTGCACACCTGTCGACCGTAGGTGTTAATAGAAAATATTTACATATATACAAATGTTTTTTTCTTTTTCAGATTTTTTATAGAAAGAGATAGTTTTTTGCAAAATCATCTTAGCACCACTTAACTTAGAAGACAAAAAAAATGTTATATCCTTTACTTTAAATCAACCACTTTTTTAAAACAAAGATTTTCAATTAGGATATATTTCATAATTATCACGTATGAATCTTCCTATATACTAGTTAAACCATTATTATTTGTAATGAAACTTCATTTTTATTTTTTGTTAAGACGAATAAATTTTCAAAAATTTCAATTTAATAAACCAAACCATATATTTATCTTATAGTGTTTCTTTAAAAATAAATTAAAATGCTTAAAATAAAATTATTTTTGGGATTTTTTTTTGAGTTTTTAAAAGAAAAAGAAAAAATAAATCATAAAAAATTAAAAATGAAGATGAGTCACCCCCCACACTTGATTTTGACTATGTCCCCACAGCTGTGCAGTTAAAGCGCTTGGCAGATTCAAAGCGGTGGAGGTGCAAAAAGTCATAGTGGGGATACAGCGAGGATATAGCGGGATATAGCGGATAGCTCTAAAATAGCATATAAAACTTGTACTTAATGTTTTTTTTCAAATATATAAATGGTAATTAAATGAAAAAATATCATTCAATTGAATTATAATTAATACATAAATAATTTTAAATAAAAACATGTGCGAATATACTTTAAATAAACATAAAACTGTTATATAACATAATTGAATTAAGTAGAATATTAGAGTATTTTTATTTCTAAAAATATGTTAAAAATTAAATCAAATAAACTAGTTTCATAATTTTTATAATGTATAAATGCAATTTTTCAATTCATTTTATTAAAGAAGATATAGCGGAAATAGCGGAATATAGCGGGAATAACGGGATATAGCGGAAATAGCGGGGCTTAAAGCGGAAAGACTATATTTTGGGGCTATATGGAAAAATCGTAGCGGTAGAAATCCGCTATGAGATATAGCAGGATTATAGTGGGGTAATAGCGGGGCATTAACTGCACAGCCCCACAGTCAACCCAAGTGGAAGGAGAAAAATATAAATAAAAACATGACCTTTATTTAAATGAAAATTAACGGTATTTACACGAGACCAGAAAGTATATCGTCAAAAAGTAAATGAAACGGTCTTCCAAAGACCGATTCATTTGTCTCGTCAAGTATACGATACACAACTTAAGCTCGGAAAACCAAACCATAAATGTTTCAAAGTTGAATGTTGATTTGGGAAAACGAATGTTGTTTTATTAAAAATCTTACGAGTTGTTTTATTTTCGATGATTTTTGGGGTTGATAGAATAATTGATTGAAATTTAAATTTATTATCACCAGGTTGAAGTTCAAACTTATCGTTGAAAACATCTTCAAAATTATCGATTTCAAAATCAAAATGGTGATGTAAATCTTCCCCTTCAGAGTTTGAAAACTCGTTTTCAAAAAGTCCAAAGAAATCGTGTTCGTTAAAGTCGTCTTCCTTTGTTGGATTGTCAACAACTTCATTGCGTATCTCATGTTCAAAATCCAAAGTTGTTGTATTCAAATTTTCAAAACCGAGAAAAGGAAGATCGAATTTTAAATTTGGTTCCACACCCTCAAATGAATTGAAATCCAACTCAATTACCGTGTTTTCAACAACTTCATTAAGATTATTATTTTCAATTTCAAAAGTTGTTATTTGAAAATCGTCGATTTGGGTAAAAGATGGATTATCGCTTGACTCGTCACACATTGTGATTTGAGTATGTTTTTCACGTTGTTTCATATATGTTTCAAACAACGAATCCGTGTGATCATCGTAAATTTCGTTCATTTGCTCAACAAAATCCAATTTATAGTTATTAGCATAAGGATTTTCACTTTGAAATTGTTGAGGATAAAAGTTATATTATAACGTGGTTAAGATTATTCCCATTGCCAAATTCGTTTGAAAAGTTATTTCCATTTTCATGTTGAGTTTGAAATTCATCTTGGAGTTCAAAATTGAATTGGCATGGGTTATCATCGAAATCGTTTGAATTTTGAATTGAATTCAAATTTTGATTATTTTTGAAAACTTTGATTTGAATCATTTCCCAAATATGTATTACACAAATCATTTATCATTTGATTTTGTTGTGTAGAGATTTCAAGTAAAGACGAAATGCTCTTTTCAAGATTTGAGGGTTGGTCATCGTTTTGAAAATTTTGTGGTTCAAAATTTGAATCATTTAAACAATAGTTGTTGTTAAAAACCCATACGAATTTGGAGTGAAATCATATGGATTATATTGATTTTCACAACTATTTTAAAATTCAAGTGAATATGGAAATTCGGACATTTTCAAGAATGTTTTTGGTTTTTTTTATAAAGGAAAAATATTTACAAATAAAATTTATTTTTCAAAAGAGAAATTGGTTTTTTTTTTGTTTTTTGGTTTTTCAATTTTTTTTGTTTTTGAAAAGGTTATATATTTTTTTTTGATTTTCTAAAAAAAATAAGTAAATTTTGATTTGAAAATTTCAAAGGAAAAGGAAAAATAAAAAAACTAAGTTAAGAAATATTTACAATTTTTTTTTAGTTTTGGATTTTGAATTTTTTTTAAATATGCATGAGCTAATGCAATTAAATGAATGCAAAGTTAATTACAAATGATTTATCCTAAGTTAACCCAAAATTGTATAATCACACTTTGTCTTAAATCAACAAGATAGTTCTCAGCCAGGTAACGGGCAGGAGTTATCGGTGCACCACGAATCACCATAGCAATGCAACCGAAGGTTTAAGTACCTTCAGAGGAACAACCACTATAATATTTACGAATCACCGTAATAGTTATAAATGGTTATTGCTCTGCCGTAGCCTAGACACGAAGAAATTAAATTGTTCAAAAAAGACAACTTGTCAATATAAAATTAAAAGTTATCGATGTCTAATCGTTATTATTAATCAAAATCTTGGATGAAATGCAAAGCAGAAAATAAACGTGTATTAACAATGCAACTACGAATGTATGTTTTTTTGTTCTTTAATTTTTTGATTTTTTTAAAATATATATTTGCAAATGCAAGCAATCAATAATGCAACTAAAATAAAAACAAGAGATATATACAATGCAAGGCAAATAAAAACAATAGATATATCAAGCAAGCAGTTTTTTTTCTTTTTATATAGCAAAGCGAAGCAATTATTTTTGGGCAACAGTTGAGTGAAGCAAGCAACTTTTCCAATCTGCTTTGGCAACCTGAAATTTAAAACAAGATATATACAATTGTTTTTTTTTTGAAAAGGAAACTTAAAAGTGAGGTTTTACTTAAAAAAAATTTTTTTTTTGGAATTTTTTTTATAGAGTTTACAACTAAAACAAAGATACTTTTTTTTAACTTAAAGGGCCCGGTCCAATGACAACAAAACAATTTGCCTAGGCTCAAGCACAAAGAAAACAATCACGTTTGATTCTTATTCCCAAAACAAAAACATCACTCCCGTTCAATTCCTATTATCAAACGGATTCCAAAAATTCGAAATCAAAATGCTCAGTCTCAAAAGTGGAATTGCGAGGTTGTTTGCAGCAATTTTGCAGAGGAGACTTTGGGTCGAATGCAATGCGACAGTGGAAGACGTGGTTGATTTGGGGTCGTGGAAGATGGCGATTGGGATTTCATGGGTTCGCAAGTTGGTGGCTGAAGTGGATTACTGCGAATTTGGGGATTGGAAGCTGCTGTGGATAGAGGTCGAATTTGGGTCGCTGGAGTTCGGAGATGGTTATAGGAATGGCCGATGGAGTGAGGCAGCTACAGGCGATTGAGGTTCAGCGGTTTGTAGAGTGAGTGGGAATGTTGAAGATTGGGTTGTTAGGGAATTCGAGTTGTTCGAATTGAAGTTTGCGGTGGCTTTGAAGTTGTGGAGTTGGTTGCGAGCAAGTGAGGAACGCGGTGGGGATTGATTGTCAGAGGCGGGTTGAGGGTTAAAGGTAATTAAGAGATTCGAAAATGCGATTGAGGTGAGTCAATTGATTTCATGGTTTTTGGGTGGTTGATGATGAGGAGTCAGAGTGGTGAGGCTCAGGCGATTGGCAGAGGTTGTTCTTTTGGTTGTGGCAATTGGTGGAGGTCGTCGAGCATTTGCTTATAGCGGGTGCTTGGTTGCGGTGATGTGTAAGGAAGTGTATGGTTGATGTAGTGAAAGCAGTGAGTAAGGTGGAGAATGAAGTGTAAGTGGAGGTTGCAGATGGCCGGAGAAGGTTTTGGGGGGGGTGAAAAGCTAGTTGCTGTGTGGATGCATGGAAGACAATTAGTTAACCGTTGAACAAATTTAGAAAACTTGTTCGTCGACGGATTTTCTATCAGTTTAGAAAACCGTCGAACG
The DNA here is from genome assembly GCA_030737815.1 of Allium fistulosum. Taxonomy (NCBI): domain Eukaryota; kingdom Viridiplantae; phylum Streptophyta; class Magnoliopsida; order Asparagales; family Amaryllidaceae; genus Allium; species Allium fistulosum. Next base: position 408,625,688 of record CM060904.1, on the reverse strand, counting down.
AATTTAGAAATAAATTTTAACCGCAAGCGCACGGCGTACTATTGAAGTACGTGGTGAGTACGGGTCGATCCGTAGGGAATTGATGATTTTAAAATTCTATTCAATCAAATTAAACCAAAGTTGAGTGAAAGTTAAGCTAGAGAATTAGAAAATTAGTTAACTAACTTAAAAGAAAAGAGATGCAAATATAAGAGTTAAATGATAATTTAGAGAGTAAATCCACTCTCTAGATCATGTAGTTCAACACAAATGAAATCATAATCTCTCTTTTATGGTCATTAATTAGTGCTTTAATTGATGTACTTATCATAAGTATGGCATATTTATGCTATTGATTAGCCAACATAAGCCATAAAACTATAACACACCCCTTAAACCACTTACTAACTTTCATGAAATTTGACAATGAAAATGAAAATGAAATCTATTTTAAGTATGGCCTATTAACTATTGATTAGAAATATAGACCACCAAATTTTAATTTCAACATTCACATCTTTTGCCATAATCATATTTTGATGAAGAGGCAATTAGTGTTAGTGATTGTCTAAGCATAGCCTATTTGATGTCAACAATATAGGCTATCAAATTCAAAGCAAAAACAACTAGTAAACCATTTCTATCATCATCAGTAAGCACAAAAAGAGAGCATGAATTAATAAATAGTTGAAGCTACACAATTAGAGAGCTTCATTACCCCTAAATTGAAGGGGTTTAGCCTCTCATATTTGTCATTTGATTAACAAATGTAGTTAGCAACATGAAAGCAAAAAAAAGGAAAATGAAAGCTAATGAAAAAGAGAACTAATCTAATTGCATAAAAGAAAATCTACACTACTTGCATAAATAAACAAATCTACACTACAACATGAAAGGAAATAAACAAGAAAAGAAAACGAACATGTATTTAATTGCATAAAAAAGGAATTACATAAGAAAAGAAATGGCTAAGTAGCCATGAAAAGAAAGAGAACTTTGATTTATTTTCTAAGCTAAAAACTAAACAAAAGAGAGACTAAGGAAAACTAAGGGAGAGGAGGGGTTACATGAAGATATGGGGTATTTATACAAGTGTTAAACCCTAATTCATATTTTTGGGAATACCCAAATTTCCCTTGAGGTAGTGTGGTGGCCAAGTAATCATTAACATCCACTAATCCCCCACTTAAATGTACATGAAGCTTTAATGTCCTTTATCATGTGCTTAGCTCCTAATTTGAAAATCAAGGTAAGTGGGTGGGGTCCTCCATGATCTTCACTTTGAATTATTTCCATCTTCATTCCTTTGTGTTCTATTTGTGCATGCATATCTTCTTCATCAAACCACTTGTAATTGAAATCAAATTCCTACAAAATAGTATGGAAATTTATAATTAAATTTTCTCAAGTTAATTTATGCACAAAAATGTCTATTTTGCCCTTGGATGAAGATGAATATGTGACAATTTGGAATTATTTGAATTTTGGTTTAAACAAGTTAAAATACCCGATATGATCATTTATTTAATTTGAATAGATTAAATATGGTGGTAAAAATATGCACATTTACGTGCACATCAATACGGAAGGTACCATGGGTGGTAACTAGGACCAATATGGTCATTGGGCAGATAACTACATATATGTATATATTAGTTATTAGGTTTTAATCTGCTATAGAGTAGATGGGCACGGTTCACGAACAGAGGCGAGAGTATTGTAACCTAATGAACTTAATATAAGAGTAAGTGGAAATAAAATGATATATGTAGAATCAAGCCTAGAAGTATATAATTTATTCATTCACTAGAACTTTTGTTCTGACACCCTCCTCGTAACATCCTACAGGTTAGGTAGATGGCAGAGACTTCTCAGCTTTTTGACACTTGCTTAGAAAGTGTTATTATTTGGGTGAGTATTTACTTACTATTATATTTTAGTCAATCCCGCTATGAGATAAATTATTGAGCTTTGATATATTTGTCTTTTCTTATTTGAAGGATACCAAATACCCAACTCGGGCTTCAGTGGGCTTGGTTTTTAGCATTTTTGTGAAAAAATCTGGACCAGTGGAATTTAGGTTGTTACATTTGGTATCAGAGCCTAGGTTTAGGATTCCTAGGTAGATAGTGAATGAACGTATTTGTATTTTTGAATAAAATATAAATATATTATGTATTAAAATCCAAATAGTCCCCAATTATAGATTTTAACATATGGAAAGTTTTTGGATAGTTTGCTAGTTGGGTTTGGGATGACCCAGTATGTTGAGCCCTATGTTAATTACCGATTTATATCATACAAATAAGCCATGTTTGAGAGAAGATTGGTATCCATATGTTATAGGAAGTGGAAAAGTTCCCCAGGGAGAGTAGGGAGAGTGTTTTTATTTTGGACGGAATAAGAGTTTTTAGTAAGAAGAAAATCAACTTTATGTCTAACCCAATAAAAATAAAACTTTTGAATTGAAAAGTCAAAAAATATAATTATTAATATATTTGAGGAAGTAAATATTGGGTTTTTGAAAAAAATATAAGTGGTAAGAAATCTAAATTGGTTTTTATATGATGTAAATTTTGTTAGAAGTGAAATTCTTTCTGAAGAATTTTACAGCATGTATAGCTCACTAGTTTCTTTGTAGGTAAACAAAGATTTTAAATATAAAAAACTAGAATGTGTTAAGTATCAAAAATATAGGTTACAACATTTATCGTTGTAATAAATGTTTCCAATAAAAATAAAGGAAGCATAGATTATGACGCTATTGTTATAGTAGGTGACTCCCAAAGTAAATGTTTTTACATAGCATACATGATTTATTAATATTTATTTTAATTGAATCCATATATTAGTATTTTTGGGTTGTAGTAACGGTGTTTTACGCAACATCTGTTTTGACCCAAATGAGTTTTGAAGATAATTTCTAAAGTGGTTTGAATGTACACTTATTATTTAAATAGGTATATGAAAATATATTTTTTAGTTGTAAAGAAGTATCAAAAATGAGTTCTTTTGAAAAATAATGTACGATAAATTAATGAATTTAGGAGGAAATATCTTATATAAGTAAATGTAGAGTAAACATACCTTAATCTATTGGAATGAAATGAATAATGATATAATTTTCTATGAATCACAAATAAATAGGTTTTGTGCAATCTATAAGGAATACGTGAAAGAGATGTACAAGGTATGGAAAGCACCATATTTTTTATAGCCTATTTTGATAAAATATAAAATAAATTCCTTATAATTTCACATATAAATGAAATCCTCCTTTAAGGGGTTCATATAAGATTTTAGTGTTAATGGTTTCTCATAAGAGAAAGTAATTCCAATACATTAAGGTATAAAACCATTAAGTGTAGTAAGTTAGTAACTCCTTCAAGGTTAAGTAATTGGAAAAGCAGAAAAGTTAAGAGATTTTTGATAAAATAATTATTCTTATTTACCCCAGTTTTAGTAAATTTGAAAATCTATATATAAAAAAATGGTTTGGTGGACAAGTAAATAAGTTTTTGAAAAGATAAAATTTAGAAGTTTTAATTTTTGAAGAAAATTTGATAAGTACCAAACCAAATCAGACTTTTAAATATGGAGTAGATAGGAATCGTTTCCTAGGTGTAATGGGAAAAGTATAAGGTTATAGCAGTAATTACTCTTAGTAATAATAAAAGTTCCTGTAAGTTGTATAGGAAATTAGTGAAAACCTAGAAATGTTGCTTCATATATGCAGATTATAGAAGAATAGAGATAAGACACACGTGGTTGGGATACGTAGACCTTAGTTGGGGAAAAATGAAAGGTACAGAGAAGACTTCCCCAAGCTTAGTTGCCTTTTTAGATAGAGACTGCATAGATTGAAACCCTTATCCATTGCAGTAAATGAGTCTTAGTTAATCCTTTTTTAGCATGGAATAGAAGAGATGAATATATCTTATTCATCATGAGTAATACAACGTATGTTGGTAACAAGTAATAGGCGGCAGAAGAAGCATATGAGTTACTTGGATTCCTAGAGTAGGACCTTTTTGTGTCAAAGTGGACATAGTCTTAGACCTTCTTGTCCTAGATGATAGCTGTGTTTAGTTGCTATATAAAAAAAAGAGTAAAAGCAGAGTAAGATAACTAAAAGGAAAATAACAAATTTAAAGAAAGTGACAGAAACGTCAACAGAAAAATTTAAAAAGATATATTTTCTTATGTAAACTGTGCTTAGGGAAGTAAATAATTTTTTTAGAATAGTTGCCTAAATCCCAAGTATGGAGGAAGATGTGCGCAAAAGAAAATCGGCGAAATATGATTTTTTTTTCCATTTTCTACCTTCTTTTTGACATAAGAGATTGAATTAAGAAAATTAGATTTTTATGAAATTCGAATAGTTAAAGTTGTATGGTAGGGTTTGGATGCAAAATTCGTCGAACTACACCCCTATTCAACAGGAGTGTGAGAAAAATTGGATGAAAAGTGTTTTAAATTTTCAAAAGATTGCATTCATATAGAAATTGCAAGTATATTTGGATGTGTGCATCATGTTTTAAAAATAAATTTTTAAAGAAGCAAAGCATTGATATAGGAGGTACCGCTTTGAAATTCATGTACATGCATATATTTTGTATGGAATAACACGTTTGCACAAGAGCATGGGTGGTCGAAAAATTGGATGTACACAAAATGGATGTGATTGATGCGATGAATTACATAATTTTACCCTTGTCGAATTTCGGGGACGAAATTACCTAAAAGGTGGGAGAATGTAACACCCCGCATTTTTATATAACTAAATAAAATCAACTGAATTAACATAATTACAAAACAAAATATAAATGTCAAAGATATGTATTTAAGAATTAAGATGTTACATAGATTTATGCAAGCAATGAGTGTGTGATTAATTGATGCATCAATCAATTAAAAGGGGAATTAATTAAGAGACCTAAAGGCATCAATCAGTTAGAGAATATGTCACTTTTATAACATTAATTAATTAAGGGATCTTCAAATAAAGGGAAATGTATGTGGGGAATAAATTAAATGATAACATACATATATTAATTTATAATTGATGCAATCAATTAATTAAGAAATTAATTAAAGACATTAATTAAGCGTCAATTAATAAAAGAGGGAAACTTATATGTCAATTAATTGGGTAATGAATTGGCGGTTTAAATATATACAACTAATAAATGTGTGATTGAGTGACGCATAGGAATTAATTTGGATATCGATTAAAATGGGAAAAGGTGTCAATTAATTAATTGGCAATCAGTTGAGCGTTTTAAAAAGGGTGTCAATTAATCAAAGAATATGTCATTGTTACAATAGCTAATAATGTAAATTAATTAGCTAGAAGAAAATGCCAGTTATAGGATTATTTGTTTCCAAGTTAAAAAGAATTGGAATGTGTACAAAAATCAAACGGAGTAATGAAGTTTATGATGAAGGTAAGTTAATAAGAATAAATTAAAAAGTATAACTTTTATATACAATCAATTAATAGAGGTATTAATTAATGTGCTCAAATAGGAAATAAATTATAACATATAAGAATCAATTAATACTGGATATACTTATACATATACATATACATATACATATACATATACATATACATATACATATACATATACATATACATATGTATGTATGATCTAATTAATTGGATAATTAATATGAGAATCTTATTTAGAAGGAAACGTGAATTAATAGGGTCGTATAACAAAGGAATAAATGAATAACATTAGAGAATTATACGTTATAAGCTAACATAAACAAATCAATAAATGATGGTGAGGATTGTTTTTAGGGTTAATCAGATGATTCATAATTGTTCACTACACCTATAAATTGAACGTAACTTAACCCTAGCCCACACTATTTTCTCTGAATCAGCTGATGTCATTTATAGCAAACTCCTCATCTCTTCTCCCTCTTCCTTTCTCCTCTATCAATCAAATCTTTCCCCAAACAAAAAAAATAAAATTAAGCAAGGAAATACATACAAGCAAATCAGAGAATTGCGTAAACAAATCAGGGAATTTACAGCGAACTAAAAGGGGGGGAAGCAGAGAAAAGCGTAGCAAATTAAAAGGGATAGAGATTGAAGCTAAGGACGACATGTGAGTGGTTTTAATTATATTCTTTTACGTTTATAAAAAAATATTATCATTGAATTTCCGTTAGATAATTTATTCCAGTAATTAATTCTATTAGTTATGCAAACACTGTAAATTTTATTTATATTTAATTAGGCTTGACGGTTAGAAAAGGCATAGCCCTAAAAGTAAGAAATTTAAAGTTATTTACATCTATTTTAAAAGTCATAATTTAGCCTTAATACTGGTTCCTTTTATTCTCTTTTACGCGAATAATATAGTTAGAAAGAGAATTCACGGTTATGGATTAAAATACTAGACTTTATAGAAGTAGATGTAAAATAAGAAAATTGGAATAAAATTAGAAAAGTGGAATTTTGCAATAAATTACACTGAACGGAAACAATAAATTTATCTGATAATTTAATTTGGGGAGTAAGTAATAGATTAATTTGTTGGATTAGAAACTAGAATATATTTTTATAATATAATAGTTAAAAGATAACGATAAACGTAACTGCAAGAATAAAAAGAAAGAAAATGGAAACAAGTGTAAAATAGAGGGACCACTGTAATTTACACTAACCCGAAATAATAAAAGAAATATCTTGCAGTTACGAATTATTGTTTATAGTATTATTTGGTATTAAATTATGGAAATAGATTTTAGTATAGCTTTCACAACCAATCAAATAAAATAGAATTACTTCAAGAATAAAAGAAATTAAAGTAGAGTATGAAATGAATCAAATAAATTATTAGATAAGAAATTAAGGCTATGAACAATAAACGAACCTAGGTCTGCATTTACCGCGCAGACTATATGTAATGACCCATAATTTTCGATAATTAAAAATCGTTAGTTTAATAAAGTTTTGTAATTTAATGTTGGAAGAAATAAAAAAATTTATTAAATAATAAGAATATAACGGGAATGAAATGCAACAGTATTAATTTAAGGTAATGGATAACTTCTCTAAATGTAATTCTTATTAATTGAAATGATTTAAAGAGTTATAATTAGTTATAGATTGTAAATTAATTGTAATAATGTGTGTGTTATTTGATAATTGGATTAAGGTAGTAATTGATAATTTAGATGTTGAATTAATTAATGAATTAGTAAGTAATAAAGTGAAATTGAATAAAATTAGCGTTGTGTAAATAAATATAACATTTGTGTGTATATAACAGACATACAAATGTGATTAAATATAGAAGTGGTGATAATTGTTATTTGTTACCAATTTATTTAAATCAATTGCAATTGAATGACATTAGATGTTACGTAATGTGAGTAAGACGATAACTGTAAAAGGTGTAATTGATAATTTAAATATGTATAAATTTATGAAATAATACGTAATTAATTGCAATTGATAAAAATTAGTGTTGTGATAGTAATTATAACACTTGTTGTGGATAATAACCTATAAGATGTAATTAAAAGTTAATGGTGACATTATTATACGTTACCTATTTATTTAGTCTGTTAAATTTAATTTGAAATCAATTGCAATTAATTCACTTAATTAGTGCAGTTAATGTAGATTAAATTGATAATTGTAGAATATAAATTTAATAAGATGTAACACAATGTAAATTTTATTCATAATATGACGATTGATTGAATAAAAAGAATTGGAATCAAGTTTGATCAATTTATTGGAATTTAAGTTATAATAATGGATTTATTGCAATTAAATGTAATTAAATACTACGTTATTGAATACTAAGATGATAATTGTAGAATGTTAGTGTCATAAGATATAAACAAATGTTAACTATGTCTGTAGAGTAATAATTGATTGAAAAAAAGGACTGAAATCAAACTAGAACAATTTATTGGAATTTAATTACAGTTGAAATTGAACACTGTAACTGGTGTAAGATTTAACAATGAATTGATATGTAAAATCAATTTAAATTATTGTAAATGTCCAAGTAATTAAAAATGATGAAAATTGTTAGTTATTAAATTTGAAATTAAAAAGGTGATTTAATTAATTTAATATTAATTTAATTAATTAATGTGAAAATAGTCATTTTGGCAACTGTCTCGGATTTCGACGAAACTAGTTTCATCGGTTCCGTAACGGTGAATTACTGTAAGGTTTCAAGTTTCATAGCGATCGGACTTGTTGTTTAATCGTACGGACTCGAAACGCGTAGAAATCAATTTAATAAAATTCAATTGAAATCAATTTGAAATAAACTAATTTTCAAGCTATCTTCTTCATACGATGGAATTTGGACTTGAAACCTGTTCCATTGAGTTTAAATTATGGAAAACATCTATTTTTATATATGCGATGACCCATTTTCGTTCCGGAGACAGAACGGACTTTTCAGGTTGTTTATCCTTCCAATCCAAATCGATCTGGTCCATTCTTTTCTATTTCAGCTATACCTATAAATAACTCGTTATAAACCCTAGCTGTTCCTCATATTCTCATTTCAGTACGTACAATTTTATCTCCTTCCTCCTTCTCAAACATCTGAACATCAAAGCTAATTCCCAAATTTCAAAACCTAATTTCAAACAAAAAATTGCTCCAGGTTTACTTCGAGTCGGCGAGAGGTTCACTTCGAGCTTTAGAGGAGAAAACCCTGCAGCAACTTGGGGTCAGAGAGAGTTCCATGCCAAACAAGGCGGATCTCGGCGCGCTTCGAGTTCCAGAGGCGAAAACCCTAGAGAGACTTCGGGTCAGGAGCTAAATTACTCGGGTCTCGGGTCATTTTGGCAAAAACTCAGAGTAAGCACCAGGTAATTGAGGCAGCGACTCAAAGTAAGACCCGAAGTCGAAATTTTCCAACCTTCAAACGTTAATAACTTTTGCATACGAGCTCGGATTCACAAGCGCTTTTCTCCATTGGGATCGTATCAGAATTTCAGACATTTTGAACTGGTTTGGATGAATTCTTAGACTGTTCAAATTTGGGCCCTATTTTGGATTTTAAATCGATTGGAAATCCAATAGTTGAATTAAATTTATGATGGGATTAGGAATTTATTGATTGATGTTTGGTAGGTTTAAATTGTCATTCTAGTTAAATTTGACTTTTATTGCATTTAATTATTGTTTAATTTAATAATGAATTTAAATTGTCAATTTAATACTTGTATTGATTATCAGTTATCTATTGATGTTTATTGATTGATTTGGATGATGATTGTGATGAATGTTTGTGACATCCCACCTTTTTGTATGCTTAAGCAGACACACGTGCCAACTTAAGCCATATAGAAGGGCGGATTGTTATGGGGTAAATAAGAAAAAGTGGAGAAATTAAAGAAACAAAATAGAATCTTGCAGCGGAACGATAAAATATAATAATCAAATAACAGTTCATGAAGCTATTTTACAAAACATTTTATTATACTTATACAATACATATCAGAGTTACACATACCCGAGAATGATAATTAATGCAGCGGAATACAATGGTGTAGTGGAATATAATAAATAGTAGTAATAAAATCTTCGTCTTCGTCCTCTAGAAATAGGGCCTTCAAATCCTGAAATGCTCAGGCTGACCCGAGCGAATTGAAAAGACAAAACACTCGATTCAGAACTAAAAGATCTTATGTAAGTTAAATCAACGGTAAATAAATATGAGTGTTAACAGCGTCAAAGATGTTTACGGGATTTGACATCTCCTATCCAGTGTCTAACGTGAGTGCAGTAACTTAAAAGATGCTCGGGATTCACGTCTCTTAAGGATCCGTTAAACTATCTACTATGTAGTAATATACGCTATTATAATAATGTCTACAGTAAAGTAAAGTATTAAAATAGCGTTAAGGCGTTACCCATATCCCCCTTAACACATTTTATATATTCCCATAGTCTATACAGTACCGTAATCTCCCCCATACTGGGCGTCGTCAGAGGGCACTCCATAGGTATGGTACAAAACAAAATCGTATAAGGCTCGCTAGGGTAGGTGACTCGGCACAACTAGGCAATGCCAGGGTAGATATACCAATTACGCTTCCGGACCGGTGGTAGCGCGTAGCAGCTACTACCACCCACCTCGAGCCACACCCCCAAAATAAAAATCAAAGTGGCCACCGAATCAATCCAAAAGTCAGAGTATAATATCGAAGGGTTGTGTCCGATGAAAGGTGCTACCTTCTTAGCCCATCAATCGCTCCTGTTTTAGCCACCTTATGCCAACTCATGGGAGTCGGGTCCACGTATATACCTCAAAGGAAACGCCGCCACCATTCTACTACATTCTGGAATCTCCACCACGTACACGGTTGTCAAAGTGGTTTTCGGTATCGACAGAGAGTATGGCCATATCCGATCCCGGTTTCTTTTCCAACCAATCGTTATTATAACACCGTGGTCATTTAAAAATATATATACTTTAAAAACCCATAATATCATTTCCATTTCAAAACATAACCTTTATTTCAAAATAGTATATACTTCAAAACCAAATTCAATAATATATCATTTAAATAAAATCCAAATTTTCAATCACTATTCTTACTTTTATTTATAAAACTTGAAATATTCTTTAAAACCATCTTAAACCCAAATCACAAAATGTAGTCATATTCTTAATCTCAAAATTTCAATCGGCTTCAAATCAATATATTCAAAGATAATTCTTAAATAAATTCTATGTCAAATAAATTCATTTTTCAAACCATATTACTTTCGAAGATATAAAAGTTTCAAAACCAACACTTTGAAACAATAATATTTTAATTCCGATAAAACATTTCAATTTTGATATATATTTCAAATCTTTAAATATTCCAAAATTTCCAAACCAAATCTGATAATCTCATATATTTCTTAATTTAATTTACTATTATTTAGTTTAAATTTTTTTTATTAAATAAATTCAATAGCATTTACATAAAGCTCAAACTTGAAATATTCGTAAATCAACTTAAAACATCCTCAAATTATACATAGCTTAAATTTTAAGAATTTAACTATATATAAAATAATATTTATTTAATATCAAAATCAGTATTTATATAAACCCTTATTTTTCCAAAAGCCATAGAAATCATTTCAAATATATATATATATATATAGAGAGAGACCAACTGTGTCTGTATATAATTTTCTAACCTATGGTCAAGTGATACGAATATTTATCATTTCAATCCGCAATTTAAAATAAAATTACGGTTATATATCATTTCAAACCGCAATCCCGAATGGAATAAAATACATGACAACTTGCAGTTTATACAATATAAAATTCAACATCCATTCGTCCAATATCAATCATCAACCATTTATCACAATCATCATCCAATTCAATAATAACATCAATATAGAACAGATAATACATAACAGGTATTTACTGGCAGTTTACATGCAATAATAAATTAAATAACAATTTAATTCAATAAATTCAGTTTAACTGGGATGATGATTAAAATACGCCAAACAGTCATAAATAAATTTCTAATCACATCATAAATCAATTTAACAAACATAAGAAATTTTAGAAATTGTGAGTGGGTTAAAACACTCACCTTTTGAATTTAAATTGAATTTAAATCCAATTTAAACCCAAAATTTGAACAGTTTCAGAATCCATCCAAACCTACGTCAAAGTGTCCGAAATTTTGATACGATCCCACTAAAACAAACCGCGTCCAAATTCGAGTCCATATGCAAAAGTTATGATAATTAGAGTATTGAAAAATTCTGGTCCTGGGTCGACTTCGTGTTCAACTTCGGTCCGCCGCCTCAAATCCCCGGTGCTTGCTCTTAGTTTTGGCCAAAACGACCTGGAGACCCGAGGCATTTTCTTCCTGACCCGAAGTATCTCCAGGTTTTTTGCCTCTGAAACCCGAAGCGCGACCCGAAGTTGCTGCAGATTTGCAATTTTTTTTTTGAAATTAGATTTTGGAATTTGGGAATTAGGTTTTGTCTGCCATTGGAATGAGGCGATAAGAAGGAGATGTATGTACAGACAAATGACAATGAGGAACAATTAGGGTTTATAATGAGGTATTTATAGACAAAGCAGAAAATAGAGTAGATGGACAAGATTGATTTGAATTTTGAACGTAATAGACCCGAAAAGCCCGTTTCGATTTCGGAACGGAAATGGGTCAACCCATATATCAAAATATATGTTTTCAAATATTTTAAAATCAATGGAACAGGTTTCAAGTCCAAATTCCATCGTATGAAGAAGTTTTGCAAAAATCAAGTTATTTCAAATTGATTTCAATTAAATTGATTTCAAGGCGTTTCAAGCCCGTACGATCCAACGACAAGCCCGATTGTTATGAAACTTGATATCCTACAATAATTCACTGTTATGGATCCAATGAAACTCATTTCGTTGAAATCCGAGTCAGTGGCCAAAATGGCTATTTTCCAGTTAATTAAATAAATAAATATTAAATGAATTAAGTCCCTTTTTAATTCAAATTTAATAGCTAACAATTTCTACCCCCCGCCCCCCGATTACATATAAACTTATAATTCATTAACCAAAATTTCCATGTCAATCAAATAAGGATTAATTGCAAACTTACAGTGTTTACCTTCAATTTAAGTAAATTCAAGTAAATTATATTTTTAATTTCAAATAAATTAATTCAATGTGGTTCCAACCTCTTTATTTAATCAATCATCCTCTTATGGATAAGTTTGACATTACTATATATCCAATTACCCTAATATTTTACAGTCATTACCTAAATTCATATTAACGTAGTATTTAATTACGTTAATTAATTGCAATGGATTTAGCTCTAATTTAATTAAATAAATAGGTAAAACAGTTAATAATTATCACCATTAGCCAAGGTTAATCTCATTCATACTTTATTATCAACCAACAAATATTATAATATAATCACTTATCTAACATTGAATTTATCAAATTCCAGTTTATTACGTATTATTACTTCCACCAATATACCTTTGCATTTATTTCCCAATTTACTATTTACAATCAATTATAACCTTACAATTGTTTTCAATTAATTGGGGTCGCACTAAATTATTTATTCATTAACTTGCATTAACATTATTACCTTCCATACCTGTTCTTCAATCTATTATTATCAAAAATGGATGAAATTGATATTGGTTATATTTATTACATTGATATTACCCAATTCATTCTAATATCAATTTGTCATAGTATTTAACTCCATTTATTATGGATTGAATCCAATTAAATTTTAAATTAATTCCAAATAAACTAATTAAATTCAATTCCAATCCTTTAATTAAGTCTATTATTACTCTATAAACTTAGTTACTATTTGTTTGTCTTTCATTGCATTAATATATCCAAATTTCCATCATTATAATTTTGCCAAATATATACACTAATCACGATTAGTATTCTCAATAAATTTATTTACTTGGTTTCATGCTTTCTATTACATCAATTACTACCTTATAAATAGATCTATGTTTCTATTAAATGTATATTCACACTTTCCGCTATTATATTAATTATCATTAAAGTAACCTTTAATTACCTTTATTCGTAATTGGTAAATTAACTGGTAACAACAACCATTTGTCACCATTACACCCTTTATAACTTGCATGTTTATTCTTCACAAACAATTACCATCTATTATATTATTTCACATATTATTTCAGTAATTACATATGCTTTCTCATACTCTATTTATAACCAAGTCATAACATTTTAAATTATTTTATTTAATTGGGAATTTCATTCAAGTTCATTAATTAATAACTTTAATTAACCTTGTTGCGTTTCCTTTTAGTTAATTTTCATTATTACAACTTTTATTAATAATTCATAAATTTTTATTTTCTTCAATATTAAATTTCAAAAATCTCATTAAATTAACAGTTTTAATTATTGAAAATTTACGGGTTGTTACACTCTCCCCCACTCAAAACTTTTCGTCCCCGAAAAGGAAAAGAAGGGAAAAGAAAGAATTAACTAAACAATACACCTTATTCAAAATATTAACTTTATAAACAAATAAATATTCAAAATTAATTATTTTTAATAAAATATACCAATTGTATACTATTAAATCTTTCTATACTCAAATTAATAAAGTTTGGAAAACATTTTCAAAAAATTTCTAAGTTTAAAATTTTACGGAAAATTTTAGCAGAGTCTCCTTTGTACGGAGAGGCTCGGGAGAAAATATAATATCAATTATAACAATATATAACATATACTTTCCAAAATAATATAACCCAACACGGGAAAATAATAAAAAACGCTATAAAACCGTAATCCGAGAACGTACCTATTTGTTGGGCACTCAACACTTAATTATGAAACCAAAAGCAGTAGCAATTGCTTCCATAACCTGTATTTCACTTATATAATCTAAAAGGGTTAATAATTATATAAAATGAAATATTTAAAGTTGTTTCAACCTCTAACCAACAAATCAATACAACAACAATCACTTGCAACCAACAACATACACATCATATACACATCAACCATTCAAGCAAAATAAAACAATTGGTTTGTTCGGGGTAAGACACTTTAAATCACATAGAATGACAAATAACTATAAAGTATTCCATTTACTCAACAGCCTTAGATAACTCAATAGATTATTCATACATTTAAGCAATTAAGAGTATCTTTTACCCAAACAACTCATAAACCCAAGCAAACAACAATTTCAAAACAATTGATCAAGTTTATTCTTTTTAATTTCATTTCATAGCATTTATTGTTTGACTTCCCTTTTATTCAATCAATACTTATCTTCATTTTTTTTCATTCATTACTTACTAACTTCATTTCATTTATTAATAGGATTCATGTTCCATTCAATGGCTTGCATTTATATTCATTTACTTAAGTTTCTAATTGCTTACTTACAATACTTACTTTCTACCATATTTTATTATAGTTAATTTCAATTATAACTTAAGTTTACAACAATTACAACATCAAATTCTTATTTATAACGGGAATGAAATGTAATAGTATTAATTTAAGGTAATGGATAACTGCTCTAAATGTAAATCTTATTAATTGAAATGATTTAAAGAGCTATAATTAGTTATATATTGTAAATTAATTGTAATAATGTCTGTGTTATTTGATAATTGGATTAAGGGAGTAATTGATAATTTAGATGTTGAATTAATTAATGAATTAGTAAGTAATAAAGTGAAATTGAATAAAATTAGCATTGTGTAAATAAATATAACATTTGTGTGTAGATAACAGACATACAAATATGATTAAATATAGAAGTGGTGACAATTGTTATTTGTTACCAATTTATTTAAACCAATTGCAATTGAATGTCATTAAATGTTACGTAATGTAAGTAAGACGATAACTATAAAAGGTGTAATTGATAATTTAAATATGTATAAATTTATGAAATAGTATGTAATTAATTGCAATTGATAGAAATTAGTGTTGTGGTAGTAATTATAACACTTGTTGTGGATAATAACCTATAAGATGTAATTAAAAGTTAATGGTGACAATTATTATACATTACATATTTATTTAGTCTGTTAAATTTAATTTGAAATCAATTGCAATTAATTCACTTAATTAGTGTAGTTAATGTAGATTAAATTGATAATTGTAGAATATAAATTTAATAAGATGTAACCCAATGTAAATTTTATTCATAATATGACGATTGATTGAATAAAAATAATTAGAATCAAGTTTGATCAATTTATTGGAATATAAGTTATAATAATGGATTTATTGCAATTAAATGTAATTAAATACTACGTTATTGAAAACTAAGATGATAATTGTAGAATGTTAGTGTGACAAGATATAAACAAATGTTAACTATGTTTGTAGAGTAATAATTGATTGAAAAAAAGGACTGAAATCAAACTAGAATAATTTATTGGAATTTAATTTTAATTTATGGGATTTAATTACAGTTGAAATTGAACACTGTAATTGGAGTAAGATTTAACAATGAATTGGTATGTAAAATTGATTTAAATTATTGTAAATGTCCAAGTAATTAAAAATGATGAAAATTGTTAGTTATTAAATTTGAAATTAAAAAGGTGATTTAATTAATTTAATATTAATTTATTTAATTAATGTGAAAATAGCCATTTTGGCAATTGTCTTGGATTTCGACGAAACCAGTTTCATCGGATCCGTAACGGTGAATTATCGTAAGGTTTCAAGTTTCATAGCGATTGGACTTTTCGTTTGATCGTACGGACTCGAAACGCGTAGGAATCAATTTAATAAAATTCAATTGAAATCAATTTGAAATAAACTAATTTTCAAGCTAACTTCTTCATACGATGGAATTTGGACTTGAAACCTGTTCCATTGAGTTTAAAATTATCGAAAACATCTAATTTGATATATGGGTTGACCCATTTTCGTTCCGGAGACAGAACGGGCTTTTCGGGTCGTTTATCCTTCCAATCCAAATCGATCTGGTCCATTCTTTTCTAATTCGGCTATACCTATAAATAACTCGTTATAAACCCTAGTTGTTCCTCATATTCTCATTTCAGTACTAACAATTTCATCTCCTTCCTCCTTCTCAAACTTCTGAATATCAAACCTAATTCCCAAATTTCAAAACCTAATTTCAAAAAAAAAAATTGCTCCAGGTTTACTTCAAGTCGGGGAGAGGTTCACTTCGAGTTTCAGAGGCGAAAACCCTATAGCGACTTGGTGTCAGAGAGAGTTCCATGCCAAAAAAGGCGGATCTGGGCACGCTCCGAGTTCCAGAGGCGAAAACCCTGGAGCGACTTCGGGTCAGGAGTAGGAATGGCAATGGGGCGGGCTGGGGCGGGTTTCTTATGCCCCAGGCCCGCCCCTGGTTTTTTAGACCCCGCCCCATAGACCCGGTGTGGGTCCAGAATTTTGCCCCAACCCGAGACCCATACGGGTCAGGGTAGACCCGCCCCGCCCCGAGACCCGGTGAAGGTTTTTGTATTGATTCAAAATTGTGTACTAATGTACATGTATTTATATTTGTTGTCACTAAATGATAAATTAAATACAAATAACAATATGTTTACAATTATAAAGGAAGATAATAAAAATGTGGTGTACAAAATAATTCAAAAAAATATGCATATGTTATTTTATAAATATCAATGATGCAGCTTAATACTATAAACTTTTTATAGCTTATAGATTGGAACATTATATAATCCATGTCATAATCAAACATACACAAATATATATATATATATATATATATATATATAAAGATTAACAAATCATCGTTATAATACTAAAGAGATTTCATGAGATCTTAGAAGTGCGGGTCGGGTTGGGGCGGGTCGGCCAAGCCCCGACCCGACCCAAGACCCGGAGCTCTCAAGAACGGGTCATGGGTCTACCCGCCCCGATGACCCAATAGGGCGGGTCTGGGCGGACCAAAACAGGGGCGGGTCAACCGGGTTTGGACCCTAGACCCGCCCCATTGCCATCCCTAGAAGGAGCCAAATGACTCGGGTCTCGGGTCATTTTGGCAAAAACTCAAAGCAAGCACCAGGTAATTGAGGCGGCAACTCGAAGTAAGACCCGAAGTCGAAATTTTCCAATCTTATCGTTAATAACTTTTGCATACGAGCTCGGATTCACGCGCGGTTTTCTTCGTTGAGATCGTATCAGAATTTCAGACATTTTGAAACTAGTTTGGACAAATTCTTAGACTATTCAAATTTGGGCCCTATTTTGGATTTCAAATCGATTTGAAATCGAAGGTGAGTGTTTTAACCCACTCACAACTACCGAATTATCTTATGTTAGTTGAATTAAATTTATGATGGGATTAGGAATTTATTGATTGATGTTTGGTAGGTTTAAATTGTCATTCTAGTTAAATTTGACTTTTATTGCATTTAATTATCGTTTAATTTAATAATGAATTTAAATTGTCAATTTAATACATGTATTGATTATCAATTATCTATTGATGTTTATTGATTGATTTGGATGATGATTGTGATGAATGTTTGATTGTTGATATTGGATGATTGGATGTTGTATTTTTATTGTTATAACACTACAAGTTTCCTATGGGTTGAAATGATACATACCCGAACGATCTATAGATTAGGGGAAAATCGTTATGGGTTGAAATGATAAACTCGAGCAATTTTATGAATTTTTATTTAATTCGGGATTGCGATTTAAAATGATATATAACCGTAAAAAAATATAAATTGCGGATTGAAATGATAAATATCCGTATCACTTGACCCTAGGGTAGAAAATTATATACGGACACCGGATTGGTTAAATTAAATGATTTTTGGATCTTTTAATTTTGAATTCAGTTAACTGGTATTTTGAAATAGAAACTGATTTATATAAACTGAATTGTTTTCGAAATCCAAGGGAATGTTGAAATTGGAATTGATTTAATGAATTGTTCAAAGGATTTAAATTGGAATTTCAAAGTTGAAGAGTCAAATATAAATGAATTTATTGGAATTGAGTTATTGAAATGTTTGGATATAACTTTGGAATCTATTTTATACTAATTTAAACTATTTTAATTAAATTAACTATTTCAATCAATTTAAAACTATTTTAACTTATTTTAAATCTATTATAACCTATTTAATCCAATTTAATCTATTTTAGCTACTTTAAACTAATTAAATTTATTTAATCTATTTTAAATCTATTTAATATAATTTAATTCCATTTAATCTATTTTAAATTTATTTAATATATTTTAAATATATTTAATATAATTTAAATCCATTTAATCCATTTTAAATTTATTTAATCTATTTTAAATCTATTTAATATAATTTAAATCTATTTAATCTATTTTAAATTTATTTAATCCATTTAAAAATATAATTAAATCAAATCTAAATCTGTTTAAACTATATCTTACTATTTTAATCTATTTCAATCTATTTTAAACTATTTTAAAACTATATAAACTATTTATAATTATCTAAACTATTTTCTAAAATTTCAGAATGTGTAAAGTTGAAGTATTCATATTTAAATCCTTAGTGATGATACAACTTAAGTTGTAATTTGGAATTGATACCTTTTTGAAATTTACATATTGAGTAAATATGATTTTTTTTGAAAGCGAAATATGATTTGAAAGTGAAAATGATTTTGAAAGTGAATATAGTTTGAAAGTGAATATGATTTCAAATTGATATGGTTTTGAAATTGAATATGATATTTTGATATAAATGGGGAATTGACTTTTTGAAATGTAAAAGAACCATCCGGTGTGAAATAAGCTTTTGGTTGTTAAAGAGACTGGGATCAGATATTGTCATATTCTATGCCAATACCGAAAACCACTTTAACAACTGTGTACATGGTGGAGATTCCAAAAATGAAGTAGGATGGTGGCGAATGATTCTGTATGAGGTATTTACGTGACCCTGACTCCCATGAGTCAGCTTGATGTTGCTAAAACAGGAGCTATACTGGGCCAAGTGAGGTCATTCCTCCGACCGGGCACATTTCTTCGATACTATATTCTAACTTTGTGATTGTTTTTATGGCCACCCTTGATTTTGATTTGGGAGTGTGTTCCGAGGTGGGCGGTAGTAGCTACTATGCGTTACCACCAGTCCGGGAGTGCAATTGGTATACTTACCCCGGCATTGCCTCGAGTGCCGTGTTCATATGCCCTATCGCGCCTTCTATGAGTCTGTTTAGTACCATACCTATGGAGTGCCCTCTGATAGCCTCCAGTTTACAGAGGAGTTACAGTAATGTATAAACTATGGGGATATATAAAAATGTGCTAATGGGGATATGGGTAACGCCTTAACGCTATTTTAATACTTTTACTTTACTGTAGACATATTATAATAGCGTATTGTACTACATAGTAGATAGTTTAACGAATCCTTAAGAGATGTAAATCCCGAACATCTTTTAAGTTACTGCACCCACGTTAGACATTGGATAGGAGATGTCAAACCCCGTAAACGTCTCTGACACCGTTACACTCATATTTATTACGGATGATTTAACTTACATAAGATCTTTTAGTTCTTACTCGAGTGTTTTGTCTTTTCAATTCGCTCGGGTCAGCCTGAGCATTTTAGGGTTGAAGACTTTATTTCTGAAGGACTGAAGATTTGTACTATTATTATTTATTATAATTATTCCACTGCATCATGATGTTCCGCTACATTTATTTATTTATTCTTGTTGTTTGTAACTCTGATTCTGTATTGTATAAGTATAATCAAATTTATTTGTAAACAGCTTCATGAACTGTTATTTGATTATTATATTTTGTCATTCCGCTGTGAGATTCTGTATTTGTTTTATTTCTTTCTCTTTTCTTATTTACCCCATAACAATCTGCCCTTTTGAATGGTTTGAGTCTGAAATGTGTGTCTGCTTAAAATGTCCAAAAGGCAGGTCGTTACACTATATAAAAAGACAGTTATTATGATAAGTTAATTATATAATAAAAATGAACTAAAAAGAATTCTATATCATAATAAAAGAAGATAGACTGGAATAGAAAAGAAACACTTGTAATTATATACAGATTTTAAAAGAAATAATAGTAACAATTACAAGTATAATTATAACATAAGTTATGATTAAGTAAAACAATAGAAAGGCTTATTTGGGAACTTAGGATAAATAAGCAATGATAGCAAAGATAAATAGTAAAAGCTTATTTTAGATTTCTATTAAATTAATAAGCAAATAGAACAAAAGATGCTTATTTAATAAACTTAAGACTTAAATTAAGTTAATAAGCAAGAAGTGGCAATACCAATAGCATTCCCTATTAGATCAATGGTGGTCTCACAATAGCCAGAAGCGAGACGAGGGCAAGAATATGCTAATTAGGGTAAATAAGTAGCCAACAGAATAAGAAAACTAAACTAAACTAAACTAAACGCAAATTAAAAGATTAGACTTAGGTCTAATAAAAGAATTGAGATGAGTTTGGAGCAGCCCAAAGGATGAAGCGCCTAACGAAGCAGTTCATCACAGATTTAAGAAATGGAGAAGCATGTCCAACTTAGTATTTTTAGGATTTAAGGAAGTACGAGACTTCACGGGACGTGAGGATACTCTAGGATGACCCTCTGGGTAGGCCTAACGAAGTTGCAACCCCGGAGGCAGGTCTGTAGGTGTTCCATCAATAAAGTATGCCTTGACTACATTTGCATTGTAGGCCTAACGAAGCGGACCTTTGTAGGCAGTCAAAAGAGCTTGGTGTTCGGAGTAGGGTATTCGTATGTCCATTACTTGCAAGTATGTTTAAGGATAGTCGCATGTGGATATCGGCCAGCATCAAGATCAAGAGCGATTTCGGGAAAGACTAGAGTTAAACCAACAGGCCAATGATTCTTTCACTATCGAGACATTGGATGGGGGAGGGCACCACCAATTGGATGTTAGATTGTTTGCAGTAGGGCATGGCCACTTAACTCTTTAGAAGTATTTCGATTAGTTGAGGGGTGGTTGCGTGGGGCCATAGCCACGATGAGAAAAGAGACATACCAACTAGAATATCTATATTATAGGCCCAACAAAGCTGTCCTTTATAGATATAGAAAATCCCCGACTGAGTTACGTACAAGGTTGACCTCATAACATCCTAAAGTTTAGGTAGATGGTAGAGACTTCTCAACTTGATGACACTTGCTTAGAAAGTGTTAGTATTTGGGTGAGTATTTACTTACTATTATATTTTAGTCAATCCCGCTGTGAGATAAATTATTGAGCTCTGATATATTTGTCTTTGCCTATTTGTAGGATACCTGATACCCAACATGGGCTTCAGTGGTCTTGGTTTTTAGCATTTTTGCGAAAAAATCCAGACTATTGGAATTCGGGTTGTTGCAGGCTTACTATGAACCTATTGACCCCTGCCAATATCTTTTCCTATATACAGTTTTCATGGGCTTACTATGAACCTATTGGCCTCTGCCAATATCTTTATTCAGTTTAATTTATATTCACTACTGGGTCAACCTACCTGGTTATTCTGCCCTTCCCTAAATTACCGTTGTGGGTTCATTATAATGTGAATATATATACATATTTGAAGAAGCAAACATAATAACTTGGTTAATCCCTTTAACCTTTTAATCAAAGAAAACTTCTTCAAAAACTCCATATCAAAATACTTTATTAACTTATTCCATGGTTTTCCTTTAAAATGAGATTGGGTTATTTGTTTTGAAAACTAAGGCTTTCGAAACCTTCAAAACTTGGTTTTCGACCTCAGTGGATAACCTCCTTCGAAAGCATATAAATCTCTTTTCAAAACATTAGGCCCCTGCCTTTCAACACACTTTAAAACCACTCTTTTGAAACCTTTCGAATGTAATAAAGTATTACTTATTAACTCTTAGAAGCATAGCTTCGAAACCATTGAAAATACCCCTTTTAAAACCTTTGGAAGTATCCCTTTTGAAACCATAGAAAGTCCCTCTTTCGAAACCATTGGGTTTATTTTTAACAACATTATTTGGGTAAAAGTGAATATAAATGAAAGTATCTCTTTAGAAATCTTTCTTTATCATATAAAAGTATTAGGGAAAACTTGATGGCATCGGCAACATCCCTTTCGAAAGCGTTAAAACATTTAAGTAAAGCATTGAAGGATAGCATTGAAACCCCCTTTCAAAGCCATTGCCTTCGAAACCCTTGGATCCTTTTGAAAGCCTTAGGGAAGTGGCTTAGTATAAGTTAAAAACAAAAACTACCCTTCGAAAGCATTGGTGACTTCAACATACTCGAAAAGTATGAAAACAGCAGTAGAGTTTCGACTATGTCGAAACAATAATTTTTGAAAATATTCTTTTATAAGCAAGGGTCTTAGTCGAATGCTCTACTTCTAAATAAAGAAAGGCGGCAACAAGTTCGAAAGCAACAGAGTATCGACTTGGTCTAAAGCACCGTTCGAAAACAAGACAGGCGCATTTCTTTCAAAAGTAGATAATGGTTTCGTCTCTATCAAAAGAAATGCCTTCGACACCCTGCCTTCCGCACTTGACCAATCCACTTCGTACCAATCTCATTAATGCCATGTGGATTGGTTTCGACTTTAATAGGTTTCGGCTTGGTTGGTCTTGACTGAGATGAAGCGGAGGCATTGGAGTCGAAAGGCACTTCTAAAGGCGGCGGAACCAACTTTTCTCGATAAAAACTGATTAATGCCAATTAAAGCAAATACTTTCTAACTAACCTACCATGTATAAACATATAATTGGTTGCCTAAACTGTTCAAATTCTTTACCAAAATAACTGCCGCTTAATTTTAGATCTAACCCAAGGTTAATTTAGCAAGCAAGCCCTTCCATTAAGCAAAACCAATATTGCAAATAAGTCCTTCTTTTAAAATAATTTAATTTCCACAACAAATCACTAGGGAAAAATCCCCAAAAATTATAGAAATTTACTTTCATTATGTTACATAACATATCAAAATTTCAGACCCAAATTCTCAATATAATTTTTGAAATAAATTTCTAAACCCAATTAACCATATTCTCCTTTGAAAATTCATAATAATCTTTCCATAGCTTGGAAAATTATCAAAATTAAAACCCAACTCCAAAATCATGTTTTACATATCATAAATTTTTTCCATGGCATTCAAAGATCATTTGCAATTGGTTTTTCCCTAAAACCGCATAAATCCTCATTTAAACAATCTTGTTTAAATTAAAAAAATTATAATTCAAGCATATCATCAACCAAATTATCATAAAAATGAATTTAATCTTAAATTCGAAAACATATGATCATAAAATAAAATAGAGATGGTATAAATTATTATTCACCTTGATTAGGATAAGAAGATTGGATTGAGATTGAGATTTATTCCCCTTGCTTTAATTCCTTAGCTTGATTTGAATTTCTCTTTTCTTTCCTTGTTAGTGACCGGCTCCTCTTTATGTTTGTGTTTTGTTTTTGAACGTGAATGGGAAAAATGAAATGTAAATGGGAACGAGAATATATATAACGGTAAGGATTATGTGCAGCTAATTCCCAATATAACCTTATGTAAATTAATTAACTTTAAGCCTATTTAATTAAATAAATTAAGCACAGCCCCTTAAGTATTTATTCAAATCTCAATCCCCTTATCACTTAACATTTACATTATTCTGTTTAATTTATCTAATTAAATTTTCTGAATAATGTTATTAAAAGTTAAGGGTGTTACATTAGGTATCCTACTCATGATTTAGAGTTGGCAGCAGAGATCTTTGCTTTGAAAGCGTGGAGACACTATCTTTAGGGAGAACGAATTGAGTTATTTATGAATCATAAGTATTTGAAATATTTATTCTCTCAAAAGGAGTTAAATACGGGACAACAATGGTGGCTAGAGTTTTTGGCGGCTTATGATTTCGGTATTGAGTATACGCCAAGGAAAGGAAATAAAGTTGCAGATGCACTTAGCTGAAAACATCATAGTGTGGTGTTAGCTAGGTTAGCAGAATTGAAAGATTTAGAGGCATCAACTACTTGTGGTGTGCAGTTAAGGTCGACTTCTAGATCTAGTCGGAATACTACAATGTTATCTTGTTTGGAAGTTCGATCAATAATGATCAAAGGAATTGCTTCTAAGAAGAGAGATGATCCATTACTAACTGAATGGATTAGAAAACATGAAGAGGGAACTGAGATTGATGATTTAAAAGGTTTTAGTCTTGACCAGAATGGAAGGTTGAGGAAGAAGGGACAGTCGTGTATTCTAGTTGTTCATAACCTATGGAAGGAAGTTCTTAGGGAGTGTCATCGATCGAAGTTTCCTATTCATCTTGGAGGAACTAAAATGTATTAGGCTATAAAGAGGAGTTTCTTTTAGGAAAGAATGAAAAGGGATGTAAGCTTATGTGTGAAACAATGGTTGAATTGTCAGCAAGTAAAAGCTGAGCATTAGAAGCCAAGTGGGTTGCTTCAACCGTTAGAAGTGCAACTTTGAAAGTGGGATTCTATATTTATGGATTTTATCGATGGTTTGCCAAGGTCGAATAGGGGAAATGAAAGTATTTACGTCATGGTAGATAGATTGAGATAGAATGCACAATTTATTCCCGTTAAGTCAATAAGGACGACACCTACTTTGGCGAAGTTGTTTATGAAGAATATTGTAAGACTCCATGGGATTCCTAGAAGTATAGTCAGTGATAGAAATACTTTATTCACTAGTGAATTCTGAAAGAGTCTACAAGAAGTGTTAGTACCAAGCTGAAGATGAGTATCGCTTACCATCCACGAACGGATGGGCAAATGGATAGAGTTAGCAAATTTTTTGAAGATTTTTCAAGGGCTTGTGTACTAGACTTAGAGGGTCATGGGCGGACCATTTGCACTTAGTCAAATTTTCCTATAATAATATTTATCAGACTAGTAAAGGAATGACGCCTTTCGAAGATCTTTACGGAAGGTCGTGAAAATCACCATCATGTTAGTAGAAAACTGGAGACAAACTGATTCTTGGTCCAAATATGGTGAGAGAAGCTACATGAAAGATTGAGTTGATCCCAACAAGGATGAAGGAAGCTTGGTCTAGGCAGAAAACTAACGCAGATAAGAGGTGTAAGGATTTAGGGTTCTCAGTTAGAGATTATGTTTTTATTAAGTATCACCAATGAAGGTTATGGTAAGGTTTGGGAAGTCGAGAAAATTAGCACCGAGATATGTCGGTCTGTTTCCTATCATAGAAAGGATTGGGAAACTCACTTATCGGATAGAGTTACCAAATAGTTTGGCAGGAATCCATAATGTTTTTCATCCTAAAAAGTATGTGTATGATCCAGAGACACTATCGCAACGACTATATTGGAAGATTACTAGTGAAACTAGATATGACTTTTGTAGACAACCAGTTCGTGTTGTAGCAAAAGATGGGAAGAGATTAAGGAACAAGACAGTCGAGTCAGTGAAAGTCCAATGATGTGACAATGAGAAAGACTGTACTTGGAAGACAGAAGACAGGATTAAAGATACTTATCCCGAGTTGTTTTGATGGTATGTTCTATATTTGTCATATAGACCTTGTGCTTGTAGGATATACTAGTATTGTTGTTATGTGTTTGTCATACATGTTTGCATGATTGATATGCTTGTTGTTTTCCTTACCATAATTTCGAGGATGAAATTATTTAAAGGGGAGCCTCTAACACCCCTAATATTGTTTGATATTATTCAGAGGATTTAATTAGACAAATTAAATAGAATAATGTAATGTGTGAGGATTGTGAGAATGAGATTTGATAATTAATTGAGTCGGCCCTTAAATAAGCAATTAGTAAAATTGATTTAAACACAGAGTAGAAGGGAATTAATAAGAGGGGCGAAGTGGGTATAGTTCTTTATTTCAGCACTAAAACCCTTTCCTCCTTCATTCATTCTCATTTTCATTTTATAAACTCTAAAACAACTATAAGAGGCCGACCATCACCAAGAAGAGGAAATCTAAAGCATTCAAAGGAAAAAGCTTAGACAAATTAATCAACAACAAATCTCAATCTCTCTTATCCAATCAAAGGTGAATAATAGTACAAATCTAATTTATTTATGCTTGTTTTGGATCTATGTTTGATTTCCGAATTGTTGTGATAATATTTTATGCTTAATGGTTTATATCATTGTTTGGTTGAATGATGATTATTAGAATTATTATGAAATTATTCTTATGGTTTTTAAAGATAATAACCTAAATTTTGATATGCATTTGACTTGAAATTTGAATATGTTGTGTAAAACATTATTTTGAAGATGGGTTTTTATTTTCATAGTTTTCCAAGTTTATATGATATTTTTGAATTTCCTAAGATTGAAAAGGAGTTTGTTTCGGGTTTTAATTATTGAAAATAATTAAAGAAATATTTTGGTCCTGAAATTTTTATATGTAAAAGAAGATGGAAATTCTAATTTTTGCTGAATTTTCCCAAACAATTATGATTTTCTATGAATTATTTATCGTAGAAAGGTTATTACTTAATATTAATTAATGATGTTAATCATAAGGGTTTGCTAATTATTTTGGGAAGGTAAAACATAATCCTCCAGTAAATTTCTTAAAAGAATATGAAAAGCAATTTGTTAACCAATCATATTTTGACAAGAGGCAAGAGTTGGTGAAAAGATTTGTCTTTAAAAAGAAATAAATCAGTTTTATATTTATGTACAAAAATTTCATAGTGCTAAACCTAGAGATTCGATACCCTTGGTCCTTACCTATGAAATTGATTCTTGGAATAAATATCTGATAGTTATATGAGGTATTGAGTTTATAAATTCCATATCTATTTGGGACGATACATGCGATATCTACTTTGTAGGTATGTGACGTATTAGCTTTTATAGAGATTCAGCACCAAGTAATTTAGGGGTTCGATATCTCTATTTGTAAAGACTCGACACCATATGGTTTCGAGATTGGCACCATTCTTTTAAAAAGTTCGATACCCCATATGTCTTTGAAATACGACATCTCTTGTTTGAAGAATAAGGCATCATACATTTTTTGGAGCCGATGTCCTATGTTTTTGTGGAGCCATTATCATGTGTATTTTAGAGGTTCGGCATTCCTCATGTTTTTAAAGAGCCGGCACCTCGTTTTGTTTTAGGAGTGAAAAACCCTTGTGTTTTAAAAGCACAGCAACCTATGTTTTATGATTGCAGCATCTCGTGTTTTTAAGATTTCGATATCTTATGTTTTAGTGTTTTGAGGTCATCTGTGTAGATATTCGACATCCATATTTGAGCGGCTATACACTGTCGCATATTTACAAACTTAAAAGCTATGTTTAGGGATTCGATACCCCAAGTATTCCAAGGGAATGACATCCCAATTTTGATAACAATTGTTTGAAATGCTGTGGTGACCCTAACTCAAAAAAACACTTAGATTTTTTTTAGCATATAAGGAATTCACCACTAAACCCCATTTCTTCTATATTTGAATATTTAAATAATTTCCAAATATTTTTCCCAAGACCCTGGATTCACCAATATAATCATATCAGTACACAAACAAATTAAGACAATTACATATTTGATGATATATAATTGTTTCCCTTTGCCATTCAGAGCTAACAAATTTGCAAAGAGAGAGTTTGAATCAAGCAGGCAACAAAATACCATATATGTTGACAACATAACCATTTATTTCTTCCCTAATTTTTTGTTCTACTACCTAGAATAGATTTTTGGCAATTATAATACTATTACATATTTAATATTGCAATGCTCAGTGCATTTTTCCATGCTTTCTATACTTTCTGCCTAAATAATTCTATTAATACTAAAATGGCATTTAATTGACCTTATGATAGTTATCAACCACTTGTATGAAATCACTTCATAGATTATACCTGCAGGCATGAACATTGGGACTAATTCTTATTTACCATTTCAGGTTGAACAATTAAATCATGCTGCATTTTTAAGTTTAATTATGGTGTAGACTTGAGTACTTGGTGTTTTATTGAAAATGCTTGGTGTCATTTGAGGGTTGCTTGGAGTTTTTTTTTGTCCTGGAAACACTTACACTTCATTAGTTGAAATGAAATGGTTCCAGGCTACAAGAGTTTGACCCATGGCCATCTAGGCCGCCCATAGTCCATCTTTTACCACTTGCAAACCCATATTCCTCATATTAACAAACTTCTACAAAGATCTATTCTTAACACAAGCATGTTACTGCCTAATTTAAATTTCCTGGAAATGCATCTATATATATTCAATCCATTAACCAAAAATACAATTACTTCCAAGTTTATTTCTTTTATAATTTTTTTGAAATCAAATACTCAAATACATATTAATTAACTTTTACTCCAGAATTCATGCACATGCCTGTATCACTTACCTGCCATGCACAAATTCATTTCTCTTGAATACCCCTACTCAAATCTTGTGAGTTCATTTTTAAATCAACCACCTTAGCTTTAATTTTCATAAACCATAATATAGATTCAGGCAGTAAAAATCAGAGATAATCACATACTCATATCATATTTTTATGATATGTCCATCCCCTTGTTTCTCCAAATCATACATTCATAAAATTAGCAGTTAACCAAACATCATCAATAATCATCCAAAACAGGTTTACTTAAGTACATATTTTAATCCAAATACTTAGAAAACTCCCTACAATTAACTTCACTACAATATGAAATTTGACTAATAAATTCATTACAAAGCAACTACAAATTTAAAACTGGTTTCTTTTATTTATACTAGCAGCTAATGCCTTCTTCATCCATCAAGCCAACTTCAATTTCCTGTAAGCAATTCACTGAGCTGCCCCAATTTTAATGAGACACCCAGATGATTGCAAGGGCAACCAAAAGGGTCAGTTTTCACTGGTATGAGCATTTATCAAATTTGTATACATATTCATAATTTTTGGGTGATCTTGCAATGTCTTCCTAGTTTAGCAGATTTCATACTTAGCATGTTTTTGGTTGATGACAAGTGATACATAGACACATACATTCATTTAATCAATACCCAGCAAACAATCAAAATAAATATATATATATATAATTCTTGATGCATTTTTTTTCTATTTTTGAATTAGTAATCTCAGATTTTATACTCCCAATTTCACCCAGCAATTAATCAAAGCACAATATTTAAACCTGATTGATTTAACTCCATATCTGGATATTAATAATCCAAATTTTTAAACCCCATTCCCCATTTATTTTTATGGTCTTTAACTCCTTGTCAAATGAACACCATGTATGCATTGTGAAGGAAACTCCCAGGTTATTTAATTTTTTCCAACACACAAAGGCCTCAGGGTGCAATTGCACCATGCATATACTTACTCCCACCTGAAGCAAGCAGATCATTGACTAACTCCCAAATGACCAATTTAATTTAATAAATCCTCCTTCAGTTTCTGCTTATTTTATTAAGCTTCTATTTATGAATTCAATCATAAAAACTCCCAATTCAATCATGTTTCAGAAAGGCTTATCTTCTTTAATACTTTCTGGTTCAACCCCATGTTCCCCATTTATTTTCCTTATTACAGAAAATACCCCAGTCTACCTATGGTTTTTCCTAAAAATAGTTTAAGCATCATGATCCTACTATCTTTCTTCTATATTATTGTGAATATATGAATAAGGGTTTTATTAAGGAAATCCCTCAAAAACCCAGAAATTCTCCTCTGACTTATGATATGAATATTTAGTTTCATGCTTCATTATCCAGGAAATAAACATGAGCTAGATCATTGTATTGCTGCCTATTCCCTAAATAATTTATATCCATACTTAATAATGATAAAATAGAACAAAAATGCTCAAACCACTTTAACTTTTAAAAAAAAACCCACATACAGATTAAAATCCCAAACAAGAATGCACAAACAAACATCCATCTCACCCATAACAAATCATTTCAGAGATTTTAAATGACATATAACATTTTAGGCTGCCTACAAAGGACTTAATGTCATTGCATACAAAGGGATAAATACTCACTTTGTGTTCTCCTTTTACTGCCTTAATCCCCTGAACAGCAAATCCCCCGAAGTTTCAAGCTAGTGTTTCTCCTAGTTTATTTTATTTTTGTTTTGATCCTAAGAGAATGGTGGATATGGTTATGTGTAGATATTTATAAAACCATTCTAGGGTTTAAGAAAAATGGGTAATTTCCTTGATGCCCTTAGATATTCATGCACAAATCATTTCCTTGTGTGGTCCTTAATTGGAAATGCACACTTTTGGTTACCTCAATTAGTTATTTCGGGAATCAAGCATTTTAAACACTTCATACTATTTTCATGACTCTATTTTACTCATACCATATGCATGTGACCCTTTGTTTATTTTTATTTCTTATAAGTTTAAAGAAACTGCAAACCCCTTTGTTTTTTCTACCTAACTACCATTTCCATTCAATCATGCATACTATCATACATAATCATGTAATGTAAAATCATTCACACTATGTTATTTGCTTGAAATAAATATAAGATATGGAAATTCTTATTTGATCCTGTATGTATTTTTTTTCTGCCTTTAGTCAAAACAGTAACTCCTCATACATCTTTATATGTTAAATAAAATCACATATGTCATGCTAATTATTTCTAGCATAAATATAAGACATTCAAACCTTTTATTAAACTTCATTTTATTCTATCTTTAACTAAAACAGGAAACACCCCATATATTAAATGTATGTATTTATATAATTCTTTGGACATGGAACTATATTTGTTTTGAGTTCCAATTTTTAATCACCTTAACTCCTTGCATTTTATCAAACAGAAGCTCCTATGCAAATTTTATTTATTAACAAATTTTTCTTTTCTATTTTAATGCATTATATATTTTATAATTTCAGAAATTCTTAAAATAAATGTAACTTTCATTTTTTTTCTTTTAGGGTCATTACATACCCTCCCCCTTAAAGGAATTATGCCCCATAATTTCTTTCTAATTCTTCAAATAAAAGCACTAATCCATAGTCTGTTTTATCTCTATAACCCCATACTCACATTTTATGAAAGCAAGCAATATATATAAAAATATTCAGAAAGTTATCATAAAGCTACTTAAACGTACCTCTCCATCAGAAAACAAATTGGGGTATTTAGCCCTCATTTTGTCTTCAACCTCCCATGTACAATCATTAGGGTCCAAGCTCCACTGAATTTTCACCAGTTTAATCACCTT
This sequence comes from Allium fistulosum, assembly GCA_030737815.1. NCBI lineage: Eukaryota > Viridiplantae > Streptophyta > Magnoliopsida > Asparagales > Amaryllidaceae > Allium > Allium fistulosum. Next base: position 408,593,986 of record CM060904.1, on the reverse strand, counting down.
GTTTCTCAGCCTCTTTTCTTCCTTAGCAACAATCCCCACTGGCTCATTTGCATAGACCAAGTTCTTATGAATTTGAATTTGAGTAGGTGACTCTAAAATTGCTCCTTTATCATGTACCCACTTTCTCAATTGAGAAACATGAAACACTGGATGTACACCACTCAATTCTTCTGGTAACTTAAGCTTATAGGCCATGGTACCAATTCTCTGTATGACTTCATATGGTCCTACAAATCTTGGTGAGAGCTTACCAGATTTCCCAAACCTGAACACCTTCTTCATTGGTAATACCTTCAGAAAAACATACTCTCCTACTTCAAACTCCATTGGCTTCCTCTTTCTATCTGCATAAGACTTTTGTCTTGATTGTGCTGCCATCATCCTATGCCTAACTATCTCAATCATGTTGGAAGTTTCTTTAACATGATCTGGCCCCAATATTACACCCTCTCCCACATCCAACCAACAGGCGGGAGACATGCAGGGTCTCCCATACAAGGCTTCAAAGGGAGCCATCCCTATTGTTGACTGATAGCTATTGTTGTAAGTGAATTCTGCCAAGTGGATATGATCCTCCCAATTACCCCCAAAATCAAGCACACATGCTCTAAGTAAATCTTCCAATATTTTATTCACTATCTCTGTTTGCCCATCACTTTGAGGATGGTAGGCAGTGCTTAAACAAAGTTGAGTTCCCTTTGCTTCTTGGAAGCTCTCCCAAAATCTTGAGGTGAACAAAGTGTCTCTATCACTTACAATGGTCCTTGGTATGCCATGCAATCTCACCACTTCCTTAATAAATAATTGTGCAAGCCTATGTGCATTTCTGTCTGACTTGATAGGGACAAAGTGAGCAGACTTGGTGAGTCTATCAACAATTACCCATATACTGTCATTACCTTTCTTAGTTCTAGGCAAACCATCCACAAAATCCATGGAAATACTTTCCCATTTCCACTGAGGTACCTCCAAAGGTTGCAACATGCCAGAGGGCTTTTGATAGTCTGCCTTGACTTGCTGACAGGTTAAACACTTTTCCACATATTTTGCCACTGCTTGTTTCATTCCTGGCCACCAGTAGCTCTTTTTCAAATCATGATACATTTTGGTGCCACCAGGGTGTATGGTGTACTTGGTTTTGTGATGCTCATTCATGATTTCTTCCTTTAATTCTGCAAAGTCTGGTACACAAAGCTTTTCATTTTTCCTCAAATATCCCTTGGGATCTATTTTAAAATTCTCTGGCTCAATGTTATTTAATAACATTTCTTTCTTCTCCTTTAAATTTTGATCTTGATCTTGCATGCCACCAATTTTCTCCACCAGATTAGATTTCACTGTGATTAATCCCAGTGTACCATATTCCACCATATCACCATGTTCTTTAAAATTCACTTCATCCTTGCTATATATATCTGCCTCCCCAAGCACTACAAGGTTTTTAAATTCATCAATCATCAAACTTGCTAATCTAATATGATTTCTACTCAAAGCATCTACCACTCTATTAGCTTTTCCAGGGTGTACAAAATATCTAGATCATATGCAGCTAGAAACTCCAACCACCTTGCTTGCCTCATATTCAAATCTTTTTGAGAAAATAAATACTTCAATGCTTGATGATCTGTGAATAATTCAAATTTTTCCCCAAGCAAATAATGCCTCCAAAGTTTTAATGCGAACACTATTGCAGCTAATTCTAAATCATGAGTTGCATATTTGGTCTCATTGGGTTTAAGCTGTCTTGATGCATATGCCACCACCTTGCCATCTTGCATGAGCACTACTCCTAACCCAGACCCACTAGCATCAGTGTATACAACCATTCCTTCATTTACCTCTGGGATTTGCAAGACAAGAGCCTCCACCAATGATTGCTTCAATTTTTCAAAGGCTTGATCACACTGCTCAGTCCACACATATGGTTGGTTCTTCTTTGTTAGCTTGGTCATTGGCGCGGCTATTCTTGAAAAATCCTTGATGAACCTCCTATAGTACCCTGCCAAACCTAAGAATGATCTCACCTCAGTCACTGTTTTGGGTCTACTCCATGATTGAACTGCAATGACCTTGCTTGGATCCACACTCACCCCTTGCTGTGACACTATGTGTCCTAAGAATTTCACTTCATGTTGCCAAAATATACACTTTGAATACTTGGCTTTTAATTCATGTTCTCTAAGCCTGGATAATACTAAATGTAGATGCATAGCATGATCATTTTCTGACTTTGAATAAATTAATATGTCATCTATAAATACCAAAACAAATTTATCCAAAAAGTCTCTAAAAATTCTATTCATCAAGTCTACAAAATAGGAGGGAGCATTGGTTAAACCAAATGGCATTACTAGAAATTCATAAAGGCCATATCTTGTGTTAAAGGCTGTGTACTCAATGCTTTCCTCTGCAACCTTCATTTGGTGAAATCCAGAGGCTAAGTCTAGCCTTGAAAATATTTTAGCTTCATGCAATTGATCAAATAGATCATCTATTCTAGGCAGTGGATATTTATTCTTGATGGTCACCTTATTTAAATCCCTATAATCCACACACATCCTCATTGTTCCATCATGCTTCTTAACAAAGAGCACCGGGGAACCCCAACTAGAACTGCTTGATCTTATGAACCCCTTCTCTTCTAACTCTTCTAGTTGGTGTTTTAATTCCACTAACTCTTTTGGACCCATTCTATAAGGCTTCTTAATGATTGGGCTAGTTCCTGGCATTAATTTTATTTTGAATTCAACTGGCCTGTTTTGAGGAATTCCCCTCACTTCTCCAAACACATCTATATATTCATTGACTACTGGAATTTCCTCTATTTTTAATTCCTTTTGAACTTCATTAATACTCCAGATTTTATTAAAACATGTATTCTTTGTTATTTCACTTAGAATGGTAATTCTTTTGCCTTCATTTGTCTCCAAAGAAATAGTAAGATTTTCTAAATTTAAAATTGCTTTATTTTTCATTAACCAATCACCCCCAGAATTACCCCAATACCAAGATAATTTAAGGTATATAGATCTGAAGTAAATTCATAACCCCCTATAATTAATTTCAGACCCATACACTTCATCCCTAACATACAATAACTCCCTATGGGGCTGTGTACAGTTAAGGGTTGATCAATAGAAACACAAGCAAGTGCTAACTTCTTTGTAATTTCCAGAGATATTAGTGAATGTGAGGCACCAGTGTCATATATTACTGATATTGGTTGGGTATGAATAAAAATTATACCTTCAAGTTGCCCAACATTTCCAGTGTTGTTTGTTGCTAAAGCTCCTATCCTTGCTGTTCTTTTATTAGTCTTTGGGCAATCCTTCTTTATGTGACCCATCTTTCCACAATTATAGCAGCCTCCTCTAGGTATTTTAGGGTCAGGGCATTGGTTACTATAATGTCCAGCTTTTCCACAATTAAAACAATGAGTGAGTTTCTTGCTTTCAGGAGCTACTGCTCCTTCCCCCTTCTTAACTCCTTTGTTTGCCTTGTTCTTGTCATAAGGTTGCACTTTGTTCTGTCCTCCCTTCTTCTTGTTGAACTTCATGTTCCTGAATTTCTCTCTGGTGGCATCATGTTGCTCAAATGAGAGAGTTAGATCAATTACTTGATCAAAGGTTTTATCCTTATATGGCAACATTGCCCTTGACAGACTAGGGTTCAAGCCTTGAATGTACCTTGCATTCTTTGCTTCTTCATTCCCTATTAACACCATTCCATACTTAGACAATCCTTCAAATTTCTGAGTGTACTCATTCACACTCATGCCTCCTTGCCTTAATCTAATAAAGTCTTCTAGCAGTGTGGCCTTGGCAGATGCTGGGACAAACCTAGCCTCAAGCATGACCTTGAATTCATCCCAAGTGATGTTATTCTCTGGCCTTCCTACTATCACAACTTCCCACCAATCCAGTGCAACCCCCTTCAACCTTCTTGAAGCTATCTGTCTCTTCCTTTGGTCATTGACTTGCATATCTGCAAAGACTCTCTCCATAGTTCTTATCCAAGTTTGAACACCCATAGCTCATTCAGTACCTTCAAAATCCTTTCCTCCTAAATTGGTGCATGTCTTAAGCAGTTTGGAGAGCTCCTCATGAGGGTTGTCATGCCTTGGTGCTATTCCATCTCTCAAAGCTCTCACAAAATCCTCCATGTTTATCATAGGTGGCTCACGTGATGGTCCTGCACCTGTGTGATGTCTTGGTCCTACCATATTGCTATAAATATGATTTCTATGTTAGTTTGTTTACCCCCATCATTCTTGGTGTCTTTACTTTGTTTATTTTATTTCTGTGCACACTGTGCATGTATCACATGCACACATTTTTTATTATTATTCAGACATAAAACAAAAGCATCCAACACCAATAATTCAAATAATGCATTCAAACATCCATATGCATACAATAATATTTACTATGTTATTTAAAACATAGCTCTAATACCAACTGTGGTGACCCTCACTCAAAAAAACACTTAGATTTTTTTTAGCATATAAGGAATTCACCACTAAACCCCATTTTTTCTATATTTGAATATTTAAATAATTTCCAAATATTTTTCCCAAGACCCTGGATTTACCAATATAATCATATCAGTACACAAACAAAATAAAACAATTACATATTTGATGATATATAATTGTTTCCCTTTGCCATTCAGAGCTAACAAATTTGCAAAGAGAGAGTTTGAATCAAGCAGGCAACATAATACCATATATGTTGACAACATAACCATTTATTTCTTCCCTAATTTTTTGATCTACTGCCTGGAATAGATTTTTGGCAATTATAATACTATTACATATTTAATATTGCAATGCTCAGTGCATTTTTCCATGCTTTCTATACTTTCTGCCTAAATAATTCTATTAACACTAAAATGGCATTTAATTGACCTTATAATAGTTATCAACCACTTGTATGAAATCACTTCATAGATTATACCTGTAGGCATGAACATTGGGACTAATTCTTATTTACCATTTCAGGTTGAACAATTAAATCATGTTGCATTTTTAAGTTTAATTATGGTGCAGACTTGAGTACTTGGTGTTTTATTGAAAATGCTTGGTGTCATTTGAGGGTTGCTTGGAGTTTTTTTTTGTTCTGGAAACACTTACACTTCATGAGTTGAAATGAAATGGTTCCAGGCTACAAGAGTTTGACCCATGGCCATCTAGGCCGGCCATAGTCCCTCTTTTACCACTTGCAAACCCATATTCCTCATATTAACAAACTTCTACAAAGATCTATTCTTAACACAAGCATGTTACTACCTAATTTAAATTTCCTGGAAATGCATCTATATATATTCAATCCATTAACCAAAAATACAATTACTTCCAGGTTTATTTCTTTCATAATTTTTTTGAAATCAAATACTCAAATACATATTAATTAACTTTTACTCCAGAATTCATGCACATGCCTGTATCACTTACCTGCCATGCACAAATTCATTTCTCTTGAATACCCCTACTTAAATCTTGTGAGTTCATTTTTAAATCAACCACCTTAGCTTTTTAATTTTCATAAACCATAATATAGATTCAGGGAGTAAAAATCAGAGATAATCACATACTCATATCATATTATTATGATATGTCCATCCCCTTGTTTCTCCAAATCATACACTCATAAAATCAGCAGTTAACCTAACATCATCAAAAATCATCCAAAACAGGTTTACTTAAGTACATATTTTAATCCAAATACTTAGAAAACTCCCTACAATTAACTTCAACTACAATATGAAATTTGACTAATAAATTCATTACAAAGCAACTGCAAATTTAAAACTGGTTTCTTTTATTTATACTAGCAGCTAATGCCTTCTTCATGTAGCAAGCCAACTTCAATTTCCTGCAAGCAATTCACTGAGCTGCCCCAATTTTAACGAGACACCCAGATGATTGCAAGGGCAACCAAAAGGGTCAGTTTTCACTGGTATGAGCATTTATCAAATTTGTATACATATTCATAATTTTTGGGTGATCTTGCAATGTCTTCCTAGTTTAGCAGATTTCATACTTAGCATGTTTTTGGTTGATGATAAGTGATACATAGACACATACATTCATTCAATCAATACCCAGCAAACAATCAAAATAAATAAATAAATATATATATATATATAATTCTTGATGCATTTTTTTCCATTTCTGAATTAGTAATCTCAGATTTTATACTCCCAATTTCACCCAGCAATTAATCAAAGCACAATATTTAAACCTGATTGATTTAACTCCATATCTGGATATTAATAATCTAGATTTTTAAACCCCATTCCCCATTTATTTTTATGGTCTTTAACTCCTTGTCAAATGAACACCATGTATGCATTGTGAAGGAAACTCCTAGGTTATTTAATTTATTCCAACACACAAAGGCCTCAGGGTGCAATTGCACCATGCATATACTTACTCCCACCTGAAGCAAGCTGATCATTGACTAACTCCCAAATGACCAATTTAATTTAATAAATCCTCCTTCAGTTTCTGCTTATTTTATTAAGCTTCTATTTATGAATTCAATCATAAAAACTCCCAATTCAATCATGTTTCAGAAAGGCTTATCTTCTTTAATACTTTCTGGTTCAACCCCATGTTCCCCATTTATATTCCTTATTACAGAAAATACCCCAGTGTACCTATGGTTTTTCCTAAAAATAGTTTAAGTATCATGATCCTACTATCTTTCTTCTATATTATTGTGAATATATGAATAAGGGTTTTATTAAGGAAATCCCTCAAAAACCCAGAAATTCTCCTCTGACTTATGATATGAATATTTAGTTTCATGCTTCATTATCCAGGAAATAAACATGAGCTAGATCATTGTCTTGCTGCCTATTCCCTAAATAATTTATATCCATACTTAATAATGATAAAATAGAACAAAAATTCTCAAACCACTTTAACTTTTAAAAAAACCCACATACAGATTAAAACCCCAAACAAGAATGCACAAACAAACATCCATCTCACCCATAACAAATCATTTCAGAGATTTTAAATGACATATAACATTTTAGGCTCCCTACAAGAGGACTTAATGCCATTGCATACAAAGGGATAAATACTCACTCTGTGTTCTCCTTTTACTGCCTTAATCCCCTGAACAACAAATCCCCCAAAGTTTCAAGCTAGTGTTTCTCCTAGTTTATTTTATTTTTGTTTTGATCCCGAGAGAATGGTGGATATGGGTATGTGCAGATATTTATAAAACAATTATAGGGTTTAAGAAAAATGGGTAATTTCCTTGATGCCCTTAGATATTCATGCACAAATCATTTCCCTGTGTGGTCCTTAATTGGAAATGCACACTTTTGGTTACCTCAATTAGTTATTTCGGGAATCAAGCATTTTAAACACTTCATACTATTTTCATGACTCTATTTTACTCATGCCATATGCATGTGACCCTTTGTTTATTTTTATTTCTTATAAGTTTAAAGAAACTGCAAACCCCTTTGTGTTTTCTACCTAACTACCATTTCCATTCAATCATGCATACTATCATACATAATCATGTAATGTCAAATCATTCACACTATGTTATTTGCTTGAAATAAATATAAGATATGGAAATTCTTATTTGATCCTGTATGTATTTTTTTCTTCTGCCTTTAGTCAAAACAGCAACTCCTCATACATCTTTATATGTTAAAAAAATTCACATATGTCATGCTAATTATTTCTAGCATAAATATAAGACATTTAAACCTTTTCTTAAACTTCATTTTATTCTGTCTTTAAATAAAACAGAAAACACCCCATATATTAAATGTATGTATTTATATAATTCTTTGGACATGGAACTATATTTGTTTTGAGTTCCAATTTTTAATCACCTTAACTCCTTGCATTTTATCAAACAGAAGCTCCTATGCAAATTTTATTTATTAACAAATTTTTCTTTTCTATTTTAATGCATTATATATTTTATAATTTCAGAAATTCTTAAAATAAATGTAACTTTCATTTTTTTCTTTTAGGTCATTACAAATGCTATGTAAAGTTGTTGGTGCTTTGGAATCAGATTTGGGTAAGTAATGAGCTAAGCTTTCCTTATGTTAAAGAATGATTTTAAGTGGATTACTCATTTGTAAAGATAAATGTTTCAGTGGAATAAAATGGTGTTTTAGCCTAAGTTTAACAAAGATTTTGCCAAGAACAATGTTACTCGAATTAAGTAATTTTGTGATGCCAATGACTGTTGATTGATGTGACGCCCCACCCTGAGACACACACTAACAAAGGGTATTATAGAGTAATACTGTCCGCTAGTGTAGATAATTGGGCTGGTTAGGAGCAACCATCCATGAATTTTACTTTAAGTGAGCATCAATAAGTTGATTAATATGCTATATATATTTTTTCTCTGTTACTAGTGGAATCGACATATGCGATCCAAGCTTAAAACAAAACTATGGTAGCTAAACTAATAATCCAAAACAATCTATAATAAATAAATCATAGAATCACAGATCAGATATAGTGGAATACAAATAGATACACATATAAACAGACACAAATAGATACATGATGTAGACTACACAATACAATAGTACTACACCCCAAATATGCGAATATGTACATAAAAGGAGTCTAGCTCGAGATAAGATACATTATAACATCAATATATACATAGTGATGACAAAAGTAAACATCTAGCTAACTGATAGGAAGTCCGCTCTAAAAGCATCAAGCCGAAGGACCTAAAACTTCTCGGCCTGACCCGGGTATTGTAAAATAATAAATGGGCCAGTCTAGACTAAAATAAACGAGTTAGGAAGATGAATGATAGATAAAATGAACTAGACCTCAAATATAGTCATCAAGTCACTGTATCAACAAATATCAAGCATACTTCAAAACTTCAAGAATGAATACACCAATTATCAAAATTCAAAATAGCTTCTACAAGCAAAATCCCCGAAACTATTTGGTGATAATACAAATAACATCGAATCCAAAAATCACAAATAGAAATCCAAAAATCTCATAAAAGGGGGAAAAGGCGCCAAACTCCAAGGTCGGTGAATAAATTCATCAACATGTACGTAACTCCTAAATAGACGTATAAGTCTATAAATATCAAGATAGGTACGAGACCTATAAACATCAAGATGGGTATGAGACCTATAAACATCAAGATAGGAAAAAGTCCTATAAACATCAAGATAGGTACGTGACCTATCAACTCCAAGATAGGAACAAGTCCTATAAACTCCAAAGGCGAGTCATAAACTCTTCAATAAAAGTGTTAAATACTTTCATATAGCAACTGAATAGATAATAATTATGTGTCGCATACCACATGGGTTTACCCAAATGTTTACTATACAATAGTAAACTCCACTTGTGTTTATAAATGGCTTAATCGAATAAGTCCGGGAATTGATCGGAAAAATAACACGAGTGTTCCACACCACTCATTTTATTAATCCGTTTAAATCAATTCCTCCTTCGATCGATGTCGTGCAATTTTATAGAAGTATTAAGCTTTGAAAATCCTTCTTAAAACTGAATATTAGTTTATAAGCTAATATTTAAATGAGAGAAAGGAGTTTGCTAAACTTTTACATTCATAAACATATTAGACATTGTTTAGTAAGCTTATATATATATATATATATTGGAAAGCCTTTGCAAATCTCTTTACACATAAGTATAATTAGGAGTAATTTGGAATATTGTCCTATCTCAATATAAAACTGATATCCAACAAATTAGTCATCATCCTTGAAGAAGAAATTAAAGATTTACTTCCTGATTTCCTTGCATTTATTACCTCAAATAATTAATAAAAACCAGCCATATCTCCACCATAAATACCAATTCATTACCCATCAAAGCCGGATTTAATGCCCAATAAATACCATGATAACCTGCTTATTTATTACTAATTAATGCCAACCATTTCCATACCAAATATTCCTTAATTCCCTTCATCCTTACCTTAAATAAGAAGATTATGGTGCAATTAATATCAACCTAGTCAACGTCACTACAATTCCACACCATCACTGGGTTAAGGCTTACAGCTATAAATACACCTAACATTGCAAAAGAAAATGGGACTGAAACAGAAAATGTGATTTCTCCTCTCCTCCTCAAAATCTCTTGTAATATGAAACTACAAGTGATAAATAAATTATAAAGTGGATGTAGGCCATAGATTTCGCCGAACCACTATAAAAATTTCGTGTCTCTTTTATCTGCTTATTTTTGTGATCTGTGATTGTGAACTGGTGCTTTCATCGACAATTGGGTGTTTGTGACCATTTTTGGTGCAAACATTTTGGCGCTTTCGCTGAGAAGAACAAGGGAATCTCAGATCTGAAACTTATTCTATGTTAGAAAGAAGATCCAACTCCAGATCTGAAAGAAAAAATTTAGATCCAGAAAACAGGTTCCTAGATATATCTTTTAGAAGACGAAGAAGCCTCATACAAGGAAAAGTGCTATGGAAGGAACTCAGCAAGGGGGCAGCCAAGAGGCATCCTCTCATTCAAACTTTCCTTCTACCATGAAGCAAATAGCTGGGGGCAACCACCAAGGACTTAAACAAGGAGCATGCAAAGCCCCTCACTCAGATAAGTACCGGACTCTAGGGTCTGCTAATCAAATAGAAATTATCATCAACTGAACTGAACTAAAAAAAATGAGATCTAGAATTTAGATTCCTTTCTGCATTTGAATTGTGCATCATCAAATAATGCTTTAAAGGTTAGCATTTAGGAAGTGATTTACTCATGTAAGCGATCCCGAATGTAATCGGTCCAATGCTCTGATTCCTTCCCAAGTGCGACACCTCATAAAAAATGATTTCTTGCATAAAACTAGTTTTAAAGGTTAGTGCTTAGAGAACGACTTACACATGTGATGAGCGACCCTGAACGGTCCACAGCCATGCTCTAATTCGTTCCTAAGGGCGACACCTTTCAAAAATCTTCACAACATCGTTCTTGCTTTCAATCAAAGGTTATAGAAGCGACCTGAGAACTGCTCTCTAAAGTATCTCTTGAATATAAATGCTCTCGAATAGGAATGATTAACTCTATCTCCTTGTGCAGGAATGGTCCGACACTTAACATCTGTCAAACATCCAAAGAGATGAGAATGTGATGCCGACAAATTTGCTTTCACCAACACAAGTTCTTGAGCGAAGCATACCTCGTTGCCAACAAGGCATACTTCGGGGGGTAAATGTTATCCAGCAAATTAGTCATCATCCTTGAAGAAGAAATAAAAGATTTACTTCCTGATTTCCTTGCATTTATTACCTCAAATAATTAATAAAAACCAGCCATATCTCCACCATAAATACCAATTCATTACCCATCAAAGCCGGATTTAATGCCCAATAAATACCATGATAACCTGCTTATTTATTACTAATTAATGCCAACCATTTCCATATCAAATATTCCTTAATTCCCTTCATCCTTACCTTAAATAAGAAGATTATGGTGCAATTAATATCAACCTAGTCAGCATCACTACAATTCCACACCATCACTAGGTCAAGGCTTACAGCTATAAATACACCTAACATTGCAAAAGAAAATGGGACTGAAACAGAAAATGTGATTTCTCCTCTCCTCCTCAAAATCTCTTGTAATATGAAACTACAAGTGATAAATAAATTATAAAGTGGATGTAGGCCATAGATTTTGCCGAACCACTATAAAAATTTCGTCTCTTTTATCTTTTCTTCTTTTTATCTGCTTATTTTTGTGATCTGTGATTGTGAACTGGTGCTTTCATCGATAATTGGGTGTTTGTGACCATTTTTGGCGAAAAAAAAACCATTATCATAAAAATAAATAATAAAATATGTATATAAACTTATTATAGAAAATATGTTGTACTAGAAGAGATTTGGATAAAACACTTTAATTTGGAAATCAGCCTTTTCAAATTCTAATTGAAATTATGCTAGAATTGTTTTGTATAATCTCCATGAACCCATAGAGCATTTCTATGGTATAATAACTTCAAAAATGAATTCTCAAATTCAAAAATAAAAATCTATAAATGATGTTGAAATCGGCATAGAAAACAACACCAAAATCAAACAATTGGGTTCAAGCGATCAAACGGGCGAACGAAGGAGCAAACGGAGCCCGAAACAGCATTACCTAGGTCTCAGCCCAAGTCATGACTGGTGCACCATTTGGTATACCTGGGCTGAGCGCCTGCATCGCCGGCGGTGCCCAGATTGCCCATTGGCAGTGATTTCTTCGCCAAATTAAGTCTAAGCTTGTACTACACTAAATTAGCTATCATGCACGCAAACAAACAACTTCAAATTGATGATTTATAAGATCATTTGACAAGGGTTTCAGCAAACATAGAGTTTGGAAATCAATTCTACACCAAATTCATCGAAAACAACAAGCCGAAACTAACATTCAATTATAGCCTAGAAGTGTGAGGACTACTCACCGAATTTGAACTTGAGTTAGTGCTTGGAATCCGGATTCACCTAGGTTATCACCTCTCGGCCACAAAACCTAGGTTTGATTCTTAGGATTGCAAAGACAAGATTATTAATCCAAGATAAAACTGAAACTCTAATAGATGTGATATAGGATAAAATAGATTACCAGAATTGATTTTCTTCAATAATTAGCCAATTACCCTTTGATTTAACTTGAATTCGAATTGGATTTTAGTTTCTAGGTTTAGAAATAAAGAGGATTTCGTTTCAGGTTTTAGAGCAGAAATGAGAAATCAGAAACAAGTGTACGTACTTATTTCTTATTTCCTCCATGGGCCAAGAGGGTTTGGGCATAAACCTAATTACAAGGTGTTATAAATTTTAGGAGAAGTGTTACTAATCATATTTTGTTTTATCACTCATAAAATACCAATTTAAGCATAAACAATGTTTTATTTAACAAACATTGATTCCTTTAATTTTCCCAAAACAATTAACATACCTAAAGTTCTCATTTCTATTGATATTGAAATATGTTATAAAATTAAATACAACTTTTGAAAATAAAAGTTACTCGCAATAGTTTTAATAAAATAGACTATTAATTGAAAAGTCTCATTTCTAACAATTAATCACGATAGTACATTTATAGTTGTGATAATTTTAGAATTGAAGGATATTTGTCATAAATCTTATTTTAAAATAAATAAGCAAATAACCGTTGGAAAAATCATATTTTAAACAATAAAATTATTTCCATGTAATTATTTACTCATTTTCTCCAAGATTGTTCTTATATTATTAATATAATAATTAAATTACATAATTTGTTGTTCCTAAATTCTCAGTTCATCCATCATTACTTGAAAGTCCTTCTATAAATTTCCTTATTTATTTCAATCCCAACCCCTTTCAAATTTGGAGATAAGAACAATTATAAACATAAATTCCCTAAATTTATCTATAAAATTTAGTATGATTAATTAAATCATATTTTTGATTTAATTCAAGGTAATCTTGACCAGGGTTGTTACAATTGAACATATTTGAATAAGTAATGTTATATGTTCTTGTTACCATATGATCAGTTATATTTACATGATTTGCATTGTCATACTCACATCCTTTTGACCCAACCTATATCTTAGTGGGTAATGGCAAAAATTACTAGTTAAGTTGACACAGTAGTGAGTATAGTCAGACTTTGAGTGAGTAAAATTGCATCCAACGATTTAGATAGATCAAATTTGTGTTAGGATGTCTCGAACCGATCAAAAGAACACTTATTTACTCCTAACCGTAGGAATAGAAGGTAGGTTGTTGGTTAACCTATGAAAACCAATAGGTTCATAGTAACCGTAGGAAAACTATGATATGTGCAATGGATAGTCCATATGATATATGAGACGAATAGTCCAGATAATTCTTGATAGGTTCATAGTAACCCTAGCAAAACTATGATATGTGTGATGGATAGTCCACATAATTCAAGATAGATAGTCTATATGATATGTGCGATGGATAGTCAACATGAGTTGAAATGGATAGTTCATTTAATTTGAGACAGATGGACCACATATTAGGGACAGATAGTCCATTTTATGAGATTGGGTAGATTGTGGGACTGCATAATCCGATGAAGACAAATTAGTCAAACTTACACACATTGTATGCATGTGTATGATTATATTATGATGTTCTAACCATTGTGGTTGCAGGCGCATGATTTATGATTGACATATTTGGATAACATACTAGTGAGGGGAAAACCTATTCCGCTCAACCGCGTGGTCTCACTAGATATCTATTTTGGTTCGAGATCATATACTATTATTCACATCAGAATTTTTTCTGACTCGAAGTTTTTGTTTTTCCCCCTAAACTCTCGAGTACTCGTTGAGTAGGTTAGGAGTGGAGATTTTCAAGTTAGACGAATAAGCTTCTAGAGACATGTAGAAGGCAATCTGGCTAATATTAGGAGTTTATTTCCACTATGTTGTGGAAAGCTTATGTTTTATTTGAATGGATGTAATGGCATGATTTATTACTGTCAAGTAGTTAGACCCTGATCACCCAAAGGGGCATCTTCATATATCACTCTTCGAATAAAATTGTGATTATTATTATTATATTTTCTCTGAACGTGGAATCGATGGGATTATATAATGGGATGTAATGAATACGAAAGTTACTAATGAAATTATTTTTAAAATTTTTCATATTCATATTCTCTTGATGTTAAAGATACAATTAACGTATCTCATTTTTCACCGAAAATTAATACTGTGGATGACTGCAGTATCCGTAGCACTTACTTTCGGGCCTCAAAATGGGGGATGTTACATTTTCTAAGTATGTGTGGTAGGGGAACGTGAGTGTTAGTGTAACACATTGTCCTACTCTTTATAACTATGGGGGTGAAATTATTTTAAAGGGGAGAATGTAACAACCCGTAATTTTCGCTTAGCTATAAATTATAACTAACCGCTTAATTGATGATTTAACAAACTAATGACTTAAAATGAATTTTTTAAAGTTTAATTAATTAGGACTCGAGACCTATTCCATTGTGTTTGTAATGTTGTTTATATATGAAATACTTATGAAGTTAGTTAAAATCGGATAAGATTAATAAAATGGGAAGAAAAGAGGAATAGGGGCCAGATGGTCATTTGGCCATAGTCTATCTTTATAATTTCTGGAATGGATCCAACGTGCATTATTTTTCCTCTCTTCTTCTTCCTCTTCATTTATTTCTTAAGAAAATAGTTTTTTTAATTTTAAATCCACATAACTTATTTTTATCTCAACAAAAAATTTTGAAATAAATATCTAACTTAAAGTTAAAAGTTTCTCTGCAAATACATACCATCAAGTTTGATTTTGGAGAAGATAGAGGTCAAATTTTAGAAATCAAAGTAAGACTTTGAATTGGGTTTCACTAAACTTAGATTTCTAAGGGATTTAGTGAGTGAGATGTCTTCTCTAAGCCATATGATCACTGAATACGTCAAAATCGCGGTTTGATGCTAATGTCGGTTAGGGATTGAGTAACGAACTTGATTAGAGATTTTAGATATTAAAACCTTATCGAATGAATGTTTTAAAGTATAAACCATATAATTTGATGTTTTATAAATTGGTAGGAATTGAATGATATTTGATGAATGTGTGGTTTGATTATTGATTTAATTTTTGGTAGTGATGTTAGAATTGTATTTAATGATAGTTGAAGTTGTCATTGAATGATGAAAATGGAGTTAGAGTGGTTGATCGAGCAATTAAACTCATATGGTTTGTAAAGAGTTTGAGTTCCAGGACAATTTTTTGAACTACCATCTAGTGGTATTCGGCCCATGGTGGATCATCAAAGATGTGAACTCGAGTCGAGGTGTAGTAGGCATGCATAAAGTCACGAAGTCATAGGCTCGACATTTGGAAAAGGAAAGCCAACTGATCGTAGTCATGGGAATTTACACCATCTCTGTTATACTTGTGGCCCTATGTGAAAAACAATCAATTGATCAATTAGTTTTAGTCGATTGATCGCAGTGCGGTGTGCAAGGTGGAGTGGCCGAAATAAAATAGGCTAAAAATAGAATATAACAGTTGACTAGCCATGTTCAACCTATCGTTGTTCAATGAGTCAACCGATTGGTGGACCTTGACCAATCGAATTTTCAATTGTTGTCAAAATTGGATACGATAGGTTGGTCAACTGACCATACTTTTTCAGTCAATCAATCAAATTTAGGTTGGGAATTTGGGGTTTTCCAAGGATTTTCAAGCAAACTTGGAAATGCAGTACCTTTCACATACGAACTCAGATTAGGTAGAGGTTTAGACCAATGTTCATTATTTTGCAAGGACTATAATCCATGAAGTTTTGGTAGGTTTTAGCTAACTTGATTTTGAGACCTAAGCGGAACCCACTCTAATAAGTATTCCAAACCACAAAATTTAAGATAGAATGGGAGGGAGATCGACGATGTTAGAGGACGTTGTTGTCTAGTTGATGATTGGGGATGTATTTTGATTTGTATGGTAACTTTTACAGGGTCGTCCAGTGATTTGGAGATGTGACGATCAGGATATTGTGATATATGATTCCATACGATAATGCATATATTTAGTAAATCCATTCCCTTTGACTTTGGCCATAGGATTAGATATTTATAAACCATTTATTGCATGAAAGGTTGTCGTGTCATGTGTGCGTCTTCGACCAGGCTGACACTGTTGATAGAAGATGTTTTATCTTAGTGATGTAGTTATAAACCTCGAGCTATATTGTAGTAAGGGTTATAAGCTTGGATTTACTTATCATTTTGTTCTTATGATAAATAAATAGTTGAAGTTCTGCATAGGTATATCGGTCCAGATTCGATACAATTTAAGGGTGTGAATGGTGTATTGAAAGCATTGTAATTATTAATCTTATATTAGTGTCTATACTTGTCGGATTTTTCCTTGCAGGGAGATCTGTAATGACCCGATATTTTCAACCATTTGCATCCGCACATGTCGGACTTGAATTGCTCAAAATACCACGTTGTAAATAAAATTTGGCAAATCTCAGAATATATCTATACTATATTATTATTAGTGAGTTGAATTTCAAGCTCACACAGGCCCTCTTGAAATTTGGCAACTGAACAGTCGCCATTTTTAATTTCTTTATATTCCAAACTTTAAAATGTGATAACTTTTTCTACATTGATTGGATTTAAAAATCGTTTTCACTATTTAATCTCAAATTTAATTTGCTTTCCAATGGTATCCATTGTTGATAGCTAAAAATAAATTTTTTAAAATCATAATTTTATATAGCAGCTTTAATTGCACAATTATTTTGTGTCACCGCTGTGTACCGCGTTTCTGTAACAGCATTATTATGATGATCATAAACATTACATGGTAGTTTTACCTAGATTATTATAATGTATTTATTATCTTTTAACATATTTGAAAGGAATATTTTTTTTGAATTATACAATTATGGTTGCCTTTGAATATTGTAACTACATTATGTAATAAAGTAATAATCTTGATTGTGTTTGATAGTATTCAAACTTAGTGCAGTAATAATTTAACCTCATCAAAAATGGTGTAATAATTTATAGGCATTTTTTGAATTAATTTAACTATGTTAGCATTTTTTTATTGCATTTGCTATTGATGATTTTGACTATATTTGATAATTTTATTCAATTTTAAAACAGTTATAAATTAATGAAATTAAGAAAATGCAATTATAATTTACCAGCAAGTTTTGGGTAAATTTAACTATATTTGAAGATTTTTAACCACATTTATGTGATGAAGTAATAAATTTGGCTACATTTCAGGAATTTATTCAATCTTAATACAATTAAAATTTAACTACATTAATAAAATGCAGTTATAATTTAATGACGATTTTGAATTATGCGTGGTAGAAATTGAATATTTCAGCTATATTTATGTGATGCAGTAATAATTTTGGTTGTACACGATGATTTATTCGAGCTTGCTGTAGTTAAAATTTAAATGCATTAAGCAAAAGCAGTTATTATTTTGCAGTATTTTTGGAATTAAGCAATTATTGTTTTTGAATATTTTAACTGCATTTGTGTGATGCAATACTAATTTAGCTGTAGTAATAATTTTGTTTGATGTTAACGATAGTTATTTAACCGCATTATGAAAATATAATTGAAAAATGAATTTTGATTTTTGATAGCTTGAGATGATTAAATAATGACTTCACATAATTAATGCTTGATTCAACCGTGCAGCTCAGCATTTAATACATTGCTTCCAGGTTTGATGACATAATTTGGCTAAGTTTACTCAATTTCGTTTACAATTACGATGATCAATAATACAATAAGCATATAAATTGTTGTATTCAGGCTTAAGGTAGATGCACAGTTTAAGTGCTGAGTCAAAACATGTGTGGTAGTGAGAATAATGTTGATAACCACCTAAAAGAGTTTATTTTTTATTTTTTGCAGTAAATTCTAAAATCACTTGCACCACCACCGTCGGAAAACTTCTAGAAAACAATTGATGAATGTATCTTTGTATAGATGATTATGTGTCATAGTTTGATTATTAGATATAGTTAATAGGTCAGATGAGCAGTGAGAGAATTTAGTAATAATACTGCATCAATGACACTTTTGCCTTTTTTGGCTGTAGGTACAAATACCTTCAATGGTTAAAATAATTGACTGATGTAATGCATCTATTAAGGCCAAGAAAACATCATATATTTGTGCTCAAGCCAATATCATACACGCGTTGCTAGCAGTTATTTCTGAGGCTAAAAAATGAATGGACTTCTCACAATTGTTCTCTTCTGTATGTTTTGGATATTTTCAAATATTGGTTACTACGACCAACTGTATGTCGTGTTTTGTACCCTGCATCGACATAGATCAGATTCTGTGAACAATAGTAATTTATATTGGAACCCATGTTATTTTCTTATTGCATCATCATTTCTATTTCAATTGAATCTTCTGTTTTACTACTTTTCCCCTATACTACATCTGTTGCTTTTTTCTTTTTTCTTTTGCTTCCTTTTTTCAGCTGTTGACAAATACTTTTCCTGACTGTTTACAAATTTCATCCTATTACTATATTTCTCCCCATTGCAAAAAACTTTTGTTACTCTTATTTAATTGAACCGAACTGCACTGTGTCTTTGTGTCTGCAGTTCACAGTGAATACTTCAACTATATCTATGCACATTGAAGCAGCTGTGTAATTGCAAAAGCAACAACATTGGCGTTATATGCCACAGTGAATATATTTATGCATTAGCGGATAAATTTTTAACACATTATCCTCTAAATAGTTTGTGAACTTTAACATATTCACTGTAATTGTTTTGTTCGATTTTAATTGTGATTATCATAACCAAATATATCTATGTATTCTTTATCCTACCAAATTGTTGTTCATGATGTAACACTATCGTTCAACAATGTTTTTTCATTACCACCGTATTAAATTTCTTATACATTTGGATATGACCTATGCAACAACAATATTTTTTCAACATCCGTGTGCGAAGCACGGGTTCGCACTAGTAATAAATAAATAATCACAGATCACAGACACAGAGTAAGAAGTGCGGCGGAAGTAAAAGAAATAGAAGTTCATGAAGCTACTATATAAATATATCAGAGTTAAATAAGATACAACAGAAGAAATAAAGTACAACAAAACTCTCAATAAAATAACCAAGTACAAGCTGAGTAGAATAACGGAACTGAAATAGATAGGACAAGACAACAGATAATCTCTAGCGATTCAAAACTGTAAGAGAGTGGAAATCCAAATCTGTGAATAACTCAGGCTGACCCGAGCGTAAAGCAAAACACAAAACACTCGAGTCAGGACAATATATACTTATATAATGTAAACCAACTCAAGTGAACTGTAATAAAGGTACAAGTAACATAAAGAATGCTTGGGATCGCCCATTCTTTAAGGATCCGTTAAACTATCTACTATGTAGTAATATTCGCTATTATAATAATGTCTAATATAAAATAAACATACTTTTTAATAGCGTCAAGGGGTTACCCATATAGCCCTTAACACGTAATAGTCCCAGTAGTCTATCCAGTATTAGCATACTCCCAAAATGGGGGCTACCCTCGATACTCCATAGGCTACGGGATAAATTACAAATCGTAGTAAAGCTCGATATGGTAGGTGACATGGCACAACTAGGCAATGCCAGGTTAGATATACCAATTACGCATCCGGACTGGTGGTGACGCATAGCAGCCACTACCGCCCACCTCGAACAACAGTCCCAAATCAAGGGAGCGCACCAAATCAATCACAAGTAATAGAATGGTATCGAAGAAGTGTGTCCGATTAGAGGTGCTACCTCAGTGGTCCGTCAATCGCTCATGTTTTAGCCACCTTATGCCAACTCACGGGAGTTGGGTCCACGTATATACCTTAGGATCGTCGCCACCATCCTACTTCATTCTGGAAACTCCACCGCGTACACAGTTGTCAAAGTGGTTTTCGGTATCGATAGAGAGTATGTCCATATCCGATCCCGGTCTCTTTAACAACCAATCGTTATTATAACCCGTGGTTATAATTGAAAACGGAATTTTATACTTCAAAATAGAATATCATTTCAAATCCAAATCTTTATCAAAATAAAGATTAAATCAATTCCAAACCATTTCAATATATTTAAAATATCATATCATTTCAAAACTTCATTTCAAATCATTTTAATATATCAAAATATCATATCCTTCCAAAACTTCATTTCAAATCATTTTAATATATCAAAATATCATATCCTTTCAAAACTTCATTTCAAATCATTTAATATATCAAAATATCATATCTTTTCAAAAACTTCATTTCAAATCATTTAATATATCAAAATATCATATCTTTTCAAAAACTTCATTATCAAATCATCATTTGAGTTCAAATCCAAATATTCAACTTTAAATACCTTTTAAATTCAAATATATCATTCATTTATTATCATTTCAAGTCACCTTTTAAATAGTTTATATTTCAATCCAAATAATTCATTTAAACGATTTAAAAGTGTAATTATTATACTTTCAAGTCAAGTATTAAAAATTTCCCAAGTTTCAATTCAATCAATTATTTCAATTAAATTTCCATAGACCATTTCAAATCTTATAAATTTCAAATATAGATTTAATCCACAAAATAACTATTCAAATTATAAAATAAATTCCAAAGCTTTATTATCCTATATTTCATAAGTCCAATATCTTTTAAATAGATTCAAATTACAAGTAAACCAAATATTTTTCATACTAATATAAACTTCAATTATTCATTCCAAGATTTAATATCATTTCAAATTCATTTCAGAATATCAAAATATCATTTATTTAATTTAAATTTAAATACCATTTAATCACATTTCAAAATAGTTGTATTTCCCAAATCAGCTATTCCATTTTAATCATTTAAAGTCAATTCATTATATTTAATAATTAAATATTTAATTTCCAAAATTTAATCTTTTTCAAAGATCATTTATTCATTTGAATTTATTAAACAAAGAAAATTCAACTTTAGCAGCACTTAGAAAATGCTACGAAATGTTATGTTTTAAAATAATTCATTAACAAAAGACAACATTTAAAATGCTGTAATATCTTAATTTAGTTTCAATTTAAATTTTAGTTAAATTTAACAGCTATAGCACTAACAAAGTGCTATAATAAACCTTAGTTCAACTTTGCTATTTGGTTCATTTAAAACAACTACAGCATTTTCCAATGATGTAATATCTTTACATTACATTTCAAAAATGCTGTCAAATCCAATTCAGAGTTTTATTTACAATTTCACACATAATTAACTTTTAATATAAATCATTTTAACTTATAAAATCATATATTTTCACAAAAAAAACAATCGTTTAAATACCTTTATTTCTATGATTTTATAAAGTCAAATTTCCATACAAAATCAAATTAAATAACAATTAAATTTCCATTTCTTTAATTAAATTCTTAACTTAACAACTAAGTTTAAATTTCAAAAATATAACTTATTTCCATTTATTTTACTTAATTAAAATTTTACTTTTAACAAAATTCACAGTTTCCCAATTTAAGTTATATTTCAAAAAAATTCAACTTAAACAATCATTTATTTCATATTTTAATTTATAAAATATCATTAACACTTTTAAAAATTATTATTACTTAATAAATCTCATTAAATTCATCTCTTAAATCAGATTTGTCATATATTCATACTTTACATAAATTCCATTTATAAACAAAATCATAAATTCCAAAATTAACTTATATTTCAAATTCTAGTTCACCATTTACTTAATTCACTTATTTAATTTGTAGAAAATCACTAATATTTTATAGAAATCATTTTAATAAACTTTAAATCAAAATATCATAATATTTACATTTTTAAAATATTTTAAAATTTTCAAAAAAAATATATAAACCACGGGTCTGTATAAAATTTTCTAGCCTAGGTCAAGTGATATAGATATATATCATTTCAATCCGTAATTTAAAATGAAAAACAGGGTTCTATCATTTCAAACCCGCAATCCCAAGTTAAATAAAATAAATAAAAACCATTCAGGCCTATCATTTCAGCCCATAACGATTTTTCCCTATTCTACAGTCCGTTCGGGTATGTATCATTTCAACCCATAGTGATTTCTATACTAACAGGGAACTTGCAGTGTGATAAATATATATGAATGAACAGAATAGCATCATATAACAGTAACTGATGATATAACAGGTGTAATAACAGGGGTGAGCATTATATGATCATAATATAACAGTTATAACAGGATGATATAATTTTACAGATTCAAAAGGTGTCAGTTTACTAGTTATATAAGTACACATTGTCTGGTGAGAATTACTCACTTGTATAAGCTGGAGATGACAACCAATTGCACAAACAAGGAACTTCAAAGGCACGATAACACGACAATGATTTGAGAGTGGGAGAGCCAAAGCTAATTTCCTTGTTAAATATCAAACAAAACAAATACAAACATGAATTACAAATCGAAATATTACAAAACAATGCTAGGAATTACTACCCTATTCAAAGCTAGAGCTTTTGCACTTGCATTCAACATCATATGCTTCAGCCAAAGGGTGAATATGGTCAGGTTTTGAGCATGGTTTGGGTTAGGTATGGTCTGGAAAAGGTGCGGCTACAAGGTGATGAAGGTGAGTGGAAGTTACAAGTTGTTGAAGGCAATGGAAGACCAAAGGGTTTCAAGGCAAAATGTGGCTTTTGTTGCACCATAGGGTTCGGCCCCTTACTGATGTGGCTCGGCCATGGTATGTGATGGTCAGGTGGAGGCTGGAGTGTGGGCCAGAGGTGGTGGAAGGTCAGGTTGTGGCGGCTGAAGGTGGTGGCCGTTGTTGGAGATGTTTCATCCGGTCTCCCCGAACCAGACATGTCGGACCACCCAAAAGCCTTCCTAACTCCCACCGAATCAAAGCCTTCCTAACTCCAACCGGACCAACCCATTGCCGGTCCAAATCTCCTGCCGAACCAACTCATTGCCGGTCCAAACCTCGCCTCCAACCACCGAACCAACTCATTGTCGGACCAAGCCTCGCCTCCAACCACCGAACCAACTCATTGCCGGACCAAGCCTCGCCTCCAACCACCGAACCAAAGTCCTATCAGGCCAGATTGTAGCAGCCCAGGCCCACCAGCTGCTATATACCTCCAAGACCCCTACCCCCAGCCTCACTCTATAAATAGAGGGGCAGGGGTACAGCAATGGGGGACAAGTTTGAGAGCTCAAGCACGGAAGGAACTTTCAAACAACTTTCTTTTACTTATATCAAAGCTTTGTACTTGTAATCAGAATAACTGAAGAGAAATAACATATAAAGTGGACGTAGGCACATTCTGGTTGAACCACTATAAATCTGCGTGTCTTTTTACAGTTTAGCCCCTGTTTTTTACGTATTGGCATAAATCGCTCGAATCACTAGGAATCACATAAGATCTACTAAATCATACAACTTCGAGGTGTTTGTCTATTTTTTGTGCAAACATTTTTGGTGCTTTCACTGAGAGCTAGAAGCTCGAAGCTTCAGCTTCATCCACTTAACAAGTTTTCCTAACAGCATTGTCCGCCACTTGGAAAACATGCCTCCCAAACAGAGAAAAAATGTTAGCAAAGGAAAAAACATCGCATCCAGCAGTCTTCCAAATCCAACTGTCACGAATCAAGTAGATCGTCCTCCTCCAGCAACAGTAACCAATGAAGAACAGGCTAACCTAACTACTCCTGCCACATAACAACCTGCAGCAATTACTAGAGCAGATCTGGACAGAGTTGTGGTTGAAGTAACTAACCGCTTCACGTCCCAGCAGGAAGCCTTGGTGGACCATCTCATGTCACGCTTAAGGGACGCTGAAGAATCCAACCGCAACACTGAATCATGGGGCGAGTCCCAGTCTGGAGGATCTCAGAGACAACAAATATCTCCCTTCTTCGAAGGAGCTAACGGCAGAAGTAGCCGTGGTAGGAGCCGAGACCGAGCACAGCCCGAAGTTAGGCCTGAGGAAACGTTTGGTACCGAACCCAACAGGGAAGGTACCGGGCGAAGGTCAACTGTAGCTGAGCCTGTCATGCTGCCTAACCACAGAAACGCCAGTGAACGGGGCCGAGCTAGAGTCCAGCCCGAAGTTGGACCCGAGGAAGTGCTCAGATCAGAACCCAACAGGGGGAGATCAAGGCAAGGGCCAACTGTAGCTGACCCAAGCATGCTCCCAGAAGATCAAAGGCAGCCATTGGAAAATATGAGGAATGATAGACGATACCATCCCTACAGGTCATCTGGACGGAATCAATCCCACAGAACAGAACCAAACTCATTTCTGTCTACTCCAAGTTCTGATGAAAGGATGGCACGCTTATTCAGAGAGTGTGTCCAACGGGAGCAAAGAGATCGAGGGATAGGTGCTAGGGTAACCAGTCCTTTCGCCCGCAATATCGAAATTGCTATCACCCCCCGAGAATGGAAGATGCCAACAATGGAACCCTACAAAGGAACCTCCGATCCCGTTGTACACTTACAAAGGTACACGCAGCATATGCTCAT
Organism: Allium fistulosum; assembly: GCA_030737815.1. Taxonomy (NCBI): domain Eukaryota; kingdom Viridiplantae; phylum Streptophyta; class Magnoliopsida; order Asparagales; family Amaryllidaceae; genus Allium; species Allium fistulosum. The sequence continues at coordinate 408,568,887 of CM060904.1, read as the reverse complement.
GAGTGGAGCAACAGAGGGAGTACTGTGCAAATGCTTTCCGCTCTTCTTAGCAGATCTTGCTACCTCCTGGTTCTGTCATCTACCCCAAGGATCCATCAGCTCGTGGGAAATGTTGAAAGAAAAATTTATCAGTCAGTTCCGCATTCATGTGGAGCAACCTAAGGACGCTTATTCCTTGTCCAGCGTCAAACAGAAACCTGGAGAAAAGCTGCAGCAATACCTAACCAGATTCAACGCCGCAGCAGCCGCAGTCCAAGATGCCGATGAAAAGCTTATCCTAATGGCCCTCTGCAGTGGTGTGCATCCGGACACTAAATTTGCTAGAAGGTTGACAAAAGAAAAGCCAGCTACTATACCCGATTTCTTCCATGAAGCCGGGAAATACATGAGGCTTGAGGATGCTGCCGTTGAGGGGCAGTCAGGACAGCAAAATAAGACAACCCATGGCAACGCCCCTGCTGTGGCAAGGGACGTTCGAAGAACTGATTCCAGAGACAATGCTGGGGGCAAGAAGGGAGAAAAGCGCCTATATCGGCCAGGGCCAAGATTCGACACTTACACTCCTTTGAAGGAGACCGTCGAAAATATCTTCCTTGCCACCCAAGGCGAAGTTAGGTACAAACGCCCACCGTACAAGAAGGAATCAGATAACGCACAGAAGTCTGGAAAATTCTGCCGCTTCCACGAATCTCACGGGCATGATACCAACGAATGCCTTCATCTCCGAGATCTGATTGAGGAACACATCAGAAGAAAGAAACTGGAACGTTATGTAAAAGGTCAGGACAGGACCCCAGCTCCTGCCAATGAAAACCCAAGGCTACCCTCCCCGGGGGCCGACAGGGGGAACCCCAACGCTAGCAGCTCTAGTCAGGAAAAGATAGTTGTCCATACCATCTCAGGAGGGCCACACATCGCAGACAGAAGCTGGAAAGAGATGGAAAGATACGGAAAGTCGCTTAGAGACAATAAAGACTATGTCAATTCGGTTATCGAAGAGCGCCACCCGAAGCGGAAAAAAAGTAATGACATCACGTTCGGTAAGCGTGACCTAGAAGGAAGGCAGTACCCTCACATGGATCCCATGGTCATCTTTGCCCGACTTGGTCCCGCCGAAGTCTACCGAATCCTGGTAGACACTGGAAGCTCGGTGAACATCCTGTTCAAACACGCATTCGACAAAATGAAGCTATCAATGAAGGATGTATCCCCCTGCGATAAACCACTACACGGCTTCACTGGAGACGCGAAGATGCCCCTCGGGCAACTGGACCTTTTTGTTGAGATTGGAAGCCATCCCCGCTCTGCTGTACGGAAACAAACATTTGTGCTAATAGAAAACCAGTCAGCCTACAACGCCTTCTTGGGAAGGCCATCCTTGTCTGACTCCAAGTTGTCTTAGCCCCATGGTGCCTAAAGATGAAATTCCCAACGGACAATGGAGTAGGGGAAGTGGAAGGAGATCAGGACGTTGCTCGAGACTGCTATGTGACTGAAATTCGCAACAACCACAGGAAGGATAAAGGGAAGGGTGTAGAGATTGCCCTCTGCACAAAAAGTCTAGAAGCGTAGCAATTAAAGAAAGCCCCTCCTCTTCGATATACCAACGACCCTTTCAATGAATTAGATCCTAGGGACAAAGAGGAGGAGGCCACCGCCGAGCCTGCAGAGGCTATGGAATTTATATCTGTAGACAGACACGACTCAAGTAGACTGTTGAAAATTGGGTCCCAACTAAAAACCGAGTTGAAGGAACAACTCATCGATTTTCTCCGCCACAACTTGGATGTATTTGCTTGGTCACACGCTGACATGACCGGAATCTCCCCCGACATAGCATGCCACGTATTAAACATTGATCCTACCAAGGCCCCTGTAAAGCAAAGAAAGAGAAGTATGGGGGCAGAGCGATCAGCAGCCCTCGATGAAGAAGTAAAGAATCTACTCGCCAATGACTTCATACGAGAAGCTATCTACCCGGAATGGATCGCAAACTCGGTGCTGGTAAAAAAGGCTAATGGGAAGTGGCGAACCTGCATTGAATTTTCCAACCTAAATGATGCCTGCCCAAAGGATTGCTTCCCACTTCCCAGAATCGACCAACTTGTAGACAGCACAGCCGGGCACGAACTCCTATCCTTTATGGATGCATACTCATAATATAACCAAATTCCTATGCATGCTCCCGACCAAGACCACACTAGTTTTATCACCGACCGGGGCTTGTACTGCTATAAGGTAATGCCTTTCGGACTTAAAAATGCAGGAGCCACCTACCAGCGCCTCGTCAACAAGATGTTTGCAGGGCTGATAGGACAAACTATGGAAGTATATGTGGATGACATGCTAGTAAAGTCAAGGAAAGACATAGATCACGTGAGCCACCTAGGCAAGATGTTTCAAGTACTTCGATAATTTGGAATGAAGTTGAATCCGCTAAAATGCTCCTTCGGAGTGTCATCTGGAAAGTTCTTAGGATTCATCGTTCATGCCAGAGGGATAGAAGCAAACCCTGAACAAGTCCGAGCGCTAAGGGATATCAAGATACCTTCCACTCGGAAGGAAATGCAAAGTTTGAACGGAAAAGTGGCCGCTCTAAGCCGATTCATCTCCAAGGCGACGGACAAGTGCGTCCCCTTTTTTGAAGCTCTAAAGAAAGACAAGGGAAAGTTCGAATGGACTGACGAATGCCTGACCGCTTTCCTTCACTTAATCGAACACCTCCAGAAACCACCGGTGCTCTCAACTCCAAGCGAAGGAGAAGAATTATACCTATACCTCGCTGTGTCATCCCACGCCCTAAGCGCCGCCTTGGTAAGGGAAGATAACCGCACGCAGCGGCCAGTTTACTTCGTCAGCAAAAGGTTTACTGGGGCAGAAGTCAGATATCCTAAACTTGAAAAGCTAGCATACTGTTTACTTATCACATCACGGAAGCTGCGTCACTACTTCCAGTCCCATTCCATCAAAGTTCTGACCGATCAACCACTGAGGCAGGTACTCCATCACCCCGACACTTCTGGGCGACTACTTAAATGGTGCATTGAACTGAGTCAGTATGATATCACCTATCACCCTCGCACCGCCATCAAGGGACAGGCCATGGCTGACTTCATTGCAGAATTCACTACCAACGAAGATAAGGAGCAATTGGAAATAACAGGAGACATCAAATGGAATCTCTTTGTGGATGGCGCATCGAACGAACAGGGCTCGGGGGCAGGTGTTGTAATAATCACTCCCAGGGGAAATAAACTGCACTATGCTATAAGGTTGGAGTTCGCTGCCACCAACAACGATGCAGAATATGAAGCAGTGATAGCCGGACTAGAAATTGCCATCGAGATCGGAGCCAATTCTTTGTGTCTTCACAGCGATTCTCAGCTTATTGTTAAACAAATACTAGGGGAATTCCAAGCTCGAGAAGAACGACTCATAGCATATCTAAAGAAGACCAAATTACTTCTCAGCCGATTGGACCACTACTTAGTCAAACACATCCCTCGGGAGGAGAACCGAGAGGCCGACGAATTAGCAAAGCAAGCAAGTGTGAGAGACATCACCATCTTTGGGGCAGTGACCATCTCAAAGCAAATGGCGCCAAGTTTTGAACAAGTGAATCTGATAACTGCAACCGAGGAAGCAACTTGGATGACTCCCATCCGAAACTACCTACAAAGTGGCACACTACCCGACGGGCGTAATGAAGTCAAGAAAATCTTGAGGAAAGCGTCCCGCTATACAATACAAGAAGACATCCTCTATCGGCATGGTTTCTCTAACCCATTATTAAGGTGTGTCGCCGGAAGGGAAGCCAAGGAAATCTTATCCAACATCCATCAGGGGAGCTGTGGAGATCACACCGGAGGGCAAACATTAGCAAAAAAGATACTCCGATACGGATATTTCTGGCCCACCTTAAGCAAGGACGCCTTAGATTTCGTCAAGAGGTGTGACAGATGCCAAAAATTTGCTAAGATTCCACGGCCACCAACAACTGAGATTACTCAAATGACCAGCCCTTGGCCCTTCGTAATATGGGGAATTGACTTAATCGGTGAGCTACCGATGGGCCGAGGCGGGGCCAAATATGCTATAGTGGCAGTTGATTATTTCACCAAATGGGTGGAAGCAGAACCTCTGAATAAAGTATCTTCAGCAAAAGTTATTAACTTCTTGATCAAAAATGTTCTGTGCAGGTATGGAGTCCCACTCAAAATCATATCAGACAATGGACTTCAGTTTGACAGCGAGGAATTCGCCAACTGGTGCCGAGAGCACGGAATTCATAAAAGCTTCTCATCCGTAGCGTATCCCCAGGCAAACGGACAAGTCGAAGCAGTCAACAAAATTCTGAAGACTCTGATCAAAAAGAAGCTCGAAAAGTCAAAGGGCGCTTGGGTGGACGAACTCCCTACGACACTGTGGGCTTACCGCACATCTTTCAGAACATCAACGGGGCACACTCCTTTCTCTTTGGCTTACGGATCGGAGGCTATGCTCCCGGTTGAAACCATTGTGCCTTCCCACCGTAGGATCCACTATAACCCAGAAGAGAATGAAGAGCTCCTCAACATGTCTTTGGATCTAGTCGAGGAAAGAAGAAATGATGCAGTCCTTAAAGCAGCAGCCCACAAACAAAAAGTGGCGGCACACTACAACTCCAAAGTCAAGCATCGTACCTTACAGGAAGGGGATCTTGTCCTCAAGCGAATCTTCCCTCGCCCCGGAGCACTAGACCCAATCTGGGATGGACCATATGTAATTCATAAAGATCTCCACAACGGAGCCTATATTTTGTCAACAGTGGACGGAGAGGTGTTCCAGAGGGCATGGAACATCCAACACCTCCGTCGATACTTTTCTTAACTTGTATTGCCCATATGAAGTGAATTAACAAAGAGAATCAGTGGACGTAGGCATTTTCGTGCCGAACCACTTTAAAAAACCTTGTCTCTTTTTTAACTTGTTCCTTTGTATCTTGGCTGCTTGTTAACTTTATCCTTTTCTGTTGAACAAATTCCTGAGTATATAGCATTTCTATTCAAAGCACTCCACAACGCAACTTCACCTGGACAAGACCCAACAGGTACTATGCGAATCTATGCCCTCGCCAATGAGACGCTTTTGCTCCAGCATCCCTCTGCTGCGGGTTAACTCATTGCTCGCGACGGCCCTTAAAGCCAACTGTAATGAGCCGATTATAAGCCACCGAGAAGGCCGACTATAGCCGAGGCAGCTCATTACGGCGTTAGGCTCGCCGGCAACTGTGAACCGACTATAAGCCCCAACATAAGGTGTGGCCAGCCAGGGGCAGTTCACAGTTGACGATCGGCACCCACGCTAGCCGGCCACAGTAAATCGAATAATACCCACGATTACGGGCCATAATGGCCCGGGTAGTTACTGTGCGCGATCTCGGCTCTGATGTGTCTTAAGTGCGGCTGTGGTAAAAAAGAATTAACTCCCCGCGGAGGCGTAAGATGGGTGACGAATGTCTCCAAGACCCACAGCTAGGGAAAGTGACTACAAAACCCGTTTGCCACGAACTTAAGCACATCGAAGGCCTTCCGTGATTGGAAGTTTTACCTTTTCACGTATTTCAATTTTACTTAAAAAGCTTTTTCCCTATCCCCTATAACAATCCCTAAAGTACATGATACAGAGTAGGAGATACTCGCCAATGGGTGTAGGGACTCACAGTGGCAGGACATTCGACTACATTCCATGCTCGGTCATACAAGATATTCAAGACTGCCATCTACGATTAAAACATGAAAGGCGGTATTTTCTTCTTTTATGTACAAATACATGACTATAATTTGTTCACACCACACGCTAATATTGCAAGTCATGAAATTATGATTTAGAACCAGAATCTAACATCAAACACAATTTAATTACAAGAATATACATAGATATATTTCTCATACGATATGCCAAAATAACAGCAAACATTCAAAAGACGACAAAATCAGCTTAAGTTAAAGAATTACACGTTAAAAATAAGACTATTTATTACAAGTGGCAAAATATCACAACCTAAAGGCTACGTTACTATTTTTCGACTAACATATACAACACTGTCGAATCCACAAAAGGAGTTTTTCCAGGTATAATCAAGGAGCCGGCTGCAGTGAAGCTTTATCCTTGCCCTGTTGACCCCCTGTCCAGTCAAAAAAAAAAGGGACTCATTAGCAATAAGCAACCAAGTTGATGGAGAAACTAAAAAGGGAGACTTACCAGCGCTTGCTTCCTGACTATCCTGATCGTCATCCTCTACCTGCACGCCTACCTCCTCAGCGGCAAGCAACCGCATACCTTCTTTCACCGCCACCTTCTCCTCCTTGGCAAACTGGGCAGTGACCGCATCCATGCTGAAGGCCACGCCACCATCTTTATCCGCATCGGCCTTGGCCTCCTCCAGAGCCCGAAGATAGATCTTAGCCATGATCCTGGGATAATCATCCATCCAGGATAGGTTGCCTTGCTTCCAGGTTCGGAAGTACATGTCCTGAAGCATTTCGTCCATCATCCCCTCATTCTCCTCAAACTCCCTCATCTGGGCCTCGGAAGCCAACAACCTCCCAACGGCAGCATCTCTCTCCGATCGGTATCTCGAGCAATCGGCTAGAAGGGATCCCCGCATTGCCTCCATCTCCTCCCTCAACTTGGCTTGAGCAAGCTCTGCAGCCTCAAGTTTCCCGGACAATTCATCCACCTGCTCAAGATCCGCTTTCCGAACCTCGTCCACCGTGGCAATAGCCATGTCAATCCGCTCTTTGCAAGTAGCTTCCATTTTCCGCAATTCGGCCCGACTGGCCTCTTCCATGGTTTTCCTTAATCGTCCAGTAGCAGCCTCATGCTGAGAAATCTGAATAGCCTGATCCGCAAGCTGTTTGGCCTGATCCGAAACCACAAATCGAAGTCGGATATTGGCGCTCCCAATCTCCTCTCCGGCCTTAACCAGCCGGGCATGATGCCCCATCAGCTTCTTAGTCTCCTCCACCACCCGATCAATATTAGCCTTGGCCTCGTCTCCCATAGTGATTATACGAGTAGTGAGTAAATCGAGATCTAAGGACTTAGCTTCATCAAGTACTCGTACCATGGGGTTGCGGGGGAGAAGGTGTTCACCGGTGACTTCGTCAAAGGTAATATCATGAGAGCTTGGATCCAGATCAGGATGACCCGCAAATGGATTACGAGCCAAGTCAGGATGGTCGATATGAGTAACAGAAGGGTTTCCGGACGGGTGCGGAGAAGGTGCAAACTCGCTATCCTCCTCCGTGATATCATGAAGAGGCTGAGCCGGGAACTGAGGACCAGGCAAAGGTTCGGATAAAGGACGACTCCTCTTTCTCTACTGAATACCCTCTTCGATAACCCCGAGAAGAGGACGGTAGCCGACTACATCCCCGGAGCGGTGGGTCGAAGGCTTCGGCTTGACAGAAGTTTTGGAAAGCTTGTACTGTTCAAGCCTGTGCCGAAAATCTGAGGCTTTGACCGTTTTACCTGCTCCTGATATGAAGAAAAAGTGTCACAAGCATATATTGTTCTATACTTCGAGAAAACACGGCAAATTAAAAGGAGAGAAACACATATGTGGTTGTACAAACCCTGGGGAGGAGTAGGATACTGCAATAGGTCCTGGATTTCATTCCAGGACGGGAGCGGGTCATAAAATATTCCTAAGTCCCTATCATTAGTGAAGCATGCAGGAGTCAAGAGTTCACCTTGAGTCGTCGGAGCCACCCTGGCTGGAATGGTCTGGGAAGACTCGCTTGCACCGGTCCCGGCCTTGTCCGCTTTCCCGGTTTTCTCTACCAAAGCCGGATCTTCGTCCAGCCCCTCGAAAGCCTGGTGGAACGCATCGTCCGTCCACTCCTGAATCTCGCCCGCTTGCCCAGGAAGCAAGGCCCCGATGCCATCGCCACCTTTATCACCTTCCCGACCATCTCCACCCTCGCCTCTTTCCTCCTCTATGTCTTCCTCCTCCCGGGTAAGTGGACAATTGCTGGGGGAGGGACCGTCCGACTTCTTGAGTTTCTTACCTCCGACAGCTGGAGGTTTTGTGAAAGGTTTCCTCTTGCTACTCTCTACCGTAACACCTTCCTTGGTCTGAGCAGCCGCCCTCTCCTTCGCCGTTTCCCTCAGCTTAACTACTGACTGCTGTGGAAGGATTAAGTTATACTCCAGAAGAATCGCATTTCTGATCAAGAAGGCAGATGATCTATATTTCCCAAGAATAGCTTCTATCTCAGCCGCCGTCTGAACCAGGCGGTCAGTCTCCACAACCGCAAAGCCACCTGTCGCTAGCAAAAATGAGGAAGTATGAGAAAAAGCATCGCAATCATAATGGAAATTATAAGTAAACGCATTCGACTTACATCCCGAAGTAAAGCGCCGAATTGAAACAGAGTCGTCCCTAACAAAGAACCATTCCCTCTTGAACATGCTGAATTTGGAATACAGATCCAAGACCGGCTTGAAGGTCACGGCTGACTCCAAGCTAATGTATGGGGACCCCTTCTTATAGCCCCTCAGGTTATATAGATACCGGATCTCTCGGTTGGAAGGAGCACGACCATACTTCCTCCGGAAAATGACGAAGAGGCTCACCAGTATAGCATAGGAGTTGGGTTGAAGCTGGAACGGGGCCACCTTAAGGTATGTGAGGAAGCTAGCTATCCAAGCGTTCAGAGGAGGGATGGCACCACACATGCAGTGGTATCTGCTGTAGGCGAAGTACCCTTCAGGAGGATCATACGGCATAACATCTCTCCCAGGCAATAGCAAGCGCGCCCTATCGATTCCAAAGGATCGGGAGATGACATCAAGCTGCTCCTCCTTGAGGGAACTAGGAAAACAATCGGGCGGGGAGTTCAGAAGTTCCTGAGGGCCGTACCCATCCACTAGTGATTTCGGGGTTGGTCCGTGACGTTCTGGATTCGGCTGAGCTGGGGGCACGGCAGAGGAACCTCCTTCGCCCCCGGATTTCTTCTTGTCTGATCGAGTTTCCGCTTTGCGAGACATTATCTACAATACCGGAAAAACACATTGTTAGAACAGAAGATGTAAACAAGTATATGACGTCATTCAGTAAAAACATATTCAGTATCATTTTTCATTCGGAATTCAAGATCCCTGAGTTCATCCGGTTACTCAAGTGTAAAACTCATTCGGCATCCCAGTGTGAGAGTTCATTCGGTCAATCCAATCAATAGCTCATTCGGCATCTCAATGTGAGAATTCATTCGGTTAGTCAGGGGTCCAAAATTTCCGAGTTCATTCGGTAGCCTAGCCCTAGAAGTTCGTTCGGCAGAAAACAAGCTCACCTGATTCGGCAGTTCGAATGATTGATTCGGTTATCGCAGTTGGTAAGGAAATGTGAAGGTTAGAGACTCCTATTTATAAAGCAAGGTTTGATAGCCGGACCAGATGGATCGGTCCTCAGGCCGAATATAATGGCTCAGCTGGAACAAAGCGCGGCACCTATAAGCACGTGCCCCACTTTGGGGGGCAAGTGTTGGAGATGTTTCATCCGGTCTCCCCGAACCAGACATGCCGGACCACCCAAAAGCCTTCCTAACTCCCACCGAATCAAAGCCTTCCTAACTCCAACCGGACCAACCCATTGCCGGTCCAAATCTCTTGCCGAACCAACTCATTGCCGGTCCAAACCTCGCCTCCAACCACCGAACCAACTCATTGTCGGACCAAGCCTCGCCTCCAACCACCGAACCAACTCATTGTCGGACCAAGCCTCGCCTCCAACCACCGAACCAAAGTCCTATCAGGCCAGATTGTAGCAGCCCAGGCCCACCAGCTGCTATATACCTCCAAGACCCCTACCCCCAGCCTCACTCTATAAATAGAGGGGCAGGGGTACAGCAATGGGGGACAAGTTTGAGAGCTCAAGCACGGAAGGAACTTTCAAACAACTTTCTTTTACTTATATCAAAGCTTTGTACTTGTAATCAGAATAACTGAAGAGAAATAACATATAAAGTGGACGTAGGCACATTCTGGCTGAACCACTATAAATCTGCGTGTCTTTTTACAGTTTAGCCCCTGTTTTTTACGTATTGGCATAAATCGCTCGAATCACTAAGAATCACATAAGATCTACTAAATCATACAACTTCGAGGTGTTTGTCCATTTTTTGTGCAAACAGCCGTGGTTGAACATGAAGGTGATGGTGCAAATGGTGATTGGCTAGCATTGTTTCAAGATGTTTTACAATAGTTTTTGTGGGGTTTTGGTCCATGGAAGGCCACGGCCTGATCATGGCAGAGGGGGAGGAGGCTGAAGAGGCTGAGGAAGGTGGTGGAACAGGTCGGAGAGGGTGGTGGTGGAGTGTGGCCGAACAAATGCAAGATGAAGGCAAAGCAAAGTCGCTTGAAAATCAATGGAAGAGGTGGAAAAAAATGGAAAGGAAGACATTACCCAAAGTTTTCTTTCAGATCTGAAAGTATGGATGAGAAGGTGTTAGAATACGTGAAAAATGAGGAAATGCAGCTGAGAAAAGAAATGAAAAGCACGGCCAAAACAATAAAGGAAGTTGGTTGAGAAAATGAAAAGTTGGGAGTTGAAAGGACTTGGAATATAAAGATTTTAAAACTTTTCAAATTTCCACTCGTTTTATATTTAATTTTAAATAACTGAAATATATATATAAATTCAGATAAAATATGAAATTTTAGTAAATAAAAAAAAATTTAATTATATATAATTAAATCAAGAGAATAGCAAAGAAAATGTAAACTAGGCTAGAAAATTTGAAAATAAATGCAATGAACTTTGGAAAATTTTTATGTACTTGAAAAATATTTATAAATAAAGATAAGAACACAAAATAATATTGAATTCATAAAAATAAATAAATAAATTTTAATTAAATAAAATTTAAATGAAGAAAATAGCAGAAAATGGAAACTAGGCTTGAAAATTGAAATAAATTCAAATGAACTTTAGAAAAATCACATTATTACTTTTAAAAATAATAAAGACAAAAATATACATAAAATAAAATGTTAACACATACTAAAATAAAATATGACAAAGAAAATAAAATTTATAAAATTTAAAATAAACAAAATTACTTAATAAATCGGTTTACACACCATATTGAAAAATGTATAACTTTTACAATTTAAATCTGTTTTCAACGAAATGAAAAGAACTATTCATGTTACTAAATTTATATTCATAATAAAAGATAAAATTTAAGAATTTAAATATTTGAATTAAAAATTTAAAAGTTAAAGTTTGACCAGTTTGAACAGAAATTCACTTTTCAGTAAAATATCCAATTTATACAAGTTTGAAATTATAATTCACATAATAATAAAAATTTATATTTTAAAATGAAATGTCTGAAATAAAACAAGTTTAAAATAATTTCAAAATAAAATAAAGTCGAATTTAAAATATATGCACAAATCTAGGGTTGTTACACTCTCCCCCACTCAAAACTTTTTGTACTCGAAAAGGAATGAGGTACGGGAAAACACAGAAAAAGATAGAGTGAAATATGATTATGACAAGATGACAAGGAGATTAAATTATACCTGATAACCATTGTTATAGGTAAGTTTAACAAGGTGGAGATGATCTTCCCAAGATTCTCCAGAATCAGGAACACAAGTACAAAATGATCCTCTAGAATCTGATTCACCCTTTCCGCTTGACCGACGGTCTGTGGATGGCAAGCAGTGCTCAGATTCAAAATGGGTACTAAAGATTATAAAGATTATAGAAAGATTTCTAAACAGAAAGAGTATAGAAAGATGCCTATACCAGTCTGTAGCAAGATAAGGAAAAATAAGGACAACTAATAGACAATTTGAAAACAAAATAAGATAATAAGTTTGAAACCATGGAAATTTCAACTTAAATAGATAATTAATTTTACACAAGTTAAATAAAGCTTAATTATCTCTAATTTTGTTATCTTATCATCTAATTTTCTTAAACCAACAATTTCAAAAATCATGGATTTGATTAAAATTAAGTGTATAACATTCAATAAATTTAATTCTTCTTTATTCCTAATTAAAATTAAATTTATTCCTCTCAATATATTTTATCACCTATGTTAAATATACTTATACTTATTATACTGTTTTAATTTATTCTTAGCTCCTTTAACATCATTTATATTATAAATTATTCAATTAATCCTTTTATTCAATTTACCTCTGTTAATCTTTTTATAACTAAAATCTAAGTGTATAACATTTATTATAACCACTCAAATTTTATTTATAAAAATCTTTTTATATTGTATATTATCCAATTACATTGTTAACTTCTAAAATTAAGGTTAGTTATATTGGAATGAAATTGAGAATTATACAAATAAAATTTCTAAAATTAATATACAATATAAACATTCTAATTCAATCATTCCAAGCTTGAATATTTATTCAAAATTTTGATTTTCTTTTTATACTTGAAGTTATTATTTAAGATAGAATTTAAGAATAAAATTTCCGATTCCCTTTAAACCATTTAGAGATAAATAAATGTATGTACATAATTTGTCAAATCAAATTTAAATCATATATCTATAGATATTATAAATCAAATCATATTTTAGAAATTCAAATCAATTAAATTTCCCAAAACAAAGCTGTAGCAAGACTACAAAATGGTCTCTTTACTTTGAAACTCGAAAATGAACGTCGATGATGTCGCGGTCCATCACCGAAATTATTTTCCAGCGACAAAGAGAAGAGCACTAAAATTTTAAAACTTTAAAATTCTTTGGAAACAAATTTCTATTCACAAATACTTTAAATAATATATCCTTTTAAAACTTTAAACACAAGGTTTGAAACCATCGGAACTTAAATTCTCAAATTCTTGATTTAAATTCATTTCAGTTCCCAAATCAAATTTATAAACAACTATTTATAAATTCATTTATAGAATGATAAATCAAGTATTATCAATTTCAAATAATCAATTTAAATTAATTTATTAAGTTCCATAATATTTACTTATATCAAAATCTATTTCATTAACCAAATTTTAAAATAATATTGTGTCAGTTTGTTCTGTCAAAGTGTTTTAGAAATCCTAACGATAGCGTTGATCAGACGAATCGATCAGAAGCCCAAATCAACATCAGCAACTCAAACAACACAATATATAAAACAAAACATAGATTTACAAGCACAATTCAAAATGTTTGGAGATATTTTGAAAACAAAGACAAGATGATTAATTTACAAAATATGAAGATGGATAAGCTTAGATAAATCGCGGGCAACCTTAACCGGGTCAACCGTGACTTAATGAATAAGATCAAATGTGTATTTTTCTTTGGGGTAAATCTACATCCGATCTCAAGAGATAGAGTTTGGAATAACAAAAGATATTAGCATCTAAACCAAGGATAGATATAAATCTCTAGTGAATCGATGCTAATTGTAAAGGAGTTTCCTTTTTACAAGTCATTAGAGTATTGGCGAGACCGCCAATTCACTATAAAGCTCATTCGAAGCGGAGTTATGGGATACTCCAGAATCACAAGAAGATTAATAGTGAGGGACACGAATGGATTTTGGAACCGCAGGGAATGTTCCAAAATTCAAAGGAAATTCGAATCAAAAGGAAGAGATTCAAGCTCGAATGAAAGTGATTATGTTAATAAATTTACCATACATTCTAAGTTTTGCCTAGAGCTACCAAAGCTCTGATGCCAACTGTAACGACCCGATATTTTCAACCATTCGCATACGCACATGTCGGACTTGAATTACTCAAAATACCGCGTTGTAAATAAAATTTGGCAAATCTCAGAATATACAGTAAATAAATAATCACAGATCACGGACACAGAGTAAGAAGTGCAGCGGAAGTAAAAGAAATAGTAGTTCATGAAGCTACTATATAAATATATCAGAGTTAAATAAGATACAACAGAAGAAATAAAGTACAACAGAAGTTTCAATAAAATAACCAAGTACAAGCTGAGTAGAACAACGGAACTGAAATAGATAGGACAAGACAAACAGATAATCTCCAGCGATTCAAATCTCCAAGAGAGTGGAAATCCAAATCTGTGAATAACTCAGGCTGACCCGAGCGTAAAGCAAAACACAAAACACTCGAGTCAGGACAATATATACTTATATAATGTAAACCAACTCAAGTGAACTGTAATAAAGGTACAAGTAACTTAAAGAATGCTTGGGATCGCCCATTCTTTAAGGATCCGTTAAACTATCTACTATGTAGTAATATTCGCTATTATAATAATGTCTAATATAAAATAAACATACTTTTAAATAGCGTCAAGGGATTACCCATATAGCCCTTAACACGTAATAGTCCCAGTAGTCTATCCAGTATTAGCATACTCCCAAAATGGGGGCTACCCTCGATACTCCACAGGCTACGGGAGAAATTACAAATCGTAGTAAAGCTCGATATGGTAGGTGACACGGCACAACTAGGCAATGCCAGGGTAGATATACCAATTACGCATCCGGACTGGTGTGACGCATAGCAGCCACTACCGCCCACCTCGAACAACACTCCCAAATCAAGGGTGCGCACCAAATCAATCACAAGTAATAGAATGGTATCGAAGAAGTGTGTCAGATCAGAGGTGCTACCTCAGTGGTCCGTCAATCGCTCATGTTTTAGCCACCTTATGCCAACTCACGGGAGTTGGGTCCACGTATATACCTTAGGATCATCGCCACCATCCTACTTCATTCTAGAAACTCCACCGCGTACACAGTTGTCAAAGTGGTTTTCTGTATCGACAGAGAGTATGTCCATATCCGATCCCGGTCTCTTTAACAACCAATCGTTATTATAACCCGTGGTTATAATTTAAAACAGTATTTTATACTTCAAAATAGAATATCATTTCAAATCCAAATCTTTATCAAAATAAAGATTAAATCAATTCCAAACCATTTCAATATATTTAAAATATCATATCATTTCAAAACTTCATTTCAAATCTTTTCAATATATCAAAATATCATATCTTTCCAAAACTTCATTTCAAATCATTTTAATATACCAAAATATCATATCCTTGCAAAACTTCATTTCAAATCATTTAATATATCAAAATATCATATCTTTTCAAAAACTTCATTTCAAATCATTTAATATATCAAAATATCATATCTTTTCAAAAACTTCATTATCAAATCATCATTTGAGTTCAAATCCAAATATTCAACTTTAAATATCTTTTAAATTCAAAGATATCATTCATTTATTATCATTTCTAGTCACCTTTTAAATAGTTTATATTTCAATCAAAATAATTCATTTAAACGATTTAAAAGTGTAATTATTATACTTTCAAGTCAAGTATTAAAAATTTCCCAAGTTTCAATTCAATCATTTATTTCAATTAAATTTTTATAGACCATTTCAAATCTTATAAATTTCAAATATAGATTTAATCCACAAAATAACTATTCAAATTATAAAATAAATTCCAAATCTTTATTATCCTATATTTCATAAGTCCAATATTTTTTAAATAGATTCAAATTACAAGTAAACCAAATATTTTTCATACTAATATAAACTTCAATTATTCATTCCAAGATTTATTATCATTTCAAATTCATTTCAGAATATCAAAATATCATTTATTTAATTTAAATTTAAATACCATTTAATCACATTTCAAAATAGTTGTATTTCCCAAATCAACTATTCCATTTAAATCATTTAAAGACAATTCATTATATTTAATAATTAAATATTTAATTTCCAAAATTTAATCTTTTTCAAAGATCATTTATTCATTTGAATTTATTAAACAAAGAAAATTCAACTTTCGCAGCACTTATAAAATGCTACGAAATGTTATGTTTTAAAATAATTCATTAACAAAAGACAACATTTAAAATGTTGTAATATCTTAATTTAGTTTCAATTTAAAATTTTAGTTAAATTTAACAGCTATAGCACTAACAAAGTGTTATAATAACCCTTAGTTCAACTTTGTTATTTGGTTCATTTAAAACAACTACAACATTTTCCAATGCTGTAATATCTTTACATTACATTTCAAAAATGCTGTCAAATCCAATTCAGAGTTTTATTTACAATTTCACACATAATTAACTTTAAATATAAATCATTTTAACTTATAAAATCATATATTTTCACAAAAAAACAATCATTTAAATACCTTTATTTCTATGATTTTATAAAGTCAAATTTCCATACAAAATCAAATTAAATAACAATTAAATTTCCATTTCTTTAATTAAATTCTTAACTTAACAACTAAGTTTAAATTTCCAAAATATAACTTATTTCCATTTATTTTACTTAATTAAAATTTCACTTTTAACAAAATTCACAATTTCCCAATTTAAGTTATATTTCAAAAAAATTCAACTTAAATATTCATTTATTTCATATTTTAATTTATACAAAATCATTAACACTTTTAAAAATTATTACTACTTAATAAAAATCATTAAATTCATCTCTTAAATCAAATTTGTCATATATTCATACTTTAAATAAATTCCATTTATAAACAAAATCATAAATTCCAGAATTAACTTATATTTCAAATTCTACTTCACCATTTACTTAATTCACTTATTTAATTTGTAGAAAATCACTAATATTTTATAGAAATCATTTTAATAAACTTTAAATCAAAATATCATAATATTTACGTTTTTAAAATATTTTAAAATTTTCAGAAAAATATATAAACCATGGGTTTGTATAAAATTTTCTAGCCTAGGTCAAATGATACAGATATATATCATTTCAATCCGTAATTTAGAAAGAAAAACCAGGTTCTATCATTTCAAACCCGCAATCCCAAGTTAAATAAAATAAATAAAAACCGTTCATGCCTATCATTTCAGCCCATAACGATTTTTCCATATTCTACAGTCCGTTCGGGTATGTATCATTTCAACCCATAGTGATTTCTATACTAACAGGGAACTAACAATGTGATAAACAGATATGAATGAACAGAATATCATCATATAATAGTTACTGATGATATAACAAGTGTAATAACACGGGTGAGCATTATATGATCATAATATAACAGTTATAGCAGGATGATATAATTTTACAGATTCAAAAGGTGTCAGTTTACTAGTATATAAGTACACATTGTCTGGTGAGAATTACTCACTTGTATAAGCTGGAGATGACAACCAATTGCACAAACAAGGAACTTCAAAGGCACGATAACACGACAATGATTTGAGAGTGGGAGAGCCAAAGCTAATTTCCTTGTTAAATATCAAACAAAACAAATACAAACATGAATTACAAACCGAAATATTACAAAACAATGCTAGGAATAACTACCCAATTCAAAGCTAGAGCTTTTGCACTTGCATTCAACAACATATGCTTCAGCCAGAGGGTGGATATGGTCAGGTATGGTCTGGAAAAGTTGCTGCTACAAGGTGATGAAGGTGAGTGGAAGTTACAAGGTGTTGAAGGCAATGGAATACCAAAGGGTTTCAAGGCAAAATGTGGCTTTTGTTGCACCATAGGTTTCGGCCCCTTGCTGATGTGGCTCGGCCATGGTATGTGGTGGTCAGGTGGTGGCTAGAGTTTGGGCCAGAGGTGGTGGAAGGTCAGGTTGTGGCGGCTGAAGGCGGTGGCTGTGGTTGAACATGAAGGTGATGGTGCAAATGGTGATTGGCTAGCATTGTTTCAAGGTGTTTTACAATAGTTTTTGTGGGGTTTTGGTCCATGGAAGGCCACGGCCTGATCATGGCAGAGGGGGAGGAGGCTGAAGAGGCTGAGGAAGGTGGTGGAACAGGTCGGAGAGGGTGGTGGTGGAGTGTGGCCGAACAAATGCAAGATGAAGGCAAAGCAAAGTCACTTGAAAATCAATGGAAGAGGTGGAAAAAAAAATGGAAAGGAAGACATTACCCAAAGTTTTCTTTCAGATCTGAACGTATGGATGAGAAGGTGTTAGAATACGTGAAAAATGAGGAAATGAAGCTGAGAAAAGAAATGAAAAGCACGGCCAAAACAATAAAGGAATTAGGTTGAGAAAATGAAAAGTCGGGAGATGAAAGGACTTGGAATATAAAGATTTTAAAACTTTTCAAATTTCCACTCGTTTTATATTTAATTTTAAATAACTGAAATATATATATAAATTAAGATAAAATACGAAATTTTAGTAAATAAAAAAATAAAAAAATAAATTTTAATTATATATAATTAAATCAAGAGAATAGCAAAGAAAATGTAAACTAGGCTAGAAAATTTGAAAATAAATGCAATAAACTTTGGAAAATTTTTATGTACTTGAAAAATATTTATAAATAAAGATAAGAGCACAAAATAAAAATGAATTCATAAAAATAAATAAATAAATTTTAATTAAATAAAATTTAAATGAAGAAAATAGCAGAAAAATGTAAACTAGGCTTGAAAATTGAAATAAATTCAAATGAACTTTAGAAAATTACATTATTACTTTTAAAAATAATAAAGACAAAAATATACATAAAATAACATATTAACACATACTAAAATAAAATATGGCAAAGAAAATAAAATTTATAAAATTTAAAATAAACAAAATTACTTAATAAATCAGTTTACACACCATATTGAAAAATGTATAACTTTTACAATTTAAATATGTTTTCAATGAAACGAAAAGCGGTATTCATGTTAGTAAATCTATATTCATAATAAAAGATAAAATTTAAGAATTTAAATATTTAAATTAAAAATTTAAAAGTCAAAGTTTGACCAGTTTGAACAGAAATTCACTTTTCAGTAAAATATCCAATTTATACAAGTTTTAAATTATAATTCACATAATAATCAAAATTTATATTTTAAAATGAAATGTCTAAAATAAATCAAGTTTAAAATAATTTCAAAATAAAATAAAGTCGAATTTAAAATATATGCACAAATCTAGGGTTGTTACAAGATCTGCGGCCCACTAGTCTAGCATGCTACATTTGGGTCATGATTAGTGTCATGTTGTTTATCTTATGATAGTTTTATCATATATCATAGCAGATAGTAAAAAGTGATAACTTGTTGTTGGTTGGAGAAGATGCGGGTTGAGGTGTGGTTCCATTACCTCGAGTTTTACTATTCGGTATTATTCATGATATATTAGCATATTGGTAATCATTTAACCTTTTCACTAGAATTTATGTCTAACCATCTCTTTGTGTTTTCTTCGATATCTTTTATTTTAGTAGGTTGACTTACAGATGGGGATCTCTCCTATTTGAAGGTAATTCATAGAGCCATAGCTATATTACCGCTATGATTATATATATCTATCTAGTTTTTGGATTATTGACATGTAGACTATATGTACAATTTTGAGACATGTAAACTTATAGGATTTGATGTACCATTTACGCTTTATGCTATGATATTGGACCTGATGTCTCTTGATATGACATGCATCTAATCTTCTATATGTTTATATTGATATTATATTTTATATCCTTCCATTGCGAGAACTAGTTTATTAAGATAAATATGCTCTATGATATTCATTGTGTTTCATATATGTTACCATTAATTAAACGTAAACCGTGACACTATTGGGGTATCCAGTTTCTTGTATGCATGGATCCTGGATGTTATGAAAGGTGGGTCATTACACCAAAGCTCGCCTAATCCGCCAGAAAAGAAGACCACCTAACCTACAGAAGCACAAGGCACTGAAGGAAGAGGTGGAGAAGCTCATCAATAAATGATTCATTGGAGAATCTGAATATCCAATATGGGTGGCCAACCTTATGCTGTTTCGAAAGCCCAATGGAACTTGGAGAACATGCATTTATTTTTCTGATCTCAATGAAGCAGGCCTAAAGGATAGCTTTTCCTTGTTCCGCATCGGTTAGCTTATGGATGCAACCAACATATATGAACCGTTGACCTTTATGTATGCCTATTCAGGGTATAAATTTTTTTACATGAATGCTAGCATGCCTCATTCATTAAAAATGTAGGATTACGTTGTTACAAAATCATGCCTTTTCCTCTTCAGAACACGGGGTCAACTTATCAAAGGCCAGTAATAAAGCTATTTGCTGAGTAGATTGGAAAATTAATGGAAATCTACATTGATGACATGTTGGTAAAATCTAAGAAGGCATGTGTTATGTGTGGAACCTCATCGGGACCTTTAACATCTTCCAATAATATAATATTAAGCTAAACCCAAAGAAGTGCTCATTTGTTGTCAAATCTAGGAAATTCCTATGGTACATAGTAAGCACCAAAGGAATTAAGGCTAACCCCAATAAAACCAAGCAATCAAGACATGTAGACCTCTCTAACCCTCAAACAAGTCTAGAGTCCAAATGGGATGGTCGTAAACTCTCAACCATTTTATTGTCAAGAAATCAAAAAATGCATTCTAATCTTTGACATAATTAAGAAAGGGAAATCCATCGCCTAGAAAGACGATTTTACCAAGGAATATAAGGAGTTAAGCACCATTTGGCTACTCCTTTGATGCTCTCAAAGCTTGTGGATGGGGAAGATCCCTACCTCTGTCTCGTAGTAACATACCATGCAGATAGTGCTCCTCCAGTAAGCAAAAAAACACATATAAAAACTAATCGATTATGTTAGCAAAAGGTTGACCGACCCTAAAACAAGATACGCTAGGCTGGATAAATTGGCATGCTTCTTACTCATTTCTATTCGCAAACTCTATCCATAATTCTAGGCCACCCCATCAAAGTCCGAAAAAATCGACAGCTAAAACAAATTATATGTCGACATATAGGACATAGGGCTCGGACAACGCTACATCACCTTTTCCCCTTGTACCTCTAACTAGGCTACGACCGACTTTATTGTGAAATAATCTAGCCTAATTGGCAGTGAAGAAGGGGCACCCACTGAATAACACTCCTGGCAATTGTATGTTGATGGTAATTTAACAAAAGGAGGGGCA
The DNA here is from genome assembly GCA_030737815.1 of Allium fistulosum. Classification (NCBI taxonomy): domain Eukaryota; kingdom Viridiplantae; phylum Streptophyta; class Magnoliopsida; order Asparagales; family Amaryllidaceae; genus Allium; species Allium fistulosum. The sequence goes on along the minus strand of CM060904.1, from coordinate 408,547,942 downwards.
AGATCTGACACAGGTCTTGCTTGGATTTTAGTCATATGGGGAAATTTGTTTATTTCAATAAAGCCAACGAATGTAGAGATAGGTTAGCTTACACTCATGCATTGATTGAGATGTCTCATAAGAAAGAGCTTCCAACCCCCATTCATGTTTTTCTATCTAAGCACATTATTGGTCGCGTATAGGTTCCCTTCCTTTGGAAACCTCCTATCTACTCTGGTTGTTGTTCCTTTGGTCAAACTGTTTCCACATGCATACATACTTTGCCTTAAGAAGAGTCCGCTCCAATGATTCCAACCAAAACATTATCCTTGCTGCGTAAAGTTAAAGCTAGAGAAAGGTGTTTCAAGACCCATGCTGTTACCCAACCAGATCCTTTTTCTGAATCTCTTTTCGAAGCTACCTCACAGAAACTCCAAGCCTATCATACCTCTCATCCAGTAGCAAAGTCTCCTGATCCTTCTCACAGTAATCCTTACTCCTCTTTGTCTTCCACTTCAGACTCTGACCTGTGAAACTCTGACGACCTAGATGATGGCATTGAGTATGATTTACTCCAGATCATCCCCTTAACTACTGCTCCAAATTGATAACTTGTTTTGATATCTGTGTTTGACTAGTCTTTATTGTTGATATAGTAGTTGTTTCTGAGCTTTATGTATTTTGTATGTGATGTGTGTAAGTGAGTTGTTTTAGCTGCTGAGGCATATGTGCTTCACACCTGTTAATTTTTGTAAAGTGTTATGGACACTATAAAACCAGATTGCTCGTGCAAAATAATAGTACATTGTTTTTCCTGCAAAAAAGTAATGACATGGTCCTCATCATCGATGACGAATATGAAATTTTCTTCTCAATAAGGTTGGACTTCAAAATCACCTAAGAATGAAGCTTAGTATGAAGCCATCCTGACGGGCCTTCAGATCCCAAAAGAGATCAAAATTTAGTTCTTCAATGCATTAAATGACTTCTCACTCATTATCAACCAAAACAAATGAACGATGTAAACTAAAGAGTAAAACATTGTCCTAGCATGTTGCTAAGGCAAAGAAATTGGTTACCAACTTCTTCGACTTCAAAGCAAGAAAATACCAGGAGAAAGAATTCAAAGGTTGACCTATTGGCCAAAACAACAAGAAATCTGACGAAGATCAACACATGGGTCCCACTTGAAATATGTAGTACACCATGCATTGAATAGGGGGCAATGACCAAGGAAACCAACAACTATTGGCGAAATATCTAGGTGACCTGGCTCTTGAATTTGGTTAGTGGAGAGTTGCCTGAAGAATGCAAGGATGTCAGTAAAATCCTCTTCATAGTAGCCAACTACATAGTCATGGATGGTTAGTATTCTTCCCCCACTCTAGTGTTTTATCTCACAAGCCAAAGTCAAAAAAGTCCTTAAAAAACTACATGAAGGCATATGCAAAACTATGCTGGGGGCAAAGCCTTACAAAGAAAGATGCCCGATAGGGGTATTATTTTCCGATGTGGTAAAATATTCCATAGACTATGTCGAGGAGTGTAAACGCTACCAACTATTTCATAAAGTTACCAAACCTACCCCGCTCTATTGATCTCAATGACCTCCCCATGGCCATTCAATACATGTAGAATCTACTCCATCGGGAAGCTCATAAATGCGAATGGAGGATAAAAGTCACAGTCGTCATTGACTATTTCACCAAATGAGCTTAGGGGAGACACTCACTAGGGTCTCTATGCCTAAGAACGTGCGCTTCTTCATCAAAAATATAGTTTGGTTCTTCGATCTCTCAAGGAAAATAATAGCCAACATTGGCACCCCTTTTAAGAGCGGCCAATTCCTTGAATCATCTTAAAGGAACGGGACCAAAAAGTTATTCTCCTCCATCACCTACTCCCAAACCAATAGCTGGGTGGAGCTAGTCAATAAAACAATTAGGATGGCACTGAAGAAGCGCTTAACCAGTGCCAAAGGGAACAAGGAAAAAGGCCTTTAACTTGTACTCTCATAGTATAGAACTTCAGATCGAACATCAATATAACACTCAACCTTCTCCCTAGCCTATGCATTTGAGGCAATGTAGCCCATGGAGGTGGACATACCTACCCTAGGATGCCTAACCCATAATCGCGAACAAAATGAGAAACTATTATAGTAAGGCCTTGATGCTCTATGAGTGGAGGATGGAAGCAGAGCTTTAAAACAAAGCTTACAAATGAAAAGTGGTTAAGCATAATAACTCCAAGGTCAAGCAAAGAAAATTCATAGTCAGCAACCTTGTCTTATGGCGAGTCTTCGCCAATATATAGAACCCAGCTGATGGTGTCCTCATACCCAATTGGGAAGGGCCATATGTGTTTAGTCTTGCCTTAACCAATGAAACATACCTCCTCCGCCACCTAGATGGCACCAACGTCCCTCAAACTTGGACCCAGAGAATATTACATTTATTCATTATTGTAAGCCAAAATTAGAAGGACCATAATATTTGTAAGTTGAATTATAAGGTGATTGGTCCTTGTAAATATTTTGTACGCAATAAATGAAAAGATTTTCTCCAAAAATCTATGTTCTACCGGTTGAAACAATTCGAGTTAAGCGCACATGGTTGAAAACAAATGGTCACCACAAGATGGTACAAATGCACCATATTCCCTTGGCTCATTCCGAGGCAAACCCTATAATTCAAATGCCTTCGAGAGAGCATGAGAGCTCCCAAAAAATCTCGCTCGTGCCAGATAGGTATGAGCATAAGGCTTTGAGAATATGTGAGTGACAATCAATATTCCTTTATGTGCTGAAGGCACTGACGCATAGATAGTGCGATGACCAAAGATTGACCTTGATTCATGTCCTGTGGTGTATTTGCTCATTCTCCCAAGTGCATTACTAGGGATCGGGGAATTGATGGAGTGAATAACTATGTCATCATCCTAATGCCTTATTTCATGATGCTACTTATTGCCTTAAGAGAAGAATGAGGCACTGGTGCAAATATGGGCATGATTACCCATGTAGTAATCTCGATTCTTTCATCTGTAGTGTTGTCTGCTCAACCAATTGGAGTAGCCACACCATGTTAGGGCTAGGCCACGAAGAATCTGTCTACTCCACCAAGTTACCAACATGGGGCTAGGCTATGAACAAACTTCCCGCTCTACCAAGTAGGAGTGGCCCCACCACGGTGGGGACGAACTACTAAGCTAAGTTTGAAACTTCTTCTTACAAGTTTTATGTTAACATCTTGCATTCTTTATTCTTTACAACTATTTTAAGTGTTGTCAATGACATGTTAGGTGCTATACACATTACCCCCATGTAAAAAAACAATAGCACAATACTTATAAAATTCAACACAAAAGGACGTGTAGATGCATAATAAAAAAACATGAAAGTAAAAAACATAATTGAAAAATATATTTTTATTTCGTGTCTTCATACACAAAAGGGCTATGCTCATTACAAAATGAAAGCAATTCACAAGACAAAAACCCTAAGAAAAATCTTAGGAGAGCATCAGACAGTCGTCATCATATGCCATCTCTTTTAGGACCTTAAGGTCCGGGTCCTAACTACTATATGCCTCCATGAGTGAGGCTATCATCTCTAGAGCAAGGATGGCTGGGTGTTTGCCTGCCTTTGAGCATCTTGTCTACCACCTCCTAGCAGACCTTTGGAAATGACACCGAAGTGATAAAGGTCACACATGAGCGAGAGGAGGAAATTGGCAGCGACGAACCTCTTCAGCATATTAGTTATCCTCCTATTGTTCCACCGTTCATCCTCCTTCTCTACCTCCACCTTCATTGTCGATTTGAAAGCCTTGGATATTAGACAAACCTCATGTTATAAGAGAGAGGTCTTGAGCTTGTCGACTTAGGTGGTTTTCTCCTCTAATTATGATTTAAAGAACTGAACCACCCGATTTAGTTCCAAATAGAGAGAAGCTTCCCCACGCATGCTTTGTCCATCGCTTATCTAGCCACCTTTATGGTCTCCTTAGCTGCCTTCTCCTCCTTTTTTCTTCTCTATGACCATCCACTACCACTTCTCGATTACATGCGCCTTGACCTTATCTGAGGCCTACTTCTTTAGCACAACCAGCTCCTTCCTAACCAAAAGTGCATGGGACCCAACTTATAAAAAAGCTATTAGAAAACAACAAAATTGAACTTACAAAAATTTCAGTCATGGGATTACCAAGAAACCCTCCCAAAGGTTCGCCTCAAGGGTGACCATGATCTTATTACCCGTCCCCATGACTAAGGTCGGTACAACTGGTCCCGCTACTCCATTATGGTCCCTAATAGCATATAGAATAACCCATTTCCCCATCCTCATGCAACTCTTGGTTGATGTCGATATTGTGGCTCTTAAGTGGTTCTTGTTAGCATCTATAAGCATGACCTCTTTCCCAAACATGAAAGAGTAGACCGACCTCCACTAGTCTCTGCTTAATCATCCTCCACCCTCTATCGCTTAAGGGCACTGACTTTAGAAAGCTCCCTACAACTCATAGATGGTAGGATAGTCGAGGTCGGAACATGCTCCACTGGATAAAAACAGGAGGAGGAATGATGACAATTGGTCGAGGAGTGGTCGAGGTGGTGCCCTTCCATAGGGAAGCTAGCACGGTGCTATACTATTGGGAGGTCTTGTTAACGGCGATCTTCTTCATAGGGTCTCATCTAGCTTGGAAAAGCCAGTTTAAACCGAACTAAAACAAAAAAAGAGAAGTTAATATCTTTTAAAATAAGAGTATGTGACAAAAAGTGCAGCATAAAAAGCAATTTACGAACCGAATAAGAATGAACAAGATAACTACAAAAAGACAAACAAACAAGCATCTTCTACCCACTCTTAGTGGGCTAAGTCTGATGTTTCTTCCTAATGAGGGAAAGACAATAATACTTAGTGTCAATCTATGTTTGGCTCCCCTAAAAATGGACATGTACTAGGGGACACGACCACACCCTGCAGAGGGAATGTAACCTATATTATTAGTACATGGTAGTTAGTAAAATTAACCATTTTAATCAAATTAAATGAATTAATGACTTAGAAGAAGAATTTTTGAATATGAATGAATCAGGACTCAAGAACCATTCCATTGTATTTGTAATGTTGTTTATATGAGAAACATATAGAGTTTGTTACAATTGGATAAAACTGATAAAATGGGAATAAAAGAGAAGCTAGGGCCAAAATGATCATTTGGCCAAATTTGGCTTTATTAATTCTGAAATGAAACTTTCTTTCATTTATTTCACTTTGTCTTCTTCTTCTTCATCATCTTCTTAAAATTAAAAAAGCTAGAGTTGTAAGCTTCAAATCCAACATAACATTTTTTATTTCTCCATTAAATATTCTAAATTAAATATCTATACTCAAGTTAAGAGATTCTCTACAAATGTAACAGCTCGCCATCTACAACGCCAAGACCCATGTCTAAAAAAATAGAACTGACATCGCGGACTTTGCAGAAAGTGGATCGTTTTTAGGTAAACTATAAAGCATATCACATAGCTGTCTACAATATACTACATTTTCTGAAAATCACAGCGGAAGTAACAAAATATAATATTAACCAATAATATAATCCCAAACAACAATATAGTATCAAATAAAATTACAACTATACATCTCTTTACTAGTTGCAAAAACCACCCAATGTTTGGGAATCAATTAGTAGATAGCTAATAGACAAATTAACATCTTCGTTGCACTATCGCACCTCTAAATCATCATCAGTCCTCTCTATTGACCTATCAGAGTAAACTAAAAAGAAGAATATGATAGAGGGGGTCAGACATATGTCTGGTATGTGAAATGCACTATATAAATGTATAACACTAATAAGCTAGTAAAACAACACTTATGCTTGAAATTCATACCTTAACATGTGTCACCTACACCCAACAAGTCAGATAAACAAAATATAATACTATAACAACATCAAATTCTAAGGTCTCATTGACATGCCCATGATTTGATCCCAAGTCTCAACCCACTATCGTCAAATCGTATACTAAGGACTTGACTTCTCTAAACTCGTCAAAGCATACAATACTCACTACTAAAGAACTACATGTCTTAGCCCGTTATTACTAGACGTCGGTGGTCACATCAAAGAACTCATTTCCTCTTATAAATGTACTGTAATGCCTATACTATTGAAATAGTCAAGGTCACCAGTCACACTGAAGAACTCATTTCCTCTTAAAAAGGAAATGTATCCATTATCAAATTGTGCACCAAAGAACTCATTTCCTCTACAAAAATGCACCGCAATGTTGTCGTTAGACGTCGATGGCAACACAAAAAACATTTCCTCTAATAAATTACACCATGAACCTACCCAAAATCATCAAACTCTTGTCTACCTTTATAACCGTTAGTCAAACAATATGGACAAACCTACCCAACTAGGACATTTTCTTAAGTATCTCAAAATATAGAAAACATTATGCCAAAGTGTTCCTTGTCCCACCACGATCGCAACACTATGACTCACATGTGAAAAGAACATCGTATGCGCGAGTTATAAACATTTTAAGGTCAGGGGCAATATCGTAAATTTTAATATAATTATATAATTTAATTCCTTTTCTTCCTCGCTACAATAGTCGAGAAATCCTATTCCTTATATGAATCCATCAGATCACAGAAAAAGTACCCTCATCGCATTGCTAGAGCCTTTAATCACCAAATCCGCCTACATCGCTGAACTCCCCAAGCCATACTCCTTCCATCGCCCCCACTTTGATTATCTCAGCCGCCATAGGTAGCGCCTCTACCTCCAATCGGTTGCTGGCGAATATTGGCCACCCTAACCTACTTTGAGATAATTAGAGTTCACCGAGAGCCTCCACTCAATCTTTTATACAAGCCTATTGTTAGTCCCTGAGAAGTTGGTTTTGATGACAACAACCTTAGAATAAGATTATAAAATATAAATACTAACATTATTGTTTAGATATATATGTATATGCAGGATATATATACAGGTACCAAAGAATGATGACTATACAGCATAGAGATTCAAGAACTGACGAACTCAAGATCAGAGATATCAAGATTCAAGACTCAGGAGTATCAAGATTATCAAGAGTTCAAGATTTCAAGATAAGTAATTTAGTTAGAAATTTTGTTAAAACTCCTAGAAAAGTATTGACATCTTAAAATCCATTTTATTCGTGGAATGGAATCCACATTGAGACCGTTAAAGGGATGGAACCCTAAGTAGGATGGAACCTACGAAAAATCTAGTGGAACATTGTTTTGTATCCACTAACTTTTATTCAAATGTTTTACAAAATTATATCTTGTTTTCAAAATGATTTCAAAATCTTCCTTTTTAAATCAAAAACATCTATCCTGGTTTTAAAATACTTTGAGCCTCAAAATAATCTTTATTTTCAATATCAAATTATCCTTGGTTTTAAACTATCTTTTAATTATAATATATTTAACTTTTAATATTTATGCTTAGATTTAAATATAAAATTATAGTAAAATTTTATATATACCAAAATATTATTTTCTATACTTATTTATGTATTTTAACTATAATTAAGTATATTTATAAAGTTTAAAAAAGTTTGAATACAGGATAGAAGTTATTTTCAAAGAAAAACAAATTACCAAAAATAACTTAGGCTTGTCGACAACCCAAAAGACCCCTTGTCCACAAGGTGACAGTTTATTTCAAAAGTTTGAATTTCAAAGGAAGTGTCTATTCATCATATCCTTTCACGAATGGACATGGCTGTTGTTCTACTATAAATAGGAGCTGTTTTAAACGAATTTATAATCATATTTTCTCTGATTTCACTCCTATTCTTCCACATTTTTTTATATACATTTTTACCATTACTTTGCTGAAATCACCATTGAATCTAACTAGATCATCTTTGGTTTGATTCTCTATCACTATCTCAACAAGATCCCAGTGCTATTCAGAGTTAAAGACTTCTTTGTATTCAATCGAGCGAGAAAAGGTGTGATTGTAGCCTGGAAAATCAATCGGGTGAACTTGTTGCCCGTAAAATCAAGTATCTCTACCCAGAGAATTGTGAATCTGGAGCGGTGTACCTCGTGGCATTGAAATCGAGGGTGTAATTGTAAGAATTGATTTTGAAAGGAAATCCGTACTTGTGTTGCGGGACTGGATGTAGGGTAACTCCGATCCAGTATAAAATCCAGTGTGTTCTTTCCTTTATTGCTTTTACTTTATATATGCATCTGTGTTTGATTCTGTGATCATATCTATGTCTGAATATTGCATACATTTGTGTTCAAATTAATATAAACTCAAAATGAATGAGTAATTCCTTAAAACACTATTCACCCCCCCTCTAGTGTTAATTCTAGCTTTAAGATCCGTAATCCGCATTTATCACATTTGGTATCAAAGCAAGGTTTTCAAATTTTCATAATATGAATTTTGAAAAAGCTTTTAAAATGGCTATGTTTGAAAAACTTGTTAATACTAGTTTAGAAATATTCAGATCATCACTGTCTTATGAGTCTGCATATAATCGATATTCAAATTCAAGTTGTCTACCAAAATTGTATAATGTGTAGGAAACATGTTTTATGGGTGTTGAGGAATCAATCCACAATGGACAAATTGTGAAGATCAAAAATAATAAATGGATACTCGATAATGGATGCTCTAGACACATGACTGGTAATCCGGATATGCTGAATGATATAATATACAAAGACGGAGGACTGGTTAACTTTGGAGACAACTCAAAAGGATATGTGATTGGCATCGGCAATGTCGGTAACTCTGAAACTCCTATTATTACTAATGTTTTGCTAGTTAAGAATCTGAAACATAATCTGCTAAGTATTAGTCAACTTTGCGATAAAGGATATAAAATTAAATTTGAAAAAGATAAGTGTCACATTGAAGATAATAATTCAATCATAATATTTGAGGGAATTAGGAAAAAGAATATTTATATTCTTAGTATGAAAGTTTCAAATGATAACCTGTGTCTTTTAGCAAATACAAGTGACCCTTGGATTTGGCATAAGAGATTTGGGCATTTGAAGTTCAAACTCTTATCTAGACTGTCAAAACATGATCTAGTAAGAGGTCTTACTAAAATGAATTTTAAAGTAGATAGTTTATGTGATGCATGTCAATTAGGAAAACTTAGAAAAAGTTCCTTTAAATTAAAAGATATGATTTAAAATTTAAAACCTCTTGAATTACTTCATCTTGATTTATTTGGTCCATCTCAAATTCAGTCAATAAATCACAGTAAATATGTTTTTGTAATTGTAGATGATTATTCTAGATTTACATGGACGATATTTTTGAAACATAAAAGTGATACTTTTGAAAGTTTTAAGAACTTTACAAAAAGGATTCAAAATCAACTTTATGTAAAAATTATAACCATCCGTAGTGATCACGGTGGTGAATTTGAAAATGAAAAGTTTGAGGAATTCTGCAAGAAAAAGGGAATAACTCACAATTTTTCATTTCCAAGAACTCCACAACAAAATGGAGTAGTAGAACGTAAAAATAGGACGATTCAAGAGTGTGTGAGAACTATGCTTTCAGATAGTAAATTACCAAAACATTTTTGGGCAGAAGCAGTTGCTACCGCCTGTTATATTTTAAATATAATTTTAATTAGACCTTTAACTGATAAGACATCTTATGAACTTCTTCACAGAAAGAAACCTAAGGTATCTTATTTTAGAATTTTTGGAAGTAAATGTTTTATTTTAAATACAAAAGATAACTTAGATAAATTTGATCCTAAATCCGACAAAGGTATCTTTATCAGATATTCTAATAGAAGTAAAGCATACAGAGTGTTTAATTTAAGAACTAACACCATCGAAGAAACAATGCATGTTTCATTCGATGAAAATCTCAAAAATTTTGAAGATACAAATGATGAAGAGGATTTAATTACTCAAAATCAGGAGTCAACTGAAACTAATAATGAAATTAATCATCCTAATAAAAAGGTTAAACTTTTAAAAGATCATCCTATAGAAAATATACTAGGAGATATGCAATCTGTTGTTACAACTAGAAATCAACTAAGTAAAATGAGCAATGTAGCCTTTATATCAACTATTGAACCCAAAAATCCAAAAGAAGCATCAACTGATGATTCATGGATTTTGGCTATGCAAGAAGAACTAAATCAATTCACTAGAAATGATGTTTGGGAACTTGTTCCTAGACCTGAAAATAAAACTATAATTGGAACTAAATGGGTTTATAAAAATAAAATGAATGAACAAGGTGAGGTCGTTAGAAATAAAGCCCGGTTAGTCGCTCAAGGTTATTGTCAAGAAGAAGGAATAGATTGTGATAAAACCTTTGCTCCCGTAGCAAGATTAGAAGCCATTAGGATTCTACTTGCTTTCACAAATCATAATAATTTCAAATTATTTCAAATGGATGTTAAAAGTGCCTTTTTAAATGGATTTGTAAAAGAGGAAGTATATGTTGAACAACCACCACTTGTTGAAGATGAAAAATTACCAAATCATGTTTACAAACTTAAGAAAGCTCTATATGGTCTAAAACAAGCTCCTAGAGCCTGGTATGATAGACTAAGATCTTACTTATTACAATCAAACTTTGAAATTGGTAAAGTAGATAATACTCTTTTTACTAAAAGAAATAAAAATGATATTCAACTAGTACAAGTTTACGTAGATGATATCATTTTCGGATCAACTAATTTTGAAATGAATAAAGAATTTTTTGAAATAATAACAAAAGAGTTTGAGATGAGTCATATGGGTGAATTAAACTTCTTTCTAGGATTGCAAATAAAACAATTAGATAATGGTATCTTTATCAGCCAAGAAATATATGCTAAAGACCTAGTTAGTAAATTTGGTTTGACTACTGCAAGTGGAAAACCCACTCCCATGGCAACCAATGAGTACCTAAGTAAAGAAGATCTATCGAAAGATGTAGATCAAAAATTATATAGAGGAATGATTGGATCACTACTCTATATCACTGCTAGTAGACCTGATATCATGCATAGTGTTTGTCTCTGTGCAAGATATCAATCCCAACCTAAAGAGACCCACTTAAAAGCTGTAAAACATATTATAAGATATGTTAAACACACCTTTGATTATGGCTTATTTTATCCTAAAAATGACTCTTTTGAATTAATATCTTACTGTGATGCTGACTATGCTGGTTGTAAATCAGACCGAAAAAGTACAAGTGGAACTTGTCACTTTTTGGGGCATTCTCTGGTTTCCTGGTTTAGTAAAAAGCAAAACACAGTTTCTTTATCAACAACCGAAGCAGAGTATATTTCTGCTACTTTGGCTTGTTCTCAAGTAATATATATGCAACAAACTTTAAAAGATTTTGGTTTAAACATCTCAAAATCACCAATTTATTGTGATAATACTAGTGCAATAAATTTATCCAAAAATCCTACTCTTCATGCTCGAACTAAACATATTGATATCAGACATCATTTTCTCAGAGATAATATAAGTAAGGAAGTAATCACTCTTGATTATATCAATTCCGAGAATCAAATTGCTGATATCTTAACAAAACCCTTAAATGAATCTATATTTACTAAATTAAGAAGAGAATTAGGTATTTGTTCAATAACTGAAATATAGAATATAAATATATAACAAGTATAATTAAAATTAAATTAAAATAAATCAAATAGCAAAAATACAAGTACCTTGTCGACAACCATCTTTTACCCCTGTCGACATATAACGAATTTTTTTCTTCTGAAATTTTCACTCCAAAATTTAAATGGGTGGTTATATATTTTTCTTATTTCGAAATTTTGTTCATTCTTTCTGTTCTTTCTTTGTTCTAACTTTTGAAAACAATAAAATAATGGCCTCCTCCTCCAAATCAAACAAAAATTCAACCTTTTCGTTCCCTTCTCCTTCTACCGGACCATTTCAACGAACTACGCTTGCACGAGTGATGAAAATGGAGGTTTCCTTGAAGGATGCACTACAACTTATGACTGAAATTCAAGTGTTGCAAATCAGAATGGCCAAAGAACAAAAACGGCAAGGCAAAATCCTTAGAAACTTGCAAAAGTTTCTAATGGACAATCACGCCAATCCCATCATGATCGATGAAGAATCCTCAAGTGTTCAAGTGCAAGAGGACAGCGAGGAAGAAGAAGAAGAAGCCCCCATGGAAGAAGAGCATGCTGAAGATGACGACAAAGTTGTTTGCGTTGGCGAAATGTGCTTTGACAAAGATGGAAATCAAGTCGAACAACGTGGAAATTTCTGTTTCCACTACCCAAATTGCTCGGTTCATAGATCTCCCATTGTCAAGGATACACATTAGTTTCTTTTCTCTCTTTCTTATCGTTATTTGTATATGATCTTACTTACGTTTTCTACGCAAATGTAATTATAACATTATATAATTAATAAATGATTTGTGTTCTCATATTTGAATTCTCACATTATCATTATTATAAATATTATCATATATGGATTCTTAGTTAGGAGAGTTAGTTATTAAGGGCTATGTTTTAGTTTTAGAATTAAGTGTTGATTATTTATGATAACACTATCATTATAATCACATGTAATATAGTATTAGATTAAGGGGGAGTTGTATAGATTTAAAATTTGTTTTTGTTGATGACAAAGGTGGAGAAGTATAAAATGGGATAGTTAAGCATAGATTAAGGGGGAGTTATTAGTTTTAGGGGGAGTAATTAGGATAGAAGTAATATTTTATAAACAAAGGTTGTCATCATCAAAAAGGGGGAGATTGTTAGTCCCTGAGAATTTGGTTTTGATGACAACAACCTTAGAATAAGATTATAAAATACAAATACTAACATTATTGTTTAGATATATATGTATATGCAGGATATATATATATACATGTACCAAAGAATGAAGACTGTACAGTATAGAGATTCAACAACTGATGAACTCAAGATCGAAGATATCAAGATTCAAGACTCATGAGTATCAAGATTATCAAGAGTTCAAGATTTCAAGATAAGTAATTTAGTTAGGAATTTTGTTAAAACTCCTAGAAAAGCACTGACATCTTAAAATCCATTTTATTCGTGGAATGGAATCCACTTCGAGCCCGTTAAAGGGATGGAACCCTATGTAGGATGGAACCTACGAAAAATCTAGTGGAACATTGTTTTGTATCCACTAACTTTTATTCAAATGTTTTACAAAATTATATCTTGTTTTCAAAATGATTTCAAAATCTTCCTTTTTAAATCAAAAACATCTATCCTGGTTTTAAAATACTTTTAGCCTCAAAATAATCTTTATTTTCAATATAAAATTATCCTTGGTTTTAAACTATCTTTTAATTATAATATATTCAACTTTTAATATTTATACTTAGATTTAAATATAAAATTATAGTAAAATTTATAAATACCAAAATATTATTCTCTATACTTATTTATGTATTTTAACTATAGTTAAGTATATTTATAAAGTTTAAATAGTTTTAATACAAGATAGAAGTTATTTTCAAAGAAAAACAAATTACCAAAAATAACTTAGGCTTGTCGACAACCCCAAGGACCCCTTGCCGACAAGGCGACAGTTTATTTGAAAAGTTTGAATTTCAAAGGAAGTGTCTATTCGTCATATCCTTTCACGAATGGACATGGCTGTTGTTCTACTATAAATAGGGGCTGTTTTAAACGAATTTATAATCATATTTTCTCTGATTTCACTCCTCTTCTTCTTCCACATTTCTTTATATACATTTTTACCATTACTTTGCCGAAATCACCATTGAATCTAACTAGATCATCTCTGGTTTGATTCTCTATTACTATCTCAACAAGATCCTAGTGCTATTTAGAGTTATAGACTTCTTTGTATTCAATCGAGTGAGAAAAGGTGTGATTGTAGCCTGGAAAATCAATCGGGTGAACTTGTTGCCCGTAAAATCAAGTATCTCTCCCTAGAGGATTGTGAATTTGGAGCGGTGTACCTCGTGGCCTTGAAATCGACGGTGTAATTGTAAGAATTGATTTTGAAAGGAAATCCGTACTTGTGTTGCGGGACTGGATGTATGGTAACTCCAAACCAGTATAAAATCCGGTGTGTTCTTTCCTTTATTTCTTTTACGTTATATCTACATCTGTGTTTGATTCTGTGATCATATCTATGTCTGAATATTGCATACATTTGTGTTCAAATTAATATAAACTCAAAAAGAATTAGTAATTCCTTAAAACACTATTCACCCCCCCTTAGTATTAATTCTAGCCTTAAAATCCGTAATCCGCATTTCTCACAGCTATAACTTCCGATCGTCATATGGTCGCTATTTTACTGTTTGATCGAATCGAACGACCTACGTTTGTCGAACTTCTGATGCTTTTTCTGATCAGTTCGCACATCCAATCAATGAAAAAACAACAGTAGTGAATTCATGTCATCAAGAACTATAATTTTGATATATATAATGTGTTTGGTTTGGAACACTTTTAAATTTCACACTTTTTAATTAAAAGAAGATTAATGTTTGCTCATTACAATCGATAAAAATTAGACTTTTTCTAACTATCTAGCCATGGCATACTATATCATATTCAGGTGTATATGTAAAAACATTAGTTTTTTAATTATTACTTATATCATTATAATTTGGTTTAAGATCTTAAGAGGTGAATTACTACGTCTTACCAATATACACACACAAATATGATAAATCCCACTCGCAGATTAGCCGTGCAACTTCTCTAATTTGATGTATATTCTTCCTCTCCTTTGCTGTTCAGAAATTTCATGCCTTCAAAATGCCAAATTCTCTATAACTTTAATTTATTTACGTAGCTCTCTTCACAGTGATCGATTTCTTATATTGATACGTTTAATTTGGATTTGATTTGGTAGATTATGGATTGATTTAGAGAATTTGTAATTGATTTAGGGATTAAGGTTTAAGAAGTGGAGGTAAGATTTTTCCAGCTAAAGAAATTAGGTTAAGGGTCAATTTATAGGCCAAAAATATAATATCTATGCTATATTCGAAATCTATATATTACAGAAATGCCACGTGGTTTGACTTCTTATGATTTCTAGCCCATTTAACCAAATTCAATAAATTATATATGTTTTTCGACTGTAGACTACATTCTAGCATGCAATGAAATAGGTCTTGAAGTCTAATTTCAAATCTTATAGAAATTTTCTATTTTGCCATTTATATTAAAATTATGATTTTCCCTTTTAATTTAATTATTTAATTCATAAATATACAAGGTTATTTGCATGAAAAATGGAAAAACACCTTCAATCAAATTAACAATAACAGATTCAATAAAAAATAAATGCTAGGAAAGTAAGAGATGCGCAGATTTATAGTGGTTCAACCATAATAGGCCTACGTCTACTGTTTATGTTTATTCCTTTTCTTATAATTCAACGTTTACAACAGTTTTAAATATAGTAATTATGATTGAAATTGGAATCTAGAAGCATGGTTCGGTTATTTCTGCATTATAGAGTCTTCCAGCTCAAAAAAATCGTCCCTATAAATGCAAAATGCTTGGCTATTTATAGAGGTGAAGAGGCGGTGAGGTTTATCCAATAAATCAAGAAATTTCCATGTATAGCTAGCCCAAATTTAATATTTCCATATAAAAAAGATATGATTACCAATTTCAAAATATACTCAGATTTCATTCCATATATAGCTAATTTGGTTTGGCCAGAATGCGCATGGCCATACTGCTGGCCAAGTTCCTACACTCCTTAGTTTGTCTTCTCCTTGGTTCGGCTTCTCCTTAGTTTTGCTTTTCCTTGGCCTGACGTCTCCTATCTCCTTCTGGTATAGTCCCCACATGTAACCTCTCCTTTCTGGCACCTAGCCTACAAAATAGGATTTTCGATTTGGTAGCTTGAATACCGAATAGGATTTTGTGTTCAGTACCAAGAGTTGCTGAATAGGGGAGTTCATCCCTGCCAAACCTTCCGTTGCCTCTGTTTCCTCTTGCCGAACCCTTCCTTTACCTTTGATCTCCTAGGTGAAATTGCCCATAACACTTGCCCCCATAGCTCGGTTCGTAGACTACAAGGTGGAATTTGTTGAATGCTCTATGATTCCACCAGTAAATGTATGTCTCCCCTCTCCTTCCAGCTTAGTTTGGCATGTTCCTTGCTCAGTTTTCAAGGTTAGTTCAGCGTGTTGTTGGTTCGGCATGCTACTAATTTAGCACCGGACATGACCTCGTCCTTATATAAACTTCAACACCTCCTCTCACCAAACACATCACTTCATTTTTCTGCCTTCCCTAACATTTCAAGACCGTTCACCTCTATCGAGCTACAAGTGGCAATCCTTACTCTAAACCCTAAACCCTTCCAATTCAACGTAATTTTCATCCAATATTATTACTCGATCTGGTAAGATTTCTACCAATCTTTGAATCCATGCTACTAATGTGTATGCCATGATTCAGGCTTTGCCCGATAGTTAGGTTAGAGTTTGGGGTATAGGTTTGCTCGGTTCCTGTTGAGCATAGGAATTTGGAGGAATGTTTAACTGCATTGGACCAGTATGACCTTTGGATCAAAGCCTAGGGTATGGTTGTTGCTGACTTCGGCCTCCGGACAGAAGAGGAGTTGGTTGTTTTTTGATCTTTACCTAATTTTCAAGTTTTGGTTATTAGGCTACTTTGCATAGGCTTTACCAGGTAGACTATGAATTTGGAACAGCTTTCACTAGTGTTACAATGTCTATGGCAACCTTGTCTTAGTTCTTTTTCAATGCATATATACACACCCATGCATGTACATGAACACTTTCTTTTACGATAATATGTGAGATATGTTATTATATCAGATAGTTATGTCAAACCGTCGCAAGATACGTTCACAAATGATCTCTGGAGATTAGGATCCCCCTTCTTCTACACCTTCGGATCGCATACCATCGGGGCGCCGCTTTAGTCATCCTAGTTCCGATCATTCTCTCATGTATGGATATGGGCCATCCGAACTGATGGTGGATCCCATTGATTCTGAGCCTTACATCTTGACTTCTAAGCAGTTGGATATTACCATAGCCACTCACGATATCCCTAGAGAGGACATCCTTTTAGCCACTCCTAAACAACGGGTGTTTGCACAAAAAATGGACAAACACCTCCAAGTCGTATGATTTAATTGATTTTATGTTGTTCTTAGTGATTTGGGTGATTTATGCAAATATATGAAAAGCAGGGACTAAACTGTAAAAGACACGCAGATTTATAGTGGTTCGGCCAGAATGTGCCTATGTCCACTTTATATGTTATTCTCCTTTTCTATTAAAATTATAAGTACAAAGCTTTGATACAAGTATATGAAAGTTGTTTGAAAGTTCTATCCGTGTTTGAGCTCTCAAACTTGTCCCCCATTGTCGTACCCCTGCCCCTCTATTTATAGAGTGAGGCTGGGGGTAGGGGTATTGGATGTATATAGCTGCTGGTGGGCCTGGGCTGATGAAATCCGGCCTGGTGAAGTTGGTTCGGTAGCACGTGGACTGGTGGTTGGTATGGTAGTAGGTGGATCGGTGGTTGGTCCGGTAGTAGGTGGGATGATGATTGATTCGGTAGTGGGTGGACCGGTGGTTGGTCCGGTAGTAGGTGGGATGATGGTTGATTCGGTAGGCAGTGGAAGGAGTTGGTTCGGTGGATGGAGTGGAAGGAGTTCGTTCGGTGGATGGAGTGGAAGGAGTTTGTTTGGTGGATGGAGTGGAAAGAGTTAGTTCGGTGGATGGAGTGAAGGAGTTGGTTCGGTGGATGGAGTGGAAGGAGTTGGTTCGGTGGATGGAGTGGAAGGAGTTCGTTCGGTGGATGGAGTGGAAGGAGTTGGTTCGGCTATGCATAGGAAGGAAGTTGGTCCGGTAGTAGGTGGAAACACTCCCAACAACGGGTGCATGCTCCATCAGAATGGTACATGGCCTATTCTCGATATAACTGCATGGCGGAAGCTCTGCCTCCTCTTCCTCAATGGATCACGAACTTCCATGTGTACTTGAAGATTGCTTTGTTCCAGTTGCATCCCAATGGATATTCCATCCTTACCAGCCTATATGCTATTTTTATGAGGGAGTTCTAGATACCCCTATTCACCATCAAATCAGTTCCTCTATATTATAAAGAGCAAGATGGAAGGTTTTCCATTTATCTATCTTGAAGTCGGGACCGATTACAAGGACTCTGCATCCATAGTAGAAATCCAGCATCAACTGGAGACCCATAAGGACCCAAGGGTTTGTGCAATCGCTATGCACTCTTGCACACACCTTCACATAGTCGCACATTCATGCCATAGTCATGCACATTTTAAGTGTCTGTTCTGATCCTAACCTTGTAGGTAGCACGAGTTTGAAAAGATAAAAGTTCCTATCTAAGATCAAGTAGATGGGGTTGAAACCGCCTTCCAAGGATGTCAAGAAGGATGTATCTTCATTTTGCCCAAGTGAAAATGTTGGGCAAACAACTATGGAGCAGAAGACTGGGGAGACCGTTCACTACTGTTCGGCCAAGGATGAAGGCGACCATGACCCCAGGTATAGCTCCTGGAAAAGATCCTTCTACCCTGGTAGTAAATCAAGATCTCGAACTCTGATCCGTCCCTTTAAATCTCTTTGTCGTTCACTTTTTCCTTTGTTCAATTCGGAGGCTTCCAAACAGTAGGAGATGGTGGATAAGATGGGCACGGTAGTCCCTATCCCCAGGTGAAAAGATAAGAGGAAAGGAAAAGAGGGAGCAGTTATCATTACTAACCCTCTGGACCCAAACTTTGATGAGTTCCAACAACCCTATCAATTAAGAGATACCTTGGCCCACTTGCTTGATGAGGCCCTCCTCTTTCCTTTACAAGCACAATTGATCTTCTTGCAGACGGATTGGGTGGTGCAAAGGCCCTGTTAGAGTTTCATGCCAAAGTTATCAAGGCCAGGGAGGAGATTGGCAAGAAAAACATTGAGTAGAATATATAGATTTTTGATTTGAGGAAGTAGCTACACCAAAAGGATTTAGACCACAAAAAGGTGGTAGATGCACTGAAGAGGTCTAACACCAAAGAGATTGAGAAGTAAGCTAGAGAGATTGAGAGGCTTAAGGATGCTCACACTAAAGAATTGGAGCAGCCAAGATGGGATCATTCTGCCTACATTAAAGCTACCAAAAAGGAGTATAACAATAAGGCCAGGCAGCTCTTTGACAACTACAAGAATGTCAAGGACAAATTTACCAAAAAGTTGGATGAGCTCCAAGTGGTAGTTGAGAAAGTAGAGCCTGGCATTGCTAACCTAAAGAAATGAGTTGTGGAATGGAGAGAAGAGAGGGTCTCTCTCCAAGCAGAGGGCAAACCCTAATCTATCAAAAAGGCTGCTGAAACTTTTAAGGCATAGAAGCTGCAATCAAAGTGTGATAAACTAAATATCCAGCTGGACCAAGTAGAGGCACTTCTGGATTAAATTTACTTAGAATTTTCATAGAGAAGAGGCTAACATGGATGGATGATTACCACGAAGTTATGGCTTCTATCCACAATCGGCTAATCAAAGAGGCAAAAGATGCTAGTGAGCAGGGAGGTCCGCCTTTAACCTTGAGGTCATCGGTGCTTGCTTCTCAGCAGATGAGATGGAAGTTGTTTGCTCGAGTGACATCATGTTAGCTGGAGCTAAGAAGGTCTAGATAGAAGAAGTAGAGAAGGGAACAGATGGTGGCTCAACCTTTGGTGCAAGGTCAGATTTCGAAACAAATCATCTATGTTCCCATGCATGATGTTCCCTTAACCGTTTTCTACATTTCCTCAGATGCATCCACTGCTAGTCAGTCTTAGGAAATTCCTCTACCTCCGAATCATATTCAGCCTCTTAGTGATATCCTGAACTTTCCTAAAGGAGGTAGGATTCTACTTTATAGTCCACTGGCCACCCTCAGTATGTTCAAGCTTACTTTGGGAAAACCATATTCGATAGCCTTCCTTATTTCCCTGGAGGTGGTTTTTTGGTGACGAGCTCATCTAAAGCCGGTATCACTTCCAAAGCTCTGCCATTGGCGATCATGCCCCAGGCCCTTTTGATCCTCCAGTTGATGCAGCTTAGGACGATATGATTGCTACCCTCAAGGATGATAATAACATCGAGATATTAGGTGCCCAGAGCCTATCAAGGACTTCAACAAGGATGAGGCTTTAAAACAACAAGTCCTAGCGAGATTTCCCAAGGAGTTAGCAAGGGTAAAGATTGAGGCCATGGAGGGGCTAAAACGTATGAAGAAGAAACAAGCAGAACTCAATGCAGTCGCCATCGCAAAACAAGAGGAAGGGAAGAAAGGAGGTAAGAAAAAGGGCTCTAAGCCCTATGGTAAGCAAACGGTTTCCAAGACCAGTCCAAGACAAATTAAAAGCTGCGCTCGCACTCCGTCTATTTTTCATGCTTAGGAAGATTGCTATATGTAATTCTTCTTTCCCTATATTAAATATTAATGTTTGTGTTCAACAAATTTTGATGTATTGGTGAGGTTGAGCACATGTTACTTTCTGATACTTGTGATTTTTAATTGTAAATATCTAATTATCTGACAATATGATCTGTATGTCTATCATCGTGGCATATTTTATGTTTTCACCTTTATGTTCATTGGTTATTATGTAACCTACGCATGCCTTAGGTTATTTTGAATTGATGGCTGTTGTCTACCATTGTCGGACTTAGTTGTCCGACGTCGGTAAGGTCCCGACCTAACCGCAAAAGGGGGAACCAACCAGGCGGCGGTCATGTCTTGACCACCAGTAAGTCGGGTTCTCCATTGCCATCCATGGGTTTGAAGCTATTGACAACAATGAATGCCTGGTTAGGGTCACTCTGGTCCACTGTGGCCGATGGGAAACTTTAAGCCAATCATCAATAATGGACACCCGATTTTGGATCACTCTAGTCCATCACTACCGACGATAAGTTTGAGTCGATCATCAATGATGGACACCAAGTTAGGGATCACTCTGGTCCATCACTGTTGGCTAGACGTTGAGCCGATCATCAATGATGGATACCCGGTTAAGGATCACTCTGGTCCATCACAACTTGGGAGAAGTTTGAGTCGATCGTCAATGATGGACACTCAGTTAGGGATCATTCTGGTCCATCACTATCGGTGAGAAGTTCGAGTCGATCGTCAAATATGGAGACCTAATTTAGGATCATTCTAATCCATCACTGCCGACAAGAAGGTTGAGCCGATCGCTAATGATGGACCCTAGTTAGGAATCACTTTGGTCCATCTCTGCCAGCAAGAGGGTTGAATCGATCATCAATAACGGACACCTGGTTAAGGATCACTCCGATCTTACTGGAAAGAAGGTTGAGCCGATCACCAATGATGGACACCCGGTTTGGGATCACTTTGGTCCATCATTGTCAGCTAGAAGATTAAGCCAATCATTAATGATGAACACCAGGTTAAGGATCACTCTGGTCCATCACTGTTGGTAAGAAGGCTGAGAGGAGATATTGTGACAACGTAGTTTTTCCCTCGAGTCAAGAAGTCAGATCTTTAGGCTTGGGAAATATTTCCTCATAACATTAACATTAGTCCAACGCATTCTAGCGCTAAGACAAAGTTATGGTTCCTAATCACTACCTGTCATGACAAGATTTCAAGGAAAAGCACACTTTATTAAAATCCATTTCATAACTGTTTCAACTACAGGATCATAATATTTAGTGAAACAGTAGAAATTTAAGTGAAATAGTGATGGAAATGACATGCATTCTGTTTCCTGGAGATTTGACCAGGCAACTGAGTGCTCGGCATTGGCCACAGCTCGGCATGAAGGACTGCTCGGCATCCAGGAGTACTCGGCGTAGTACTCAGCATCAACAGGCACTCGACGACAACCAATGTTCAGCGCTAGCGTTCGGCATCATTAGAACTCGGTGATAGGAGAACTCGGCAACAAGAGCGCTCGGCATCCCAAGGTACTCGGCGTACAGGGGTGCTCAGCATCAAGCAGCACTCGGCGTCAACTAGTGCTCGGCAACAAGAGTGCTCGGCATACAAGAGTGCTCGGCATACAAGATTGCTCGACATACAAGAGTGTTCGGCATCAAGACTGCTCGGCATACAAGAGCATGCGGCATACAAGAGTACTCGGCATCTAGAAGAGCATTCGGCTTCGACTGACAAACGTCCTGCACTTCCCAGACACCAACCACATCGTTCGGCATATAAGGGACTGTTCGGCATCAGAGCGTTTGGCACACCTGGTTCGGCATACAGCGACCACTGTACTGGGGCTAGAGCGTTCGGCTATCCAGCCCACTTGGGAAGTCCAGCCCATATTTGCCTATAAAAAGAGGGGCAGGGTCACAGTGAAAGGGATCCTTTTTTGGAGAGAAGAATACTGGGGAGACTCTGCCATTTTCGAGACTCATCTTCTCTACTTAAACAACTTCATTCAAGCATTTGATTCACGAATTGTATTTGTAATCAACTATAAAGAAGATCAATAAAGTTTAACCTCAAAGTGGACGTAGGCAATTACGCTGAACCACTATAAATTTGGTGTTCTTACTTTTTGTATTTAGATTAGCACTGTCTTCTCTGTTTAATTTGATTTCATCACTTATATCTCTTCACAATCTTCTTCTACGAGGTTAGTGACCAATTTTGGTGCTAACACTTTGGTGCTTTCACTGAGAATTGAATTCTCAGACCTCAAGGATCTGCTTTGAAGCTAGTGGATTGAACAAATCCCCCAAGGAAGATCCGACTCACTGATAGGACATCCGTTTATTCTACTCAGAGTTCATACCAATAGCTCTACAATGGCAGGACCACGAACCAGGTCAGCTTCTCATAATGCGGATGCCCGCGAGACTGCTAGCGTGCAACAAGCAGGACCTAGCAATCAACCAGCAATTCCGAGTGCATGGATTGCCGCTCAAGAACAGACTCCAGTTGTCACCAGAGTAGAGTTCAATGACTTGATGAGAGAACTTAGGGAAAGCAGGAGACAACTAGGAGAACAGATGCAAGCTAATACCAACCTGATGGCACAACTCACTCAACAGCAGCAACAGAATGCTGGGGGCAATCCCGCTCCTTACTCTTCATCTGACAGCTCAACTTCCTCTGATGAACCTCCCAGGCGCAGACGACGTAAGACTGAAGCTGCATGAGCAGAAGCTGATGTTCAGACGACTGGAGACCGTAACCAAGCAAGAGCTGGGAACTTCAGAACCGGGGTACAGATGGAGGATAGAGGTCCGGATCATCAAAATGCTAACGATGTCGAACCTCAAGACGCACGATTGGCAGACCGCCAGGAGAGGAGGCATCAGCATGGACAGGCACGTAGAACAGACACTAACCTTCCACCTTCCATACAGACACCAGATCTGACAGCCATGATCAGGCAGTTGATGAAGGAAAATCAGGGGTTATCGAATGATGATTGGGGAGTGTCAAGAAGTCATACTCCGTTCACGGATGTTGTGTTGCAAGCAGCATACCCCAGGAAGTTTAGTATGCCTACTATCCCTGCGTACGAAGGGAGGACTGACCCCAGACAGCATGTCATGAGGTACGAATGATGATGGATTCAGCTAGAGCGAATGATGCCACCAAGTGTAGGTGCTTTCCGATTACTCTATCTGGGATCGCTACTATGTGGTTCACCCGACTTCCTCCGCGATCCGTATCAAATTTCGAGGAATTGGCAAAGAAGTTTATTGAGCAGTTCAGGATACACACTACGCGCCCAAAGGACGTGATGTCTCTGTCAAGTGTAATCAAAAATCCCGGGGAGTCGTTGAAGGAATATTTACAAAGATTTCACGTAGCAGCAACTGAAGTCAGTAATCCCAATGACCATGCAATTCTGATGGCTGTAATGAGAGGTGTGGATCCGGACTCTGAGTTTGGAGACTGGCTGGCAGGAAAACCTCCGGCTACGCTAGAACGTTTCTACTCTAAGGCACACCAGTTCATAAGAAGAGAGGAAGCTAGATGGGTACGACGAGATAAGGCGCCAGGACCTGTCCAAGAGTCAATAAAGAGCAACATTGCTGTGAAGCAGTCTGGAGACTGCTCGGGAAAGGTCCAAGTCAATGTCCAGAACAAGCCTGGGAAACCCAAGGAGTCCGGAGGAAGGAGTCAAGGAAAAAGGAAAGAAGCGGGGAAGTGGAAGTCGAGGATTCCAAGCTACAGCGAGTATACTCCGCTGAACGCGCCACTTGAGAACATTTACCTATCCACCTGCAATACTTTTCAATACAGAAAGCCACGTCCGAAAGAATCAACGGAGGAACAAAAACAGACCGTGAAATATTGTCGCTTCCATGAGACTTATGGGCACAATACGGAGGAGTGTAGACACCTACACGACGCTATTGAAAAGTTGATCAGGCAGAAGAAATTGCAAGAATTTGTGCAGGACCCACAGGAAGGAGGACAGGGAACGTCCAACCCAGGTCATGCACCAGCTCCGCGTCATCCCGAGGAGCCTACCCGAACCGTAGGAAGACTAGTCATAAATACAATTATCGGCGGACCTCACCCCACAGATAAGAACTGGTAAGAAATGGAGCGATATGCAAGTTCCCTGAAACATTCAGATTTCGAGTGTTGTTCTAACACGGAGGACGGGGCCCCTGCTAAGCAGCAACGCGTAATGACAGACGATATTGTGTTCAGAAGTAGAGACGCTGATCAGATAGAGGCTCCGACCATCGACCCCATGGTCATATCTGCAACGATTGGACCAGCATATGTGAAAAGAATTCTGATTGATTGTGGAAGTTCAGTCAACATCATCTTCAAGAAGGCTTACGATCAAATGAGACTAGAAACAAAGGACCTGAAACCATCCAAAGATCGTATTCACGGCTTTAACGGCGCTGCAACTGATGCAGTGGGATATGTCGAGTTACCAGTTGAACTGGGACAAGGCGAGCATCGGAGAGTGCGAATTCTACCCTTTGTAGTTTTGGATGTGGACTCTTCGTATAACGTTTTCTTGGGTCGGCCGGCCCTGGCAGAGTTTAGGGCAGCGTTAGCCCCGTGGTGTTTAACTTTGAAGTTCCCGATTGACAAAGGAGTAGGCATTGTTCACGACGACCAAGCAGCTGGTCGTTCCTGTTATGTGGCCGAGCTCCGAGAGGCCCACCGGAGGGAGAAGGGAAAGGTTGCGGACAATCCCGTCTGCATCCTCAATGCGGATAATTGACAAGTAGTGCCCGAGCCCTGGCTCGGGCATAGTTCTCGGATCTACGGAGATATAAATCCGAGAGACGACGATGAGAAACCCAGGGAAGAGAAGGCGGCACCGGCTGAATTAACAATTGACATTTCAGTTAGCCGTGACGACCCTTCGCGAATACTGAAGATCGGATCACAACTAGGCCCCGCAATGATTGAAGACCTTAGCGACTTCCTCCGGGCGAACCTTGATGTTTTCGCCTAGACGCATTCTGATATGTGTGGGATTTCTCCCGCCATCACGAGTCATATGTTGAACATAGACCCGAAATACGTCCTAGTCAAGCAAAAAAGGAGAGGAATGGATCCGGAGAGATCCGCCGCTCTTGGAGAGGAGGTGGACAAACTCAAAGCAAATGGGTTCGTCCGCGACGCCCTCTACCCTGAATGGGTATCCAACCCCGTGCTAGTAAAGAAGGCGAATGGGAAATGGAGGACTTGCGTAGATTATTCCGACTTGAACAAAGCATGCCCTAAGGACAGTTTCCCGTTGCCTAGGATTGACCAGTTGGTCGATTCCACCGCAGGACACGAGTTACTGTCATTCATGGATGCGTACTCAGGATACAACCAAATCCCAATGCATATTCCGGACCAAGAACACACCAGCTTCGTTACAAATGTCGGACTGTATTGCTATGTAGTGATGCCCTTTGGATTGAAGAATGCTGGAGCAACTTACCAACGTCTGGTGAATCGAATGTTCAAGGACCAGCTGGGTAAAACCATGGAAGTCTATGTGGATGACATGCTCGTGAAGTCACGACGGTCAAACGACCACATTCAAGACTTGGCTGAAATGTTCGACATACTCAGGTTTTATGGCATGAAGATCAACCCGTTGAAGTGTTCTTTCGGCGTTGCATCAGGGAAGTTTTTGGGATTCATCGTCAACGCTAGGGGAATCGAAGCCAACCCAGAAAAGATCCAAGCTATTCGAGATGTATAAGCGCCCAGGACTATAAAGCAGGTACAGAGCTTGAACGGAAAAGTAGCTGCGCTGAGTCGATTCATATCCAAGGCAACTGACAAGTGCATCCCGTTCTTTGACATAATAAAGAAAGGAAAGAGAAATTTTGAATGGACGTCTAGCTGTGAGGAAGCATTTCGGAATCTGGTGAGGCATCTGGAGAGCCCACTAATGCTATCAAAACTAGTTGACCATGAGATGTTGTACGTATACTTGGCTGTATCCCCACATGCGATAAGTGCGGCTTTGGTACGAGAGGAGGATCGAGTCCAAAAGCCGGTGTATTATGTTAGCAAACATTTAACAGGGGCCGAGAGGAATTACCCTAAAATAGAGAAATTGGCTTATTGCTTGGTGATTGCATCACGAAAGCTTCGCCCGTACTTTCAAGCACATTCAATCGGTGTTTATTCCGATCAACCCCTGAGGCAGGTACTCCAACGGCCGGAAACTTCTGGAAGATTGCTAAGATGGAATATCGAGTTGAGCCAATTCGATATCGCGTACTTACCACGGAGAGCCATCCGAGGGCAAGCGTTAGCAGACTTCATCGCTGAATTTACCATACCCATCAAACCGGACGATCACGACATCATTCCCCCCGTTCGATGGAAATTATACACTGACGGTGCATCAAACGACCGTTGCTCCGGCGCGGGCGTAGTTCTTGTAACTCCGGAAAACCGATCGATCTGTTATGCCCTAAAGCTCGATTTCCCGGCTACAAATAACGAAGCCGAATATGAAGCACTGATCGCTGGCTTGAAGCTCATCAGGGAACTCGGGATCGAATCAGTCGAAATCTTTTGTGACTCGCAGTTGGTGGTTTACCAAGTATGGGGAGACTACCAAGCAAAGGGACGAAAGCTTGCTCCGTACCTCATTCAGGTCCAAGAACTACTATCAAATCTTGAGCGTTATGACATCTCACATATCCCGCGCGAACAGAACAAAGAAGCCGACTTATTGGCTAAGTTCGCGAGTACCGACGATGCGCAACAAATGGGATTGTATCCCGTCGAAGTCTTGCATGCCCCGAGCATAGACGAGATGAAAGTCGATCGTGTGTTGGAAACAGAAATTGAGAAGGACTCGTGGATAACCCCATTCAAACTGTACCTAACGACCGGGGCTTTACCAGAAGAAAGAAGCGAAAGACGCCAGGTTCTTCGAAAGGCCGCGCGATACGTGATGCAGGATGGGTTAATGTATCGAAAGGGATTCTCAGTCCCGTTGTTACGATGTATCGCTCATGATGAGACAAAGCGGGTCTTAAGAGAAGTTCATGAAGGGGAATGTGGCGACCATACTGGGGGGCAAACGCTGGCAAAGAAGATCCTCCGCTATGGGTATTACTGGCCAACCATAAACCGGGACGCCGCAGACTACGCGAGAAAGTGTGACAAGTGTCAAAGATATGCGAAAATCCCGAGAGCTCCATCAACGGAACTCACACAAATGGTTAGTCCCTGGCCGTTTGCAATCTGGGGGATTGACATAATCGGCTCTTTGCCTATATCCAAAGGTGGTGCGAAATACGCGATAGTTGCAGTCGACTATTTCACGAAATGGGCTGAGGTAGAGCCTTTGGCCACGATCACCTCAAAGAAGGTCATTAACTTCGTTGTACGAAACAATATATGCCTCTTTGGCCTTCCACGCACCATCATCACGGATAACAGGACGCAATTTGAAAGTAGAGAGTTCAAAGAGTTCTGTTTAAAGTACGACATCGAGAAAAAGTTCGCCGCCGTTGCACACCCAAAAGCTAACGGACAAGTTGAGGCCGTTAACAAAATAATCAAGTCCATATTGAAGAAGCGTCTGGAGAAGGTTGGAGGCAAGTGGGTAGATGAACTCCCGACAGCATTATGGGCGTATAGAACTACCCACAAGTCCGCGACCGGCCACACTCCGTTCGCCTTGGCATACGGCTCTGAAGCCGTTATACCCGTGGAGCTTGAAGTTCCATCGCACCGAGTGACATACTATGATCCCAAGACGAACCAAAACCTCTTGCTGGAATCACTGGACTGCGTCGACGAAAAGCGTGAAGAAGCTGAATTAAGGGCGGCAGCGCACAGACATCGAGTCAAGCGTTACTACGACGGCAGAGTCCGCCCAAGAACCTTTGATGTGGGTGATCTCATTCTGAAACGAGTCTTCCCGCCATCATACATGAATCCCAGCTGGGAAGGTCCGTACGCCATTGAACGGAAGCTTGGAGAAGGAACATTCAAGCTAGCGACCGTATATGGCGCGACACTCCCCCGAGCATGGAACAGTGAACATTTGCGGCACTATTACATTTAGCATGTTTTCCTTCTTGTTTTAGGCACTGTTATTTCCATTCAGTCATAACTTAGTTCCTTTTCAAAAGTTGTAATCGGGCAGTTTAGTTGATTTTCATTAATAAAGGCTTGAAGCCATATTCTCTATGAAGTTTCTATATCTTATAGTTGGATGACAAATTACGTAATTCTGTACGACGCACAGACCCGTGCAAACAAATTTCAAATCTCTGAATCCCCAGAGTGCGGAGCGGAGTACTCTAAGTCCCTAGAGCGCGGACTAGAGTATAAATGACATACAGACTCGTACGAACGATTCCAAATCTCCGAATCCCCAGAGCGCGGATCGGAGTACTCTAAGTCCCTAGAGCGCGGACTAGAGTATAAACGATTCCAAATCTCCGAATCCCCAGAGCGCGGATCGGAGTACTCTAAGTCCCCAGAGCGCGGACTAGAGTATAAACAATTCCAAATCTCCGAATCCCCAGAGCGCGGATCGGAGTACTCTAAGTCCCCAGAGCGCGGACTAGAGTATAAACGATTCCAAATCTTCGAATCCCCAGAGCGCGGATCGGAGTACTCTAAGTCCCCAGAGCGCGGACTAGAGTATAAATGATTCCAAATCTCCGAATCCCCAGAGCGCGGATCGGAGTACTCTAAGTCCCCAGAGCGCGGACTAGAGTATAAACGATTCCAAATCTCCGAATCCCCAGAGCGCGGATCGGAGTACTCTAAGTCCCCAGAGCGCGGACTAGAGTATAAACGATTCTAAATCTCCGAATCCCCAGAGCGCGGATCGGAATACTCTAAGTCCCCAGAGCACGGACTAGAGTATAAACGATTCCAAATCTCCGAATCCCCAGAGCGTGGATCGGAGTACTCTAAGTCCCCAGAGCGCGGACTAGAGTATAAACGATTCCAAATCTCCGAATCCCCAGAGCGTGGATCGGAGTACTCTAAGTCCCCAGAGCGCGGACTAGAGTATAAACGATTCCAAATCTCTGAATCCCCAGAGCGCGGATCGGAGTACTCTAAGTCCCCAAAGCGCAGACTAGAGTATAAACGAATCCAAATCTCCGAATCCCCAGAGCGCGGATCGGAGTACTCTAAGTCCCCAGAGCGCGGACTAGAGTATAAACGATTCCAAATCTCCGAATCCCCAGAGCGCGGATCGGAGTACTCTAAGTCCCCAGAGCGCGGACTAGAGTATAAACGATTCCAAATCTCCGAATCCCCAGAGCGCGGATCGGAGTACTCTAAGTCCCCAGAGCGCGGACTAGAGTATAAACGATTCCAAATCTCCGAATCCCCAGAGCGCGGATCGGAGTACTCTAAGTCCCCAGAGCGTGGACTAGAGTATAAACGATTCCAAATCTCTGAATCCCCAGAGCGCGGATCGGAGTACTCTAAGTCCCCGGAGCGCGGACTAGAGTATAAATGATTTCAAATCTCTGTATCCCCGAAGTGCGGAGCGGAGTACTCTAATTCCCCGGAGCGCGGACTAGAGTATAAACTGTTTCAAGCCTCCAAGTCCCCGGAGCACAGAGTCAGCAAGAAGACCAAGTACTCGAAAGATGTGGGACGAGAGGTACGCCATGTCCAAAAATGTTTGAACAGCACAAGAATGGACCGGGAGATAATGCAACTCATAAGAACTTGAGTTATGGCTACAATTAGTTAGCAAACTAAGGAAAGACAAGAGAATCACTCAAGCGAAAAAGAAGCTAAAAACTTTATTCAATAAGTCCAAAATGGGGATACATGATCACTCCTACAAAATTCAGACCTCTCTATACAAACTACAAGTTGTGGAAGATAAAAGCAATTACAAGACTTAAGCAAAAAACTCGTTGAACGAGTGTATCGATTATTTCTTCGACTTCTTCTTCTTGTCTTCCTTCGTTGTTTCCGACGACTCCTCTCCCTCACGCTTTTTCTTGGACATTTTGCTTGCTAGAGAAACGGAGTCGGGAGTAGGAGACGGAACATCTAGTGGTTTGGACCTGCCCGGGAGAATGATTTTCAAAGGTCTGTTCCGCGGGTTAGTGAGTTCCAGTATTTCAGACTCAACTTTGACTTTGACTTTTTTCTTCTCCTCGTCGGCGAGACGGTCCTTCATGCTCATCTCTGAAGTATGCTCAGAGGCGCCAGTGATTTCAATTCCATTGCTTCCTTCGGCAGGAGACGAAGTATCAAGCTTGTCATCATCTAGCACCCCGATCACTTGAGCGTCTGGACCGAGAGTTACTCCCGCATGAGCAACATCACTTGTTTTCTCTGCTTCCTCCTTGGCGTCATCGCTCCTCGGAGTTGGCTCGGCGTCAGAACAACCTACATGAAAATATAAAGAATGGGCGTTAGAACGAATAACCATTGCTGAAAAATGACGGGATCTTTCAACTTCTAGAGAAAGAAGAATTTCCTACCAAGTTCCGGTTGGATATCGGTGGCACGTGGGGTTTCACCCTCCAGGATAGGTGATAGCACATGAGCACCAAGCCCGGGGTCTTCGGGGTCATAACCAACATGCTGCTCGAATGGATCAAGTGTCGGTCGACCGGCCGATTGAGCGGCGGATTGAGCAGCAGTGTGAAGGACAGTAACATTAGTCCCGGACGGGCCAACTTCATCATCTTTCTCTTTTGGAAGGGGAGAGCCTTTGCTGTAAAGTGCCAATGCTGCGGATAAATCCGATGGCTCGTTCCCCCTAAGGAACTCCTTCACCAAGGCATCCTCATCGACCTCTTCGGAGCCTGACTTGATCTTCCTGATCCTTATCAAGGTTTCCCAGGCCTCAGCTAGGGACTCAAGGTAGCCGTCGCCCAAGAATGTTAAGTCACGATGCATAAGGACGTGGGCTCCATATTCAGCAATCAGCGGGTCAAACATGTTTTTGACCTCTTCCCTGCCGGCCTCCGCGGCCGCCTCGAGGCGAGAATCAATCTCCTCCGCAGCCTCTCTTTTGCCCTCCTCACGGGCCTCATCCTTCATTTTCTCAACACCAGCGAGTTCGTCATCGAGCTTTGTTTTCAGGAGTCGGGTAGCAACGATCTCGTCACAGTATCGTTGTGATTCTTCTTGAGCAGCTACCTTATCCTCCTTCTCCTTGGAGAGTAATTCTTTCAGCTCTTTGACTTGGGTGGCGAGTGCGTCCCTTTCCTTTTGGACAGTGTCTTTTTCTAGGGCGAGGGCACCGCTGCGCTGGACTGCTTCGTCAAGCTCTTTTTTGTGAGCCGCCTCTAAACGAGTGACTGCCTCGGCAGTATTTTTTACTCTTTGTTCAGCGGCTTCTAGCTTTGACTTATATGAAGCAAGCTCTTCGTCTTGGAGTTTGATGATTTTCTTATCGCTGTCAGCCTCCAGATTCAGACGGTCAATCTCGTGTTGACGCTCAACAGATACTTCCGAGACCTTCTCCACCAAGTGCACAAACGCGTCATGTTGAACATAGACGTCGTTATTGCAGGCAATGGCACTCTGCTTCACATGCCCGGGAATATGATGAATGGCCGGGAGGAACTTCAGACCATCGAAGCAAATTTTTGGAAACTTGGCCTTAAGATCGACCATCTTTTCCGCAACAGTTGGGTCCACCGCAGGAGTAGGAGGAGGAGGCTTTGAAAACTCCGCCCTTTTTCGTTGCTCTCGAACTTGTCGTGTACTCGATGAACTGGAATGTTGTTCTCGAGGAACATCAGAGTGATAACCCTTCTGTAAAGACTTCTCTCTATCCGGATCAGTTGGAGGAGGAAAATCACGGGATTGGGAAGATTGGGAATGTGCCTTCTTGCGGTGAGACGACTCTCGGGGACGATTATCCCTATCTTCATACTCGCCTCGGTCCCTGCGTCTGCCTGAACCGGAATCCCGTCCAGAGTGATGGAATATAGAAGACCCCTGAAGGCGATCAAGTCCGTGAGAGCGGCCCATATCACCTGCAAAGAATGGAGATAACAACGAGTTAAGGAGAATTCACGAGTTAAAAAGACTTGAAGTATATTATGGAATGCGCATGTGCGTGTGTGTCCTAGTGTTTCCCCGACGGACCCGTTCGTTTATCTTTGCTAATCGGAGTGTTGTCTCCTTGAGCCGGGAGTTGAACTCCTACATTGTCTCTAGCAGGCGAAGAGAATTTGAGAGCTTCAGGATCATCGAACCCGTAATTAAGTAAATCATCGGGGATGGACAGGTTGGACAGACCCCTCAGAGAACTTTCCAGATGCTGTGAGGAAGCCTCTTTCTCAGGCGGAATAAGTGTGACTTTTGAAGTACCACCAACTTTCTCCTTCTGAACTTTATATTTTAACTTCTTCTTTCCCTTCGAAGGGGAGGACGACGTCTCAATGTCGTGAACTTCGACTGTCGGATTCTGAGCGGGACTCGCATTCTCACCCTGAGTTTCAGGGGCATCATCCTCTTTGCGCTCGCCTTCTTCGTGCGTGTCGGGAGCGCGGCGCGACGATGATCCGGCAAGTTTTTTCCCTTTACCGGACGGAGGTTTGGGAATGGTAACACCTTCTGGAAGGCTAATCCGACGACTAGGAGCCAGCAAGCCGAACCCCGACAGTGATTCATTTGAAATGGTAACTCGGATGTCTTGATCCTCGGCAGGAAGAGCTCTAATGGCATCGACAGCCTCAGAATATCCTCGGCTTCCGGGCGCGGGTTGATACCTGAAAAGATGAAATGAAGAGTTAGGAAAAGCATGACTCCGATCAAATACGAATAGTGACTCGGTAGAGAGACTTACTGCCTTCAACCCATCTCCTAGCGAAACCAGAAGGGCAGTGCACATAGAACCATTCCTGTTTGTACAGGGCGAATTTGCTACAGGCCCCTGTCAAAATCTGGCATTTGTGGTATGGCTCGAGGAACATAAAAGAAGGACTGTCTTTCCGTCTCTTGAACATGTAAATATATCTGATATCACCGGCGGTTGGAGGTCTGGAGAAGACAGCCATGAAAAGTAGGTAAGTCCCATATAGAAATGCATGGCCGTTCGGGTGCAGCTACGACGGAGCTATGTCTATGTACTACAGTACATCCCGGAGAAATAAGTTGAATGGAGGCACGCTGCCCATCCAACACATGAACTTGTTGTAGGTAGTGTACCCGACTAGGGGCAGATGAGGGCGATCGTGTCTTTAAGGAACTAACACGTCGGCAAAAGGAATCCCGTGAATGGAGCATATCCGTCGCAGAGCAGCTTCGTTGTTCTTCGAGGATTGAGAATCGGTCGGATTGTCTAGTAAGATGGTTGCCTCCAGAGCATCAGGCGCCAAGTTATGAGCAGGAGAAGTCGATGGGTTAGAAGTATCAGCGGCTCCTTGCCTTGATGACGGCCCAGGCCTGTCGGATATAGTGGCGGAGCTAGATTTTCTCGACATCCCAAATAAATAACGAACCTGGCTAAGTGCTTGAGAGAACTATACTTAAAAAAACGTTGAACGTTAGAATTAGCAACACGAGTTTTCCCCCCACGTGGTGTGTGAACTAGTGCAAGCAATTGTGTGCAAGCAATAAGATTTCAAGGATATAAAAATGAGTTTTGAATCGTTGCCTTCGAAGACCGTCATCGCTGACCGTCTCGAAGAGCCCGCCTGGTGGTGGTTACAGTTCCAGATTTAGAAAACACGTAATTTATGAAGTATCCGGCTTAAGTCTAATTTGACATTTATATCGTTCGGCATTTAAATGTTGTTCAGCAATTGCATTGTTCGTCCTGAGAAGAGTTCAGTATGTATCTTGGTTCGGTTAAGTCATTGTCAAGTGTTCGGCTAAAGTCCTTGTTCGGCTAAAGGCCTCGTTCGGTTAAAGACATTGTCCAGTCAAAGGTTCCGTTCGGCATTGAAATTGTTCGGCATGTATATGTTTGTTCGGCATTTGAATGTTGTTCGGCATTGAGATTGTTCGGTCTAAGTTCTGTTTGGCAATCGTATTGTTCGGTCTCGATACTGTTCGGCATCTAAGAATGTTCGGCTTGAGTTTTTGTTCGGCTAAGTTATTGTTAAGCATCTAAGAATGTTCGGCTTGATTTTTTGTTCGGCTAAGTTATTGCTCGGCATTTTAGTAAGTGTTCGGCTTTAGTTCGTTCGGCTAAGTTGTTGTTCGGCGTTCTAGCGAGTGTTCGGCCTCATTCAGACGAAATACTACTCGGTAGCCTCTATCGTTCGGCGCATGACAACATACGCCGAACCATAACTATGCCATCCAACACCCTTACCACCTCCAACGTTTTCCTTTTCCTCCTTTTTTGACTTCGGTTCGGCGCGATGGAGCTAAAACCACGTGCGCAAACACCTCAAATCCTTCCTCCTCGCCTCGCATTATCGTTCGGCAATGAGGGCAACCCACTCGAAAGCTTTTTACATGGCAGACCTGACCATATCATTTGGAACCTATTCAAACTAATAGAGGAGCAGTACCTAGATTGTAGTTAAGAGCTTAGGAAGGAAGGTTCAAGTTGTAAATCTGTTCGGCTAAAGAAAGTTGTAAATCTTGGAAGAGTGACAGGAATGAAAGCATATAGGAGAAGGGACGGGAAGGACCTGGTTATATAGAGGGAGGTAGAAGTTGAAGAGGCTATCCCCGGTAGAACCGGTCAACACCGGAGCGTTCGGCATCATAGCAGAGTGACGTTCGGCACACGAGGTACGTTCGGCTTCGAACGTATCGTTCGGCGTCCAAACCTTGCTCGTCTTGCACCTCCTTCGCTAACATTCTCGAGAAGGCATCATCAAAGGAAGTTGAACCAGATTCAAAGCGCATCACGTTCGGTCACATGATACACTTCGGGGGGGAAGTGTTTCCTGGAGATTTGACCAGGCAACTGAGTGCTCGGCATTGGCCACAGCTCGGCATGAAGTACTGCTCGGCATCCAGGAGTACTCGGCGTAGTACTCGGCATCAACAGGCACTCGGCGACAACCAATGTTCAGTGCTAGCGTTCGGCATCATTAGAACTCGGTGATAGGAGAACTCGGCAACAAGAGCGCTCGGCATCCCAAGGTACTCGGCGTACAGGGGTGCTCGGCATCAAGCAGCACTCGGCGTCAACTAGTGCTCGGCAACAAGAGTGCTCGGCATACAAGAGTGCTCGGCATACAAGAGTGCTCGGCATACAAGAGTGTTCGGCATCAAGACTGCTCGGCATACAAGAGCACGCGGCATACAAGAGTACTCGGCATCTAGAAGAGCGTTCGGCTTCGACTGACAAACGTCCTGCACTTCCCAGACACCAACCACATCATTCGGCATATAAGGGACTGTTCGGCATCAGAGCGTTCGGCACACCTGGTTCGGCATACAGCGACCACTGTACTGGGGCTAGAGCGTTCGGCTATCCAGCCCACTTGGGAAGTCCAGCCCATATTTGCCTATAAATAGAGGGGTAGGGTCACAGTGAAAGGGATCCTTTTTTGGAGAGAAGAATACTGGGGAGACTCTACCATTTTCGAGACTCATCTTCTCTACTTAAACAACTTCATTCAAGCATTTGATTCACGAATTGTATTTGTAATCAACTATAAAGAAGATCAATAAAGTTTAACCTCAAAGTGGACGTAGGCAATTACGCTGAACCACTATAAATTTGGTGTTCTTACTTTCTGTATTTAGATTAGCACTGTCTTCTCTGTTTAATTTGATTTCATCACTTATATCTCTTCAGAATCTTCTTCTACGAGGTTAGTGACCAATTTTGGTGCTAACACATTCCAATCCTTTCTAAATATGGATCCATCTACTATGCTAAGGATGAAAGCTTCATTGCCCAAGTCCTTATGGATAATGTACGGTCCTTCTCAGACTGGGACGAGTGCCTCTAGTCTAGGGAATATTCATTTTAGCACCAAGTCCCCTTCCTTGGGTGAATGGTGTTTGAACTAGAATTGTATTGTGTGCCTATCCTTCGCTTGTGTGCTTCGGCCTCCAACGCGGATCCTTATGCCTTACATCAATTAAGTCCAGTGACATGTTCAGTAGCTCGTCGTTTTTGTTTGGATCATAGTGAATCCTCCAGTGTGATGGAACTGCTATCTCCACCGGTAACATTGCCTCTGATCCATAAGCCAATGAGAAAAGAGTATTTCATGTTGCCATCTAGACGGAAGTGCGATAGGCCGACGGTGCTAGAGGAAGTTCGTCCAACCATGCTCCCTTTGCTTTTTAAAGTCGCTTCTTTATGATGTCTTTAGAACTTTGTTAATAGCCTCCACCTATCCGTTAGCCTAAGGATATGCTACCGTGGAGAAAATTTTCTTTATTCCATGTTGCTGGCAGAAATCAACGAACTCTTGCCGTCAAACTGCAATCCGCTATCCAAGATGATCTGTAGGGGAACTCCATACCTACATATCACATTTCTGATCAAAAAGTTTATGGCCTTGGCCATTGACACTTTAGTAAGGGGTTCAACATCCACCCACTTAGTAGAGTAGTCAACTGCCACTATAGCATACTTAGCTCCGCCCCGTGCCATTCGAAGTTCTCAAATTAGATCTATTCCCCATACTACGAAGGGCCAAGGGCTAACTATGTGAGTCATCTTGGTTGGGGGTAACCTAGGAATTTTCATGAACATTGACACTTGTCATACCTCCTCGCGTACTCCATCTCATCATGGTTTAATGTTGGCCAAAATTATCCATACTGCAACACTTTCTTCATCAAGATTTGCCCTTAGTATAGTCCCCGTAGCTCCCTTGATGTATGACTGCCAACACCTCCTCAGCTTTCCTTTCGGCGACGCACATTAGCAGTGGGTTAGAAAATCCTCTTTGATGCAGCATCCTATCCTGAATGATGAAACGAGGTGCTTTTTGTGGAACATTTCCAGCTTCGTTCCTATTACTTGGTATTACTCCCTCACTTAGATATCTTATTAACGATGTCATTCAGGTCTCCATGCCATTGATAGCTGCAATCACATTCACCTGCCTATAGCTGGGATTATATACAGTAGCAATGGGTACCTATCCTAATAGAAACCCAACTCTAGAACTTGCTAATTTTGCCATCTCATCTGCATCATGATTCTCTTCCAGGGGAATGTGTTTGATCACGTATTGCTCCATTTCATTAAGTAAGATCTTTACTTTCTCCAGATATAACTTCAAGTGCTCTCCTTTAGCCTGGAATTCTCCGAGCACCTGATTCACGATCAACCGTGAGTCACTATGCATGCACAGCGACCTAATTCCCAACTCCTTTGCTATTTCTAACCCCGCTATTAAAGCTTCATATTTATCTTCATTGTTTGTTGCCTTGAATTCCATTTGTATTGCGCAGCTCAACTCCGTTCCTTCAGGTGTCAATAATACCACTAATGCACCAAAGTTATGATCATTCGATGCTCCGTTTGCATATATTCGCCATTCAAGAGCTTCCTCCTCCTAGGGTTTTACTTTGTCATCTCTAGTGGTAAACTCAGCGATAAAGTCCACTAGCGCTTGCCTTTGACCATAGTTCCTGGATGATAGGTTATCTCGTACCGTATTAATTTAATACTCCATTTAGTAAGTCTACCAGAAGTATCAAGACAGTGTAGAACTTATCTCAAGGGTCGATCTATATGCACTCGAATGGGGTGCGACTGGAAATAGTGCCTCAACTTTCGAGATGCAATTAACAGGCAGTATGCCAACTTGTCCAGCTTAGGATATCTAAACTCTGGCCTGGTGAAATAATTACTCACGTAATATACTGGAGTTGCACTCATTCTTCTTCCCTAACCAATGCTACGCTCCAGGCGTGGAATGACACTGCTTGGTATAGATAAAGGTCTTCTCCCTTAACTAGTATGGAAAGAATTAGCAGCTTCTGCAAGTTTTCCAACAAGTTTAAAAACGAGGCTAAGCACTCGTCTATCCATGTGAACTTGCCTTTTTCTTTCCTGAGTGCTTTAAACAACCGATAGGATTCAAAACATCTTTTCCAAGTGCAAGATGTGACTTTTAGCCTTTTTGGATTTTACAAGCATGTCATCAATGTATACTTCCATAGTCTTTCTGATCTGGTGGGCGAACATCTTATTAACTAAGTGTTAGCATGTCGCTCTTGCATTCTTAAGCCCAAACGACAAAACATTTTAGCAGTAAAGCCCTAAGTTGGTAACAATGCTAGTGTGTTTCTTATAGGGCACGAGCATTGCAATTTGGTTATATATGGAGTATGCATCCATAAAAGATAGAAGCTCATTCCCGATAGTTTCATCTACTAGTTTGTCAATCCTCAGGAGCGACAATCGGTCTTTTGGACAAGCGTCATTTCGGTTGGAAAAGTCGATACAAGTTCGCCACTTTCCATTCGACTTCCTGACTAAAATTGGATTGTAATCCATTTTGGGTACGGAGACTCTCTGATGAAGTCATTTGCTAACAAGGTTTTCACTTCTTTATTTATAGTAGCCGATCACTCCAGATCCATACTTCTTTTCTTTTGCTTCACTAGGGGTTTCCTTGGGTCAACATTTAAGGCATGTCATGCAATCGAGGGAGAGATTCCGCACATGTCTACATGAGATCAGGCAACCTCTGCACCCTTCCTTTTTCCCATCATTTGTTTTCCCTAAGTTCTGCTACATAGCACTCCATGGCGGCATCCTAATTTCCTTCCACCACTCCTACTCCATTCGTTGTAGGGGACTTCATGGATATGCACCACGGAGCCACCACTATGTGAAAGTTAGATAAGGCCGGATGCCCTAGAAGACATTGTATGCCGAGAATCCATCCACTAAGATGAAAGTCTACCGTCGTATGGTTGATCGGGAATGGGTTCCTATCTCAAAAAAAAATAGCCTTCCTAAGGGCATCGTTCCCTCTCTTGTGAAATCATGTAGCCACTGGCTGCAGGGTGTGACATCTTCCATAGATAACCCCATCTTATCAAATGCATCCCAACATAGAATGTTTACTGAACTCCCATTGTCTACCAGAATTTGATGCACTTCTGTCAGGCCAAGCACTGCTCAAATTACTGATGGGCCACATGTGGGAACTACTTTCCTTGCAAGTCATTATTTTCAAAAGTTATCACCTCCTATTCCTGACATGGGGATTAAGCTTTCTGCTCCTCGCCTATGGCTCACATATAAGCTTCTCCATTCTTTAAGGACTCGGTGTATATTTCCATTTCATCCTAACTTTTATCGGCTACATACGGTCCTCGTATTATGGTATTAATCACTAACCTCCTATCTTTTCCACTATTAGCGTAGGATCCTTCGCCGCCGTTCCCAAGTGGGAGCTGCTTCGGGGCTTGTTTCTTAGGAGCAGGGGGAGCATTTTGGTTCATGACATACCGCTCTAGCTTCCTTTCCCTAATGTGTTCTTCAATTATGTCCCATAAATGATGATATTTAATAGTGTTATACCCTTGGGACTTATGGAATTTACAAAATTTCCCATTGTTCATTTCAGCTTCTGTTTCTTTCTTTGGTGTAGGTCTATTTCATTTAAGCTCTACTTGCATGGCTAGGTAGATATTTTCTATGGTATCAATCAACTCTATATAGCTATCAAACCTATGACAGGCTTCACCCTCCTTCGGTCCATTTTCTTCCCACCAGAGTTGTTTGAATTATTGTTTTTCTTCTTCTCTGAACTATTATCCTCATTGTTCTTAACCATAGTGTTCATGCTATTAGAATCTGCCAATGGTTTAACAGTTGTTCCATTCTATCGTCTTGCTGCTACCTCCTCCAATTGCATGTACTTCGCTGCTTCATAGAAGAAATCCTGCATAGTAGCTAGTTTTTGCATAGTCAATCTCCGAACCATCTTGGTGTCAGGATGAATACCACCACATAATGCCATAAGTGTCAATCGTTCATCAGCATTCTAGATGCTGGCAGTTGCAGCGTTGAAGGGAGTCAAGTATTACCACAGTGTTTCGTGCTCCTATTGTTTAACATCTGACAGGGAGTGCGGGTCTTTGGGTTGCTTTATATGAACCTGGAATTAGCTGATAAATTTTTCTTTCAACATCTCTCATGAGTGAATAGAGCTGAGGGGAAGATGGCAGAACAACATAGTCGCTAAATCCGATGGGAAGAGGGGAAATCACATGCAAATTACTTCATCCACCGCCCCACTCATTAACATATGTTGCGTATATCACTGCATATGCACTACGGGGTCAATCCTTGGTAATAATTTGTAGTGGGCATTTAGAAGCTCCTACGATTTCGAGCTGTCTCTATATCTATAGAAAAAGGGCTACCTACTCTTGCTCCAATTCCATGCTTTATTTGTTTTTGGTGAACACACTCTCTTATAATTTGCGCCATACGATCATTTGGCTCGAGAGATGAGTGGAGCTAGGTCGATCTCTCCCGTCGAGGCGAATGCTTCTTTCATACCTTCTATGATGACTTGCCCTACGATCCCGACTTCTTTTCCTGCTTTAGGATCGCTCCCAGAAATGAGCTCACCTTTCATCAGTTGCTACTTCTGCTAAGAATAGAGAGCATTGCCTAGGTTGAGAAGGTTCAGCCGTGGCTGCGCCTGGTTCGTCACCTTCCCTGCCACGTTCCTTGTTCGGTTCACGCAAAATTGGTCCTCAGGTGCAGTCTTGGCGAGCCCTTTGTCAACCTCCTTCCTTAGTGTTTGCTTATCCTACTCCTCGATTTTCTTGATCTGACTCCCTGTTAGAGTATGACCTCCTTTCTCTTCCGTACCTTTGAAATCTAGTCCTTCTCTTGTCTCAATGTTATGGGCAGTTGGTTGTGTCTACCCTAAGAATGTCATGATCTGGTCTATAATAGCTTGATGTTGTGTAGAGAAACGAGTACCAAGATCCACCACAACTCTCTCTCTAAGTCACCTCTAGTGATGGCGTCTTATGTTGGGATACTAGATAAATGATTGTCTTGTTCTATAAAAGCTCGGGTAGCATTTCCACTATTTCCACCAGTCTTGCTTTTAGATTTAGAAGGCATATTGAGAAGTTCTTGACAAAAGAACCAAAAAATAATTGCACGAAAAATAGATAAACACCTCCAATCAAATTAACAATAACAGATTCAACAAAAGATAAATGCTAGGGAATTAAGAGACATGTAGGTTTATAGTGGTTCAGCTATAATGTGCCTACATACACTGTTCATGTTTATTTGTTTCCTTATAATTCAACTTTTATAAGAGTTTTGACACAAAATATAGTAATTATGATTGAATATAGGAATTTGAAAGCTCAGTTCGATAACTTCTACACCATAGAGTCCTTCAGCTCGAAAAAATCATCCCTATGAATGCCAAATGCTTGGATATTTAAAAGGGTGAAATGATGGTGTGATTAATCTGGTAAATCATGAAATTTCTATGTACAACTCGCCCAAATCGAATATTTACATATACAAAAGATATTATAAAAATTTATAAATATACTCATATTTCATTCCATATATAGCTTGTTCGGTTTGGTTGGAATGCACGTGGCCATATTGCTGGCCAAGTTCCTAGACTCCTTGGTTTGGCTTCTCCTTCATTCGGCTTCTCCTTGATCGGACGTCTCCTATCTCCTTCTGGTCTGGTCCCTACATGTAACCTCTCTAGTCCAGCACCAAGCCTACCAAATAAGATTTTCTATTCGGTACCTTAAAGCATCGAATAGGATTTCATGTTCCGTACCAAGGGTGCCAAAAAAGGAATTTCTTCTTTACTGAACCCTTCCCTTACATCTATTTCCTCTTGCCAAACCCTTCCTCTATCTTTGATCTTGTGGGAAAAACTGCCTATAAATAGGGGTGTTACAAAAATTCTATCTCTTTAAGTTAGCATTTTGGAGAAGTTTGGAGCAAGATTTTAGAAATCCTCAAAGTTGGGTTTGACTGGAGCAAGGATTTCTATAGCTTTAGTGAGTGGGATCTATTTTCTATAATATATGATCACTAATTAGGCTAGAAATCATTTTATAGTCCAATGTTCATTGGGGATTAAATAAGTGAGCTTGAATTAGGGTTTTGGAGATGAGAATCTTGTTTCAATAAATTTTTAAAAAGAGACAATCTTAGAATGAATATGCTATATAACTTGATATGAAATGTTGTGTTTGGTTTGTATTATCAAGTTGATGGTTCGTTGGAGTTGATTGAATGATAAGGAGATGATTCATAGCATTGATAATAGCATTGATAATTCGAGTAGTTGAAATCGAATAATAGTTGAACTGTTCCTTGCCTCAAAGTCATTCGTCAAGTGTGAAGTTCCACTAGAACTAATATCGAATGACTTATAACAAGGATCTGAAATTCTTTTGAACGAAGTTACTTTGAAGTGTCTTGATGACATAGAGCCATATGTCGAAGATGGTAAAGAAAAATGGGAAAAAGGAATAGGCGGGGAGAATTTCCACTTAAGGAAATTCACCATCTAGGTTCAAACCCGTGAGAAACAGGTATTTGGATATTTGAACTGAAAATTAACACTTTCGAAATTTAGGGATTTAATCGCGTAATATTCCATTGTAAATACGGAAGATGCAAACATCTAAATTTTGGGTTCGGATATCTGAAATTTAAGGTCATACGTTTGAATACACTATTCAGCCATCTAAACTGTTATATTCAGGGCATATGAGTTATAGAATTTGTATTATTGGGATTTTGAAGCTCAGGTTCATTCCGTAGACCTACATGATGCTCATAAGATAAGGATTGATGACTGGGTGATGGGATGAGTTTGAGTATAGCATTACATGTCTCAGGAAATGTGTGGTTGATGTTGGATGAGATAGAGATTATGGTGATGGTTTGAAACGTGATGCGGTTTGTATGGTGGTTTTATAGAGTTGTCCGGTGGTTTTGAGATGTGATGACTAAGGTATTGTGATATATGATTCCATATAATATTGTGAATATAGAGTAAATCCTATGACTTTGGGATCTGATATTTATAGACCATGTTGCATGAGGCGTTGTTGCTTCGATTGCATCTTCTAGTGGCATCGATCCATGGAGAGAAGACATTCTATTTGATG
Source organism: Allium fistulosum (assembly GCA_030737815.1). Lineage (NCBI taxonomy): Eukaryota > Viridiplantae > Streptophyta > Magnoliopsida > Asparagales > Amaryllidaceae > Allium > Allium fistulosum. The sequence continues at coordinate 408,504,451 of CM060904.1, read as the reverse complement.
GTATAAGAGATAGCCTTAGGCTATGTTTTAGCGAGAGTTATAAGGCTCGAATCTCTTTCTGGTCCTCATGATAAATAAATGGAAGTGGTTAGGCATGTGTATATAGATTCATCTTTGATATGAGTGTAGGTGGTGGACGACGTACTGAAGTGTTGTATTATTGGTCGTACATTAGTGACCATGCTTAGCAGTTCTTGGCCTTCCTGGGAGAACAGAGGCCCATTAACTTAGTGTGTGACAGTTGAGTCATGGTCTTTTCCATGATGTTTAGTATATCATTGACCTATCACATATTGCATAACACTATTTTAAAAATGTTCTACTTTGTTGGATGCAGTTGAAGATGCAGGTTGACGTATGGTTTCATTACCTCATATATTACCATTTAGTACAATTGATATAATAACGTATGGGTAATCATGTAGAGTGGTGATATTTCCTTTTCAACAGAATTTATGTCCATCCCTCTCTTTGTTGTCTCCTTTGTTATCTACTCTTTGAGTAGGCTGACATAGGTGGGGTGTAACATCCCCCATTCTGATGCTCGAAAATGGACACCGATGATGCTGCAGTTATCAACCAATCAATTTCCAACGACGAAGTGAGTTCAGCATTATTTTGTACAATATAAGTAAACATAGCAGCTAAATAGCTTTTCCATTACATCAATTCGAATTACATAATTCATTACAACATTTTAGCCCAAATCATTGCCCATGCAGGGGTAAATATAAATAAAATATAGATAGAGTGGTGTTGTATCTAATATATGAAGATGCTAACACAACACAAAACCAGTTATAAATCCTAGTTTTACACATCAGAATTTCAAAATAATTTTTATTATAAATAGAAAGCCTTCTACTTCGTCTTTGAAATCTTTATTCGTCGTTCAAAAGATACATGTCTAATCCATAAATTCAGCCTAGTCGAATGAGTACCCATGAATTTATGGGAAATAATAAAAACACGGATTAAACATAAAGCCTGGCGTGGGTAAAATCTTACCCTAGTCATCCATAATGAGACCATGCCGCTAGCATGGAATGGCTTTTCCCCTCTCTTTATCATCATAGCATAGTATATTACATCATATAAACAATATCACATATAAAGAAACCATGTGCATATCAATCAAGAAGGTTACCCTACACTTATCATCCAGTTATGAACTATATCATATATTAATTCAAGTTAAGTACACCCTATATTTATCCTCAGTCATGAACCATGTCATACAATCATTCATCATCCATTCAATCTTAACCTAATCTCATATTTTAGGCTTTCATCATTAAGTTATTATTAACTTATTTAGTGATTACCTCCCTAGGCCAATCTATCACTAGTTCATCTTTTCTCGAATAATGTCACTCGATGAAATGGCCACTCATTCCACCAACGAAAGCCAGACTGACTAGAGCCACCCTGACTCTCCTGAGAGGTTGAATGTAGGCACCTTGAATATATTCTATTAAGCATTCTTACTAGGCATCAATAGCTCCTTTTAGTCTCTAAACCACTATCGTTAATGTTGTTGATTTATTCATTTTAGTTATAACACCACCTTGATGTTTTGGCACCCTACCATGGCACCCCACCTTAACTCCCTTTTAGAGTTTATAAATATTTTACGACTGAACCCTATCGTGGCACCTTGCCATATACCGTTAGACTTTAGACTAATAGTCAAGGCACCCAACCATCCAATAACTTCATGAGTCGGTATATATTTACGATCATAGTTCAACCCATTTCATTCATTCATTAGTTGTGTACCCTACACATTTAGATAAAACATCTTTATCTTTTATTAAAATTATACCCTATCATTTATTAGCTTCTCTGAGCTTTCTTCCATTAAAAATAAGTTAACATGATTTTAACTTATAAATTCTTTCCTTTATTTTATCCCTATGAAATAGTTCAACAAAACTTGGAAACTATATTCAAAGTGCCTTAAAATAATTTCTCATTTTACTTAGAAATATAATATCCCATGCTTCCGTGAGCTATGATTAGTTATCACAAAATAGCTATTCATTAACTTTCCAGTATTAGGTTGTTTTATAGTTTATTTGGCTATCTCATAGCCAACGTGGGTCAATGGATTCCCAAGCTATCACGTGTTACCTTCTTAAGTAATGGTCATAGGTTTACTTCCCTATAGCCATCGTGTACAATTATATATATATATATATGTGTGTGTGTGTGTGTGTGTATGTATGTATGTATAGTCATCGCATATTGTCTCATCAGATACCATCGTGTGTTAATCCACCTAAGGTCATCATGTGTTAATTCGTTTAAAGCCTTCGTGCTTTATCTCATTCATAATATCGTGTGTCATTGCTTCTGAAGCCATCGCATGCTATATCCCCTGAAGTCATCATGTGCTATCTCTTTAAGTCTCATTGCATGCTAACTTACTCTTATGTCATTACATATTGAGTTCTAATAGCCTTTCTGATTTAATGTTTAATTTAGGCTTTTGTACGATGGCTCTAGAAAGCTATCGTGAGTTAATTCCAATAAGCTATCGTGGTTCATAGGTATCATGGCGCTCGTGACTTATAATATATATATATATGGGCCTTTGTGAGCCAAGTGTCAGTTTTGTAGTTTTGAAAACCAATTAGTTTTCTTTTTTAGTATTAACTTTTCACCAAATCCCATTTGGTGTCGAATTCTCATTGGCTAATGTTTATCTTTATAGTTCACTTTTCACAAATGAGCTAATTACTTCTTCCATTTATTAATTAATTATCATTAATTACCCTTTTCCTTAGTCAAATAATTCATATAAACTCGAAAATCGATAGGAAAATTTTCAAAAATTCACCAGAAATGAATTTTATCACATTTTACATTTTTTTTCTAAAATTTCAGGTCAAAATAAGTGATTTTATTATTTTTAATAGTTAATTTACCCAAAATTTACCATTTTCTCAACTTAGAAAATTCACAAAAATTCAAATTGAAATCTAAAAATTCTAAAATTTATAACCCTCTTTTGTTCTTCACATCATATTTCTATTTCAAATCATTTAGCTTAGACTAATTCATGTTTTACCTTAAAACATGAATAAACTTACTTTATTTAAATTTCTAAGCACAACCAAATAATGTTTAACTATTCAAACATGTTTAATATAGCAAAAACATTCATATGAAAACCAAATCCGAACCCAATAGGTTAGAATAGTTTTAGAGAATGATTTTACTCAACTTGGTTTAAGAAAACTTGTGTAATCTTCCTTTATCTTTGAAGTTGAAAGCTTTAATCTTCTAGCTTTTAGAAGTTCTTCTTCCTTGAGAATAATGGTCGGCCTTGGTTCTTGAGTTTAAAGGATTTTTTTTGTAAAATGGAATGAATGAGGGGTTGGGGCTAAAGAAAGCGGGCTAGTGCTTTCGGCTTGGGCTAATATCTCATTCTAGCCTAGTCACACTATTACATTCCCTTAGCACAAACTTTCCTATTAAATTTTATTTCCAATGACAAGGCCAATATTAATTGTTCTAATTGCCCTTGGGCTATTCAGTTAACTTTATAAAGTGTCCCACATTTAATTAATCAATCTCTTTAGGAATTTCTTGTAATTAAATTACCTTATTCATTTCCTTAATAATATTTTATTATTATAATTTAATTTCCCATACTATAGACCCTCTAAAATATGGGGTGTTACAGCCTCCTCTCCTTATAAAAATTTCATCCTCGAAATTTCGATAAGATAAAACAAAATTTACACTAACACCCTGAAAGTGCAAAATCATCTTTAACATATAAGTACACAGAAGTAAAAAAAAGATTACACTAGTAACCTACAAATGTAAACCATTAATCATCAATCAAAATGTATCAGTGCAACTAGTAATACACAACCATATCATATGATTATACTAGTATCCTACTAGTCCACACAACAGACAAACAAAACACCTTGCTACAAATACATGAATGTCTAAAACAACTCAAGATAGATGTTCCTAATCTTCTCCTCTACCTCCCAGGTATAGTATTCCTTTTCATCACTCCACTAGACGTGGACAAGCCTAATAACTTTGTTCCTCAATTCCTTCGTATCTCGATCTGCTATCCCTTTCGATGGTCTCACATACGTCAAATTGGGCTCTATAGATAAGTCTTCAGTTGCCCTCGGTTCAACTACCAAACTTAGCTCATGCACCAAACTATTAGGTAACTCGACTCGATTAGCGAGCTCACCAATTCGCTTGATCACTAGAAATGGTCCAACATATTTAGGTGCTAACTTCCCTGTCTTCCCAAAGTGCATAACTCCTCACATCAGAGAAACCTTCGCAAACACGTGATCGCCTATGCAAACTCAATCTCTTTCCACCGCTTGTCGGTAATACTCTTCTACCTCGATTGCACCGCTTTAATCCTAGCACGAACCAATCCCACCTTCTCAGTAGCATCTATTACCAGAGTCTATCTCCCGAGTCCAAACAAAAAACAACTGACTTACATGGTCTACCATACAACGCCTGAATTGGTGCCATCCAGATACTCGACTGTTAACTATTATTGCAGGTAAACTCTACTACATGCAAATGATCTTCCCAAGATCCTCCAAAATTCATAGCACATGGTATTAGAAAATAATCGAGTACATGATTCACCTCTCAGTTTGACCATCAGTCTATGGGTGGTAAGTTGTGCTCAAGTTCAACTCTGCGCCCAATGCACTTTGCAGACTTCTCCGGAATTCATTGGTAAATAACATGTCTCTATTGCTAACGATACTGCTCGGTATCCAATATAGTCACACTACAATCTTCATATATAACTTTACTAAGCTAGCTGTCATTCTTATTGACTTTACGAGGATAAAATGGGTACTCTTAGTTAGTCTATTGACTATCATCCAAATGCTGTCATTTTCCATTCTCTATCTCGGCAATCCATCCACAAAATCCATCGACACTAAATCTCACTTCTATGTCGTTACTTCCAAAGGTTGAAGCAAACGCTCAGCTTTTGTTGCTCAGATTTTACTTGCTGATAGGTGAAACATCTCTTCATGAATTCACCTATATCTCTCTTTATATCCCTTCCCAAAAGAAGACTCTCTTCATGTCATGATACATCTTCATGCCTCCAAGATGAACTGTGAATTTGACTAATGACTTTCCTCTAAGACTTTAGTTCGAAGATTTCCTATATCTAGAACGCACGGTCTTCCTTTCTTTCCAAGCCATCCCTTCGAGTTTATCTCGAATCCTTTCAAATCCTCAACATATGCCCTCATCCTTAATTACCTAATTCTTTCTACAATTAGTGGGTCCTCTCTTTTCCTTGCAGCAATTCTATCTACAAGTACTGGCATACTTCCAAACTCACTAGCATACTTCGATCTCTACTTGACCTAGTATTCTTCCTATAACGCACTCCGTAAGAGGCTGACGTCTCTGACGTCTTCCATTCTTCAATCATGGCTAATACTCCATTTTAATGCTTCCTTCTTAAAGCATCAACGACCTTGTTCCCTTTTCCTAGCATATATTCTATCCCAAAATCATACACCATCAAGAATTCCAATAATCCCTACTGCTCATATTCAACTCCTTCTGGGAGAATAAATACTCGAGGGACTTGTGCTGTATACAACTCGAATTGTTCTCCCAATAAGTAATGTCTCCAAATTTTTAGCGTGACCACTACCTCGACCAACTCCAAGTTATGAGTTGGATGTTTAACTTCATGTGGCCTCAATTGCCTTGATCCATATGCTATTACTCACCCTCTTTGAATTAGCACACAAACATGTTCCACAAACATCGGTATACATTACTAGATCCTAGTTCCCTTCAGGAACAATCATTACAGGAGCATTTGTCAATTACTTCTTCAACTTATGAAATGATCCTTCACATTTATCAGTACATATGAACTTCTTGTTCTTTCTGGTCAAATTAGTCAACGGTGCTGCCATATGTGAGAAATCGTCAACAAATCTATGGTAGTCAGCCAATCCAAAGAAACTTCTAATCTCCATGATTGTTATTGGCCTCCTCCAGCCATTAATAGTTTCTACCTTCGATGGAGCTACTAATCCATTCTCTTAGACAACATGCCCAAGAAACTTCACCTCCCGTTTCCAAAAATGGCACTTCAAAAACATCGCTTTCAACTTATGTTGTCTCAGCGTCTCCAATACCAATCTCAAATAGACTTCATGGTCTTTTTCATCCTTAGACTATACCAGAATATCATTAATGAATACTAACACAAACCTATCCAACTGATCGTAAAAGATTTAGTTTATAAGATTAATGAAGAACACAAGGGCGTTGGTCAGTCCAAATGACATTGCTAACTACTTATATGAACCATACTTTGTTCAAAATGTAGTTGATGGAATAATATCTTCTGCTACTCTCAGTTGATGAAAACCCATTGCTAAGTCTAGCTGCGAGAATACCCGAGTTCCACTCAATTAATTAAACTAGTCGTCTATCATGGGCAATGGATAATGATTCTTCACCGTTAGCTAATTCAGCTTTTGACAATTGATGCACATCAACAAAGATCCATCAGACTTCTTTATGAATACCACGGATGCTCTCTATAGTGAACTACTTGGCCTAATAAAACTTTTTTCCTTAAGTTCAACTAGCTGCTTCTTTAATTCCTCCATCTCCTTGGGCAGCATTCTACTAGACAGTCTACTAACAGGCTACACCTCCGGCATCAAATCTATTTGGAATTCGATTTCCCTTCTTGGTGGTTATCCCGTTATAGGTTCGAAAACATCTACAAATTCTTAGACCACAAAAACCTTACCAATCTCATATTCTTGACCTTCCATGGTATATATCATCAAGTTTGACTTCTCCTTTATTATGTCCAACACTATCACAATTCTTTCTCCTTCCTTCAGATTTCATACGACGATAATCCTATTGGTACAACAAATCCTAGCATCTTTACGCACATACCAGTCCATACCCAAAATCACCTCGTACCCTATGAGGTCAAACACATAAAGGTCATAAAAAATAGACGTCCACTCAAGTCAAACTCTCGGTCAGTGTACCTTAACCCGAGGGTGGCATACCCACCAATCGGATTAACCACATGCAGACCTAATCAAATGGGTGGTGTCTAGTTCTAACCTATCAACCAAATCTCTCAAAATGAAAGAGTAACGACCACTAGCATCAAATAGAACTCTATATTGGAAATCAAAATCGTACCTCCAAGCACATCCTTTCCATTCTCCTTAGCATTCATCCAAACGAAGGTCCTTCCAAAGCATAAACCATTGCCTGCTTAGATTCAGAGCAATATTTTTTGTTATAGCCCGACCTATTATCGATAAAGAACTTGGCCCTGTACATGTTCTCTGACTAGGTACACTTAGTAGAGTAGTGGTCCTTCTAGCCGCAGTTAAAACAAGTAACATTGGCTATATTTGGGTTCTGAATCCTTCCTCCAAAAGCCTTTCCTCCCTTCTAATTCTTTCGATCCTTCTAATATGAATTGAATCTATTCTTCTACCCTCCATTGTACCCAACATATGCTTTCTTCTCTTCTTGAAACAAGCGGTCATATATCCTCGCCATTTCCACCACCATATCAAATGGAGCCAACATATGAGCCATTACCTTATGAATCAGCCCCTTCATCCGAGCTCCTATAAACTTCTCATTCTTCTTTAGCGGAGTATTGATATGCTCCCTTCCATACTTCAACAAAGCGCTAATGCACTAGATGTACTCTACCGAAGCCATCTCTCTTTACTTCAGATCGAGGAACTCCCTACGTGTTACAATCAAAATTTCAACAGTCTTAGAATAAACTGAATGGATGAATTGGAATTCAGAATGAATAAAAAATAGATCATGGACTTGGAAACATGCTTAGAAGGGTGATGAGAATACACTCAAGAAATTTCAAAGGCATTGGAGAGAGGAGGACCACTTGGTATCGAGTGCTACCACTTGGTACCGAGTGCTACCACTCCATACCGACCTTTTTTTTTCTCCATATGGGTTCCCCAAAACTCTTATACATGGAGCACCGGCCTAAGTGATTGTCATGGATTGCTTTTCTTAAGGAATAGAAGAACAACTCTAAGGATTTTCTGAAGAAAAGTAGACACTTACAAGCGGTATCAGGACTTCTCAGAAACAACCAAATCTTAAGGGAAAGGTGTTTGGAATACAACAGATCAAAGATAAAAGGCCAATGGAAAGAAAGAAAGGAGGTCTCACTTAGAGAATCCAGTCGATATTGATCAAAACCACTTGGTACCAAGTGGTTTTTATTGATAATTGGGCCCAGTTACTCACTTTTGTACACTTAGATCTAGACCTTGACTTGATATTTCGGTGTCCTCTAGTTCTGCTAGACGATTTTCCTATGAATATGGACCATGTGGCAACTGGAAAAGGACCTTATTGGCACTTGATTTCTCTTCTATCGCCTTCTTCCCCAAACACTCCAAACACTCCCAAATTCAAGATCTACTAGTTTATGGTTAGTTTTGAGTTATAATCATTGTATTCCATAGAGAATCAATTATAACAAAGATTAAAGTGGACCTAAGCTAGAGTATTTGCCGAGCCACTACAAAAAGTGTTATTTGTTCTTCCTTTCCTTTATTTATTACCTGCTATATCTAGATCTACTTACTACTGAGGTGTTTGTGCCTTTATTAATGCAAACATTTTTAGTTTGGACAACTTAAAGCTTGGATCTGAAGTTTGGACATGATAAAGAGACATAACACTAGATCTATGATTGGAGGGAGCTAACTAGAGCATAAAGGTAGCCAGGAGGTGTCTTCAAATTCTAATCAATCCATCTAAGTGACTAGAGAGGAGATAGAGGGACTGATGAAAGAGATGTAAGAGGGAATAATGGCTTGACAACAGGAGATGCTAGATTGATTTTTCAAAAGGATTGATCAATAAAGAACAACAGGAGCAGTTGGAATTAAGAACCAAAGGGCAGGAACTAGTGCAGAACTTTTGGAGTTAGAGTAGAGCAAACTTGTAACAACCCAAAATTTAATCCATAATAATTAATTCATTAATTAATGAAATAATAGAATAAATTTGTAAAATCATCAGAATTGAGCCACGGGAGTTGCACCATTATGTACGTGGTAATTTTCTGGTCAATTTTCATATATAAAACGTCAGAATCCAAGCTAATATGAGAAAGTTATGAATTAAACAATAGTAAAGAAGAATCAGAAAAAAATATGGGATAGGTTGACCGACCGGTCGACCTAGGCACCAGGGCAGTCAACCGCCTGGTCAACCAGCCTCACCTTTTGAACGAACGAAAGTTTTTTTCATCCATTCGAATGTTGTACACATCATTTGCATTCTTTTAACCAATATGGTCCTTCCGTTCTTGCATCTGATGGCTCCTATTCAGCCTATGACGTGGTTGCATCCTATTCAATCCTCAAATCCAACAGTCCGAGATCCACTTCTACAGCTATAAATATAAACCTAGGTTTAACACTTTTTCTCATTCTAGATTTTCTCCGCTTGGGTTCACCTATTCAAGAAGCACCCTAAAAGGAATAATTTTCCAAGGAGAGAATCTTTTTAATAAATTTTTTTTAATACCCTCAAATGGATCCTAGAAGACCTAAAGGGAAGAGCTTAGGACCACATGTGAGTGATTGTAATTATTTAGATTTTTAAGTAATTTAAAATAATAGGGTTTCCAATAGTTGTAAATAAACCTTTTTAGTAGTTTATTTACAATTTTTAGAATTATTTTCAGTCTATTTCTTTCAGCTATTCTTTTCAGTAAAATTTATTTTATTTCTGTTAATTATAGCTTTTCCATTTATTTACAGTTTATTTATAGTATTTTAATTTATTTACTGTTATTTATGCGTTATTTACATCTTTTTCCTACGCTTTGGATTTTCTTCTATTTTCAGTTTTCTTTTATTTCTCCTTCTTCTTTGCGTATGGGTTAGAATAGATTAAAACGCGAATATGGATTAAAATTATAAGAATACTGAAATAATGGAAAATAAGATGTAAATTGTAAAGACTATAATAAAAATGGAATTAAGACTGAAATAGAGCCTAATTATGATATTGATGTTAGAATTGGACTAATTAAAGATAACTGGCCTAGTTATAACTTAGAATTATAACTAAAAAAAGAGTATAAGATGAAAGGAGCTTATTTTTTTACACTTAGACTTTTGGGTTAAGTAAATAAGCTAAATTATAACATAGGTTATAACAAGAAAAAGAACATAATGTAGCTTATTTTAAGACTTCGGATAAATTAATAAGCACAGAAAGTAAGAATAAAAGAAAATGCTTATTTAAATAATTTATCTAAGTTAATAAGCAAGAATTAAAGTAGGACCTGTACCAAATAACCTTCCCCTATTATTTCTACGGACACGGTGTTCACATAATCCTGAAGTGAGACGAGGGGCACGCTTATATTAATAATGGTAGTAATTGGTCAATAAGTAGAAGTCCAAATCATGGGGATTTGGGCAATGGGCGCAGCTAGATATTGTTTGGATGACGGGCCAGTACCAACAGCATTTCCCTTATTTTCTATAGACACGGTGATCTCTCATTAGTCTGAAGTGGGACGAGGGGCACGCTTATCTGGAGCTTGAGGTAATAAGAAGACCCAATAGGTGGAACAATAGGTAACATGAGCATGGTGGCGGTTACGCATGCAACTTCCATTCGAGTGCTTAGTAATCGTTATGGGTTCCAAGCGCTTAGTATGCGTGCCTTTCGTAGGCACCATTGCCTTCTATGTAGGGAGCTATATAACGTCTAGTCCATAGTAGATACTTTGCGTGTCATTCGTAGACACCATTTCTATGTAGGGAGTTATATAGCGTCTAGTCCGCAGCAAGGTCTATAGAGTAACAGGCCGATCAAAGGGTAGAATTAGGATTTTAGCCTAATTATAGGATTAGGAATTCAGCCTAATTGTTATCCCGCCTTTTGGAAAGGCCGTGACACCAAGGAATTGACTAGTAACCAATGACGGACCGTCCTAGAGATCAGTTGTACATAGGCTTGCTATGGATATCGACGGATTTTGTCGAAGTCTGGATCGAGCCAAAATTGGTAGGACATAACAAGCTAAGCCATGAGAGTCAACGTTTCAAATTTCAAGTCAATCCGAGTCTATATGCTCAAGTTATGAACGATACAAAATTGGATTAAAACCAATCGCAGTTCGACTCGCTCACTTCGACTCGCTTCGCAACCATCAACAGCAACCTCTTCGACTCGCTTCGCTACATTCAGAAGCAATCAGTTCGACTAGCTTGCATCCCACAAAGGAGCCAGCTGCGACTCGCTTCACTTCGTGTTCGTCGCGAAGCCTTCACTTCGCACCACTCAGATAGGTCTTCTTCGACTCGCTTCGCGCCCTTCGGAAATGACAACTTCGACTCACTTCGCTCAAAGGCCAACTTCGAGTCGTTCAGGTTCGACTGGCTTCGCAGCCCTCAGAAGTACCTCCTTCGACTCGCTTCGCTCAGATGTTTTCTTTGACTCGCTCAACCAGTGCGCGCTTCGACCCGCTTAACCAGTGCGCGCTTCGACTCGCTCAACCAGTGCATACTTCGACTCACTCAATCTGGGCATACTTCGACTCTCTCAGACGATGAACATTTTGACTCGCTCAAGACAGCAGTCAATACAAGTTAGCGCCACGTCACCGAGTCGAAACGGAAGCGAGTCGAACGAAACAGAAGCGAGTCGAAGGAAACAGCCTACCGAAAACTTCATTTCATATCGATCATATCTCCCAATCTACAAGTCCAAATACTATGAAATTTTCACAGAAGACTACGTGCATGCTAAAGAATGTCCACGCCAAATTTCGACTCGATTGGATGAAATCTTGATCGAGTCGAAATATGCTCGTGTTGATCACGGATCGGATCGAAACTTCACGGGCTTGGGCGTGCGGGCTTGGTCACGTGCCAGAGAGGGTCTCCCGAGATCTGAGTGAAATATCAGCCTCCTACACCTATAAATAGACCCCCAAAGCCAACAGAAAATGGGTTCTTCTTCCTCTTTGAGATCTCCAACGCCCAGACTCAGCCAGATCCAGATCTGAACTCCATTGCTGCTGCTACTAACTACATTCATTGCTGCAAATCATTGTCATTCACTGAAATTTGCTGAAATCAATTGTAAACATCAAAGAAAGATCAATAAAGCAAACTACTTCATAGTGGACATAGGCAATACGCCGAACCACTCTAAATTCTTGTGTCTTCCTGCATTTTTCTTAGTTTCATATCTGAGATTTGGAGTTTTTGTTAGATAAATCCTCTTTTTACATTTATTTTCTTCACTTTATCTCTTCAAAGACTCCCGAAGAGAGTTGTGCCCAATTTTGGTACAAACACTTTGGTGCTTTCACTGAGAAAAACTCAACTTTTCTCCAGCTCTGTGGATCTACTACCATCGTTGGATTGCAAAAATCTGAGGAGGAGATCTAGATCTGTCGTCAGGTGGTTCCTTCTATTCTATTCAGATTGCTCCAGATCTAAGAGGAACTACATTCACCATGTTTTCATATCCAGAAAATATGATGATTTTTGTATCCATGTTTTCGTATCCAGAAAATATGGTGATTTTCGTGTCCATGTTTTCATATCCAAAAAATATGATGAATTTCGTATCCATGTTTCGTATCCAGAAAATATGGTGATTTTCGTGTCCATGTTTTCGTATCTAGAAAATATGATGATTTTCGTATCCATGTTTTCGTATCCCGAAAATATGATCATTTTCGTATCCATCATTTCGTATCCAGAAAATATGTCAAAATTCGTATCGATCACTATTCGTATCGATCTACTTCGCATCGCTCTGTTCCTATCGATCTGCTTCGCATCGCTCTGTTCGCATCGATCGCCACTTTCCTGTTCGTATCGATCAAGAGTGCTCTGTTCGACTCGCTCCACTTCGCATCGCTCTGTTCGCATCGATCACCACTTTCCTGTTCGTATCGATCAAGAGCGCTCTGTTCGACTCGCTCCACTTCGCATCGTATCGATCACCACTTTCCTATTCGTATCGATCAAGAGTGCTCTGTTCGACTCGCTCCATTTCGAATCGCTCTGTTCGTATCGATCAAGAGTGCTCTGTTCGACTTGCTCCACTTCGCATCGCTCTGTTCGTATCGATTCTCACACGCAGTTCGTATCGATCCATCTGCATCCAATTCATATAGATACAAAACTTAATATATATATATATATTTCAGGTACGACCTAAATTTCCTAAAAAGAGGCTAGCTACAGCGCAGAGCACCCGCATAGTGAATTCAAAGCTCAATTTAATGAAGGAACATTCCATCCACGCTTCTAATGGTTCCATGAATGAACAAGACATCGGAGATCACAACAACAAATGCTGAGTTGCAATCAAGGAATGGGTAAGGGAATACTACTCGACCGGTGCTCCCAGAGGCTTGAAAACCTAGCTAATATGCCAAGAGCTAGAGTTGATTAATATATCATGCTTTTAAGGTGGAATGCAACTTCCTCCAATTGACCAGCTTTTAAACTCCTAAATTGACAGCTATGGTACGATGGCTAATATGACGACTCCCCTACACTGTCCTCACTATCTTATATGGGCCTCCTACCTGGGTGAAAATTAGAAATAACAACCAATCTATGAGCCCATCTAAACCAACTCACCATCCAATCGGCATCACCAAACCACACGAACATTGGGCAATCGTGCATATATCATTCACCAGTGTTACAAGACCCCTTGGCAATAAAATGGACCTGATCATAATGTCGATTGGAGAATCTTTCCCAGTCGAGACCTATTCGTTGAAACCATCCTACATGCAGAACTTTCAGTAAAAATTCAACATGTTAACTATGTCGGTGTACTATGGAAATACAACCCTCGACACTACCTTAGGAAGTGGGAATGGCGCGTGGATTTCTCCAAGGGCGATGAATGCCATCTAACGCAGATGTCTTCCCTTATTCCTCAGACAAGGTCGTCAATCATGACTTTGATAAGAGAATTGGTGGATAGCCGCCGACGACTACACCAACATGTCTAGGCCAACATTGAATTGATGAATCCGATGAAGGATCAACATGGCATGATAAGGAGGGGACTTACTCCTTACTCTAGATCGGAAAACTCTTCTTCTCTAGATGGCAACCGTGAATGCCAACACCATAAGGCTGCTCCGAGAAGGATAGCTCCAACAATATGTACAAGCCCCATAAAACAAAGGACCGGGAACATCCGACCCTTATCGATCAAGGACTTTGATCAAATTGAACCATTTGCGTTAGACTTCCAACTGAGAAGGGCTGGACTGAAGTGCAATAGCGAGCATGCGACGCTGCCTCACTTATCAATGAGATTTGATCTGATCTCTTTTGAATTATTTCTAATTCAATTTCATTTACATTGCGAAATATGACCGACTTGAATTAAAATACTTGCAAATGATGCAGGTAACCGAGTACTTAAGATTGGGTGCAAAACAACCTCCGCGGACTATGATCAAATCATTGAGGTATCATCATGACGAGCATGATTCAACCGCTCATCGGCTACTATATGCCCTTGACTGGGGGCAAGGCATCAAAGCGGAAGAGACCGACAAGGTCAAGACTCTAGTACAAAGTGGATACAACCGGCCATCCACTCATCCGCCTATGCAATTTAATTGGAGATCTGGAAAAGACTTGGAGCGATATATCCCAACGATGTACTCTCCATCTCGTACTTTAAGCTCGCCAAAATACTTATGCTTCTTCTGATGCCCGATAAAATCGAAATCACACCAAGGGTGGACGCAACGTCACCATCCACACATCCAATCCTACATCAGACACTTGGGGTTATTTGAGAACACATGTTTAAAGTGGATATGATTTGACCGTTCACTCCCCAGTTTGCGTCTGTGATTCAGCAAAACAATCATGCCTTAAACCGACTTCATCAGGGGCCAACCCTCAATTTAAAGTCGTCAACGACTGACTGCCTACTCGCTAACCATCATGAGCTGTCATTTCAATTCTCTTACTTAGCTCGATCGAAAGAATGCAAAGTATAAATTGGACGTGACTCGACTGTCTGTTCTCTAATTCTTGCACCCTACTTAAGGGAAAATACACAACTAAGAGTGGATGTAGTTCGACCATCCCTTCCTATGCTCGAGCACAAAGCTTGCCAGAACACTAATCTTACTCCTTAGGCTTGGAAAAAGCGGAATCCAAATGAACATGGACGCAATCCAACCGTCCGTAAACTAAATCTCATCCTTCGTTGAGGGGCATATAAGTGGAAGTTAATCGGGATCCCACCGATCACCCGCTAAGTGAAACCCGAGCTCGGGGACCAGCCATCACACCAAAGTGAAGAAAGGGTTGATACACGACAATCCTTCATTCAACTCCGAGTTCCCAGAGCGCGAACCGGAGTATAAACATCAACTCCGTATTCCCAGAGTGCGAAGCGGAGTATAAACATCAACTCCGAGTTCCCAGAGCGCGAACCGGAGTATAAACATCAACTTCGAACTCCCAGAGCGCGAGTCGGAGTATAAACATCAACTCCGTATTCCCAGAGCGAGAAGCGGAGTATAAACATCAACTCCGTATTCCCAGAGTGCGAAGCGGAGTATAAACATCAACTCCGAGTTCCCAAAGCACGAAGTGGAGTATAAACATCAACTCCGAGTTGCCAGAGCGTGAACCGGAGTATAAACATCAACTCCGAACTCACAGAGCACGAGTTGGAGTATAAACATCAACTCCATATACCCAGAGCGCGAAGCGGAGTATAAACATCAACTCTGTATTCCCAAAGTGCGAAGCGGAGTATAAACATCAACTCCGTATTCCCAGAGTGCGAAGCGGGGTATAAACATCAACTCCGAGTTCCCAGAGCATGAACCAGAGTATAAACATCAACTCCATATTCCCAGAGTGCGAAGCAGAGTACAAACATCAACTCCGTATTCCCAGAGTGCGAAGTGGAGTATAAACATCAACTCCGAGTTCCCAAAGCGCAAACCGGAGTATAAATATTAACTCCGAACTCCCAGAGCGCGAGTCGGAGTATAAACATCAACTCCGAGTTCCCAGAGCGCGAACCGAAGTATAAACATCAAATCCAAATTCCCAGAGCACAAAACGGAGTATAAACATCAGCAACTCCAGATTCCCAGAGTGCGAACTGGAGTATAAACATCAACAACTCCATATTCCCAGAGTGCGAAGCGGAGTATAAATATCAACTCCGAGTTCCCAGAGCGCGAACCGGAGTATAAACATCAACTCCGAACTCCCAGAGCGCGAGTCGGAGTATAAACATCAACTCCGAGTTCCCAAAGCGCGAATCGGAGTATAAACATCAACTCCGGATTCCCACAGTGCGAAACAGAGTATAAACATCAGCAACTCCAGGTTCCCAGAGTGCAAACTGGAGTATAAACATCAACAACTCTGTATTCCCAAAGTGCGAAGCGGAGTATAAACATCAACTCCGAGTTCCCAGAGCGTGAACTGGAGTATAAACATCAACTCCGAACTCCTAGAGCGCGAGTCGGAGTATAAACATCAACTTCGAGTTCCCAGAGCGCGAACCGGAGTATAAACATCAACTCCGGATTACCAGAGCGCGAAACAGAGTATAAACATCAGCAACTCCAGATTCCCAGAGTGCGAACTGGAGTATAAACATCAACAACCCCAGATTTCCAGAGTGCGAACTGGAGTATAAACATCAACAACTCCAGATTCGCAGAGTGCGAACTGGAGTATAAACATCAACAACTCCAGATTCCAAGAGTGCGAACTGGAGTATAAACATCAACAAATCCAGATTCCCAGAGTGCGAACTGGAGAATAAACTTCAACTAACTCTAATTCCCCAGAGCACAGGCTAGAGTATAAACACCAAATGGGTGTGACTAACAACCCATCAACCAACTCTAGTCCTCAAAGCATGGATTGGAATATGAATACCAAAAGGGATGTGATTCGGCTGTCCATCTATCGGCTATGGTTCTTCATCAAGTTCTGTAGTACAAAAAGTGGATGTGGTTCGACCGTCCGCTTTCCAATCTTCCCCTGACATGGGGGAACACTTAGCACACAAAATTGGATGCGATCCGACCATCCAGCACTAAGCGGGTGTGACCCAACCGTCCATGCATAACCTCTTGTCCCCGGCACGGGACCCATAACATAAATTTATAGGGATGCACTCTAACCCTACAAGACAAAAATTCTTCCTTGATTCGACAAGGAGGCGTGGATTCGAAAAAGGGACCTAGTTGGATATTCTATTCTGAATTGATATTACTACCATCCAGCCGCAAATGAACATGGCATGACCGTTCATATGCTAACTCTCGCCTGAGATCCGATGGGTAGTGCGTGCAACATGGACGGATGTGACATAACCATCTGCCAATCGATTTCCTTCCTACAGTTCAGTGGGAGAAGCATCAAATTAAAGTTGTTGCAATGATCAACCACACTTCAACTTTCGCCATTGACTAGTGCTAGAGGGATTAATTGAGGAAAATGCGGTCCGACCATTTTCTACTAAAACTCTTAGTCCCCAGAGTGTGGACAGGGGTATAAACATCAAATAGGTGTGATGAATGGCCCTTCAACTAACTCCGAACCCCAAAGTGTGGCTACAAGGAAAGACAAACGAATGAATGTGATTCGACCATTCATTCACCAACTCTGACCTAGACTCGACATGAGCAATATAAACTCACTACAGGTGCGATTAGACCATCCATGAACTAACTATTCTAACTCAAGACTGGAGGTAGAAGTACAAATCACCGAAAGAAGAGAAAGGTGACTCGCCACATCTCCAGCTTAGCATCCTTTTTCAACCTAAGGCAACGACTACAGGGAGACCCTAATGCTAACCAATCAGAATGATGCCCGTAGTTCTGGGCAACCAACTATATCATACCGCCGGATCGACGGGCAATATCGATCTACACCTTCCACATCGTACCATTGAATCGACGGTCAATATCCGTCCTCTTCGTCTACAAGTCGATGTGACCCGAACTCCATCGAATACCTTTGACCAACAGAGCATGGATAGAAGAATAAACCACGAATGAGTGTGACTTGACCATTCGTCCTACGTCGCCTTCCTTCGATCCTTCAGGAAGGGCATAAGACCAATTGAGCATGACTGCATTTGAGCTAACTTTATCCCTAAATCTGACAGGAGAACGTAAATCGAGATGGAAATGGTTGATCACCCAACTCCAAATGAATGCAACGCGACCGTTCATTCATTGATTCTTACCATGATCCGACTAAAAGAGAAATTCAAAACAAGTGCTACCTAAACATCTACACATTGATTCTTACCCTGGATTCAACAAGGGAAGCATCAATCCTGCATAGGATCTGACTGGATGATTCACTCTTCAGTTTCTGCCCAAAGTATGACGACATAAGCAGCGAAGTGAATGTCATTGACCGTCCAGCATCTAGCTTATGTCCGAATGTCGGCAAAGTAACAATGTATTCCGCCAAGAGGAAAGAACTAGAACATAATACAAGATAGTCATGACGACTCAGCCTTCCATCGGTTAGCTCGATCCCATGGTTCAATGGGATAGAATACAAAATTGAAGCGGACATTATCTACCCTGCCACTTATCGAGATATTCCCCAGACTTAAGGGCACAAACAAGAAGATAATGTTAATATGATTCAACCATTCATCAGTCAACTCTGGCTCTTAATGCTTGAACTACAGTATAGACACAGCTAGGACGAGACTAGACCATCCGCGTAATGCATCCGCCAACCCATCCCTGATATTCATAACAGCTCTAGGTTGCGACCGAAAGGATGCGTAGAGATAGAGTTATCATATCAATACCCGGATTTATGGGCAACTGATCATTATTCTAACCCTTCCAATGAGCAATGGATCGCAGGTACATTGCATGAAAAGTGCATCATTCAGAAACATAAGTAAATTCAATCCCAAAGCTGGAGCCAGCTATTTAGCAGCATGCAGTACAAGGCTAAGTTCTACTAATCCTTTGATTCAACGTCCTTATAAGCCTTATCATTTACCATTGCAAATAAACACATGAAGCGCCTACAACCTATCATGAGTATTGTAGATCAGATCACAACTCTGCGCAATGATGAAGAAAGAGTCAGTTGTTTTACTTCAGGTGAATCTTGATGTGTTCGCTCGGACTCGATCTTATATACATATACATATACATATATACATACATACATACATATATATGGACTCTCTCCAGCCATGAAGAACCTTGCATTAAATGTCTCGATGAACAAAAACAATGCGACATGGATCCGGAAAGATCTGTTGTGCTTAAAGAGGAGGCGAATCTGCTCAAAACCGGTGGGTTTATCCATGATGCCCTCCAACCAAAATGGGTATCCAATCCTTTACTTATAAGAAAAACGAACAGAGAGTGGAGGGTATACGTCAACTACTCAGATTTGCATGGGGTATGACAAAGAACGGCTTTCCACTTCCAATGATCAACCAACTGATGGACCTGACCATCAGACATGAACTACTCACATCCATGGATGCAAACTCCAGATACAATCGGATATTGAAGCATGTCCTAAACCAGGAATACAACTGTCTCATTATTGACCTGGGCCTATAGTGTTATGCTGAAATCCCTGGATTCGAACTTGAGAACGCTTATGCTACTTACCAAAGGACGATTAACAGATCAATCAAAAATCATATCGGTCCGTCGATGAAAGTAGATGTGGTTAATATGCTCGTGAGATCACAACTATCAAACGACCATATCGATGACTTGACAGAGGTATTCGATGCTCTCTAAAAAATGCAAGATGAAGCTCGATCCTTTAAGCTCACCCCGTTAACGTCTATATCGACCAGCCGTTATGATAGGTCCAACAGCGGCCTTAGATGTCTGAAAAGTCACTCAAATAGGATATCGAGCTAAGCCAATTTGATTTCACATATCTCCCTCCGAGAGCTCTCCATGATCAAACATTAGCATACTTGATATCTGAATCCACCACATCAGACGACTATCCGAAGAACAGTGGTGAACCATCCAGCCGATGGAGGACGTACACAGATGGAACTTCCAATAATCGGCTTTTTAACGTCGAAGTTGCGTTAATGACTACTGAGGAACGATCGATCTTCCACGCCCTCAAACTCAACTTCCCTGCCACAAATAACAAAGCTAAGTATGAAACCTTGGCGCTCAAACTTGCAAGAAAACTAGGAGTGGAAACTTTGCATATATTATGTGATTATTGGTTAGTAGTATACCGAGTCAGGGAAGATTATTCAACTAGGGGGCAACATCTTGCTCCTTATCCTAGCTGGGTCCAAAAGCTACTAGTCGACTTCGACTATTACACCATTACACACATCCTCGGAGAACAAAATGAGAAAGCTAAGTCACTGGCCAAGCTAGCCAGTTCTGGGGATGCGCGGCAAAAAGACTTTGTCCCAGTTGAAATGCTTATTATTCCAAGCATTGCCATATGAAGATCAACTAGATCTTAGAGATGGATCTAGGAGAGGAGTCATGGATGACTCCTATCGAAGATTATCCACAATCGGGGATTCTTATTAAATAAATGAATAAAAAATGGCATATCCTCCATGAAGCATCACTGCATGATTATGTCTGGATCGTTTGACTTTGTCGATACAAAGCATTACTTTTGTATCCATCGATCCGAGACCCAATATTACTTATCGACCGATACGAAGCATACATTCAAACCGTTCACATCGATTCAGGAGAGGATCGTTACGAAGGAGCATTCAAAAACAACCATCAAACGTTGTTACAACGAATTTCACGTCGGTTCAGGAGAGGATCGATGCGGAATTCAATATAAGATAAACTAACAATGACTCGTGAACGTCAACGAGAGTCAAATTAGCATATATGCATATATGTCGGACTAATGTTCAATATTCCAAATTTACAGGAATTGGAAGCTCATTTGATAACGATTACAACAACAAACGGCTAATCACTAGCATACAACAATCAGTTGCAACAGTACAGGGTACAGCAGTTGATAGTCAACAGTTTATATTATCAAGAAAAACAGTCGAAGATTACAGCTTTCATCGGAAAGACCATAACTATTCAGAATGAAGATTGCAGCATTTCAAAGCACATCATGTTCCCACAAGACGTACTTTGGGGGGCAAATGTTATCCCGCCTTTTGGCAAGGCCGTGACACCAAGGAATTGACTAGTAACCAATGACGGCCCATCCTAGGGATTAGTTGTACATAGACTCGCTATGGATATCGACGGATTTTGTCATAGTCCGGATCGAGCCAAAATTGGTATGACATATCAAGCTAAGCCATGAGAGTCAACGTTCCAAATTTCAAGTCAATCCGAGTCCGTATGCTCAAGTTATGTACGATACAAAATTGGATTAAAACCAATCGCAGTTCGACTCGCTCCCTTCGACTCGCTTCGCAACCATCAATAGCAACATCTTCGACTCGCTTCGCTACATTCAGAAGCAATCAGTTTGACTCGCTCGCATCCCACAAAGGAGCCAGCTTCAACTCGCTTCACTTCGTGTTCGTCGCGAAGCCTTCACTCCACACCCCTCAGATAGGTCTTCTTCGACTCGCTTCGCGCCCTTCGGAAATGACAACTTCGACTCGCTTCGCTCAGAGGCCAACTTCGAGTCGTTCAGGTTCGACTCGCTTCATAGCCCTCAGAAGTACCTCCTTCGACTCGCTTCGCTCAGATGTTTTCTTCGACCCGCTGAACCAGTGCACGCTTCGACCCGCTCAACCAGTGCGCGCTTCGACTCGCTCAACCAGTGTGCGCTTCGACTCGCTCAATCTAGGCATACTTCGACTCGCTCAGACAATGAACATTTCGACTCGCTCGAGACAGCAGTCAATACAAGTTAGTGCCACAACACCGAGTCGAAACGGAAGCGAGTCGAATGAAATAGAAGCGAGTCGAAGGAAACAGCCTACCGAAAATTTCATTTCGTATCGATCATATCTCCCAATATACAAATCCAAAGGCTATGAAATTTTCACAAAAGACTACATGCATTCTAAAGAATGTCCATGCCAAATTTCGACTCCATTGGATGAAATCTTGATCGAGTCGAAATCTGCTCGTGTCGATCACGGATCGGACCGAAACTTCACGGGCTTGGGCGTGCGGGCCTGGTCACGTGCCAGAGAGGGTCTCTCGAGATCTGAGCGAAATATCAGCCTCCTACACTTATAAATAGACCCCCAAAGCCAACAGAAAAGGGGTTCTTCTTCCTCTTTGAGATCTCCAACGCCCAGACTCCGCCAGATCCATATCTAAACTCCATTGCTGCTGCTACTAACTACATTCATTGCTGCAAATCATTGTCATTCACTGTAATTTGCTGAAATCAATTGTAAACGTCAAAGAAAGATCAATAAAGCAAACTACTTCATAGTGGACGTAGGCAATACGCCGAACCACTCTAAATTCTTGTGTCTTCCTGCATTTTTCTTAGTTTCATATCTGAGATTTGGAGTTTTTGTTAGATAAATCCTCTTTTTACATTTATTTTCTTCACTTTATCTCTTCAAAGACTCCCGAAGAGTGTTGTGCCCAATTTTGGTACAAACACTAATCAAAGAAGCTATCAAAGACAAGTGCAAACAATCAAAGTTAATCAATTATGTTAATTCGTATTTATTTACAACTTATTCCTTAACCCTATTTCCTTTGTTTCCTTTTATATACTAGAACTGTTGTAAGGTCTATTACTTTTACTTTCACTGGTCCATAGTACTAGCACTATATTGAGGGAAAGTTTGTGTTTGTACTCTGTTTTTTTTATGAGACTGAGATTTTATTTTCATAAGACAATTGTATTTGGTATTTGGAACATATGTGGTTTGTATAATGTATTTATGAAGTATTAATTTTTGAAATCACTTATTGTTTTTAATTACTTCCACTGTGTTATTATCTATCTATTTTGTCTTGTGAATCTTAGTCTCTGCTAGCTTTAGTTATACCTACAACGCACCATGTCTTTTAGTGTGTCCTTTTGGGTATACTAAGGGGTATGGGGTGTTTCACTTGGTATCAGAGCCTAAGGTTACAAGATTCCTAAAAACTTATTTTATAAATAAAGTATTTTTCCAAAAGCAGCCTATTTTTAAGTAGAATATCTTCAAATTAGAAGTATTTTTCAGAAAGAAACTCTTATTATAGAAGTAGTTTTTCAAGTATAAAAGAGTTTTTATAAAAATCCCCTCAAAAGTCCAGTTCAACCTTCTTTCGATTCTTTCAAGCCTAAGTTTCCTTTTCTTTGCATTGTATGGTTGACTGGTTCCATAAAGCTACGGCACCAGAGGTGCAAGGGCAAGTGACTAGTACAACACCGGTAGGTGGAAATCCCTTTAACCCACCTACATCAGCCAACTTTTCTAAGCTATGCAAGGACTTCGCTAGTATAGGAGGTAGAACTTTTCTGGCATGGAGAATTCGTAGGAGACGAGAGCTAGGTTAGAGAATATGAAGCAAAGGTTTAGTTGGTTAGGTTTGGAGGACCGACAGAGTGATCAACCTACATCTTGGCAGTTGAAGAGATAGCTTAAGCAAGTTCCTACATGCTCTAAGAAGCAGTTTGGGAAGGAAAGGAAGGATAAGGATAAGAGGAAAGAGGGAGGACCTTAGAAGCAAATCAATAAAAGTGGGAAATGTAAGCGCTGTAGAATGGCTAGTCATTACGCAAAAGACTGTAAGAAGGAAGGAATGAAGGGAAGGTGTTTCAATTGTGGACAGCTTGGTCACTTTAGTAAGATTTGTCCTCCGAAAATGAGGCAGACAGCGAGCGCACCTACAACACAGATTCAGATTTTGGATACAGCACCTCCCAGCAGCAGACCAAATCAAGATAGGAAAATTTGATTTCTATTTCCGACTTTCCCATTCGAACTCTATTAGATTCTGAAGCATCACACTTTTTCATCTCTAGTTCTATAGTAGATTGTTTGCACTTAGACATCTCTTTAATAGTAGACCCCATCGTTGTTTCAAACCCTAGAGGAGGATCGGCACACTTGTCTATGATTTGTAGGGGTTTGAAAATTTTTATCCTAAGCGCAGAATTTGACTGTGACGCCTATGTTTTGGGATTTTCGTGGTATGGGATGATTTTGGGAATGGATTGGCTATCCACATATGGGGCTATATTAGACTGCGAGAGGAGAGTCGTTAGGCTAAAGACATGCAGTGGTAGAACTCTCGAGGTTTCTTCCAACCCGCAAGGGTCAGTTATGTTGAGCTTCCTTTATTCCCTCGATTCATCATCATCGAGGTTAGATTCGGTTCCTGTCATCAGATATTTTCCAAACGTCTTTGAGGAGGTTAGGGGACTACTCCCTAAGAGAGAGATTAACTGCAAGATTTATTTAACTGATAATGCTAAGCCAATAGCTTTACCCTTGAGGCACATGGCACCTAGGGAGAGGAAGGAATTGAGCAAGCAGATCCGTGAGCTTTTGGAGAAAGGATTTATAAGAAGGAGCATATCGGAGTGGGGAGCATAAGTCGTCTTTGCTACTAAGGCGGATGGTTCTCTTTCGACTTTGTGTTGATTATAGAGAATCAAATAAGCTCACAAAGAAGAACTGATATCCACTCCCTAGGATTGATGACCTTTTTGACCAATTAATTGGCTCTGCGGTATTCTTTCAGCTTGATTTAGCCATGGGATTCCATCAGCTTAGAGTCGCTGATAACAACATTGATAAAATCGCATTTAGGACTCCAGATGGATTATATGAGTGGATGGTTATGCCTTTTGGGCTAACCAATACTTAGCCTACTTCGTAGATTTGATGAGGCGGTCTTTACAGAAGTCCTAAATAAGTTTTTGGTTGTATTCATAGACGACATTTTAGTGTTTTCCAAGAATAAGGAGGAGCATGTTATTCATCTAGAGGAGGTCCTTTGTAAACTTCGCATTCTTCAGTTGAAAGCAAAGTTCTTGAAGTATCACTTTTGGCATAAGGAAGTATGTTTCTATGGGCATAGAGAAGGTCGACACATGGAAAGAGTTTGATAAATAGTTTTGTACATTTAAGCTTGGATTGTGAAATCCAAAGAGTGGTAGGCAAAGATTGGGGATGTACAATAGAAAAGGAGGTAAGCTACGTGTAGATAATTGCAGAAATTATAATTGCCCCGGAAAAGTGGATTTAATGGTAATGCCATAAGATAAATATAGGCATACAAGAGGAACAAGAGTATAAGACTTTAAGTAAGGAAATGAGATTTCCAAGGTTTAGGAAGGATATTCCTAGGATAGTAAGTAGGAAAATCCACTTTATGTCTAACCCAGTAAAATGAAAGTATTAGAATTGAAAAGAAGAGTTGTCAATATTTTTAAAAGTAAATACTAGGTTTTTGGAAATATGGTAAGAAATTTAAATTTGTTTTTATATGATATAAATTTTGTTAAAAGTGAAATTCTTTTTGAAGAATTACAGAACGTATATAGTTCACTAGCTTCTTTGTAAGTAAACAAAAATTTAAATATAAAAACCTAAAAAAGTATTAAGTATCGGAAATGTAGATTACAACATTTATTGTTGTAATAGATGTTTTCGTGAAAATAAAGGCAGCATAGACTATAACGCTACCGTTATAGCAGGTAACTCCCAAAGGAAATGTTTTTACTTAATATGTGAGGTTTATTTTTAATTAAATTCATACACTAGTTTTTTTTGGGTTGTAGTAACAGTGTTTTATGCAACATCGGTTTTAAACCCAAATAAAAATGAATTTTAAAAGATAATTTCTAAGAGTAGAAATGAAAGTGATTTGTAAAATACACTTATTATTTAAATAAGTATAAAAAAATATTTTCCGGCTATGGATATATTAAAACAGTTTTAAAAATGAGTTTTTTTTGAAAAGATCTATGGTAAGAGAATATAAATTAAAAATACTTTAATCTATTGGAACGAAATCAATAATGATAAAACTTTCTCTGAAACCAAATTATAAATAAAGATGTTTTGTGCAAGTTATAAGGAATACGTGAAAGAGATATACAAGGTATGGGAAGCACTATATTTTGTATAGCCTATTTCGAAAAATATAAAATAAGTTCCTAGTAATTTCACATAAACATAAAATCCTATTTTAAAGGATTCATAGAAGGTTTTACCATTAATAGTTTATCATAAGAGAGAGCGGTTCCAATACAATAAGGTATGAGACTGTTAGGTGTAATAAGAAATGTTTTGAAAACACATAAGGATATTTTAAAGATATTCTAAAAGTAAATAGTTTGGTGAAAAAGTAAATAAGTGTTTGGAAAACTTAATAAAAGTAAAATTTAAAAGTTCAAATTTTTATAGAAAACTAAAAAGGTCATTAAAAGAAAATGAGGAATAAGTTTTAGACTTAAAAGTTTTTCCCTCTCGGTTTGGGAAATAATGTAAATTCAAAATGCTGTGAAGATGCAAGTCTAGAAAGTTAAGATTTTAAGTAACCTAATATTTTTGAATTTAATAGAAACTTAAAGATAACACTTTTAAAGAAAAAGGTTTTGGGATTTGATGTTTTAAAAATTTAGAAACCTTAATTTTTATAATGGAACTATAAACACCAAACCAAACTCCTAAATGTGAAGTAGATAGGAATCATTTCCTAAGTGTAACGAAAAAGGTGTAAGGCTACAAAGGAGACATCAGTAATTACTTTTGGAAGTAATAATAGAGTTTCTGTAGAGTGTATAGGACCGTAGTGAGAACCTAGGAATGTTGATTCATGTGAGCAGACTAAAGAAGAACATTAAAATGGATTTAGTAAAATTGTAAGACACGCATGGTTGAGAATGAATATTCCTGATTTTGGAAGAACTTGGGAAAATCATCTTACTTTAGTGGAATTCGCATAAGATAGTAGTACTCAAGCTAGCATTGGAATGGCACCTTCCGAAGCCCTTTATGGAAGACCACACATTTCACTTTCATGTTGGACAGAGTCTATAGAGGTTAAAAAGACTTCGGAGAATATTGGTTTGATTTGGAGAAAATTCATATCTCATATGCTCATCTTTTCAATAATAAGTTTTAGAATTTCCTATTTCCTTCTTTAGTTTTGAATAGGTTTTTTCCTTTATTATCCTTTTGGAGAGTAGAACTTAGGATTCAACCTATGGATGGTAGGGTTTGATTTAAGCATGTTATTAGAACATGTTATGTATGATGTATGCTAGTGGTTGCAAGTGTTTGCTAGTGGTTGCTATGGACGCATATACTTACACTAGGCACTATTATCTCTTAGGGATCGGCCTAACTAGGACACCAGAGCATATGCATATGGATTTGTGTGCATTTTTATCATATTTTCTATGGTTGCTAAATATGGATGATTTTCACATGATTGTTGCATTTGGATGATGTTTGTAGCATGCATATAGAACTATCAGTTATCATTAAGGAATTTGCATTCATTTGGATACATGGCACGAACATGATTGCTTAAAAGGAGGCCATCTGACTCAGTGGACCGCCTAATCTTTTGCATTAGTTAGGTACATAGACACTACACTAATCTCATAAGTATCATAAGTTGCATTAGAAAAACTCAAGGACAATGGATGAATGGATGATGGTTGAGTAGTTGGTTGTAGAACTTGGATGAAAACATTTAGTACATTCTTTTATCATTAGAAATTTCGAGGATAAAATCTATTAAGGAGGGGTGAATGCAACAACCCGAAATTTAACCCATAATAATTAATTCGTTAATTAATGAAATAATAAAATAACGTTGTGAAATTATCAGAATTGAGCCACGGGAGTTGCACCATTGTGTCCATGGTAATTTTCTGGTCAATTTCCATATATAGAAGTTAGAATCCTAGCTAACATGAGCAAGTTATGAATTAAAATAAAATAAAGAAGAATCGGAAAAAAATTATGGGCTAGGTCGACCGGTCGATCAACCTAGGCACCAGGGTAGTTGACCGATCGGTCGACCCGCCTCACCTTTTGGACGAACGAAAGTTCGTTTCGTTCGTTCGAACATTGTATGCGTCATTTGCATTCTTTTAACCAATCTGGTCCTTCCGTTCTTGCATCCGATGGCTCCTATTCAGCCTATGACGTGGTTGCATCCTGTTTAATCCTCAAATCCAATGGTCCGAGATCCACTTCTACACCAATAAATAGAACCCTAGGCCTAACAATTTTTCTCATTCCAGATTTTCTTCGCTTGGGTTCACCTTTTAAGGAAGGACCCTAAAAGGAATAATTTTCCAAGAGAATCTTTTTAATAATTTTTTTAATACCCTCAAGTGGATCTGGGATGACCAAAAGGGAAGAGCTTAGGACCACAGGTGAGTGATTGTAATTATTTAGATTTTTAAGTAATTTAAAATAATAGGGTTTCCAATAGTTGTAGTTTTACTACGATTTTTGGAATAACCTTTTTAATAGTTAATTTACAGTTTTTAGAATTATTTTCAATTTGTTTCTTTCAGCTATTCTTTTTAGTTAATTTTAGTCTATTTCTATTAATTATAGCTTTTCCATTTATTTACAGTTTATTTATAGTATTTTAATTTATTTACTGTTATTTATGTGTTATTTACATCTTTTTCCTACACTTTGGATTTTCTTCTATTTTCATTTTTCTTTTATTTCTTCTTCTTCTTCTTCGCGTATGGGTTAGAATAGATTAAAATGGAATATGGATTAAAATTAAAAGAATACTGAAATAACAAAAAATAAGATGTAAACTATAAAGACTGTAATAAAAATGGAATTAAGATTGAAATAGAGCCTAATTATGATATTGATGTTAGAATTGGTCTAATTAAAGATAATTGGCCTAGTTATAACTTAGAATTATAACTAAAAAAATATAAGATGAAAGGAGCTTTATTTTTTACACTTAGACTTTTGGGTTAAGTAAATAAGCTAAATTATAACGTAGGTTATAATAAGAAAAAGAACAGAATGAAGCTTATTTTAAGACTTAGGATAAATTAATAAGCACAGATAGCAAGAACAAAAGTAATGACTTATTTAAATAATTTATCTAAGTTAATAAGCAAGAATTAAAGTAGGACCTGTACCAAATAACCTTCCCCTATTATTTCTACGGACACGGTGTTCACATAATCCTGAAGTGAGACGAGGGGCACGCTTATGTTAATAATGGTAGTAATTGGTCAATAAGTAGAAGTCCAAATCATGGGGATTTGGGCAATGGGCGCAGCTAGATATTGTTTGGATGACGGGCCAGTACCAACAGCATTTTCCCTATTTTCTATGGACAAGGTGATCTCACATTAGCCTGAAGTGGGATGAAGGGCATGCTTATGCTAGAGCTTGAGGTAATAAAAAAACCCAATAGGTGGAACAACAGGTAACATGAGCATGGTGGCGGTTACGCGTGCGACTTCCATTCAGGTGCTCAGTAATCGTTATGAGTTCCAAGCGCTTAGTATGTGTGCCTTTCATAAGCACCATTGCCTTCTATGTAGGGAGCTATATAACATCTAGTCCACAGTAGATACTTTGCGTGTCATTCGTAGACACCATTTCTGTGTAGGGAGTTATATAGCGTATAGTCCGCAGCAAGGTCTATGGAGTAGCAGGCCGATCAAAGGGTAGAATTAGAATTTCAGCCTAATTATAGGATTAGGAATTCGGCCTAATCAAAGCAGCTATCAAAGACAAGTGCAAACAATCAAAGTTAATCAATTATGTTAATTCATATTTATTTCCAGCTTATTCCTTATCCCTATTTCCGTTGTTTCCTTTTATATACTAGAACTGTTGTAAGGTCTATTACTTTTACTTTTCTTCAAGATTCTAGTAATTACTATCATTCACCAGACTTATAATCTAACCCACTCCTCTGTTTTCCCATTTTTCTCCCCCCATAGGCAATCAGGGGCAAGGAAGATAGACTGCAACTTCTTGGAGACTTGGAGACCTTATCATGTATTCCTTCTTTTTATTTCTAGCTTTTTGTTCTTTTATTGTACTAGCACTGTATTGAGGGAAAGTTTGTGTTCGTACTCTGGTTTTTTTGATGAGACTGAGATTTCATTTTCATAAGACAATTGTATTTGGTATTTGGAACATATGTGGTTTGTCTGAAGTATTTATGAAGTATTAATTTTTAAAATCACTTATTATTTTTAATTACTTCCGCTGTGTTATTATCTATCTATTTTGTCTTGTGAATCTTAGTCTCTGCTAGCTTTAGTTATACCTACAACGCACCACATCTTTTAGTGTGTCCTTTTGGGTATACTAAGGGGTGTGGGGTGTTTCAAAACTAGAGTAATGCCCCACGACCGGAACTAGTTGGTACCGACCTAAATCAGGTTGGTACCAAGATGAATTTACTCAAGGGCAATGTTGGTTTGAACTTAGCGTGAGCTGGAATGCTGGTAGCGAAGGATGCTAGAGCCAGAAATGTAAATCAGAACATAAATGCACAACAACTAGAGGAGTATGTGCCCGAGTATCTTTTAGGAATGAGGGTCAAAATGAAGCTAGAAGTGTAGATAAGAATGCAAATGTTTCGCTAGAGAAGTATGTGCTGGATCTTCTCCCTAATAACGGAAGGCAAAATGCAGCCATTGATCAAAGGCTTCCATTAGATGACAACAACCTAATAGTTTAGTTGATCCAAAGGATAGTGAGAGATGGACCCCCATACCTAATTTTGGAGGACGTAAACATGAATTCAATTACCCGAAGTCCGATATGCAAGGAACCTCCCGATTTCAAGCTTCTGACGTTGGAAATGTACGATGGAAAGATGGATCCAATAGTTCATCTAATGAGGTACATACGAAAAATGGAGGTTTTGGGTGCTTCTAAGGAGGTGGTAAGATGGTGTTTTACATTATATTTAACAGATTTAGTAGTAATGTGGTTTTGATAGCTAGAGAACGAGTCCTTAAGCACGTAGATCGGGTTAGTAAACAAGTTCACGATACAATTCAAGTTTCATATTTCATAACCAAAGAATGTTACGATGCTATTGAGCATGAAGCAAAAGGCCAGAGAGACCCTTAGGAGTTACTTGACCAAGTTTAACATGGCGCCGCTGTAGTTCGTAAGCTAGATCCATCGGTGATTCTGATGGTGGTAGTTGTTTGCACAAAAAATGGACAAACACCTCGAAGTTGTATGATTTAGTAGATCTTATGTGATTCTTAGTGATTCGAGTGATTTATGCAAATATGTAAAAAACAGGGGCTAAACTGTAAAAAGACACGCAGATTTATAGTGGTTCAGCCAGAATGTGCCTACGTCCACTTTATATGTTATTTCTCTTCAGTTATTCCGATTACAAGTACAAAGCTTTGATATAAGTAAAAGAAAGTTGTTTGAAAGTTCCTTCCGTGCTTGAGCTCTCAAACTTGTCCCCATTGTTGTACCCCTGCCCCTCTATTTATAGAGTGAGGCTGGGGGCAGGGGTCTTGGATGTATACAGCTGTTGATGGGCCCGGGCTGGTACAATCTGGCCTAGTAAATCCGGTTCTGCATCGTCTTGGTCCGGTGGCAAGTATGGTTCGGTGGGAAGCTTGATTCGGTAGGAAGTATGGTTCGGTGGGAAGTATGGTTCGGTGGGAAGTATGGTTCGGTGGGAAGTATGGTTCGGTGGGAGGTATGGTTCGGTGGGAGGTATGGTTCGGTGGGAAGCTTGATTCGGTGGGAAGCTTGATTCGGTGGGAAGCTTGGTTCGGATGTGGTGAGGATGCCGAATGAAGTTTAGCTCTCCATGGTCTAGAGATCTCCTGGGTGAGAAATTTACCCAACATTTGCCCCCCAAAGTAGGACGTGCGTGCGCGCATGTCCTGCTTTGTTTGAGTTTGAGCAATCACATCCGGCTCTGGGAACGAACCAGGTGGTCCGGTGAGTCAACCTCCTCCTATAAATGGGAGGCTTAGGCCATTGCATTTCTTCACCGAACATCGCTTGTAACCGAATCACTTGCAGCCGAATTAACACGTGTCGAATCATTGTAGCCGAATCACGTGTTGCCGAATCACGTATCGCCGAATCACGTGTGCCGAATCGCTGTAGCCGAATCACGTGTTGCCGAATCACATGTGCCGAATCACTGTAGCCGAATCACGTGTTGCCGAATTACGTGAGTTGCTTTATCACCGAATGAAAGTTATACTACATATTACCGAATGGGCTACCGACGCTTATTTGTTTACATCCTCCGTTCTAACAACATGCTTTTCTATGTTGCAGATAATGTCTCGCAAAGCGGAAACTCGATCGGACAAGAAGAAATCCGGGGGCGAAGGAGGTTCCTCTGTCGTGCCCCCAGCTCAGCCGAATCCAGAACGTCACGGACCAATCCCGAGATCACTAGTGGACGGGTACGGCCCTCAGGAACTTCTGAACTCCCCGCCTGATTGCTTTCCTAGCTCCCTCAAGGAGGAGCAGCTTGACGTCATTTCCCGGTCTTTTGGAATCGATAGGGCGCGCTTGCTATTGCCTGGGAGAGATGTTATGCCGTATGATCCTCCTGAAGGATACTTCGCCTACAGCAGATACCACTGCATGTGTGGTGCCATCCCTCCTCTGAACGCTTGGATAGCCAGCTTTCTTACATACCTTAAGGTGGCCCCGTTCCAGCTTCAACCCAACTCCTATGCTATACTGGTGAGCCTCTTCGTCATTTTCCGGAGGAAGTATGGTCGTGCTCCTTCCAACCGAGAGATCCGGTATCTATATAACCTGAGGGGCTATAAGAAGGGGTCCCCATACATTAGCTTGGAGTTAGCTATGACCTTCAATCCGGTCTTGGATCTGTATTCCAAATTCAGCATGTTCTAGAGGGAATGGTTCTTTGTTAGGGACGACTCTGTTTCAATTCGGCGCTTTACTTCGGGATGTAAGTTGAATGCTTTTACTTATAATTTCCATTACGATTGCGATGCTTTTTCTCATGCTTCCTCATTTTTGCTAGCGACAGGTGGCTTTGCGGTTGTGGAGACTGACCGCCTGGTTCAGACGGCGGCTGAGATAGAAGCTATTCTTGGGAAATATAGATCATCTGCCTTCTTGATCAGAAATGCGATTCTTCTGGAGTATAACTTAATCCTTCCACAGCAGTCAGTAGTTAAGCTGAGGGAAACGGCGGAGGAGAGGGCGGCTGCTCAGACCAAGGAAGGTGTTACGGTAGAGAGTAGCAAGCGGAAACCTTTCACAAAACCTCCAGCTGTCGGAGGTAAGAAACTCAAGAAGTCGGACGGTCCCTCCCCCAGCAATTGTCCACTTACCCATGAGGAGGAAGACATAGAGGAGGAAAGAGGCGAGGGTGGAGATGGTCGGGAAGGTGATAAAGGTGGCGATGGCATCAGGGCCCTGCTTCCTGGGCAAGCGGGCGAGATTCAGGAGTGGACGGACGATGCGTTCCACCAGGCTTTCGAGGGGCTGGACGAAGATCCGGCTTTGGTAGAGAAAACCGGGAAAGCGGACAAGGCCGGGACTGGTGCAAGCGAGTCTTCCCAGACCATTCCAGCCAGGGTGGCTCCGACGACTCAAGGTGAACTCTTGACTCCTGCATGCTTCACTAATGATAGAGACTTAGGAATATTTTATGACCCACTCCCATCCTGGAATGAAATCCAGGACCTATTGCAGTATCCTACTCCTCCCCAGGGTTTGTACAACCACAGATGTGTTTCAATTCTTTTAACTTGCCGTGTTTTCTCGAAGTATAGAACAATATATGCTTGTGACACTTTTTTCTTCATATCAGGAGCAGGTAAAACGGTCAAAGCCTCAGATTTTCGGCACAGGCTTGAACAGTACAAGCTTTCCAAAACTTCTGTCAAGCCGAAGCCTTTGGCCCACCGCTCCGGGGATGTAGTCGGCTACCATCCTCTTCTCGGGGTTATCGAAGAGGGTATTCAGCAGAGAAAGAGGAGTCGTCCTTTATCCGAACCTTCGCCTGTTCCTCAGTTCCCGGCTCAGCCTCTTCATGATATCACGGAGGAGGATAGCGAGTTTGCACCTTCTCCGCACCCGTCCGGAAACCCTTCTGTTACTCATATCGACCGTCCTGACTTGGCTCGTAATCCATTTGCGGGTCATCCTGATCTGGATCCAAGATCTCATGATATTACCTTTGACGAAGTCACCGGTGAACACCTTCTCCCCCGCAACCCCATGGTACGAGTACTTGATGAAGCTAAGTCCTTAGATCTCGATTTACTTACTACTCGTATAATCACTATGGGAGACGAGGCCAAGGCTAATATTGATCGGGTGGCGGAGGAGACTAAGAAGCTGATGGGGCATCATGCCCGGCTGGTTAAGGCCGGAGAGGAGATTAAGAGCGCCAATATCCGACTTCGATTGGTGGTTTCGGATCAAGCCAAACAGCTTGCCGATCAGGCTATTCAGATTTCTCAGCATGAGGCTGCTACTGGACTATTAAGGAAAACCATGGAAGAGGCCAGTCGGGCCGAATTGCGGAAAATGGAAGCTACTTGCAAAGAATGGATTGACATGGCTATTGCCACGGTGGACGAGGTTCGGAAAGCGGATCTTGAGCAGGTGGAGGAATTGTCCGGGAAACTTGGGGCTGCAGAGCTTGCTCAAGCCAAGTTGAGGGAGGAGATGGAGGCAATGCGGGGATCCCTTCTAGCCGACTGCTCGAGATACCGGTCGGAGAGAGATGCTGCCGTTGGGAGGTTGTTGGCTTCCGAAGCCCGGATGAGGGAGTTTGAGGAGAATGAGGGGATGATGGACGAAATGCTTCAGGACATGTACTTCCGAACCTGGAAGCAGGGAAACCTATCCTGGATGGATGATTATCCCAGGATCATGGCTAAGATCTATCTTCGGGCTCTAGAGGAGGCTAAGGCCGATGCGGATAAAGATGGTGGCGTGGCCTTCAGCATGGATGCGGTCACTGCCCAGTTTGCCAAGGAGGAGAAGGTGGCGGTGAAGGAAGGTATGCGGTTGCTTGCCGCTGAGGAGGTAGGCGTGCAGGTAGAGGATGACGATCAGGATAGTCAGGAAGCAGGTGCTGGTAAGTCTCCCTTTTTAGTTTCTCCATCAACTTGGTTGCTTATTGCTAATGAGTCCCTCCTTTTTTTTTGACTGGACATGGGGTCAACAGGGCAAGGATAAAGCTCCACTGCAGCCGGCCCCTTGATTATACCTGGAAAAACTCCTTTTGTGGATTCGACAGTGTTGTATATGTTAGTCGAAAAACAGTAACGTAGCCTTTAGGTTGTAATATTTTGCCACTTGTAATAGATAGTCTTATTTTTAACGTGTAATTCTTTAACTTAAGCTGATTTTGTCGTCTTTTGAATGTTTGCTGTTATTTTTGGCATATCGTATGAGAAATATAGCTATGTATATTCTTGTAATTAAATTGTGTTTGATGTCAGATTCTGGTTCTAAATCATAATTTCATGACTTGCAATATTAGCGTGTGGTGTGAACAAACTATAGTCATGAATTGGTACATAAAAGAAGAAAATACCGCCTTTCATGTTTTAATCGTAGATGGCAGTCTTGAATATCTTGTATGACCGAGCATGGAATGCAGTCGAATGTCCTGCCATTGTGAGTCCCTACACCCATTGGCGAGTATCTCCTACTCTGTATCATGTACTTTAGGGATTGTTATAGAGGATAGGGAAAAGCTTTTTAAGTGAAATTGAAATACGTGAAAAGGTAAAACTTCCAATCACGGAAGGCCTTCGATGTGCTTAAGTTCGTGGCAAACGGGTTTTGTAGTCACTTTCCCTAGCTGTGGGTCTTGGAGACATTCGTCACCCATCTTACGCCTCCGCGGGGAGTTAATTCTTTTTTACCACAGCCGCACTTAAGACAGATCGGAGTCGAGATCGCGCACAGTAACTACCCGAACCATTATGGCCCGTAGTCGTGGGTATTATTCGATTTACTGTGGCCGGCTAGCGTGGGTGCCGATCATCAACTGTGAACTGCCCCTGGCTGGCCACACCTTATGTTGGGGCTTATAGTCGGTTCACAGTTGCCGGCGAGCCTAACGCCGTAATGAGCTGCCTCGGCTATAGTCGGCCTTCTCGGTGGCTTATAATCGGCTCATTACAGTTGGCTTTGAGGGCCGTCGCGAGCAATGAGTTAACCCGTAGCAGAGGGATGCCGGAGCAAAAGTGTCTCATTGGCGAGGGCATAGATTCGCATAGTACCTACTAAGTCTTGTCCAGGAGAAGTTGCGTTGTGTAGTGCTTTGAATGGAAATGCTATATACTCGGGATTTTGTTCAACAGAAAAGGATAAAGTTAACAGGCAGCCAAGATACAAAGGAACAAGTTAAAAAAAGAGACAAGGTTTTTTAAAGTGGTTCGGCACGAAAATGCCTACGTCCACTGATTCTCTTTGTTAATTCACTTCATATGGGCAATACAAGTTAAGAAAAGTATCGACGGAGGTGTTGGATGTTCCATGCCCTCTGGAACACCTCTCCGTCCACTGTTGACAAAATATAGGCTCCGTTGTGGAGATCTTTATGAATTACATATGGCCCATCCCAGATTGGGTCTAGTGCTCCGGGGCGAGGGAAGATTCGCTTGAGGACAAGATCCCCTTCTCGTAAGGTACGATGCTTGACTTTGGAGTTGTATTGTGCCGCCACTTTCTGCTTGTGGGCTGCTGCTTTAAGGACTGCATCATTCCTTCTCTCCTCAACTAGATCCAAAGATATGTTGAGGAGTTCTTCATTCTCTTCTGGGTTATAGTGGATCCTACGGTGGGAAGGCACAATGGTTTCAACTAGGAGCATAGCCTCCGATCCGTATGCCAAAGAGAAAGGAGTGTGCCCTGTTGATGTTCTGAAAGATGTGCGGTAGGCCCATAGTGCCGTAGGGAGTTCATCCACCCAAGCGCCCTTTGACTTTTCGAGCTTCTTTTTTATCAGAGTTTTCAGAATTTTGTTGACTGCTTCGACTTGTCCGTTTGCCTGGGGATATGCTACGGATGAGAAGCTTTTATGAATTCTATGTTCTTGGCACCAGTTGGCGAATTCCTCGCTGTCAAACTGAAGTCCATTGTCTGATATGATTTTGAGTGGGACTCCGTACCTGCACAGAACATTTTTAATTAAGAAGTTAATAACTTTTGCTGAAGATACTTTATTTAGAGGTTCCGCTTCCACCCATTTGGTGAAATAATCAACTGCCACTATAGCATATTTGGCCCCGCCTCGGCCCATTGGTAGCTCGCCGATTAAGTCAATTCCCCATATTGCGAAGGGCCAAGGGCTGGTCATCTGAGTAATCTCGGTTGTCGGTAGCCGAGGAATCTTAGCAAATTTTTGGCACCTGTCACACTTCTTGACGAAATCTAAGGCGTCCTTGCTTAAGGTGGGCCAGAAATATCTGTATCGGAGTATCTTTTTTGCTAACGTTTGCCCTCCGGTGTGATCTCCGCAGCTTCCTTGATGAATGTTGGATAAGATTTCCTTGGCTTCCCTTCCGGCGACACACCTTAATAATGGATTAGAGAACCCGCGCCGATAGAGGATGTCTTCTTGTATTGTATAGCGGGACGCTTTCCTCAAGACATTCTTGACTTCATTACGCCTGTCGGGTAGTGTGCCACTTTGTAGGTAGTCTCGGATGGGAGTCATCCAAGTTGCTTCTTCGGTTGCAGTTATCAGATTTACTTGTTCAAAACTTGGGGCCATTTTCTTTGAGATGGTCACTGCCCCGAAGATGGTGATGTCTCTCACACTTGCTTGCTTTGCTAATTCGTCGGCCTCTCGGTTCTCCTCCCGAGGGATGTGTTTGACTATGTAGTGGTCCAATCGGCTGAGAAGTAACCTGGTCTTCTTTAGATATGCTATGAGTCGTTCTTCTCGAGCTTGGAATTCTCCTAGTATTTGGTTAACAATAAGTTGAGAATCGCTGTGAATACACAAAGAATTGGCCCCGATTTCTATGGCAATTTCTAGCCCAGCTATCACCGCTTCATATTCTGCATCGTTGTTGGTGGCAGCGAACTCCAACCTTATAGCATAGTGCAGTTTGTTTCCCCTGGGAGTGATTATTACTACACCTGCCCCCGAGCCTTGTTCGTTTGATGCACCATCCACAAAGAGATTCCACTTGATATCTCCTGTTATTTCCAATTGCTCCTGATCTTCGTTGGTAGTGAACTCTGCAATGAAATCAGCCATGGCCTGTCCCTTGATGGCGGTGCAAGGGTGATAGGTGATATCATACTGACTCAGTTCAATACACCATTTAAGTAATCGCCCAGAAGTGTAGGGACGATGGAGTACCTGCCTCAGTGGTTGATCGGTCAGAACTTTGATGGAATGGGATTGGAAGTAATGGCGTAGTTTTCGTGAAGTGATTAGTAGACAGTATGCTAATTTCTCAAGTTTAGGGTATCTAACTTCTGCCCCAGTAAACCTTTTGCTGACGAAGTAAACCGGCCGTTGCGTGCGGTTGTCTTCCCTTACCAAGGCAGCGCTTAGGGCGTGGGATGACACAACGAGGTATAGGTATAATTCTTCTCCTTCGCTTGGAGTTGAGAGCACCGGTGGTTTCTGGAGGTGTTCGATTAAGTGAAGGAAAGCGGTCAGGCATTCGTCAGTCCATTCGAACTTTCCCTTGTCTTTCTTTAGAGCCTCAAAAAAGGGGACGCACTTGTCCGTCGCCTTGGAGATGAATCGGCTTAGAGCGGCCACTTTTCCGTTCAAACTTTGCATTTCCTTCCGAGTGGAAGGTATCTTGATATCCCTTAGCGCTCGGACTTGTTCAGGGTTTGCTTCTATTCCTCTGGCATGAACGATGAATCCTAAGAACTTTCCAGATGACACTCCGAAGGAGCATTTTAGCGGATTCAACTTCATTCCATATTGTCGAAGTACTTGAAACATCTTGCCTAGGTGGCTCACGTGATCTTTGGCTTTCCTTGACTTTACTAGCATGTCATCCACATATACTTCCATAGTTTGTCCTATCAGCCCCGCAAACATCTTGTTGACGAGGCGCTGGTAGGTGGCTCCTGCATTTTTAAGTCCGAAAGGCATTACCTTATAGCAGTATAAACCTCGACCGGTGATGAAACTAGTGTGGTCTTGGTCGGGAGCATGCATAGGAATTTGGTTATATCCTGAGTATGCATCCATAAAAGATAGGAGTTCATGCCCGACTGTGCTGTCTACAAGTTGGTCGATTCTGGGAAGTGGGAAGCAATCCTTTGGGCAGGCGTCGTTTAGGTTGGAAAAGTCAATGCAGGTTCGCCACTTCCCATTAGCCTTTTTTACCAGCACCGGGTTGGCGATCCATTCCGGGTAGATAGCTTCACGTATGAAGTCATTGGCGAGTAGGTTTTTTACTTCTTCATCGAGGGCTGCTGATCGCTCTACCCCCATGCTTCTCTTTCTTTGTTTTACAGGCGCCTTGGTAGGATCAATGTTTAATACGTGGCATGCTATGTCGGGGGAGATTCCAGTCATGTCAGCGTGTGACCAAGCGAATACATCCAAGTTGTGGCGGAGAAAATCGATGAGTTGTTCTTTCAATTCGGCTTTTAGTTGGGACCCAATTTTCAATAGTCTACTCGAGTCATGCTTGTCTACAGATATAAACTCCATAGCCTCTGCAGGCTCGGCGGTGGCCTCCTCCTCTTTGTCCCTAGGGTCTAACTCATTGAAAGGGTCGCTGGTATATCGAAGAGGAGGGGCTTTCTGTAATTGCTACGCTTCTAGACTTTTTGTGCAGAGGGCAATCTCTACACCCTTCCCTTTATCCTTCCTGTGGTTGTTGCGAAGTTCAGTCACATAGCAGTCTCGAGCAACGTCCTGATCTCCTTCCACTTCCCCTACTCCATTGTCCGTTGGGAATTTCATCTTTAGGCACCATGGGGCTAAGACAATTTGGAAGTCAGACAAGGATGGCCTTCCCAAGAAGGCGTTGTAGGCCGACTGGTTTTCTATTAGCACAAACGTTTGTTTCCGTACAGCAGAGCGGGGATGGCTTCCAATCTCAACAAAAAGGTCCAGTTGCCCAAGGGGCATCTTCGCGTCTCCAGTGAAGCCGTGTAATGGTTTATCGCAGGGGGATACATCCTTCATTGATAGCTTTATTTTGTCGAATGCGTGTTTGAACAGGATGTTTACCGAGCTTCCAGTGTCTACCAGGATTCGGTAGACTTCGGCGGGACCAAGTCGGGCAGAGATGACCATGGGATCCATGTGAGGGTACTGCCTTCCTTCTAGGTCACGCTTACCGAACGTGATGTCATTACTTTCTTTCCGCTTCGGGTGGCGCTCTTCTATAACCGAATTGACATAGTCTTTATTGTCTCTAAGCGACTTTCCGTATCTTTCCATCTCTTTCCACCTTCTGTCTGCGATGTGTGGCCCTCCTGAGATGGTATGGACCACTATCTTTTCCTGACTAGAGCTGCTAGCGTTGCGGTTTCCTCTGTCGGCCCCCGGGGAGGGTAGCCTTGGGTTTTCATTGGCAGGAGCTGGGGTCCTGTCCTGACCTTTTACATAACGTTCCAGTTTCTTTCTTCTGATGTGTTCCTCAATCAGATCTCGGAGATGATGGCATTCGTTGGTATCATGCCCGTGAGATTCGTGGAAGCGGCAGAATTTTCCAGACTTCTGTGCGTTATCTGATTCCTTCTTGTATGGTGGGCGTTTGTATCTAACTTCGCCTTGGGTGGCAAGGAAGATATTTTCGACGGTCTCGTTCAAAGGAGTGTAAGTGTCGAATCTTGGTCCTGGCCGATATAGGCGCTTTTCTCCCTTCTTGCCCCCAGCATTGTCTCTGGAATCAGTTCTTCGAACGTCCCTTGCCACAGCAGGGGCGTTGCCATGGGTTGTCTTATTTTGCTGTCCTGACTGCCCCTCAACGGCAGCATCCTCAAGCCTCATGTACTTCCCGGCTTCATGGAAGAAATCGGGTAAAGTAGCTGGCTTTTCTTTTGTCAACCTTCTAGCAAATTTAGTGTCCGGATGCACACCACTGTAGAGGGCCATTAGGATAAGCTTCTCATCGGCGTCTTGGACTGCGGCTGCTGCGGCGTTGAATCTGGTTAGGTATTGCTGCAGCTTTTCTCCAGGTTTCTGTTTGACGCTGGATAAGGAATAAGCGTCCTTAGGTTGCTCCACATGAATGCGGAACTGACTGATAAATTTTTCTTTCATCATTTCCCACGAGCTGATGGATCCTTGGGGTAGATGACAGAACCAGGAGGTAGCAAGATCTGCTAAGAAGAGCGGAAAGCATTTGCACAGTACTCCCTCTGTTGCTCCACTCATGAGCATATGCTGCGTGTACCTTTGTAAGTGTACAACGGGATCGGAGGTTCCTTTGTAGGGTTCCATTGTTGGCATCTTCCATTCTCGGGGGGTGATAGCAATTTCGATATTGCGGGCGAAAGGGCTGGTTACCCTAGCGCCTATCCCCCGATCTCTTTGCTCCCGTTGGACACACTCTCTAAATAAGCGTGCCATCCTTTCATCAGAACTTGGAGTAGATAGAAATGAGTTTGGTTCTGTTCTGTGGGATTGATTCCGTCCAGATGACCTATAGGGATGGTATCGTCTATCATTCCTCATATTTTCCAGTGGCTGCCTTTGATCTTCTGGGAGCATGCTTGGGTCAGCTACAGTTGGCCCTTGCCTTGATCTCCCCCTGTTGGGTTCTGATCTAAGCACTTCCTCGGGTCCAACTTCGGGCTGGACTCTAGCTCGGCCCCGTTCACTGGCGTTTCTGTGGTTAGGCAGCACGACAGGCTCAGCTACAGTTGACCTTCGCCCGGTACCTTCCCTGTTGGGTTCGGTACCAAACGTTTCCTCAGGCCTAACTTCGGGCTGTGCTTGGTCTCGGCTCCTACCATGGCTACTTCTGCCGTTAGCTCCTTCGAAGAAGGGAGATCTTTGTTGTCTCTGAGATCCTCCAGACTGGGACTCGCCCCATGATTCAGTGTTGCGGTTGGATTCCTCAGCGTCCCTTAAGCGTGACATGAGATGGTCCACCAAGGCTTCCTGCTGGGATGTGAAGCGGTTAGTTACTTCAACCACAACTCTGTCCAGATCTGCTCTAGTAATTGCGGCAGGCTGTTCTGTGGCAGGAGTAGTTGGGTTAGCCTGTTCTTCATTTGTTACTGTTGCTGGAGGAGGACGATTTACTTGATTCGTGACAGCTGGATCTGGAAGACTGCTGGATGCGATGTTTTTTCCTTTGTTAACATCTTTTCTCTGTTTGGGAGGCATGTTTTCCAAGTGGCGGACAATGCTGTTAGGAAAACTTGTTAAGCGGATGAAGCTGAAGCTTCGAGCTTCTAGTTCTCAGTGAAAGCACCAAAAATGTTTGCACAAAAAATGGACAAACACCTCGAAGTTGTATGATTTAGTAGATCTTATGTGATTCTTAGTGATTCGAGTGATTTATGCAAATATGTAAAAAACAGGGGCTAAACTGTAAAAAGACACGCAGATTTATAGTGGTTCAGCCAGAATGTGCCTACGTCCACTTTATATTTTATTTCTCTTCAGTTATTCCGATTACAAGTACAAAGCTTTGATATAAGTAAAAGAAAGTTGTTTGAAAGTTCCTTCCGTGCTTGAGCTCTCAAACTTGTCCCCATTGTTGTACCTCTGCCCCTCTATTTATAGAGTGAGGCTAGGGGCAGGGGTCTTGGATGTATACAGCTGTTGATGGTCCCGGGCTGGTACAATCTGGCCTAGTAAATCCGGTTCTGCATCGTCTTGGTCCGGTGGCAAGTATGGTTCGGTGGGAAGCTTGATTCGGTAGGAAGTATGGTTCGGTGGGAAGTATGGTTCGGTGGGAAGTATGGTTCGGTGGGAAGTATGGTTCGGTGGGAAGTATGGTTCGGTGGGAAGCTTGATTCGGTGGGAAGCTTGATTCGGTGGGAAGCTTGGTTCGGATGTGGTGAGGATGCCGAATGAAGTTTAGCTCTCCATGGTCTAGAGATCTCCTGGGTGAGAAATTTACCCAACAGTAGTTTCATGAGTTGCAAGTAAGATTGACTTTAAAATTTCTTAGGAAAGGGATCCACTAATAGATCTTACAGAGTTCTATCATGAATGGGAGAGGTACTTGCATCAGGAGGATGCCGAAGCTGAGAACATCAAAGTAAATGCTGTGAAAGATGGAAGACCTTTAGGAGCTGGATATAGTGGAGAGAAAAGAAAGAGAAAAGCTGAGGACGGCTTCGGCGGACCAAAGCGATAGAGGAGGTAATCAAATTTCTCTTCTTACACTGACCTAATAGAAACCCCGGAGGGGATTTACTTAAATACTAGGGGCAGATCCCCTACTAGTATCCAGCTAAGAGAGAGCCAACGGATTGGGAGAAATAGTCTTGAAGATTTTGCATTTTCCATGAGATGGATGGAAATGAAACAAACTAGTGCGGACATCTTCAAGATTTGATAGAGGAGTTGGTTCGGAATAACTATCTACAATAGTACACAAGGAGCCAAGTTGCAATGGTGCAGCCGAAGCAGCCACCGTTTATAGTAAATGCATCAAGACACAACCAAGGATCTGGGTCGAGATTGGTATCCCAATTTCTGGAAGGACGGGAGCCAGGTTTGTTTCCTACGATTTACTGTTCATTTTGAATAGATAAGACAATAATAACCTCAGACCGCTTACACCTGTATACGACCTCGGTTGGTCTCTAGGCACGCTCTGAGTTGGATGTCTGAGATGAATGTTTAGGATGTTTGCTTGATTGCTTTAATTTGAATATTTGTAACGACCCAATATTTTCAACTATTCGCATCCATTATAAGTGTATAGGTAGACACTCATGCCGGAGTTGAATTTCTCAAAATACCGCGTTGTAATTAAAATTTGGCAAATCTCAGAATATACAGTAAATAAATATAATCACAGATCACAGACACAGAGTAAAATAATGCAGCGGAAGTAAAAGAAATAGTAGTTCATGAAGCTACTATGTAAATATATCAGAGTTACATAAGATACAATAGAAGAAATAGAGTACAACAGAAGTATCAATAAGATAACCAAGTACAAGCTGAACAGAGCAACATAACTGAAGTAGATAGAAGAAGACTAGCAGATAATCTCCAGCGATTCAAATCTCCAGAAGGTGGAAATCCAAATCTGTGAATAACTCAGGCTGACCCGAGCGTAAAGCAAAACACAAAACACTCGAGTCAGGACAATATATACTTATATAATGTAAACCAACTCAAGTGAACTGTAATAAAGGTACAAGTAACTTAGAAGATGCTTGGAACCACCCATCCTCTAAGGATCCGTTAAAATATCTACTATGTAGTAATATTCGCTATTATAATAGTGTCTAAATAAGTAAAGTATAATCATATCGGAAAATAGCGTTAAGGGGATGGAGAACCTTAACGCGGTCGGATCTTAAAATCATAATCGTAGTAAAGCTCGATGTGGTAGGTGACACGGCACAACTAGGCAATGCCAGGGTAGATATACCAATTACGCACACGGACTGATGGATACGCATAGCAGCCACTACCGTTCCACCTCGAACAACATTCCCAAATCGGAGGATGGCCATCTAGTCAAATCACAAGTAAGAGTATAATATCGAAGAAATGTGTCCGAGAAGAGGTGCTACCTCACTGG
This sequence comes from Allium fistulosum, assembly GCA_030737815.1. Lineage (NCBI taxonomy): Eukaryota > Viridiplantae > Streptophyta > Magnoliopsida > Asparagales > Amaryllidaceae > Allium > Allium fistulosum. Next base: position 408,459,731 of record CM060904.1, on the reverse strand, counting down.
TCCGAGATCGCTCCTGTTTTAGCCACCTTATGCCAACTCACGGGAGTTGGGTCCACGTAACATACCTTAAGAACGTCGCCACCATCCTACTTCATTCTGGAATCTCCACCGCGTACACGGTTGTCAAAGTGGTTTTCGGTATCGACAGAGAGTATGTCCATATCCGATCCCGGTCTCTTTGCCAACCAATCGTTATTATAACCCGTGGTTATAACTTTTAAAATAGTTTATGTTTCAAATCAAAATACATCCTTTAAACCATTTCAAAATCATATCATTTATTTCAAACTAATACATACTTTCAAACCCAAAACATATCTATTCAAAACCAATTCAAAAATATATCATTTCCATTTCAAAACCAATTCAATAATATATCATTTCAATAAAACCCAAATTTCAAAATCACTGAATATTTCCTTTAATTTATTAAACTTGAAATCTTCCTTTAAATTATCATAGCATTTTGGTAATGTAACCTTAAGTAATCATAGCATTTTTGGAATGTAATACTTTCCAATTTAACATTTTATATAATCAAAGTATTTATATACTTACAAATTTTTAACATGGTCATTTTATCATAGCCTTATAGTTAAATAAACTTTGTTACTGTAATATCCAATTTAATGCTTAAATTCTTATGTTAAGTTAAGAGTACCTTATTAACTTACATTATCATTACAATAAAGAAACTTTATTATTTTAGTCATTAAAATGTGTCATTTACATAAATTAAAACTTACATATTAAATGTACTTTTTAACTTACATTTCTATTACAGTAAAGAGCATTTATCATTTAATCAATATTACACTAATTAAACTTACATTATCAAATGTACGTTTTAATTTACGTTTTATTACAAAAAGGGCATTTATTATTTTATTCAATATTACACTGATTAAGACTTACATGTTTCTTTCATTAATTAAGACTTTACATGTTTCTTTCATAAATTAAAAACTTTACATATTCTTCCATAAATTAAAACTTTACATGTCTCTTTCATAAATTAAAACTCTACATATTTCTTTCATTAATTAGAACTTTACACGTTTCTTTCACAATAAATTTCTTATAATAAAATCCAATTTTCAACAATTTACTTAATAAGTTTAAGTGTAAAAGTTTCCAATTCTTCACATTTCAACAAATAAACTTAACACTTCAAATTTAAATTACCATTTCACAAATTTAACTAAATTTCCAATTTTATTTAATTAACTTAAACTTTTAATTAAAACCAAATTTCACATTTCCAAGTCAAGTTATATTTTAAAAGATCACTTTTAAACATTCATTTATTTAACCACTTAAATTCATAGAAAAATCAATAATACTTTAATAAATCACTTAAATTCAAATTTAATCAAATTATCATATTTACCATTTCCAAATAAAATTTAATATCCATTTTATTTATATAACTTAAATATCATTTTTAACCAAAATTCCAAATTTCCAACTTAAGTTATATTTCAAAAATCCAGTTAAACCTTTCATTAATTACATTTTTAACACATAGAAAAAATCATAATTTCTTTATTTCAAAACATTTCAAAATCTATTTAAATCAAATTTCATAAATTTATAATTTTTAAAATACTTAAAAATATCCAAAACACTTTATAAAATAACCACGGGCCTGTATATAATTTTCTAACTTAGGTCAAGTGATACGGATATGTATCATTTCAATCCGCAGTTAAAAAAGAAAAATCCGGGTTCTATCATTTCAAACCCGCAATCCCAAGTTAAAATAAATTAAATAAAAATCGTTCAGGCCTATCATTTCAGCCCATAACGATTTTTCCCTATTCTAAAGTCCGTTCGGGTATGTATCATTTCAACCCATAGTGATTCTAGTCTACAGGGAACTTGCAATGGTGATAACAGATATAAATAACAGAATAACATTAAATAAAAGTAACATATGATATAACAGGTGTAATAATAGGTGTGAACATCATATGATAATAATATAAGCATATATAACATGATAATATATTTTTACAGATTCGCAGGGTGTCAATTCACTAGTTATATAGGTACATATTGTCTGATGAGAATAACTCACTTGTTTAAGCTGGAGATGACGACCAAACATACAACACAGAATCTTTGAAGGCACGACAACATGAGAGTGGAGAGCCAAATATAATTGCCTTGTATACATATAAACAAAACAAGACAATGTATACGTAAATATGTAACACAAAACAATATAGAAATGACTTGAAATAAAAAGCAACAAAGGGCAAAGTGATTCGACCTTTCTTTAACCATTCAAGAGCATGACCAAGGGGATCTTTTTCTCATCCATAGCTGGACATAATCTCAGGTTATGACATCAAAATAGCATGGCAACAAAGAGATGATGATGGTAGGAGTTACATATGAATAAGACAAAGGGTCAAGGCAAAATAAGTGGAGTTTTGGTGCATTTTTGGCTCAACCAAAGGCAAGTGGGGCTTGGCCCTTGCATGGTTCAGGTCTGGACAGTGGGTAGGTGGATGGCCAGAGGTGGTATCAAGGTGGTGGTGGAGCAATAGCACGCGGCCAAGGTGATGTATGGTGGTGGTGAAGCGATATAGGTCAGCTAGTGTTCTTTTTAAGGGGTTTCAACATTTGTTTGTGGTGTTTTCATCATCTAAAGGCCATGGCCTGATCTGGTCAGAGGGGATGTGAGGTGGTTGAAGCCAAGAATGATGAGTAGGAAGGTGGTGGAGGCTATGGTGGAGATGGTGGAAAGTTTGCCAAGCAATTGTGGATGAAATCAAGGCAAAACAAAGTAAAAATGAAGAAGGAAGAGAAGAAAAAGAAGAGGCCATTACCAAATGTTTTCAGAGGTGTTTTGGCCGAAAATTTGATGAAATGAGAAGTGTATTCAGTTGAAAAACAAAATAAAACATATGGCTATCAATAAAGAAGGAACGGTCAAAATGTGAAAGGTCTAGCAAATGAAAAGTCATCGGTTTAAAGCCTTTATGTCTCTTCAAATTTCCTTCTTATATATTTTGTAATTTATAATTACATGTAAAACTGATAAATAAAGATAACAACTCAGAAATGAAAAAAAATAAATATAAAATAAATAATTAAATTTTGATTAAATAGAATTTAAATTAAGAAAATGGCTTAAAAATGCAAACTAGGCTTTAAAAATTAGAAATAACTTCTATAACTTTAGAAAAATTATATTTTGATTTAAATACATGTAAAATGAATAAAATAAAGTAAAACACAGCAAATAAAAGTGAATGTATAAAATAAATAAATAAATTTTAATTTAAATATAGTTTAGATGAAGAAAATAGCAGAAAAATAGAAACAGCTTTTAAAAATAGGAAATCATCATAGTACATTTTGGAAAATTCGATTATTATTTTTAAAAATATTTAGAGATTAAAATATACATAAATTAACATATTGATACATATAAAAAAATATAAGAAAGAAAATATGATTTATAAAATTTAAAATAGGCAAAATTGCACAATAAAACAAATTATACTAAAATTTGAAATGTGCATAACTTCTACATTTTTACTCCGTTTTTAACGAAACGAAAAGCAGTATTCATATTTTTAAATCTATTTTCATAATAAAAGATAAAATTTAAGATTATGTATATTTAAATTTGAAATTTAAAAGTCAAAGATTGAATAGTTTGATCAGAATTTCCCTTTTAACTAAAATATTTAAATTATACTAGTTTGAACTATAAATCACTTAATAATCAACATTTATATTTAAAAATGAAATGTTTTTAATAAAACATGTTTAAACTAATTTTAAAAAAAAAGTTCAAATTTAAATAATATACAAAAATCTAGGGTTGTTACACTCTCCCCCACTCAAAACTTTTCGTCCCCGAAAAGGAATGAGGTACGGGAAAGCATAGAAAAAGATAGAGTGAAATATGATTAAGACAAGATGACAAGAAGATTTAAATTACACCTGATAACTATTGTTATAGGTAAGTTTAACAAGATGGGGGTGATCAAATCAAGAATACAAGCACGAAAAAGATCCTCTAGAGTCTGAATCTCCCTTTTCACTTGACCGACGGTCTATGAATGGAAAAACAGTGTTCAGATCTAGATGAGTAACAAAGATTATCAAAGATTACAGAAAGATTTCTAAACAGACTGGTATAAGCAATAGTCTTCCCATTCTGTAACAAGATAAGAGAAATAAGGACAAGCAAAAGATAGTTTGAAAAAACAAAGTAAGATAATAAATTTGAAACCATAATGCTTTGAAATCATAATAATTTAGGGATGTTTATCATTTGGAAATCACACTACTAAAATCATAACACTTAGGAAATGTTATTCTAAAAAAACATAATACTTAGAAAATCATAACACCTTTTAAAAATAATCTTTATTTAAAATATTTTAATTCATTTAAAAGTTGTAACATTTCTAAGTTCATTCAATTATAAAAATTTCCAAAACATTGTATTTTCAAAACATCAGCACTTATAAAATGCTACAGTAGATATATTAATATTTCAAATCAGTTTAATTTCAAAAATATTCATTTAGATATCATTTAACTTATGACTTATTAAAACAAACTTTTATGAATGAAATATCCAAATAAACTATACTTCATTTATTAAGTCAAAAGCTCACTATTTTAGTTAGCTCTTAATTTAACACATAACCTCACACTTATTTAAAATACCCATTTCATAAATAGATATTCCTTTAATAAGTTACACTTAAAATTCCATTTGAAAACCAAATTTTCAATTATCAAATTTTAGTGATGTTAAAATACATTTTAACTATTTAAATCATAATTATTCAATTTCCAAGACATATCTATTTCATAAATAAAACATTTATATAGCAAATATAACAATCAAATTTCTTTACACATTTATTCATTTAGACATCAATTAAACTATGAATTCAAGTTAAATAAACTTTATTACCAAAAGTCCAATTCAAATGTATTTTATTTTATCTATTCAAAGATACATTATTTATTATACAACATATTCATTTTAGGAAATAACCTTTATTAAAATTCCTAGGTTAGACTTAAGGTTCCATATTAAATCAATTTGATTATTAAGTTATTTAAATAAAATCTCTTTAAATTCCTTTTTCACTATTTACCTCTGTTAATCTTTTATAACTAAAATTTAAGTGTATAAAATCCTTTTTATATTGTATATTATCCAATTACATTGTTAACTTGTAAAAAAATTTAAGGTAAGTTATATTTGAATGCAATTGTAATATACAAATAAAACTATCCAATTCAATTATCTCAAGTTTGAATCATTTATCCAAAATTTTGATTTTTCTTTTTATAATTGAAATTATTCTTTAAGAAAAAAAATGTAAGAATTAAATTTCCGATTTCCTTCAAACCATTTAGAGATAAATAAATATATGTACATAATATGTCAAATCAATTTAAATCATTTATCTATATATATTATAAATCAAATCATATTTAGAAATTCAAATAAATTAAATCTTTCAAAACAAAGCTGTAGTAAGACTACAGAACGGTCTCTTCAGTTCAAAACTCGAAAATGAATGTCGATGATGCTGCAGTCATCACCGAAATTATTTTCCAGCGACAAAGAGAAGAGCACTAAATTTTTAAACTTTAAAATCCTTTAGAGACAAATTTTTATTCAAAAATACTTTAAATAATATCCTTTTAAAAATTTTAAACACAAAGTTTGAAATCCATCGAAAATTAAATTCTTTAAATTTCTTATTTTAAATTCATTTCAGTTCCCAAATAAATTTATAAACAACTATTTATAAATTCATTTGTAGAACAATAAATGATAAATCAAGTATTATCATTTCAAATTATCAATTTAAATCAATTTATTAAGTTCCATAAAATTATATATCCAAATTTATTTCATTAACCAAATTTTAAAATAATATTGTGTCAATTTGTTCTATCAAAGTGTTTTAGAAATCCTATCGATAGCGTTGATCAGACGAATCGATCGGAAACCCAAATCAACATCAACAACTCAAACAACACAATATAAAACAAAACATTAATTTACAAGTACAGTTCAAAATGTTTGGAAGATAGATTGGAACAAAAGACAAGATGATTAAACAGAGTAGAGAGATGGGTAAGCTTAGATAAATCGCGGACAACCTTAACCGGGTCAACCGTGACTTAATGGATAAGATCAAATGTGGATTTTCTGGGGTAAATCTACCTTCGATCTCAAGAGATAGAGTTTGGAATAACAAAAGATATTAGCATCTAAACCAAGGATAAATATAAATCTCTGGTTAATCGATGCTGATTGTAAAGGATTTTCACCCCTTTACAAGAAAATTAGAATATTGGCGAGACCGCCAATTTACTATAAAGATCATTCGAAGTGGAGTTATGTGATACTCCAAAATCAAAAGAAGATGAATAGTGAGGGACAAGAATGAATTTTGGAACCGTAGGGAACGTTCCAAAAATTCAAAGGAAATTCGAATCAAGAGGAAAAGATTCAAACTCGAACAAAAGTGATTCTGTAAATAAATCTACTCCATATGCTGAGTTTTGCCTCAAAGCCAAAGCTCTGATACCAACTGTAACGACCCAATATTTTCAACTATTCGCATCCATTATAAGTGTATAGGTAGACACTCATGCCGGAGTTGAATTTCTCAAAATACCGCGTTGTAATTAAAATTTGGCAAATCTCAGAATATACAGTAAATAAATATAATCACAGATCACAGACACAGAGTAAAATAATGCATCAGAAGTAAAAGAAATAGTAGTTCATGAAGCTACTATGTAAATATATCAGAGTTACATAAGATACAACAGAAGAAATAGAGTACAACAGAAGTATCAATAAGATAACCAAGTACAAGCTGAACAGAGCAACATAACTGAAGTAGATAGAAGAAGACTAGCAGATAATCTCCAGCAATTCAAATCTCCAAAAGGTGGAAATCCAAATCTGTGAATAACTCAGGCTGACCCGAGCGTAAAGCAAAACACAAAACACTCGAGTCAGGACAATATATACTTATATAATGTAAACCAACTCAAGTGAACTGTAATAAAGGTACAAGTAACTTAGAAGATGCTTGGGACCACCCATCCTCTAAGGATCCGTTAAAATATCTACTATGTAGTAATATTCGCTATTATAATAGTGTCTAAATAAGTAAAGTATAATCATATCGGAAAATAACGTTAAGGGGATGGAGAACCTTAACGCGGTCGGATCTTAAAATCATAATCGTAGTAAAGCTCGATATGGTAGGTGACACGGCAAAACTAGGCAATGCCAGGGTAGATATACCAATTACGCACACGGACTGATTGATACGCATAGCAGCCACTACCGTTCCACCTCGAACAACATTCCCAAATCGGAGGATGGCCATCTAGTCAAATCACAAGTAAGAGTATAATATCGAAGAAATGTGTCCGAGAAGAGGTGCTACCTCACTGGTCCGAGATCGCTCCTGTTTTAGCCACCTTATGCCAACTCACGGGAGTTGGGTCCACGTAACATACCTTAAGAACGTCGCCACCATCCTACTTCATTCTGGAATCTCCACCGCGTACACGGTTGTCAAAGTGGTTTTCGGTATCGACAGAGAGTATGTCCATATCCGATCCCGGTCTCTTTGCCAACCAATCGTTATTATAACCCGTGGTTATAACTTTTAAAATAGTTTATGTTTCAAATCAAAATACATCCTTTAAACCATTTCAAAATCATATCATTTATTTCAAACTAATACATACTTTCAAACCCAAAACATATCTATTCAAAACCAATTCAAAAATATATCATTTCCCTTTCAAAACCAATTCAATAATATATCATTTCAATAAAACCCAAATTTCAAAATCACTGAATATTTCCTTTAATTTATTAAACTTGAAATCTTCCTTTAAATTATCATAGCATTTTGGTAATGTAACCTTAAGTAATCATAGCATTTTTGGAATGTAATACTTTCCAATTTAACATTTTATATAATCAAAGTATTTATATACTTACAAATTTTTAACATGGTCATTTTATCATAGCCTTATAGTTAAATAAACTTTGTTACTGTAATATCCAATTTAATGCTTAAATTCTTATGTTAAGTTAAGAGTACCTTATTAACTTACATTATCATTACAATAAAGAAACTTTATTATTTTAGTCATTAAAATGTGTCATTTACATAAATTAAAACTTACATATTAAATGTACTTTTTAACTTACATTTCTATTACAGTAAAGAGCATTTATCATTTAATCAATATTACACTAATTAAACTTACATTATCAAATGTACGTTTTAATTTACGTTTTATTACAAAAAGGGCATTTATTATTTTATTCAATATTACACTGATTAAGACTTACATGTTTCTTTCATTAATTAAGACTTTACATGTTTCTTTCATAAATTAAAAACTTTACATATTCTTCCATAAATTAAAACTTTACATGTCTCTTTCATAAATTAAAACTCTACATATTTCTTTCATTAATTAGAACTTTACACGTTTCTTTCACAATAAATTTCTTATAATAAAATCCAATTTTCAACAATTTACTTAATAAGTTTAAGTGTAAAAGTTTCCAATTCTTCACATTTCAACAAATAAACTTAACACTTCAAATTTAAATTACCATTTCACAAATTTAACTAAATTTCCAATTTTATTTAATTAACTTAAACTTTTAATTAAAACCAAATTTCACATTTCCAAGTCAAGTTATATTTTAAAAGATCACTTTTAAACATTCATTTATTTAACCACTTAAATTCATAGAAAAATCAATAATACTTTAATAAATCACTTAAATTCAAATTTAATCAAATTATCATATTTACCATTTCCAAATAAAATTTAATATCCATTTTATTTATATAACTTAAATATCATTTTTAACCAAAATTCCAAATTTCCAACTTAAGTTATATTTCAAAAATCCAGTTAAACCTTTCATTAATTACATTTTTAACACATAGAAAAAATCATAATTTCTTTATTTTAAAACATTTCAAAATCTATTTAAATCAAATTTCATAAATTTATAATTTATAAAATACTTAAAAATATCCAAAACACTTTATAAAATAACCACGGGCCTGTATATAATTTTCTAACTTAGGTCAAGTGATACGGATATGTATCATTTCAATCCGCAGTTAAAAAAGAAAAATCCGGGTTCTATCATTTCAAACCCGCAATCCCAAGTTAAAATAAATTAAATAAAAATCGTTCAGGCCTATCATTTCAGCCCATAACGATTTTTCCCTATTCTAAAGTCCGTTCGGGTATGTATCATTTCAACCCGTAGTGATTCTAGTCTACAGGGAACTTGCAATGGTGATAACAGATATAAATAACAGAATAACATTAAATAAAAGTAACATATGATATAACAGGTGTAATAACAGGTGTGAACATCATATGATAATAATATAAGCATATATAACATGATAATATATTTTTACAGATTCGCAGGGTGTCAATTTACTAGTTATATAGGTACATATTGTCTGGTGAGAATAACTCACTTGTTTAAGCTGGAGATGACGACCAAACACACAACACATAATCTTTGAAGGCACGACAACATGAGAGTGGAGAGCCAAATATAATTGCCTTGTATACATATAAACAAAACAAGACAATGTATACGTAAATATGTAACACAAAACAATATAGAAATGACTTGAAATAAAAAGCAACAAAGGGCAAAGTGATTCGACCTTTCTTTAACCATTCAAGAGCATGACCAAGGGGATCTTTTTCTCAGCCATAGCTGGACATAATCTCAGGTTATGACATCAAAATAGCATGGCAACAAAGAGATGATGATGGTAGGAGTTACATATGAATAAGACAAAGGGTCAAGGCAAAATAAGTGGAGTTTTGGTGCATTTTTGGCTCAACCAAAGGCAAGTGGGGCTTGGCCCTTGCATGGTTCAGGTCTGGACAGTGGGTAGGTGGATGGCCAGAGGTGGTATCAAGGTGGTGGTGGAGCAATAGGACGCGGCCAAGGTGATGTATGGTGGTGGTGAAGCGATATAGGTCAGCTAGTGTTGTTTTTAAGGGGTTTCAACATTTGTTTGTGGTGTTTTCATCATCTAAAGGCCATGGCCTGATCTGGTCAGAGGGGATGTGAGGTGGTTGAAGCCAAGAATGATGAGGAGGAAGGTGGTGGAGGCTATGGTGGAGATGGTGGAAAGTTTGGCCAAGCAATTGTGGATGAAATCAAGGCAAAACAAAGTAAAAATGAAGAAGGAAGAGAAGAAAAAGAAGAGGCCATTACCAAATGTTTTCAGAGGTGTTTTGGCCGAAAATTTGATGAAATGAGAAGTGTATTCAGTTGAAAAACAAAATAAAACATATGGCTAACAATAAAGAAGGAACGGTCAAAATGTGAAAGGTCTAGCAAATGAAAAGTCATCGGTTTAAAGCCTTTATGTCTCTTCAAATTTCCTTCTTATATATTTTGTAATTTATAATTACATGTAAAACTGATAAATAAAGATAACAACTCAGAAATGAAAAAAATAAATATAAAATAAATAATTAAATTTTGATTAAATAGAATTTAAATTAAGAAAATGGCTTAAAAATGCAAACTAGGCTTTAAAAATTAGAAATAACTTCTATAACTTTGGAAAAATTATATTTTGATTTAAATACATGTAAAATGAATAAAATAAAGTAAAACACAGCAAATAAAAGTGAATGTATAAAATAAATAAATAAATTTTAATTTAAATATAGTTTAGATGAAGAAAATAGCAGAAAAATAGAAACAGCTTTTAAAAATAGGAAATCATCATAGTACATTTTGGAAAATTCAATTATTATTTTTAAAAATATTTAGAGATTAAAATATACATAAATTAACATATTGATACATATAAAAAAATATAAGAAAAAAAATATGATTTATAAAATTTAAAATAGGCAAAATTGCACAATAAAACAAATTATACTAAAATTTGAAATGTGCATAACTTCTACATTTTAACTCCGTTTTTAACGAAACGAAAAGCAGTATTCATATTTTTAAATCTATTTTCATAATAAAAGATAAAATTTAAGATTATATATATTTAAATTTGAAATTTAAAAGTCAAAGATTGAACAGTTTGACCAGAATTTCCCTTTTAAGTAAAATATTTAAATTATACTAGTTTGAACTATAAATCACTTAATAATCAACATTTATATTTAAAAATGAAATGTTTTTAATAAAACATGTTTAAACTAATTAAAAAAAAGTTCAAATTTAAATAATATACAAAAATCTAGGGTTGTTACAATATTTATTTTCAAAAACCACTTGAATGTGATGACTGGTAATGATTGAACATTGTAGTGCCATCCGGAGAGATGGAGCGATGACCATAAGGTGCAAGTTCCCTTGTCGGAGAGCAAGTGGATGGACTTGTACCGTGATAATCGGGTTTTTAACCAAGCAGATTTCAACTGGAAGCAAGAACGTCAAAATGAAGACGAAATGACTTGCGAGCTAGGTAACACACTTAGATGGACTAGAGGATGGAACTCAGAAAGTAGCTTGTCCAATGGAGCAAAAGAAATATCTCGTTACCGACTGGTCCTTAGGGTACCGAGTGGTCCTCACGGTACCGAGAGCTTTTTATTGCTCTTTGGATCCCACCAACCCTTTGTACATCAAGTACTACTTCAAGCAGTCATCGTCAAGTACTTTTATACAAACCAGTTTTTATGGGTAATTAATAATAATAATCAATTAAAAGTTAATTTTTGGAATTAAATATGAATAATTTAAATTTATTTTAGAATATTGGAATGTTATAACAAGGTAATTAGTCATGAAACTTAATAGTTTTGAGAATAAAAATTTGTTATAAAATTGTGAAATAAAATTAATTTGGAAATTATTTAGAATTGGGCTTAAAGTGAGAATATTGAATATTTAAATTTAAATAAGATAAAATATGAGAAAATGAATTCTACAAATTTTCTAGTAATGAGTAAATAATTGAGTGTTGTAAATATTTAAAAAATCGTTGTGATTTAAGTTTATAAAAAAAATTTATATAAAGAAGAAGAATTGAAAAAGAATATATATGCACACACACACACTCTTATCAAATTAATCCTAGCCCAAGCCCATGAACCCAAACCCAAAAATTATCCTTCCCGATCTTGATACATCTAAAATCTTGAGTTTTTGAATTCTGCATAATTCGCTTATGTTCACAAATATTAGTAACGTTCAAAACCTAAATGACCTGATGATGCTACTTCTTCTATCCTCCTATTCTAAATTCTTAAATAAATCCAATAAATTATGTAAATTTTCAAACTTAAATACAAGCATCTCAGCACTTTTATACACTTACAAAAACAAAGAAAGTAAAGATTCGATCATCCGTTGGAGTGATGTGAGCGTGCGTTCATGAGAGAGGATGAAGGAAGAAATGTAATTTTCATATGACTGTTTTACTCACAAAAATATATGTCTCTATCAATTTAAATTCTTTCCTATAATAAATAGTGATAATGGCGATTAGGAAGAAGATGATGTAGGGGATCTGAATCGACTAATCGGTGCACGACCTAGAGCCAAATCGACTTAGACATAGCCCGATCGATGAACCGGTCATGGTTGACCAGTGCATTGGTAGGGAAGGTGCGAGTGTGTGTCGTTTGTGTGTATGTGATCTTGTTCATGTATATGTGTGTGTAGTCCTGTGTGTATATATGCCTTTCTATGTGTATGTGTTATGAGTGCTAATGTGTTGTGTATTATGAAATTTTATATGTGGGTGCAAGTTAATGGGTGAGTATGTGTGTAGGCCTAGGGGACTGAGAGTGTGTATGGGCTATGATGTATGTAAGTGTTATGTGTGAGAGTGTGCGTGGTATGTGTGTGAAGTCTGCATGAGTGTATGTGTGTAATCATGCTTGTATGTAACTTTATGTATATGTGTAAGCATTGTTATATATTTAAATTAAAAAATATATATGCTTATATATATAGATATTAAGCATGTGAAAGAAAATATAGTTTAAAGTTTAATAAATTAATAAGTGAATTTAATAGTATTATTTAAATGGAAAAGTATGAAACGTTTCTTAATCGATATTTTATAGTTTTCCAAGTATGGATTTTTAATATATGATTAAAGATTTGAAAATATATTTAATTGATTGTGAATATATAAAATTGTTTGGATGTTTTATAGTATTATTTAAAAGTAGTAGTTGATTAGAGAAAATTACGAAATAAGTGGTATGCGTAATATTTAGTTTTATAAACTAATTTTGGATTTCAAAAGAAAGAAATGGGTTTTCTGATGTTTGGTGAGTATTAAATTGCTGCTTAATTTTATAAAAGATTAAGAAATTAATTATTTATTGTATAGATTATATTTGAGTTAAGTAATTACTGGTTAATTCTAGAATTTATATTTATTATCCATTTCTATGTAATCATTTTGTTGTATAAGATTATATGTTGTGGTTTGAATATTGATATATGTGTGCGCGTGCGTGCGCGTGTATGTATGCATGTAGTATATATGTATATAGTTTAATATATTTTACCTTGCTTTTCTGATTTTAGTGTCTTTTATATACATTGAATCGAATTATATGAATGATTCACCATTGATGTTGATTTAATCAGTGTTTTAATATGATACGGTGATGACATTCTACTATATGATTTTGTGATGATTTTATTCTGTTTAGCAAGAAATCAGAATAAACGGAGTTATAATACTATATGGGGTGGGGTATTCGGTAATATTTCTTCGGTTATTCTTTGGACTTGTTAAATAGAATACTTTGGAGATTGGATAGTTTATGAGCAGTGAGTAAATGATTGAGCATCACGCGATGGTATGGGATACTTATCCGGTTATTCATTTAAGTAGATGGCACTCAAGAGAAGGGAACTTGGACTATACTTACGTGAGGTGGTGCTCGATGAAGAGCCATATCATATGCTCAGTATAGAGCTAAATTATATGCTTGGTGTAGAGCAAGTATATGTTCTCGGTGTAAAGCAAGTACATATACATGCTCTGGGTTGAGTGATATAGATTACTGAGTTATGGGGTTGTACCCATATGTAGGTTATCTATCATGAAGTGCTAATATGATTAGGAGTTAGCTGGACCAGATTGGCCAATGTCCACCCTAGCGGCCTAATCATGTGGTCACGCCGTAGATCTATGACACTTGTTGTGGTATTAGGTGCGGAAAGTGAGTGAAGTGTAGTGCAGCCCTAGCCTCTTTTAGTCTCAAAGGCCAGCAGTCTGCTACCTTAGGGGCATGATCCGAGTCATGACCAATGCATAGATTAGTTTATGAGCATGTTTATGACATGCGGTGGACACAGTCACGATACCAGGTTGGTAATTGAAGACTGTAGGAACGGATCTGTGCGGTGTAGCCCTTGGCTCCTGGAGTAAGCGGGGTAGCTGTCGGTCTCTCTTTTGGTTCTACCCTGAGAGGTAGATAAGTACATATTATTTATTTTATACACCTCACCTAAGTATTAGAGTGGACCCGAGTGTATAATCCAAGTGCTCTTGGAAATGGTGGTTAGCCAAGTTATGGTTTGACTAGGTGGTGTGACCTAGGAATTATGAGATTATTGGGTGGTGTAACCCAAACGACATGATATGATTTCCCATCACCATTTACTTCTACATGAGGAGATGAGATTATTTCTGGATATGTGTCCAAAATATAGTGGATCCCCGTGTCTTTTATTGTATACGATTTTACTGATAGGCGGTTTGTATTTTATATTGATGTTGTTGTTTTTATTTGAGATTGAGAGATATATTCGAGAATGCCATGCGGCCTGACTATACTTGGTGATATCTCACTTATTATTGATTTTTGGGTTTTGATTATGATTTATGGATATGGATGATTCACAAGAGATATTGTTTCTATGATTTATTGATTTGTGTGATTTTATGGTTGGTGACATCTTTATATATGGTTTTAGGATATTTGACGTTAGGTGATACTCTGGGGATTGTTCCCGACTTTATAATTTTACATGTTATGTGATACTCTAAATATTGTTCATGACTTTATAATTTTACACCATGCATACACTGATATTTATATACTGATATTGTGGATTTTCATCTTGTGTTATTCTAATGATGTTGTCATTCCTTGCATATAATGAGTTACATATGTATATTAACCATTGATTTAGACATAGTCTGACCTGTGTGTTATTTATAATACTTGGGGTTAGTCCGAGACATTTCAGGTACAAGGACAGTGAGACCAGCTTGTATTTTCTGGGATGAGAGGAGACCGGTTATATAGTATTGTAGATTATCATCCTATATTGTATAGTTTCTTATGTGTATATTATTGTGATGTGTATGACATATTTTGTATATTGGATATTATATATATTATCGCTGCAATTGACTACTTGATCTCTAATATTTAATGTATATTGTGTATTCTATCCTGGAGGCACACATATTATTGCTTTGTGCTGATACTGTGTACGTATGGGTGAGTTATTTATTCAATTTTTTAAATACTTACTAGTGTTAGCCTAAGGGAATATTCAAGCATGTACCCTATTTCGCCTTATTCTCCGTATTATTCGATAGTATAACTCTATAGTAATCTTGTATAATATGGCTATAGAGGTGGGGGTGTTTCAATTTGGTATTAGAACAAGTTCAGAACAATACATTGTTATAAGAGACACGATTCATCGGCCTAGATGAGACTTAGAGTCCTTGTCCCCTTCGGTGTGTTGGGTAGTTACCCTGTAGTTAGGGATAATAGGAATATATATAGGATGATTACTAGGGCAATCATCTGGAGACGTAGTTGTTATTATCCACATATATATTTAGATTGTTGGTATTTTGAATATGAATGAAGGGATCTAGCAATGATTAGAGTTGCGCAGCAAAAACTAATAGATAGTTTTACGCTGAAGGCATTTATATGCTTATTTGAAAATGGGTGTATGGTTGTATTGAAGTTTTTTTATTTTATGGATGATATTTGATAATTTTTATAGTTCTTGATGATTGATGGACTTGATGTATATATGGATTTTTGATAATAAATATTTTTATTCAAACAAGATAATGATTTGGAAAAAATATGGATTTTATTTTATAAAGTGATTGGAAATTATTTTTGTAGTTGTTCGGTGTTAATTTTTTCGTCGAGTGTTTTAAGAATTCTGGTCTGTATTTAAATGGGATTCCTAAACACTTAAACAAGGAAAAACTGACACGATATTTTTGGAATGATATAAGAAATATTTTATTTTGAATGGTATACTGTTTTGTAGAATAAATAAAAATTATTTAAAAAATGAAAAATATTATTTTCTAGATTTGATTATATTTTGAACAATGTATGAAACCATTGGATATTAGTGGATAGCCGTGATCACTGGCAAGGCAGTATTGATTAGACGATCAATATTGCAACCAATTGATATGAGTGAATCACTAAAATATATGGCGAGGCAACATCGGTATATTTTATAGTGTTGTGACTTTGATACATGGTGTGTGGGTTCAAAAATTTTTTATAAAGCTTTTGAGAAGTTAAGTTTGAATTGGATTTAGTTTTATGGATAGTAAATTATGAATATAATAATGTGAAATAAATTTTGTGTTCAAAATATTTCAAATGATTATTTTAATAGGAAATATCATTCTTACTTTTGGAAATATTGAAATTTTATAATTTGATTAAAGCATTATATTATATAATAATGAGATTTTTGGAACAAAATGGTAATTTAAAAGAATTTTGTTTTAAGATGTTTCGAAATTTAAGAAATATATATTGAAAAACATTTATATTAAGTCATGAATTGAAATTTTAGTGAAAGATTGGTTGGTAAGGCTTTGGGTTTAGTTAAATATTTTGAAGTTGTCCGATAAAAATTTATTTTTTAAAGGGTTTGAATTGTATATAAAATGAAAACCTTAAAAAATAATATTTGATAATGAATTTATTAAACTAAATTATTTTAAAAGTATGGAGTTAGTTGCTTTAGATTCCTCCAATGGAAATTGCAAGGACGCAATTTTGTTCAAGGGGGAGTCTGAAACAACCTGTTTTTTATGGGTAATTAATAATAAATATTTGATCAACTAAAAATGGATTTTTGGAATTAAAAATAAATAATTTGAATTTATTTTAGAATATTGGAAATTTATAACAAGGTAATTAGTGATGAAATTTGGATAGTTTTGAGAATAAATATTTGTTATAAAATTGTGAAATAAAATTAATTTAGAAATTATTTAAAATTGAGCTTAAAGTGAGAATATTGAATATTTAAATTTAAATAAATTAAAATATGGTAAAATTAATTCAAGAAATTTTATAGTGATGAGTAAATAATTGAGTGTTGTAAATATTTGAAATATTTTTGTGATTTAGTTTTCTAAAAATGATTTATATAAAGTAGAAGAATTGAAAATGAATATATGCACACATACACATACACTTACCTATTTAATCCTTTCCCAATCCCGTGAACCCAAACCCAAAATTTATCCTTCCCTCTCCTGATACTTCTAAAATCCAAAGTTTTCTCATTTTGGATAACTCATTTACGTTTATAAACATCAGTAATGCTCAAAACCTAAACAACCCGATGATGTTACATCTTCCATTCTCTTATTCTAAATTCCCAAATAAATCGAATGACTTATGTAAATTTTCCAGACTTAAGTACAAGCATCTCAACGTTGTTATACACTTATAACAACAAAGAAAGTAAAGGCATGATCATCCATTAGAGTGCTGTGAGAGTGCGTTCATGAGAGAGGACGAAGGAATAAACACAATTTTCAAGTGTGGGTATCGCTTACAAAAATCTATGTCTCTATCAATTTAAAATTTTGCCTATAATGAATAATAATAATGGCGAGTATGAAGCAGATAATCTAGGGATTGGAATCGACCGATCAATGCACGACCTTAAGCAAAATCGGCTCCGAACATGGCCCGTAGGTAGATCGACTATGGATGACGGTTGCAACTGTAGGGAAGGTTCGAGTGCGTGTAGTTTGTGCGTGTGTGTGATCTTGTTCATGTATTCATGTGTATAATCATGTTTGTATATGTGCCTTTGTGTGTGTATGTGTTATGAGTGCTAATGTGTTGTGTATTATGCAAGTTTGTGTGTGGTTGCAAGTCAATGTGTGAGTATGTGTGCAGTCCTCTGTGATTGAACGTGTGTGTAGGCTATGATGTATGTAAGTGTTGTGTGTGAGAGTATGGGTGGGTGTTTGTGTAAAGTCTATGTGAGTGTATTTGTGTAATCATGTGCGTATGTAAACATGTGTGTATGTAAACATGTGTATATGTGCAAGCATTGTTATATATTTAAATTAATATATATATATACCTATATACTTAGATATTAAACTTGTGAAAGAAAATATATTTTGAAGTTTAATAAATTAATAAGGGAATTTAATAGTATTATTTAAGTGGAAAAATATGAAATGTTTCTTAACTGATATTTTATAGCTTTCAAAATATAGATTTTTAATATAAAATTAAAGTTTTGAAAATGTATTTAATTGATTGTGAATATACAAAATTTATTTGGATGATTTATAGGTTTATTTAAATGTAGTAGTTGACTAAGAGAAAATTATGAAATATGTGATAAGCGTAGTTTTATAAACTATTTTTGGATTTCAAAAGAAAGAAATGGGTTTTTCTTAATGTTATTTCTAAATTATTAAATTTTTATAAAAGATCAAAAAATTAGTAATTTATTGTATAGAATATATTAATTTGAGTTTAGTAACTCTAGTTAATTCTAGAATGTATATTTATCATCCGTTTCTGAGTAATCTTTTTGTTCTATAAGATTATACGTTGTGGTTTGAATATTGATATATATATATATATATATATTAGTGTGTGTGTTAATCAATTTTACCTTACTTTTCTGATTTTACTTTCTTTTATATACATTGAATCGAATTATATGAATGATTCACCATTGATGTTGATTTGATTATTGTTTTAATATGATGCGGTGATGACATTCTTCTATGTGATTTTATGGTGTTTTTATTGGATGCAGTGAGAAATCTGAATAAATGGAGTTCTAATCTGTTTGAGATGGAGCATTTGATAATATTTCTCCGGTTATTCTTTGGACTTGTTACATAGAATACTATGGAGATTGAGTATAGTTTATGAGCAGTGAATAAACGATTGAGCATCGCACAGTGGTATGGGACGCCAATGTGATACTTATTTGGTTACTCATTGTAAGTAGATGGCATTCAAGAGACATGAACTTGGACTATACTTACGTGAGGTGATGCTCGACGTAGAGAAAAATTATATGCTTGGTGTAGAGCAAGTATATGTGCTGGGTGTAGGGAAAGTACATATATATGCTCGGGAAAGAGCGATATTGATGATTGAGTTATGGGGGTATACCCATATGTAGGTTATCTATCATGAAGTGCTCCGGGATATGTTTAGGAAATAGCGGGAACAAGATTGGCTAGTGCCCACCCTGACGTCCTGATCATGGGGTCCTGCCCAAGATTTGTGACACTTGTTATTGTATTAGACGCGCATCGTGGGATTTAAGTGAAGGGCGGTGTAGCCCAAGAAAAGTCACGAAGGCAAGCAATCAGTTACCTTAGCAGCATGATCCGAGTCATGACCAATGCATAACCTAGTCTATGAGCGTGTTTATAATATGCAGTGGACATAGTCATGATATCAGGTGGGTAACTAAAGATTGTAGGAGCGGATCCGAGTGATGTAGCACTGGACTCTTAGAGCAGGCAGGGTAGTTGTTAGTCTCCTTTCTAGTTCTACATTGAAAGGTAGATAAGTACATATTATTTATATTTAAACACCTCACCTAAGTATTAGAGCGGACCCGGGTGTATAACCAGGTGCTCTTGGAAATGGCTGATAGCCATGTTATGGCTTGACAGGGTGGTGTAACCATGGAATTATGAGATTATTGGGTGGTGTAGCCCAAAAGATATGATATGATTTCCCATCACCATTTATTTCTAAATAAGGAAATGAGATTATATCTGGATAGATGTCTAGAGTGTAGTGGATTCTCATGATTTTTACTATATATGATTTTACTGATAGGCGATCTGTATTTTATATTGATGGTATTGTTTTTATTCGAGATTGAGAGAGATGTTCGGGTATGCCATGTGTTAGCCTGACTATACCTGGTGATATCTCACTTATTATTTATTTTTGGGTTTTTATTATGATTTATGGATGTAGATGATTCACCCAAGAGATATTGATTCTGTGATTTATTGATTTGTGTGATTCTATATGGGTGATGACATGATTATGTATGGTTTTGGGATATTTGATGTTATGTGATATTCTAGGGATTGTTCATGACTTTATAGTATTACACCATTCATACATTGATATTTATATACTAATATTGTGGATGTTTGTCTTGTATTATTCTGATGATGTTATCATACCTTGAATTTATTGAGTAATATATGCGTATTAACCCTTGGTTTCAACATTGTCTAACGTGCGTCATTTATAATACTCGGGTCGGTCCAAGAAATTTCAAGTACAGGGACAGTGAGACTAGCTTGTATTTTCTGGGATTTGAGAAGACTAGTTATATAGTATTCTAGATTATCATCCTATATTGTATAGTCTTCTGTGTGTATATTATTGTGATGTGTATTGGACATATTCTGTATATTGGATATTATACATATTATCGTTGCGATTAACTACGTGATCTCCTTTATTTACCATATATTGTGTATTGTTCTATCCTAGAGGCACACTTGTTATTACTTTATGTCGATACTGTGTATGTATGGGCAAGTTATTTATTCGATGTTTTAAACACGTATCAGTGTTTGCCTATGGGAATATTCACATGTGTACCTATATCACCTTATTCTCCGTATTATCCGACGGTATTAATCTATGGTACTCTTGGATAGTATGGTTATATAGGTGAGGGCGTTTTAGCTTTTTTCGAGGAGTAGATGAGCAACTCTGAGGATCAATGAGAAGAAAGAAGGATAAGATAAGTGTTAAACAAGGAAATCGTCGGCAACAACCCAAACTCTACGAAAAAGAGTTCAGAAAGCAACAAGCAAGAAATAGGGAAACAACACAAGGGGAGAAAGTTGGGTTTGCACCCAACAAAATCTCTCGGCACTGAGAGGTACCTCTTGGTATAGAGGGTTCTATCTTAGGAATTAGGCCGGCATAAGTTGGGTTTGCACCCAACAAAATCTCTTGGTACCGAGAGTTCTATCTTGGGAATTGGTCTATTGTGCCCCTTCTACACCCATGGGCTTGTGTCTGGACCTTGTACAACCCGAGCCTATAAACCCACTGAGCAGTTTCTCTATAAATACCAACCATATAGAAACTAAAAAGGGGCTTGAAACTCTGAATCTTCTTCACCTTCTATCTCTCTGCATGATAGTCACCTAAGTAGATACTTTTGGTAGTTCTAAGCTTAAGAACCTGTCAGTCCCTTGTACTGGTGACTCTAAATTCTATCAAACTCATAATCAATAAAATATAAAGTGGACGTAGGCCAGGGATTGTTGAATCACTATAAAATCTTTTGTCACTACTTTTCTACACTTTTTTGCTATTTCAACTAGATCTAGTCCTATAATAGATCATATTTGGGTGTTGTGACACTTTTGGCATCAACATTTTGGTTCTTTCATTGAGAAATCTTGCTCAAGGTTAGATCAAGCTTGCTATTTTGGATTTGAAGAGGTCTAGTGGTTAGATTTAGAAGGTTTGCTTTTAAGAATTCGGAAACTTGCTTATAGACTTCAATGGCTCCCAAAAGAGGAAGATCATCAAGAACGGTGGTTGGTGGAGATAAAGAGAATGCCCACCAACTTCAAGTAGGAAACCAGCAGACAATACTAGACTCGTCTGCTCAACATGAAGTTATTACAAGAGGTAAGCTTGGTAAGATGATGTAGGATCTGAACCAAAGGATGGTGGATAATCAAAAGGCTTTGATGGAGAAGATGAAGGCTCTTCTAACCTAGCAACTACAAAGGACAAGGAGGAACATGAGAGAAGCATCTCATACCAGACTTGAAGAAGAGAATTCATCAGTTTTTGGTCAAAACAAGCGAATTGAGAAGGAGAAACAAAAGGAAGTGGATGATGGATCGATAGAAGGAGCTACCGGAGGAAATTAGGTACCAGTTGTTTTCTTTTAGGGGGAGCATGAAGCTAAAGCTTTGGACTTATTTGATCCTGAGGTGGACCTGTAGCATATTGGGGATGATTACAAGATGGACGTTGAAGCTAATGGAGCTAGAGTTCAAACAGCTGCAGTGGAGCCAACCGAGCATCAACGAAAAACTATGGGAGTGGTTCTCCCAGAGACTGGAGAACTTATATGTCAGTGGGAAAATTGAGACCGTTTGCAAAGCCAAACACTTAATGCCGCCCTGATAGTGGTCCTATGGAATACCATGTCAGTGAGGAATACATAGCTGACATGGTTAAGTGATTGGTAAATCAAAACAAAGGTAGAAAGAATGAGGATTGTGGCTCTACACCAAGGAAATTGCATTCACGAAGAATATTATGAGAGTAGAGTATCCTAGGAAGTTTACAATGTCGGCTATGCCATCATACAACAGAACTATTAATCCTAGACAGCACTTACTCAAGTATAAATGGCACATGGATGGTGCTAGGGCAACAAATGCTGTTCGATGTAGATGCTTTCCTATCTTCTTAGAAGGAGTTTTGTAACGACCAATGTTTTACGTATCAGAGGATTGTAAAATATTTTTGTTTATTCATATTAGGTCGTATGACTCTAAAATGATGAGAAGTACTCTTAGGGACATATTCCATATTTATAATTTTTACCTAAATTCTATGTGAACATTTTAACCCTGAAAATCTTGTTTGTACTATAAATTTTGATAGCAGTCGAATTAGGGTCTCAAACCATTTTCACTATTTTAGGATGATGATTTCCCATTCCGTAAAGTGGTCATAATAGAAAAATAGATTTATAGTTTGAAAGTTACAGCTATTTTAATTTTTGGCTTTTGCTGACTAGTTTTAGTGGGTAAGTAACTAAAACCGTGCTGAGGCCCACAAAACCACTATGAAATTTGGGCTAAGGGGAGACTGTAGGAACTGATCTAGGTCATTCTCATTTTCTCCAAAATAGTGCTAAACCTCCATTAACCCTAATTTCATCAAAAACACATCTTTTTCTTTAATAATCTTAGCCAAATCATTGATTAAGAGAGTGAATAGCATATAGAAGCTAAAGATTATCATTTTGGGTGACTTGAATGCTTCTCCTTTGCTATCCACTTCAAATCTAGGGAGAACAGTATTTTGGATAAATGGTGAGTGATTTGTGCCTTCTCACTATCCTATGCAAGTTTATATGGTAGAAACACTTGTTTTAACATGATTTTGAACTTAAAACCTTTTCTAACTTTAATTATATGTTATCATATGCTTATGACCTAAATTTGTGAATTTTTGAAATGATTTTCAAAAATTATTTAGTAATTCTCCTTATTCATATTCATATGTGCATGTAATATGTAGATTTAGATTAGAATTGGTTTGCTTATCAAATTCTTATGTATTGCTTATATGAATGAATGTATATGCATGTTATTCTATTATTGTATGTTATGCTTTGATGTTGTTTGCTAGTGTTTTAGATGCTTAGGAAGATAGGTTGACGAATTTGGAAAATCAAAGGCAAAGTTGGTTGGAATTGGATGAAACTTGAAGGAGATGCTCTAGAGCATGGGATGAACTTGCAGTATAATTCGCACCTTAAGATTCGCTAAGGACTCAACTCGGCACCGAGTTAAAGAGTCATTGTTGAGTTATTTTAAAGGATCAGATGGATCAGTCAACTAGATGGATAGTTAGAGTATGGCTAGTGAAGGTTGTCCATAGCAAGATCTAGGAGATTGGCTAAGTAATGGATACTATGAGGAGTTGTTTCTAGAACTTGAAGTAGAATGCTTTGGATTGAGGACCAAGTTGTTTTGATGGATAGGACGGGGTCTAAAATATCTGGGAATGGAATACTAGAAGAAAGGAAGGAGATTTAGCCAAAATTGGCTAAGTATATTGGTCAGTGTCGAGTTGATCAACTCGGTACTGAGCTATTTTGGTGAGTCCAATGGATGTTAAACCTTTGAGGAATGGAGCAGAGGCCATGTAGATCATGATGAAGTTCTTTGTTCGCTTGCTTGGGGTTTGATGGTGACAAAGTGGCATGATCATAGTTTCGGGGCTTTGGTGACAACTCGATGAAGAAAGGAGTTAGGTTCCAATGATAGCGGCTCGATGTTGAACAAAGTCGTGAGAATGGTTATCCACAAAGGGTGGGTTCTAAGAAAGATGATCCATGGATAGAACGGTTGAATGGTTCTATCATGGAATGGAGGAATGTAGAATGGTTCCTGGAGGATAATGGAAATTAAATGGAGTATGGAAATGGCTCGGATACACATGCTAAGGGAACATTGATGCTCGAAGTGTTTTCTGATTTACTCAAAGTAGGGGTATAGTGTGGATGCTTATGGGTAAGTTGAAAGGCTACCCCGGATCGGTTGAATGGATTTGTGTACCATGGGGGGTCTAGTATCAGCTTCGGGCTAAAGAGAGTACATTGAAAACAAAGATTTCCATTAGTCCTTAGTAGTTGAAAAATCATACGAGTTATCATATATCTATAGCATAGTTAGTGATAGTGAGGATTGTTTGATGGATGCTATGGTTGCCTTGATTACTTTTACGTAGTTCATCACTCTACGGTACTCTTAGATGAGTAGACTAGAGAGGTATTGAAGATAGGTATTGAAGATAGGGATACCTAGACAACCGTCATCACACTTGGTTTGCAATGTACCTTTACTATATTTGTAGAGTAGCATATTATGTTCGTTATGTGCTAAATCTTTGGTTGCAGGGACAGGTCTAGTATGATTCGTATACCTTCAGTCCTTACTATATCGACTTGTATAGTATTTTGAGATTCATTTATCACTCACACCAGACTGTTGTCTAACTCGAGGTTTTATGCTTTGCTTCTTATTATCTCGGATACTCTTAGATGAGTAGACTAGAGAGCAGGTCTAGATGCGACGCAGTAGTTGTGTAGAGGATGAGCTGGATGGAGCTATCTCGTATTACATATGGATTTCCATGCTTAATCCGTTGTGCATCACTATGGAGCCTTGGCAGTACTTTCTTATTATTATGAGACAGTTATTTGAGTTTAGTTCGTTGTATAAACTCTATTACTAGTTGTATAACTCTGTACATATGTACTTTGATATTTGGATCACTTGGTGATTACTTTCTCTCCTTTATTTATATCTGTGATGTATATTCTATTTATTCCATGCGCTATAATATACACGACAGGTTCTGTGATGTTTATTTCATTCTAAAAACCCTCATGGTCGTCCTATATTGGCTGGGCACTTTAGCAGCACACTATCTTATGTATATTGGGTGCCGATGGTGTAGAAAGATCGTCACAAAGTTGTTGGGGTTTTTTATCTGTACAAAGTTGTTAGATAATGGAGGCCGCTCCCGCATAAGCACAGCTAAAACCAACAAGCTTCGGGGAATCCCTGCTTTCTCCTCTATCTTCGTCCAAGACTCTTAAGGCCAAGTACTCATTTAGAGGGGGAGGCAGATTTAACAACTGCTCTACAAGAGCAAATGTGCCTTGCAATTTAGCCGTAATCAATCGTCCTGGTATGACAGGAATAAAAGGCGAAGCCTAAGCTACGAAGTATCCAACTTCTGGAGGAGTGGAAGTTCCTTCGCCAAACTAAAGACGGGATTATCGGAAAGTCATTCTAAAAATTAAAACTTGATGTTCAATATTGTCAGATGTGTATTACTTTGAATAATATTCCCGTATGACCAACGCCCGAAATCAAATGGAAGTCGACGTATTTTAACCAGTTGGATTCTGAGTGTTGACCAGGGCAAGTGCAATGTGTTATCTATGCAAAGTGAGTCTAGTGTCCCGAATACCACGAATGAACATCCTGTGTAGATAGCTTGCTTATGCTAGAAAAATGAGTCGCATCGTACTTTAAGGTTATCTTTTTGGGACTTACTTGTTATCTATTAGAAATCGATAACAAAGCCATGTCCGTAGAAACGCAGAAGGCTTTTCTTTTCAAGACCATCAGAAGTACAGAAACGAGAAAGTTATACAATAAAATCATCCACTATGTAAGATTTTGGAACAAATCCTCACACTGAAATTCAAACAGCGATAGCAACTTAACCAAATCCTTGAAAAGAGACAGTTGGAGCCAAAGAATAGGACCTGACTTCGAAACGACATGCATTCAACCAAGGCAAAACTCAGCTTCACCACCAGCTAAGTACAATCCAAAATTCAACCATCTCCTTTTGAAATTTCCATCACCTTAAAATTATCGTGAAGAGTTTATATACAAAACTAAAGCGCAACGTAACCTCCGGAGTGTAGATTGCATCGCCGATGCAAAGGAATAAAATTTCAATCGTAATTAAAACAAATGGTTAACGAACAATCAAGCAAGTAAAAGCAATATCTCGAGACGACGTCCAAATGACCAACCAGAATTTGCAGGATAATAGTGTAGAACTTGTCTTGATCCAGAGCATGCTTTGTTTTAAATGAAAATATACTTTAGAGGATAAGTGTTAACCAGGTTTTTGACCAAGCCAATTTCAACCGAGAGATAGAACATTAAGATGAAGACAAAATGATTCAAAGACTTTTAAAACATCATATAAAGAAAAGAAGAAGGAAATATAAAAAAATGAGCTGTTACTTGAGTTTTTCAACTTGGAGCTTGGGGTCTGACTCGAGTTATACCTGAGCAGAACCTAGGAAAAATGAAGGAAAATCTAAGTTGAAAAACAACTCGGTACCGAGTTGTTTTTCATGGGTCCGACTAATAAAATTTTCAGGTTGGACTCCAAGCAATTGTTACTGAGAAGAACTCAAGTCAGACACACAAAAATCTCAGGTTGGACTCCAAGTAGGTATAACTCGGGTATGACGCACAAAACACTCAGGTCAGACTCCAAACACTCCAATCTCCGGACGACCCTAAGCAAGACAAAGATGAATCGACTTGAAAATTGGCAAGCACACTTAGATGAAGTAAAGGAATAACTCGGGAAATTTTCAACCAAAAATACACCAAGGAAACAAGTTGGCACCGACTTGTTTAGGACGACTTGTTTTGACAAATCAGGGAACTCTGCAACTTCTTGTGTGACCTTGAGCCACTGTCTGGACTTTGCTACAAGTGGACTTCTGATCTAATACGTAAGTTTCCCCTATAAATAAAAATCATAGAGCAACCAAAAGAGGATCTTCTCCATGCTTTTTCTTCTTCACTCTGGATCTGGGACTCCATTGCTCTTCATCTTCTTCCTTCCTCACTATAGTCACTAAGGCAGCTACTCTTGTCAATTCTAGGCCTTAGAACTTGTCAACTTCCTATGCTTGTGGCTCTAATTCTCTATAATCACATACAAACTGTCTCAGATCCAATAGCAATAAAACTATATAGTTGACGTAGGCCAAAGATTGCCGAACCACTATAAAAATCTTATGCCTCCTTCTTATTTTTCTACAATTTTCAATACTGTCTGCTAGATATAGGTTTCACAAGTTCTCTACGACTCATTCTTGGGTATTGATCCATTTTTAACGTCTACGTTTTGTCATTATATAAAGGCAAAAATAAGGAAATATCAAAAAATGAGTGGAAAATGTTGAATTGAGTTTTTCAACTTGGCGCTTGGGGTCAGACCCAAGTCATACCTGAGCTGAACCTAGGAAAAATGAAGGAAAACCTGAGTTGAAAATCCGAGTTCTTTTTCTAAGGTCTGACTCACAAAACTCTCAAATCAGACTCCAAGCAATCGTTACTAAGCAGAACTCGGGTTGGACACATAAAACTCTTAGGTCGGACTCCAAGAGAGTATAACTTGGGTCCGAGACACAAAACTCTCAGGTCAGACTCTAAGCACTCCAACCTTTGTATGACCCCAAGCAAGACAAAAATGAAATGACTTGAAAATTGGCAAGCACACTTAGATGAAGCAAGGAAATAGCACCAAGGAAACAAGTAGACACCGACTTGTTTTGTACGGACTTGTTTTGACAAATCTGGGAACTCTACAACTTATCATGTGACCTTGGGCCAATGTCTAGACTCTGCTACAAGTGGACCTCTGACCCAATACGCTAATTTTCCTTTAAATACAAACCATAGAGCAACCAAAAGAGGACCTTCTCCCCGCTCTTTCTTCTTCACGTTGGATTTAGGACTCCATTGCTCTTCACCATCTTCCTCCCTCACTATAGTCACCAAAGCAGCTACTTTTTGTAGTTTTAGGCCTTAGAACTTGTTAAGTTCTTATACTTGTGGCTCTAATTATCTATAATCGCATGCAAACTGTCTCAGATCCAATAGCAATAAAACTATAAAGTGGACGAAGGCCAGAGATTGCCAAACCATTATAAAAATTTTGTGTCCCCTTGTTATTTTTCTACTATTTTCAATACTATCTACTAGATCTAGGTCTCTTAAGTTCCCTACAACTCATTCTTGGGTGTTGATCTATTTTTGGCGTTAACCTATTGGTACTTTCATTGAGAGTTTTGAATCCAGGCTTAGACCTAGCTTTCTACTTTGGATTGATAGATTTAGAAGTAATATCCGAAAGGTTCACTCAAAAAATTTGGGGATTTGCTATTTCAATAGCTTATAGGAAAGGAAAATATGCATTCGAAAGATTTGTAGGAGCAATAGTTGGTGGTGATGAAGCGAACACCCACCAAGCTGAAGTTAATAACAGAAATGGAATACAAGAATCCTCTACTCAACAGGAAGTTGTTACTAGAGGAGAGCTTAACAAGATGATCAATGAACTTAACCAGAAATTTATTGATAGCCAGAAACTATTATAGTTAAGATGGATACACTACTCACCCTACAGCCTCCAACAATAAGAAGAGTTTGAAGATAAACTTCTCCTGCAATAGAACAAGAGAACTCTTTAGTTTCTGGCCTAAACAGGAGAGATGGAAATCTAAAGCAGAGGGAAGTAACTGTTGAAGTTATTGGGAATGATGTAGGAGGAAGTAAGAGCATCCCCCTCCCCCCGCTAAGAAACAACTCGGCACTGAGTCAAAACATCTTGGTACGGGCTTAAATCTAGAGGTGAATGCTCCTCAAGAAGTTGAGGCGATGCTTGTTTCTGACTCTGAAGATGATATACAGCTCGATGGTGATGACTTAGAGTTAAATACTAGTGTTAATGGACAAAACTCTGTAAATGGAGTTCAAACTTCCACGGTAAGACCAACCACGCACCAATAGAACTCAAGTGGAGTAGTTCTCCTGGATAATGGAGAACCTAGGCTTCAGTCGACAAAACGAGATCATTTGCAAAGTCAAACACTCGGTGTAGCCCTTCATAGTCGACTTACAGATTACCATGCCAGCGTAGAGTACATCACTAACATTGTTCGACAGTTGGTGAAAGAAAATAAGGGAGAAAGAAATGAAAATTAGGGTTATGCACCATGTCGGATTCCCTTTATTAAGGAAATCTTAAAGGACGAATACCTTATGAAGTTCGTTATGTCGACAATGACATCTTAAAACAGGACCATCAACCCTAAGCAACATTTATTTAAGTGTGAATAGCACATGGATGGAGCACGTGCCACAGATGCCATCTGCTGCAAATGTTTCCCCATATTTCTTGAAGGAGTCGCTTCGATGTGGTTCACCAAGCTCAAGCCTAAATCCATATTGAAGTTCGATGTTAGCGAAGAAGTTCCTAGAATAGTTCAGGTTTCACAATACGCAATCGAAGGATGTAACATCGCTATTTGGGTTTTCACAAGGACCCTAGGAATTTGTGAAAGGGTTCTTGAATCGCTTTAACATCACTGTTACTGAAGTAAGCAATCCAAAGGAAGATATGGTGTTTATGGCTTTGGTTTAGTCTATTCATCCAGATACGGATTTCGGTAGATAGATTATGATGAAACAACCCACCACCATGGAGGAATTCCACCGTAAGGCGAATCAATTCCTGTAGTGGGAAGAAGACAAAATAGTTGAAGGAATGGTTGGTGATGAGCAACCAAAGAAAAAATATCCAAAACAACATCGCGGTGAATGTTGGAAACTCTGGTAATCAGAAGAAAAGAAGTCAAAACACTGGCAACAGGCATGACGCAAATGTGAAACGTTCGAAGAACTCCAGATTAGAGGATTACACGCCCTTGAATGATACACCAGAGAATATATATCTTGCCACTCAAGGAATCGAGCAATATAAGAAGTCGCCAAGGAGGAAGCAACAGAGTAAGGTAAAAGTTCTGGGAAGTACTATCGCTTCCATGAAAACCATGGGCATAACACTAAAGAATGCCGATGCTTAAGAATATGATTGAGGCGTTAATAAGGAATAACAATCTCTAGAAGTATCTTAGGGAACCACATAATGCCAAAGAAACTGCAAGACCCCTGGGTCTACCTGCTCAAGGAAGACTGCCTGGACCAAGCAGAGATGGGCATAGCAACCCGACAAAAAACTAGTTATCAAGCAACACCCTAACTAGCCAATCACCAAGGAATGGAGTAGCAGCCTAAAGTGATGCTACTTCATTCATCCTTATCTATTTCCCTTTTGCAAATAAGCCATCTAGGGATATTAGAGGCACCATAACAAAGCAGGACTTGTTGCCTTTCCAACTCATGAATAAAGTCATCTTTTTAAACCAATGGAATTGCGTTTTTGTAAGTAAAACTCCTATGCCATGCAAGTGGCAACGTAGCCGAGCAAATGATCCTTTGTCCTCGAATGACGGTCGGGGAGTGTCGACTCATAACCGCTGAATAAACGGGTCATATCAATCCCTAAACCTTCTAAGAACTGGCATTGCCCTTTACTGGCAATGTCAGGAAGGTCAAAACCACCAGATCGACAGGTCATATCGATCCCCTACCTTCTGAGAACTAACATTGCTCGGGCAACATTGGGAATGCCCAAAACTGATTGGTCAATGGTCACGTCGACCCCTTACCTTTTGAGAACTAGCATTGCTCCAACAACGTCGGGAAGGTTCCAACCGCCAGGTCAACGATCACTTCGGCCCTTACCTATTGAGAGCCGGCATTGCTCTGGCAACGTTGGGAAGGTCGAAAACCGTCGGGTCGATGATCACATCGACCCTATACTTTCTGAACCGGCATTGTCCTAAGAGTGTCAATGTCAGGAAGGTCCAAAATCTTCGGATCGATGGGTCGTATTGATCCCCAACCTTTTGAGACCTGATGATATCCTAAGACTGTCAATGTCGAGAAGGTTTAAAATTGCCGGATCGATGGTCACATTCAACCCCAACCTTCTAAGAATTGGCGTTACCCCAACAACATTGGGAAGATCCAAACCATCGATTCGACGGATCATGTCGACACTAACCTTCAGAGAACTAACATTGCCTCGGCAATGTCGGGAAGGTCCAAACAGCTAGGTCGACGAGAAACGCTCGCATCGGTAAACCTCTGATGCACTAACTTCCGGAGATAGAAGCTAGTGCTCTACCGGGTTCCTACTCTTGTCTTCAGAGAACTATTATTGCCTGAACATAGGCGACAACAGGAAGACATAACCTTTCACAGCTCAATCGAATGGTTTGACCCTTCGTTGTAGGAATTAGTCGCTGCCTAGAGATAAGGTAGCGTCAAACGGAAATCCCTAGGATCGAGCCACTCGTGTGCTAGTTTCCAGAGATAGAAGTTGGTGGACAACCGATTCTAGTATTCAACATAGAAAGAATTTTGATGCACGAGATAGACCTTCTCGAGAAAATATTGTTCATAACCAAGCAGTTTAGTTACTAGTTCTCGATGATAGGAACTGAAATATGAAAAGACTTCTGTGACGGCGTTAAAAGTCAAGCAAGGAATGCATAGCCAAGGAAAGCGGGTAAAATCACTGAAATTCGAGAATTAAATCATTAGACTTCCTCAATCCCAGAGTAGGATTGAGAGCCAGACTAGGGGCAATTGAATAATTCGCCACACAAATTTCCTTTCCTCATAAATGCCTAAATATGGGCGTTCAAAATAGCTAGTCCCACAAATAGGGATAGGCACATAAATTCTTAGTCGAAAGAACCTCACCAAGTCTAAACATGAACAATCATAGAGTTGGTTAGATAACAGTTATGTTTCGCTAAACAGAGCATTCTAACATCAAATTTTCACCTAGGGAAATAAAGGTCTTAATATTTAGGAATTTGGCATTGCTCAAAGACAGGCAACGTCGAGAAGGAACCAACTTCCCTTTTATAGGAATCTGGCATAGCCCGAAGATAGCTGGCCTTAGGAAGGAAGAAGTTTAACCTCCAAGAATCTAGCATTGCTCGAAGATAGGCAGCCTTAGGAACGAAGAACTTTAACCTTCAGGAATCTGCCATTGATCGAATATAGGCGATGACTGGGAGTGGGAGCTTGCTGCCTAGAGACAAATGGTAACGAGGAGACATGAAAACAATGTCTACCTTCAAGAATTCGTTGCCAGAGATTGGCGACAATGAAAAGGTTCTCAAAATCAAGCTAGGAACCAGGTGGATAATTCGTTTCGACATTTGTAAATTTGCCATCGCTCGAAGTCTAGCGACAACAAGAAGGATTGATAACCTACTTATGGACTAACCAGACCATTCGGTCCCAACATGCAAGAATATGCCATCACTCAAAAATTGGCGATGCTAAGGAGAAACCTCCAAAATGGGACTATCGATATACCGGCTTTCGAAGACAAAAGCAAGAGCTCGATTGGAACATCAGCCCTACCTTTTGGAATCTGACACTACCCGAAGATTGGCAACATCATGAAGAAATCATCTTCTAACATTTAGGGTTTTAGCATCACTTGAAGGTAGGCAAAATTGGGATGGCATAGTCGTAAAGGCTTCAGGAATCTGATGTTGTCTAGAGACCGGCACCGTTAGGAAGAAATATTCACTTTTGAGCCGATCGAATCGGATGACTCTAACCTACAAGTATAAATTGTTGCTTGGAGATAGGAAACATCAAGGAGAAACCCACAAGGTTGAGTCATTCTTACGCAAGTTTCTAGAGATAGAAACTAATGCATGACTAGGATCTCAACGTTGAACTTGGAGGAATTCGATCACAGTCAAGGAACTTAAAGCATTAAAAATTTAGAGCTTGGAATCAAGTTGCTACAAGTTGCTAAGTCACTAGTTCCTCGAAGATAGGAACTACCGTGTGAATCATGCTAAGGGCAGTTGAACAAATTGCTCATGAAACCTAGTTTCTCGAAAACGTGTAGACTTAGTATTTAGAGTAATCAGCCCTATAGACTGGGACATATACACCTACACTGGATCAAAATGAACTTGGCCGATCCAAAATAGGAACAGCTATGGAATTGGCTAAACCAAGCAGCATTACAGTTCTAAACGGAGCTATGTAGTAGAATATGCCAAAATGGATGTAGGAATATTATTACATGCACAAAGTGTAGTACATAAATATGCTGCACAAGAACGTAGGAGGTGCGGCAGTAAGGAAAATCAATGCTTGGAATCGAGAAATTAAACCACCAATCCTTGGAAATAGAGATTGGTGTGCAGACTGGATGCTGAAAATAGCAAAGGAAGGGGAATCAACATTATCAATATGCACCCCATGGCGAGGAAAGGAGCAAAATTTTCTATCCATGCTATTGACTACTGGTGGTGAAGCAGAACCGCTTTCCATGATCAGGTGAAAAAAGACACACAGAAAAGTGGAAGTAGCGAGCCAAAAGCTCTCGATGCCGAGAGGAACCTCTCGGTACGAAAGGATCAAATTGAGTCATTGAAGTGCCAGTTTCTGAAGACGGAAACTGATGCACGACTAGGATATTAGCCACAACCTATGGGAATCTACCATTTCTTGGAAATTGGCAATGTCAAGAAGGTGTAATCGCCAACCTTTAGAAAATTTATTGTTCCCCAGAATTAGGCAACTTCAAGGAAGGATAATCAAAATCGAATAATTCATGCGCTAGTTTCCACAGATTGATACTATGCCTGACCGAACTTCAATGACGGCACTGGCGATAAAGTAAGACATGCTGGTAGAGGATAGGTGGAGATAGACATGAAAAATTGAAAACAAGTACTATTGTATCTTTTCCTGATCCAAGACCGGGATTGAGGAAGCTTAATTAAACAAGGCGAAGTCAGATAATTTGCCTCGCATGTTTAACTCACACTAATGCCTAGACTCGCGACAAAAGAATCCCATCAATAGGATTTAGTTCACAACGAAAACATAAGACAGAGGAGTAAATATTACGGATAATGTTCCCCAGCGATAGGGAGCAAGGTAGAGGTTGGACTATTTGCAATGGTAGTTGGTCGAAAGGAACACAACCAAACACATGCAGGAATGAATACGGAGTTAGTTAAATGACGTCCTATTTCACCAAGCAGAGCACTTTGGTAACTGTATGCATGGCCAAATAAACGAACATAACCAAAGAAGTTGAAGAGATTTTGTTTATCTGCACAAAGTTGCGAGGCAGTGGAGGTCACTCCTGTGTAAGCACAACTAAAAAGAAGACCGACAAGCCAACAAGCTTTAGAGAATCCCTACTTGCTCCTCCCTCTTCGTTCAAGACTCATAAGTCCATGTACTCATTTAGAGGAGGAGGAAGATTTAACAACAGCTCTACAAGAGCAAATGTGCCTTGCAATTTAGCCATAATCAATCGTCCCGGTGTGACAGGAATAAAAGGCGAAGCCTAAGCTATGAAGGATTCAGCTTCTGGTGGAGTGGATATTCCTTTGCCATGCTAAAGATGGGATAATCGGAAGTTATTCTAAATAATAAAACTTAACAGTCAACACTATCAGGTATGTATTACTTTGAATGATATTCTCGTATGACCAATGCTCGGAATCCAATGGAAGTCGACGTATGTTAACTAGTCGGATTCTGAACATTGACGGGGCCAAGTGCAGTGTGTTATCTATACAAAGTGAGTCTAGTGTCCCAAACACAAGGAACGGACCATCCTGTGTAGATAGCTCACTCATGCTTGAAAAACCGAGTCGCGTCGTACTTTAAGATTATCTTTTTTAGGACTTACTTATTGTCGATAAGAAATCAATAACTGAGCTACTGTTCGGAGCAATGTAGAGAGCTTTTCTAGTCAGTATTATTGGAAGTATACAAATGGGAAAAGCTATATGATGGAATCATTACACTATGTAACAACCTGCATTTTTAATAATTAAATAATCAAATAATGATGAACAGTGAAAATAAACATTTTTGGAATTATTAGAATATGGCCTCGAAACTTATAACATTGTGTCCATGGCGATTTTCTAATCAATTTCCATATATAACTTGTCAAAATCTAAGTCAATACGAAGAAGTTATGAGAGAAACGTAAAACGGTAAAACGGAAAATAATAGAAATAATAATAATAATAATAAACATGGCATAGGTCGACCCATGGGGCGACCAACAAGCCACAAGAGTCGACCCTAAGGTCGATCCCTAATATACAGAGGTCAACCTATAGGTTGACCCACGTGTCTCCATAGATGTGAATTCATCCAGGGACATGTCGAAGTGTATTAGTTCGATTTTTATTCAATCTGAGCCATACGTTGATGCATCTGATGGCTCCAAATGACCCTGTGACGAGGTGGCTTCAGATTCAATTCAAGAATCCAACGGTCTGAGATCCTCAAACTCATATTTTCTCACAATCAGATTTTCTCCCAATTGGGTTCATTTCCTGAGGCTGGACCCTAAAAAGAAATTATTTCTAGGGAGAAGATCTTCTCAATAAAAATATTAGACACCTTAGAAGGGGATCCAGGAAGACCATCGAGCCAAGCTGAGCACAAGCAAAGCTAAGGACGACATGTGAGTGGATTTAATTATCTATCTTTTACGTTTATGAAATATTATCGTTAGATTCCGATTAAATAATTTTATTCAATATTTATTTCAGTAATTAGTTCTGTTAATTAGTTATGCTGAGACTATAAATTGAATAAGAGAGCTTATATGTAATTATTATTTATATGGAAAATAGTAATCAAATTAAATATGAATAATAGTAGGCTTGACAGTTAGAAAAAGGCATAAGCCTAAAAAAATAAGAAATTTACAGTTGTTTACATCTATTTTAAAAGTTGAAATTTAGCATGTATTTGTTAGCTTCTTTTTATTCCTTTTTACGTGAATAAAATAGTAAAGAGAAGAATTTGCAAATACAGACTAAAATAGAAGAACACTAGATTTACAGAAATTAGATGTAAATAAGAAAAGCTGAAATAAAAAGAGGAAAATAGAAATTTGTAGTAAATTATGCCAAAATGGGGAAAATAAATTAATAACTTGATAGGGAAGTAAGTGATAGATTAGTTGGTTGGCTTAGAAAAGAGAACACATATCCATAGTTTAATATTGAAAAGATAACGATAAACGTAATTGCAAGAATAAAAGAAAGAAAAAGAGAATTAGTGTGAAATAGAGGAACTACAGTATTTTGCACTATCCGAAAAGTAAAAGAAAAAATAAAAGAAATATCCTGCAGTTATAGATTATTGTTTATAGCATTGTTTAGTATTAAAACATGGAAATGGAATTTTAGCCAAGTTTTTGTAACCAACCAAATAAAATATAACTACTTCTTAGAATATAAGAAAATAAAGTGAAGAATTACAGGAAGTAAAAAAGAAATCAAGTTAATTATTAGACAAGACTAGAAGCAATTAAAAGAAATATACCTAGATGTGCAATTACTACGTAGATAATAGAATACAGGCAAAGCAGTTATTATGATAAGTAAATTTGTGACAATCGGACGTAGTCCCAAGCCAAGATTGTCATATAATTAAAGAGAATTCAATATCATAAGAAAAGAAGACAGACTAAAATAGACAAGAGACGCTTGTAATTATATTTATAATGCATAGATTATAAAAGAAAATAAAATTGACAATTACAAGTAAAATTATAACATAGGTTATAATTAAGTTAATAAGAAAATAGAGCAGAAATAATAGAAGAGACTTATTTTAATGAACTTTAGACTTATATTAAATTAATAAGCAAGATAATAGAAGTGGCCCATACTAACATCATTCCCTTTCAGTCAGGAACTGATGGTCTCACAATAGTTAGGTGAGGCTGGGACAAGATTATGCTAATTAGGGTATATAAGTAGCCAACAGAATAAGAAAAGTAAACTAAACGCAAAATAAAAGATTAGACTTAGGGTCTAATAAAAGAGTGAGATGCGTCTGATGCAGCCCAAAGGATGAAGAGCCTAATGAAGCAGTTCATCACATATTTCATCACAGAAGAAGTACATCCAACTTAGTTATTTTGGGCTAAAAGGAAGTACGAGACTTCAATGGGACGTGAGGGTACTCTAGGATGGCCATCCGGGGTAAGCGGAGCAGTCCTCCAGAGGCAGGTCTGTAGGTGTTCCATCAAAAGAGTATGCCTTGACTACTTTTTGCATGGCAGGACCATTGTAGGCAGTCAAATGGGGTTGATGTTTAGAGTAGGATATTCATACATCCATGTACTTATAAGTAAATTTTAGTGGGCAGGACCAAAAAGGATAGTCGCATGTGGATATCAGGCCAGCATCAAAACCAAGAAGCGAGTTAGGGAAAGACTATAGTTAAACCAACAGTCCAATGAACCTTTCACTATCGAGATTTTGGATGAGGAGC
Organism: Allium fistulosum; assembly: GCA_030737815.1. Lineage (NCBI taxonomy): Eukaryota > Viridiplantae > Streptophyta > Magnoliopsida > Asparagales > Amaryllidaceae > Allium > Allium fistulosum. The sequence goes on along the minus strand of CM060904.1, from coordinate 408,421,833 downwards.
GCAGCCAATTGGACATTTAGGTTGTTTGCAGTAGGGTACAACCACTTAGCTCTTTAGAGGGCTTTCGATTAGTTAAGGGATGGCTGCGTGGGGCCATAACCACGATAAGAAAAGAGACAGACCAAATATAATATCTGTATTGTAGGCCTAACAGAGCAGTCCTTTACAGAAATAGAAAATCCCCAACTAAGTTCCGTACAAGGTAGACCTTGTTAAGCGGGATTCAGGGAGAAGATAGAACGATTATCTATAGTCCTCAAGATACGCACTAGGTGGTACATTGTGGATGTCCGAGCATTAGTACAGACTAGTGCGGACGCAGTTTTACATTTTCATAGTAGACGACGGAACGCGGTCCTTTATAGATGTAGTCACAGAACGCCATAGTACCAAGACGATGATGTCCTTTGCGAGGAGAATACAGAAGGTACTATGGGTAGTATATAGGACCGATGCGGTCAAGGGGCATATAGCTATATATATATTAGTTATTAGGTTTTAATCTACTAGGGAGTAGATAGGCACGATTCATGCACTGAGGCGAGAGTATTATAAACCCAATAAACCTAATATAATAGTAAATGGAAATAAAATGATATACGTAGAATTAAGCTTAGAAGTGTATAATTTGTCCATTCACCAGAACTTTAGTTCTGGCCCCCTCTTCATCACATCCTATAGGTTAGGTAGATGGTAGAGACTTTCCAGCTTTGAGACGCTTGCTTAGATAGAAATTGTTATTTTATTGGTGAGTATTTACTTACTATTATATTTTAGTCAGTTCCGCTGTGAGATATTTTTTTTTGAAAATGGGTTAATTAGTATTAAACGGGCTTTGCGGCCCAATAGCCTGTAAGTATAAGTTACAATAAACATTCCGAGAAAACATTCGACAGTTCTATAGCAATCTCAAACCTTTCCTAAAATAATTAAGGTCCCTTCATTTCGACAATAATGGCGACTAATAGATGCTTGCTTGGTTTCCTAGCTTCTTAGCCTTCCACTTCCAGTTCTCCAGTTGCAGTCTTTCTTTTGCCTCTAACCTGGTGAGTTTCTTAATTCTTCTGATGTTGATTTTCACGTCTCTAGCAATATTCTCTGCTAATTCTAATTCATTTTTTTTCTTTTCACTTTTGAAAGCCCTTATGTTCCGTTCTCTCCAAAGATGCCAGATAGTTGTTGTCAGAGAAATTTTCACAACTTCCTTCATCATGTTCGTGAAATCAGTCCTATTACTCAGGTGATTAATCTCATTTTCTAAGCTTTGAACAGCTTCTGATTGCAAGTTTTTTAGCTTTTGAATAGCCCACACCCGTTTACTGAATTTACAGTCGAAAAATAAGTGCTTGTGAGTTTCTGTTTCTTTCCCACATAAGTTACAGATATCTTCATTAAGAATACCCTAACTTTTTAATCTATCTTTAGTACTTAGCCTGCCCTTGATTTCTTTATATGACGTGTGAGCCATTTTAGGGCAATTAGATTTACTCCAAATGACATTGTACCAATTAACCATTTCATGGCGATTCCTGTTTTCATTCCAGACTTCTTTCATTTTAAAGAGACCCTTTTTGTTGTTTTTCCAGACCCATTTATCAACTATCTTGTTTGGAAGGATAGGGATTTCCTCTATTTCAGGTTTCTGATTCCTTATAATCAGTTGTTTTTCTGTCTCCCATCTGCTGTTATGTATTATACTAGCCACCTGAACTTGTGGTGTGTTATTAGCTGAGTAACTTTCCCATCCAAATCTATCTATAATGCTTTTGTTATTTATCCATGGATCCCTCCATAAATCTGTGTCTCTCCCATTTGCTATTTGCCTTTCAATCGATTTTTTAAGGGTCCCTCTTTGTTTTAAGATATTTTTCCAAGTCACTGATGCATTGTTATCTGGTTGAATAATCCAAAATTTATCTTTTAGATATCTACCTCGCATCCATTTGGCCCATAGGTTTTCAGAAGAAATGAAATTCCAAGCTAATTTAAGGCCATATATCTTTTTAAGTTCAAAAAGGTTTTTTAGTCCTACTCCTCCTTCCTTTTTGGGTCTACACAGCTCATTATAATTCACTTTATGAAAACCTCCTCTCCATATGAAATCAGCGCACACAGTGTTTATCTTTGCTATAGAACAGTCTGGTATCTGAAATGTCTGAAGCCAGAATCTTACTTGTGAAGTGATAATAGTATGTACCAATTCCACTCTACCTGCAAACGATAAAAGTTTTGATCTCCATCCCTGTAATTTTTCACGAAACTTGTCAATCAGCTTTCCACATTCAGCCTCTGTGATATTATTATTTGATAGAGGAACCCCTAGGTATTTCACTGGCAACTCTCCTTCCCCTACTCCAAGTTGTGCCAGTATGTTTGTTTTGTTTTTACAGAATTTATTCAAGTAGCACTTTGTTTTGAGCTCATTTACCTTGAGACCAGCCAATTCCTCAAATTGTTTAAAAATCCCCTTTATTGCGTTTATTCCCATATCTGTAACTTTAAAAACTACTAGTAAGTCATCAGCATATATAAGGTGATTGACTGCTGGAGTTATCTTATATACTGGTTTTATCAGTGAATGTTAACTTGCAAGTTCCATTTGAAGAGAGAACCACTCCATGGCTGTGAGATATTTATCCGAGCTCTGATATATTTGTCTTTGCCTATTTTGTAGAATACCAGATACCCAACTCAGGTTTCAGTGGGCTTGGATTTTAGCCTTTTTACGAAAAATCCGGACTCACTGGGATTCAGGTTGTTACACACTACGTTCTGTTAGCACCAAAATTGGTCACTAACCTCGTTGAGAAAGATTGTGTAGAGAGATAAATGATGAAAGTAAATTTAAACGAAGATCAATATGCTAAATTGAATGCAAAGACGAGAACACCAGATTTATAGTGGTTCGGCGTAACTGCCTACGTCCACTTTGAGGTTAATCTTTATTGCTTCACTTGATAATTGATTACAAATACAATCCTTTTTCCAACTACTTGAATACAATTGCTAAGTAAAGAGGATGAGTCTAGAAAGCGGCAGAGTCTCCCCAGTGTTCTCGAAAAAAGGTCCATTTCACTGTGCCCCTGCCTCTCTATTTATAGACAAAAATGGGTTGGACTTTCCTGGCGGGCCTGGCAGCCGAACACTTTGGCCCAGAACAAGTGAGTTCTGTGTGCCGAATGAAGTGATGCCGAACAGAACTGATACCGACCAGAAGTGATGCCGAACAGAACTGTTGTCGAACGAAGTGATGCCGAACAGAACTGTTGTCGAACGAAGTGATGCCGAACAGAAGTGGTGCCGAACAAAACTGATGCCGATTAGAAGTGATGCCGAACAAAACTGATGCCGATCAGAAGTGATGCCGAACAAAACTGATGCCGACCAGACTGTTGTCGAACGATTTGCTGTGCCGACCACTCTAGGATGCCGAACGATATATATTACCGAAGGACCCTCCATGCCGAACGGTATGTAAGTGCTGAGTGCCTAGTTGCCTGGTCAAACCTTCAGTCATGCCGAACGGTATGTAAGTGCCGAGTGCCTAGTTGCCTGGTCAAACCTTCAGGTAACACTTGCCCCCCAAAGTACATCACGTGGTCGAACGTGGTGTGCTTTGAATTACTCTGAATGCCGAACGATATGCTCATATTGAACGACACGGCCGAAGTCGAGCACTTTGGGTGCCGAACGACATAGCCAATGCCGAGCACCTTGGGTGCCGAACAATATCGATTTGACCGGTTCTACAGGTTATAGTCTCTTCGACTTCCCTTCTCCCTATATAAGCCGATGCTCCTTCTTCTTCTCCCATTTACTTTTACCTTCGCTTTTCAATATTTATTAACTTTGCCTCTCAACAGACTTCAGAGAATAACATACTTTTCCCTTCCCTTCTCAAGCATCACTCGTTGCCTCACTTCCCTCCCCAACCAATTGAATCCAACTAGAACCACGCTTTCTTACTTCAGAATCTCCTCGAGCTTCGATTTATCTCTTAGGTAAAAATCTTTTCCCTAAATACTTCACTTCGATTAGGAAAACTAGCTGGAGATTCGAACTCGTGAATCTCTGCAAAATCAAAGTCAGAAGCAATTGCGTGGAGTAGGAGGAGTTAAGGGTGAAGTGTGGGTGTTTTGAAGGAGTCTAAGGCTAGGTGAATGGTAGGAGAGAAGAGGATGGCAGAGGCCTGTAAAGGAGGGAGTTGGTGGAAGATGTATTGATGTGGCTCGGCATGAGCATGACTTCCTTATGCTGAGCGATGGAGGGGAAGAAGAGAAATGGTGTTAAGGGCAGAAGGTCGAGTGAATCAGCTCGGCACGACCTGCTGTGTGCACTCGTCTTCAGGCCGAACAGGAGAAAAGCTGAACAGAATTCTGGTCGGACAGACTTTTGGCCGAGTAGAATTTTTGGTCGAAAAGAACGAAGGCCGAACGAAAGTCAAGCCGAACATAACTTAAGCCGAACAGAACTTAAGCCGAATAGGACTCTAAGCTGAACAGAACTTAAGTCGATCAAAACTTAAGCCGAACAAAACTCTAAGCCGAACAGAATCTAGGCCGAACAGAACTTAAGTCGAACAAAACTTAAGTCGAACAAAACTCTAAGCCGAACAGAATCTAGGCCGAACAAAACTTAAGTCGAACAAAACTTAAGCTGATCAGAATTCTAAGCCGAACAGAATCTAAGTCGAACAGAATCTAGGCTGAACAGAACTTAATTCGAACAAAACTTATGCCGAACGAAACTTAAGCCGATCAAAACTCTAAGCAGAACAGAATTCTAAGCCGATCAGAACTTAAGCCGATCAGAACTCTATTCATCTTGCCTAATCAAAGATCAAACACAAGGAAAAGGACTTAAGCATACCAGCATATCGAACTAAACTGGACTGATAACTTCTTAGTTTAATAATCACAAGCCAGAACTTAAACCTAATAATAACGGATTAAATCTCTTAACACGCAGTGCCAATGTCCGAATTCAAGATTGAAAATATTGCAATGCTGGCTTTCGAAGACGGTCAGCGATGACGGTCTTCGGAGATGACAGTTCAATGCTTAACTTCATACCATCGATTCTGTGACTTATAATTTCTCAGCGTTTACATCCGAATGATCGCACTAGTTCACACACTACACGGGTGGAATATTCGCATTGTTAAGTCTAACGTTAATTATTTTTTAAGTATAGTACGAACAGGTACTTTGATAGATTCATTCCTTATCAGCGATGTCTAGAAAATCTAGCTCCGCCACTATTTCAGACAGGCCCGGGTCATCCTCCCGACGAGAAGTCGCAGATACTTCAAATCCGTCAACTTCCCCTGCACATGACTTAGCTCCCGACGCGCTGGAAGCAGCAATTTTCTTGGACAACCCTGCCGATTCACTTGCTTCAAAGATTAATGAGAGTACACTCAGCTGTATATGCTCTGTCCACGGAATCCCTTTTAATGACGTGCTAGTCCCATCGGGGCATGACCGTCCGCACTTGCCCCCAGTCGGATACATAGCTTGTAACAAATTCATGTGTTGGGTTGGCAGTGTGCCACCATTCAACTCGTTCCTTCGGGATATGCTGCAGCACATCGACATTGCTTCATCACAACTGCACCCGAACGGTCATGCATTCCTCTACGACACTTACATTCTCTTTATGAATGTCTTCTCTAGGCTTCCAACTCCACGCGACATCAATACATATATTGCATCAAGAAGCGGAAGGATAGCCCATCATTCGTGTTTCTCAAGCCGCACAACAAATGTCAAATCTTAAATGGAGCGTGGACCAAGTTTGCTTTGTACAAACAGGAATGGTTTTATGTGCGTTGTCCTCCCGGCTTTGCAAGGAGATGGGTTTAAGAAAGTAAGCCTTTTTTCTTGAACCGTTACTTGTGTTTAGCAGAAGCCGTACCTCATATAACTTTTACCCGTCTTTTCAGGTATCACTCCACGTCCTGACGGCTGCGGACACTCTGATGCCGTCAAAGCTATTCGAGCCCTTCCTGCTGGAGAATGGGACATTAGAGCTCTCATATCGAATGAATCGCTTACAAGGCTTGGGTTGTTGGCAAAAGGCCGTCGGATAAGCCTTCCTCAGGGCGTTACCATTCCCAGACCTGGTTCTGGCAGAGGGAAAAAATAGGCGGAGTCTTCAGCATGCAACGCTCCTAATACACCAAAAGAGGGGGAAATCAAGGAGACTGAGAAACCCGAAGCACAAGATGAGAATGTCGGTCACATTCAAGACGCAACGGTCGAAGTTCACGACATCGAAACGTCATCTTCCCCTTCTAAGGGGAAAAAGAAACCGACATACAAGATGAGGAAGGAAAAAGTTGGTGTAACTTCCAAAATTACCCTTGTTCCAGTGGAGAAAGAAGCTTCCTCATCACATTTAGAAAGTCCTCTAAAGGGCCTGTCGAACCTTATCCTTCTTGATGATCTACTCAACTATGGTTTCGACGATCGAGAGGTCCTCAAGTTTCATTCGCCCGCTAGAGGCGACATGGGAGTTCAAGTCCCGGTCGAGGGAGATAATACTCCGGTTAGTAAAGATAAAGGAACTGGTCCGTCGGGGGGAACACTAGGACACACACGCACCCATGCACTTCACCATACACTTCAATTTTTGCCATTACCCTGATTCTTCCTAACTCGCTGTTATTTTTATTCCATGCAGGTGACATGGGGCGCTCCCACGGGTTCAATCGCCTCCACGGCCCTTCTATATTTCACCATTCTGGACGAGATTCAGGCTCTGGTAGACGCAGGGACAAAGACGATTATGAAGATCGAGACAACCATCCCCGTGAGTCGTCTTATCGAAAGAAAACATATTCCCAGTCTTCACACTCTCGCGATCTCCCTCCTCAAACTGAGCCAGACAGAGAAAAGCTTTCGCGGAAGGGGTCTCAACCCGATGTTTCCCGAGACCAATATTCCGGTTCATCAAGCACACGGCAATCTCGGGAACATCGGAAGAGAACAGAACTTTCAAAGCCTCCCCCCTGTTTATGCGGCTGATCCAACGTTAGCAGAGAAGATGGTCGATCTTAAAGCTAAATTTCCCAAGATCTGCTTTGATGGCCTGAAATTCCTCCTATCTATTCACCACATTCCTGGGCATGTCAAGCAGAGTGTCATCGCCTGCAACAACGACGTCTATGTTCAACATGACGCGTTTCTACATTTGGTCGAAAAAGTCTCGGAAGTATCCGTAGAGCGCCAGCAAGAAATCGACCGCTTGAAGCTCGAAGCTATCTCTGATAAAGACATCATCAAAAGTCAGGATGAAGAGCTTGCTTTGTACAAATCCAAACTTGAAGCCGCAGAACAGAGTGCTAAGGAGACTGCGGAGGCCGTCGCTCGTCTAGAGATGACCCATAAAAAGGAACTTGACGAAGTAGTCCAACGTAGTGGGGCCCTAGCTTTAGAAAAAGATTCTATACAAAAAGAAAGGGACGCACTCGCTCTGCAGGTTAAATAGTTGAAGGAGCTACTCTCTAAGGAGAGGGAAGAGAAGATAGCGGCTCAAGAAGTGTCTCAACGGTACTGTAACGAGATCGGTTATACACGTCTCTTAAAAGCAAAGCTTGATGATGAGCTTTCTAAGGTTGAGACGATGAAGAGCGAAGCCCGTGAGGAGGGCAAGAGACTAGCTTCCGAGGAGATCGACTCCCGTCTTGAAGCAGTTGCAGAGGCCGGTAGAGAAGAGGTCAAGTGTATGTTTGACCCGCTGATTGCCGAATACAGCGCCCGCGTCCTCATGCACCGAGACTTGACTTTCCTAGGCGAGGGCTATCTTGAATCTCTAGTTGAGGCTTGGGAGACTTTAATAAAGATCAGGAAGGTTGAGTCGGGCACTGAGGAGGTCGATGAGGAGGCTTTAGTGAAAGAGTTTCTTAGGGGGAACGAGCCATCGGACTTGTCTGCAGCTATGGCTCGCTATGGTAAAGGCTCTCCCTTATCAAAAGAGAAGGATGACGAGGTTGGCCCATTCGGAGCTGAGACTGCAGCTCCTCCTTCTACTCAATCGGCCGATCGGCCAGCACTTGACCCATTTGAGCAGCATGCCGGCTATGATCCGAAAGATCCCGGTCTCAGCATTCATGTGCTATCCCCTATTCTAGAGGGTGAAACTCTGCGCACAGCTGAAAGCCAGCCAGAAACCGGTATAAAACTCTTCTTCTAGAAGTTCAAAGATCCGTCGCTTTCTGTTAGCGGTTATTGGTCCTAATGTTCGTTCTTAATGTTTTTATGCAGGCCGCTCTGATCCTGAACCAACTCCGAGGAGCGATGACGCCAAGGAGGAGGCAGGGAAAACAAGCGATGTCGCTCATGCGGGAGTAACTCCCGGCCCTGACGCTCAAGTGATCGGGGCGCTAGATGATGATAAGTCTGACACTTCATCTCCCATTGAAGGGAGTGATGAAATCGAAATCACTGGCGCCTCAGCACATACTTCGAAGGTGAGCATGAAGGAGCGACTCGCAGAAGAGAAGAAAAAGAAGGTCAAGATCAAGGTCGAGCCTCAAATACTAGAACTTACCGACCCACTGAATAGGCCTCTGAAGGTCATTCTCCCCGGCAAATCCAAACCATTGGATGTTCCTTTTCCCACTCCTGACTACGCTTCTTTGGCAAGCAAAAAGTTCAAGAGGAAGCGTGAGGGAGAGGAGTAATCTGAGAAAACAAAGGAAGACAAGAAAAAGGAGCCAAAGAAATAGCCGTTATACTCGTTCAACGAGATTTTGCTTAGGTCCTGTAACTACTTTTACTTTTTCGGCTTCGTAGTTCATGTAGATTGATTTTTTGACTCCAAGTTTTGGAGGAGTAGTTGTGTAACCCCATTTTGTATTATTGAATAAAGTTTAGTTTCTTTGTCACTTGAACGATTCTTTTGCTTTTTTAGCTTTCTGTATAACTGTGGTCGAAACTCCAGTTCTTATGAGTTGCATAATTTCCCAATCCATTCTTACATTGTTCAAACATTCTTTGGAGTGGCATATTTCTCGCTTCACATTTTTGGTACTTAGAATTTTTTCTAATCCGTGCTCCGGGGATTTAGAGTAATTCGGTCCGCATTCAGGGGACTCGGAGATTCGAATCATCTATACTCTAGTCCGCACTTCGGGGACTTAGAGTACTCCGGTCCGCACTCAGGGGACTCGGAGATTGAAGTCGTTTATACTCTAGTCCGCGCTTCGGGGACTTAGAGTACTCCGGTCCGCACTCAGGGGACTCGGAGATTGAAGTCCTTTATACTCTAGTCCGCGCTCCGGGGACTTAGAGTACTCCGGTCCGCACTCAGGGGACTCGGAGGTTGAAGTCGTTTATACTCTAGTCCGCGCTCTGGGGACTTAGAGTATTCCGGTCTGCACTCAGGGGACTCGGAGATTCGATTCGTTTATACTCTAGTCCGCGCTCTGGGGACTTAGAGTATTCCGGTCCGCACTAGGGGGACTCGGGGGTTCGATTCGTTTATACTCTAGTCCTCGCTCCGGGGACTTAGAGTACTCCGGTCCGCACTCAGGAGACTCGGAGATTCGATTCATTTATACTCTAGTCCGCGCTCCGGGGACTTAGAGTATTCCGGTACGCACTCAGGGGACTCGGGGGTTCGATTCGTTTATACTCTAGTCTGCGCTCCGGGGACTTAGAGTACTCCGGTCCGCACTTAGGGGACTCGGGGGTTCTATTCGTTTATACTCTAGTCCGTGCTCCGGGGACTTAGAGTACTCCGGTCCGCACTCAGGGGACTCGGGGGTTCTATTCATTTATACTCTAGTCCGCGCTCCGGGGACTTATAGTACTCCGGTCCGCACTCAGGGGACTCGGAGATTGAAGTCATTTATACTCTAGTCCGCGCTCTGGGGACTTAGAGTATTCCGGTCCGCACTCAAGGGACTCGGAGATTTAAGTCGTTTATGCGGGTTCGTACATCATATGGCATGATGCAACTTCAGTAGTTCATCACCAGATTATAAGGTACAGAAATATCAATAATTTATGGAAAAGACGGCTTCAAACCTTTATTAATGACACAAACTAAATTGTTCGATTACACGCTAAAAAGGAAACTAAGAATCAATGGAATTAGAACATACAACAAAAAATTGTACCTAAAACAAAAAAGAAACATGCTAAACATAATAACATCGTAAATGTTCACCGTTCCACGCTCGTGGGAGAATCACACCATCAACGGTCGCTAGCTTGAAAGTTCCCTCTCCAAGATTCCATTCAATGACGCAAGGACCTTCCCAGTTGGGATTCATACGTGATGGTATCGGGAAAACCCGTTTCAAAACGAGATCACCCACATCAAAGATTCTTGGGCGGACTTTGTCGTCGTAATATCGCTTGACTCGGCGCCTATATGCTGCCACCCTTAATTCAGCCTCTTCACGTTTTTCATCGTTGCAGTCCAGTGATTCCAACAGGAGATCCTGATTTGTCTTAGGATCGTAATACGTCACTCGATGCGATAGAACTTCAAGCTCCACGGGTATAATAGCTTTCGAGCCGTATGCCAATGCGAATGGAGTGTGGCCAGTCGCGCACTTGTGAGTAGTTCTATAAGCCCATAATGCTGTTGGGAGTTCATCTACCCACTTGCCTCTAGCTTTTCCCAAACGCTTCTTCAATATGGACTTGATTACTTTGTTCACGGCCTCGACTTGTCCGTTAGCTTTCGGATGTGCAACGACGGCGAACTTTTTCTCAATGCCGTACTTTAAACAGAAATCTTTGAATTCTCTGCTTTCAAACTGCGTTCCGTTGGTCGTAATGATGGTTCGAAGGAGGCCAAAATGGCATATAATATTTCGTACAACGAAATTAATGACCTTCTTGGAGGTGATTGTAGCTAAAGGCTCTGCCTCGGCCCATTTTGTGAAATAATTGACTGCAACTATCGCGTATTTTGCACCACCTTTGGATATAGGCAAGGAACCGATTATGTCGATTCCCCAGATTGCAAACGGCCATGGACTAACCATTTGTATGAGTTCTGTTGGCGGGGCTCTCGGGATTTTCGCATATCTTTGACACTTGTCACATTTTCTTGCGTAATCTGCAGCATCCCGATTCACAGTTGGCCAATAGTATCCATAGCGGAGGATCTTTTTTACTAGTGTCTGCCCCCCAGTATGGTCACCATATTCTCCTTCGTGAACCTCCTCCAAGACCCGCTTTGCCTCATCACGAGCAATGCACCGTAGTAAAGGGACCGAGAACCCTCTCTGATATAGTACTCCTCCCTACATCACATATCAAGCGGCTTTGCGAATGACCTGTCGTCTTTCGCTTCTTCTTTCGGGCAAAGTCTCGTTTAGCAGGCATCGTTTGAATGAAGTCATCCATGACTCCTCCTCGATTTCGATTTCCAATGCAAAATCGACTTCCATCACATATATGCTCGGAGTGTGTAAGGTTTCGACGAGAATTAATCCCATTTGCTATGCATCGCCAGTGCTTGCAAATTTGGCCAACGAGTCGGCCTCCTTATTTTGTTCACGCGGGACATGCAAAATGTCATAATGTTCGAAGTTCGCCAATAGTTCCTGAACCAGAGCAAGGTATGGAGCAAGCTTTTGTCCCCTTGCTTGGTAGTCTCCTCGCACTTGGTACACCACCAGCTGCGAGTCACAAAAGATTTCAACTAATTTAACCCCGAGTTCTCCAATGAGTTTTAAGCCAGCAATCAGTGCTTCATATTCTGCTTCATTATTCGTAGCCGGGAAATTGAGCTTCAAAGCGTAACAAATCGATCGATTTTCTAGAGTTACGAGAACTACACCAGCTCCGGAGCAATGGTCGTTTGATGCCCCATCGGTGTACAACTTCCATCGAATGGGGGGAATGACACTGTGATTATCTGGTTCGTCACGTACAGTAAACTCAGCGATGAAATCTGCTAATGCTTGCCCTTGTATGGCTCTTCGTGGCAGGTAGGTAATATTGAACTGACTCAACTCGATATTCCATTTTAACATCCTTCCAGAAGTTTCTGGTCATTGGAGTACCTACCGTAAAGGATGATCGGTATAGACACTCTCCGAGTGTGCTTGAAAGTATGGACGCAGCTTACGTGATGCAATTACCAAGCAATAGGCCAATTTCTCAATTTTAGGGTAATTTCTTTCTGCCCCCGTTAAACGTTTACTAACGTAATACACCGGCTTTTGGACTCGGTCCTCCTCGCAGACCAAAGCCACAATTATAGCATGTAGGGATACGGCCAAGTATACGTACAGCATCTCGTGGTCTACTAGTTTCGACAGCACTAGAGGGCTCTCCAAATGCCTCACCAGATCTCGAAATGCTTCCTCACAGTTGGATGTCCATTCGAAATTCCTCTTCCCTTTCTTTATTATATCGAAGAAGGGAATGCACTTGTCCGTGGCTCTGGATATAAATCGGCTCAACGCATCCACCTTTCCATTCAAGCTTTGCACCTGTTTTATAGTTCTGGGCGCTTGCACATCTCGAATAGCTTGAATCTTTTCCGGGTTAGCTTCAATTCCCCTAGCATTAACAATGAATCCCAAAAACTTCCCCGACGCAACGACGAAGGAACACTTCAGAGGGTTGATCTTCATCCCATAATATTTGAGTATATCGAACATCTCTTCTAAGTCTCGAATGTGGTCGTTTGCCTGTCATGACTTCACGAGCATATCATCCAAATAGACTCTCATCGTTCTACCAAGCAGGTCTTTGAACATCCGATTCACCAAATGCTGATAGGTCGCTCCCGCGTTTTTCAATCGGAAAGGAATTACTACATAGCAATATAGCCCAACGTCTGTGATGATACTGGTGTGTTCCTGGTCCGGAATATGCATCGGGATCTGATTGTATCCCGAGTATGCATCCATAAATGATAACAATTCGTGTCCTGCAGTGGAGTCGACCAACTGATCAATCCTAGGCAATGGGAAACTGTCCTTGGGGCATGCCTTGTTCAAATCGGAATAATCTACACAGGTTCTCCATTTCCCGTTCGCCTTTTTCACCAGCACGGGGTTTGATACCCTTTCAGGGTAGAGGGCGTCGCGGACGAACCCATTGGCTTTGAGTTTGTCCACCTCCTCTCTGAGAGCAGCGGACCTCTCCGGATCCATCCCTCTCCTCTTTTGTTTAACCGGGACGTACTTCGGGTTTATGTTCAACATATGACTCGTAATTGCGGGAGAAATCCCACACATATCAGAATGTGTCCAAGCGAAAACATCAAGATTCACTCGGAGGAAATCACTAAGGTCTTTAGTCATTGCGGGGTGGAGTTGTGATCCGATCTTCAGTACTCGCGATGGATCGTCTCGGCTGACCGAAATGTCAATTGTCAACTCAGCCGACGCTGCCTTTTCTTCCCCGGGTTCCTCATCGTCGTCTCTCGGATCTATGTCTTTGTAGATCCGAGGATTATGCCCGAGCCAGGGCTCGGGCATTATTTGTCAATTGTCGGTATTATGGATGCGGACGGGATTGTCCGCAACCTTTCCTTTCTCCCTCCGTTGGGCCTCTGGAGGTCAGCCACATAACATGCACGACCAATCGCCTGGTCACCATGAACAACACCTACTCCTTTGTCAGTCTGAAACTTCAAAGTCAAGCACTACGGAGCTAATGCTGCCCTAAACTCAGCCAGGGCCGGCCGACCCAAAAACATATTGTACGGAGAATCCACATCCAAAACTACGAAAGGTAGGATTCACATCCTCCTACGCTCTCCTTGTCCCGGTTCAACTGGTAACTCAACATATCCCGCTGCGTCGGTCGCTGCGCCATTAAAGCCATGTATGCAAGCTTTAGACGATTTCAAGTCCTTCGTTTCCATCTTCATCTGGTCATAAGCCTTTTTGAAGATGATATTGACTGAACTTCCACAATCAATCAAAATTCTCTTTACATACGCCGGCCCTATTATCGCAAATATGACCATCGGGTCGATGGTAGGAGCCTCTACTTGATCATCATCTCTGCTTCTGAATACTATATCGTCTGTCATCACACGTAGCTGTTTAGCAGGGGTCCCATCCTCTACGTTGGAGCAACACTCGAGGTCTGCATGCTTCAGGGAACTAGCATACTGCTCCATCTCTTGTTAGTTCTTATCCGCAGGGTGAGGCCCGCCGATGATCGTGTTTATGACTAGTCTGCCCACAGTCCGGGCAGGCTCCTTGGGATGACGCGGAGCTGGTGCATGACCTGGATTAGATGTTCCCTGTCCTCCTTCCTGCGGATTCTTTACAAACTCCTGTAACCTTTTCTGCCTAATCAGCTTCTCCATAGCGTCGTGTAGGTGTCTGCACTCTTCAGTATTGTGCCCATAAGTCTCATGGAAGCGGCGGTATTTCCCTGTCCGCTTTTGTTCTTCGGTTGACTCCTTTGGACGTGGCTTTCTGTTCTCAAAGGTATTGCATGTTTATAGGTAAATGGTCTCAAGAGACGCATTCAGCGGGGTGTACTCGTTGTAGGTTGGAATCCTCGACTTCCATTTCCCCGCTTCTCTCTTCTTCCCTTGATTTCTTCCTCCGGATTCCTTAGGTTGCCCGGGCTTATTCTGGACATTAACTTGAACTTTCCCCGAGTTGTCTCCAGACTGCTTCACAACAATGTTGCTTTTTACCGACTCCTGAATAGGCCCCGGTGTCTTATCTCGCCTTATCCACCTGGCTTCCTCCCTTCTTATGAACTTATGCGCCTTTAAGTAGAAACGCTCTAGCGTAGTTGGAGGTTTTCCTGCCAACCAATCTCCAAACTATGAATCCGGATCCATACCTCGCATCACAGCCATAAGAATTGCATGATCATTGGGATTACTGACTTCAGTCGCCGCAACATGGAATCTCTGTAAATACTCCTTCAACGATTCCCCAAGAGCTTGGATTACACTTGATAATGACATCACGTACTTGGGACAAGTATTGTGTATTCTGAATTGTTCTATAAATTTCTTTGCCAACTCCTCGAAACTAGATACGGACCGCGGAGGAAGTCGGGTGAACCATATGGTAGCGATCCCAGACAGAGTTATTAGAAAGCACCTGCACTTGGTTGCATCATTTTGTGGTGACCCTCATTCTAAAACACATAGATTTTTTTTTAGCATACAAAAGGAATTCACCACTAACCCCATTTCTTCTGTATTTGAACATTTAAGTAATTTCCAAATATTTTTCCCAAGACCCTGGATTTACCAATATAATCATATCAGTTCACAAAACATATTAAGACAATTACATATTTGATGATATATAATTGTTTTCCTTTGCCTTTCAGAGTTAACAAATTTGCAAAGTGAATTTTAATCAAACAGGCAAAAACATACTATATTTTTGTTCTACTGCCAGAGATACATTTTGGCAATTATAATACTTATATATTCAATATTGCAATGCACAGTGCATTTTTCTTATGCTTTCTAGACTTTCTGCCTAAATAATTTTATTAACATTAAAATGGTATTTAATTGACCCTATGATAGTTATCAAATACTTGTATGAAATCACTTCAACAATTATACTTACAGGCATGATCATAGGAACTAATTTCTATTTATCATTTCAGGATGAATAATTGAAGTCATTTTGCATTTTTAAGTTTATCATGGTACAGGTTTAATTACTTGGTGTTTTATTGGTAATACTTGGTGTTATTTGAGGGTTTCTTGGAGTTTTCTTTTCTTTTGTTCTGGAAACACTTACACTCCATGAATTGAAATGAAATGGTTCCAGGCTACAAGAGTTTGACCCATGGCCATCTAGGCCGGCCATAGTCCCTCTTTTACCACTTGCAAACCCATATCCCTCATATTAACAAACTTCTACAAAGATCCACTCCTAACACAAGCATGTTTCTGCCTAGTTTAAATTTCCTGGAAATGCATCCATGTATGTATTCAATCCATTATTCAAAATACAATTTCTTCCAAGTTTATTTCTTTCAATCCATTTGTTTTATTTTTGAAATCAATTACACAAATACATGTTAATCAATTTTTCACTCCAGAATTCATGCATATGCCTGTATCACTTACCTGCCATGCACAAATTCATTTCTCCTGAATTCCCCTACTCAAAACTTGTGAGTTCAATTTTAAATCAACCACCTTAGTTTTTTTAATTTTCATAAAATCATAATGCAAATTCAGGCAATAAAAATCAGAGATTATCATACACACATATCATATTTATATGATATGTCCATTCCCTTATTTCTCCAAATCAGACATTCATAAAATCATTAGTTAACCAAACATCATCAATAGTCACTCACAACAGGTTTACTTAAGTACATATTTTTAATCCAAATACTTAGAAAGTTTCCTACAAGTAACAATTACTACAACATGAAGTTTGACTGTTAAATTCTTTACAAAGCAACTGCAAATTTAAAACTGATATCTCTTATTTATACTAGCAGCTAATTGCCTTCTTCATCCATCAAGCCAACTTCAATTCCCTGCAAGCAATTCACTGAGCTGCCCCAATTATAATGAGACACCCAGATGATTGCAAGTGCAACCAAAAGGGTCAGTTTTCACTGGTATGAGCATTTATCAATTTATACACATATTCATAGTTTTTGGTGAACTTGCAATGCCTTCCTAATTTAGCATATTATTGGTTAATTTCAAGTGATACAAGGGCACATTCATTCATATAAACAATACCCAGTTAACCATCAAAATAAATATATAATTCTCGATTCATTTCTGAACAAGTAAACTCAGATTTTTATACTCCCAATTTTCACCCAGAAAACAATCAATGCACCTATTTAAACTTGATTGACTTGGCTCCATATCTGGATATTTGTAATCCAGAATTTTTAAACCCCATTCCCCATTTATTTTATGGTCTTTAACTCCTTGTCAAATGAACACCATGTATGCATTGTGAAGGAAACTCCCAGGTTATTTAGTTTATTCCAACACACAAAGGCCTCAGGGTGCAATTGCACCATGCATATACTTACTCCCACCTGAAGCAAGCAGATCATTAACTAACTCCCAAATGACCAATATAATTTTCTTTAATAAATCCCCCTCCAGTTTTTGCTTATTTTGTTAAAGCTTCTATTTATGAACTCAATCATAAAAACTCCCAATTCATTCATGTTTCAGAAAGGCATATCTTCTTTAATACTTTCTGGTTCAACCCCATTTATTTTCCTTATTACAGAAAATACCCCAGTTTGCCTATAGTTTTTCCTGAGAATAGTTTAAGCATCATAGTCCTACTAACCCAGAAATTCTCCTCTAACTTATGATATGAACATTTAGTTTAATGCTTCGTTATCCAAGAAATAAACATAAGCTAGATCTCTGTCTTGCTGCCTATTTTCTAAATAATTTAGATCCATACTTCACAATAAAATAGAACAGAAATGCTCAAATCATTTTAACTTTAAAAACCCACATAGAGATTAAAACCCAAAATAAGAATGCACAAACAAACATCCATCTCATCCATAACAAATCATTTCAGAGGTTTTAAATAACTTATAACATTTTAGGCTGCCTACAAAAGGACTTAATGCCATTGCATACAAAGGGATAAATACTCACATAATGTTCTCCTTTTTCTGCCTTAATCCCTTGAACAGCAAATCCTCCAAAGTCTCAAGCTAATGTTTTTCCTATTTTATTTTATTTTTGATCCCGAGAGAATGGTGGATATGGTCATGTGCAGGTATTTATAAAATCGTTCTAGGGTTTAAGAAAAATGGGTAATTTCCTTGATACCCTTAGATGTTTAAGCACAAATCATTTCCCTGTGTGGTCCTCAACTGGAAATGCACATTTTTGGTTACCTCAATTAGTTATTTCGGGAATCAAGCTTTTTAAACACTTCATACTATTTTCATGACTTAATTTTTACTCATGCCATATGCATGTGGCCCTTGGTTTATTATTTTTTATAAGTTTAAAGAATCTGAAAATCCCCTTTGTATTTTCTACCTATCTATCATTTCCATTCAATCATGCATACTATCATACCTAATCATGTAATGTAAAATCATTCACACCATGTTATTTGCTTGAAATAAATATAAGATATGGAAATTTTTATTTGATCCTGTATGTGTATATATATCTCTGCTTTTTTGTCAAAACAATAACTCCTCATATATCTTTTTAAAAAAAATCACATATATTATGCTAATTATTTCTAGTACAAATATAAGACATTTAAACCTTTTTATTAAACTTCATTTTATTCTATCTTTAAATAAAATAGAAAACACCCCATATATTAAATGTATGTATTTATATAATTCTTTGGACATAGAACTATATTTATTTTGAGTTCCAATTTTTTCTTTTAATCACCTTAACTCCTTGCATTTTATCAAACAGAAGTTCCCATGCAATTTTATTTATTGCCAATTTTTCTTTTCTGTTTTAATGCATTATATATATATATATATATATATATTTTATAATTTCAGAATTTCTTAATATAAATGTATCTTTCATTTTATTTTTATTTTATTTTAGGGTCATTACATACCCTCCCCCTTAAAGGAATTATGTCCCCATAATTTATTTCTAATTCTTCAAATAAAAGCACTAATCCATAGTCTGGTTTAATTCCACAACCCCATACTCACATTTTTTATAAAAGTAAGCAATATATAAAATTAATCAGAAAACCTTCATAAAGCTACTTAAACCTACCTCTCCATCAGAAAACAAATTGGGGTATTTAGCCCTCATTTTGTCTTCAACCTCCCATGTACAATCATTGGGATCCAAGCTCCATTGAATTTTTACCAGTTTAATCACCTTGTTTCTCAGCCTTTTTTCTTCCTTAGCAACAATCCCCACTGGCTCATTTGCATAGACCAAGTTCTTATCAATTTGAATTTGAGTAGGTGACTCTAAAATTGCTCCTTCATCATGTACCCACTTTCTCAATTGAGAAACATGAAATACTGGATGTACACCACTCAATTCTTCTTGTAACTTAAGCTTATAGGCCATGGTACCAATTCTCTGTGTGACTTCATATGGTCCTACAAATCTTGGTGAGAGCTTACCAGATTTCCCAAACCTGAACACCTTCTTCATTGGTGACACCTTCAGAAAAACATACTCTCCTACTTCAAATTCCATTGGCTTCCTCTTTCTATCTGCATAAGACTTTTGTCTTGATTGTGCTGCCTTCATTCTATGCCTAACTAACTCAATCATGTTGGAAGTTTCTTTAACATGATCTGGCCCCAATATTACACCCTCTCCCACATCCAACCAACAGGCAGGAGACATGGAGGGTCTCCCATACAAGGCTTCAAAGGGAGCCATTCCTATTGTTGACTGATAGCTATTGTTGTAAGTGAATTCTGCCAAGTGGATATGATCCTCCCAATTACCCCCAAAATCAAGCACACATGCTCTAAGTAAATCTTCCAATATTTTATTCACTATCTCTGTTTGCCCATCACTTTGAGGATGGTAGGCAGTGCTTAAACAAAGTTGAGTTCCCATTGCTTCCTGGAAACTCTCCCAAAATCTTGAGGTGAACAAACTGTCTCTATCACTTACAATGGTCTTTGGTATGCCATGCAATCTCACCACCTCCTTAATAAATAATTGTGCAAGCCTATGTGAATTTCTGTCTGACCTGACAGGGAAAAAGTGAGCAGACTTGGTGAGTCTATCAACAATTACCCATATACTGTCATTACCTTTCTTAGTTCTTAGCAAACCATCCACAAAATCCATGGAAATACTTTCCCATTTCCACTGAGGTACCTCCAAAGGTTGCAACATGCCAGAGGGCTTTTGATAGTCTGCCTTGACTTGCTGACAGGTTAAACACCTTGCCACATATTTTGCCACTGCTTGTTTCATTCCTGGCCACCAGTAGCTCCTTTTCAAATCATGATACATTTTGGTACCACCAGGGTGTATGGTGTACTTGGTTTTGTGATGCTCATTCATGATTTCTTCCTTTAATTCTACAAAGTATGGTACACAAAGCTTATCATTTTTCCTCAAATAACACTTGGAATCTATTTTAAAATTCTCTAACTCAATGTTATTTAATAACATTTCTTTCTTCTCCTTTAAATTTTGATCTTGATCTTGCATGCCACCAATTTTCTCCACCAGGTTAGATTTCACTGTGATTAATCCCAGTGTACCATACTCCACCATATCACCATGCTTTTTAAAATTCACCCCATCTTTGCCATATATGTTTGCCTCCCCAAGCACTGCAAGGTTTTTAAATTCATCAATCATCAAACTTGCTAACCTAATATGATTTCTACTCAAAGCATCTGCCACCCTATTAGCTTTTCCAGGAGTGTACAGAATATCTAAATCATATGCAGCTAGAAACTCCAACCACCTTTCTTGCCTCATATTCAAATCTTTTTGAGAAAATAAATATTTCAATGCTTGATGATCTGTGAACAATTCAAATTTTGCCCCAAGCAAATAATGCCTCCAAAGTTTTAATGCAAACACTATTGCAGCTAATTCTAAATCATGAGTTGCATATTTGGTCTCATTGGGTTTAAGTTGTCTTAATGCATATGCCACCACCTTGCCATGTTGCATGAGCACTGCACCTAACCCAGACCCACTAGCATCAGTGTATACAACCATTCCTTCATTTACCTCTGGGATTTGCAAGACAAGAGCCTCCACCAATGATTGCTTCAATTTTTCAAAGGCTTGATCACACTGCTTAGTCCACACATATGGTTGGTTCTTCTTTGTTAGCTTGGTCATTGGCGCGGCTATTCTTGAAAAATCCTTGATGAACCTCCTATAGTACCCTGCCAAACCTAAGAATGATCTCACCTCAGTCACTGTTTTGGGTCTACTCCATGATTGGACTGCAATGACCTTGCTTGGATCCACACTCACCCCTTGCTGTGACACTATGTGTCCTAAGAATTTGACTTCATGTTGCCAAAATATACACTTTGAATACTTGGCTTTTAATTCGTGTTCTCTAAGCCTGGATAATACTAAATGTAGATGCATAGCATGATCATTTTCTGACTTTGAATAAATTAATATGTCATCTATAAATACCAAAACAAATTTATCCAAGAAGTCTCTGAAAATTCTATTCATCAAGTCTACAAAATAGGAGGGAGCATTGGTTAAACCAAATGGCATTACTAGAAATTCATAAAGGCCATACCTTGTGTTAAAGGCTCTGTACTCAATGCTTTCCTCTGCAACCTTCATTTGGTGAAATCCAGAGGCTAAGTCTAGCCTTGAAAATATTTTAGCCTCATGCAATTGATCAAATAGATCATCTATTCTAGGCAGTGGATATTTATTCTTGATGGTCACCTTATTTAAATCCCTATAATCCACACACATCCTCATTGTTCCATCATGCTTCTTAACAAAGAGCACTGGGGAACCCCAACTAGAACTGCTTGATCTTATGAACCCCTTCTCTTCTAACTCTTCTAGTTGGTGTTTTAATTCCACTAACTCTTTTGGACCCATTCTATAAGGCTTCTAATGATTGGGCTAGTCCCTGGCATTAATTTTATTTTGAATTCAACTTGTCTGTTTTGAGGAATTCCCCTCACTTCTCCAAACACATCTATATATTCATTGACTACTGGGATTTCCTCCATTTTTAATTCCTTTTGAACTTCATTAATACTCCAGATTTTATTAAAACATGTATTCTTTGCTATTTCACTTAAGATGGTAATTCTTTTGCCTTCATTTGTCTCCAAAGAAATAGTAAGATTTTCTAAATTTAAAATTGCTTTGTTTTTCATCAACCAATCCACCCCCAAAATTACCCCAATACCAGGATAATTTAAAGTATATAGATCTGAATTAAATTCATAACCCCCTATAATTAATTTCAGACCCATACACTTCATCCCTAACATACAATGACTCCCTATGGGGCTGTGTACAGTTAAGGGTTGATCAATAGAAACACAAGCAATTGCTAACTTCTTAGTAATTTCCAGAGATATTAGTGAATGTGAGGCACCAGTGTCATATATTACTGATATTGGTTGGGTATGAATAAAAATTATACCTTCAAGTTGCCCAACATTACCAGTGTTGTTGGCTGCCAAAGCTCCTATCCTTACTGTTCTTTTATTAGTCTCTGGGCAATCCTTCTTTAGATGACCCATCTTTCCACAATTATAGCAGCATCCTCTAGGTATTTTAGGGTCAGGGCATTGGTTACTATAATGTCCAGCTTTTCCACAATTAAAACAATGAGTGAGTTTCTTGCTTTCAGGTGCTACTGCTCCTTCCCCCTTCTTAACTCCTTTGTTTGCCTTGTTCTTGTCATAAGGTTGTACTTTGTTCTGCCCTCCCTTCTTCTTGTTGAACTTCATGTTCCTGAGTTTCTCTCTGGTGGCATCATGTTGCTCAAATGAGAGAGTTAGATCAATTACTTGATCAAAGGTTTTATCCTTATATGGAAACATTGCCCTTGACAGACTGGGGTTCAAGCCTTGAATGTACCTTGCATTCTTTGCTTCTTCATTCCCTATCAACACCATTCCATACTTAGACAATCCTTCAAATTTCTGAGTGTACTCATTCACACTCATGCCTGCTTGCCTTAATCTAATGAAGTCTTCTAGCAGTGTGGCCTTAGCAGATGCTGGGACAAACCTAGCCTCAAGCATGGCCTTAAATTCATCCCAAGTGATGTCATTCTCTGGCCTTCCTGCTATCACAACTTCCCACCAATCCAGTGCAACCCCCTTCAACCTTCTTGAAGCTATCTGTCTCTTCCTTTGGTCATTGACTTGCATATCTGCAAAGACTCTCTCCATAGTTCTTATCCAAGTTTGAACACCCATAGCTCCTTCAGTGCCTTCAAAATCCTTTCCTCCTAAGTTGGTGCATGTCTTAAGCAGTTTGGAGAGCTCCTCATGAGGGTTATCATGCCTTGGTGCTATTCCATCTCTCAAAGCTCTCACAAAATCCTCCATGTTTATCACAGGTGGCTCACATGATGGTCCTGCACCTGTGTGATGCCTTGGTCCTACCATATTGCTATAAATATGATTTCTATGTTAGTTTATTTACCCCCATCATTCTTGGTGTCTTTACTTTGTTTATAATTTTTTTTCTGTGCACTCTGTGCATGTATCGCTTGCACACAAAATTTCTTTTATTCAGACATTAAACAAAAGCATTCAACACTAATAATTCAAACAAGGCATTCAAACTTCCATATGCATACAATAATATTTACTATGTTATATAAAACATAGCTCTGATACCAACTGTGGTGACCCTTATTCTAAAACACATAGATATTTTTTTTAGCATACAAAAGGAATTCACCACTAACCCCATTTCTTCTGTATTTGAACATTTAAGTAATTTCCAAATATTTTTCCCAAGACCCTGGATTTACCAATATAATCATATCAGTTCACAAAACATATTAAGACAATTACATATTTGATGATATATAATTGTTTTCCTTTGCCTTTCAGAGTTAACAAATTTGCAAAGTGAATTTTAATCAAACAGGCAACAACATACTATATTTTTGTTCTACTGCCAGAGATACATTTTGGCAATTATAATACTTATATATTCAATATTGCAATGCACAGTGCATTTTTCTTATGCTTTCTAGACTTTCTGCCTAAATAATTTTATTAACATTAAAATGGTATTTAATTGACCCTATGATAGTTATCAAATACTTGTATGAAATCACTTCAACAATTATACTTGCAGGCATGATCATAGGAACTAATTTCTATTTATCATTTCAGGATGAATAATTGAAGTCATTTTGCATTTTTAAGTTTATCATGGTACAGGTTTAAGTACTTGGTGTTTTATTGGTAATACTTGGTGTTATTTGAAGGTTTCTTGGAGTTTTCTTTTCTTTTGTTCTGGAAACACTTACACTCCATGAATTGAAATAAAATGGTTCCAGGCTACAAGAGTTTGACCCATGGCCATCTAGGCCGGCCATAGTCCCTCTTTTACCACTTGCAAACCCATATCCCTCATATTAACAAACTTCTACAAAGATCCACTCCTAACACAAGCATGTTTCTGCCTAGTTTAAATTTCCTGGAAATGCATCCATGTATGTATTCAATCCATTATTCAAAATACAATTTCTTCCAAGTTTATTTCTTTCAATCCATTTGTTTTATTTTTGAAATCAATTACACAAATACATGTTAATCAATTTTTCACTCCAGAATTCATGCATATGCCTGTATCACTTACCTGCCATGCACAAATTCATTTCTCCTGAATTCCCCTACTCAAAACTTGTGAGTTCACTTTTAAATCAACCACCTTAGTTTTTTTTTAATTTTCATAAAATCATAATGCAAATTCAGGCAATAAAAATCAGAGATTATCATACACACATATCATATTTATATGATATGTCCATTCCCTTATTTCTCCAAATCAGACATTCATAAAATCATTAGTTAACCAAACATCATCAATAGTCACTCACAACAGGTTTACTTAAGTACATATTTTTAATCCAAATACTTAGAAAGTTTCCTACAAGTAACAATTACTACAACATGAAGTTTGACTGTTAAATTCTTTACAAAGCAACTGCAAATTTAAAACTGATATCTCTTATTTATACTAGCAACTAATTGCCTTCTTCATCCATCAAGCCAACTTCAATTCCCTGCAAGCAATTCACTGAGCTGCCCCAATTATAATGAGACACCCAGATGATTGCAAGGGCAACCAAAAGGGTCGGTTTTCACTGGTATGAGCATTTATCAATTTATACACATATTCATAGTTTTTGGTGAACTTGCAATGCCTTCCTAATTTAGCATATTATTGGTTAATTTCAAGTGATATAAGGGCACATTCATTCATATAAACAATACCCAGTTAACCATTAAATAAATATATAATTCTTGATTCATTTCTGAACAAGTAAACTCAGATTTTTATACTCCCAATTTTCACCCAGAAAACAATCAATGCACCTATTTAAACTTGATTGACTTGTATCCATATCTGGATATTTGTAATCCAGAATTTTTAAACCCCATTCCCCATTTATTTTATGGTCTTTAACTCCTTGTCAAATGAACACGATGTATGCATTATGAAGGAAACTCCCAGGTTATTTAGTTTATTCCAACACACAAAGGCCTCAGGGTGCAATTGCACCATGCATATACTTACTCCCACCTGAAGCAAGCAGATCATTGACTAACTCCCAAATGACCAATATGATTTTCTTTAATAAATCCCCCTCCAGTTTTTGCTTATTTTGTTAAAGCTTCTATTTATGAACTCAATCATAAAAACTCCCAATTCATTCATGTTTCAGAAAGGCATATCTTCTTTAATACTTTCTGGTTCAACCCCATTTATTTTCCTTATTACAGAAAATACCCCAGTTTGCCTATAGTTTTTCCTGAGAATAGTTTAAGCATCATAGTCCTACTAACCCATAAATTCTCCTCTAACTTATGATATGAACATTTAGTTTAATGCTTCATTATCCAAGAAATAAACATGAGCTAGATCTATGTCTTGCTGCCTATTTCCTAAATAATTTAGATCCATACTTCATAATAAAATAGAACAGAAATTCTCAAACCATTTTAACTTTAAAAACCCACATACAGATTAAAACCCCAAACAAGAATGCACAAACAAACATCCATCTCATCCATAACAAATCATTTCAGAGGTTTTAAATAACTTATAACATTTTAGGCTGCCTACAAAAGGACTTAATGCCATTGCATACAAAGGGATAAATACTCACATAATGTTCTCCTTTTTCTGCCTTAATCCCTTGAACAGCAAATCCTCCAAAGTCTCAAGCTAATGTTTTTCCTATTTTATTTTATTTTTGATCCCGAGAGAATGGTGGATATGGTCATGTGCAGGTATTTATAAAATCGTTCTAGGGTTTAAGAAAAATGGGTAATTTCCTTGATACCCTTAGATGTTTAAGCACAAATCATTTCCCTGTGTGGTCCTCAACTGGAAATGCACATTTTTGGTTACCTCAATTAGTTATTTCGGGAATCAAGCTTTTTAAACACTTCATACTATTTTCATGACTTAATTTTTACTCATGCCATATGCATGTGGCCCTTGGTTTATTATTTTTTATAAGTTTAAAGAATCTGAAAATTCCCTTTGTATTTTCTACCTATCTATCATTTCCATTCAATCATGCATACTATCATACCTAATCATGTAATGTAAAATCATTCACACCATGTTATTTGCTTGAAATAAATATAAGATATGGAAATTTTTATTTGATCCTGTATGTGTATATATATCTCTGCTTTTTTGTCAAAACAATAACTCCTCATATATCTTTTTAAAAAAAAATCACATATATTATGCTAATTATTTCTAGCACAAATATAAGACATTTAAACCTTTTTATTAAACTTCATTTTATTCTATCTTTAAATAAAACAGAAAACACCCCATAAATTAAATGTATGTATTTATATAATTCTTTGGACATAGAACTATATTTATTTTGAGTTCCAATTTTTTCTTTTAATCACCTTAACTCCTTGCATTTTATCAAACAAAAGTTCCCATGCAATTTTATTTATTGCCAATTTTTCTTTTCTGTTTTAATGCATTATATATATATATATATATTATAATTTCAGAATTTCTTAATATAAATGTATCTTTCATTTTATTTTTATTTTATTTTAGGGTCATTACACATTTGCTCTGGCTGAATCCATCATCCATTCATACCTCATGACATGCTGTCTAGGATCAGTCTTTCCTTCGTAAGCCGGGATAGTGGGCATACTAAACTTCCTGGGGTACGCTGCCTATAGAACAATGTCTGTGAACGGAGTATGACTTTTGGACACTCCTCAATCGTCGTTTGATAAGCCTTGATTCTCTTTCATCAATTGTCTGATCATATCTGTCAGGTCTGGGGTTTGTATGGAAGGTGGAAGGTTGGAGTCTGTCCTACGCGATTGATCAAGTTGATGCCTCCTCTGCTGGCGATCTGCCAAATGTGCATCTTGAGGTTCGACATCATTGGCATCTTGATGAGCCGGGCCTCCAGCCTCCACCTGCACTCCAGCTCTTAAGTTTCCAGTTCCTGCTTGGTCACGGTCCCTAGCTGTTCGGACAGCAGCACCTGCCTTCATAGTTTCAGTCTTACGGCGTCTACGCCTGGGAGGTTCATCGGACGAAGTCGAGCTGTCGGATGATGAATAATAGGCGGGATTGCCCCCTGCATTCTAATGCTGTTGTTGAGTGAGCCGGGCCATGAGGTCCGCGTTAGCTTGCATCTGCTCTCTGAGTTGTCTCCTGCTTTCCCTGAGTTCTCTCATTAAGTCGTTGAACTCTATTCTGGTGACAATTGGCATTTGGTCCTGGGCGGCAGTCCCTGCACCTAGAATTGCTTGCTGATTGCTAGGCCCTGCTTATTGTACGCTAGCAGTCTCATGGGCGTCCGCATTATGAGAGGCTGATCTGGTACGTGGTCTTGCCATTATAGAGTTATTGGTATGAACTCTGAGTAGAATCAACGGACGTCCTACGAATGAATCAGATCTTCTTTGGGGGATTTATTCAATCCAATAGCTTCAAAGCAGATCCTTGAGGTATGAGAATTCGATTCTCAATGAAAGCACCAAAGTGTTAGCACCAAAATTGGTCACTAACCTCGTTGAGAAAGATTGTGTAGAGAGATAAATGATGAAAGTAAATTTAAACGAAGATCAATATGCTAAATTGAATGCAAAGACGAGAACACCAGATTTATAGTGGTTCGGCGTAACTGCCTACGTCCACTTTGAGGTTAATCTTTATTGCTCCACTTGATAATTGATTACAGATACAATCCGTTTTCCAACTACTTGAATACAATTTCTAAGTAAAGAGGATGAGTCTTGAAAGCGGCAGAGTCTCCCCAGTGTTCTCGAAAAAAGGTCCATTTCACTGTGCTCTTGCCTCTCTATTTATAGACAAAAATGGGTTGGACTTCCCTGGCGGGCCTGGCAGCCGAACACTTCAGCCCAGAACAAGTGAGTTCTGTGTGCCGAATGAAGTGATGCCGAACAGAACTGATACCGACCAAAAGTGATGCCGAGCAAAACTGTTGTCGAACGAAGTGATGCCGAGCAGAACTGTTTTCGAACGAAGTGATGCCGAGAAGAACTGTTGTCGAACGAAGTGATGCCGAATAGAACTGTTGTCGAATGAAGTGATGCCGAACAGAAGTGATGCCGAACAGAACTGATGCCGATCAGAAGTGATGCCGAACAGAACTGATGCCGAACAGAACTGATGCCAAACAGAACTGATGCCGATCAGAAGTGATGCCGAACAGAACTGATGCCGACTAGACTGTTGTCGAACGATTTGCTGTGCCGACCACTCTAGGATGCCGAACGATATATAATGCCGAAGGACCCTCCATGCCGAACGGTATGTAAGTGCTGAGTGCCTAGTTGCCTAATCAAACCTTCAGTCATGCCGAACGGTATGTAAGTGCTGAGTGCCTAGTTGCCTGGTCAAACCTTCAAGTAACACGTTCAATTTTGGAACAAATCCTCGCACTGGAGTTCAAAAGGCGATAGTAACTTAACCAAATTCTCTGAAAGAGACAGTTGAAGCCAGAGAATAGGACTTTACTTCGAAACAACATGCATTAGACCAAGGAAAACTCAACTTCACCACTGGACAAGTATAATCCAAAATTCAACAATCTCCCTTTGAAATTTCCATCATCCCAAAAACACCGTGAAGAGTTTCTATACCAACCTAAAGCGCAACATAATCTCCAGAGTGCAGATTAATCACTAAAGAAAAGAAAAGAAATTTCAAATGTACATAAAACAAATGATTAACGAGCAATCAACCAAGTAAAAGCAACGTCTCGAAATGACATACAAACAGTCAATTAGAATTTGCAGGATATCAGTCAAGAACTTGTCTTAATCCAGAGCACGCTTTGTTTTCAACAAAAGCATACTCTGTGGGGGCAAGTGTTAACCAAGTTTTTGACCAAGCCGATTTCAACCCGAAGTTAGAACTTCAAAATGAATACAAAATGATTCAAGGACCTTGGAAACATCATATAAAGGAAAGAAGAAGGAAATATCAAAAAATTAGTGGAAAAAGTTGACTTGAGTTTTTCAACTTGGTGCTTAGCGCCGGATCCGAGTCGTACCCGAGCTGAACCTAGGAAACATGAAGGAAAATCTGAGTTGCAAAACAACTCAGTACTGAGTTATTTTCCTCATGTCCAACTCACAAAACTCTCAGTTCCGACTCCAAGCAATCATTACTGAGTTGAACTCGGAGTGAACACGCTAAACTCTCAGGTCAGACTCCAAGTAAATATAACTCAGGTCTGGCACACAAAACTCTCTGTCAGATTCCAAGCACTGCAACCTTTGGATGACCCCAAGCAAGATGAAGATGAAACGACTTGAAAATTAGCAAGCACACTTGGACGATGCAAGGAAATAGCTCAAGAAAGTTTCAATCTAAAATGCACTAAGGAAATAAGTTGGCACTGAGTTGTTTCATACCAACTTATTTTGTACCGACTTATTTTCGATGACTTGTTCTGACAAATCCGGAGACTCCACAACTTCTCGTGTGACCTTGGGACGATGTTTGGAATCTGCTACAAGTGGAATTATGATACAATACGCAGGTTTCCCCTATGAATACAAACCATAGAGGAACCAAAAGAGGATATTCTCCCTGCTCTTTTTTCTTCACTCTAGATCTGGGACTCCATTGCTCTTCACCTTCTTCCTCCCTCATTATAGTCAATAAGGCAGCTACTCTTGGCCTTAGAACTTGTCAACGTCTTGTACTTGTGGCTCTAATAATCTATAATCGCATACAAACTGTCCCAGATCCAATAGCAATAAAATTATAAAGTGGACGTAGGCTAAAGATTGATGAACCACTATAAAAATCTTGTGTCTCCTTTTTACCTTTTTGCTATTTTCAGTACTATGCTAGATCTAGGTCTCAAAGGTTCCTTACAACTCATTCATAGGTGTTGATCCATTTTTGCTTTCAACAAGAAGCAAACAAGTAGTAAATTCCCAAAGCAAAGCGAGATAGAATATGGCTAAATTATAGTGATGTCGTTATTAGGTAAAATGGGAGGTTCTACTTTGTACGTGGGCAATTTGGCCTAGATTTTGATGATGATGCCCAACGGTGTAGAATTATAGATACTGGTGGGGATAGTATCTTGGTACAAAAAGGGACCGTGGTGCGTGTGTATGTGTGTACCTAAGTAGTTATAGTCTACTTTGGGTAGATGGGGCGTATAGTACATGAACGTGGAGTCGAGATGACTAAAAAAAGTTAAAAGACATAACATGTAATTATAACCAATCGACATAAACTAGTGTTATGTACAAAGTGTATAATTTACCAATCACTAGAACATTGTTCTGAACCCTCCTCATTACAAACCATAAGGTACCTTTAAAGGGACATGTACTGGTACAAAGCGAGAACAATGAAGGGGAAAGTTTCCTAATGCATGCTCGACATTGACAAGGACGCTAGAAATTGAAAATATCACCTTGGTCAGTAACTATATGTTTATTACACTTAACTATTCTGCTGTGAGCTTATATTGATGGTTCTCTAATATGCATTTAATAGTTTTTTGCAGGATACAAAACCAACAATTTATACTTTAGTGGACTTGGGTTTTCGATTTAGCGATAATTCAGGATCACTGTGGTGCGAGTTGTCATATTTGGTATTAGAGCTAGGTTAGTCGATCCTAGGAATTAGAAAACGTTGAGTGAACATATTTGTATTTTGTCTATAAATATAAATATATTATACTCCAAATCCTATAAATTCTGCCTATAGAGTAGTTGCAACCATACACTGAAATATGGATAAGTTGATTATGAATAAGAACAATGGATGAAGTTGAAGATGTACACCTATCCCAATTTTCCCATAGGAAATGGGTTGTATGGAAAGGTGTTGAATTAAGAAGAGCATGAGTGCAGCATATGGAGGGTCCTTGAAGTTGGATAGTACATGACTCCCTAGTTGGGCTTCCGATAGCCCAATGACCGTAGATCCTTGTACGATGCCAATTGATGATGTACAAAAAATCGAGATAAAAGGAAAGTAATAATCCATATTTTGTAGATATCCGGAGGCAATTGAGTTCTTGAAGGAAGGTGTGAAGTAGTTACTCCAAGTAATAGCCGGATTTTTAGTATTTAACAGAAGGTAAATCAACAAGTTGATGAAAAATGCAAAAGAATTGACAAATAAAATCCACTTTGAGTCCGACCCCATATGAAAGAATTAAATATAAAAGTTGAAATGAATTTAATATAAAAGATTGACAAAATATATATAATATATTTGAAATTTTTTTATCAAAGGAATTATTTAGAAAGAGAAAAACTTATTTTTGAAAAGTAGGTAAGTATTAAATTTTTGAAAAAAATATAAATAATATGTGTTATCCCGCCTTTTGGCAAGGCCGTGACATCAAGAACTCGACTAAAAACCAAGGGCAGTTCATCTTGGAGATCGGTTGTACGTAGGCTCACTATGGATGTTGACGAATTTTTTCCAAGCCCGGATCGAGCTAAAATTGATATGACACGACAAGCAAAGCTATGGGAGCCAACGTTCCAAATTTCAAGTCAATCGGAGTTTGTACGCTCAAGATATTGATCGATCACGATTGAGAAATCCAAACTTGCATCGATCATAACTTGAGATCTACAAGTCCAACTGCCACCAAATTTTCACAGGAGCTTAAGTATGACCTAAGGAATGTTCATGCCAAATTTCGACTCGATCGGATGAAATCTTGATCGATACGAAATTCGTTCGTATCGATCGCGGATGGAAAAACTCCAACTTGCATCGATCATATCTCTTGATCTACAAGTCCAAATGCTATGAAATTTTCACAGCAACTTATATCTGACATGAAGAATGTTCCTGCCAAATTTCAACTCGATCGGACGAAATCTTGATCGATACGAAATTCGTTCGTATCGATCGCGGATGGAAAAACTCCAACTTGCATCGATCATATCTCTTGATATACAAGTCCAAATGCTATGATATTTTCACAGCAACTTACATATGACATGAAGAATGTTTCTGCCAAATTGCAACTCGATCAGACGAAATCTTGATCGATACGAAATTCGTCTGTATCGATCGCGGATGGAAAAACTTCAACTTGCATCGATCATATCACTTGATCTACAAGTCCAAAAGCTATGAAATTTTCACAGCAACTTACATATGACATGAAGAATGTTCCTGCCAAATTTTGACTCGATCGGACGAAATCTTGATCGATACGAAATTTGTTCGTATCGATCGTGGATGGAAAAACTCCAACTTGCATCGGTCATATCTCATGATCTACAAGTCCAAATGCTATGAAATTATCACAGCAGCTTACATATTACATAAAGAATGTTCCTGCTAAATTTCGACTCCATCGGATGCAATCTTGATCGATACGAAATTCGTTCGTATCGATCACAGATCGGGCCGAAACTTCATGGGCTTGGGCGCGCGGGCATGGCCACGTGCCAGAGAGGGTCTCCCGAGATCTGAGTTAAACACCAGCCTCCTACACCTATAAATAGAGCCCCAGAGCATACAGAAAAGGGGCTTCTTCTTCTTGGAATTCTCGAACGCCTAGACTCTGCCAGGTCCAGATCTAAAACTCCATTGTTGCTGCTAACAAATTTCACTGCTATAAATCATTGATTATTTGTTGTAACCTGCTGAAATCAATTGTAATCC
This sequence comes from Allium fistulosum, assembly GCA_030737815.1. NCBI lineage: Eukaryota > Viridiplantae > Streptophyta > Magnoliopsida > Asparagales > Amaryllidaceae > Allium > Allium fistulosum. The sequence continues at coordinate 408,389,034 of CM060904.1, read as the reverse complement.
TCAAAGAAAGATCAATAAAGCAATCAACTTCATAGTGGATGTAGGCAACACGCCGAACCATTCTAAATTCTTGTGTCTCTATGCATTTTAATTACTCTCATTATCTGATTTTGGAGTTTTTGTTAGATAATCCTATTTTTCCATTTAATTTCTTCATTTTATCTCTTCAAAAACCACCGAAGAGTGTTGTGCCCAATTTTGGTACAAACACTATGTTATATTAAAAAAAATGTTTTAGTTGAAAATTTAAAATTTGTTGAACCAAAAATAATAGTAAATGGGTTTTACAAAAAGGTTAATTCTTTTGAAAAAGAAATATAGTAGAGCGTTATAGCTCATTGATCTTTTTTAAATGAAAAATTGTGTAAGTGGATAAATTCTTTTTAGGGGTGGACAATAAGAAGTGGTTCAAATTTAAAATGGGGTAAAAATTATGGGAAAGAAGATTAGATCCCGAAAATAAAAGTAGCAGGCAAATGCACTATCATGGTTCAATTAAGAAGGTTATAAGTTGAAAGAAAGGTTAATAAATAGGAATCATTAAATAAGAATAGTTTAGGTAGAAGAAAGATAAATAGTAGTAACCTTATGAAATACAAATAGAAACAAAGTTAGGAATTTATATAGAATACTGTTAGTATTTAGAATAATAGTAGGATGTTATATTAAAAATAATGCCAGAAACAACCTAGGAAATTAAAGGCAATACAAAGGAAAATGGAGATTTCCCATTGTTGTGCGCAGTTCTTGCAAATATCTTTTAAAACTCCCCCTCACATGATATTAAAGGCTTAACCATGGATTGGAATTGGAGGTAGTATGAGTGAAAAGAAAATGATATAGTAAGAGTTTTTATTATCAACTCTAGTTTTTATTGTTTAAAAATTATAAAGGATGTTAGAAATAATGCAAAGTACTTTTTTGAAAAAAAATGGTTTGGTATAATAATTGAGTTTTTAAAAATTAAAACTTAATAAATGGTTTGAGTAAAACATAAATTTTCAAGACGGGAAATTTGGAAAAAAAAATTAAAAGGAAAGAACTTCTAAACGTTTAATTGCAATTTTAAAAGTAAGACACTAAGTTATTTTTGAATTTGCTAAAAAGTTTCTAAGTTGTTCTTTTAAGGATAAAAGTTTCTGGATGAAATACTAAAAAAAAAATTATTTTAATTTTCGAAGAAAAATTTGCGAAGAGCAAACCAAAATTTTGAATGTGGACTATGTAGAAGTGACTGCCTAGGTAAAACGAGGTAAAAGGTAAGGCTACGAAGAAAAATAGCAAAGATTGTTCATGGAGTAGCAATAAGGGATCCCCATTGAGTGTAAGAATATTGGTGAGAACCCTAGAACATTTTGATAGACATGTGTGCAAGCCATAAGAAGAACCCATAAAGGAATGGTAAATTGTGCTAAAATACACCTCTATGAGTTCTAGGGAACGCTTGTAGGAAAGATCAATAATAAAGGATGAAAATACCAAGATTTGAGAATACTATCAGGAGATTGGGGTTAAGAGAAGATAGTAATAGAGGGTTGTTAGCACCAAAATTGGTCACTAACCTCGTAGAAGAAGATTGTGAAGAGATATAAGTGATGAAATCAAATTAAACAGAGAAGATAGTGCTAATCTAAATACAGAAAGTAAGAACACCAAATTTATAGTGGTTCAGCGTAATTGCCTACGTCCACTTTGAGGTTAAACTTTATTGATCTTCTTTATACTTGATTACAAATACAATTCGTGAATCAAATGCTTGAATGAAGTTGTTAAGTAGAGAAGATGAGTCTTGAAAATGGCAGAGTCTCCTCGGTGTTTTCTCTCCAAAAAAGGATCCCTTTCACTGTGACCCTGCCCCTCTATTTATAGGCAAAGATGGGCTGGACTTCCCAAGTGGGCTGTTGGCCGAACACTCCAGCCCGAGTATAGTGAGCGCTGTATGCCGAACCACAGATGTGCTGAACGCTCTGACGCCGAACGGTCCCTTCTATGCCGAACGAGGTGGTTGATGTTTGGGAAGTGTAGGGTGTTAGTCAGTTGAAGCCGAACGCTCTCGTTGCCGAGCACTCGTTGGATGTTGGGTGCCTCGCCGAACACTCCTGGTTGTCAAGTGCCTCGCCGAACACCATGGGATGCCGAGTACTCCTGTATGCCGAGCAGCCTTGACGCCGATTACTCTTGTACGCCGAACAGTCTCAATGTCGAGTGCTATTGTATGCCGAGCAGCCTTGATGCCGAGCAGTCTCGATGTCGAGCAGTCTTGATGTCGAACAGTCTTGATGCCGAGCGGTGGTTGACGTTGAGTGCCAGTTGACGCCGAACACTGCTGAGTATTTCGCCGAACATTACTGGACGCCGGACACTAATGGATGCCGAGTACTATGCCGAGTACTCATGGATGTCAGTTGCTTCGCCGAACACTCCTGGATGCCGGTCACTCTCTGATGCCGAGCACTTATTGCCGAGTACTAGTTGCCTGGTCAAATCCCAGGAAACACTTGCCCCCCAAAGTGTATTGCGTGGCCGAACGTGATACGCTTTGAATCTGGTACAATCTACCTCGGAGGTACCTCTTCAAGAATGTTAGCGAAGGAGGTGCGAGACGAACAAGGTTGGGATGCCAAACGATACGTCCGAAGCCAAGCGTACCTCGTGAGCCGAACGCTCTGGTATTGACCGGTTCTACCGGGTATAGCCTCTTCGTCTTCTACCTCCCTCTATATAACCAGGCGCCCTTCCACCATTTTATTTTACGTCTTCTTTATTATCACTCTTAGAGATTTGCAATCCTATCAGATATAAAGCCTATATAATCCATTCTCAACTTCGATCGTCGAATTAGGTATCCTTCCTCTAACAATTGCACTACTTCCATTTTAGGTTCATCTTATGGAAACAGAGTATTTCCTTTAGTTGTAAACGCGCGGCTAGTAGGAGTGGTTCGCTCGTTTTGAGTTGTCTAGTTGGGGCTAGCTCCTCCGTGCCGAACGATAGAAAGGTAGATGGGGTGTTGGACGGCGTAGTCTTTGCCGAGCGATCTGTCCCTGACGTTCGGCGCAGACGGAGACGGTGTAGGGTGAAGTTGACATTGTGGTGGAGAGCCACTTTTAGCTGAATGATAACCCAGACCGAACAGTCGACATGCCGAACATTGAATTCAGCCGAACAATTGACATGCCGAACAATACAATTGCCGAACACTTGACATGCCGAACAATACAATTGCCGAACACTTGACATGCAGACAATACAATTGCCGAACACTTGACATGCCGAACAATACAATTGCCGAACACTTGACATGCCGAACAATACAATTGCCGAACACTCTTTAAACCGAGCCAAACACAGCCGAACACTATACTTAGGACGAATAATCTTGAATGCCGAACATTGCTTAAATGCCGATCAGTATAAATGTCAAACTACACTTAGGCCGGTTACTTTAGAAATCATATGTCTTTCGAATCTGGAACTGTAATCACCTCAAGGCGGGCTTTTTGAGACGGTCAGCGATGACGGTCTTCGAAGGCGATGATCCGAAGCTAATTATTATATCTTTTAAAACATTCTTATTATCTGTACACAATTGCTTGCACTAGTTCACACACCACGTGGGGGGGAAAACTCGTGTTGCTAATTCTAACGTTCAACGTTTTTCAAGTATAGCTTTCTCAAGCATTTAGCCAGGTTCATTATTTATTCGGGATGTCGAGAAAATCTAGTTCTGCCACCATATCTGACAGACCTGGGCCGTCAGCAAGGCAAGGAGCTGCTGATTCTTCTAACCCGTCAATTTCTCCCGCTCATAACTTGGCGCCTGACGCTCTGGAGGCAACCATCTTACTAGACAATCCGATCGATTCTCAAGCTTCGAAGATCAACGAAGCTGCTCTGAGGCGGATATGCTCTATTCACGGGATTCCTTTTGCCGACGTGTTAGTCCCTTCGAGACACAATCGCCCTCATCTGCCCCCGTCGGGTACACTACCTACAACAAGTTCATGTGTTGGATGGGCAGCGTACCTCCCTTCAACTTATTTCTCCGGGACGTTCTGCAGTACATAGAAATGGCTCCATCGCAACTGCACCCGAACGGTCATGCGTTTCTATATGGGACTTACTTACTCTTCATGGCCGTCTTCTCCAGACCTCCAACTCCCGATGATATCCGATATATTTATATGTTCAAGAGACGGAAAGATAGCCCTTCCTTTATGTTCCTCGAGCCATACCACAAGTGCCAGATCTTGACAGGGGCCTGTAGCAAATTCGCCCTGTACAAACAGGAATGGTTCTATGTGCGCTGCCCTTCTGGTTTCGCTAGGAGATGGGTTGAAGGCAGTAAGTCTCTCTGCTGAATCGTTATTCGTATTTAATTGGAGTCATGCTTTTCCTAACTCTTCATTTCATCTTTTCAGGTGTCAACCCGCGTCCGGAAGGCCGGGGATATTCAGAGGCTGTTGAAGCCATTAGAGCTCTTCCTGCTGAGGATCGAGACATCCGGACTATCATTTCAAATGAATCGCTGTCGGGGTTCGGCTTGCTAGCCCCTGGTCGTCGGATCAGCCTTCCAGAAGGTGTTACAATTCCCAAACCTCCATCTGGTAAAGGGAAAAAACTTGCCGGACCGTCATCGCGTCGCGCTCCCGACACGCACGAAGAAGGCGAGCGCAAAGAGGATGATGCCCCCGAAACTCAAGGCGAGAACGTGGGTCCCGCTTGGAATCCGGCAATCGAAGTTCAGGATATTGAGACATCATTCTCCCCTTCGAAGGGAAAGAAGAAGTTGAAATACACGGTTCAAAAGGAGAAAGTTGGTGGCACCTCAAAAGTTACGCCTACCCCTCCTGAGAAAGAGGCTTCTTCGTAGCATCTGGAAAGTTCCTTGAGAGGTCTATCGAACCTTTCTATTCCCGAAGACATACTTAATTACGGGTTCGATGATCCTGAAGCTCTCAAATTCTCTTCGCCCGCTAGAGGCAATGTAGGAGTTCAACTCCCGGCTCAAGGAGACAATACTCCGATTAGCAAAGATAAACGAACGGGTCCGTCGGGGGGAACACTAGGACACACACGCACACGCGCATTCCATAATATACTTCAAGTCTTTTTAATTCGTGAATTCTCCTTAACTCGTTGTTATCTCCCTTCTTTGCAGGTGATATGGGCCGCTCACACGGACTTGATCGCCTTCAGGGGTCTTCTATATTCCATCACTCCGGACGGGATTCCGGTTCAGGCAGACACCGGGACCGAGGTGATTATGAAGATAGGGACAATCGTCCGCGCGAGTCGTCTCACCGCAAGAAAGCACACTATCAATCTTCCTAGTCCCGCGATCTTCCTCCTACAACTGAGCCGGATAAAGAGAAGTCTTTGCAGAAGGGTTATCAGTCTGATGCTGCTCGAGAACAACATTCCAGTTCATCGAGTATGAGGCAAGTTCGAGAGCAACGTAAAAGAACGGAATTCTCTAAGCCTCCTCCTCCTATTCCTGCCGTGGACCCAACTGTTGCGGAAAAGATGGTCGACCTTAAGGCCAAGTTTCCGAAAATCTGTTTTGACGGTTTGAAATTCCTCCCGGACATCCATCACATTCCTGGGAACGTGAAGCAAAGTGCCATTGCCTGCAACAATGACGTCTATGTTCAACATGACGCATTCGTGCACTTGGTGGAGAAGATCTCGGAAGTATCTGTCGAGCGTCAACACGAGATTGACCGTCTGAATCTGGAGGCTGACAGCGATAAGAAAATCATCAAACTCCAAGACGAAGAGCTCGCTTCGTATAAGTCAAAGCTAGAAGCCGCTGAACAAGGCGCGAAAGATACTGCTGAGGCAGTTGCTCGCTTAGAGGTGGCTCACAAAAAGGAGCTTGACGAAGCAGTTCAGCGCAGTGGCGCCCTTGCCCTAGAAAAAGACTCCGTCCAAAAAGAAAGGGACGCGCTTGCTACTCAAGTCAAAGAGCTGAAAGAACAACTCTCCAAGGAGAAAGAAGACAAAATAGCTGCTCAGGAAGAATCGCAGCGATATTGTGATGAGATTGTTGCTACCCGACTCCTGAAGACAAAGCTCGACAACGAACTTGCCGGGGTCGAGAAAATGAAGGATGAGGCCCGTGAGGAGGGCAAAAGAATGGCTGTGGAGGAGCTTGATTCTCGCCTTGAGGCGGCCGCAGAGGCTGGCAGGGAAGAGGTCAAGAGTATGTTTGACCCGCTGATTGCCGAGTACGGAGCTCGCGTCCTTATGCACCGCGACCTAACATTCTTGGGCGACGGCTACCACGAATCCCTGGCTGAGGCATGGGAAACTCTGATAAAGATCAAGAAAGTCGAGTCAGGCTCCGAAGAGATCGATGAGGATGCATTGGTGAAGGAGTTCCTGAGGGGGAATGAGCCATCGGATTTATCCGCAGCACTGGCTCTTTATGGCAAAGGCTCTTCCCCTTCGAAAGAGAAGAACGACGAGGCTGGCCCGTCAGAGGCCGACGCTACTACTCCTCACATCGCCGCTCCTTATGCTGCTCAATCGGCCGGTCGGTCGATGCTTGATCCATTCGAGCAGCATGCCAGTTATGATCCCGAAGATCCCGGGCTTGGCGTTCATGTGCTGTCACCTATCCTGGAGGGTGAAACCCCGTGCGCCACCGATAGCCAACCGGATCCTGGTAGGAAATTCTTCTTTCTCTAGAAGTCGAAGAGATCCCGTCATTTTTCAGCAATGGTCATTCGTTCTAATGCCCACTTCTTATATTTTCATGCAGGTTGTTCTGACGCCGAGCTAACTCCGAGGAGCGATGACGCCAAGGAGGAAGCAGGGAAAACAAGCGACGTTGCTCACGCAGGGGTAACTCCCGGTCCAGACGCTCAAGTGATCGGGGCGCTTGATGATGACAAACTTGATACTTCGTCTCCTGCCGAAGGAAGCGATGAAGTTAAAATCACTGGCGCCTCTGAACATACTTCAGAGACGAGCATGAAGGACCGTCTCGCCGACGAGGAGAAGAAAAAGGTCAAAGTCAAAGTTGAATCTGAAGTACTGGAACTCACTGACCCGCGGAACAGACCTTTGAAAATCATTCTCCCGGGCAGGTCCAAACCGCTAGATGTTCCGTCTCCTACTCCTGACTCCGTCTCTCTAGCAAGCAAAAAGTCCAAGAAAAAACGTGAGGGAGAGGAGTCGTCGGAAACACCAAAGGCAGACAAGAAGAAGAAGTCGAAGAAATAATCGATGCACTTGTTCAACAAGTTTCCTGCTTAAGTTTTGTAATTGTTTCTATCTTCCACAACTTGTAGTTTGAATAGGCCCGAATTTTGTAGGAGTGATCTTGTATCCCCATTTTGGACTTATCGAATAAAATTTTAGTTTCTTTTTGTTTGAATGATTCTCTTGTCTTTATTTGGTTTGCTGACACTGTGCTCCGAGGACTTGGAGACTTGAGACTGTTCATACTCTAGTCCGCGTTCTGGGGACTTAGAGCTCTCCGTTCCGCACTCTGGGGATCCGGAGATTGGAAATCGTTTATACTCTAGTCCGTGCTCTAGGGACTTAGAGTACTCCGCTCCGCACTCTGGGGATTCGGAGATTTGAAATCGTTTAAACTCTAGTCCGCGCTCTGGGGACTTAGAGCTCTCCGTTCCGCACTCTGGGGATCCGGAGATTGGAAATCGTTTATACTCTAGTCCGTGCTCTGGGGACTTAGAGTACTCCGCTCCGCACTCTGGGGATTCGGAGATTTGAAATCGTTTATACTCTAGTCCGCGCTCTGGGGACTTAGAGTTCTCCGCTCCGCACTCTGGGGATTCGGAGATTGGAAATCGTTTATACTCTAGTCCGCGCTCTGGGGACTCAGAGTACTCCGCTCCGCACTCTGGGGATCCGGAGATTTGAAATCGTTTATACTCTAGTCCGCGCTCTGGGGACTTAGAGTACTCCGCTCCGCACTCTGGGGATCCGGAGATTTGAAATCGTTTATACTCTAGTCCGCGCTCTGGGGACTTAGAGTACTCCGCTCCGCACTCTGGGGATTCGAAGATTGGAAATCGTTTATACTCTAGTCCGCGCTCTGGGGACTCAGAGTACTCCGCTCCGCACTCTGGGGATTCGGAGATTGGAAATCGTTTATACTCTAGTTCGCGCTCTGGGGACTTAGAGTACTCCGCTCCGCACTCTGGGGATTCGGAGATTGGAAATCGTTTATACTCTAGTCCGCGCTCTGGGGACTCAGAGTACTCCGCTCCGCACTCTGGGGATTCGGAGATTGGAAATCGTTTATACTCTAGTCCGCGCTCTGGGGACTTAGAGTACTCCGCTCCGCACTCTGGGGATTCGGAGATTGGAAATCGTTTATACTCTAGTCCGCGCTCTGGGGACTCAGAGTACTCCGCTCCGCACTCTGGGGATTCGGAGATTGGAAATCGTTTATACTCTAGTCCGCGCTCTGGGGACTTAGAGTACTCCGCTCCGCACTCTGGGGATTCGGAGATTGGAAATCGTTTATACTCTAGTCCGCGCTCTGGGGACTCAGAGTACTCCGCTCCGCACTCTGGGGATTCGGAGATTGGAAATCGTTTATACTCTAGTCCGCGCTCTGGGGACTTAGAGTACTCCGCTCCGCACTCTGGGGACTCGGAGATTTGAAATCGTTTATACTCTAGTCCGCGCTCTGGGGACTTAGAGTACTCCGCTCCGCACTCTGGGGATTCGGAGATTGGAAATCGTTTATACTCTAGTCCGTGCTCTGGGGACTTAGAGTACTCCGCTCCGCACTCTGGGGACTCGGAGATTTGAAATCGTTTATACTCTAGTCCGCGCTCTGGGGACTTAGAGTACTCCGCTCCGCACTCTGGGGATTCGGAGATTGGAAATCGTTTATACTCTAGTCCGCGCTCTGGGGACTCAGAGTACTCCGCTCCGCACTCTGGGGATTCGGAGATTGGAATCATTCGTACGAGTCTGTATGTCGCGCAGGATAATGTAATTTATCATCCAATTAAGAGATATAGAAACTTCATAGAAAATATGGCTTCAAGCCTTTATTAATGAAAATCAACCAAATCGCTCGATTACAACTTTAAAAGGAAAACTAAGTCGTTATTAAATGGAAACATGCAGGAAACAATAGTGCCTACAACAAGAAAGGAAAACATGCTAAATGTAATAGTGCCGCAAATGTTCACTGTTCCATGCTCGGGGGAGTGTCGCGCCATCAACGGTCGCTAGCTTGAATGTTCCTTCTCCAAGCTTCCGTTCAATGGCGTATGGACCTTCCCAGCTGGGATTCATGCGTGATGGTACCGGGAAGACTCGTTTCAGAACGAGTTCTCCCACATCAAAGATTCTTGGGCGGACTCTGCCGTCATAGTAACGCTTGACTTGATGTCTGTGCGCCGCCGCCCTTAATTCAGCTTCTTCCCGCTTTTCATCGATGCAGTCCAGTGATTCCAGCAAGAGGTTTTGGTTCGTCTTGGGATCATAGTATGTCACTCGGTGCGATGGAACTTCAAGTTCCACGGGTATAATGGCTTCAGAGCCGTATGCCAAGGCGAACGGAGTGTGGCCGGTCGCGGACTTGTGGGTAGTTCTATACGCCCATAATGCTGTCGGGAGCTCATCTACCCATTTGCCTCCAACCTTCTCCAGACGCTTCTTTAGTATGGACTTGATTATTTTGTTAACGGCCTCGACTTGTCCGTTAGCTTTTGGGTGTGCAACGGCGGCGAACTTTTTCTCGATGCCGTACTTTAAACAGAACTCTTTGAACTCTCTACTTTCGAATTGCGTTCCGTTGTTCGTAATGATGGTGCGTGGAAGGCCAAAACGGCATATAATGTTTCGTACAACGAAGTTAATGACCTTCTTAGAGGTGATAGTGGCCAGAGGTTCTGCCTCGGCCCATTTCGTGAAATAGTCGACTGCAACTATTGCGTATTTCGCACCACCTTTGGATAGTGGCAGAGAGCCGATTATGTCGATTCCCCAGATCGCAAATGGCCAGGGACTGATCATTTGTGTGAGTTCCGTTGATGGAGCCCTCGGTATTTTTGCATATCTTTGACACTTGTCGCATTTTCTTGCGTAGTCCGCGGCATCTCGGTTTACGGTGGGCCAGTAATATCCATAGCGGAGGATCTTCTTTGCCAGCGTTTGCCCCCCAGTATGGTCGCCGCATTCCCCTTCGTGAACTTCTCTCAAGACTCGCTTTGTTTCATCATGAGCGATGCACCGCAATAATGGGACTGAGAATCCTTTTCGATACATTGATCCATCCTGTATTATGTATCGCGCGGCCTTTCGAAGGACCTGCCGTCTTTCGCTTCTTTTTCCCGGTAAGGCCCCGGTCGTTAGGTACAGTTTGAACGGGGTTATCCATGATTCCTTCTCTATTTCTGTTCCCAACACGCGATCGACTTTCATTTCGTCTATGCTCGGGGCATGCAAGACTTCGACGGGATACAATCCCATTTGTTGCGTATCGTCGGTACTTGCGAACTTGGCCAATAAGTCGGCTTCTTTGTTCTGTTCGCGCGGGATATGTGAGATGTCATAACGCTCAAGATTTGATAGTAGTTCTTGGACCTGAATGAGATACGGAGCAAGCTTCCGTCCCTTTGCTTGGTAGTCTCCTCGTACTTGGTAAACCACCAGCTGCGAGTCACAAAAGATTTCGACTGATTCGATCCCAAGTTCCCTGATGAGTTTCAAGCCAGCGATCGGTGCTTCATATTCGGCTTCGTTATTTGTAGCCGGGAAATCGAGCTTCAGGGCATAACAGATCGATCGGTTTTCTGGAGTTATAAGAACTACGCCCGCGCCGGAGCAACGGTCGTTTGATGCACCGTCAGTGTATAATTTCCATCGAACGGGGGGGATGATGTCGTGATCGTCCGGTTTGATGGGTATGGTAAATTCAGCGATGAAGTCTGCTAACGCTTGCCCTCAGATGGCTCTCCGTGGTAAGTACGCGATATCGAATTGGCTCAACTCGATGTTCCATTTTAGCAATCTTCCAGAAGTTTCCGGTCGTTGGAGTACCTGCCTCAGGGGTTGATCGGTATAAACACCGATTGAATGCGCTTGAAAGTATGGGCGTAGCTTGCGTGATGCAATCACCAAGCAATAAGCCAATTTCTCGATTTTAGGGTAATTCCTCTCTGCCCCCGTTAAACGCTTGCTAACATAATACACCGGCTTCTGGACTCGATCCTCCTCACGAACCAATGCTGCGCTTATCGCATGAGGGGATATAGCCAAGTAAACGTATAGCATCTTATGGTCAACTGGTTTAGATAGCATCGGTGGGCTCTCCAGATGCCTTACCAGATTCCGGAATGCTTCCTCGCAGCTAGACGTCCATTCAAAATTTCTCTTTCCTTTCTTTATTATGTCAAAGAACGGGATGCACTTGTCAGTTGCCTTGGATATAAATCGACTCAGCGCAGCTGCTTTTCCGTTCAAGCTCTGTACCTGCTTTATAGTCCGGGGCGCTTGTACATCTCGAATAGCTTGGATCTTTTCTGGGTTGGCTTCGATTCCCCTAGCGTTGACGATGAATCCCAAAAACTTCCCTGATGCAACGCCGAAAGAACACTTCAAAGGGTTGATCTTCATGCCGTAAAACCTGAGTATGTCGAACATTTCAGCCAAGTCTTGAATGTGGTCGTTTGACCATCGTGACTTCACGAGCATGTCATCCACATAGACTTCCATGGTTCTACCCAGCTGGTCCTTAAACATTCGATTCACCAGACGTTGGTTAGTTGCTCCAGCATTCTTCAATCCAAAGGGCATCACTACATAGCAATACAGCCCGACATTTGTAACGAAGCTGGTGTGTTCTTGGTCCGGAATATGCATCGGGATTTGGTTGTATCCTGAGTACGCATCCATGAATGACAGTAACTCGTGTTCTGCTGTGGAATCGACCAACTGATCGATCCTAGGCAACGGGAAACTGTCCTTAGGGCATGCTTTGTTCAAGTCGGAATAATCTATGCAAGTCCTCCATTTCCCATTCGCCTTCTTTACTAGCACGGGGTTGGAGACCCATTCTGGGTAGAGGGCGTCGCGGACGAACCCATTTGCTTTGAGTTTGTCCACCTCCTCTCCAAGAGCGGCGGATCTCTCCGGATCCATTCCTCTCCTTTTTTGCTTGACTGGGACGTATTTCGGGTCTATGTTCAACATATGACTCGTGATGGCGGGAGAAATCCCACACATATCAGAATGCGTCCAGGCGAAAACATCAAGGTTTGCCCGGAGGAAGTCGCTAAGGTCTTCAGTCATTGCGGGGCCTAACTGTGATCCGATCTTCAGTATTCGCGAAGGGTCGTCACGGCTAACTGAAATGTTAATTGTTAATTCAGCCGGTGCCGCCTTCTCTTTCCTGGGTTTCTCATCGTCGTCTCTCGGATCTATATCTCCGTAGATCCGAGAACTATGCCCAAGCCAGGGCTCGGGCACTACTTGTCAATTATCTGTATTGAGGATGCGGACGGGATTGTCCGCAACCTTTCCTTTCTCCCTCCTGTGGGCCTCTCGGAGCTCGGCCACATAACAAGAACGACCAGCTGCTTGGTCACCGTGAACAATGCCTACTCCTTTGTCAGTCGGAAACTTCAAAGTTAAGCACCACGAGGCTAATGCCGCCCTAAATTTAGCCAGGGCCGGCCGACCCAAGAAAACATTATACGGAGAGTCCACATCCAAAACTACAAAGGGTAGAATTCGTACCCTCCGACGCTCGCCTTGTCCCAGTTCAACTGGTAACTCGACATATCCTACTACATCAGTCGCAGCGCCGTTAAAGCCGTGGATACGAGCTTTGGATGGTTTCAAGTCTTTTGTCTCTAGCTTCATCTGATCGTAGGCCTTCTTGAAGATGATGTTGACGGAACTTCCACAATCAATCAGAATTCTTTTTACATATGCTGGTCCGATCGTTGCAGATATGACCATGGGATCGATGGTCGGAGCCTCTACCTGATCAGCGTCTCTGTTCCTGAACACAATATCGTCTGTCATCACGCGCTGCTGTTTAGCAGGGGCTCCATCCTCCACGTTCGAACAACACTCAAAATCTGCATGCTTCAAGGAACTTGCATATCGCTCCATCTCTTGCCAGTTCTTATCTGCGGGATGAGGTCCGCCGATAATTGTATTTATGACCAGTCTTCCAACAGTCCGGGCAGGCTCCTCAGGATGACGTGGAGCTGGTGCACGACCTGGGTTGGACGTTCCCTGTCCTCCTTCCTGTGGATCCTTTACAAATTCTTGCAACTTCTTTTGTCTGATCAATTTCTCGATAGCGTCATGCAGGTGTCTGCATTCTTCCGTGTTGTGTCCATAAGTTTCATGGAAGCGGCAATATTTCCCAGTCCGCTTCTGTTCTTCAGTTGATTCTTTTGGACGTGGTTTTCTGTACTGAAAAGTATTGCAGGTGGATAGGTAAATGTTCTCAAGTGGGGCATTTAGTGGAGTGTACTCGCTGTAGCTTAGAATTCTCGACTTCCACTTTCCCGCTTCTTTCCTCTTTCCTTGACTTCTTCCTCCGGACTCTTTGGGCTGCACAGGCTTACTCTGGACATTGACTTGGACCTTTCCCGAATTGTCTCCAGATTGCTTCACAGCAATGTTGCTCTTGATTGACTCTTGGGCAGGTCCCGGTGCCTTATCTCGTCGTACCCACCTAGCTTCCTCTCTTCTTATGAACTGGTGTGCCTTGGAGTAGAAACGCTCTAGCGTAGCCGGAGGTTTTCCTGCCAGCCAGTCTCCGAACTCAGAATCCGGATCTACACCTCTCATTACAGCCATTAGAATTGCATGGTCATTGGGATTACTGACTTCAGTTGCCGCAACGTGGAATCTTTGTAAGTACTCCTTCAGCGACTCTCCGGGATTTTGGATTACACTTGACAGAGACATCATGTCCTTCGGGCGTGTAGTGTGTATCCTGAATTGCTCGATAAACTTCTTTGCCAACTCCTCGAAATTTGATACGGATCGCGGAGGAAGTCGGGTGAACCACATAGTAGCGATCCCAGATAGCGTAATCGGAAAGCACCTACACTTGGTGGCGTCATTTGCTCTGGCTGAATCCATCATCCATTCATACCTCATTACATGTTGTCTGGGGTCAGTCTTTCCTTCGTATGCAGGAATAGTTGGCATGCTAAACTTCTTGGGGTACGCCGCCTGCAGCACAACATCCGTGAACGGAGTATGACTTCTTGACACTCCCCAGTCGTCATTTGATAAACCCTGATTTTCTTTCATCAGTTGCCTGATCATGGCTGTCAGATCGGGTGTCTGTATGGAAGCTGGGAGGTTGGAGTCAGTTCTACGCGCCTGTCCATGCTGATGCCTCCTTTCCTGGCGATCTGCCAATCGTGCGTCGTGAGGTTCAACATTGTTAGCATTTTGATGATCTGGAGCTCCATCCTCCATCTGTACTCCGGTTCGGAAGCTTCCAGTTCTGGCTTGGTCGCGGTCTCCAGCTGTTCGAACAGCAGCATCCGCCCTTGCAGCTTCAGTCTTACGGCGTCTACGCCTGGGTGGTTCATCAGAAGAAGTAGAGCTGTCAGAAGAGGAATAAGCAGCTGGATTGCCCCCAGCATTCTGTTGCTGCTGTTGGGTGAGTTGTGCCATCAGGTTGGCATTAGCTTGCATCTGTTCTCCCAGTTGTCTCATGCTTTCCCTAAGTTCTCTCATCAAGTCATTGAACTCCACTCTGGTGACAACTGGAGTCTGTTCTTGAGCGGCAATCCCTGCACTCGGGATCGTTGGTTGATTGCTAGGTCCTGCTTGTTGCACGCTAGCAGTCTCTCGAGCATCCGCATTAAGAGAAGCTGACCTGGTACGTGGTCTTGCCATTGTAGAGTTATTGGTATGAACTCTGAGTAGAATCAACGGATGTCCTATCAGTAAGTCGGATCTTCTTTGGGGGATTTGTTCAATCCAGTAGCTTCAAAGCAGATCCTTGAGGTCTGAGAATTCGATTCTCAGTGAAAGCACCAAAGTGTTAGCACCAAAATTGGTCACTAACCTCGTAGAAGAAGATTGTGAAGAGATATAAGTGATGAAATCAAATTAAACAGAGAAGACAGTGCTAATCTAAATACAGAAAGTAAGAACACCAAATTTATAGTGGTTCAGCGTAATTGCCTACGTCCACTTTGAGGCTAAACTTTATTGATCTTCTTTATAGTTGATTACAAATACAATTCGTGAATCAAATGCTTGAATGAAGTTGTTAAGTAGAGAAGATGAGTCTTGAAAATGGCAGAGTCTCCTCGGTGTTTTCTCTCCAAAAAAGGATCCCTTTCACTGTGACCTGCCCCTCTATTTATAGGCAAAGATGGGCTGGACTTCCCAAGTGGGCTGTTGGCCGAACACTCCAGCCCGAGTATAGTGAGCGCTGTATGCCGAACCATAGATGTGCCGAACGCTCTGACGCCGAACGGTCCCTTCTATGCCGAACGAGGTGGTTGATGTTTGGGAAGAGTAGGGTGTTAGTAAGTTGAAGCCGAACGCTCTCGTTGCCGAGCACTCGTTGGATGTTGGGTGCCTCGCCGAACACTCCTGGTTGTCAAGTGCCTCGCCGAACACCATGGGATGCCGAGTACTCCTGTATGCCGAGCAGCCTTGACGCCGAGTACTCTTGTACGCCGAACAGTCTCGATGCCGAGTGCTATTGTATGCCGAGCAGCCTTGATGCCGAGCAGTCTCGATGCCGAGCAGTCTTGATGTCGAACAGTCTTGATGCCGAGCGGTGGTTGACGTTGAGTGCCAGTTGACGCCGAACACTGCTGAGTATTTCGCCGAACATTACTGGACGCCGGACACTAATGGATGCCGAGTACTATGCCGAGTACTCATGGATGTCAGTTGCTTCGCCGAACACTCCTGGATGCCGGTCACTCTCTGATGCCGAGCACTTATTGCCGAGTACTAGTTGCCTGGTCAAATCCCCAGGAAACAAGGGTAATATGATGGCAAACACACATAGAGGACCTTGGTAGACTCAAAATTAAGTAAGGAAAGATAGAGTGTGGAAAAGTTATTCTGCCAAGCCAATTTGTCGATAAGATTATTTTAAATGTGCATAGCTTGTATTTTCATCACTACGATAAAAGGATGCACAATTTGTTTCATGATTGGGTGTGGTAATGGAAGTAATGGATGGATCTTATTCATCAGAAGCTATAAAGGAAAGTTAAGATATATTGATTGGAGAATGATGGCATGTTAGAAAGGTCTATTTAATTGTTGGTAAGAAGTAATAGGGCTGTTATCTAGGTTTTTAACCCACCAGATACCAATAGAAAACAAGACAACCTTAAGCAGGCAGGATGGTTCAGGACTTATCCAGAGAAGCTAAGACTAGAGATCGACAAAGGCCAAGCTATACGGTTAAGGCGATGATTGGGATCAACGAAGCCAAGGGACCAGCATTCCTGAAGCCCAACAAGTATTTGAACATAAGCGGCTAGTGACTTGCAATCAACACGTAATGACAACGATGAATGTTTATGAAAACATCTCCAATTTCGAAATCCAGGATAGTCCTACGTGGTCGGATCGTCAGCAACCCATGCACTTCCTCAAAACTTCAAACAGACGAGTTATGGAAAATGAAGGAAGGAGGAAAAACTTGGCCCGCGAAATGAACCAAGTCCATTGGTTGCCAGCGACCCATGTTGTTGGCTCATCTTGTGAGCCAGAGCCTCCTAGGTCGTCTATAGTCCATCTATGAACTGATGATGGCAGGCCTGGCCCAAAAGCCCTCTAACCTTTATAAATACTGTGCCGCCTACATCATAAAGAGGGGCCACTCCTGACTGGATGCTGAAGCATTGCTAGAATTATTCTTCACTTCTTACCTCCCTTACAATAATCTTAGAAGGAATACACCGTGATTCTCCGGTGGATTCTAACTATAAAGAATCAATCTAGCTTGGAAATAGCCAAAGCTTTGTAATCAAATAGCTCTTGTAATAGCAATCAGTCTATAATAAAACTATAAAGTGGACGTAGGCTTCGCTAACAGCCGAACCACTATAAAAATCCTCTGTCTATTTTCTTTTATTACTTCTTTTCTATATCTGTGATCTATGATATTGCTCTGGAAAACAGGGCTGGCACTTTCAAACTCAAACCAGGGTGTTGGTCCATATTTTGGGTCAACAAATTGGTGCTTTGACCGAGAAACTTCAATTTAGGATTCAGATCTAGCTATCTACTTTGGATTGCATAAATCCAGAAGTTAGATCTCTAGTCTTTGCTTAAAGAACTCGTTGTTTTAAGAGTCAATGGCTCCTAGAAGGAGGAGAACTGCCTCTGGAAGGTCCATAGGGGCAGCAATAGCCGCGGAAGGTGTTAGCCTCTAACAGGCTTAAGTAAATGCTGCTAACTTAGGGAATCAAGCACCAGGGTCCTCTAGTCAGCATGAAGTTGTCACCAGGGATGAGTTGAATAAAATGGCTGAAGAAGTCAATCGGAGAATGGAAGATAGTCAAAAGGCTATAATGGATAAGCTTAATGCTTTGATAACTCTACAATCAAACCCCGCTCCAAGGGCTATCCCTGAACCAGCTACTGCTATTGAGTAGGAAAATTCCTCTGTTTCTGGCTTGCATAGGAGAAACGGAAAGAAACCATTGAGAAGGGTAACAACTTGGTGTAACTTAAAGGAGAATGCGAATACCCTATCTGATGCAAGCAAACCAAATTTGAATTTGAATCAAGCGGCCAAAACCCTATTGGAAGACCTGGCTGTGAACCTCTCTGATTCGAAAAATGGAGAACAGGGTAATCGGGTAGAGGAGGATGCCGACGCATTCGATAATGCTAAAAACATCCAGACTGCCCTAGTCAGGCCAAATGCAAGCCAACGGGGCCCTGTGGGAATGGCTCTCCTGAAGACAGGAGGACCTAGATATCAACCCACGCGCCAAGATCGTTTGCCGAACCAAACACTTGGCGCTATGACTGACTACCGCCCCCAGGACCACCAGACATCAGAGGCATATATAGTAGACAAGGTCAAGAGGCTGATGGACGAAAGTAAATATCAAAAGGATGATGAGTGGGGATCTGCCCCAAGTCGTACCCCTTTTACCGGTGAGATCTTGAATGAAAGATACCCAAACAAATTCACTATGCCAACCATCCCCTCCTACGATAGAACTAAGGACCCAAAAACCCATTTATACAAGCATAGTTGGTATATGGACGGAGCAAATGCTCCGAAAGCCGTCCGCTACCGTTGTTTCCCCATTTTTCTTGAAGGCGTTGCATCTATATGGTTCACCAGACTTCCCCCAAGGTCTATTTCTACCTTTGACCGACTTGCAAAAAAATTCCTTGACCAGTTCAGACTTCATATCGATCAAGGTGATGACCGACCAGCCATTGAAACAAGTTTTATACCGACCGAAGACTTCCGAACGATTACTCAAGTGGAACATAGAGTTGAGTCAATACGATATCACATATCATCCAAGGAAAGCAATCAATGGGCAAGCGTTGGCCGACTTCATTGCTGAATTTACAGTAAGAGATGATGAAGAGGAAGTTCGGTCACAAATGGATGCACAATGGAAGCTTTTCATCGACGGCGCTTCAAACAACCTCTGTTCGGGCGCAGGTGTAGTGCTCAAAACCCCCGAGGGTTGAGCCATTAGCTATGATTTGCGTCTGGAATTCCCAGCTACAAATAACGAAGCGGAATACAAAGCGCTGATCGCAGGACACAAGATCGTGAAGGAACTCAAAATAAAGTCCGTTCATATATATAGCGACTCCCAGTTGGTCGTATGTCAAGTAGAAGGAGAGTACCAAGCGCGCGGCGAAAATCTGGCCCCGTATCTGTCCAAAGTTCAAAAGCTGCTGAGCGACATCAAGCACTACACTATAACTCACATACCACAAGAACAAAACACTAAGGCTGACTTTTTGGCTAAGTTGGCAAGATTCGGAGAAGCCCAGTCGCTGAGAGTAGTCCTGGTCAAAACTCTAATCAACCCAAGCATTAACAAAATGGACGTAGAATGGGTTCTTGAGGCCGCTGCGGAACCCGACACATGGATGACACCAATAAAAGACTATCTCCTGGTGGTAACCCTTCCAACAGATTGAAACAAATGGAAGAAGCTACTCCGGAAGGCGCCACAGTTCATGATACAGGACGGAATACTCTATTAAAGGGGATTCTTGACCCCTCTTCTTAGGTGTGTGACCAACGATGAAGCACGACGAATCCTGGAGGAAATGCACGAAGGCGAGTGCGGAGACCACACTAGGGGGTAGACACTGGCAAAGAAAGTCCTTCGATATAGGTACTTCTGGCCAACAATAAACTGCGATGTCGCATATCACGCCAGAAGATGCGATCGCTGTTAGAGATTCAACAAGATCAAGAGAACTCCTTCGACAAAACTAACGCAGATGGTCAGCCCGTGGCCATTTGTAATATGGGGGATCGATTTGATTGGCGTCCTTCCAGTAGCAAAAGGAGGAGCCAAATATGCTATAGTGGCCGTAGATTATTGCACAAAATGGGCTGAAGTGGAACCGTTGGCCACCATAAACACAAAGAAAGTTATCAACTTTGTTACTAAAAACATCATTTGTAGGTTTGGCGTCCTTCCGAATTGAAAAGTGCTTTTCCGCGATCGCTCATCTGCGGGAAAATGGGCAAGTGGAGGCAATAAACAAGATCATCAAATCCACCATCAAAAAGCGATTAACAAAAGTAAAGGGAAACTGGGTTGATGAGCTTCCACTCGCACTATGGGCTTATAGAACCACACAAAGCGGCAACCGGCCACACTCCGTTTGGCATATGGTTCAGGAGCAGTGATTCCTATTGAGCTAGAAGTCCCCTCGCACAGCAGGCAAAATTTCAAACAAAAACCAAACAAGAAACTCCTACTTGAATCGCTAGACATGGTTGATGAAAAGAGAGAGGAAGCAGAGTTGAGAATCGCCGCCCACCAAAAAAGGGTCGTACGATACTTCAACTCCAAAGTACACAGTCAAACCTTCAAAGTTGGCGATCTCGTGCTCAAAGGAGTTTACCCTATCCCGGGAGCCTTCGAACTGAATTGGGAAGGACCATTTGTTATTCATCAGAAGCTTGGTGACGGAACCTTCAAGCTGGCGACCGTCGATGGGATCGCAATTCTCAGAGCCTAGAACAACGAATTGCTCTGCCGATATTTCATCTAAAAGCTACTTTATGTATTTTCAAGTTTCCAGCAAATAAGCCATTATAGAAATGCCGGTGGCGATGTAAATAGGCAAAGAATATGCCATGCTTTTCTTAATAAAGTTTGCTTCTTGAATCACTCAAACCGTGTTTATAATAATCACCCGACGGGTTGGTAGAAATAAACCAACTCAAACCGTTGGATCGGTGGAACCCGATCTTGGCCCTCTGAAAAATGATGCCGCTCGGGCTACATTAAGAGGGCCACAAATTCAAGTTCCTTGCGTCGCCCGAAGATAGGCGACGCCGTGGAACTCCAAATTTAATTCAAGTTTCTCGCATCGCCCGGAGATAGGCGACCCCAAGGAACTCCAAATTCAAGTTTCTCGCGTTGCCCAGAGATAGGCAACGCCAAGGAGCTCCAAACTTAAGTTTCTCGCGCCGCCGAGGAACTCCAAATTCAAGTTTCTCGCGTTGCTAGAAGATAGGCAACGTCGAGGAGCTCCAAACTTAAGTTTCTCGCATCGCCCGGAGATAGGTGACACCGAGGAACTCCAAATTTAAGTTTCTCGTGTTGCCCGGAGATAAGCAACGCCGAAGAGCTCCAAATTTAAGTTTCTCGCGTCACCCTGAGATAGGCGATACCGAGGAACTCAAAATTCAAGTTTATCGCGTTGCCTAGAGATAGGCAACACCGAGAAGCTCCAAACATAAGTTTCTTGCATCGCCCGGAGATAGGCGACGCAGAGGAACTCTAATTCAATTTTCTCGAATTGCCCGAAGATGGGCAATGCCAAGGAGTTCCAAACTCAAGTTTCTCGCATCGTCCGGAGATAGGCGATGCCGAGGAACTCCAAATTCAATATTCTCACGTTGCTCGAAGATAGGCAACACTGAGAAGCTCCAAACTCATGTTTCTCGCATCGCCCAGAGATAGGCGACGCCGAGGAACTCCAAATTCAATTTTCTCACATTTCCTGGAGATAGGCAACGCCGAGGAGCTCCAAACTCAAGTTTCTTGCATCACCCGGAGATAGTCAATGCCGAGGAACTCCAAATTCAAGTTTCTTGCGGTGTCCGGAGATAGGCAACGCCGAGGAACTCCAAATTCAAGTTTCTCGCGTTGCCCGGAGAGGCAACGCCGAGGAGCTCCAAACTCGAGTTTCTCGCATCGCCCGAATAGGCAACGCCGAGGAACTCCAAATTTAAGTTTCTCGCGTTTCCCAGAGATAGGCAATGTCGAGGGGCTCCAAACTTAAGTTTCTTGCATACCCTGGAGATTGGCGACGCCGAGGAACTCCAATTTCAAGTTTCTCACGTTGTCCGGAGATAGGCAAAGCCGAGGTGCTCCAAACTCAAGTATCTCGCATTGCCCGGAGATAGGCGACGCCGAGGAACTCCAAATTCAAGTTTCTCGCATCGCCTGGATAAAGGCAACGCCGAGAAGCTCCAAACTCAAGTTTCTCGCGTTGCCCAGAGATAGGCGACGCCGAGGAGCTCCAAATTCAAGTTTCTCGCATCGCCTGGAGATAGACGACGCCTGGGAACTCCAAATTCCAACTCCTCGCATTGCCCGAAGATAGGCAGTACCGAGGAACCCTAAAAGCTACGCACTTGAGCTGAAACTTCTAGCATTACCCGGAGACGTTAGATACATGAAATTTGTTTGAAGTGAACAACCCTGTGAACTGGGGGCATATATCTGTATGAAGACAAAATCACATGAATATAATAAGTCCACAAGTCCTGTCACTCCAAACAACAATAAATTCACAAGCTCTATCTCAAAGTTAATAAGGATCCTAAGCAAAAATTTAACTTCCTAAGCAAAATTTCCAAATTTTGGAAATCGTTAAAGCTTTATGGATTTCTAAAGGAGGATTCTAAACAAAATTAATCAGTTTTGGAAATTACCAAAAGTTTTGTGAACTTCTAAACAAAAATCCTCTAAGTGCTGTTAATCTCTAAGTTTCATTACAGTTCTATCACTTCGAATGAAGGACTTCGGCTATGATCGCAGAACTAGCAAAATATGAAATGAAACAGGAACATGTACATTGAGCATATATAAATAGATAAAATAGTGTCAAAATACCATTGTATTTCTTGTAATTTTCTGTACACAGGATCAAAATGTGGGGGCCGCACCCATACAACAACGACCAACAAAGAAAAATTACAGACTCTACAACCAGGACATGAAATGCAGACTCTACACTTGGACATAATGACTCAAAAAGAGATGAAACAAGCCAAGCTTCCTACAAACTATATGACAAAATCTAGCCCATCCTCATACTGGCCACTCAATGCTTCTTGCCACCACTTCCTTTCCCACCTCTGGTTGGCAGCTTCTACTTCTTTTTGGGAGAAGTGTCGCTGCTAGTAATGTCAACGTGCAATTCGGTGGCGATCTCCTCCTCCTCTGAATGTTTTCCAGAAGGGCTCCCCATCCCCTTACGTTTTCTCGAATTTCCGAAACTGTTTGAAGCCTTAACCGCCTCTACTCTCTCCTTCTTAACGGTAACCAAATCTTGTGGAGTCTTTTGTAGTTGCTTCGCCTGAATCTCCTGCTCCTTAGCCTTTGCGGCAGTTGTATCACCTTCCAGAGATGCCGAAGGGTCATCCAAGCCATGGAGAACCTCAATCTTCTTGGCCTCTAGTCCCGGTTGTGAGCTAGATGTAAATATGGGAAAAGGAGCAAGGACGGATACAATCTTAGAGGATGTAAAGATGGCAGCATGCACAAGCGCCGAAGTAGCTGGTGCATCAACAGGAAGAGTGGATGGACCTATAAGATCAAAAAGAAAAGCATTAAACTCCTCTTGCTCATGTGGTGTAAGATGGAGGCCACCGAATTCGAGAGAAGCATGAGCGTTACCTGCGCCGGAGGATAGGTCGCGAACAGCAACCTCAAACTCATCCCCTTCGTCTTCTTTGGAGGGCTCCACCACATGAGGAACAATATAGAACCCCGAGCTTGCAGGCTGGTTGTAGAGCTGCCCTAACGGTTCACCCACATTAGAGATAAAAGGCTTGGCAAGCGTATATGTGGCAGTCATCAAGGCCGCTTCGATGGCTTCCCTCTCTCGTTCAACCCGAAGAATCTCTTAGCCTTCAAGCAGCGCCTTCTTGGACTCCTCATTGAGATAGGCTTCCCGCAACTATTGATTTGAGTAAACATTGTTGTTCTCGGCAAAATGAGATAAGATTTCTTCCTAATGAGGGCGACAGTGCGCGGGTACTTCGGGCCAAGGTAGCGAAGGCTCCTTTGATTTAGCAAGGAGTTAACGTAAAAGTTGAGGATCTTCGCATCTAGTTTCTCCATCTTATGATCAAAAGTATGATGGAGATCCAAATAACTTGCTGTCACCGCGGCCTTTTCAATCTCGACAGCAGTTTTGTCGGCACTGAGTTGTGTGACCTAAGCTTGTAACTTTGCGATTGTCTCGGCTTAGTCGGAAATCGTTTTATTGTGCCCTTCGACAATCAAACCGTGATTGACAATCGTCTTCCTCTGAGCTTCGATGACAGCATTACCAGTGACCACTTCTTCCTTCAATTTAGCTTCCTCCGCATGAGTCATTTTTATTTCATCTCTCCAGATAATCTCGGCCCTCTCATGCGCATTTTTCATCTCCTTCGTAAGACTGGTAGTTCTCCTGCTGTCTCGGAGCACTGTCTCCTTATCCTCCTCCAACTGTTTAATTTTAGCATCCCGATCGGCCAAGTCCTTTTCAAAATCATCTTTCTCAGCTTCAAAAGAGACGATCTCCTAGTAATTATTCCTATTGGTGTCCACGAGCTACTTGCAAAGCTTCTCCCATTTCTCAACCTGCTCTAGATCATCTTGGATAGCTTGGAGCCGTGGCACATAGGAATCTTTCGGACGGGATGACGATCCATGTCAAACTTAACCTCTTTCAAAAACCAGCCTGGAAGAGTCGCCTCAAGATTAGGGGGAACTGCAGGAAGAGTAAAAGTCGGCCTTCAGTTGGGATAATATGCGCCAGGGGCAGTAATAACAATAGAGGAAGATGTTGGGGGCATAACAAGGGCAGAAGAGATGGAACCACTTGACCCACCGAAATATGTTTCGAAGCAAGCTCAGAAGGATGGGGGCGGTAGTCAAACTTTGATTTATTCGATAGCTCCTCTCTTTCGTTATGAGACCGTCTTTTCTCATACCCTCCTTTATGCAAACAAGCCTTGTATCTCTCCACTTGGCGGTGGGTCTCAGCCTCATGTTCTTTCCTCCACCTATACTCGTGTTCCATTTCCCGGACTTAGTGATGGCTAAGGGGGCGCTTCGGGTAGCATTGTGAATTTGTATAATCCTCGAAATCGTCATAGGAGCTCCATCCTCTCATAAAACCTGGAGTAAAGTAAACATGAAAGGTTTCAAAAATACAACATGAGTTAGGAAAATATGCGAGGGAATGAAAGAAGAGAAATAAGTGTAATCCTAGTGTGATGTGTTGTGCGCTTCTAATATGGGCCTAAGGCATCGTCACAAACCAGAGCGAACGACTGCTGAAGGGAGGAGCGGGCCGGCTATGGATGCTATAGGTAAAGTTAGGCCGATAGATGGCATGATACCGCCTAAACAGGGCGGCGTCGTGCCGAATTTGAAATCTTCCTTCATAAGGGCGTCGAAGTCGACGAATACATCACTGAAATCTCCAAGGTCTGCCCCAAAAGTCTTGCTTGGATAATCTTGACGTCTGTTAGTTTCCGGGGCCTTGCCTTTGCCACTCGTGTCAGAAGGAGGCAAATCCGGAAGGGCAGGACTAATGCCTGGAGTTTCGTCGCAAGACTCCAAATCTTCACCCTCAGATGTCGACGAAAAGTTATCACTAGCCATGGTTTCATCACTGTTGCTTTCAAACTCCCTCTCCTCTTTCTCTGAGTCAATCGTGGCTTTTCCTTCTCTATGCATGGGCTTGACTTCCGTTTCTTCTTGGATTGGAGACATTTTGGCTAAACCGCTTAGACCGGCCGGGGTATCCTCCTCATGAGTCTCATTGGATGATCTTTCGAAGGGCCCACCATCTTTTGACCCTCATCAGAATCGTGTGAAGAAGAGGAAGATCTTGCTTAAACTCTGGCTCGACCAGGAGAGGGAACTTCAATCTGAGCAACGGACCTGCCTAGAGCTAACAGTCTGTATTAGTGCAAGTTCTCATCTACCAGCAAAACTCTAATGCACCACTCCTCGGCATCAATGGCCTTTAAAGTTTAGTAGATTTCGTCAAGGGTTGTGTCTCTGTTCGGTCTTAGGATAACTACAAAGAACACTCAATCAGTTAGAAACTCCATTACATCACTCCAAAGCTCAACAAACGGAGAATAAGAGAACTTACCCCCTGTCTTCGATCGGCGGTTGAACCCCTCGAGGCACCTGACGAAGAACTACTACATCTTAAACTGCGATAAGTTGCTACAAGACGATCTTCTGATTCCACTGGGCCTTGATTATGATCAGAGAGGGGCAGTCGTCTCTCCTCTTGAAAACCAAGAAATACCATAACTCATCAAAACTCAGAGCGCGGGGGAACGTCCTCATGAAAAGTACGTGCAAGCAGCTAAGAATGGCGTAACCATTTGAATGAAGCTGGAATAGGGCAATCCCCAAGTTTGATAGCGTCTCGCGAAGGAATCATTGAAGGGGGCACGGCTCCATTCAAACACATATATCGATGACAAATTGTGAATCTTTGGGTAGGCATGTGAGCAAACTCATCTTTCGCTGGCAGGCGCATGTCCTCTTCGGGAATCCCATGTTGTGTGCATATATTGTGAAGAACCTTATCGGAGACCACTGATGGGGCCCTTTCAGGCGGATTAAGCAGAACTCGGAAGTTAGGAGGCGTGCGCTCTATGATGGGCACAACCGGAACTAGTTGACCATACTGGGCCTGTGAGGTGGATGATGATTCAGCTTTGGAAAGCGCATGGCTTCATTTGCTTGATTTACGACGCCTAGATGGTTGCTTCATTCTATATAACAGAACTCGCATCCGTAAAAGGTTAGGTAAATCTATCATATTTTCATGAGTTTCCCCTATCACACTTAAATTCCGAGGTAACATTAACTTGAGACTAGCACGTCGGATTTCAAGTATGAACTAGGGTAGGTGCAAGGTGTTATTTATACGAGGTAAACTAGGTGTCCAAAGCGCCACAAATGCCCTATCCCGTGTAGATAGTTCGCTCACAGTGGAAGGAGAAAAGGACTTCCCGTGTAACTTTGCTTTATGTTTTTGTTTGTACTGCTTGTGCACTTACCCGTTATAGGTCTATGACCGATAACGGATTCATCGTTCGAAGCAACACGGAAAACTCTTCTCACCGTAGGGACACCAACTGTGCAATAGGTAAACAAGATAAGCCCAAGTTCTTAGGAGAATCAAGGTCAACTAATGAAACGTCATGCAAGTAACGTCTGCAAACTGGTAACCGGCCAATTCTGTTTCAATGGACGAAGGTAGCAAAACGCGTAAGTGACTTTCCGCCTCCGCTTAAACTGCAGATGAACTTCGTTCTTCCCCTATCAAATAGAAATGGACCCGTTGGAACGACTTCCGATGATGAAGCGATTCCGATTTTCCTGTTTCGACGAATACTCGGCCTTTTTTCCCTAAGCAAGCCTTAGGCCAAAAGCCCGAATGTCATCCCAAGAGACGACTCGAGACTCGATTTACTATCTTCCTCCAAAGAACCACAATCAACCCGAGATTTTGTAATCAACGTCATGAGCGAAAACCAGACATCAAATCATTGTATAAACCTAGTAACTAACAACTCAATCAAGCTAACCCACCTTCGATTGATTCGATGGCACAACAAGAATCGCGAATTAAGCTTGGCGAGCTACGGATCAGGTCGTGGGCAAGCTAATGATGGGTCGACTGCAATAAGATGATGGATCAGCTAGGGCTTAAACTCGAACAAGATGATGGATCGGTAGCATATGGATCGAGCAAAGTAGGCAGGGTCGCTGGAACAACTGATTTGAATTGCCAGAACACTCGATCACCTGAGGGAATTGAAGTTGCTCGGGTCAAGTAAGCAGTATAAGTCGGCTAAGGAATATAAGTTGGCAAAGGAAAGATCGAAATATTTCACTAAGTAATCGGGTCGTTAGCGACCCGATCTTGGAAAATGTTTTATTCAGATAGGTCGCTAGTGACCCATAAAAAAAAGAGATGAAGCATATATATGTTTAAAGGAAGAAAGCCCTACATATTCGTCTCAAACTCGATTGATGTCAACTGTTCCTCATTCCAAAGCATGCCGAAAAGCTACAAGTAGGAACATGATAAATTGTGACAAGTAATAACAGCCAAAATCAGAGAAAGTCGACCGATGATGTTTGGTTAACATATGATTAGAACTCTAATGCAACCATTTGAAAGTCAGCAAATGGATATTGAAAACGACAACTTCCAGAGCACGCCTTGTTTACAATGAAAACGTACTTTGGGGGGCAAACATTATTCGAGTTTTTAACCCAGCAGATACTAATAGAAAACAAGACAACCTTAAGCAGGCAGTATGGTTTAGGACTTAACCAGAGAAGCTAAAACTAGAGATCGACAAAGGCCAAGCTATACGGTTAAGGCGATGATTGGGATCAACGAAGCCAAGAGGCCAGCATTCCTATAGCCCAACAAGTATTTGAACGTAAGTGGCTAGTGACTTTCCATCAACACATAACGACAACGGTGAATGTCTATGAAAACATCTCCAATTTTGGAATCCAAGATTGTCCTATGTGGTCGGATCATCAGCAACCCATGCACTTCCTCAAAACTTCAAACAGACGAGTTATGGAAAACGAAGGAAGGAGGCAAAACTTGGCTCGCGAAATCAACCAAGTATAAGGGTTGCCAGCGACCTATGGTATTGGCTCATTTTGCGAGCCAGAGCCTCCTAGGTAGTCTGTAGTCCATCAATGAGCTAATGATGGCAGGCCTGGCCCAAAAACCCTCCAACCTCTATAAACACCGTGCCACCTGCAATATAAAGAGGGGCATCTTTGGACTGGTTGCTGAAGCTTTACTGGAATTATTCTTCACTTCCGACCTCCCTTACAATAATCTTAGAAGGAATACACCATGATTCTCCAATGGATTCTAATTATAGAGATTCAATCTAGCTAGGAAATAGCCAAAGCTTTGTAATCAAATAGCTCTTGTAATAGCAATCAGTTATAATGAAACTATAAAGTGGACGTAGGCTTCGTTAACAGCTTAACCACTATAAAAATTCTCTGTCTATTTTCTTTTATTGCTTCTTTTCTATATTTGTGATCTGTGATATTGCTCTGCAAAAACAGGGTTGGTGCTTTTAAACTCAAACTAGGGTGTTGGTCAATTTTTTGGGTCAGCAAGGGCTACAACGTCATTAGTCAGTTTTGATGCTGAAAGGCAGCTTCCAGCAATAGTTTCTTTGAGGTTTTGGTTGTAAGCATTAGTTGTTTCTATTATGTAAAATTACATATGATATTTATGGATATGTTTCGTTTATGTTTTTTCTGTGTGGATCGCGATATTATTGGGGGAATAATGAGATTAGGAAATTTCAGGAAAGACACTTGACAAATGCAAATGAAAAGAAAATAGTGAAAAGCTGGAAGTATAAAATAAATTAAGCAAATTTATTTAATTAGCTACTAAAGTAAAAGAAATAATATTTAAGTCCTAAAAATTATAAAACTTTTGGGGAGTACATTTTGGCAAGCGAAGGACAGAGGAAAGTTATTGTAAAGCCACGTGTCAATGTCCCTGTACCTTAAAAATCGAAATTTATAATGAACTTATATGCTAGTTGTTATTATAAATCAAATAAATTTTTTTGAAAAGTTTGAATTTATAGCGTAGCTAGATAGAGTCCATTATGGACATCAAGTTATTGACTAAAATCTAATTCCATGTGGTGTGGCATATTGGCTAAATTTCTATCAAACACATAATCAACAAAATAGAAAGTGGACTAGGCCAGAGATTGCCAAACCACTATAAAAATCTTGTATCGCTATACTTTTCTACGCTTTTTTTATGTTTCAACTAGATCTAATCCTATAATAGCTCATATTTGGGTGTTGTGCCACTTTTGGCATCAACTTACAGGAATGTAAGTCCTCTTATTGGAGAGTAAGCAGATGGACTTGCTTGGACGTTGAGTTCCCTTAACTGAGAGCAAGCGTATTGGACTCAACAAGGATTTAGAGAGATCGAACCCTAGAGTGGATATTAAACGATCCGAAGAGATCAAACCCTAGATTGGATTTTAAACAATCCAAAGAGATCGAACCCTAGTTTAGATGATGAATGATTCGGAGGGATCAAACCCTAGTTTGGATGATAAACAATTTGGCGAGATCGGATCGTAAATTGGACGTTGACTTGACCCTATGTTTTGAAGGCCTTGTAGTCGGAATAAAATAGATAAATCCTAGACGAACACGGGACAATTTTGATATACGATGTGATAACTTCGGATGAAGACTGACTGGTTATGTTTTATGACTAACACTTAAGTAAGGGCTAGAGTCCTTAGCTATAACAATCTGGAATGACCATGGATTTGTAGGAGAATCCAAAGGAACCGAATGATTCACTACAACTTGAATCGATGGATAGTTGGGAAGCTTGACTGCAAGAAGTCGGCTACTGCAAAAACTTTTTCCTGAGTGAAGAACACCTTACATTCATAATGCGTACTTTGAAGGGCAAGTGTTGCACTTAAAATTTCCACAGTCTCAAAACAGACCCAACGGATGAATTGGACTTCGGACTAATGAAAGAATGGATTACGGACTTGGGAACAAGCTTAAAAGGATGATGAGAACACACTTAAGAAATTTTGGAGGCATTGGAGTAAGGAGGACCACTTGATACTGAGTGGTGCCACTCAGTTCGACCAATTTTTCTATACGTGGGTTCACCAAAACTCTTGTACATGAAGCACTGGCCCAAGTGATTGTCATGGAGTGCTTTTCTTAAGGAATAGATGAACAAATCTAAGGATTTTCTAAAGAAAAGCAGATAAGTATAAGTAATATCAGGACCTTTTAGAAACACCCAATCTCAAGGGAAAAGTGTTTGAAAACACAATGGATCGGAGATAGGAGACCAATGGAAAGAATTAGGGGAGGTCTCCTCCCATAAAAACTAGTTGGTACTGATCAGAACCACTCACTATCGAGTGGTTTTTATTGGTAATTGGGCTCGATTACTCATTCCTATACACTTTGATTTGGATCTTGACTTGATATTTCGTAGGCCTCCGGTTCTGTTAGACAATTACCCTACAAATATGGTCTTGTGGCAACTAGAAAATGTCTTTTTGGCACTTGATTTCTCTTCTGTCTTCTTCTTCCCCAAATACTCCAAACACTCCCAAATCTGAGATCTACTATTTTATGGTCAGATTTGAGTTATAATCATTGTATTCTAGAGAGAATCAATTAATAACAAAGAATAAAGTGGATGTAGGTTGGATTATTTGTCGAGCCACTATAAAAAGTGTTGTTTGTTCTTCTTTTCCTTCATACATTACCTGTTATATCTAGATCAACTTGCTTATGGTGTGTTTGTGCCATTTTTGGTGCAAACACTACCCAAAGCACTCTTTTGAGATATGGGAATAAACCCAGCCTCAAACCACTCATTAAACTGCTCCCCGGTTATCTTCTCCTTTGGGAACTTGGCAATCATTTCTCCCATTAGTTCAATGCATCCTCCTGGAGCCGA
This sequence comes from Allium fistulosum, assembly GCA_030737815.1. Classification (NCBI taxonomy): domain Eukaryota; kingdom Viridiplantae; phylum Streptophyta; class Magnoliopsida; order Asparagales; family Amaryllidaceae; genus Allium; species Allium fistulosum. The sequence continues at coordinate 408,358,062 of CM060904.1, read as the reverse complement.
TGAGAAGCCAACCTCCTCTTTTGAGCATTATTATATCCCAAGTCTCTGAAGATACATTCACATACTTTCAACCAATTTAGCACCTCTAAGGTAAACTCCTTCCCTGTGAACTCCTTTCCTCTATATCTCTTGAAATCTTTGTTAATCCTAGAAAAATATGCTTCTCTTGCTACCTCCTTTCTCGGCTCAACAACTCCACCTAGCTATTTCCTTATCATGTCTGTCAAAAATTAGTGGAACAAGACATTCACATCCATCCCTCTGTCAGTCGAGGCATGCAGTTTAGCACCAGTTTCGATATGAACTTTCTAGTTTGCCTCTCGCCTTTGGCCGTTAGTTTGAGTACTATCATCTCCTCTGCCAGCATTCACTCTTGTACTTCCTATAATCAAATGTAAATTATGTAGATCCAGTTAAACCTTCTGCATAAGTAAGGGTTCATAAGAAATGGAAGTAAAGAGGGTAGGATCAATTATAGAGGGATAGATATATTTTCCAATATAGCTATATAAAATACAATTACATTATATATAGCGTATACCATCCCCAAGATGTTCATTTCCTACTAATAAGTTTGTACTTAGCTCTGTTTTGTTTAATGTTCCCTAACCTAAGCTCCAATACCACATTGTAGAATCCCCTACTCCAACGCTCGAAAATGGATGTCGATGATGTTACAGTCATCACCGAAATCATTTTGCAACGACGAAGTGAGTTTTGTATTATTTTGCACAACATAAGTATATAGAGTAGCTAAATAGCTTTTCCATTACATCAATTTGAATTACATAATTCATTACATCATTTTAGCTCAAATCATTGCTTGCACAGTAAAATATAGATAGAGTAGTGTAGTGGCTGACATATGAAGATTTCAACACAACATACAACCAATTATAAATCTTGGTTTTACACAGCGAAATTTTAAAATATTTTTTATTGTTAATAGCAAGCCTCCTACTTCATCTTTGAAATCTATATTCGTCCGTCAAAAAATAAATGTCTAATTCATAAACTCATACTACTCGAATGATTACCCAGGAGTTTATGAGAAATATTAAAAATATGGGTCAGACATAAAGCCTGGTTAGACACGGATCAATTACTCTTTTCCTTAGCTAATTAATTCATATAAAATTGAAAATTGGTGGGAAAAATTCAAAAAATTCACCAAAAATTAATTTGATCATATTTTACATTTTTATAAAATTTCAAGTCAAAATAATTGATTTTATTACTTTTAATAATTAATTTACCCAAAATTTATTATTTTCTCAACATAGAAATTTCACAAAATTCGAATCAAATTCCAAAAATTCTGAAATTTAAAACTTGTCCTTAATTCATAATTATAAACATCATATTTCAATTTCGAATCATTTAGCTTAGATCAATTCATGTTTTATCCTAAAACATGAACAAATTTACTTCATTTAAATTTCTAAGCACAACTAAATAATGTTTAACCATCCAAACATATTTAACATTACAAAATAACTCATATTAAAATCAAACCCAAACCAAATAGATTAGGATAGATTTTAGAGAAAGATTTTACTCAAAACTATTTATGAAATCTTGTATAATCTTCCTTTCCCTTTAAATTTGAAAGCTTTAATCTTCTAGCTTCGAAATGTTCTTCTTCTTCCTTGAGAATAATGGGCTTTGTTCTTTAGTTTAAAGGTTTTATTTTGTAAAATGAAATGAAGTGGAATGAATGAAGGGTTAGGGCTAAAGAAAGTGGGCTAGTGCCCTTGGCGTGGGCTAATATCCCATTCTAGCCTAGTCACACTATTACATTTCCCTTAGCACAAACCTTCTCATTCAAAATTTGAATTTTATTTCCATTATATAGGCCAACATTAATTGCTCTAATTGCCCTTGATTCATTCAATTAACTTTATAAAGTGTCCCACACATAATTAATCAAATCTCTCTTAGGCAATTCTCATAATTAAATTATATTATTCATTTCCTTAATAATATCTTCTTATTATTAAGTTAATTTAATTTCCCATATTATGGACCTTCCAAAATATGGGGTGTTACATAGGTGTTTAACGATGAATTTTTTATCGGTTTAGAAACTCGTCGATAAATTTCAAATTAAAATTTTAACCGCAAGCGCACGGCATTCAAATGTTAGTACGTGGCGAGTATAGGTCGATCCGTAGGGAACTTTTAGATTTTAATTTTCTATCCAATCAAATTAACCAAAAGTAGAGATTGTTTTGAAAACTAGAAAACTAAAACTAAGAAAAAGTTGAGACTAAAAACTATGTGATTAAAATTCAGTTTAGAGGCAAATCCACTTTCTTATTTTTTTCACATAAACCAACATAAAATCAAATGATGCTAAGTTGGATTAGTGAAGTATTTATCATCCTATTTGAGTTAATAATTAAGACAAATCAAACCATCAAACTATAATACAAATCTAGTCCTACTTTTTCAAATCTCATGAAACATGGCATAGAAAATGAAACCAAAATCTAATTTAAGCATGATCTATTTACTATTAATTAGTAACATAGATCATCAAATTTTGATTAAAACTTCACTTCATTACCATGATCATATTTAGATGAAGAGGCAATTTGTGATTAATGAGATAAACATAGCCGATTTGTTATGAACAAAGTAGGCTATCAAATTCAACATAAAACACAAACAAACATAAACATCCATTTTCTCATGAAGCACAAAAGAAATCATGCACAAAAAATTATGTTGAATATACATGATAAAAGAAAGCTTCATTACCCCTAAATTGTAGGGATTTATCCTCTTATTTGTGTTATCATTTCAACACATGGAGATTTCAACATTGAAAATAAAAAAAGTAAAAAATAAACAAAGAAAAAGAAGATTAACTACTAGATGGAAATGAACTAAACTAAGTGCATAAATGTAAATCTAAGCTATGAACATGAAATGAAAGAGAGCATAAGAATAAAAATTAGCATAAAAGTTAATAAAAGCATGTAGAAAAGAAAAGAGAATGAGGCTAGGAAGCCATTTTTATTTCATGTAACATTGAGCTTACACTTTGTTTGCTTAACTTCCTAAGTAAAATAAAAGGTAAGAAGATAATTACATGTACATAAGAGGGCTATTTATACACGCATAAAACCCTAATTCAATTTTTAGGGTGCTTCCAAAATGTCCTTTAGGAAGTCTGGCCTCTAATTAATCCATCATTAAATATGCATGAAGCTTTCACCTCCACTTAGTTGTCCATTAGCTTCTAATTATAGATTTAGGTAAGTTGATGGGGTCCTCCATGATCATGAGCATGAATTATTTCCTCTTCATTCCTTTGTATTTCCTTGTGCATGCACATATCTTCATGAAACCCTCTTCCATATGCATCCAAATTGCTATAAAAATTATGAAATATGTCCAAGTAAAAAGTCCCAAATTAACACATACACAAAAGTGACTATTTTTCCCCTGTATGTAGATGAATGTATGATGATTTAAAAATAATAGAATTTTGGTTTTAAACATGTTAAAATACCCAAATATGACATTATTTAAACAAAAAATGATAAAATATGGATGTAAATATATGCACATTTACATGCACATCAAATACCCCCACACTTATCTTTTTATTCGTCCTCGAATAAAGGAAAACTAAGATAAATCTGTTTTCGTAGAGAGCACGATTGTATTGAGCGTATGCAACAAGCTGTTAAACCTCTGGGTGTCCCCAATAGGACGAGTGTTGTCTTGTGAGGGTTTTCAGTGGATACTACCCACAAAATCCAAATGCAAAGTGAAAATATTTACAAAATGCAAGATTTATTTACGATGGAATGAATGCAAGTTTTTGAAAGTATTTACAAATGAAGGATTTACTTTCAACTTGACACTAATAAGTTAAATATAAATACTGGTCATTATCAAAAAATTTAAGTCCTTTTACTTGTCAAAATTTCCAACAAAAATTAAGTTGTCATAACAGATATACTATAGTTTGGCTAGTTGTTTCGGTTGATAATACAATGTAATTATGAAATGGATCCTTAGTTGATTATCAAAGTTTGTCAAAGGGGTATTCTCATTTATTTTCAATAATAAGTTAAATCAAACAAGTAAAAATAGTGCTTAGATTCTAATTGCTTACTCTCTCTTATTTGAAATTTTTATTGATATTAACAATATTTACATATGCCTAACTCAGGTAAACTGAGGTCAGATATATTACCCGTGCACTACCTTACGGACTGATGTGAGAGGAATACAGAGCCTGGCGAGTGAATACACAAGTGTGAACACTTATCCACTGTATATATTATTAAAAAGAATTTTTATATACATACACCTAACTCAGATAAACTGAGGCTAGATATACCGATCATGCACTGCCTTTCGGGCTTACGTGAGAAGGGTATAGAGCATGGCGAGTGAACACACGAGTGTGAACACATGACTCTAGGTGTTAAAAATATATACATATATACAAATGGTTTTTTTACTTATATATATTTTTTGTGTTTTTTCCTATTTTTTTAAGAAAGAGAGAGTTTTGCAAAATCATCTTAGCACCATTTAACTTTGAAGATAAAAAGGTTATATCCTTTACTTTAAAATTATACTTCATAATTAACACATATGAACCTTCCTATATACTAGTTAAACCATTTTTATTTGTAATCAAACTTCATTTTTATTTTTGTTAAGACAAATAAATTTTCAAAATTTTCAATTTATTAACCAAAACTTATACTTATCATATAGCATTTCTTCAAAAATAAATCAAAATGCTAAAAAGAAACTATTTTTGGAATTTTGAAATTTTAATTTTTTTTAGTTAAAAGACAATGAAAATTCAAAAATGTCATGAAAATGAAAATGATACTCCCTCCCACACTTAATTTTTTTTACTATGTCCCCACAGTAAGGGCATGATATAATGAGTGTAACGGGGAAAAATATGTATATATTTACAAAAGAGGGTTAACATTCTTACTAGACGTAGCTTGGCTCATGAAGAATCATGAGCTCCTCCTCTTGGTTACATGGAAATTCCAAGAATGGTTTCAAATGATGACCGTTTACTTTGAATATCAATCCATCCCTAGGGTTTTTTATTTCTATGGCACCGTGTGGAAATACGGTTCGTACCACAAATGGTCCAGTCCATCTCGATTTAAGTTTCCAAGAGAATAAATGAAGTCTAGAGTCACATAAAAGAACTTTTTGGTTAGGTGAAAACGTTTTTCTTAGGATTGACTTGTTATGAAAAACTTTTGTTCTTTCTTTGTAAATTTTCACATTTTCATATGCGTCGTTCCTAAGTTCTTCTAGTTCGTTGAGTTGTAGTTTTCGGTTTTCGCCAGCTTTCTCGAGATCAAAGTTTAAGTTCTTTATTGTCCACTACGCTTTGTGTTCGATTTCAACAAGTAAATGGCAAGCTTTCCCGTAAACTAAGCAAAATGGGGACATCCCATGGCTAGTTTTAAAAGCGGTACGGTAAGCCCAAAGCGCGTCGGTCAATTTCTGAGACCAATCTTTTCAATTTTTGTTAACAGTTTTCACCAAGATTTATTTTATTTGACAATTTGAAACTTCAACTTTGCCATAAGTTTGAGGATGATACAGAGTGGATAACTTGTGGGTTATCGAGTATTTCTTCATTAAAGTTTCAAAAGAACGATTGCAAAAATGGGTGTCGTTATCACTGATTATTGTGCGAGGTGTGTTGAACCTCGAAAGGATGTTTTCTTTGAGAAATTTCACAATAGTTCTATGGTCGTTGGTTTTATAAGGAACGGCTTCGACCCATTTTGAGACGTAAATGACAGCGAGAAGAATATACAAATTTCCAAAAGAATTAGGAAAAGGTCCCATAAAGTAGATACCCCAAACATCAAAGATTTTGATCGTAAGAATGAGGTTTAGAGGCATCATATTTCGTCGAGAAATCCTTCCAATCATTTGGCAACGATCGCAAGTTTTGCAAAATTCGAATGAGTCTTTGAAAAGGGAAGGCCAGTAGAAACCACATTGAAGCACCTTTTCTGAAATTTTTCAAGGACCGAAATGTCCACCGCACGCTTGATCGTGGAAATACAAATAAACACTCCTGATCTCATTATCCGGAATGCAACGTCGGATGATTTGGTCGGGACAATATTTGAACAAGTATGGATCATCCCAATAGAAATACTTCACTTAAGACATGAATTTGCATTTTTCCTGTTTGGACCAAGATGAGGAAGTTTCTTTAGTGACTAAGTAGTTCACTATATCAGCGTAGCATGGATCGATAGAAATTAAAAGAAGTTGTTCATTAGGGAAGTTTTCATTGATTGGCAAAGAAGATGGTGCGTTCGGAAGACGAGACAAGTGAACGGCTATGACGTTATCAGATCCTTTTTTGTCTTTGATTGTCAGGTCAAATCTTGAAGTAAAAGGATCCAACGAAATTTAGGATCCTTTTTGGAAAAAAGGTATCGAAGAGCAGTATGGTAAGTGTAGACCATGATGTGTGAACCTATTAAGTAAGGTCGAAACTTTTCGAGAGCAAAAATGACAGCTAGAAGCTCATTTTCGGTTGTTGTGTAGTTGAGTTGAGCGTCGTTCAAAAGTCATACTTGCATAGTAAATGACATAAAGGATTTTGTTGATGTGTTGTCCTAAGGCAACACCAACTGCAAAGTAAGAAGCGTCACACATTATTTCAAATGGGAGATCCCAATTGGGTGCGCAAATGATTGGAGGAGAAATGAGTTCGTTTTTGAGACGTTCGGAAGAAGAGACACAATCAGAGTTAAAATCGAAAGGAACGTCTTTTCCAAGAAGAGTCATCAAAGGACGAGCGATTTTGCTAAAGTCTTTCACAAAGCATCGGTAAAAGCCAGTGTGTCCTAGAAATGATCGAATGTCCTTAACAGTTTTGGGAATGGGTAGATTTGCAATTACGTCGACTTTTGCTTTATCTACCTCAATGCCTTTATTTGAGATGATATGTCCAAGGACTATGCCTTGTTTGACCATAAAGTGGCATTTTTCCCAATTCAAAGTCAAATGTTTTTCTTTACATCGATTTAAAACCAACTCGAGATGATGTAAACATGGGAAAAAGAATCATCAAAGATAGATATATCGTCCATAAAAACTTCTAGAAAGTGTTCAATCGTGTCGGAAAAAATGCCAACCATGCATCGTTGGAAAGTCACAGAAGCGTTACAAAGTCCGAATGACATACGTCGATAAGCAAAGGCACCGAATGGATACGAGAAAGTCGTTTTCTCTTGATCTTCGGGAGCGATTGGAATTTGGTTATAGCCGAAATAACCATCAAGGAAGTAGTAGAATTCGTGACCGGCTAAACGTTCAAGCATTTGGTCAATGAAGGGAAAAGGGAAGTGATCCTTACGTGTTGCAGAATTTAGTTTTCGATAGTCAATGCAAACACGCCAACCTGTTTGAGTACGAGTTGGAATAAGTTCGTTTGAATCGTTCTTGACAATAGTTAGCCCAAAATTTTTCGATACAACGTGAGTTCGGCTAACCCATGAACTATCGAAGATGGGATATATGATACCGATATCAAGGAGCTTAAGAATTTCATCACAAACTGCATCTTTCATTTTTGGGTTAAGCCTCCATTGCGCATCACGAGTGGGTTTGGCTTCGTCAATTAAGTGAATGCGATGTTGGACAATAGCAGGGCTAATTCCCTTAAAATTGGTAATGGACCACCCAATTGCTTCTCTGTTTTTCAAAAGAATAGAGAGGAGAAGCTTCTTGTTCAAGAGAAAGATCGTTAGAAATTATGACAGGACAAGTTTTTTTTTCACCTAAGTATGCGTACTTAAGGTGATCGGGAAGTGGTTTGAGGTCCAACTTAGGGAGTCGCTCGATCAAAGAATTGGGTTGAGATTCGGACTCAACTAGAAGTGATTCAAAGGGAAGAGCGTATTCAATCTCATTAGGGATTTCGTGAAACAATTTTTCGTATTCAGCTACGCGTTCATCGTTAAGGTCAAGTGTCTCGTTTTCAAAATTTTCGTAAATGGCACTAACTTCCAATGTTTGGTCGCGAGGTTCATTTGATTGACTTTCAAGATTGAAAATGTTGAGATCCAAAGTCATGTTTCCAAAAGAGATTTTCATCGAACCATTACGACAATTGATTAAGGCATTTGAGGTGGCTAAGAATGGTTGGCCTAAAATCAATGGAATTTGACTCGTGGGATTTGTCACGGGTTGTGTTTTGAGAACTATAAAATCAACGGGGAATATGAATTGCCCTACTCGAATGAGCACGTCCTCGATTTCTCCTACGGGCTTCTTAATGGAACGATCGGCGAACTGAAGCGTAACTTTTGTGGGTTTGAGCTCACCTAAGCCTAATTGTTCGTACACGAAGTATGGAATCAAGTTGACACTCGCGCCTAAGTCTATCAAACAATTGTTAATCGTATTGTCTCCAATTGTACACGAAATCGTAGTGCTGCCAGGATCTTTGTATTTAATGGGCATGGATTGGGACAAGACTTCACTCAAACTGGTGGCTAAGAAGACTGTTTTAGGCACTAGAGTGTGTCGCTTTTGGGTGCACAAGTCCTTAAGAAATTTTGCGTACATGGGGACTTGCTGAATGATGCCAAGAAGCGGGATGTTAACTTTCACTTGTTTAAAAATTTCCAACATCTTTTCCATTTGGTACGGGTGTTTCTTGGGTCGGAGACGATGTGGAAATGGAACAAGATACTCGGTAGGTGGGTCTACTCGAGTAGAAGAAGAATTTTCATCGGCAGTTGATTTAACGGTTAGCCCGATACGTTTGAAGTGTCGAGAGAGGTTTCCGGTAAATTGTTTAGGTTAACGACTTGATTATTGATTTGTTTACCAAAACATAAAGTTGTGATAGCATTCAATTGGGTAACATTGCTATCTTGAACAGCATGGGATTGTTTTGAATTTGCGTTTTGATTTTTGGGATTTGGAATTGGCTGGCTTGGGACTGTGTCTCGTTCACGTTCGCTCATAGACGTGGCTAACTAACTCATTTACATTTCAAGTTTTGCAATCGATTGGTTTGTGTTTTGCATATATGAGGTCAATAAATTTTGCAAATTTCTGTTTGATTGAAGACTTTGAGTAGTTGCTTTAGCCAACGTTTCAAGAGTTTTCTCAAGCGAAGTTAAACCTTTATCGTCTTGCGGAGGGTGAGCAACATTTGGTTGAAATTTGATTGTTGTGGTTGATTATGAGACGGACCCGCAAAGTTTGGTTGGAAGTGAGGATTTGAAGCATTATTTGAAAATGCTTGAAAATTGGGACGAATCGTATTCGTGTTGGGATTGTTTTGGTTCCAAGAAAAATTCGGATGATTTCTCCAACTAGGATTGTACGATGGAGAAAACGGGTCGTTTTTGGCTTTATTAAAAGAATTGATTTGTTCGACAGAATTAGGGCACTGATCAGCTATATGATTAGGATCGTTGCATTTATAACACATGAGTTGGGAAGCTTGATTCATTTGGTTTGATGAGAAAACGTTGTCAAATTTATTAATCATTGCGTCGATTTTAGCTTCCAAAGCCAAAGAAGATCCTATCGAGTGTGTGCTCGATCGTGAGTAAATTAATTTTTTGTTCGAACGTTCCCATTGGGATGACTTTTTGGCGAGGTTTTCAAGAAATTGCCAAGCACCGTCGTGATGTTAGGCAAGAAAGTTGCCTTGGCACATTGATTCGAGCATGGTTCGTGAGCTATTTTCAAGTTCGTATAAGATTTGGTAAATCGTCCATTTTTCGAAGTTAATGGACATTTTATCAAAAGCTCTTTGAATCTTTCAAAATATTTTTTGAGTGGTTTTCCCTTGAATTGATGAAAATTTACAATTTCATTTTGGATTCTACTCGTTTTTTCCAAGGGGTAGAGAACTTTTTTCAGAAAGCTTTAACGAATTCTTCCCAAGTTTTAATCGAGTTTGATGGTAAGCTGTACAACCATTTTTCAGCGTAATCCGTAAGAGCGAATGGAATTAAGCGAAGTTTGATTCCGTCATCGGAATGTTGTTGGAGTTTCATTGTGGTGCAAACTTGTTCGAATTTTGTCAAGAAGATGTATGGGTCATCATTTTCAAAATTACCAAATTTTGGAAGCGTGGCAATATGGTTCGAGTGAATTTTGAAGTGGTTACCCATTGGGGCGGGTAATGTGATGCAAGATGGAATAGAAACTCTATCGGGAAAGATTCTATCCATGAGAGATCGAGGGGCATTCTCGTTTGCCATTTCGGGAGGATCGTTTGTTCGAGTTAAACAATTAGTTGTTGAGTCGCGAGTCCAACGATTTGTTGTTGTGTCACAAGTCCAAGTACTCATGCATAAGTGAAAGTCGAGAAGGGAAAGAAGTTAGAAACGAGTTTAGAGAATGAAACAAGATTTGGAAAATGAAGTGAAAAATTGCTTTTGTTTTTTTAAAAGAAAGGAAACTATTTACTAAGTGAAATTTATTTTTCAAAAGAAAAGTTTGATTTTTTTTTTTGGCTTTTCAAATATTTATATGTTTTTGTTTTTGTAAATTTGTTTTTTTTTTTGCTTTTTTTTTTTAAATTTTCAGATTTTCAAATATTTACTAGAAGGAAATTATTATTTTTTTCTTTACAAAATGGGAATTTGATTTTTTGTTTTTGAATTTTAATTATTTTTTTCTTTTTGAAAAGATTTTATATTTTTTGCTTGGATTTTGTTTTTGATTGAAAATTTTCAAAGGAAGGGAAAAAGGATTTTTTTCTTGGGATTAAAAACTAAGTTAAGTAAAAATTACAAATTTATTTTGATTTTGGATTTTGGATTTTTTTTTTAAATATGCATGAACTAATGCAACTAAATGAATGCAAATGACTTAATTACAATTTTCTGTCCTTAGTAGCTCCTAACCCAAAATTGTATAATCACACTTTGTCTTAAATCAACAAAAATATTTCTTAGCCAGGTAATGGGCAGGGGTTATCGGTGCACCACGAATCACCGTAGGAATGCAACCGAAAGTTTAAGCATCTTCAGAGGAACAACCACTATAATATTTACGAACCACCGTAATATTTATAAATGGCTATTACTCTGCCATAGCCGAGACACCAAGAAATAAAATTGTTCAAAGAAAACATTTGTGAAGATAAATTAAGCCCTAGATGAGCTCGCGACAACCTTAAGTCGAATGTCAACCTTTATTATTAGTCAAATTCTATGATGAAATACAATTTGTGGACTAAGGAAAGGGTGATGAAATCCCCCACCTTATGTGAATTGGGGTATTGCTCTTAGAAGAAAATAAGATGGTATGAGTGCAAAATAGAAATTAAACGTGATTTTAACAATGCAACTACGATGAAATTTGTTTTTGAATTTTTGAAATTTTTTTTATAAATGCAAATGCAAGCAACCAACAATGCAAAGCAAAATAAAAACAAGTGATGAGAGCACTATACCAGAGCGTGCAGATTATTAATAATTTTATTTTTAAGCGGTGATTTTTTTTAAAGCAAGCAAAGCAATTATTTTAGCAGCACTTCTTTTTTTTGATATTCTGCTTTTGCAACCTGAAAATAAGACAAGATATATGCAAGTTATATAAGGATGGAATTAAAAAAAACAAATGAAAATAAATTCAAACTTGTTTTTTTTATCAAGAAGAAATCAAATCAAAACAAAATAAATAAGCATAAACAAAACAAACTGAAAATCAAAGAAATTGAAAAAATAAAATCAAAGGTAAGTGAAGACAAAGGAAAAAAGCAAATTTGAAATTTTTTTATACAATTTTTGTTTTCTGAACAAACAAAAGAAAAACAACCCTTTTTTTAAATTCCACTTAGCCCAATAGGCCACAAAGCCCGCTACCCTAACCCTTAATTTCCTTTCTCTATTAAAACTCTAAAAAAAGACTTTTTCCTTTATTTCACTTTATACACAGAGAATATGCGATTTTCAAAAATTAAAAACCAGTTCGAAATCAAAATTGATTGTAGGAAATCATACTTAAAGTCGTGAGTTGAGGGTGTTTGAAATCAAAACTGCGAGGCGATTTGAGGATGTGGTTCGAGCAAATTGGGGGATTTGAGTTTAAGGTTGGGTTTCTGGTTTTGGCAATTGGGGCGAGGCGTAGTTAGGCATTTGGTTTTGGAAGTTGTCACGACGTTGGGGTTGAGGTGGATTTCGATTGTTGAAGGGAGAAATATCTAAGGAGATTGGTCGAATTGAATGCTTGTCGTTGGTGGTTTCAGGTCGATTTCGGAGGTCTGCGGTAGAGGTCGCGGTGGTGAGGCAAAGGAGGAGCAGCAGTTTCGACGCTTGATTCAGGCGAAGTTGGAGGAGCTCGTGTGTCTGAAGTCGGAAGGTAGCGTTTATGGTGATGGCTGTACAGTAGTGGGTATGTTTTTGTGTAGTAGTTTTTTTTTTGGTTGTGCTTGGTTTATGGTGGTGAAATTGTGTTTTTGATGGAGAGTTTGATGGTCAGTGGATGGTGTTGTTTGATAAGAGGTGGTTGAAGGGGATTTGAATGTTGGGAGATGAGCAGTCGGGGGAAGTCTGATGTGATGTACTGCTCGGCAGTTTGTAGAAGTGGTTGAACAAGCCAGCAAGGCTTTGCGTCGATGGTTGCAAAAATTTTTGTAGAGGGTGTGATAGTGTGGTAGACGTGGGTGTATGTGGTTGTGGTATGGAGATGGTCAGTAGACACTAGAGAGAGGGGGTTGTTGACTGTAGTAAGAAGCAACAACGTATGTGATGTATATAGTGGATTATAGTGAGTGTTGTGTTGTCTGATGGGTGACTTCGAGTGGTGGAAAGTGGTTGAGCAGATGATGCAACAGTGTGATGGTAGTCAGGTGATAGGAGGCGGTCAGGGAGGTTTGAAGGATGTCTGGTGGTGAAGGTTGATATGGTGAAGTCTGTTGAATGTTGAGTTGTTTGTAGTGGATGTGGGAATATGTTATATATATGTTGCTGTATGTGTTACACTGATGTGTGTTCACTGATGTGGGTAATGGTTGAAAGCAAGATTATATGAAGTATGAGTGATGGGTTGCAGCAGTTTAATGGTGAAGTGGCAATGTTGATATGGTAGAGGTTGGGTTGTTTGTATGTTGAAGTAGGGGGATGACTATTTTGTTGATGGTGATGACTATTATGATGATGGTAGTATGTAAGAAATGTGGGTTGATGTCAGCAAGGAAATATGCAGTTGTGTCACTGTGCAGGGTGAAGAAAAATGGAGAGAGGCAAATGGTGATTGATAGGTCGTGGATAGTTTTGTTGGGAAGAAGAGGATGGCTGTTAGTGGTGAAGTTTGTGGTGAAGATTGTGTTGGCAATGAAGTATGGTTGTTGGTATGTTGATGGGCAGAAACGAAACAGTGGTATGTGATAGAAACAACTGTTGTGAACAGTGTATGGTATAGGGATGAAAACTGTAAATTGAATTGTAAATTGTAATTGAAAATTGGAAATGTAAATTGAAAAAATAAAATGATTTTTTTTTTCTTTTCAAATGAAATTGTGTATATGTTTTTTTTAAATATGCAAATGCAAAAACAAATAGAACAACAAGAGATACACACAAACAAAATGCAAGAAAAAATCAAACAATAAACAAACAAAACTTTTTTTAATGCAAGTTAAGACACAAAACAAAAACACAAAAATCAAACGAAAAATAATTCGAAAAATAGAAAATTAAAATCGAAGCAATTTTCCGGCAACGGCGTCAAAAACTTGTTTAACGATGAATTTTCTATCGGTTTAGAAAATCGCCGATAAATTTCAATTAAAATTTTAACCGCAAGTGCACGGCATACAAATGTTAGTAAGTGGTGAGTAGTGGTCGATCCGTATGGAATTGTTAGATTTTAAATTTCTATTCAATCAAACTAACCAAAAGTAGAGATTGTTTTGAAAACTAGAAAAAATAAAACTAAGAAAAAGTTGAGATTAAAAACTATGTGATTAAAATTCAATTTAGAGGTAAATCCAGTTTTTTATTTTTTTCACATAAATCAACATAAAATCAAATGATGATCTCCTTTTAATCTAAGTAGGATTAGTGATCTATTTTTCATAAGCATAGCATATTTGACAACTACCATACACCTCCAGCACCAAATATACTTGTATGGTGCGCTGTAGCTTTGTCCAGTCGATATAGGACGATTGTCAGGGGTTGCATAGTGAGTAAAAAATTCACATAGAACTCACAGTGCAAAGAATAAAATATAATAGTCATCACAGATATAAAACAAGCGAGACAGTAATAACTAAATGAAACACAAATTAGAGTGTACATGGCAAATTGTTATACAAAATAGTAATAGAGTTTATAGAACTAATAAATAAAATCAAATGATAAACCATCACTGATGATAGTAACCCAAGCACTATTAAGGCTCTACAGTGTCACACATTGGAATAAGCAATAATAATCCAAAAATATAAATATGAGAAAGCGTCTCCTTCAGCTAGTCCATCTGCACAATTTTATGTGCCGCATACACATTCTATCTAGCCTGCTAATTTAAGATTATCTGAGATAATAAGAAGCAAAACATAAAATCAAGTCAAATAACAGTCTAGTGTGAGTGATAAATAATCTCACAATACTATGAAAATCGATATAATAAAGGGTGTATGGTATGAAGAATCATACCTAACCTATCCTTGCATCTAAAGTGCTAGTACATAACAATTTATATGCTAATCCACTATTATCACAAATGTGTACTACATCCTAAGTAGAATACTAGGCGTTTAGGTATCCACATCCATAATACCTATGTCATGTGACATCTATAGAGTGATAAACAAAAATGGGAAGCTTAACATCCATCAAACAATCCTCACAATCACTTATGTGTTTTGGATATATGATCATTCTTATGACCATCCTCTGTTAGACATTAATGGAAAAGTATTAGTTTCTCGGTGCTCGAATCCATGCCACTTCGATAGCTAGGAATATAGATCTCTTCCTTGATCCAAGGTATAGGCCCTTCCTCAATACAGGGTATACATCCTCATACCTAAGTGAGCATCCTCACATACCCCTGCTTTACGAGAACACTTCGAAGCACTTCGAGTATTAACAATCCCATTGCATGCATCCCTAAGCACTTCCTCCCTTCATTCCTTTCCATATTGCATAATACAATGCTTGCTTGTTACATTTTCCATAGTAGAACCCTTTCTCCTTCTACTCACGTGCTCCTTTCCTCAAACTCGTCCCTAGGACCATTATCACAACTTGAACAATCAATTCATCTTCCACAGAACTCCTCTATACATCCCTCATAAATCATAGAACCCTCTTCTCCATGTTCCAAAGTCATCGCATTGAAGTGTCACATCATTACCCCATCATCAATCATCATTCTTCATCGTGCAACAATGTCGAAATCGAACACTAAATGAAGGAACAAGCTACATAGCATGCTCCATAAGGCAGCACCTTTATCACTAGGAAGTTTTGTTATGATTGGCCAACTTCCAATCATTTCGGTATCGACATGATTCGAATTTTCAATGCCGATATGACTTACTTAGCCAACAATGTCAAAGTACTCCTCTTCTCATCTCATCCCGAAGCTTTGATCCCCTAACCTCAAAGCAGTTGCAAAATTGTCTTCGGTCCACTATGTAGGTGTCAATCCCTTCTCATAGCCGAAAATTTCCTAAGTACCAAAACTCCCACCACTTCACATCTCTAGCCTGGCCCGAAGCCAAGCTCTCCTCTGCATGAAGTTTTGGTACCGATTCATCGAAGAAAACTACTACCGACATGTTTTGCATTATCACCAACGAACTTATGTTGCATATCAGCACCAACATCTTTTTAATCCCCCAGATCACCTCCAATCTTCCTACAACTCATTATGGGGCCACTCCAGACTTCAAAAATCAAAATACTTCAATCCCATCATGTTTTGAACATTATTAGTAGAGATTCTCTCAAAACGACGATCTATTTTCTAACTACCCTAAACGACTGGCAAACATATCAAACAATTCATATAATCATCACACAATTATCAAATAACATTCAACATTCATATAAGCAATCTAATCGTGATTTAAACACATAGTTTGCTAGATCTA
The DNA here is from genome assembly GCA_030737815.1 of Allium fistulosum. Classification (NCBI taxonomy): domain Eukaryota; kingdom Viridiplantae; phylum Streptophyta; class Magnoliopsida; order Asparagales; family Amaryllidaceae; genus Allium; species Allium fistulosum. The sequence continues at coordinate 408,341,945 of CM060904.1, read as the reverse complement.
ATTATAAGAAACAATGACGACATGGTTGGTAATTGGTGTTAAACGAATGAAAATACAACTTTAACCTTTTAAACTCAGTTATGAGGTGTTATTAAAGCAAGATCTAGATTTTAAAATGTTTAAACATCAAAAATCATCCTAGAAATTATATTTTTACCATATCAATGCTCATAGAATAGTGAGAGAAATAGAATCACTCACCTTTACCGAACTACCTAAATTTTAAGGTAAATCCAAGGTTGTAGATACATGAAACCCAATGTAATTCTAACAAAAAATCTTCAATTCCCTTACTAATTTCTCCTTACTGATGTGTTTAAGCTAATTAAATTAAAAAAATGGTGCTTTTTGGTTGAAAAAGAGTTAATGGGGGTTTGGTTCAGTTTTATGAAGTAGGAATGTGATTAGCAACTACCCCTATCATCCCCAATTAGGCACAAATCCCAAAATGAATTAATGGACCTAATCTGGGCATAATTAATTACCCATTAATATGGCTAGAAACCATCCAAAATTCAAACGCACATATCTCCTAAATGGTTAGTCTAAAAAGCTATTATGACTACTCTAAAAAAGGATAAACCATTATATTTTTCTAATGGAAGTGGTTTCAACTCCTAATTTGGCACATATCAAAAGTTATAGGCCTTATAAGATTTTTAAGGTTGAAATCATCCAATAAAAATCTTACGATGAGAAATGTCACCAGTTAACATTTCCCAAAGTTATAGAACCATACGACCCAGTATGGTTTCAAAAATAATATTTTACAATCTCGCGCTACGAAAAAGTGGGTTGTTACATTCTCTCCCCCTATTACGAATTTATCCCGTAAAATCATCAAATCGAACAAGGAATAGTCAACCAAAGTCACTGTGCATGTCTAACAACCATAAGCAATCATCTCAACTGCCAAACATGCAATTATAGCAATGAAACAAAATGTATGCCTATCCTAGCATGCAAGATACTAAGCTAATTTACATAATATCAAAAAGTGAAAGTAAATGTGATAAACTAATAGCCTTACCAAATAAAGAGCTCCAGATAGGTTGTCCTCATGCTCTTTTAGGTTTCCTACATGCACCCGCTTTTGCTTTTACCCCACCAAACCTTCACTGACTACATCGTCTTCCCCCTAAGTTGTTTCATATCACATCCGACGGTACAAATAGGCCTATAAGGTCTCAAAACCTCTAGTTTAACCTCGATATCATCAAGTTGTTTTGGTTCTACCGCCACGCTTGAGTCATGCACACACTTCTATAAATTAGAAACATGAAATACATTGTGCATGCCTGCCTTCTTTTGAGGTAACTCGACTCTACAAGCTAAGTTCCCAATCCTCTCAAGTATCAGAGACGAACCTATGAACCTTGTTGCCACCTTTCCTTTTCTATCGAATCGAACTACATTCTTTAGTAAAAAGATCTCAGAAAAGATCATATCATCGATAGAGGACTCCAAATCTCTATGTCTCTTATCAACGTAGCTCCTTTGCGTATCTTGTGCAGCTTTCATTTGTTGCTGAATAATCTTGATCTTCTCCAAAGTGTCCCTAATCATATTTCCCCAATAATGGTTTCTTGCCCGCTTCCTACCAACACGAAGGAGCATTGCATGGTCGGCCATATAATGCTCGAATGATGTCATACTAATACTAGACAGAAAACCATTGTTGTATGCGAACTCTACTAAATTCATATTGTTTGTACCAAAATTAGGCAAAACACTCTTCGGATGTGTTTGACAAGATAAAATTAAGAAAGTAAATGTAAAATGAGGCAAATCTAACAAACACACCAATTAACAGATAAGAAAAAGTGCTGAAACACACGAATTTAGAGTGGTTCAGCGTAACCTACGTCCACTATGGAATGATTGATGCTTATTGATTATAACTCGCTGGTTACAAAAGATTTACAACAGTACAATCGAAATACAATAGCAATTTTGGTAGAGTATCGGCGTAGAGAGGCCAAAAGTCTATTTTCTGTAGGTCCAGGGTCATTATTTATAGGCATAGGCAGCATATATCTCGTCCAGATCTCGAAGGACTTCTTCTCTCACGTGGGTGGGTTCACGGGATCGAGTTCAAGTGATTTCGACTCGATATCAGAGCAATATGAATGGAATTCGCATCAATCAATAATTGATCCTTTTTGGCTATAATTGATCTGGTACATTCTTGACATTGTAGGCCAGCTCCTGTGAAAATTTAGTGGCATTTGGACTTGTAGATCTCAAGTTATGATCGATGCAAGTTTGGATTTGTATGACATTGTCGTCTTTGTATTGATACTATTTCGTGTCGGTCATGTGTGGCTCTGTTCGTATCAATGCTTGCATGCTACTTCGTATCGATGGTTGGAGGCCGCCTTCGTATCGATGCTTCATGTTGCTTTCTTCGTATCGATCGGTAGTTGTTTCTCTTCGTATCGATGGCGGGAGATCGATACGAGATGGATTGAGGGAGACTGATACGAAACAGACATTTGTTGATGGATACGAAGTGTTATTAACATGATGGATATGAGTAGCTTCGTTTTGATGGATAAGAAGGAAGTTAGTGGGTGATGGATACGAACTGAATCTCTCTTGGGGAATGGATACGAAATTGGATGGATACGAATAGAGTTGGTTTTCTCAACCTTGATCAATCAATATCTTGAGCATACGAACTTCGATTAACTTGAAATTTGGAACGTTGGTTTTCATAGCTTTGCTTGTCGTGTCATATCAATTATAGCTCGATCCGGACTCAGGCAAAATTTACCAGTATCCATAGTGAACCTATGTGCAACCGATCTCCCAAACAAACTGTCCTTGGTTTCTAGTCAAGTTCTTAGTGTCACGGCCTTGCCAAAAGGCGGGATAACATTTTCCCCCCAAAGTACGTCTTGTGTGAACATGACGTGCTTTGAAAAGCTGTAATCTTCATTCTAAAAAAGTTCTATCTGATTCACTGAGTAGTTGTTGTCTGTTCATCAAAAGATGTAACCTTTGATTTATGTCCAATAAAATAAATGTTGAACTGTTGACTGCCAATGATTATGCAGTGCATCGTTGTAACTGAGTATTGAGTGTCAGCAATTTGTTGTTCACTATTGTAATTGTCACTAGGTGAGAATTCAATTTCTATGAATTTTGAAAATCAAATGTTAGTTCGTCATACATGCACGTATGTTAACCTGACTACTGTTCATGTTTGTATGTTCACGGGTCGTTGTCAATTCTTTAGTCTTTGTTTGGATTGAGTTTCATATCGATCCTCTCCTGGATCGATGTGAAATTCGAGTTGTAACAACGTTCGATGGTTGTTTTATGTCCTTCCTTTGTATCGATCCTCTCCTGGATCGATATGAGATGTTGGAATGTATGCTTCGTATCGTTGGATACGTAATATTAGGTCTCGGATTGATGGATACAAGAGTAATGCTTTGTATCAGTGGAGTTTAACGATCTAGACATAATCATGCAGTGATGCTTCATGGAGGATATGCCATTTCTCATTCCTTTATTTAAGAAGAATCCCCAATTGTGGATAATCTTTGATAGGAGTCATCCATGACTCCTTTTCTAGATCCATCTCTAAGATCTAGTTGATCTTCATATTTCAATGCTTGGAATAATAAGTATTTCAACTGGGACAAAGTCTTTTTGCCGCGCATCCCCAGAATTGGCTAGCTTGGCCAATGACTTGGCCTTTTCATTTTGTTCTTTGAGGATGTGTGTAAGGTGTAATTCTTGAAGTCAGCTAATAGCTCTTGGACCCAACTGAGATAAGGAGCAAGACGGTGCCCCCTAGTCAGATAATCTTCCCTGACTTGTCATACCACTAACCAGAAATCGCATAAGATATGTGAAGCTTCCGCTCTCAGTTTTTTTTTTGCAAGTTCGAGCATGGCGACAAAGGCTTCATACTTAGCTTCATCATTTGTTGCAGGGAAGTTGAGTTTGAGGGCGTAGCAGGTCGGTCGTCCCTCATGAGTCATTAATGCAACTTCGACGTTAGAAAGCCAATTATCGAAAGTTCCATTTATGTATGTTCTCCATGGTTCTCCACTGTTCTTCGGATAATCACCTGATGTAGTGAATTCAGATATGATGTATGCTAATGTTTGACCATGGATAGGTCTCTGAGGGAGATAAGTGATATCAAATTGGCTTAGCTCGATATTCTATTTGAGTAACCTTCCAGACATCTAAGGTTGCCATAGGACATATTGTAATGGCTGGTTGATCAGATGTTAATGGGGTGAGCTTGTCAATAGCTAGCTTTCATCATATACTAGTCTTTGGACTCATTTCTCTTCGCATAGTAATGCGATGCTTATGGCGTGTGTTGACATGGCCCAATTGATGTATAAATCTTCATGACCCAAAGGCTTGGGTAAAATGGGAGGTCTCTTTAAGTGATCTATCAGAGCTGGAATTGCATCAAGGCAGTTGTTAGTTCATTCAAAAGTTCTCTTCCCTCTCTTGGTCAGGTGGAAGAAGAGAATACACTTGTAGATGACCCTAGAGTTGAATCAGCTTAGGACGGTAATCTTCCGACTTAGGCTATGTACCTGCTTGGTTATCCTCGGTACATGGATGTCTCTAATTGTTGGAATTTTCTGGAAATTAGCCTCAATTCCACAAGAATTGATGATGAAACCCAAGAATTTTTCTGACGCAACCCTGAAAGAGCATTTCAAAGGATCGAGTTTCATTCTGCAGTTGTTGGAGAGCACTGAATATCTTTGCCAAGTCATCGATGTGGTTGTTTGATGGTCGTGATCTCACGAGCATATTAACCACAAATACTTTCATCGATCGGCCGATCTGATTTTTGAATGATCTATTAATCATCCTGTGGTAAGTAGCATAAGCGTTCTCAAGTTTGAATCCAGGGATTGCAGCATAACACTATAGGCCCAGGTCAGTAATGAAACAGTTGTATTCCTTGTCTAGGACATGCTTTAGTATCCGATTGTATCTGGAGTTTGCGTCCATGGATGTGAGTAATTCATGTCTGATGGTCGAGTCCATCAGTTGGTTGATCATTAGAAGTGGAAAGTTGTGCTTTGTCATACCCCGTGCAAATCTGAGTAGTTGACGTACGTCCGCCACTCTCTGTTTGTTTTTCTTATAAGCAAAGGATTGGATACTCATTTTGGTTAGAGGGCATCGTGGATAAACCCACTGGTTTTGAGCAGATTCGCCTCCTCTTTAAGTGCAATAGATCTCTCCAAATCCACGTTGCATCATTTTTGTTCACCGAGACATGCCTCAGGTCAACATTTAATGCAGGGTTCTTCATGGTTGGCGATAGTCCACATATATACATGAGATTGAGTCCAAGCGAACATATCAAATACACTTGGAGCGAAGCAGTTAACTCTTTCATTATCATTGCACTGAGTTGTGATCTGATCTATAATACTCATGATCGGTTGTAGGCGCTTCATGTGCTTATTTGCAATTGTAAATGATTAGTCTTATAGGGATGATGAATCAAAGGCTTAGTAGAGTTTAACCACTATTGCGTGCTGCAGCATAGTCGGCTCCAGCTATGCGTTTGAATCTACTTGTGTTTTCGAGTAATGCGCTTTCCATTCAATGTACTCGCGATCCATTGCTCATCGGAAGGGTCAGAATGATGATCAGTTGCCCATAAGTCCGGGCGTCGATTTGATGATTCTATCTCTAAGCATCCTTTTGGTCGTAACTTCAAGTTGTTATAAATACTAGGCACGAGCTATAGGATTAAGTAGTCGTATCTAGCTCTTGGATGATCACACTCGTGCCCCCAGTCTTGGGTTGATGGGCGTATTGTATGAATGATCGAGCCTAGCTTCTGTTGTGTTTATACTATAGTCCAAGCTATAAGAGCCAAAGTTGTTTGATGAACGATCAAATTACATTCATCTTATTTCTCGCACGTGCTCCCAATTCTGGGGAATATCTTGATAAGTGGCAAGGTAAATCATGCCGCTTCAATTTTGTATTCTATCCCGTTGAACCATGGGATCGAGTTAACCGATGGAAGGCTAAGTTGTGCCTTATCCTGCATTGTGTCCTAGTTCTTTCCTCTAGGAAGAATACTTCGTTGCTTCGCTGACATTCAAACATGAGCTAAGTTCTGGACGGTCAATGACATTCACTTCGCTACTTATGTCGCCATACTCTAGGCAGAAACTGAAGAGTGAATCGTCCAATCAGACCCAATGCAGGATTGATGCTTCCTTTGTTGAATCCAGGGTAAGAATCGGTGCGTGGACATTTAGGTTGCACTTGTTATGAATTGCTCATTTAGTCGGATCGTGGTAAGAGTCAAAGAATGAATGGTCGCATTGCATTCTTTTGGAGTTGGGCGATCAACCACATCCATTTTAATTTACATTCTCCCGTTAGATCTAGGGATAAAGTCAGCTCAAATGCAGTCAGGTCATGCTCATCCAGTCTCATGCTCTTCCTGATGGATCGAAGGAAGGTAATTGAGGATGAATGGTCAAGTCACACTCATTCGTGGTTCATTCTTCTATCCATGCTCTGTTGGTCAAAGGTATTCGATGGACGTTCGGGTCACATCGATTTGTAGTCGAAGAGGATCGATATTGATCGTTGATTCAACGACACGATGTAGAATGCCCAGACCTCATTGCTAGTCAATCCACTGGTATGATATGAAAGGTGTAGATCGATATTGCGCATTGATCCGGCGGTACGATATAATTGGTTGCCCATAACTTTGGGCATCATTCTGATTGGTTGGCATTAGGTCCTCCTTGTAGTCATTGCCTTAAGTTGTAAAGGACGTGAAGCTGGAGATGCAGCGAGTCATATTTCTCTTCTTTCGGTGATTTGTACTTATGCCCCCAGTCTTGGGTTAGTAGAGTTAGTTCGTGGATGGTCTAATTGCACCTGTAGTGAGTTTATACTCCTCATGTCGAGTTTAGGTCAGAGTTGGTGAATGAATGGTCGAGCCATATTCATTCATTTGTCTATGCTTGTAGCCACTATTTGGGGATCAGAGTCGGTTGAAAGGACATTAATCACACATATTCGATGTTTATACCCCTGTCTGCACTCTGGGGACTAAGAGTCTTAGCAGAAAATGGTCGGACTGCATTTTCCTCAATTAATTCCTTTGGCACTAGTCAATGTTGAAAGTCGAAGTGTGGTCGGTCACATTACGACAACTTTAATTTGACGTTTCTCCTACTGAATTGTAGGAAGGAATTGATTGGCGGGTGGTTGGGTCACACCCATCCATGTTGCGCACACAATCCGTCGGATCACAAGCGAGAGTTAGCGGATGAATGGTCATGTCACATTCATTTGCGGTTGGATGATAGTAATCTCAATTCAGAATAGGACAACCAGCTAGGTCCGTTTTGCAAATCTGTGTCTCCCTGTCGAATTAAGGAAGAAATTTTGTCTTGTAGGGTTGGAGTGCATCCCTATAAATTTATGTTATGGGTCCCAGGCCGAGGATAATAGCTGATGCATGGACGATCGTGTCATGCCCGCTTAGTGCTGGATGGTCGGATCGCATTCGATTTTGTGTGATAAGTGTGTCCCCAAGCAAGGGTGGAGTTGGAAAGCGGACGGTTGAACCACATCCACTTTGTATACTACAGGACTTGCTGAGGAATCAGAGGTTATAGATGGACAGGCGAATCGCATCCCTTCTAGTATTTGTATTCCAATCCTAGCTTTGAGGACTGGTCTGTCACACCTATTTGGTCTTTATATTCCAGTCTGTGCTCTCGAGACCAGAGTTAGTTGATGGGTGGTCAGTTACACCCAGTTGGTGTTTGTACTCTAGTCCGCACTCTAGGGACATAGAATTAGTTGATGTTTATAATCCAGTTCGCACTCTGGGAATCTAGAGTTAGTTGATGTTTATACCCTAGTTCGCACTCTGGGAATCTGGAGTTAGTTTATGGGTGGTCAATCACATCCATTTAGCATTTGTGCTCCAGTCTATTCTCTCAGGACTAGAGTGAGTCGGTGTCTTATACTCCAGTTCACGTTCTGGGAACTTAAGTTATTTTACGGGTGGTCGGTTACACCCATTTTGATGTTTATACTCTAGTTCACACTCTGGGAATCTGGAGTTGGTTGATGGATGGTCAGTCACAACCATTTGGCGTTTTCACTCCGGCTCGCGCTCTTGGGACCAGAGTTAGTTGATGCGCGGTCAGTCACACCCATTTATGTTTATACACCAGTTCGCACTCCAAGAATCTGGAGTTGGCCGACAGATGGTCAGTCACATCTGTTTAGGCTTTAGGATTTCGTTCACACTCTGGGAACAAGAAGTTGATTAGGTACGTGGACGGTCATATCACATCCACCCTGAGTAGGCAAGCGAAGTCATTAGATGGACGGATCCACCCTCCTCGAGCTTGTAAATATGAAAGGTGAAGTCATTAGATGGACTGATCCATCCTCCTCGGGTTTAGGTTGAGCAGGGCGAAGTCATTAGGTGGATGGATCTACCCTCATCGAGCCCACGTCCGTAAGTTTATGCTCCAGCTTGCACTCTGGGAGCTGGAATTAGTTAGAGGATTGTCGTGTATCAATCCCTTTTGGCTGCAATGTGATGGCTTGTCCCTAAGCTTGGGGTTTCACTTAGCGAGTGATCGGTGGGATCCCGATTACTTTCCATTTATCTGCCCTCAATGAAGGATGAGATTAAGATTATGGACGATTGGATCGTGTCCATGTTCATTTGGATTCCACTTCTACCAAGTCTATAGAGTAAGATTAGTGTTCTGGCAAGCTTTGTGCTCGAGTAGAGGAGAGAATGGTCGAACTACATCCACTTTTAGTTATATATTTTCCCTTAAGTCAGGGGCAAGAATTAGAGAGCAGATTGTCGAGTCACGTCCACTTTATACTTTGCGTTCTTCTGATCGAGCTGAGGAAGAGAGTTGAAATGATGGCTCATGATGGTTAGAAAGTAGGTCGTCAGTCGTTGATGACTTTAAATTGAGGGTTGGACCCTGATGAAGTCGGTTTAAGGCATGATTGTTTTGCCGAATCACAGACGCAAACTGGAGAGTGAATGGTCAAATCATATCCACTTTAAACATGTGTTCTCAAATAACCCCAAGTGTCTAATGTAGGATTGGATGCATGGACGGTCATGTCACGTCCACCCTTAGTGTGATTCCGATTTTACTGGGCATCAGAAGAAGCATAAGTATTTTGGCGAGCTTCAAGTATGAGATGAAAAGTGCATTGTTGAGACATATAACTCCGAGTCTTTCTCAGATCTCCTAATTAAATTGCATAGGCGGATGAGTGGATGGTCGGTTGCATCCACTTTGTAATAAAGTCTTGACCTTATCGGTCTCTTCTTCTTTGATGCCCTGCCCCCATGTCAGGGGCATATAGTAGGCGATCAGTGGTTGAATCACGCTCGTCATAACGATACCTCAATGACTTGATCATAGTCCACGGAGGTTGTTTGGCACCGAACCTTGAGTACTTGGTTACCTGCACTATTTGCATGTAGTTTAATTCAAGTCAGTCATACTTCGCAGCATAAATGAAATTGAAATAGAAATAATTCGAAAGAGATCAGATCAAATCTTATTGATAAGTGAAGCGGCGTCGTATGCTTGCTATTGCACTTCGGTCCAGCCCTTCTTAGTTGGAAGTCTAACGCAAGTGGTTCAGTTTAATCAAAGTTCTTGATCGATAGGGGTCGAAGGTTCCCTGCCCATCATTTTATAGGGCTTGCATATATTGTCGAAGCTTTCCTTTCCGGAGCAGCCTTATGGCGTTGGCATCCACGGTATCCATCTAAGGAAGAGGAGCTTTCCGATTTAGAGTATGGAGTAGGTTACCTCCTTATCTTGCCACATTGATCCTTCATCTGGTTCATCAACTCAATATTGGATATGATATGTTGGTGCAGTTGTTGGCGACTATCCGCCAGTTCTTTTATCAAATTCTGGAAATAGGCTTTTGTGATAAATTCATTTATGAGTGTTGGCAGCAACTGGCTGTGGATTTTGATAAATTCGTTGGCTTCCAGCTTCTTTATTCCCTTCAGCAATTCGAGAAGTAGAACTAGTATGTCTAACCACGATTGACAGTCTTCTTTGAGGAATGGAGGAAGACATCTGCATTTGATGGCATTCATCACTCTTGGTGGAATCCATGCTCTATTATCACTTCATGAGGTAGTGTCGGAGGTTGTATTCCCATAGTACACCGACATGGTCAGCATGTTCAATTTTCACTGGAAATTTTGCATATAGAACAGTTTCAATGAATGGGTCTCAATTGGGAATGATACTCTAATCGTCATTGTCAGATCCATTTTGTGGCTACGGGATCTTGTAATACTGGTGAATGATGTATGCGTGATCGTCCAACGTTTGAGTGATTAGTAATGCCGATTCGATAGCGAGTTGGTTAAGATGGGTTCATAGATTGGTGATTGTCCCAAACTTTCGTCCAAGCAGGATACCCATATAGGCTATTAAGGAAGTTCTCTCGAGGTTGTATTCCATGATTCTAGTCATATGGACACGGCATGATTAAGATGCGGGCATTTGAAGATGGTTCAGTGGTGACCAGCTATGCTTTGAGTTGGCAGAGTAGACAGTGTAGGGAAGTCGTCATATTAGCCATTGTACCATAGTTGCTAATTTAGGAGTTTAAAAGCTAGTCAATTGGGGGAAGTTGCAGTCCACCTTGGAAGCATGATATATTAACCCACTCTAGTTCTTGGCGCATTGGCTAGGTTCTCTAGCCTCTAGGTGCACCGGTTGAGTAGTATTTCTTTACCCATTCCTTGATTGCAATTCAGCATTTGCTGCTTTAATCCCCTATGTCCCATTCAGTCATGGAACGATCTGGAGCGTGGATGGAATGTTCCTTCATTAAGTTAGCCTCTTTTTTCGGAAATTTGGGTCGTAACCAATTTTTTTTTTGAAATTTCGTATCATTCTCGGCAATGTTTGAACGATACAAATGTTGGTGAAATTGAACGATCCGAAAAGTGGACACTTGAATCGAAACGAAAGGCACACAGCTTGATCGATACGAAGTGGTAATTGATGATCGATACGAATTGGACGCAGCTGGACCGATACAAAGTGTATCGAAGGATCGATACGAATTGGATGCAGATGGATAGATACGAAGTGTATCCGAGGATCGATATGAATTGGACGCAGCTAGATCGATACGAAGTGTATCTGAGTATCGATACGAATTAGACGCAGCTGGATCGATACGAAGTGTATCTGAGTATCGATATGAATTGGACACATCTACAACAATACGAAGATATGGATACAAAAATCGTGATATTTTCATGGATACGAAAATCATCATATTTTCTAGATACAAAAATATGGATACAAAAATCATCATTTTTTTGGATACGAAAATTTGGATACAAAAATCATCATATTTTCTGGATACGAAAATATGGATATGAAAATCATGATATTTTCTGGATATGAAAATCACCATATTTTCTAGATACGAAAATCATGATATTTTTATGGATACAAAAATATTGATATGAAAATCATCATATTTTCTGGATACGAAAATATGGATACGAAAATCACCATATTTTCAGGATACGAAAATATGGATACGAAAATCATCATATTTTCATGGATACGAAAATCATCATGAATGTAGTTCCTCTTGGATCTGGAGCAATCTGAATAGAATAGAAGGAACCACTGGACGGCAGGTCTAGACCTCCTCCTTAGATTTTTGCAATCCAACAACAGTAGTAGATCCATAGAGCAGGAAAAGATGGGTTTTCTCAGTGAAAGCATCAAAGTTTTTGTACCAAAATTGGGCACAACACTCTTTGGATGTGTTTGAAGAGATAAAATTAAGAAAGTAAATGTAAAATGAGGCAGATCTAACAAACACACTAATTAACAGATAAGAAAAAGTGCTGAAACACACGAATTTAGAGTGGTTCGGCGTATGGCCTACGTCCACTATGGAATGATTGATGTTTATTGATTATAACTCGCTGGTTACAAAAGATTTACAATAGTACAATCAAAGTACAATAGCAATTTTGGCAGAGTATCAACGTAGAGAGGCCAAAAGTCCATTTTTTGTAGGTCTAGGGTCACTATTTATAGGCGTAGGCAGGAAATATCTCGCCCAGATCTCGGAAGACTTCTTCTCTCACGTGGGTGGGCCCATGGGATCGAGTTCAGGTGATTTCGACTCGATATCAGAGCGATACGAATGGAATTCGCATCGATCAAGAATTGTTCTTTTTTTGTTGAAATTGATCTGGTACATTCTTGACGTTGTAGGCCAGCTCCTATGAAAATTTGGTGGCAATTGGACTTGTAGATCTCGAGTTATGATCGATGCAAGTTTGGATTTGTATGACATTGTCGTCTTCGTATCGATAGTATTTCGTATCGGTCATGCGTAGCTCTGTTCGTATCGATGCTTACATGCTACTTCGTATCGATGGTTGGAGGCCGCCTTCGTATCGATGCTTCATGTTGCTTTCTTCGTATCGATCGGTGGTTGTTGCTCTTCGTATCGATGGTGGGAGATCGATACGAGATGGATGGAGGGAGACCGATACGAAATGGACATTTGTTGATGGATACAAAGTGTTGTTAACATGATGGATACGAAGTAGCTTCATTTTGATGGATACGAAGGAAGTTAGTGGGCGATGGATACGAAGTAGCTTCATTTTGATGGATACGAAGGAAGTTAGTGGGCGATGGATACGAACTGAATCTCTCTTGTGGAATGGATACGAAATTGGATGGATACGAATAGAGTTGGTTTTCTCAACATTGATCGATCAATATCTTGAGCATACGACTCCGATTGACTTGAAATTTGGAACGTTGGTTTTCATAGATTTGCTTGTCGTGTCATATCAATTGTAGCTCGATCTGGACTCGGGAAAAATTTACTAGTATCCATAGTAAACCCATGTATAACCGATTTCCAGGACGAACTGTCCTTGGTTTCTAGTCAAGTTCTTGGTGTCACGGCCTTGCCAAAAGGCGGGATAACACATATTATCATCCCACGAGCCTCCAAATTCGAGTATGCATGCTCATAAGTGATCTTCTAAAATACGATTCACCTTCTCAGTTTGTAGGTGACAATCTATAATAAGATGTAGCTTAGTCGCCATTGCCTTTTGTAAGCTTTTCCAAAACCTGCTAGTGAATAAAGGTCACGGTCACTCATAATGTTTTTTAGCATGCTATTGAATCGCATAATCCTCTTTATATATAACTCAGCAAACTTCAATGTCGTTCTTCAGAATTAATGGAAATGAAACGAGCACGCTTCATCAATCTATCGACTATAACCCAAATTCTATCATACCCCATTTGGTCCTCCACGATCCATCGATGAAGTCCATTGATATTTATTCCTACTTCCATTCAGGAATCTCAATTGGTTGCTTCAACTCACTTGGCTTCATCTTCTCTTCCTTTACCAACCGATAGTTCATACATTTCCAAATGAAAGCCCTGACATCATTCTTTGTCCCTTCCTAATAATATGTCTACTTCATATCATGGTATATCTTGTTATAGCCAAGATGTATAGTCAATCTCAAATGATGGCACTCTCATAACACCTTATCCATCAATTTGTCGAAATCAGGCACAAACAATATCTCATCCTTACGGAGCCAACCATCTCGATCGAGTGTACTGCTTCATCTCATTAGACTCCACTCCTTCCTCCATCTTAGCCATGATCTCTACTGGTCCAGTACCATGCCTCTGACTAGTGCCGATCCACACAATCAAAGTGGGTCTCATAGTCAAACTTTCCATCATCTCCGATGTTGACTCACATCGGGGTCTGAAGTCATAACCAATAGTAAACTCAAGCTGCATCCACTCTAAGAACATCGCTCCTAAACTGGCATGTATTCTACTAAGAGCATCAGTGACTGCGTTTATCTTACCGGGCATGTAGGAAATACCAGAGTCATTTGAGGCCAAGAATTCCAACCAATATCATAGACGATGAAGGTAGAGATCCTTTTGGGAGAAGAGGTAATTCAACGACTTATGGTCCGTAAATAACAGAAACCTCTCGCCAAGAAAATAGTGCCTCTAAGTCTTCAAAGGAAAAAACATAGCTTCCGAGTAAATCATAGGCTGTGTACTACCTCTCATGCAGCTTCAGCTTTCGACTAGCATATGTGACAACCATACTGCCTTGCACCAATACCGCACCCAATCTAATACCATAAGTGTTTGTACCAAAATTGGGCACAACACTCTTCGGAAGTCTTTGAAGAGATAAAGTGAAGAAATTAAATGTAAAAAGAGGATTTATCTAACAAAAACTCCAAATCTCAGAAATAAGAATAATTAAAGTGCAAGGTGACACAAGGGTTTAGAGTGGTTCGGCATATAGCCTACGTCCACTATGAAGTAGTTCACTTTATTGATCTTTCATTGATGTTTACAAGTGAATGCAATGAATTACAAGAGTTAGCTATTATTTGCAGCAGTGAATCTTGTTGATAGCAGCAGCGACGGAGTTCAGATCTGGATTTGGCGGAGTCCGAGCGTTGGAGATCTCAAGAAGGAAGAAGAACCCCTTTTCTGTTGGCTTTGGGGGTCTATTTATAGGTGTAGGAGGCTGATATTTCGCTCAGATCTCGGGAGACCCTCCCTGGCATGTGACCAGGCCCGTACACCTAAGCCCGCGAAGTTTTGGTCCGATCCGTGATTGGCATGAGCTGATTTCGACTCGCTCGAGATTTCATCCGATGGAGTCAAAATTTGGCGTGGACATTCTTTAGCATATATGTAGTCTTCTGTGAAAATTTCATAGCATTTGGACTTGTAGATTGGGAGATATGATCGATACAAAATGGAGTTCTCAGCAGGCTGTTTCCTTCGACTCGCTTCCCTGCTTCGACTCGCTCATGTTTCGACTCGATGACGTGGCGCTCTACTGGAGTCGAATCAAACAGCGTCGAACAGTGGTTCTGTGAGGGCTATGGAGCGAGTCGAAGAGGACTCTCTTTTGGATGCTGTCTCGATAGAGCCGAAGTAAGGACTCGGTTTGAGCGAGTCGAAGCAAGCTTTGGTCGAGCGAGTCGAAGTGGGCAACTGGGCGAAGCGAGTCGAAGTGGGCAACTGGGCGAAGCGAGTCGAAGTGGGCAATTGGGCGAAGCGAGTCGAAGTAGGGATTCTAGATGGAAACGAGTCAAACAGGAACGAGTCGAAGTTGATATCTAAGGGTACCAGAGGGAGTCGAAGGAGGGAGTCGAAGGAGCGAGTCGACTCTGTCTAATTTTCGTCCAATTTTGCATCCCTCATAACTTGAGCATACGAACTCGGATTGACTTGAGATTTTGAACGTTGGTTCCCATGGCTCAGCTTGCCATGTCCTACCAATTTTGGCTAGATCCAGACTCGGACAAAATTCATCGATATCCGTAGTGAGCCCCTGTATGATTGACTCTAGGATGGACCGTCACTGGTTACTAGTCAATCCTTTAGTGTTACGGCCTTGCCAAAAGGCCGGATAACATTTGCCCCCAAAGTACGTCTTGTGAAAACATGATGTGCTTTGAAGTGCTCCAATCTTTATTCTGAATAGTTATCGTCTTCCCGATGAAAGTTGTAATCTTTGGTCGTTCTTCTTGATAATGTAAACTGTTGACTGTCGATTGCTATGCCTTGTATCGTTGCAACTGATTGCTGTATGCCAGCGGTTATCCGTTTGCTGTTGTAGTTGTTACCGGATGAATTTTTTATTCTTAAAAATTTTGAATGCCGAATATTAGTCCGTCATTCATGCATGTACGTTAGCCTGACTCCCGCTGATGTTTGCACGTTCTCGAGTCGTTGTCAATTTATTGTTTCGAATGTCCCTACGTAACGATCCCCTCCTGAGTCGTTGTAAAGGATTGAAACGTCGAAGATAATTTTCATTGGATTTGTGGACGTGAAGTAAGCATGTTGAGTTGATGGAGTTGTTCTCTGGAAGTCATGATTCTATGGATTCGAACAGGATGTTCGACTCGATCTTGGATCGAACTGCTTCATTCGACTTGGTCTTGGATTCGAACTTCATAGGAGCTGGAGTCGAAACGCACAGGAGACAGAGTCGAAAGGGAGCAAGTCTAAGGAGCGAGTTGAAGTGATGGTGTGTAATGATGCATTAGAGATGGAGTCGAAGGGAAGCGATACGAATGGGAGTTCCGTATCTATGCACCGAAGAGGGAGTCGAAGCACTCGTTCGACTCCACTGGAACCTGAAACGTTTATTCCCCTTGCTTTTCGCTCCAAATAAATATCTGGCACTTAGTCGTTTTTCACTTTTTACCTTTCACCTTTACCTTCCCTGCCTTCGCATCGCTCTGAGACTCGAGAGGAAGAACGAAAATTCTTGACTTCAAATCAACTCCCACCATCACTTAATCGACCTAATCTGATAGATCTAGGTAATCAATAAACGAATCCACATGTAAAACGACGAGGCTCGGGTTTTCCTATCAAATAAATCAAAGTCGTGGTCGATCGAAGGCTTTCTGGCCTCCGCTTCGTGTTGATGGAGTGTGGGTTTCGAGATGATGAGACGAGGGTCTTCGCGTCGATCGATGATGGAGCTTCGCTTTTTATCGAGCGCTCTGAATTCATGGATCGACACGAAGGGATCACGCCTGATGGACTCGAAACAATGGCCTCGAATCGAGTCGAAGAGTGTATCTTTTGATCGAGTCGAAGTACAGGCCTGGGATGGTTCGAAGCGGAGTGCCTAGAGATCGAGTCAAACCACGTAGCTCTTGATCGAGTCGAAGTAGAGGCTTTGGATCGAGTCGAAGCGCGTGGTTTGGGATCGAGTCGAAGTAGAGGCTTTGAAGCGAGTCGAAGAGCGTGGCTTCGGACCGAGTCGAAGGACATGGTCTTGGACCGAGTCGAAGTGCATACTCCCAAATGATCGATTCGACCTCGAGCCTTAGTGAATGATTTGAATTTGAACTTAAATAATTGCCTTGAACTTGAACTTTTGACACTTTGACCATTGGGTTAATTTTGACGACATCAGAAATTCTAGTGCCTTTGAACACTTAACTCCGAAGAACTTCAAATTTTCTTAATTGGACTTAATTGTTTTACTACACACTTGATTTCCTAGTGATGTTCGTCGATGAAACTGGAACTTACTGAAATAATAACACATTTTAACTTGGACCGATAGCTAATAACTGGATGGCATGGTTGCGACGGTCAGCGATGATGGTCCTTATGACTGATTCTGAAGTCTCGTTGTTCACACGTTTTTCTTAATCTGGTTGATCTTCCCAAATAATATACAATACTGCACTGCACAACACGCTCACACACTTTACACTGGGGGATGCACGAGTGTTATTCATCAGTTTAACAATGATTTTGTATAAGCTAGCTGGTCATGGATCCCTCAAGTTCTCAGCAGCCGGAATTTCCAAGTTCTATTCCTCCAACCATAGAGATACCAGTTATTGAAGCCGAAGTTATAGAGCCAACTCCGGATGAGCGTCCGGTTGCTCGGTTTATACTCAATCCATCAGACTCTGTGCCGTCGAGTATCTCTGAAGACATGCTTGGCCGGATCTGCTTAAGGCACGGTTTGTCTCTTGACGACGTGATACTTCCTGGGCCTACTGATAGGCCAGACAACCCCCCGACGGCGTATACCGCTTTCAACCGTCACGCTTGTACAGCGGGGACACTTCCTCCCTTCAATGACTATATAAGGGAGACGTTATCATTTTTGGGCATAGCTCCATCTCAGCTACATCCCAACGGGTATGCCTTATTGAACAGCATCTTCATTCTCTTCATTGAGATCCTTTTTCGACCACCGAAGCCGATCGAGATCCGATATTTATTCAATGTCAAGAGCCATGGAGACAGCCCCTCTTTCACCTTTCTAGAAGCGGTTAGGAGCTGCCACATTGTACAGGGCTCTTGGGGAAGGCTGAGTTATTACAAAACCGAATGGTTCTACGTTCGGTGCCCCCCTGGATTTGCTGGGCGGTGGTTGGATAGACGTAAGTGTTCCCATTTCCCATGATTTACTGAGATGTTAGTGACCGACTCCAAGGACTGACATACTTTTTCTTTCTTACAGCCGCAATCTCTCACCCCGATGGTGCGTACTTCAGAGAGCTTGTTTGGATTCTACAAGCGTTTCCGGGCGAAGAGAGGCATATGGACTTAGTCCTGACCGATAGGAATTTGAGGGCTGTCGGGCTGATAGATCGAAGACAGAGCATACACCTGGATGTGATACATAGGGTGGCCTCAAAGAAACTCGTGAAACGTGTGAAGCGCAAAGCGCCTACAGTTGCGACCACCGAGGAAGTTGATCTAGAAAGAACACCCACTGATACTGAGCTCACGGCCGTGCCTCCTTCCGATGTTCAGGATTCCGGAGGAAAAAGAAAGGGCAAGGCCGCTGCTTACAAATGCCCTAAATCGAAGAGATTTAAGTCCGTGGTCGTGTCTTTACCTTCCCAGGGGATTAGAATTTCAGAGGCTCCTCCCCCGCAAGTGGAGAGTCCTTTTGCCGGGCTTGATGATATTCCAATCCCGGATTTCATGTCGTCTCCTCACGATGCCGGGACGGAAGGGCTTGATAGTGCTTTTGAACCGAGCGGGTCGCTTGCTATGGGTGCGGCCGACATTTCTTGTTGGTCGGGGGATTGCACATGCATACACATCACCACACTTCATGATCCACAACTGTACCTCGTCCAACTTAGGAAGTAGCTAACTCTTTCTTCGCTTCTCATTTTCAGGTCCCATGTCTGGGAGAGGATCAATGCTGAACAGTCATCGTTCAGCCCGAAAGGCTTCAGGTTATTATGATTATCGCAGGAGGGATTCTGATAGGGATCACGATCGCGAGTACTCTAGTCAGGACAGGTATGGGCGTGACAGGGATAGAGAATACAGGCACCGGTCTAGATCACGCTCTCCTCCCCCAGGCTTCCATCTCCACCTCCTGCTCATGTTCCACAGCCGCCCGAGCATCCTCGTCACAGGCCCTCCTCTCATACTTCAAGATCTGAGACTCATCTTCAGAGAGTCGAGACTACATCTTCTATGGTAACAGAGCAAGTCCCTACTGACCCTACTGGAGAGGGGGCCCTTAAGTTGGCTCAATTGAAGAAGCATTTTCCGAATATTTGCTTGGATGGTTATGTTTTCCCTCCCCACTTGAAGAGAATTCCATCTTCGTAGAAGGCACGATGCATGACTTTGTCCACGACATCTATACCCAATATCGAGAGTGGGCGAAGGCTGCCGAAAAAGCTTCCAAAGTGGCCTTCGAGCGGGCTAAAGAGATCGAGAAGATGGAGACCGAGCTTGCAAAAAGGGATCGTATTATTCAGGTCCTCTCTGCTGAGTCCGAGTCTTCTCAGAAATCTGAGATTGAGGCCATTAAGAAGGCTGATGAAGCGAAAGCGGAGATGGAGAGGTTGGGGCAGACACACGTTGCCCTGGTGGAGGAGATGGGACACCGGAATACCAAAGTTATCGCCGAGCGGGATGCGGCGGTCAAGGAGCTCAACGAACTAAAAGTCAAATTCGGCAGCTTGGTTAAAGAAAAAGACGATGCGAACAACGCAGCCCAGGAGGCGTGCGATCAGGCTGTTCTGCTCAGGGGAGAATGGGAAGCGGCGGTGGCCAAAGTCCAGAAAGCGGAGACCGAGGTTGAGGAAAGGGTGAAATTGGCCGAGTCCGTGCTAGAGGCCGACATCGAGGACCTCCTTGTTGTCTACAATGCTAATGTGCTAAGGCACAGGGGCTTAGCCTAGCTGATGACTATTCGGTGCATCTCCGCAGTGCTTGGGGCCGATTGGTCGAGGAGGATAAAGAGGCACACCCGGGTGAATCTGTGGATGAATTCGAGCTTGAGAATCGCCTGTTAACTGATGATGAGAAGAAGATTCTCCACGATTCAATGATCTCTTATGAGAAGGAGAGGCTCGGCACTCAGCACCTGGAAGTAGGAGAAGGCTCCAGGGTTGGACATCATGATGCAAGTCTTGACATTCCGATGTCAACCCAGCCTGAACCTTTGCCTGGGGCTGACCCTCAAGCTGTTCCTGCCTATAATCCGGATCAGCCGCGGATGTCTCCGACTGCAGCGCCAGCGACTAAAGCCGCCCCGTCGCTTACAAGCCAAACTGAGGAAGGTACTCCGAACATTCTATATGTCTTTCATGAGTCGAAGTCTTCGATCGAGTTCAAGTTCTAACAATTTTTTCATTCCTTGTCTAGTGATTGACGTTGCGCCGCACATGCCTCCTGCTACTCAAGGATTATATCAGATGCAGGAAGCTATTGCGACCGAAGCAACCGCAGTGAGCACACCTGCCCCGATTGGTGATATGCAGGAGAATACAATGGCGTTTGACGAGCACTTGATGGACGAACTCTTTCGTTGTCATGGCGATCCCCGCGCTGATTTTCCATCTGTCGTGAGTGGAACTGATCCTGCCACAAGCTCTTCAATGCCGACTGCCGATGCCCCTAGTGGGGCTCGAGCTGTTACTGAAGAGGAGATGTTTGCCCAGATCGACGCTGAACTGGCAGCAGCTGGTTACGACGGCAGCTTTGGAAGTGTGATGGCAGCATCGGGACCTGCCCCGCTTGGAATGATGTCTCCTGGTGGTTCTGTCTTTCTCACCAGCCTGCCCATTCCACCGTCTGAAATTGATCATGTTCCTCTGACTCCACCTATAGGAAGCATCCTCATTCATACGAGTTCGGAGGAAGACGTCGACATAATGCCATTGCCGGAAGACCGACCGCCGAAAGGCGCAGGCTCGAAGAGGAAGATTGGCGATGGCTCAAGCGGGTCCACACTGAAGAGGAAGCCAAGGAAGAAGAGAGACTAAGCACAATTGCCTGACATATTTTGATTTCTTTTTGCATTTTGCTAGCCGTGTATAGATGCGGGTTCGGCCCTTGCTAGTATGAATTTTTTGGAAACTTGTACACGAACGTCTTCTATAATCCATAGAAATGAATTTTTTTCCTTTTGACCTTCTTTTTTGTCAATGTGCATTTGACTAAGTGTTTTAGTGTTTGGACTGCACTTGTGAAGTTTCAGTTTCCGAATGAAGTTTGTTCCTGCTTGCTAAGTTCGGGTATTGTGGTCATGGCTTGTGACTGAGGAGCGAGTTGAATTCTGACGTCGCATCGCTTCAATCAATGGTTTATGCTTGAGTTCTGCCCCCCAGTCTTGGGGACTTGGGATTGGTTTTTGTACTCCGACTCGCTCTCCGGGAGTTTGGAGTTGACACTTATACTTCGAACCATGCTGTGGGAACTTTGAAGTTGGTGTTCAGGCTCCGTTCTGCATTCTGGGAATTCGGGACTGATGTTTATGCTCCGACTCGCGCTTTGGGAGTTCGGAGTTGGATGTTTATACTCCACTTCGTATTATGGGAATATGGAGTTGAATGTTTATACTCTGGTTCGCGCTTTGGGAATTCGAAGTTGGATGTTTATACTCCATTTCGCACTCCGAGAATATGGAGATGAATGTTTATACTCCGGTTCGCGCTTTGGGAATTCGGAGTTAGATGTTTATACTCCACTTTGCACTCCAGGAAAATATGGAGTTTAATGTTTATACTCCGGTTCGCGCTTTGGGAATCCGGAGTTGGATGTTTATACTCCATTTCGCACTCCAAGAATATGGAGTTGAATGTTTATACTCCGGTTCGCGCTTTGGGAATCCGGAGTTGGATGTTTATACTCCACTGCGCACTCCGGGAATATGGAGTTGAATGTTTATACTCCGGTTCGCGCTTTGGGAATCTGGAGTTGGATGTTTATACTCCATTTCGCACTCCGGGAATATGGAGTTGAATGTTTATACTCCGGTTCGCGCTTTGGGAATCCGGAGTTGGATGTTTATACTCCATTTCGCACTCCGGGAATATGGAGTTGAATGTTTATACTCCGGTTCGCGCTTTGGGAATTCGGAGTTGGATGTTTATACTCCATTTCGCACTCCGGGAATATGGAGTTGAATGTTTATACTCCGACTCGTGCTCTGGGAGTTCGGAGTTGATGTTTATACTCCGACTCACACTCTGGGAGTTCGGAGTTGAGGAAGGATTGTCGTGTACCAATCCCTTTTTTGACTTTGATGTGATGGCTTGCCCCCGAGCTCGGGTTTCACTTAGGGAGTGATTGGTTGCATCGCAGCCACTCTCTATTTGAATAAATCCCACCGTATGATGAGACTTAGCTCTCCGTGCATAGTGATGGTCGTATGAAGTATTTCAAGTAAATCACAGCTCTGGCTCGAAGAGGTTGCATTTTATTGCTGAAATAAGAAAGTATGGCGAAGTCAGTTGCCTTATTACAAGTTCTAATTTTGAAATGCATAAACAAATTGCAGAAAAGGAAAGTAAACTAAATGGATAAAGATAGCCTGTCAGGTGTAATAGCGGCGAAGACTTTCGGTGTTCCAAGCTCTTGGCAAGGTAAGACCGTCGATGGTTGATAACTTGAATGTGCCGTCTCTAAGCCTTCATTCAATAACATACGGTCCTTCCCATGTTGGCTTCATATGTGAAGGAACCGGATATACTCTTATTAAGACAAGATCGCCTAACTCGAAGGTGCGCGGACGGACCTTGGCGTTGTACAATCGGGCGACTCGACTTCGATGCGCAGCTGCCCTCAAGTCAGCTTCCTCACGCTTCTCATCTAGTAGATCGAGAGATTCAGCAAGTAATATAGCATTCGTCTTTGGATCATAGTATGTCACACGATGGGAAGGTACTTCTAGCTCGACCGGAATAACGGCCTTTGAACCGTAGGAAAGAGAGAACGAAGTGTGGCCGGTTGCGGTCTTGTGGGTTGTTCGGTAAGCCCATAGAGCCATAGGAAGTTCATCGACCCATTTGCCCCCGACCTTTTCCAGTCGTTTCCTCTGGATTGATTTTATAACCTTATTAACTGCTTCGACCTGTCCGTTTGCTTGAGGGTGTGCAACTGCGGAGAATTTCTTTTGGATGTGAAATCGTTTGCAGAAATCTTTGAATTCAGCGCTGTCGAATTGGGTTCCGTTGTCTGTAATTATGGTGTGTGGGAGACCGAATCGACAGATGATGTTACGAACCACAAAGTTGATTACTTTCTTCGTCGTAATGGTAGCGAGAGCTTCGGCTTCAGCCCACTTTGTAAAGTAATCAACTGCGACGATGGCGTACTTCGCTCCACCTTTTGCCAGAGGTAGAGCATCGATGATGTCGATGCCCCACATTGCGAACGACCATGGGCTGACCATTTGTGTTATCTCAGTAGGAGGAGCTCTAGGAATTCGGGCATATTTCTGGCACTTATCACATTTCTTCGCATATTCCAACGCATCACGATTCACGGTAGGCCAGTAATATCCGTAGCGAAGTATTTTCTTGGCGAGTGCTTGCCCCCCAGTGTGGTCGCCACATTCTACCTCATGCACATCGCGCAACACTTGTTTAATTTCATCGTGAGCGATACATCAGAGTAGAGGAACTGAGTACCCCCTTCTGTACATGAGTCGATTCTGGATGGTAAATCTTGAGGCCTTTCGAAGAACTTGTCTCTTCTCACTCCTGCTCTCCGGCAGGGTTCCGTGCTCAATGTAATTTCTAAGCGGAGTCATCCATGAATCCTTTTCGGGAACGATTTAGCATACCCGGTTTATTTCTGTCTGATCGATACTTGGGGAAGATAGCGTTTCTACGGGAACGAGTCCCATTTGTTGAGCTTCACCTGTGCTGGCTAGCTTTGCCAATGAATCGGCCTTTTGGTTGCGCTCCCGGGGTATACAACAAATGGCATAGTAATCGAACTGATTTAGTACTTCCTAAACTCGAGCTAAGTAAGCAGCCAACCTTCGATCTCTTGCCTGATACTCTCCACGTACTTGACACACAACCAATTGTGAATCACAATAAACTTCCACAGCGATGATTTTCAGATCTCTAGCGAGTTTCAAGCCGGCAAAGAGGGCTTCGTATTCAGCTTCATTATTGGTTGCGTGAAAGTCAAACTTCAAAGCGTAGCATATAGATCGACCTTCGGGGGTTTCGAGTACAACACCAGCGCCCGAACACCGGTCGTTTGATGCCCCATCGGCATACAGCTTCCAGACATATTCGGGGGATTTACTAGTTTCGGGCAAGTCCTCTGGAACGGTGAATTCAACTATGAAATCAGCGAGGACTTGTCCTTGTATTGCTTGTCTTGGAGTGTAAGTAATATCAAATGGACTCAGTTCGATGTTCCACTTAAGTAGCCTACCAGACGTCTCAGGCCGCGAAAGGACCTGTCGTAATGGCTGGTCGGTGTAGACAACTAGGGGATGTGCTTGAAAATACGGTCGGAGTTTTCTTGATGCGATTACAAGGCAGTAAGCCAACTTCTCCAACTTTTGGTAGTTCCTTTCAGCCCCAGTTAATCGTTTGCTGACATAGTATACGGGTTTCTGTATCTTGTCTTCTTCTCGGATTAATGCAGCGCTGATAGCATTTTCTGATATCGCCAGATATATGAACAGCTTCTCATGATCAATAGGCTTTGACAGTATCGGTGGTGTAGACAGATGTTGGACTAGTGCTTGGAAAACGTCCTCGCACTCTGTGGTCCATTCAAAGTTTCGTTCCTTTTCGAATCAGATCGAAGAAAGGAATGCATTGTTAGTGGACTTTGAAATGAACCTGCTCAATGCTGCTACTTTCCCATTGAGACTCTGGACTTGCTTTATAGTTTTGGGAGTTTCAAGGTTTCTGATTGCCCAAATCTTCTCGGGATTGGCTTCGATTCCCCGGGCGTTAACGATGAACCCAAGGAACTTTCTGGATGCAACTCCAAAGTGACATTTCAGAGGGTTGAGCCTCATCTTGTATTCCCGAAGTATGTTGAACATAGTCTCCAGGTCTTTTACATGGTCGGTGGAGAGTCGTGATTTCACAAGCATGTCGTCTACATATACTTCCATTGTCTTCCCGATTTGATTAGCGAACATCCGATTGACCAACCGTTGGTAAGTAGCTCCGGCGTTCTTGAGTCCGAACGGCATAACCTTGTAACAGTAAAGTCCCAGATTGGTCACGAAGCTGGTGTGTTCTTGGTCGGGTAGATGCATCGGTATCTGATTGTAGCCTGAATACGCGTCCATGAAGGATAAGAGTTCATGTCCAGCTGTTGAATTCACTAGTTGATCAATCCTAGGGAGCGGGAAGCTGTCTTTGGGGCATGCTTTATTCAGATCGGAATAGTCGACACATGTTCTCCACTTCCCATTTGGCTTTTGGATGAGCACGGGATTCGACACCCATTCGGGATATAGCGCATCTCGAATAAATCTGTTTGCTTCAAACTTTTCTACTTTCTCTTTAAGGGCGGTAGATCTCTCTGGATCCATACCGCGCCTTTTTTGTTTGACCGGGACATGTCGCGGGTCAATGTTCAGAGTGTTGCTCGCGATGTCCGGGGAGATCCCACACATATCAGAATGTGTCCAGGCAAATACGTCAAGATTTGCCCGCAGAAATTCAACCAATTCCTCTTGAGTTTGCTGGCTTAGCTGAGATCCAATCTTTATTATTATTGAATCATCGTTGTCGTCAATCGGGACATCAATTGTCAGTTCAGGTAGGGATGCTTGACTTTCTTTAGATTCTCCTTCGTCCACAGTTTCTCTCTGGTCAAGGTCCCTGAGGAATTGGCTGGGGTGCCCGGGCCTGGGCCCAGGCGTTAATTGTCAATTGTCGGCGAAACGGACGCAGAGAGACTCCTCTACGTCCTTTCTCTTCTCCTTACGTTGTGCTTCCCGTAGCTCAGCAACATAGCAGGCTCTAGCAGTGGCCTGATCTCCGTGAACGATTCCTATTCCATGATCAGTGGGAAATTTCAAGGTCAAACACCATGGGGAAATGGCTATTCTGAATTCAGCAAGGGCTGGTCGGCCCAAGAAAGCATTGTAAGGGGAGTCTATGTCCAGAACGATGAATTTCAACATTCGTACTCTCCGACGCTCTCCTACTCCCAACTTCACAGGCAGTTCCACCATCCCGGTGGGAATTGTGGCACTTCCGTTGAAACCATGGACTCGAGACTAACAAGGCTTCAAGTCTGCAGCTTCCATCTTCATTTGATCATAAGCTCGTTTGAACAAAATATTCACAGAGCTTCCACTGTCAACTAAGATCCTCTTTATCCAAGCGGGACCTACTTGTGCAGAGATGACCAGTGGGTCGATAGTGGGAGCCTCGATTTTATCTACATCTCTGCTCCTGAACACGATGTCATCCATCATCGTTTTTTGTTGCTTGGCCGGAGCCCCCTCATTAAAACTACTACAACACTCGAAGTCCGCATGCCTGATGGAACTGGCATACGACTCCATTTCCTTCCATCTTTGATCTGCTGGGTGAGGACCACCGCTTATCGTGTTAATGACCAACCTCCCGTCCGCACGAGCGGGTTCTTCCTGTCTTTCCTGATTCGGCGCACGATTCTGATTTGATGGGCCCGCACCAGCGGATTGCGGCGCCCGTACATACTGATCCAACTTTCGCTCTCGTATCAGTTTTTCAATAAGGTCTTGTAAGTGACGACACTCATTGGTGTTGTGGCCATGACTCTCATGGAATCTACAGAACTTTCCTGTTTGGATTTGTCTTTCAGTTGGTGGTTTTGGGGCAGGCTTCTTATACTGCATGGTATTGCAGGTTTGCAAGTACACATTTTCCAAAGACGTGTTCAATGGAGTGTAGTTTTCGTACATGGAAGCTCTATGTCGTGGTCCATGATCCTGATCGCGTTTTTTTTTCTGATTTCTATTGTCCCTCTGCTGATTCTATTTATTTTGGACGTTCAACTGAACTTTTCCAAAACTATCTTCAGACTGTTTGACAGCGACGTTATTCTGGATACCTTCGATGTTGGGTCCTGCGTCATCCTGCTTCCTAGACTGTCTCGCATCCTACCTCCTCAGGAATTGGGCTGCCTTGGAATAGAAACAGTCCAATGACGTAGGTGGTTTCCCAGCTAACCAACTTCCGAACTCGGAATCAGCATCAATCCCCTTAGTCAGAGCCATCAGGATAGAGTTATTGTTGGCATTGCTTATTTCCGCACATGCAGCATGGAATCGCTCCAAGTAATGTCTAAGCGTTTCTCTGGGAGCTTGTGTAACACTAGATAGGGTGTTAACGTCCTTTTGCCTTGCCACATGCATACAGAATTGTTCGACAAACTTGGTGGCCATCTGGTCAAAGTTAGAGATGGATCGTGGTGGCAAGCGAGTGAACCACATGGTAGCGATGCTTCCCAGGGAAATGGGGAAACTACGGCACTTTACTGCGTCATCAGCTCTAGCAACATTCATCAGCCATTCATATTTCAGGACGTGTTGATTGGGGTCAGAACTCCCTTCATAAACTGGCAAAGCTGGCATCCTGAAGTGCCGAGGTTGTTCAGCATATAAAACATCATCGGTGAAAGGGGTATGACTTCGGGAGATTCCCCAGTCGTCATTAGATAGACCCTGACTTTCACGGATCATTTGGCGAATCATCGCTGGTATATCTGTTGTTTGGACACTCGGAGCATGTTGTGCCAAGGTGTGGTCGGGTTCCACAGTGCGAGTCTGGATCGGACGCGGTCGACGGTCCGTGCCTCGCCTCCTTGGTTCAACATCCTCTGGGACATAAGGTTCAGGAGCCTGCTCCCGTTGGTGATGTTGAGGATCGGCTTGGTTCCTAGCGTCGCCTCCTCGCCTGGTAGTGGTAGTAGTAGCAATGTTGCCGGTAACATGATAAGGAGCGGCTCCTCCCCGAGTTGAAGGTTCCGTGCGGAGGCTAATGGATGGTCCAGCCCTCGGTTGCCCATGGTTCGAAGTAGGTTGGTGTCCCGTGGCCTGGGTGTAGCTCCCACCCAACCGCGGACGTGTGGATCTAATTTGGCCATCGGAGAAGGCTGAGCTCTCTATGGAGGAGTGAGAACCTTGGTCTCTTCTAGATCTCCTTCGCCTTTGGCGATTTAGCTGGTTAGTCAACTCCGCGTTGACGCGTAGTTGCTCCGCTAGCTGCTGTCGACTTTGGGTCAACTCCTGAAGCAATGTCTGGAATTCTTGTCTAGTGATTGGACCTAATGGATCTGAAGGTCCTGCAGCATTTTGGTTGGATGGAGGTGATTGCACGGGGTTTTGTTGGTCCCGTGCTCCTTGACCAGCGGCTGCAGAGGTGGTACGTGTGCTCACCATAATGAATTGATGAAGTCCTTTCCTAGATCTGATTGCAAATCTGAGTAGAATGGAAGGGCTTCGAAGTTCTAGATCTGGATCTTCTTCTTAGATTTATGCAATCCAATATAGATAGGGGATCCAAAGAGTGGAGAAAAATTGGGTTTTCTCACTGAAAGCACCAAAGTGTTTGTACCAAAATTGGGCACAACACTCTTCGAAAGTCTTTGAAGAGATAAAGTGAAGAAATTAAATGTAAAAAGAGGATTTATCTAACAAAAACTCCAAATCTCAGAAACAAGAATAATTAAAGTGCAAGGTGACACAAGGGTTTAGAGTGGTTCGGCATATAGCCTACGTCCACTATGAAGTAGTTCACTTTATTGATCTTTCTTTGATGTTTACAAGTGAATTCAATGAATTACAAGAGTTGGCTATTATTTGCAGTAGTGAATCTTGTTGATAGCAGCAGCGACAGAGTTCAGATCTGGATTTGGCGGAGTCCGAGCATTGGAGATCTCAAGAAGGAAGAAGAACCCCTTTTCTGTTGGCTTTAGGGGTCTATTTATAGGTGTAGGAGGCTGATATTTTGCTCAGATCTCGGGGGACCCTCCCTGGCACGTGACCAAGCCCGTACGCCCAAGCCCGCGAAGTTTTGGTCGGATCCATGATTGGCATGAGCTGATTTTGACTCGCTCGAGATTTCATCCGATGGAGTCGAAATTTGGCGTGGACATTCTTTAGCATATATGTAGTCTTCTGTGAAAATTTCATAGCATTTGGACTTGTAGATTGGGAGATATGATCGATACGAAATAGAGTTCTCAGTAGGCTGTTTCCTTCGACTCGCTTCCCTGCTTCAACTCGCTCATGTTTTGACTCGATGACGTGGCGCTCTGCTGTAGTCGAATCAGACAGCGTCGAACAGTGGTTCTATGAGGGCTGTGGAGCGAGTCGAAGAGGACTCTCTTTTGGATGCTGTCTTGATAGAGCCGAAGTAAGCACTCTGTTTGAGCGAGTCGAAGCAAGCTTTGATCGAGCGAGTCGAAGTGGGCAACTGGGCGAAGCGAGTCGAAGTGGGCAACTGGGCGAAGCGAGTAGAAGTGAGCAATTGGGTGAAGCGAGTCAAAGTAGGGATTCCAGATGGCAACGAGTCAAACAGGAACGAGTCGAAGTTGATATCTGAGGGTACCGGAGCGAGTCGAAGGAGGGAGTCGAAGGAGCGAGTCGACTCTGTTTGATTTTCGTCCAATTTTGCATCCCTCATAACTTGAGCATACGAACTCGGATTGACTTGAGATTTTGAACGTTGGTTCCCATGGCTCAACTTGCCATGTCCTACCAATTTTGGCTACATACGGACTCGGACAAAATTCATCGACATCCATAGTGAGCCCGTGTATGATTGATCTCTAGGATGGACCGTCACTGGTTACTAGTCAATCCCTTGGTGTTACGGCCTTGCCAAAAGGCGGGATAACAATAAGCATCAGTATACACCATAATCACCTCATTCCCGCTTGGAATGACCAACACCGGTGCACTCCTCAACCTCTCTTCTAGACTCATAAATGCTTTGTCACACATTATGTCCCAAGCAAAAGTCTAGTTCTTCATCATCGAATTGGTCAATGGTGTTGCCACCTTAGGGAAGTCCTTGATTAAATGCCTATAATCTCCCATTAGTAGAAGGAAACTTCTCACATCCATATAGTTCTTGGGTTTAGTTCAACCTTGGACCACTACCACCTTTATACGATCTACAATAATGCCTTGTTCCAAAATAACATGACCCAAGAATCTCAGTTCCCTCCTCTAGAATGATACTTTGAAAACTTCACCTTTAACCCGCGCTTCCTCAATACTTCAAGCTCAATCCTCAAGTGTGATTGTATTCTTCTT
Organism: Allium fistulosum; assembly: GCA_030737815.1. Classification (NCBI taxonomy): domain Eukaryota; kingdom Viridiplantae; phylum Streptophyta; class Magnoliopsida; order Asparagales; family Amaryllidaceae; genus Allium; species Allium fistulosum. The sequence goes on along the minus strand of CM060904.1, from coordinate 408,311,774 downwards.
TCATCTAAGAATAGACTAGAATATCATCCATGAACACAAGCACAAACTTATTTAGCTAATCCTTGAAGACATGGTTCATGAGATAACAAAGTATATCGATGGTTTGGTTAACCCAAACGGTATAACCAACCACTCATAAAATCCAAACGGTGTATAGAATGATGTAATCAGCACACTCTCCTTCACTAACCATGGTTGATAAAACCCTATCATAAGGTCCAACTAAGAAAAAAGAATAGTACTATAGGGCTAGTAGAACAAGTCATAATATGCTAGAGTGGATACTTGTTTTTCCGCATCACCTTAGTCAGTTTATGGTGATCATCACACAACCTCAAAGAGCCATCCGTCTTATTTGAGAATACTATAAGTGCACCCCTTAGATATACTCCAATGAATGAACCCTTTCCTCAACAGGTCATTCACTTGCATCTCTAGTTCATTCTGCTTTCTGGGTGCAATATGCCATAAAGGCAAAACTACTGGTCTGGCGTTCGTCACTAAATCTGTGTGGAACTCTATCTCTCGGTGTGGAGCTAATCAAGTTTCATCCTCGAATACGTCTGGATACTCTCTAGCAATAGACACAGATGACAACCTATTCTATGGGACCTATAGTGAATATATTAAGCTAACTGTAACCTCATCCACTGGTGGGCATCCTAACACTACCTTTCGTACATCCACAGTCCTAATCATCACAAACAGCTTCTCACAATCCACCACTATCACATATTTCCTTAACTAGTCCATCCCTAAGGTAATAACAAACCCCACAAAGCCCAAAACAAAACAACACAAACAAAAGAGCATCCACGACTCGATAAGACCAAACTACGACAAACCATACACATGCTAGTGTAGCCTTCAACTTGGTTTGTTATAACAAAGGTCGATCAATAATTTCGGGTTTCAATCCTAATCTATCTACTATGTCACTAGTTATAAAGGAATGTGAAGCTCGATATCAAACAAATACGTATGGGAACATAATAAATAGAAATCATACCTTGAACAGTGACGCTCTTTCTTCTCTCCTTCGTCGAGAGAACTCTCGGCGAAGTCAAAACAACATTAAATGCATATGCCTTCAACCCTTGCCTCTTCTTTACTGGTGCAGGACAATCCCTTTGCATAATCACTACCTTGTTACATTTGCAACACTTCCTACCTTACCATTGCAACTCTTACTTAGATGGCCCTTTCCGCCACAGTTATAGCAAAAAGGGTCCAACTTCCCCTTCTTCGAGCATCCTTGTTCTGGAGCAGCTTCCTCTTGTTGTTCCATTTCTTCTTGTCTTCCCTACCGGATTGTGACTTTAGCTCTTCTTTAGAGACAACAGTTGGCTTAGATTTGGGATACAGACTCTCGTGTCGGAGAGCCTTCTCAATGAGCTTCTCAAAGGACTCATTAATGTGTTCTAGTAGCTTATACTAAGCTTGTGATGAACTTATCATTCTTCTTTAATGGAGTGTCAATGAATGACATTACATACTTCGATAAAGTGTCGAACTCAGCTACATACTCAAAGGCAGACATGTCTCCCAACTTTAGGTCTACAAACTTCCTGAATGATACCGAGTTCTTAGGTGGTGGTATAAACATTTCCTCGAATCTCATCTTAAACTGATCCTAAGTAAACTGGTCCTCGGGAGTCGCAACTCAAAGAGCATTCCACCAATTCATATCTCTTCCTTGGAGTTTTCGAGAGGCAAACCCCCTTTTATAGCATCGTCCAGCCCTAGGTCATAAAAGATCCTCTTGTAGGTGTCCAGCCAGTCATGCACTTCCATATCCGACTTCGTTCCTTTGAATGGTTTTCCACCAAAATTGGAAAAATCCTTGTTCAACTTTGCAAAATTATCACTAGGCACCTTCTCTTGAGCAGCACCACGAACAAAAACATTCAAAGTAGCCACTTGAGCATTTTGCAGCATGCTCCTCATTATGGGCCTAAATATTGTCTGCAAATTGGGATTGATAGGTCCCGAGCCCGACCCTTCCACTTTAACTCTTGAGACGAACGTCCTGGTCGCATTTCATATATGTTGGCTCCATCTTAATCTGAAATAAGAATGATCAATCTCCAATAAAGAAAAGTTGCATCAATGGTGCTCATGTGTTCAATGTGACTTATACTATATTGTTTGTACCAAAATTGGGCACAACACTCTTCGGAAGTCTTTGAAGAGATAAAGTGAAGAAATTAAATGAAAAAAGAGGAATTATCTAACAAAAACTCCAAATTTCAGAAATAAGAATAATTAAAGTGCAAGGAGACACAAGGATTTAGAGTGGTTCAGCGTATAGCCTACGTCCACTATGAAGTAGTTTGTTTTATTGATCTTCCTTTGATGTTTACAAGTGAATGCAATGAATTACAAGAGTTAGCTATTATTTGCAGCAGTGAATCTTGTTGGTAGCAGCAGCGACAGAGTTCAGATCTGGGTCTGGCGGAGTACGGGCGTTGGAGATCTCAAAGAGGAAGAAGAACCTCCTTTTTTGTTGGCTTTGGGGGTCTATTTATAGGTGTAGGAGGCTGATATTTCGCTCAGATCTCAGGAGACCCTCTTTGGCACGTGACCAGGCCCGTACGCCTAAGCCCACGAAGTTTCGGTCTGATCCGTGATTGATACGAGCTGATTTCGACTCGCTCAAGATTTCATCCAATGGAGTCGAAATTTGGCGTGGACACTCTCTAGCATGCACTTAGTCTCCTGTGAAAATTTCATAGCATTTGGACTTGTAGATTGGGAGATATGATTGATACGAAATAGAGTTTTCGGTGGGCTGTTTCCTTCGACTCGCTTCCATTTCGACTCGCTTCCGTTTGACTCAATGACGTGGCACTTGATTCTTACTCTGTCCTGGATGTTGCTTCGAGCGAGTCGAAGTGAGTACTTGGTCGAGCGAGTCGAAGCCAAATTTGGTCGAGCGAGTCGAAATGGGACGTTCTGGGAGGTTCGAGCAGTGGAGTCGAAGTCGATGGAGTTGAACCAGTTGTCTGAGCGGAGCGAGTCGAAGTGTGCACTCTTGATGGCTTTAAACCAGAGCGAGTCGAAAAGAGAAGCTCTGAAGGATGTGGATCAAGTCGAACCTGATTGACTCGAGATTGGCCTCTGAGCGAAGCGAGTCAAAGACGTCACTCCTGGGCACTGTGTAGCGAGTCGAAGTTGGCTTCAAACTGAACGTTGGGAAGCGAGTCGAAGGAGCGAGTCGATTGGTAGTTGATCTCCATCCAACCTTGCATCATTCATAAGTTGAGCATATGAACTCGGATTGACTGGAGATTTGAAATGTTGGTTCTCTTGGCTTAGCTTGCCATGTCTTACCAATTTTGGCTCGATCCGGAATCGGAAAAAATTCATTGATATCCGTGGTGAGCCCATGTATAACTGATCTTTGAGACGGACCGTTTACTAATCAATTCTTTGGTATTACGGCCTTGCCAAAAGGCGAGATAACATTTGCCCCCCAAAGTACGTCTTGTGAAAACATGATGTGCTTTGAAGTGCTGCAGTCTTTACTTTGAATAGTTATCGTCCTTTCGATAGGAGTTGTAATCTTTGACCGTCCTTCTTGATAATGTAATCTGTTGACTGTCGACTGCTGTGACCCGTATTGTTGTAGCTATTTGCTGTATGCCAATGGTTACCCGTTTGATGTTAATCTGACTCCCGCTGGCGTTCGTACGTTCTCGAGCCGTCGTCATTTTATTGTTTTCGAATTCTGTACCGATCCTCTCCTGAACCGATGTGAAATCCGTTGTAACAATGCTTGACGGTTGTTTTGAATGTCCTATCGTAACGATCCTCTCCTAAATCATTGTGAAAGATTGAAACATCAAAGAGAGTTTCCATTGGATTTGTGGACGCGAAGTAAGTATGTCGAGTTGATGATGGACTAGAACTGAGCGAGTCGAAGTGAAGCGAGTCGATGTAGACTCCCTGGTGGAGTCGAACTGGTCGTTTGACTCGGTCTTGGGTTCGGATCGTAGGGAAGCGAGTCGAAACATACAGCAGGCAGTAGAGCGAGTCGAGACAATCATAGATTGAGCGAGTCGAAGTGACGCCTTTTGTGGCTGTATGAGGGAGTCGAACTAGTCACGAGGATGGAGTCGAAGGAGCGTACGAAAAGGAGCTCCGCATCAGTGCACTGAAGAGGGAGTCGAAACACGTGCTCGACACTACTGGAATTCGAATCGGTTATTCCTCTTGTTTTTGACTCCATATAAATACTCCATACTTAGCCTTTTCTCTGGTTTTTACCTTCATCTCTACTTTGCCTTCGTAACGCTCAGAAACTCAAGTCAAAAGAACAAACGTCTTCGAATCGACTCATACCTTCAATTATTCGAACCAATCAACAAATTGAGGTAATCCATTGGACGAAAACATCACATAAATGAGGAGACTCAAGTCTTAACACTAAATTGGTCAGAGTCGCGATTGATCAAAGAGTCCCCGACCTTAGCTCCGTGTCGATCTGGAGTAGGGGTTTCGAGACGATGTGGCGGAGGCCTTCGTATTGATCGATGGTGGAGCTTCGCATCGAGTCGAATGCTCTGAATATGTGGATCGATACGAAGGGGCTGTGTCTTATGGATTCGAAACAATGGCCCTGGATCGAGTCGAAGAGTATATCTTTTGATCGAGTCGAAGTACAGGTCTGGAATGGTTTGAAGTGGAGTGCCTGGAGATCGAGTCGAACTGCGTAGCTTTTGATCGAGTCAAAGCAGAGGCTTTGGATCGAGTCGAAGTGCATGGTTCGGGATCGAGTCGAGGTAAAGGCTTCGAAGCGATTCGAAGAGTGTGGCTTCAGACCGAGTCGAAGGACATAATCTTGGATCGATTCAAAGTGCATACTCCCAATTGATCGATCTGACCTCGAGCCTTAGTGAATGATTTGAATTCGAACTCGAATAATTGCCTTGGACTTGGACTTTTGACGTTTTGACCATTGGTTCAATTTTGACGACATCGAAAACACTAGTGCCTTTGACCACTTAACCCCGACGAGCTTCAAATTTGCTTAACTGGACTTAATTGTTTCACCGCATATCCGACTTCCTATCGAAGCTCGTCGATGAAACTGCAACTTATATAAAAAATAACATCAAACTTTGACTTGGAGTGATAGTTAATAACTGAATGGCGTGGTTGTGACGGTCAGCGATGACGGTCCTTCTGGCTGAATTTCAAAGTCTCGTTCGTTACACGTTTTCCTTAATCCGGTCTACCTTCCCAAGGAATATACAACACTGCACTGCACAACACGCTCACACACTTTACACTGGGGGATGCACAAGCGTTATTTGTCAGTTTAACAATGATTTTTTATAAGCTAGCTGGTTATGGATCCTTCAGCAGCCGGAATTTCCAAGTTCCGCTCCTTCAACTATTGAGATACCGGTTATAGAGGCCGAAGTTATTGAGACAGCGCCGGACGAACGTCAAAGGGCTCGGTTTATCCTCAACCCATCAGATTCCACGCCGTCGGGTATTTCTGAAGACATGCTAGGTCGGATCTGCTTAAGGCACGGTTTTTCACTTGACGACGTGCTACTTCCCGAACCAACCGACAGGCCACACAATCCCCCGGAGGGGTTCACTGCTTTTAACCGTCATGCCTGCACGGCGGGGACACTACCTCCCTTTAACGACTATATAAGGGAGATGTTATCGTTTCTTGGTATAGCCCCGTCTCAGCTACACCCTAACGGGTATGCCTTGCTGAACAACACCTTCATCCTGTTTATGGAGATCCTCTTTCGACCGTCGAAGCCGATCGAGATTAGATATTTATTCAATGTCAAGAGCCATGGAGATAGCCCCTCTTTTACCTTCCTGGAGGAAGTCAGAAGCTGTCATATTGTGCTGGGATCCTGGGGGAGGCTAAGTTATTACAAGTCCGAATGGTTCTGTGTCCGGTGCCCCCCAGGGTTTGCTAGGCGATGGTTAGATAGATGTAAGTGTCGCCATCCCTTCTTGAACTACTGAGATGTTAGTGACCAACTTCAAAAACTGACATACTTTTCTTTTCTTATAGCCGCAATCTCTCGCCCCGATGGCGCATACTTCAGAGAGCTTGTTCGAATTCTTCAAGCGTTTTCGGGCGAAGAGAGGCACATAGACTTAGTCCTGACCGACAGGAATTTGAGGGTTGTCGGGCTAATAGAACGAAGACAGAGCATACACCTGGATGTGACACATAGGGTGGCCTCGAAGAAACGCGTGAAACGCGTGAAGCGCAAAGCGCCTGCAGTTGCGATCACCGAAGAAGTTGATCCAGAAAAAACGCCCACCGATACTGACCTCCCGGCCGTGCCTCCTTCCGATGTTCAGGATTCCGGAGGAAAAAGAAAAGGCAAGGCCGCTGCTCACAAACACCCCAAATCCAAGAGATTTAAATCTATGGTCGTGTCTTTACCTTCCCAGGGGATTAGAATTTTAGAGGCTCCTCCCCTCCAAGTGGAGAGTCCTTTTGCCGGGCTTGACGATATTTCGATCCCGGATTTTGTGTCGTCTCCTCACGATGCCGGGATGGAAGGGCTTGATAGTGCTTTTGAACTGAGCGGGTCGCTTGCTATGGGTGCGGCCGACATTTCTGGTTGGTCAGAGGATTGCACATGCATACACATCACTACACTTCATGATCCACAACTGTACTTCGTCCAACTTAGGAAGTCGCTAACTCTTTCTTCTCTTCTCGTTTTCAGGTACCATGTCCGAGAGAGGATCAATGCTGAACAGTCTTCGTTCAGCCCGAAAGGCTTCTGGTTACTATGATTATCGCAGGAGGGATTCTAATAGGGATCGCGATCGCGAGCACTCTAGTCAGGACAGGTATGGGCGTGACAGGGATAGAGAATACCAACGTCGGTCTAGATCACGCTCCCCTCCTCCCAGGCTTCCCTCTCCTCCTCCTGTTCAAACTTCACATCCACCGGAGCCTCCTCGTCACAGGCCTTCTTCTCACACTTCCAAATCTGAGACTCATCTCCAAAAAGTCGAGACTACATCTTCCGTGGTTACAAAGCAGGCCCCCGCTGATCCCACTAGAGAAGGGGCCCTTAAGTTGGCTCAAATGAAGAAGGATTTTCCTAATATTTGCTTGGACGGTTATGTTTTCCCTCCCCACTTGAAGAGAATTCCATATTCGGTAGAAGGTACGATGCATGACTTTGTCCATGACATCTATACCAAATATCGAGAGTGGGAGAAGGCTGCTGAAAAAGTTTCCAAAGTGGCCTTCGAGCGGGCTAAAGAGATCGAGAAGATGGAGACCGAGCTTGCAAAAAGGGATCGTATTATTCAGTTCCTCTCTGCTGAGTCCGAGTCTTCTTGGAAATCTGAGATTGAGGCCATTAAGAAGGCTGATGAAGCGAAGGCGGAGATGGAGAGGTTGGGGCAGACACACGTTGCCCTGGTGGAGGAGATGGGACACCGGAATACCAAAGTTATCGCCGAGCGGGATGCTGCGGTCAAGGAGCTTAATGATCTGAAAGCCAAATTTGCCAGCTTGGTGAAAGAAAAAGATGATGCGAACAACGCAGCCCAGGAGGCGTGCGATCAGGCTGTTCTGCTCAAGGGAGAATGGGATGTGGCGGTGGCCAAAGTCCAGAAAGTGGAGTCTGAGGTCGAGGAAAGGGTGAAATTGGCCGAGTCCAGGCTAGAGGCTGATATCGAAGACCTCCTTGTTGTCTACAATGCTAATGTGCTGAGGCACAGGGGTCTGGCCTGGCTCGATGATTATTCGACGCATCTCCATAGTGCTTGGGGCCGACTGGTCGAAGAAGAGAAAGAGGCGCACTCGGGTGAATCTGTGGATGAATTCGAGCTCGAGAATCGCCTGTTAACTGATGACGAAAAGAAGATTCTCCATGATTCAATGATCTCTTATGAGAAGGAGAGGTTCGGCACCAACCACTTAGAGATAGGAGAGGGCTTCGGGGTTGGACATGATGATGCAAGTCTTGACATTCCGATGTCAACCCAGCCTGAATCTTTGCCTGCGGCTGACCCTCAAGCTATTCCTTCCTATAATCCGGATCAACCGCGGATGTCTCCGACTACAGCGCCAGCAACTGAAGCCGCCCCGTCGCTTACAAGCCAAACTGAGGAAGGTACTCCGAACATTCTACATGTCTTTCATGAGTCGAAGTCTTCGATCGAGTTTAAGTTCTAACAATTTTTTTCATTCTTTGTCCAGTGATTGACGTTGTGTCGTACATGCCTCCTGCTACTCAAGGTCCGTATCAGACGCAGGAGGCTATCGTGACCGAGGCAACCACTGTGAGCACAGCTGCCCCGATTGATGATATGCAGGGGGGTTCGATCGTGTTCAATGAGCAGCTGATGGATGAACTTTTCCGCTGCCACGGCGATCCTTATGCTGACTTGCCATCTGTTATGAGCGTAACCGATCCTGCTGCAAGCTCTTCACTGCTGACTGCGAATGCCCCCAGTGGGGCTCAAGCAGTGACCGAAGAGGAGATGTTTGCCCAGATCGATGATGAACTGGCAGCAGTTGGTTATGGCGGCAGCTTTGGAAGTGTAATGGCAGCATCGGGACCTGCCCCGCTCGGAATGATGTCTCCTGGTGGTTCTGTCTTTCTCACCAGCCTGCCCATTCCACCGTCTGCCATTGATCCCGTTCCTCTGACTCCGCCCGTAGGAAGCATTCTCATTCACACGAGCTCGGAGGAGGATGTCGACATAATGCCATTGCCAGAAGACCAACCGCCGAAGGCACATGCTTGAAGAGGAAAATTGGCGATAGCTCAAGCGGGTCCACGCTGAAGAGGAAGCCAAGGAAGAAGAGAGACTAGGCACGATCGCCTGACGTATTTTGATTTTTTGCATTTTGTTAGCCATGTATAGATGCGGGTTCGGCCCCTGCTAGTAGTAATTTTTTGGAAACTTGTACACGAATGTCTTCTATAATCAATAGAAATGAAACTTTTCCTTTTTTGTCATTGTGTATTTGTCTAAGTGTTTCAGTGTCCAAAATGCGGTTGTGAAGTTTCAGGTTCCAAACCAAGTTTGTTTTATTTTGCCAAGTTCAAAGGTTATGGACATGGCTTGTGACTGAGAAGCGAGTTGAATTCTGACGCCGCATCGCTTCCATCAATGGTTGATGCTTGAGTTCTGCCCCCCAGTCTTGGGGATGAGCAGTAGACTGTCAATCGACGATCGCTTCTCACTTATAACATGCTGAGCCTTGTGCCACCGAATGGACGTCTGAGTCGAGTGGAGATTGAGTAATGCATCCATACTTGTTTGATTGTCGATAATCATTTCCGCATTCCGGGGATCCTTATGTATTTACTGGCGAATGGTCATGCTGACTTGAGTTTCGATCACATGCCCACCGTCTGGGGACTTGGGATTGGTTTTTGTACTCCGACTCGCGCTCTGGGAGTTTGGAGTTGACACTTATACTTCGACCCATGCTTTGGGAACTTTGAAGTTGGTGTTCAAGCTCCGTTCTGCATTCTGGGAATCCGGAGTTGGCATATATGCTTCGACTTGCCCTCGGGAAATTCGGGACTAATGTTTATACTTCGACTCGCGCTCTGGGAGTTCGGAGTTGGATGTTTATACTCCACTTCGCACTCCGGGAATATGGAGTTGAATGTTTATACTCCGGTTCGCGCTTTGGGAATTCGGAGTTGGATGTTTATACTCCACTTCGCACTCCGGGAATATGGAGTTGAATGTTTATACTCCGGTTCGCGCTTTGGGAATTCGGAGTTGGATGTTTATACTCCACTTCGCACTCCGGGAATATGGAGTTGGATGTTTATACTCCGGTTCGCGCTTTGGGAATTCGGAGTTGGATGTTATACTCCATTTTGCACTCCGAGAATATGGAGTTGGATGTTTATACTCCGGTTCGCGCTTTGGGAATTCGGAGTTGGATGTTTATACTCCACTTCGCACTTCGGGAATATGGAGTTGAATTTTTATACTCCGGTTCGCGCTTTGGGAATTCGGAGTTGGATGTTTATACTCCACTTCGCACTCTGGGAATATGGAGTTGAATGTTTATACTCCGGTTTGCGCTTTGGGAATTCGAAGTTGGATGTTTATACTCCACTTCGCACTCCGGGAATATGGAGTTGAATGTTTATACTTCGGTTCGCGCTTTGGGAATTCGGAGTTGGATGTTTATACTCCACTCCGCACTCCGGGAATATGGAGTTGAATGTTTATACTCTGGTTCGCGCTTTGGGAATTCAGAGTTGGATGTTTATACTCCGACTCGCGCTCTGGGAGTTCGGAGTTGAGGAAGGATTGTCGTGTACCAATCCCCTTTTTGACTTTAATGTGATGGCTTGCCCCAGAGCTCGGGTTTCACTTAGGGAGTGATTGGTTGCACCGCAGCCACTCTCTATTTGAATAAATCCCACCGTATGATGAGACTTAGCTCTCCGTGCATAGTGATGGTCATATGAAGTATTTCAAGTAAATCACAGCTCTGGCTCGAAGAGGTTGCATTTTATTACTGAAATAAGAAAGTGTGGCAAAGTTAGTTGCCTTATTACAAGTTCCAACTTCGAAATGCATAAACAAATTGCAGAAAAGAAAAGTAAACTAAATGGATAAAGATAGCCTGTCAGTTGTAATAGCGGCGAAGGCTCTCGTTGTTCCAAGCTCTTGGCAGGGTAAGACCATCGATGGTCGATAACTTGAATGTGCCATCTCCGAGCCTTCGTTCGATAACATATGGTCCTTCCCATGTTGGCTTCATATGTGAAGGAACCGGATAGACTCTTTTTAAGACGAGATCGCCTAACTCGAAGGTTCGCGGATGGACCTTGGCGTTGTACAATCGGGCGACTCGACTTCGATGCGCAGCCGCCCTCAAGTCAGCTTCCTCACGCTTCTCATCTAGTAGATCGATAGATTCAGCAAGTAATATAGCATTCATCTTTGGATCATAGTATGTCACACGATGAGAAGGTACTTCTAGCTCGACTGGAATAACGGCCTCTGAAATGTAGGAAAGAGAGAACGGAGTGTGGCCAGTCGCGGTCTTGTGGGTTGTTCGGTAAGCCCATATAGCCATAGGAAGTTCATCGACCCACTTGCCCTCGACCTTTTCCAGTCGTTTCTTCAGGATCGATTTTATAACTTTATTAACTGCTTCGACCTGCCCGTTTGCTTGAGGATGTGCAACTGCGGAGAATTTCTTTTGGATGTGAAATCATTTGTAGAAATCTTTGAATTCAGCACTGTCGAATTGGGTTTTGTTGTCCGTGACTATGGTGCGTGGGAGGCCGAATCGACAGATGATGTTACGAACCACAAAGTTGATTACTTTCTTTGTTGTAATGGTAGCGAGAGCTTCGGCTTCAGCCCACTTTGTAAAGTAATCAACTGCGACGATGGCGTACTTTGCTCCACCTTTTGCCATAGGTAGAGCACCGATGATGTCGATGCCCCACATTGCGAACGGCCATGGGATGACCATTTGCATTATCTCAATAGGAGGAGCTCTAGGAATTCAGCCATATTTCTGGCACCTATCACATTTCTTCGCATATTCCAACGCATCACGATTCACGGTAGGCCAGTAATATCCGTAGCGGAGTATTTTCTTGGCAAGTGTTTGCCCCCCGGTGTGATTGCCACATTCTCCTTCATGCACATCGCGTAGCACTTGTTTGATTTCATCATGAGCGATACATCAGAGTAGGGGGACTGAGTACCCCCTTCTGTACATGAGTCCATTTTGGATGGTAAACCTTGATGCCTTTCGAAGGACTTGTCTTTTTTCACTCCTGCGCTCCGGCAGGGTTCCGTGCTCAATGTAATTTATGAGTGGAGTCATCCATGAATCCCTTTCGGGGACGGATTCGCATACCCGGTTTATTTCTGCTCGGTCGATACTTGGGGAAGATAGCGTTTCTACGGGTACGAGTCCCATTTGTTGAGCTTCACCTGTGCTGGCTAACTTCGCCAACGAATCGGCCTTTTGGTTGCGTTCTCGAGGTATACTGAATATGGCGTAGTAATCGAAATGGTCTAGTACTTCCTTAACTTGCGCTAAATAAGCAGCCAACCTTCGATCTCTTGCTTGATACTCTCCTCGTACTTGGCACACAACCAATTGTGAATCACAATAAATTTCCACTATGATAATCCTCAAATCTCTAGCAAGTTTCAAGCCAGCTAGGAGGGCTTCGTATTCAGCTTCATTATTAGTCGCATGGAAATCGAACTTTAAGGCATAACATATGTATCGACCCTCGGGAGTTTTAAGCACAATACCGGCGCCTGAACACCGGTCGTTTGATGCTCCGTCAGTATAAAGTTTCCAGACGTACTCGGGGGATTCACTGGCTTCGAGCAAGTCCTCTGGGATGGTAAATTCAGCTATGAAATCGGCTAGGACTTGTCCTTGTATGGTCCGTCTCGGAGCGTAAGTAAGGTCGAACTGGCTCAGTTCGATGTTCCACTTGAGTAACCTTCCAGACGTGTCACGCCGCGAGAGGACCTGTCGTAACGGTTGGTCGGTGTAAACAATAATGGAATGTGCCTGGAAGTATGGTCGGAGTTTTCTTGATGCAATGACAAGGCAGTAAGCCAACTTTTCCAGCTTCAGATAATTTCTTTCAGCCCCAGTCAATCGTTTGCTGACATAGTATACGGGCCTCTGTATCTTGTCTTATTCTCGGATTAACGCAGCGCTAATAGCATTTTCTGATATTGCTAGATATATGAACAACTTCCCATAATCAATAGGCTTTGATAGTATCGGTGGTGTAGACAGATGTTGGACTAGTGCTTGGAAAGCGCCCTCGCACTCTGTGGTCCATTGAAAGTTTTGTTTCCCTTTTCGAATCAGATCGAAGAAGGGAATGCACTTGTCAATGGATTTTGAAATGAACCTGCTCAATGCTGCTACCTTTCCATTGAGACTCTGGACTTGTTTTTATAGTTTTAGGAGTTTCAAGATTTCTGATTGCCCAAATCTTTTCGGGATTGGCTTCGATTCTCCGGGCATTGACGATGAACCCAAGGAATTTTCCGGATGCAACTCCAAAGTGACATTTCAGTGGGTTGAGCTTCATCTTGTATTCCCGAAGTATGTTGAACATAGTTTCTAGGTCTTTTACATGGTCGGTGGAGAGTCGTGACTTCACAAGCATGTCATATACATATACTTCCATTGCTTTCCCGATTTGATTAGCGAACATCCGATTGACCAACCGTTGGTAAGTAGCTCCGGCGTTCTTGAGTCCGAACGGCATAACCTTGTAACAGTAAAGTCCCAGATTGGTCACGAAGCTGGTGTGTTCTTGATCGGGTAAATGCATCGGTATCTGATTGTAGCCTGAATACGCGTCCATTAAGGATAAGAGTTTATGTCCAACTGTCGAATCCACTAGCTGATCAATCCTAGGAAGCGGGAAACTGTCTTTGGGGCATGCTTTATTCAGATCGGAATAGTCAACACATGTTCTCCACTTCCCATTTGGCTTTCGGACGAGCACGGGATTTGACACCCATTCGGGATATAGCGCATCTCGAATGAATCCGTTCGCTTCAAGCTTTTCTACTTCCTCTTTAAGGGCGGCAAATCTCTCTGGATCGAAACCGCGCCTTTTTTGTTTGACCGGGACATGCCGCGGGTCAATGTTCAGAGTGTGGCTTGCGATGTTTGGCGAGATCCCACACATATCGGAATGGGTCCAGGTAAATACGTCAAGATTTGCCCGTAGAAATTCAACCAATTCCTCTTGGGTTTGCTGGCTTAGCTGAGATCCAATCTTTATTATTTTTGAATTATCGTTATTGTCAATTGGGACATCAATCGTCAGTTTGGCTGGGGATGCTTGACTTTCTCTGGGTTCTCCTTCGTCTTCAGTTTCTCTTGGGTCAAGGTCCTTGAGGAATTGGCTGGGGTGCCCGGGCTTGGGCCCGGGCGTTAATTGTCAATTGTCGGCGAAACGGACGCAGAGAGACTCCTCTACGTCCTTTCCCTTCTCCTTCCGCTGTGCCTCCCGTAGCTCAGCAACATAGCAGGCTCTAGTAGTGGCCTATTCTCCGTGAACGATTCCTATTCCATGATCAGTGGGAAATTTCAAGGTCAAACACTATGGGGCAATGGCTATTCTGAATTCAGCGAGGGCTGGTCGGCCCAAGAAAGCATTGTATGGGGAGTCTATGTCCAGAATGATGAATTGCAACATTCGTACTCTCCGACGTTCTCCTACTCCCAACTTCACTGGCAGTTCCACCATCCCAGTGGGAATTGTGGCATTTCCGTTGAAACCATGGACTCGAGACTGACAAGGCTTCAAGTCTGCGGCTTCCATCTCCATTTGATCATAAGCTCGCTTGAACAAAATATTCACAGAGCTGCCACTGTCAACTAAGATCCTTTTTATCCAAGCGGGACCCACTTGTGCAGAGATGACCAGTGGGTCGATAGTGGGAGCCTTGATTTTATCTGCGTCTTTGCTTCTGAACATGATGTCATCCGTCATCGTTTTCTGTTGCTTGACTGGAGCCCCCTCATCAAAACTACTGCAACACTCGAAGTCCGCATGCCTGATAGAACTGTCATACGACTCCATTTCCTTCCAGCTTCGATCTGCCGGGTGAGGACCACCACTTATTGTGTTAATGCCCAACCTCCCGTCCGCATGAGCGGGTTCTTCCTGTCTTTCCTGATTCGGCGCGCGATTCTGATTTGATGGGCCCGCACCACCAGATTGCGGCGCCCGTACATACTGATCCAACTTTCGCTCTCGTATCAGTTTTTCAATGAGGTCTTGTAAGTGACGACACTCATTGGTGTTGTGGCCATAACTCTCATGGAATCTACAGAACTTTCCTGTTTGGATTTGTCTTTCAGTTGGTGGTTTCGGGGCAGGCTTCTTATACTGCATGGTATTGCAGGTCTGCAAGTACACATTTTCCAACGACGTGTTCAATGGAGTGTAGTTTTCGTACATGGAAGCTCTACGTCGTTGTCCACGATCCTGATTGCGTTTTTTGTTCTGATTTTTATTGTCCCTCTGCTGATTCTGTTTATTTTGGACGTTCAACTGGACTTTTCCAAAACTATCTCCGGTCTATTTAACAGCGACGTTACTCTGGATACCTTCGATGTTGGGTCCTGCGTCATCCTGCTTCCTAGACTGTCTCGCATCCTCCCTTCTCAGGAATTAGGCTGCCTTGGAATAGAAACGGTCCAATGACGTAGGTGGTTTCCCAGCTAACCAACTTCCGAACTCGGAATCACCATCAATCCCCTTAGTCAGAGCCATCAGGGTAGAGTTATTGTTGGGATTGCTTATTTCTGCACACGCAGCATGGAATCGCTCCAAGTAACGTCTAAGCGTTTCTCCGGGAGCTTGCGTAACACTAGACAGAGTGTTAACGTCCTTCGGCCTTGCCATATGCATACGGAATTGTTCGACAAACTTGGTGGCCATCTGGTCAAAGTAAGAGATGGACCGCGGTGGCAAACGAGTGAACCACATGGTAGTGATGCCTCCCAGGGAAATGGGGAAACTACGGCACTTTACTGCATCATCAGCTCTAGCAGCATTCATCAGCCATTCGTATTTTAGGACGTGTTGATTGGGGTCGGAACTCCCTTCATAAACTGGCAAAGCTGGCATCCTGAAGTGCCGAGGTAGTTCAGCATATAAAATATCATCGGTGAAAGGGGTGTGACTTCAGGAGATTCCCCAGTCGTCATTAGATAGACCCTGACTTTCACGGATCATTTGGCGAACCATCGCTGGTATATCTTTCGTTTGGACACTCGGAGCATGTTGTGCCAAGGTGTGGTCGGGTTCCACAGCGCGAGTCTGGACCGGACGCGGTCGACGGTCCGTGCCTCGCCTCCTTGGTTCAACATCCTCTGGGACATAAGGTTCAATAGTCTGCTCCCGTCGGTTATGTTGAGGATCAGCTTGGTTCCTAGCATCACTTCCTCGCCTAGCAGTGGTGGTAGTAGCAATGTTTCCGGTAACATGATAAGGAGCGGCTCCTCCCCGAGTTGAAGGTTCTGTGCGGAGGCTAACGGATTGTCCAGCTCTCGGTTGCCCAAGGTTCGAAGCAAGTTGGTGTCCCGTGGCCTGGGTGTAGCTTCCACCCAACCGTGGACGTGTGGATCTAGTTTGGCCATCGGAGGAGGCTGAGCTCTCTGTGGAGGAGTGAGAACCTTGGTCTCTTCTTGATCTCCTTCGCCTTTGGCGATTTAGCTGGTTAGTGAACTCCATGTTGGCGCGTAGTTGCTCCGCTAGCTGCTGTCGACTTTGGGTCAACTCCTGAAGCAATGTATGGAATTCTTGTCTAGTGATTGGACCTGATGGATCTGAAGGTCCTGCAGCATTTTGGTTGGATGGAGGAGATTGCACGGGGTTTTGTCGGTCCCGTGCTCCTTGATCAACGGCTGCAGAGGTGGTACGTGTGCTCACCATAATGAATTAATGAAGTCCTTTCCTAGATATGATTGCAAATCTGAGTAGAATGGAAGGGCTTCGAAGTTCTAGATCTGGATCTTCTTCTTAGATTTATGCAATCCAATATAGATAGGAGATCCAAAGAGTGGGAGAAAAATTGGGTTTTCTCAGTGAAAGCACCAAAGTGTTTGTACCAAAATTGGGCACAACACTCTTCGGAAGTCTTTGAAGAGATAAAGTGAAGAAATTAAATGAAAAAAGAGGAATTATCTAACAAAAACTCCAAATTTCAGAAATAAGAATAATTAAAGTTCAAGGAGACACAAGGATTTAGAGTGGTTCGGCGTATAGCCTACGTCCACTATGAAGTAGTTTGTTTTATTGATCTTCCTTTGATGTTTATAAGTGAATGCAATGAATTACATGAGTTAGCTATTATTTGCCACAATGAATCTTGTTGGTAGCAGCAGCGACAAAGTTCAGATCTGGATCAAGCGGAGTCCGGGCGTTGGAGATCTCAAAGAGGAAGAAGAACCCCTTTTTTGTTGGCTTTGGGGGTCTATTAATAGGTGTAGGAAGCTGACATTTCGCTCAGATCTCGGAGACCCTCTCTGGCACGTGACCAGGCCCGTATGCCCAAGCCCACGAAGTTTCAATCCGATCCGTGATTGATACGAGCTGATTTCGACTCGCTCAAGATTTCATCCAATGGAGTCGAAATTTGGCGTGGACATTCTCTAGCATGCACGTAGTCTCTTGTGAAAATTTCATAGCATTTGGACTTGTAGATTGGGAGATATGATCGATACGAAATAGAGTTTTCGGTGGGTTGTTTCCTTCGACTCGCTTCCATTTCGACTCGCTTCCGTTCGACTCGATGACGTGGCACTTGATTTTTACTCTGGCCTGGATGTTGCTTCGAGCGAGTCGAAGTGAGTACTTGGTCGAGCGATTCGAAGCCAAATTTGGTCGAGCGAGTCGAAATGGGACGTTGTGGGAGGTTCGAGCAGTGGAGTCGAAGTCGATGGAGTCGAACCAGTTGTCTGAGCGGAGCGAGTTGAAGTGTGCACTCTTGATGGCTTTAAACCAGAGCGAGTTGAAAAGAGTAGCTCTGAAGGATGTGGATCGAGTCGAACCTGATTGACTCGAGATTGGCCTCTGAGCGAAGCGAGTCGAAGACGTCACTCCTAGGCACTGTGTAGCAAGTCGAAGTTGGCTTCAAACTGAACGTTGGGAAGCGAGTCGAAGGAGTGAGTCGAAGGAGCAAGTCGATTGGTAGTTGATCTCCATCCAACCTTGCATCGTTCATAACTTGAGCATATGAACTCGGATTGACTTGAGATTTGAAACGTTGGTTCTCTTGGCTTAGCTTGCCATGTCCTACCAATTTTGGCCCGATCCGGACTCGGACAAAATTCATCGATATCCGTGGTGAGCCCATGTATAACTGATCTCTGATACAGACCGTTTACTAGTTACTAGTCAATTCTTTGGTATTACGGCCTTGCCAAAAGGCGAGATAACATATATACTACTATATAGCTTTGAAAATAGAAGTATAACAAGTACACTCTCTCATATAAACTCGATCCATTCTACAATAATAAATTCTACTTTATCTCTAATGGATCCTCCTAATGGGTTATCACTCTAGTACCAACTTTGGTCGACTGCAAAACCTAAGCTCTAATACCAAGTGTTACGACCATCATATGTCTGCAACACCCAATATACATGTATATTGTGTTGCAACGCTGCCTGGCTGATGTAGGATGATTGTTGGGGTTATAAAGTAAGTAAAACAATCAAAGACCTATCAGATATCTCACAGTGCATCGAATAAAATATAATAATCATCAAAGTTATAAAATAGGTGGGATAGTAATAATGAAATGAACCATAGAATCAGAGTTCATAGGTTCATACAATTATACAAAACAGTGATAGAGTTAATACAACTAATAAATAAACTCAAAAGATTAACTATCTCTAGTAATAGTAAGTCAAACACCATCAAGGCTCCAAAGTGTCACACATCGGAATAAGTAATAATAAACACAAAAAATAAATATGAGAAAGTTTCGCCTCCTACTTGTCCGTCTACACAATTCCATGTTCCGTCTACACCTACTATCTAGTCTACTTATTTAAGAGTATCTGAGATAATAAGAAGCAAAGCGAAATACCACGAGTCAGACAACAGTCTAGTGTGACCGATAAATAATCTCAAACTAAAATGAAAATCGATATAATAAATGACATATGGTATGAAGAATCATACCCGACCACTCCTTGCATCCAAAGAGTTAGCACACAACAATCTATATACTAATCTACTATCATCATAAAGGTATACTACATCCAAAGTACAATATCAGATGTCTAGGTATCCATATTCATAATACCTACATCTTGTGACATCACTAGAGTGACATACATGGCAAGCATAAAACTCATCAAACAATCCTAAGAATCACTTGTGTGCATTTGATATATGATAACTCATATGACCATCCTCTGCTAGAGACTAATGGAATCGGTGCACAAATCCATTCCACTCTGATGGCCAAGAAACTAGATCCCTTCCTTGATCTAAGGTACACATATCCCTTCCTCGATCCGGGGTACATGTCCTAACAGCCAAGTGAGCATCCTCATATATCCTTCTTTACGAGCACTTTTTGTGACACTCTGAGTATCAATAATCCATTTGCACGTGTCCTTGAGCCATTCCTTGCTCCATTCATTTTCATTTTTCATAATTGAACCTTTCCTCATTCCATATTCCATATTCCATAATAGAACCCTTGCTCATTCTACTCATGAGCTCCTTTCCTCAAACTCTTCCTTATGGATCATCATAACAACTCCCACCATTGATTCATCATCCTTGAAATACCTCTACACATCCCTCGTAAGCTGTAGAATACTCTTCTCAAAGTTTCGAAGTCAGCACATCGAAGCATTACATTATTGCTCCATCATCAATCATCATTATTTATCATGCCATGACATTAAAATCAAATGCCGAACTGATTAACGAGCGTATATAGCATGCTCCCCTAGGCATCACCTTCGTCCCCAGGAAGTTTGGTTAGCATTGGCCAACTTCTTATCTTGTCGATACCAACATGATTATACATATCGATGCCGACATGATTTACTTAGCTAAAAATGGCTAAGTACTCCTTTTATCATCTCGAGCCGATGCTTTAATGCACTATCCTCGTAGTATTTGAAAATTCATTTTGGGTCCATCGTGCCAATGTTGATCACTTTCAATAGCCAAAAATTTCTTAAGTCCCAAAACTCCTACCAATTCACATCCCCAACCTAGCCTGAAGCCAAGCTCTCCTCTACTTAAAGTTCTTGCACCAATTCCTTGAAGTAAACTACCACCATCTTGTTTTGCATCATCACTACCAACCAGATTTTCACATCACCAAAATCACATGCTTGTGCCTTCAACCGGTCGACTGCCTAGGTCCAACCGATCGACCATTGGTAGCGATCGGTTGATGTTTTCTATGTGTGTTATGTTTTTGTGTTTTTATAATTATATATATATACATACTTATTTATTGATAATAATTTATCAAACTATAATTTATATAAGAGTGTATTATACATATATTTTTGATTGGAGAAAATTTTATTTAATATTATTTATTATTTATTTAATTTAGATATTGATTATTCAATGGAAAATTTTGTTTTTGATTTAATAAACCGATAAAGATGTTATAAAATTCTAAAAATAAATGAAATTGTTCCTAATTGAAATTTAAAATTTTCTAAAGTATATTTTATGAAATTTTGAATATTATTAAAGTTTTGAAAAATATATTTTATAGATTATGCATATATTAAATTGATTTAGATCTTATAAGATTATTCAAAAATAGTAATTAATTATAGAAAATTATGAAATGACTGTTATACGTAGTATTTAGTTTTACAAAATCTTTTGGGGTTTCAAAAGAAAGAAATGAGTTTTTAATGTTATTCTTGAATATTAAATTTATAACGGTTGAGAAATTAGTGATTAATTTGGAAAGAAAATTTTATATTTAGTTTTAATTAATTATCTGTTTTAATCCAAGAATATATATATATTATCCATTTCTAAGTATTTAATTTGTTATACTAAGATTATATATTGTGAATGGTTCGTTATTGAATATTGATTTGTCCGTTATATATATATATATATATGTATGTATATATATATATATATATATATATATTGAATAATCTATTTTATATTATTTTTCTAATTTCTCCTCTCTTGTATATTGAATTAGATCAAATGATGATATGATATGGTGATGCCATCCTTCTATATTGATTCGTGTTATTTCTATTTTTGTAATATTTTGTTTTTGATGATATTAATTATGTTTGACGAGAAATATGAATTAACGGAGTTATAATATCATTTGGGATAGGGCATTGGGTAATGTTTCTATGATTATTCTATAGACTCATTATATAGAATATTTGTGGAGATTGAGTGTAGTTGTAGAGCATTGAACAAACAATTGAGCATCACGCGATGGTATGGGACATCGATGTGATACTTATTCGGTTATTCGTTCTAAGTAGATATCACTTAAGTGATGAGAACTTCGATTATACTTACATGGGGCGATGCTCGGGGTAGAGTATGATTATATGCTCGGGGTAGAGCAAGATTGTATACTTGAGGTAGAGAAAGTATATATGCTTGGGGGTAGAGCATTATGGATGATTAATTTATGGAGGTGTACCCATATATATGTTGCCTATCATGAAGTACTCCAGGATATGATTAGGAGTTTGTAGGAACAAGATGGCCAATATCCACCCTGGCGGCCTGATCTTGGGGTCATGCCGCATATTTGTGATACCTTTTATCGTATTAGATGTGCATCGTGGTAATTGAGTGAAGGGTGGTGTAACCCTAGCCCTTTTAGTCATGAAGGCCAAAAGTCTGTTACCTTATGGGCGTGATCTAGGTCATGATCAATGCATAGTGCAGTTTTTAACGTGTTTATGACATGCAGTGGATATGGTCATGATACTGGGTTGGTAATTGAAGACTGTAGGAGCGGATACGGGTGGTGTAGCCATGCTCACTTGAAGCAGATGAGGTAGCTGTCAGTCTCCCTTCTGGTTCTACATTGAATGGTAGATAAGTACATATTATCTATACACCTCGCTAATTGTTAGAGTGGATCCGGATGAATAACCCAGGTGCTCTTAGAGATAGCAGCTAGCCATGTTTTGATTTGACTGGGTGGTGTAACCTTAACGTTATGAGATTATTGGGTGGTTTAACCCATACATTAAATTTTGATTCCCTTCATTGTTTATTTCCACATGAGTAGATGAGATTATATCTGGATATGTATCTAGAGCATAGTGGATTCTTGTCGCTTTTATTGTATATGATTTTACTAATAGGTGACCTATATTTTATATTGAAGATGATACTTTATTATTTGAGATCGAGAGATATATTTGGGCAATGCAATGTGCTAGCCTAACTATACTTGGTGATATCTCACTTATTACTGATTTTTGGATTTTCATTATGATTTTTGGATATATACGATTCACCTATTTGATGTTGACTCTGTGGTTCTTGATTTGATGTGATTTATATAGGCAATGATATTTTCCTCTGCATAGTTTGTGATTGATGTCATGATAATTATTTTGAATTATTTTGATGGTGTTATCATATTATTATCATATCCAATATGTACTAAATTGCATACATATATTAATCCTTTTTGATTTTGATATAGTCTGACCCGTCTGTTATTTATATAATACTTAGTCAGTCCGAGACTTTTCAGGTCCAAGGACAGTAAGACCAACTTGTGTATGGGGCATAGAGGAGGCTATTATTCATTATAGTATTATCATCCTGTATTATATTATTTCATGTATGTATATTCATGTGATGTATAGTAGACACACTTTTTATATTTAGTGTTATATATTATCGCTGCGATTCTGACTCTGTGTTCTCTGATTTTTACTGTATATTGTGTATTGTTCTATCCTAGAGGCACGCATGTTTATTAGTATATGCCGATTTTATGTACATATAGGTGAGTTTTATATTTGATGATTAAATATGTCCAGTGTTATCCTAAGGGAATATAGATGTGTGCACCCCATATAGCCTCATTCTCTATATTATCTAATAGTATTACTTAGTAATACACTTGGATAGTATGGGTATAGAGGTGAGGTGACCCTTGGATGGGTGCTTGGACCAGGTCCGGTAGTAGGATTAAAGGCTTAATTGGACATCACTCTTTGGATGGCTACTTTGGCCAAGGCCCGAAGGTGGACCAAAGGCTTTTCATCCATGTCTCATGGATGGGTGCTTTGACTAGGCCCGACAATGGAATCAAAGGCTTTATTGACCATCACTCTATGGATGGTTGCTTTGGCCAGGCCCGAAGGCGGGACCAAAGGCTTTTCATGCATGTCCTTTGGATCGGTGCTTTGACCAGGCCTAGTGAGGGGATCAGAGGCTATATTGACCATCACTCTATGGATGATTACTTTGGGTAAGCCCGAAGGTGGGACCAATGGCATTTCGTCCATCTCCTTTGGAAGGGTGCATTGACTAGGTTCGATGGTGGGATCAAAGACTTTATTGACCATCACTCTATGGATGGTTTCTTTAGCCGGGCCTGAAGGCAGGACCAAAGGCTTTTCGTCCATCTCCCTTGAAAGGGTGCTTTGACCAGGCCCGGCGATGGGACCATAGGCTTAATTGACCTTTACTCTTTGGATGGCTGCTTTCGCCAGGCCCGAAGACGAGACCAAATACTTTTTCGTCCTCTTTGAGATATAAAGAATGTCTTTGTACAACGAACCTTACCAACCTCGTCAGATCAAAAGTTAATTTGAAAACGTGCATTTCAATTCTGGTGGCAATTACTTAGATGGGATCCCTATTTCATCTAATAGGTCATTTTTGGCAATTTTCTTTATTCTTTCAATGTTGTAAAATATGACCTCAAGTCTTCGGCATTCCAAGTCCTTCGTATCACCTTTTTATCAGGTTTACTTAATCAATATGTCCCTGATGGGATTATTTCGTGAATAACAAGTGGACCTTCCTAGTTTGGTCCGAGAGGGCCATTTACGGGGTTCTTCGTGTTTGTCATTATTTTCCTTAAAACTAAGTCTCCTTTCTTGAACACACTTTCTTTCACTTCTGAATTATAATACTTGGTGATTCTGCCTTGATATTCTATAGTTTGAACAGTAGTTTGGTCTCTTAATTCGTGAAGCAAGTCAAGTGATTCCTTTTTCAATTCTTGATTCGTCTCATAAGTAAAAGCAATTCTTCGACACAAAGGAACTTCGATTACAAGGGTAACGTTGCCTCAAATTCATAGGTTAAAGAGTACGGAGTGTGTCTGGTAGCAGTCCTTGAAGATGTTCGATGTGACCATAAAATGAGAGGAAGTTCATCTACCCAATTTCCTTTGACTTTTCCCAATCGTTGTTTTAAAATGCTCTTTATGGTTTTATTTGCTGCATCTGCTGCCCCATTAGCCCTTGGGTGAGCTACTGATGAAAACCTTTTTATGATTCTGTTCTTCTCATAGAAAAGAGTGAACTCCTTGCTTTTAAATTGGGTTCCATTGTGGGAAATGAACTTGTTTGGGAGCCTAAATCTTGTTATAATATTCTTAATAATGAACTTTAGAACCTTTCTGGCAGTTATGTTAGGCAGAGGTTCGGCTTTCACCCACTTAATAAAATACAACTACTACTATAACAATTTTTCTCCTCCTCTTGAGCCTGAGAGATAACCGATCAAATCAATCCAATATACATCAAACGGTCATGGATTGAAAATGGTAATTAGATTGCTTGGAGGGAGCCATGGTATTTTAGAAAACCTTTGGCACTTGTCACATCTTTTAAAATAATTCATGGCCTCTTCTATCATTCGAGGCTAATAATTATCTGGTATCATTACTTTCTTGGCTAGTCTTATACCATTGGAGTTGTCTCCACGGTACCCTTCATAAGCTTCCATTAACAATCTTATTATGGTTTCTGGTGTAACGCATCTTAAGTAAGGCATCGAATATCCTTATATAATAATTCATCAATTATTGTATATGAGGGGGCTTGGTGCCGTAGGTTTCATGCCTCTTTGTTCTCTTTGGTAAGATTCCCTTTTAAATATATTCGACCAAGGGCGTCATCTAATTATCAACGTATGGGTTTTCACAAGCACCTATCCTTTTTGGATCTTCTCTGACATCACTATCCTCCTAGGGATTTTCCTCATTATTTGATTATTGACGAACTTAAAATCTAGTTAAAACTAAAGCTTCTTTACCTAATTCTTCTCTCTCTTCTCTAATGTTGGGATTAATTGAAATCCAATAGGTATAATTTTGACCTCCGATGTTCCTTGTGAACTTGCTAGCTTTGCTAAAGAATCTGCTTGCACATTCTTTTCCTTTTGTATTTGGTGTTTGGAGAACCTCAAAGCTAACTAGCATCCCGTAGATTCTTTTAACATATTGGGCTAATCGAGTATCTTTAGATTGGAATGTCTTGTTCAATTCGTTTACCATTAATTGGGAATCATTGAATATTTCTATTTTGGGAATTTTGAGGTGCCGTGCTAAAGTCAATCCTGCAGTCATTGGCTCATATTCTGCTACATTATTGGTTATTGAAAAGCCTAATTTCTAAGCATAATTTAGCCTATGCCCAACGGGTGTAATCACTACATATCTTGCTCCTGCCCTTTGTTCATTTGATGCTTCATCCACGTATAGTTGCCATTTTGGTTTGAGTTTCTTTAACTTTTCTAACAGTTCCTTGGTGAATCTTGTAAACTCCATAACAAAATCTACTAATGCTTTCCCTTTCACTGATGTCCCGGGCCGGTATTCAATATCATATTGGCTCGATTCTATTCCTCATTACATTATCTTCCTGATATTTCAGGCTTACTCAGATTTTTCCCCAATGGGTAATCGGTTAAGATTTTGATCAGTTGATCAAAAGTAAGACCTTTGCTTCTATGTTGTCATTAATAGGTAATATGTTAGCTTTTCTATAACTAGGTACCTTGTTTCATTATCGTTCAGTTTTTTACTCATGTAGTAGAATGGGGATTGGATTTCATTTTCCTTTCTTACCAAAACCGAGCTGATGGCATATTCCGATACAACCATGTATAGGAATAAGTCTTCTTCTTCTGCAGGACTCAAGAGTATTCGTAACGTTTCTAGATTTTTCAACTCTTGGAATTCTTTTTGACATTCCTCCATCCATTCAAAAGTTTTATTTTTCTTAATTTAATCAAAAAAGGGAATACTTCTGTCTATTGCTTTAGATATGAATCGATTAAGAGCCGCGACCCATCCATTTAATCCAAACACTTCCTACATGTATTAGGTTGTATGGCATCTCTAATAGCTTTTATCTGATCAGTGTTGACTTCGATTCCTCTAACACTTACAATATATCCCAAGAACTTCCCAGATTGAATTCGAAAATTGCACTTTTGCAAATTAAGTTTCATTTTATACTTTCTTAATATGTTAAACATTTCGCTTAAATCCTCTACATAATCCTCCTCCTTCTTAGATTTCATCAACATGTCATCAACATGAACTTCCATGTTTCTCCTTATTTGATTTCTGAACATTCTATTCACGAGTCATTGATATGTTACTCCCGCATTCTTCGACCCGAATGGCATTACTTGGTAGCAGTACATTCCCAAATCTGTGACAAAACTAGTATATTCCTCATTGGGTTTAAACATCGAATCTGATTATACCCTGAATAAGCATCCATAACGGACAACAGCTTATGTACATTGGTTTCTCCACTAATTAGTCGATTCTAGGCAGTGGATAATAATCTTTCGGGTATGCTTTTTTGAGATCCACATAATCGATGCATGTCTTCCACTTCCCAATACTGGATTTGCCAACCATTTCAGGTAAAACACCTCTCTTATGAATCTGTTCTCCAACAACTTTTCACCTCCTCTTTTAGTGTCGTGGTGCGGGTTTTATCAAATAATCTTTTCTTCTACCTTACTGGAACAAACTTTAGGTCAATGTTGAGCGCATGGCACATTACAGATGGATCAATTCCTTCCATGTCTGCATGGGTCCATGCAAATATATCTATGCTTGACTACAGAAATGAGATCAACCTCTCTTTAGTTTCCTTGTTCATTCCATTACCAATTTTCATTATTTTGGTAAAGGCCTGAGAATCTAATTTTACTCCTTCCAAGCTTTCCGTTGATTGTGCATTCTCTCACCCATCCTCTATGTCCAGGATTATTTCCTCCAAAACCTTATTCCCACCATGATTAATTTGGTTTAATTCAACAAACTTTTCTATTCTTACTTCGAATCCATCTTCCTTGTTGATCACTTGGCACGTTATTGCAAGAAAATTGGGGTTATTTGCCTTAGATATTAGTTCTCGTAGTCTAATATGCAAGGGCTTTGGGTTTGATTACATTTACTTGACTTGGGTCCATAGTAAGATCCCATCATTTTATTAAATTGCTCAACTATGGTGAAATACATTTCGTAGGAATTAAACTGCTTACCGCGAACAGTTCCCTACCCCGACTTATAGAGAAATTTGACTAGCAATTGTTTTGGTGATACAAACGCGTCAATCTCATCAAGCACCGGTCTTTAGAAGAAAGCATTGTAGTGGGAAGTTTAGTCCACGACCATAAACAATGTTTCAAACATTCTTGAATGTAGGGGTGCCATTTTGGATAAGCAACTTAATTTGACCCATTGGAGTAGAACCCTTATTATTGAATCCAAAGATCAGTTCCACAATGGGTTCAAGTTTTTCCTTTGGGATTCCGATCTATTCGAAATCACCTTTAGAAATGACATTTACCATGCTCCCTATGTCTACTAGAATTTTGGACACAAGTGAGGGTCCTATCTGGGCAGTTGTTATAAGAGGACCATTGTGGGGGTATCGAATACCTCTTAACTCTTTAGAAGTTATTATCAAATCTGGCATTTTGATCGTGCTTTTAAAAGACTTCAATGGAGGCTTATTTTTTATTGAGTAGATCCCTTCCTTATTCTGTTTCACATACCTATTTCTCGATCCTTTTCTCAAGCCTGCTATGTGTGATCTTCCATGGATAACATTGATATGGTTCATTAGCTTTAGCGAACCTTGTAGAAGCTCAATTTCCACGATGTTGGTATTATTGACAGGTGGCTTTTCATTACGGACAGGCTTTTGTTTGACTTTTACAAATTCTTTGATAACTCCCTTCCTAATCATATTCTGGACAATCCCTGCTAAAACACAACACTCATCCGTTTTATGGTCCTTTACTTTATGATAGGCACAATAATCTCCCCCTTTGTTTGTCTTTGGATTCATCTTTACTTTGAATGAAACTGGGTGGTCAAACTCATCCTTTGTAACAGCATATATATAAGAAATTGGCAGATTTAGTTCAATAGCGCCATTTGCCTTAGCAAATTCATCCTATCTTCCCTTCTTGTTTGGGACATAAAAGTTCCCTTTCTCCCTTTGATTCCTTTTTTATGGAACATTTTATCCATTTGCACAAACTTATCAGCTCAAAAGTGGAAATCTTGTAGGTCTTTGCATCCATGAATGTACAGTTCTTTCCAAAATGGAGTATTTTCAATTAAACCAGATTTCACTGCCATCAATTTCTCTCTATCGTTTACCATTTTCGCTTTATTAGCCTCTACATTAAATCATTTCAAGTAGTCCCGTAGCAATTTCCCCAATTTTTGCTTAATGTTAGTCAATACGCTTGCATCAATTGTAGGTTACTTCAAAATATATATGGGCTAAAAACTCGTATGGGAATTATTCCCATGAGTAGATTGTCTTCTCTCTTTATCAATGGCACCGTTTTGTCGTTGCCCCAAAGAATGTGGTGAAGAACAATCTGCATCGTACTGCGCCTGAGACATTGTACAAATCCATTTGACTTTCAACCGCCATCAAATAATTGTCCGGATAGCAATAACATCGTATCTAATAGACTGGATTTTAACATAAGAAGGCAATGGTACATCCAAAATTCTTTTGGTGAATGGTGCTCTCCAAAAGTTATTGTTTACTTTAGGGTCTGTTGTTCTCATTCCCTTTAGTTCAGCTATGTCCTATGTCATCTTGTCAGTCAAGTCTTTGAAATAAGCTTTCTCATCTTCATAATTTTCCCGCTTCGGCTTATAGTGCTTTTGCAAAGTGGATCTTGCAAATTTTGATCTTGTGTTTTACTCGACTTTGGAGTTAGGTGATCTTCTTCCTTCTTTTGTGGTCCTAAAGTGCTCCTCCCAACATTCTTACTCTCATGTTTGACTCTGTTGCTTTCTTGGGTGAAGATTCAACCTCATCTCCTTCTATCTCTTTTACTCTCTTTGATGAAGATTTTTGTGCAACTAATGGTTCATTAAGTTCGTGCATAACTTCTAATTTCCTCTTCATGACCTAGAGTTCATCCTTCTCCTTCGGTGTCTCTGTAGGTGTAGAGTTTGTCCTCCCTATATATTCATGTGTCAAATTGTGGGGTCACATTGTCCTCAAAATGAATATGATGTGCAACTTCTTTTTACGTTTGGGCACTAACTTTCTTAGTTCATTTTTCCATAAATGCTATCGTTGATCGATTTACGAATGCCTTAAGTTCAGCTCCTAATGAAAGCACCAGTTAGTGTTAGCACTAAACTTAGGTCAAGGCAATTTGAGATACTTGAGTAGGATTATACTCTAAGTCAAATATGTTAGTCATGAATCTATAAGAAATATCTTTGCATTCATGATAAGTTATTATGAAATTTATTGATTGTTTAAGTCCTTTATCCCAAAGTTACAAAACTACGATGGCACGATCGATCATTAATGTTCTTCACTCAAGCTTTTCTTATGCACGGTAAAAAAATGATATGAAATCAAAAAATCCTCCTTTTAGATGGATACCCTTATATTTATAGAAGATTGCGACCGTTGGATTTATGCCACGTGTCATCAAGAACAAATGGATGGTGAAGATTGGTCCTCATGAGAAGGAAGTAGCGTTCATGTGGAATAGTGTATGGTAATATTACTCACAAAGGCTCCCATGAATCATGATGGCTCCTATTAGTCATAATGGCTCATATTGATTACATCTTGTAAGATCGTCTTTTGATGGTTTGTATTGATCACGAGGGCTCTCATTTGTTTCCTCATAGTTGCTTCAAAAGTTATAAATCAATACATACCAATTTGTTGATTCACGATAGCTCGTGATAACCTTCGGTATCTGCACATTAATGCTTTTAGTGAATTGTTTCACGATGGCTGCTCCTTCACGATGTCTCTTATGTGTTGATTCATGTTAACTACAACAATCATCACAAAGACTCTTATAAGATGACCCATGATGGTTTTATAAAGGTCATTTCATGAATCCTGCCACGATAGCTTGATTACTTAATTTTTAATGACTTCATTAAGTTGGTGTGCAATGGATTCATCAGATTTCACTCATGAAAACTCTTTACAATGGCCTTGACTTACTATTTGAGGATGGCGCATAATTGCTTTATTGAACTTCCCACAATAACCATTGTTTACAATTTGAAGATAGCATGTGATGGCTATGTTTAACTTCTTGTGATAGCTTTACAAGACTTACCACGATAGTTATAGGATTCATCTAAAATTACTCTACAAACTCTTTACGGTGTCTTATATGGAACTCTTCACAATAGATGTAAAGGAACGCTTCATAATGTCTTTATGAAACAATTCATGATGGCCTTACCAAATCCCCTACAATAAACTTATTTTGCTATTAGGATGTCAGTATGTGGTGGTTTGTTGACACATGACAGTTTGATTGCATTGGTTTGTCATTTAAAGATAGTGCATGAAGGCCTCATAGAATTCCACATGGTGTCTCATTTACCTTATCTAGTGACTGCTTTAAGGATAAGTACGATGGATATGGGGAACCTCCCATGATGGCTTATTTTATGGCAAATTTCATGTTTCTTTTCATGATAACTCTTGATAGCATATGATAGCTTCACTCTTCACTTGATGACCTTGAATTATACACGATGGCTCCCATCTGCATGGGAATGATCCAAGCAACATACTATACCCTTAAATTTCATAAAATGACTTTCTTTTTTTATCAATCTACTCTTGGGATTTTGGGTGTAACAACTCACCTTATACCATAGTACCAAAATTTTAAGCTAAATCAGGTTGAACAGTAGATATACGAATCCCATTGCAATCCTAACAGCAAATCTTCAATTCCCTTGGTAATTACTCCTTAATGATGTGTTTAAGCTAATTATAGTAGGTAAAAATGGTATTTTTTGGTTAAAAACGCGTTAATGGAGATTTGGTTCAGTTTTGCGAAGTGGGAAAGTGATTAGGAACTACCCCATCATCCTAATTGTGCATAAATCCCATAATGGATTAATGGGCCTAGTCCGAACTTAATTAATTACACATTAATCTGGTCAGAAACTATCCAAAGTTTAAACGGCCATATCTTTTAAACGGTAAGTTTAAATGGCTATGACACTTTGCAAAAAGAGAAATCATCGTATCTTTTAAATGTAAATTGTCTCAACCCCCAATTAAGCTTTTATCAAAAGTTATAGGCCTTACAAGATTTTCAACATTGAGATCGTCTAATAAAAATTCCTAGAATGAGAAATTCATTTTTTAACATATTCCAAAGTTATAGAACCATATGACCCAATATGATTTAAGAATAATATTTTACTACCCCACGTTACATAAAATGTGGGTCGTTATAGGCTTGCAAGCGGAGAAATTCTTACATCTCCAATAAGGTAATAATAACATGAAGGAGTACGTCAATGACGTTTGGCTCGTTTTAGAATGGATACGATCAACACTCCCATTGAGAAAGGCTGGAAGTTTCTGTTGGACTAAGTTAACCTCTTAGGGATCTTTCTCAGAGCCATGTTTCATGAGCACAATTTCAAAGAAATTATCAAATTGGCTTTATTAAATTCTATTTCGAGAGAGACCCATAAGGAGGAGGAAGCTAAATTTGAAGTCAAGCCCAAAATCTAAGACAAGAGAAGGCAAATGGAATAAGGATGATCAGGCCAAAGTAAGAAGGAAGTGGTGACTTGCGATCGGTGCAACCTAAAGGGGCAATTTGCTATGGATTGCAAAGTCAACTTCCCAGCAAAGAAATGTTTCAATTGAGATCAATCATAAAATTTCAAGAAGGATTGTCTGTCTCTTTTGAAGGGCGGGGAAATGGCTAATGCCTATATCATCCAAGCTACTCCAAGTTTGAGCGCTCTACCTAAGCTCAATAATGGGAAGAACATTACCATGGAAGGTGTGCCTTCTATTATGACTTTCCAATATGCATTTTATTTGATATGGGAGATTCACATAATTTTATATCTAGTCATCTTGTTGATAGATTATGCCCGGTGCCCCCACGTTGTTGATGATTCTCATATCATGTCGAATCCCATTAAGGGGTCGATACACTTTTCTATGATATCTAGAGTTATTAGATTATCTTTGAGGCAAATAGCAATTGAAGAAGTTTTGAAGTTCAATATAGAATATTGTTATTTTTGGGATAAACAGTAATAAATTACTTTTGGAGATTATTAAAGAGGTCTTAATTGATATTATTTTTTTGAAAGGAATGGTTCTTTAGTAATCCACAAATAGAATCATACAGAAATAGGATCCGCCTCCTTAAAAAACCTCACCATTGTGGTAAGGAAAAAGAGTGCGACATCCAATGTTCCGATACAACTCTATTACAGGTAACAAAAAAATTACACCAAAAACAAACTAAATAAAAAGAGAATAAACACTCAACTGCCGCTTGCAATAAATAATAGCAAAACACCTCCTATCGGCCTTCGAACGAACCAGTCCAGTTCAATTTACACATATATCAACACAACAGCTCGCAATATATCACTGAGAACTATCTAGAATCTCCTAATTCAATTCCCCATCTCAACATCTTCTCTTTCTCGATTGAAGTGAGAGTCTGTAAGTAGAAGCGACGCACGAGTTGTAATCGTACGTCGATCTCACAGAGCTTCAATCGTTGCTCTGGTGAACATTTCCTCCCTTAAAAGCGGCTGCGAACTCACTTAAGATAAAATTATAGTCATAAATATGACGTTTTAGATGGATGTAATATGTGATTAATAGTTAATTTTATTTATCACATATGTTATTTTATGTTGATGAAATCGCATTTGAATGTGCGCGCGATATTTTTCCATGATTACCAATAAAGTTAGGGGTATGCCCTCGAGACAATTATGTAAATTATTTAACTCTGTAATAAAATCTCATTCAACATAAAAGTATTTTCCTTTTAATTATATGCTTGTTAATGTGTTATAGTTAGTTAATTATTTAATTTAAGTATATTAACAAAAATCCGTAAATTGTTTATTTGTGAAAGTAATTACAATCGTTATAATCCTGAGTGTTTTGTCACAATATAATAAACACATCATTTTAAATATTTTTAGTCAAGATGTATTGAGACTTAATATCAATGCATCCGTTGAGAATAAAGTACGTAAAGCTGTCCAAATGGTGGATAGTATATTACTCATGACCGCTGGGGGCACCTAGAGGTTACGTGCCGATAGTTATTGGATAACTATGGAATTACCGATGGTTTTCTGTTGGTTAATATATATAAGGTTAAACACTAAATATCGATGTAGCAATATTACACAGTTCTCTTAACTTGAAAATATTGTTAATCTTCAATAAGGTAACTTCGCTTTTATTACAAATTATGCACTGCGTCTATCAAGTGACTATGGTTGGGTCGAGTGGAAGCACTGGAAGTGAAACACTATTCAAGAGAGGATTCATCTCCTCAGTTATATGAGGTTAATATCATGGTCAACTTAAGTCAACTCAAAGTCAAATCACTAGACATGGTAGTTCGGTTAATAGTAATTATTATTATTGAACCAAAAACTTTGTGTTTGGAATATAAAGTTGAATATGGACGATATTGGAATTTTGACTATTACCAAATTCCACAGGTCCTATGTGATATAGTTTTGACGAAGAGAATTGGTGTAAATAATTATCACTACCAGGTAACACTTAAATAAAGTAAAATTGGATTTTACTGAAGCTATGTAAGTAATAAATTTGGCCATAATGTCATACCACCTGCTAAGTGATGTGTGAATGTTAATATTCAAATTGTTCGATATTAATCGCTGATCGAATTTGCACCTAAGAGTCACTCAACCGAAATGTTGAGTACTCCTATTACCACCTAATTTAATTAATTATAATTCTTAAAAATTAACTAAATTAATTAATATTTATGAAATATTAATTGTGAAATTTTATTTTATTTGTGCTGATCATTACTATATAGTGTGTATATAATAGTTATAAACACACACATTGACATATGATATCAATGTGCACTTAAAATAGATTTAAATACATTTTTTATTGATCATGCTTGAAGTGGTTCTGAGGCCTAGAATGGAGCCTATGACCGTCAGCCATATCACAGACAAGTGAGGTGGATTTTGATTCAAAAGGTGGTAATTTGATAGGAGCAAAAGGGAGATATAGATCCCTTTTTAACTCCTTGAGATCATGCCTATTTATTCATCTCTAACCCTCACTTTAGTGCTATACTCTTTTGATCTTCTTAATCCAGCAAGGCAGGCCAAAATTTTCCTCCCTCCTTTAAAATTTTCAAGCCAATAAATCTCAAATGAAATACAAATCAAAGGTTGGTGGTAGCATTAGATTGGTAGCACTTTTTAGATTCTAGAATTATTTCAAGGAGTTCTCAATTTAGCATTTCAAGGTGCTCCATCTAGGCATTAGGCAAATGTAAATCCTCCATTTATAATCATATATGAATATATATGAATATATATATATATATATTGTTCGCCATGTCAATTATGTGCTACAGTTGTAGTATCAATTATCACGAATCTATATATATATATATTGGTGCCTTCAATGGATGATAATGTGTATATATATATTCATTTAAAAACCAAATTTTTTTGTGTATATATTTATATTGGATTGTCACTGCCATGAATAAAAAAATTGAAATAAAATAATACATAAAAAGATTATCAAATAAAATCAATTTTAATACAAGCACATTTATATAAAATATATTTTTATAAATTTCACTAATTCATAAATACATTTTATACTTCACAAAAAAAAGAATTTTTTTATCTATATAAACATTTTTTAAAATCTGAGTATAATATATATAAATATATATATATATTTGATTTAAGAATTTTATTTAATTATATATATATATATTATTTAAGCATTGTATTTAATTATATATATATATATATATATTTGATTTAAGCATTGTATTTAATTATATATATATATATATTAAAGACATGAGTAAATATTATTAATCAAATATGTAAATATTTATAAAATATGTACAAGTTTAAAATGGTCTTTGGAAATAAAAAATTGTTTTGTTGGTTTTCGTTTGGAAATCAATAAAAAAACATTGTTTTAGTTATAACCTTTTTAACCGAAATAAAAAACATTATGTTTTTATGGTCGAATATGCATAAGTATATATGGGTGTGTGTGTGTATGTCTATATATATATATATATATATTTAATGATTAATTTACATTCAAACATATTATATGTATATATTATTTTATATATATACAGTATTCATAGATATTAATTTAATATCTAACGTAAATTTATATACATTAAAAAAAATTATTTCAAAATGTGTGTATGTGTATATATTATGTAATTATTTATTTCAAAATTCAATATTTTAATTTTGAATCTTGAAACTATAGGATATTTAATTATGTAAATAAATTTTAAATTATAGTTATTTTATTAATATTTACAATTATTTTATATTATAATAAAGTGTGTATATATATAAATACATTTTATTAACATTTACATTATATATATATATATATGATTTGTAATATATAAAATCCTACATATATATTTAAAAAATATATTTATATGTACATATATTACTAAAGAGCGCGCACGTATATAGAGGGGCTAATATGTGCGTTGTAGTATAAATCCCAACACTTATACACGAGCATGTTAAACCATGTACATCATTAATATTTCACGTACATGTAACAACCCACAATTTTAACGACTGAATATTTAATTAAGTAATTTAAATATTTAATCGTTAATTAATGGAACACCCGTTATACTCGATTTTTCAGAGACTGATGAATTAGATCTCAAGATACCCGTAGTTGAGGTGGTTTTTCCGATGCAAGGAAAATGACTATAAACTTGACTATATTTTGAGTCGAGAATTTTGAGGATGAATAGTGTCAGATGGAGAGGATGTGGGCTAAAACCCATTGCTTGCCTATGAGTTCCTACCCTCTTCATGTTTCCTCTCACTTTTTAATATCATGTTATTCTCCTCTCCCTCTTCTCTAATCTTCTCCCAATTACCTTTTTAATTCCCTAAACCTAAATCACTAATTCTCGCTTAAATAAAATTACAAAAAAATAACCATAATTCCTCTCTACCTATTCTTTACGTAATCCGTGAAAGAATTAGCTTGAATTAGAGTTTGGAAGTTCATCTCAAAATTCAAAATAGCTAAGAATGGGTTTTGGTGATTTAGAGTTAGATTTGGTGAAGAAGAAGGTGAGTGGGATGATTCTCTTACTTAATTTACTTGTTATATTTCATACATTTGTTTATTGATGATTATGGAGTTATATGTAATGAACCACCTTTTCGACCCTCGAAAGTCAGCACTTAATACATCCACGATATCAAGTTTCAAACATACAAGTGCCGAAAAGGCAGATTGTTAGGGTAAAAAGAAAAGGAACATGGAAAATAAAATTTCACAGTGGAACGACAATGTATAATATACTAAAGACATTAAAAGCTGTCACTCTAATATACATGGTATATTAGAATTAAAGACAAACCTCATCAGCCTGAACAGTTATAACTGCCTAACCTTATAATTGCTGATGGTTATATATAATAATACAGCAGAAATAAAAATACTATGGCAGGTGAACATCCAGCTCTACTCCATGAACTCCATGTCCCACCCATAACAACCTGGAAAAACTCGGTCTAACCCAAGCATTATAATAAAATAACACCCGGATCAATCTGGAAAACCAGCATGAGAAGACACAAGAAATATGGCGAACATATAATAATCTACGAGACCACACCGCTAAATAGGGAACGGGTTTTGCCACACAATAACAACATCCATACATGAAAGAATGGAAACAAATTAGAACAGAACCCAAACTTGTAAGCATGGGCATAAATAAGATCAAATCCAAACTTAAAGAATGGACACAAATAATTAAACATCAAAAAGAGCTCTAGGTACTTTTCGATGCAATTAAGAAAAAAATCAAAGGTTTGAATCAAAAACAAGGAAAGGGAAATTTTCCAATAATGACTAGGAGGGTGCACCCTCCTTAGCAAAAGTATACCTCTAAAAAATATACTTTAGAACTATGATGGCTCTTGGAAAATGTACAAGACAGACCCCATCGACCTTACCGAGTATTTCACATCTCAGCGCCCATACAACCGAATCCAATCTAAAGTAGATGTGAAGATACCCTAATGGGAGCAACCTACATAGCTTGACATTCACTCATGCTTTGGCTTTAGTCATTTTCGACAAAGGATATCAAAATCGATAGTTGGTGAATCAATTATTGGAAACAAACTAGTACTACCCTAGAAAAAACAATGAAATGGGACAAGATAGGACAGTGTTTCTTTCTATCCTGACTCGATAACATTCTTAACTCTAAGAATAAAAAAAGTTTAAATACCCCAAATGAGCAACAAAATCGTCTTGAATCGACGAACACAAAGAAGATAGCAAAATTGATAGTCAATAAACCAACTATCGGGATTGACAAAATGATCGTATATGAAAATTAAAATTCTTAAAACATTTGACTCACACTTGTGCTTTATTGTCACATCATAAGTATTTGTAAAAACACTTTTAAAAAAACAATCTTTAAAATATTTTTATAAAGAGCAAATTATTTTTCTAAGTATATTGAGAAAAAGGGTAAAAATGTCATTGAAACATTATGAATTATAAAACCAAAAAATTTACGCTTGGCTTTATTTTTAAACATTCCTTTTTAAAGATTTTCTTATTTACAAACTATCATTTATAACTTTAAAATAACATTTATTTTCCTGGAAGATAATAAATCAATTTAAATTATCTTTATAAATTTAAAACAATGTTAATCATGCCAAAAGATAATCGGTATAACTCTTTTATAAGTTTAAAACCACAATAATTATCCTGAAAGATGATTAATCAATTTTTTATACATTTTAAAACAACATTAATTATCCTGAAAGATAGTTAATTAGATTTATAATATTTTTATAAATT
The DNA here is from genome assembly GCA_030737815.1 of Allium fistulosum. Lineage (NCBI taxonomy): Eukaryota > Viridiplantae > Streptophyta > Magnoliopsida > Asparagales > Amaryllidaceae > Allium > Allium fistulosum. The sequence continues at coordinate 408,273,816 of CM060904.1, read as the reverse complement.
TAAAACAACATTAATTATCCCGAAAGATAATTAATCAAATTTATAATCTTTTTATAAATTTAAAAAAACATTAATTATCCTAGAAGATAATTAATAAAATTTATAATCTTTTATAAATTTAAAACAACATTAATTATCCCGAAAGATAATTAATCAAATTTATAATCTTTTTATAAATTTAAAATAACATTAATTATCTGAAAAGTTAATTAATCAAATTTATAATCTTTTTTATAAATTTTAAACAACACCTATCCTTTATTTCAAAATTCTCAAAAATATTTGAAAATATAGTTTAATCAACTTTAATTTCCGACAAAAAATGCGGTAAAGTTAATGGTATCCATAATATTAGAAGCATAAGAATATGAAATATTTCAAACACAATTTCAAAACAACTTTTCTCATTACATTTCAAATCAGCATTTCATATTCAATACATAATCTCATAACATTTCCCAAGTTTAGATAAATATGATTATTATAAAATATGCCAAGAGCGACAAATAAAGATGCCCATTGGACGATCAGAGTTAATAAATAGACAGTTGTAACATCTGCCATTACATACCACATTCAATCATAGCAGAATAGATAAATAGATTAGCTCCTACATAGCTATATTTGCCTTCTGCACATCTTCGGATGCTTTATTCATCAAAACCTACTAAACCCGAAAACCTTAATTCTCAACTTATTCAAATTACATTTTGAGCACCCGAGAGTTTAAGGGGAAAACATAAACTTTAAGTCATACAAAACCTGGTGTGAATAATAATATGACATCTCGATTTATTGATATTAAGTGAGACCATGCCACCTAGCGGAATGGGTTTTCCCTTCACTAATATACTTTAAAAGCATATCCTTTGCAATCAAAATCCTGCAACCAAACTGGTTATAATAAACAATATACAATAACATGTATGCATACAAAATAGGTAATCAGTGGACTATCAGTCCCAACATCATAGTTTTATCGGGTTGACTATAAACCTAGCTGACTCGGGCCTACCAAACATAATAAATGTTCCAACTTGCTGTTAGATAAAAACTGGATGACCTGTCTGTAATGTACTACTTCTAGGGTAAACTGATCCTAATGGTTTTGCGGGCTCACCAATAACCTATCTCTATTCTGTGTATTCCATTTTATGTGTAACCTTCTTTTAGTCTTACCCATGACACTGCACTACACTAGAATTTTGGACTTATATTAGCTAGGGGTTACTAGCTAAAGTATAGAGCACGACCCCACACCAGTCCCATCTAGTTTTCTAATCTTTGAGTCATTCTTTTAATAAAATTATGGATTAACTACCTTATCCATATTTCCTTGGAAAAAAACATCTATGTAAATAATTTAACCTTTGAAATCATACTTAAGAGAAGGAAAACATTCGTCCTTTACTTTACTCAAAATATTTATGTCATGATATATGCTTTATAAAACATTGTTGTTGAAACTCGAAATCATTTGGGTCTTTGGCCCTATTAAAACTTAGGCTATAAGGCCAAAACTATGTAATACCTTTACAATTATAAAACTCGGTGATGTCATCGCCATTAAAAATCTTTGCCCACTCAAAAGCATGTCGAATTCTTTTATTTGAAAATATATGGGGATGATGTTGAATTCATAAATTCATAAGTCATGGTGTTACAACTATAAAAATTGAATTTTGATAGCACATAAAACATTTGGCATATGCCTCATCGAGGGTATAAAAATTAGTATATGCAACGTCGATATCTAAGACATCGGCATGCTTAAAAACATTATAGGTTAAACTTGATGACTAGTTAAAAATGACAGGGGCTAAGCTCGATAACAAGTTAAAAAGCGACATAGATTAGGCCCGATGATAGGTTAAAAAGTGACATAGATTAGTCTCGATGACAAGTTAAAAACGGTAGGGGATAAGCACGACAACCTCTTGGGTCGGTGAGGCAAAAACTCTGAGTCATTAACAAACAGATCGATATCGAGGTTATAAAAGTTAGCAATCATGTAAAACATAAGCGGCTATATGCCTCTTTGTATAAAATGTGGGATGTATAAGCATCAACATGCCCATGTCGAGTCCTATCTCTTTATCTTTATTACTTCGGCCTCGACGAGGTTCAAACCCAATCCACTTCATGCCAAGCTCCTGCGGCATTGTTCTGTGCCGCATCGATAACATTGGGATGCGGTGAGATGTGGCTCGACATAGCCAGTATCGACATGGTAAAGTTATAATTAACTTAAAAACTGCCCAATTATTATAAAAAGATATTACTTTTCACTAACCCTCTATAATTTGTCAAAACCTTATTGGCTGTCAAAGCTTCATCACATTCTTTACTGAGAAAAACTACAGCATGCCATAATTTTCTAAGCTAAATATTTTTATAATTTAACCCATATTATAAGCATTTTAATTAAACAAATAAGCCCTTTAGACTTAAACAGTTTATCTATCATTCCTAAACACTTAGGAAAATCCCCAAAATTCATAATAATTCAATTTATCCATACTCTTTGACATATAAAAATTTCAGGGCCAAAAACTTATATTAATAATTAAAACCTGAAATTCACTTATTTCTTCACTTAGAAAACTCATATAAAATCAATACATGCTTGGAAAATTGTGAAAATAAAAACACACTTCTAAAATGATATTTCTAACTTCATATCAAAATCTCAAGTCATTTGCGTATCATATGATAGGTTTTCCAACTCAAAATTTCATATTTAAATTTTACAAAATCGTCAACAAGCATATAATCATTCAAACTACTAAAACATGGCATAATACTTGCAAAACAAATGGGTTTACACTTAAAACCGAAAAAAACTAAAATCGTGAGATGTATTCTCATTATTCACCATGATTTGGATAAGAAAGTTGAGATTGGTGTAGACTTGATTTCTTTTAGCTTTGATTCCTTAATATTTTAGTTTCCTTCTTGTTTCCGCTTTTCTATGGCTGGCCTCTCTCTATGTTTAGTTTGTATGTGTAAATAAATAAAGCAAATGAAGATAGACGGGTTTAAGGGGTAGGAATGAAGGATATTCCCATTTTGCCCTTATCATTTTCCTCTTTCTCATCCTAACCTTTTATTCCTCTAATTGGTTTGTTAACTAAGGCACGACCTAAACTTAATTACCAAATCTCAATTTCCTTATCCCTTTACATTGTTTTTTCTAATTTATCTAATTAAATGTTATAAAAAATGTTATTCAAAATTAGGGTCATTACAGACTCCACTCCTTAAAGTATTTCGTCCTCGAAATTACAATACGGTGCATACATTAATTAAATATAAAGGTAAAACATACCATCAAACAAGTAAGGATTAGTGTCTTTATCCTGCTCTCTGTTTCCCAAGTACAGGCTCCCTCATCATCACTTCACTGGACCTTTACTAATCTGGTTGTCTTGTTCATTAGCTTCTTCTCATCCTTAGCAATATACAAACTAGCTGTCTAACTATGGTCATGTCCGGTTCCACTATTAAGTCTTCTAACGCAATTAGAGTAATTGTAGACTTTGGATCTGGAACACACCTCCTTAGATGAGAAATATAGAAAACATTGTGGACTCCTGCCAAATTATTCAGTAACTGTATCCTATAAGTGAGTTTCCCGATCCTTTCTATAATAGGAAATGGTCCAACAAATCTAGGTGCCAATTTTCCCGACTTTCCGACTTAGAACTCTAAGTCTTTTTGTCCCTATCAGCATAACTTTTCTACGTTGACTGAGCTTCCTTCATTCTAGCCCGAATTAACTCAATCTTTTTCGTTGCTTCTCTTGCTAAATCTAGACCAAGAACTAATCTATCTCCGGTCTCTAACTAACATACAAGAGATTTGCATGACCTTTCGTAAAAAGCTTCAAATGGTGCCATCCCTATACTAGTCTGATAACTGTTGTTACTTCAAAACTCGACTAAGTGTAGATGGTCTTCCCATGATCCTCGGAAATCTAGTACACGGGCTCTTAACTAATCTTCTTAGATTTTGTTAACTCTTTCCATCCTGTAGACTCTTCTAAAATCCAAACTCGGTATATGGATGACAAGGGTACTCATCTTGAGCTTGGTACCTAAAACTTCCTGTAGACTCTTGTAGAACTTACTAGTAAACAAGAAATCTCTGTCACTTACTATACTACTGGGAATCCCATGCAGTTTAAATATATTCTTCATGAATAACTTAGCTAAGACTGGTGCTGTTTTAGTCTACTTAACGGGTATAAAGTGTGCACTCTTGGTCAATATGTCCACTATAACCCGTATACTTTAATTTCTTCTATTCAAAATTGGCAACCCATCTATAAAATCCATAGATATAGAATCTCACTTCTAAACTGGAATATCTAAAGGCTGAAGCAGTCCACTTGTCTTTTGATGTTCGGCTTTAACCTGCCAACAGTTCAAACACTGCTTTACCCATAAGCCTACATCCTTCTTCATACCTTCCCAAAGGAAACTTCTTTTCATATCCTGATACATCTTAGTTCCTCCGAATGAATAGAGAACTTTGATCGATGACACTCCTTAAGAACTTCCTTCCTTAAGTCTCCGATATTCGAAACACATAACCTTCCTTTCTCAACCACCCATTTTTTTCAAGACTGGAATCCTTTAAATCATCGATCTTGGTTCCACTCTTTAACGTTCTAATCCGTTCAGCTAGTAATGGATCATCTCCTTGTTTAGAAACAATCCTTTCAATCATTATTGGTCGAACTTCTAAACATGACCACATCGCGGTTTCTTGGTTCGAACTTGCCATAGATCTTAGCTGCACACTGCATACAGTTAATGGTTCTAAATCTTTCCACTCAGCTATCATTACTAACATTGTATTCTAAAGCCTTCTATTGAGTGTGCCTACCACTTTGTTTCCTCTTCTCGGTGTGTACGTAATTCCAAAGTCATAGGCAGCTATAAACTCTAACCATCTCTAATGTCTCATATTCAACTCCTTCTGAGAGAATAAGTATCTTAACGATTTGTGATTCGTAAATAACTCAAATCTCTCTCCTTAAAGGCAATGTCTCCACACCTTCAATGAAAAAACTACTGCAGCTAATTCAAAGTAATGCGCCGGATAACTAACCTCATGTGGTCTGAGCTATCAAGAAGCGTAGGCAATTACTTTACCCCTCTGCATTAACACAGCTCCTAATCCAGTTCCGCATGCATCTATTTACACTACTATCTCTCGATTCCTATCCGGAACAACTAACACCGACGCACTGGTCAATAAATGTTTCAGCTTCTAAAATGCCTCATTACATTTATCGGTCCAAACATACTTCACGTCCTTCCTTGTTAGCTTAGTCATTAGTGTTGCTATCCATGAGAAATCGTTGATGAATCTCCAGTAATAGCAAGCTAGTCCAAGAAAACTCTTTATCCTAGTCACTGTCTCAGGTCTCTTCCAATTATTAACTGCCTCGATCATAGCTAGATCTACTGACAACTCTTTTTCTAAGACTACATGACCAAGGAACTTTACCTCCTTCTTTCAAAAGTGACACTTTGAAAATTTTGCTTTTAACTGATGCTACCTCAGTGTCTCAAGCACTATCCTAAGATGAACTTTATGATCCCTTTCATCTTTCGAATATATCAAAATATCGTCTATGAACACCAACGCGAATGTATCCAAATGCTTTCAAAAGATCTGATTCATTGAGTCTACGAAGAAAGTTGGTGCATTAGTCAACCCGAATGGCATTACCAACCATTCATACGATCCATATCTAGTTCTAAATGCCATTAAAGGAATACTATCCTCCGCCACTCTTAGTTGATGGAACCCTATTTTCAAACCCAACTGAGAGAATACTTCGTCTCCACTCAACTGATCAAACAAATCGTCAATCTTCAGCAACGGATATCGATTCTTTATCGTCTTATCATTTAACTTACGATAATCGATACACAACCTTAATGATCCGGCTGGTTTCTTAACAAACACTGTGGCTGCTTCCCAAGGCGAACTACTTAGGCTGCTAAAACTTTTCACTTCAAAATCCACCAGTTGCACCTTTAACTCCTTCATCTCGGTAGGCATCATCCTACTTGATTGTCTACTAATAGGTTCAGCTCCTGGTACAAGATCTTTCTAAAAATCAATAGATTGTTTCAGTGGTAGTCTTGTCACCAGTTCAAAGACGTCTACGAATCCTATAACAATGAAAAATCGATTCAACTCATCTTCCTCCTCCATTACACCCAATAAAGCAAACATCAAAACTCGAGTTTTCTATAGAATATATAATTCGATTACTACTACCAGGGTGTCTTAGTGATATTTTCCTATCATGGAAAAATATCCTAGCATCATACTTACTTAACCAGTCCATACGCAAAATAATTCCAAGGCCTACGAAATCAAACACATGCAAACTACAAGAAAATATACGACCTAACAGTTCAAACTCTAACTGTTCACACCTCAACCCAAGAGTTGCATACCCTCCTATCGGATTCACAACCCTTAAGGATGTAACTATGTATGAGGGTTCTAGGTTAAGCTTATCTATCAAACAATGAGATATGAAAAATTATGGTGCACCAGTATCAAATAGAACTCTAATGGGTATACCATGAATCAAAAGCGTACCTCCTATTACAGCCTTTCCTTTCTCCTCAGCTGTTGGTCTCGAGGTAACTGGTTCCAACGCAAACACTTTGCCCTTCTCAGCTTTAGCTAGTTCCTTTCACTAGTTCTTAAAATGACCGATCTAATCACAGTTGAAGCACTTAATGTTCTTCTTTCCTATCACCTTCTTTCCATCTCCAGAACGACATTCATTTTCGAAATGCCCTTTCTTATCACACTTATATCATATAATCGTAGATTTTCCTTTCTTAGCAGCTCCACTCTTCCGAGCTCCCATCTTATGAAAGAATTTCCTCTTTTGATTTTTCCCACCTTAAGCCTCCACTGGTTTGTTACTACCAAAGAAAGCAAGCATCTCTTCGTTTCTTAAATCCATCTTAACAACTACATCACATGGATCCTTGAGATGTGGCAAAGTTACCCTAGCAAGCTCAGGTCTCAGTCCCCGATTGAACTTCTAATTCCTCTTAATTACTATATCAACTGTAGCATAGCCATACCTCGATAACTCCTCAAATCTCGTGGCATACTCCAAAACAGTCATATCTCCCTGTACCAACTCAGCAGACTTTCTCGACATGGTAGATTTGGCAATTTCCAACATAAATCTTTCCTGGAACCTTCTTATGAATTCTGCCTAAGTCAATGTTTTCTCTGCCACACCAACCATTACATTATTCTACCAGTACAATGCAGCTCCTTGCAGTTGCCTGGACGTTAACCTCCTCTTCTGCTCTACATTCAATCCACGATCAGCGAAAATCCTCTCGAAATGAAGCAATCAATTCTTTACTTCAATTGCATCTTCAGTTCTAACAACTAGTTTTCGTCCAAGCCTTGCATAGTCTCTGCTCAGATCAGCATAGTTTTTGATAACCGAAGCTTCCTGATTCACTCCACCAGCATTTCCACTTACAAGTCCAACAGCGGCTCCTGCTTGCATTATGTTAACAAAGAACTGATATATAGCTCCCATATCAACTTGCGGTCTTCCAACGCCTACATAAGTAGCTTGTGCCCGACCCGGATTCCTTTTAGTATTGGGTCTGACGTTTCCATTTGTAGTAGTTCTTCCTCCATCAAGATTCACTTTTCCATTTCCTCCCTCCATATCTTTGTTTCCTTTGGTCTGTATTCGAACCTTAGTAAGACATGGAAGAATGGTCTAAGAGAGGTGGGAGAATTAAGATAAAGTGTATACTTATATATAGCAAATACAAGTATTACTATAGCATTATACCATAAACCAATCTTATTCTCTGATGCACTTGGATTATATTTTAAAAGCTCTTTTAAGTTTAAAATTCTTTTAAGTTAAATATAAACATATACTTTGATACCATGTTGTAACATCCTCCATTTTGAAGTCCAAAACTAACCGCTACAGATGCTGCAGTCATCCACAGTATTAATTTTCGGTGACAAAATGCGGTAATATTAATGGTATACATAATATCATAAGCACAAGAATATGAAATATCTCAAACACAATTTCAAAACAACTTTTCTCATTACATTTCAAATCAGCATTTTAAATTTAGTACATAATCCCATAACGTTGCCTAGGTTCAGATAAATATTATTATTACAGAATATGCCAAGAGCGACATATGAAGATGCCCCTTTAGATGGTCAGAGTTACCAAATAGATAGTTATAACATCTGCCATTACATACAACATTCAGTCACAGAGGAACTGATAAATAGACAATCTCCTACATAGCTAGATCTTCCTTCTGCACGTCTTTGGACACTTTATTCATCAAACCTACTAAACCTGAAAACCTTAACTCTCAACCTACTCAAATTACATTTTAAGCACCCAAAAATTTAAGAAGAAAACATAAAATTCAAGTCGGACAAAAGCCTGGTGTGAATAATAATATGACATCTCGGTTTATTGATATTAAGTGAAACCACGCCGCCTAGCGGAACGGGGTTTCCCCTCACTAATATCCTTTAAAAGCATATCTTTTGCAATCAAAATCCTGCAACCAAACTGGTTATAATAAACAATATACAATAACATGTATGCATACAAAATAGGTAATCATTGGACTATCTGTCCCAACATAATAGTTTTATCGGGTTGACTATAAACCTATGGCTAACTCGGGCCTACCAAACATAATAAATGTTCTAACTTGTTGTTAGAGAAAAACTAGATGGCCTGTCCATAATGTACTACTTCTAGGGCAAACTGATCCTAATGGTTTTGCGGGCTCACCAATAATCTATCTCTATTCTATGTATTCCGTTCTATGTATAACCCTCTTTTAGTCTTACCCATGACACTACCCTACACATTGGAATTTTGGACTTATATTAGCTAGGGGCTACTAGCCAAGGTATATGGCACGACCCTACACCAGTGTCATCTGGTTTTCTAATCTTTGAGTCATTCTTTTAGTAAAATTTTAGGTTAACTACCTTATCCATATTTCCTTGAAAACAACATCTTTATAAATGATTTAACCCTTGAAATCATATTTAAAATAAGGAAAACAATGGTCCTTTACTTTACTCAAAATACATAAGCCATGATACATATTTAACTTACATTGTTGATGAAACTCAAAATCATTAGGGTCTTCGATCCTCTCAAAACTTAGGCTATAAGGCTAAAACTATCTGATGCCTTTACTATTATAAAACTCAACGACGTCATCCCCATTAAAGATCTTTACCCACTCAAAAGCATGTCGAAGTCTTTTATTAGAAAATATATGGGGAGATGTCAGAGTAATAACTTCATTAGTCATAGTGTTACAACTAAAAATATTGAACTTCGATACAACATAAAACATTTGGCATCAATGCCTCATCGAGGATATAAAATTTAGTACAGGCGCCGTCGAAATCTAAGACATCGGCATAGTTAAAAATATCATGGGTAAAACTCGATGACTAGTTAAAATGGCAGGGTTTAAGCTCAATGACAAGTTAAAAAGCGGCATAGATTAGGCTCGGTGGCAAGTTAAAAAGCAGTATAGATTCGGCTCGATGACAAGTAAAAAACAACAGGGGCAAAGCTCGACAACCCTTTTGATCGGCGAGGCAAAAACTCGGAGTCATTAACAAACAGATCGATATCAAGGTTATAAAAGTTGGTGATCCTGCAGAACATAAGCGGATATATGCCTCCGTGTATAAAACGCAGCATGTATAAGCATCGACATGCCTATGTCGAGTCCTATCTCTTTATCTTTATTACTTCAACCTCGATGAGGTTCAAACCAAATCCACTTCATGCCAAGCTCGTTGACATCATGCGGCCTTGTTTTGTGCCACGTCGATGACACTGGGATGCAATGAGATGTGGCTCAACATAGCCAGAATAGATATGGTAAAGTTGTAATTAACTTATAAATTCCCCAAGTACTATAAAAAGATATTACTTTTCACCAACCCTTTGTAATTTGTCAAAACCTTATTGGCTATAAAAACTTTATCACATCTTTAACGAGAAAAACTGTCGCATGCCATAATTTTCTATGCTAAATATTTTTACAATTTAACCCATACTTTAAGCATTTTAATTAAACAAATAAGCACTTTAGACTTAAACAATTTATTTATCATTCCTAAACACTTAGGAAAAATCCCCAAAAACCATAATAATTCAATTTATCCATACTATTTGACATATAAAAATTTTAGGTCCAAAAAATTATTTAATTATTTTTAATAATTAAAACCAAAACTTCACCGATTTCTCTACTTAGAAAATTCATATAAAATCCATACTTGCTTAGAGAATTATGAAATTAAAAACCTCTTCTAAAATGATATTCTAACATCATATCAAAATCTTAAGTCATTTAGTATCATATGATAGGTTTTCCAACCCAAACATATCACTAATTTCATATTTAAATTGGCGAAAATCACTAACAAGCGTATAATCATTCAAACTACTAAAACATGCCATAATACTTGCAAAACAAATGGGTTTACACTTAAAACCGGAAAAAATCAAAAACGTGAGATGCATATTCATTATTCACCTTGATTTGCATGAGAAAGATGAGATTTGATGGAAACTTGATATCTTTTAGCTTTGATTCCTTACCCTTTTAGTTTCCTTCTTATTTTCCCTTCGCTATGGTCGGCCCCTCTCTATGTTTAGTTTGTATATGTGTAAACGAATGAAAAATGAAGATAGAAGGGTTTAACGGGTAGGAATTAAGGCTATTCCCATTTTTCCCTTATCATTTTCCTCCTTCTTACCCTAACCTTTTATTTCTAATTGGTTTGTTAACTACGGCATGCCTAAACTTAATTACCAATGTTATCCCGCCTTTTGGCAAGGCCGTGACACCAAGAACTTGACTAGAAACCAATGACGGTTCGTCTTAGAGATCGGTTATACGCAGGCTCACTATGAATATTGACGAATTTTGACCGAGTCTGAATCAAGCTACAATCGACAAGACACGACGAGCAAAGCCATGGAAGTCAGCACTCCAAATCTCAAGTCAATCCGAGTCCATATGCTCAAGTTATGATCGATGCAAGATTGGATGAAGAACAACCTCGAGTTCGAATCCATCGACTGGCCACTGTTCGACTCAATCTCATTCGAATCCCTCAGGAAGCCTCTGTTCGACTCGATCTCATTCGAATCCATCAGGAAGCCTCTGTTCGACTCGATCTCATTCGAATCCATCAGGAAGCCTCCTTTAGATCGATCGATTTCGTATCCATCATCAGAGCCCCCTTCGTACCGATCGACTTCCTATCCATCGAGGGACAGCACATTTTGTATCGATCAGCCAGTGTGCATCCATCGATGAACCACGGTTCGTATCCATCGAGTTGGAGTGCTTTCATCGATACGAACAAGCCAACCTCCATCGATTCGAACTACACCACCTTCATCGATACGAACAGAACGTGACCATCGATACGAACTAAGGAACTTTCATCGATACGAACAGAGCCACTTCCATCGATACGAACTAAGCTACTTCTGCCAATACGAATTGGACCACCTTTATCGATACGAACAGAGCAAGATTATCGATACGAACAGAGCAAGACTATCGATACGAACAATGTAGTTCCGATCGATACGAACCAAACAGCCTGCCGAAAGTCTCCATTTCGTATCGATCATATCTCACGATCCACAAGTCCAAATACTATGAAATTTTCACAGAAGCTTACGTGCATGGTAAAGAATGTCCACGCAAAATTTCGACTCCATCGGACGCAATCTTGATCGATACGAAATCCGTTCGTATCGATCACGGATCGGGCCGAAACTTCACGAGCTTGGTCGCGCGGGCCTACTCACATGCCAGAAGAAGTCTCCCGAGATCTGAGCGAAATATCAGCCTCCTACACCTATAAATAGAGCTCCATGGCATACAGAAAAGGGGATCTTGGTTCTTTTGAATTCTCCTACGCCCAGACTCTCTCGGATTCAACTCCATACTCCATTGTTGCTGCTGCAAACGAATTTCACTACTGTACTCGAATTTCTCAACTGAATTATGCTGTAATCCGCTGCAATCAATTGTAATCATCAAAGAAACATCAATAAAGAGATCAATTTCATAGTGGACGTAGGCAACACGCCGAACCACTCTAAATCCTTGTGTTTCTGTGCATTTTAATTATTTTTATTATCTGTTTTTGGAGTTTTTGTTAGATAATCCTCTTTTTCCATTTAATTTCTTCAATTTATCTCTTCAAAAACTCCAAAAGAGTGTTGTGCCCAATTTTGGTACAAACACTTTGGCGCTTTTACTGAGAAAAAACCCAATTTTTCTCCTGCTCCTTGGATCTCCTATCGATACCGGATTGCATAAATCCAAGAAGAAGATCCAAATCTCAAGTCTTGAAGCCCTTCCATACTATTCAGATTTGCAATCAAATCTAGGAAAGGACTTCATCAATTCATCATGGTGAGTACATGTACCGCTTCTACAGCTGCTGATCAAGGAGGACGGGCCAGACAGAATCCTATGCAATTGCCTCCAAACAACTAAGATGCTACCGGACCTTCAGATCCATCAGGCCCGGTCACTAGACAAGAATTCTAGATGCTGCTTCAAGAGTTGACCCAGAGTTGGCAACAGCTTACTGAACAACTGCGCGCCAACACAGGGTTGACCAACCAGCTGAATCGCCAAAGACGTGGAAGATCCAGAAGAGATTAAGGTTCTTATTCTTCTACGGAGAGTTCAGCCTCCTCTGATGACCATCACCGGTCCACACGCCCACGGCTGGATGTAAGTTACACCCAGGTCACAGGACACCAACCTGCTTTGAATCTTGGACAACTCAGAACTGGACCATCCACTAGTCATCATACAGGGCCTTCATCCCGAGGAGGTGCTGCTCCTTATCATTTCACAGGCAACCTCGCTACCACCACCACTACCGAACAAGGGGTTGATGCTAGAAACCAAGCTGATCCTCAACGTAACCAACGAGATCAGACTCCAGAGCCTTATATCCCATAAAATGTTGAACCAAGCTGATCGTCGACCGCGTCCGGTCCAGACTCGCGCTGTGGAACCCGACCACACTTGGCATAGCATTCTCCTAATATTCGGATGCCGGATATACCGACGATGACAAATGATCCGTGAAAGTCAGGGTCTCACTAACGACGACTAGGGAATCTCCCGGAGTCATACTCCTTTCCCCGATGACATATTGTATGCTAAACCACCTCAATGCTTCAGGATGCCAAATTTGCCCATCTATGAAGGAAGTTCTGATCCCAATCAACACATCCTGAAGTATGAATGGCTGATGAGTGCTGCGAGAGCCGATGATGCAGTAAAATGTCGTAGTTTCGCCATTTCCCTGGGGGGCATTGCAACTATGTGGTTTACTCGTTTGCCACCACGATCCATTTCTAATTTTGATTAGATGGCCACCAAGTTTGTTGAACAATTCTGTATGCACGTAGCGAGGCCTAAAGATGTTAACACTCTGTCTAGTGTTACTCAAGCTCCTGGAGAAACACTTAGACGTTACTTGGAGCGATTCCATGCTGCGTGTGCAGAAATAAGCAATCCCAATGACAACTCTATCCTGATGGCATTGACTAAAGGGATTGATCCTGATTCCGAGTTCGGAAATTGGGTAGTTGGGAAACCACCTGCGTTATTGGACCGTTTCTATTCCAAGGCAGCCCAATTCTTGAGAAGGGAGGATGCGAAACAGTCTAGGAAGCAGGATGACGCAGGCCCAACATCGAAGGAATTCAGAGTAACATCGCCGTTAAACAATCTAGAGAGAGTTCTGGAAAAGTCAGTTGAACATACAAAATAAGCAGAATCAGCAGAGGGATAGTGGAAATCAAAGCAAAAAATGAGACCAGAATCGTGGTCCACGACGTAGAGCTCCTATGTACGATAATTATACTCCATTGAACACGTCGTTGGAAAATGTGTATTTGTAGACTTGTAACACCATGCAATATAAGAAACTTGCCCCGAAGCCATCGACAGAAAGACAAGTCCAGACTGGGAAGTTTTGTAGATTCCATGAGAGTTATAGCCATAATACAAATGAGTGTTGTCATTTACAAGATCTCATTGAGAAACTTATATGTGAACGGAAGTTGGATCAGTATGTGCGGGTGCTGTAGTCAGGTGGTGCATGCCCATCAAATCAGAATCGTGCACTAAATCGAGAAAGGCAAGAGGAACCCGCTCGAACTGGAGGGAGGTTGGTTATTAATACAATAAGTGGTGGTCCTCATCCAACAGACCGAAGCTGGAAGGAAATGGAGTCGTATGCCAGCTCTGTCAGGCATGTGGACTTCGAGTGTTATAGTAGTTTTGATGAGGGGCTCCGGCCAAGCAACAGAAGACGATGACAGATGACATCGTGTTCAGGAACAGAGATGCTAACAAAGTCGAAGCCCCCACTATCGATCCATTGGTCATCTCAGCTCAAGTAGGTCCTGCTTGGATGAAGAGGATCTTAGTTGACAGTGGAAGCTCTGTGAATATCATGTTTAAACGAGCTTATGATAAAATGAGAATGGAAGCCAAAGACTTGAAACCTTGTCAATCCCGAATCCATGGTTTCAACGGAAGTGCTACTATACCTACTGGAGTGGTGGAACTGCCAGTGGAGTTGGGTGTTGGAGAACGCCAGAGAGTACGGATGTTATAGTTCGTTGTGTTGGACATAGACTCCCCTTATAATGCTTTCTTGGGACGACCGGCCATCACTGAATTCAGGGCAGCCATTGCCCCGTGGTGTTTGACATTAAAATTTCCCACTGATCGTGGAGTGGGAATCATTCAGGGAGATCAGGCTGCTGGAAGAGCCTGTTATGTTGCAGAGCTGTAAGAGGCGCAGAGAAAGGAGAAAGGAAAGGGCGTAGAGGAATCTCTCTACGTCCTCTTTGCTGATAATTGACAATTAACGCCCGGGCCTAGGGGCACCCCAGCCAATTCCAAACGGATCTTGACCCAAGAGAAACTAAAGACGAAGGAGAATCTAAAGAAAGTCAAGCATCCCCGGCCGAACTGACGATCGATGTCCCAATTGACAATGATGATGATTCGAAGATGATAAAGATTGGGTCTGAGCTAAGCCAGCAAACTCAAGAGGAACTGGTTGAGTTCCTACGGGTGAATCTTGACGTATTCGCTTGGACGCATTCTGACATGTGTGGGATCTCGCCGGACATCGTAAGCCACACTCTGAATATTGATCCGTGGCATGTTCCGGTCAAACAGAAAAGGCGTGGTATGGATCCAGAGAGATCTGCCGCCCTTAAAGAAAAAGTAGAAAAGCTTAAAGCGAACGGGTTCATTTGAGATGCGCTATATCCTGAATGGGTGTCGAATCTCGTGCTCGTCCGAAAGCCGAACGGAAAATGGAGAACATGTGTCGATTACTCCGATCTGAATAAAGCTTGCCCCAAAGACAGTTTCCCGCTTCCCAGAATTGATCAGCTAGTAGATTCGACAGCCGGGCATGAGCTTTTATCCTTCATGGACACGTACTTTGGCTCGATCAAATACCGATGCATTTACCAAATCAGGAACATACCAGCTTCATAACCAATCTAGGACTTTATTGTTACAAAGTTATGCCATTCGGACTCAAGAATGCCGGGGATACCTATCAACGATTGGTCAATCGGATGTTTGCCAACCAAATCGGGAAAACTATGGAAGTATACGTAGACGACATGCTTGTGAAGTCACGATTTTCCACTGACCATATTAAAGACCTGGAAACGATGTTTAACATACTTCAAAAATACAGAATGGAGCTTAACCCACTAAAATGTCACTTTGGAGTTGCATCCGGAAAATTCCTTGGGTTCATCGTCAACGCTCGAGGGTTCGAGGCTAATCCTGAAAAGATTTGGGCTATCAGAAATCTTGAAACTTCGAAAACTATAAAGCAAGTCCAGAGTCTCGATGGGAAAGTAGCAGCATTGAGCAAGTTCATTTCAAAGTCCACTGACAAATGCATTCCCTTCTTCGATTTGATTCGAAAAGGAAAATGAAACTTTGAATTGACCACGGAGTGTAAGGGCGCTTTCCAAGCACTAGTTCAACATCTATCCACACCACCTATCCTATCAAAGCCTATTGATCATGAGAAGTTGTACGTATACTTGGAGATATCAGAAAACGCTATCAGCGCTGCCTTAATTCGAGAAGAAGACAGGATACAGAAGCCGATATACTACGTCAGCAAATGATTGACTGGAGCTAAAAGGAATTATCCGAAGCTAGAGAAGTTGGCTTATTGCCTTGTTATCACATCAAGGAAGCTCTGACCATATTTCCAGGCACATCCAATTATTGTTTACACCGACCGGCCGTTACGACAGGTCCTTTCGCGGCCTGAGACGTCTGGTAGGTTACTCAAGTGGAACATTGAACTGAGCCAGTTTGACATTACTTACACTCCAAGACGAGCGATTCAAGGACAAGTCCTAGCCGATTTCATAGCTGAATTTACCGTTCCAGAGGACTTGCCCGAAACAAGTAAATCTCCCGAATACATTTGGAAGCTGTACACTGATGGTGCATCGAACGACCGTTGTTCAGGCGCTGGAGTTGTACTTGAAACCCCCGAAGGCCGATCTATATGCTATGCTTTGAAGTTTGATTTTCATGCAACCAATATTGAAGCTGAATATGAAGCCCTCTTAGCTGGACTAAAACTTGCCAGAGATTTGAGAATTATAGCTGTGGAAATTTATTGTGATTCACGGTTGGTTATGTGTCAAGTACGGGGAGAATATCAAGCGAGAGATCGAAGGCTAGCTGCTTACTTAGCACGAATTTAGGAAGTACTGAACCAGTTTGATTATTATGCTATCTATTGTATACCTCGAGAACGCAATCAGAAAGCCGATTCGTTGGTGAAGTTAGCTAGCACAGGTGAAGTTCAGCAAATGGGACTCGTCCCCGTAGAGACGTTAACTTCCCCAAGCATTGAACGTGCAGAACTAGATTGGGTATGCGAAACAATTCCCGATAAGGAATCATGGATGAATCCATTCAAAAATTACCTTGAGCACGGAACCCTGCCGGAGCGCAGGTGTGAAAAGAGACAAGTTCTTCGGAAGGCTTCACGATTCACCGCCCAGAATGGAATCATGTACAGAAGGGGGTACTCTGTTCCTTTACTCCGGTGTATCTCTCACGATGAAATTAAACGAGTATTAACGATGTGCACGTGGGAGAATGTGGCGATCACACCGGGGGGAAGCACTTTCCAAGAAAATACTTCAGTACGGATATTACTGGCCGACTGTGAATCGCGATGCGTCAGATTATGCAAAGAAATGTGATAAATGTCAGAAGCATGCTTGAATTCCTAGAGCCCCACCTACCGAGATAACACAAATGGTCAGCCCATGGCCATTTGCAATGTGGGGGCATCGACATCATTGGTACTTTACCTCTGGAAAAAGGTGGTGCGAAATACGCCATCGTCGTAGTTGATTACTTTACAAAGTGGGCTGAAGCTGAGCCTCTTGCTACCATAACAATGAAAAAAGTAATCAACTTTGTGGTCCGCAACATTATTTGTCGATTTGGTCTCCCACACACCATTATTACTGACAATGGAACCCAATTCGACAGTGCTGAATTTAAATATTTTTGTAAACGATTTCACATCCAAAAGAAATTCTCTGCAGTTGCGCACCATCAAGCGAACGAACAATTCGAAGCGGTCAATAAAGTTATAAAGTCCATTCTGGAAAAAAAAACTGGAAAAGGTCGGGGGCAAGTGGGTCGATGAACTTCCTATGGCCTTATGGGCTTACCGAACAACCCACAAGTCCACGACCGGTCACACTCCATTCTCTCTCTCTTATGGCTCTGAAGCCGTTAGTCTAGTCGAGCTAGAAGTACCTTCTCATCGTGTGACATACTACGATCCAAATACTATTGCTATATTACTTGCTGAATCTCTCGATTTACTAGATGAGAAGCGTGAAGAGGCTGACTTGAGGGCAGCCGCGCATCAAAGTCGAGTCGTCCGATTGTACAGCGCCAAGGTCCACCCGCAAACCTTTGAACTAGGCGATCTCGTCCTAAAAAGAATCTATCTGGTTCCTTCGCATATGAAGCCGACATGGGAAGGACCGTATGTTATTGAACGAAGACTCGGAGATGGCACATTCAAATTATCGACCGTTGACGGTCTTACTTTGCCAAGAGCCTAGAATAGCGAGAGTCTCCGTCGCTACTATACATAACAGGCTATGTTATTTCATTTAGTTTATCTTCCATTTGCAGTTTGTTTCTGCATTTCGAAATTAGAATTTGTAATAAGGCAACTGACTTTGCCATATTTTCTTATTTCAGCAATATAATGCAATCCCTTCAAGCCAGAGCTGTGATTTACTTGAAATGCTTCATATGACCATCACTATGCACAGAGAGCTAAGTTTCACCATGCGGTGGAATTTATTCAAATAGGGAGTGACTGTGATGCAACCGATCACTCATTAAGTGAAACCCGAGCTCGGGGACAAGCCATCACATCAAAGAAAAAAAAAGGGTTGATACATGACAATCCTTCACTTAACTCCAGATTCCCAAAGTGTGAACTGGAGTATAAAAATACGTCTACGAAGAGTGTGGATCCGTCCGACTAACGACTTCGTCTGTATCTGCACCAAGTTTAAGGAGGGTTGATCCGTCCATCTAACGATCTCACTTGTTAACTCAGGGTGGATGTGATCCGACCATCCACGATCCTGATCCACCTTTCGTTCCCAAAGTGCGAGCGAGATCCGAAAACATATAGAAGATGTGACTGACCGTCTGTTTGTCAACTCCGAACTCCCAGAGTGCGAGTCGGAGTATAAACATCAACTCCGGACTCCTAAAGTGCGAAACAGAGTATAAACATCAACTCCAAACTCCCAGAGTGCGAGTTAGAGTATAAACATCAACTTCGGATTCCTAGAGTGTGAAACGGAGTATAAACATCAACTCCAAATTCCCAGAACGCGAATCGAAGTATAAATATCAACTCTGAACTCCCACAGTGCGAGTCAGAGTATAAATGTCGATTCCGAGTCGCCATAGCGTGGACGTATGATTTAAACTTAAGCCTGCGTGACCTACCACCAGTAAACAAATGAGAATCCCCGGAGTGCGGATATGATCGTCAACAATCAGACACGCATGAATAAACCGCTCGATCTCTGCTTGTCTCAAACATCCATTCAGTGGCACAAGACTAAACATGTTGGAAGCGAGAAGCGACCGCTGATTGATGTTCTACAACTCACCCCCAAGACTGAGGGGCAGAACTTAAGTGTCAACCATTGACTGTAGTAGTGCGACGTCAAAATTCAACTCAGCTCCTGGTCGTAAACCATGTCCACAGTTTTCGGACCTGGAAAACAAAAAAACAAACTTGACTCGAAACATTAAACTTCACAAGTGCACTTTAGATATTGAAACACTTAGGCAAATATACAATAACTAAGAAGAAGCCAAAAATGAAAAGTTTCATTCTACTGCTGTGAAAGAAATTTATGTACAAGTTTGTTCCAAAAAATTCCTACTAGCAGGGGCCGAACCCGCATCTATACATGGCCAACAAAATGAAAATCAAAATAAACCGAGAAAGCCTGTCTACTTTTACTTCTTCTTTGGCTTCCTCCTTGTTGTAGACCCGCTGGAGCCGCCATCACCTTTCCTCTTCGAGCCTTTACTTTTTGGTGGTCGGTCTCCAGGCGGGGGCATGATCTCGACATTCTCCTCCGAGCTCGAGTGAACAGGGATGCTTCCTGCCGGCGGGGTCGGAGGAACAGGATCAAGTGTAGAAGATGGAATGGACGCACTGGTGTCGAAAACTGTACCGCCAGGCGATATCATTATAAGCGGAGCTGGACTAAGTGCCGCCATTCCACCTCCCAAACTGCCACCATGAACCGCTGCTGCCATTTCAGCATCGATTTTGGCAAAAATCTCCTCTTCAGTAATCACTCGGGCCTCGCTGGGAGCATCAGCAGTTGGCATCGAAGAGCTTGTAGCAGGAACGCCTCCGCCCATGACAAATGGCAAGTCAGCTAAAGGATCGCCATGACAGTGAAAGAGTTCCTCCATCTACTACTCATCAAAAACAAGTGAGCTTCCCTGCATATCGTCAAGAGGCGCAGCAGTAGTCACGGCGGTCGCTTCAGTAACGATAACCCCCTATGTCTGATACGATTCTTGAGTAGCAGGAGGCACGACCAGTGCAGCATCAATCACTGGACAAAAAATAAGAGAACTGTTAGAACTTGATTCGAGTAAAGATTCTGACTTAAGGAAGATATGTGGAATGTTTAGAGTACCTTCCTCAGTTTGACTTGTAAGCGGCTGGACGGCTTCAGTAACTTGCTCTGTAGCCGGAGACATCTGCGGCTGATCCGGATTGTAAGCAGGAACAGCTTGGGGATCGACCGCATATGAGGATTCGGGTTGAGTTGACGCTGGAACTTCAAGACTCGCCTCATGATGGTCAACCCCTGAACCCTCTCCTACTTCAAAGTGATGGGCGCCGAGCCTTTCTTTTTCATGCAGAATCATTGACTCGTGAAGAATCTTCCTTTCATCTTCATTTAGAATGCGATTCTCGAGTTCAAATTCATCTACAGACTCACCTAGATGCGCCTCCTTCTCTTCTTCAACTAATCGGTCCCAGGCGTTGTATAGATGCGTCGGATAATCATCGAGCCAGGCTAGACCCCTGTGCCTCAGCACGTTAGCATTGTAAACAACGAGAAGGTCTTCGATATCAGCCTCTAGCCTGGACTCAGCCGATTTCACTTTCTTCTCAACCTCAGTCTCCACCACGCGGACCTTAGCCATGGCCGCATCCCTTTCACCCCGGAGAAAGACAGCCTGCTCGCACGCCTGCTGGGCTGCGTTGTTCGCATCATCCTTTTCCTTAGCCACATCAGCGAATTTTGCCTTAAGCTCGTTGAGTTCCTTAACCGCCACATCCCGTTCGGCGGTGACTGTGGTGTTTCGATGGCCCATCTCCTCCACCAAGGAAACGTGTGGTTGCCTCAACCTCTCCATCGCCACGGTCGCTTCGTTAGCTTTTTTGGTAGCCTCAATTTCAGATATCCGAGAAGACTCGGCCTCGGTGTTGAGCACCTGGATGATTCGGTCCTTTTTGGCGAGTTCGGACTCCATTTCTCAATAGCTTTGGCTCGCTCGAAGGCCAACTTGGAAGCTTTCTCTACAGCCTTTACCCACTCTCTATACTGGGTGTAGACGTCATGAACGTAGTCATGCATCGTGTTTTCCACACCAGATGGGATTCTCTTTAAAAGAGGTGGAAAGACGTAGCCGTCGAAGCATATGTTCGGAAACTCCTTCCTCAGTTGAGCAATTTTAATAGCCCCTTCCCCTATGGGCTCAGTAATGGCCTGCTCTGCAGTTATGGGGGGCACGGTTTCAACTTGTTGGTGTTGAGTTTCGGACCTCGAAGTTTGAGAAGACGGTCTATGTCGTGGAGGCTCTGGCGGATGTGGAACAAGAACAGGAGGTGGAGATGGAAGTCTAAGAGGTGGAGAGCGAGACCTAGATCGGTGTCTAAATTCTCTGCCCCTGTCTCGCTCATACCTCTCTTGACTAGAGTACCCACGATCGCGGTCTCTATCCGAGTCTCTCCTGCGGGAGTCGTAATAGGTAGAAGACTTTCGAACCGAGCAAAGATTCCCAAGCATCGATCCTCTTCCAGACATAGTGCCTAAAAGTGAGAAACGAAGGAAAAGTTAGTGATTTCTTAGGTTGGACGATTTATAGTTATGAATCATGTAGTGCAGTGAAGTGTATGCATGTGCAACCCCCCGACCAACCGGAAATGTCGGTCGCACTCATAGCAAGCGACCCGCTCAGTTTAAGAGCATTATCAAGCTCCTCCATCCCGGTGTCGTGTTGCAACGACACATAATCCGGAATCGGAATATCAGCAAGCCCTTCGAAAGGATTCTCTACTTGCGGGGGAGGAGCCTCCGAAATTCTAATCCCCTGAACAGGCAAAGATATAACCACGGATTTCAATCTCATGGATTTAAAACGCTTGTGAGCAACTGCCTTACCTTTTCTCCTACCTCCTGAATCCTGGACATTGGAAGAAGGCCTAGCTTGGAGCTCGTTATCAGTAGGCGTTCTCTCCGGATCAACTTCTTCAGCTATTACAACTCCGGGCGCCTTGCGTTTCACCCGCTTCTTCGAGACCGCTCTGAGTGTCCCCTCAAGCCTTATGCTTTGCCTCCGTTCGATCAGCCCAACAGTCCTCAAGTTTCTGCCGATTAGAACCACGTCAATGTTCCTCTCTTCACCCGGAACTGCTTGGAGGATCCGAACTAACTCTCTGAAATACCCACCGTCAGGTCGTGAAACTGCGGTTGTAAAAGAAGTGAAGTATGTCAGTTTTGAAAACGATTACTATTATCTCGATAATTCGTGAGAAAGACTGCAACACTTACGTCTATCCAACCATCGCCTAGCGAACCCAGGGGGCACCGAAAATAGAGCCATTTCGTTTTAAAATAACTTAGCCTTCCCTAGGATCCCATTACAATTTGACAGTTCCTGACCGCTTCCAAGAATATGAAAGAAGGGCTATCTCCGTGGCTCTTGATGTTGAAGAGATATCTAATCTCGATCGGCTTCGGTGGTCGAAAGAGAATTTCCATGAACAGAATGAAAGTACTATTTACAAGGCGTATCCGTTGGGGTGTAGCTGGGATGGGGCAATTCCAAGGAATGACAGCATTTCCCTTATGTGTTGATTAAACGGAGGAAGCATCCCCGCTGTGCAAGCATGACGGTTGAAGCAGTAAACCCCTCCGGGGGAACATGTGGTCTATCATTTGGCCCTGGGAGTAATACATCGTCAAGCGACAAGCCATGTCTTAAGCATATCCGTCCCAGCCTATCTTCAAAAATGCCGGACGACACAGAATCTTGAGGATTCATAATGAACCGGGCGTTTGGAAACTCGTCCGGAGCTGGATCTATGACTTCGGCTTCAATGACCGGTATCTCGATGGTTGAAGGAATTGAACTCGAAAGTTCCTACTGTTGTGAACTTGAAGGTTCCATGACTAACTAACTTATGAAAAATCATTGTTAAACAGACAATAACGCTCGTGCATCCCCCACTGTAAAGTATGTGAATGTGTTGTGCAGTGCAGTACTGTATATCACTTGAAAAATTCTACAGAATTGGAGAAAGCATGTGAACGATAAGATTTCGAAATTCAGTCAGAATGACCGTCATCGCTGACTGTCACTACCGTGCCATCCAGATGTTAGGGATCGGTCCAAGTTAAAATTTGTTATCATTTTGTTAAATTATAGTTCCATCGACGAGCTTCGCAAGACAATCAGATGTGCCATTCTAAGGTCAAGTCCAATTATGCAAGGTTGAAGCTCGTCGGAGTTAGTTTTTCAATTGTACAGGGGATTACAAGTTCTTTAACGTTCAATTCATATCGATCACAAGAGCCTTGTTCTCATCGATAATTCATATTCATTTGTGTGCGAGTTCGACTCAGTCAAAAGCTGAAGACTTCGAATCGATCCAGGGTGATCATTTCGCATCCATCAATTGGGTCGCCGTCGTATCGATCCCTAGTGCATAATTAGAATCGATCAAAAACCCTGGGTTTTGAATCCATCAGACGCAACCCCTTTGTATCGATCAACATGCTCGAGACACTCGCATCGATCATCCTGACTCGATGCAAAAGCTTAGCCATCGATCGATACGAAGGCCTCTATCTCATTATCTCGAAGCCCTGACTCCAGATCGACACGAAAATGAGGACCAAGCCATCTTCCTCCACACTCCTTCTTCCCCAGATCGATTCGAACTCCATCTTCTCCTTCCTCGACCTCGCGCAATATCTACTTCCCAAACCATGTCCGGACATGAATTCGAATGGAATGGCATGAGAATTTGAATCTCATCATTTTTAGGAGTGACTTTGTTCTATTAATTACCTGATTTTGATAACTAGTTAAAAGGGTTAAAGGTTTCTGAATCGATTCGAAGGCAAGAACTTTTCCTTTTCTAAGGATTTGGAGCGATACGAAGGCAAGGCAGAAGAAACGAGCGAGTAAAAAGTAAAAAGTGAAAAACGGCTAAGTCCACAGTATTTATATGGACTCGAGTGCGAAGGTAAAAAACGATACGCATTCCAGTAAACTCGACCGCTTGCAATGTGTCACCTTTGAATCGGTTTGAAACAGCTGTTCGAATCCATGAACTCGAGTCTGTATCGATACAAAGTCGTCACCAAATCCATCGATGCGAAGCCCTTATTCGTATCGATCACTTTCGACTCCATCCCCAGTGCAACAATATGAACTATGCAGTTCGAATCCATCGAATCACAGCTCTCAGAGGCAAGTACCCATCGATACGAATTATCTATTCGTATCCAATGACACCAGATCCATCGATTCGAAATGCACAGCAAGGGCTGTTCTGAAAGCATTTGAATCCATCGATACGAACGATAGTGTCATATCCATCGGACCTCACATCCATCGATACGAAATGCTCATTTCGTATCCATCAATACGATGAATACCGATGCAAAGACAATATTTCAACCTTTTACATCGATTCAGGAGAGGATCGTTACGAAGGAACATTCAAAAACAACCATCGAACGTTGCTACAATTCGAATTTCACATCAGTTCAGGAGAGGGTCGATACGGAATTCAATACGAGATAAACTGACAACGACTCGTGAACGTCAGCGAGAGTCAGATTAACGTATATGCATATACGTCGGACTAATATTCAATTTTTGACATTCACAGCAATTGAATACTTATCTGATAACGATTACAACAACAAACAGCTAATCTCAGTCAAGCAGCAATCAGTTACAACAATATAGGGTACAACAGTTGACAGTCAACAGTTTACATTACTGAGGAAATCAGTCAAAGATTACAACTTTCATCGAAAAGACGATAACTGTTCAGAATAAAGGTTACAGCTTTTCAAAGCACATCATATTTCCACAAGACGTACTTTGGGGGCAAATGTTATCTCGCCTTTTGGCAAGGCCGTGACACCAAGAACTTGACTAGAAACCAATGACGGTTCGTCTTAGAGATCGGTTATACGCAGGCTCACTATGGATATTGATGAATTTTGCCCGAGTCCGGATCAAGCTACAATCGACAAGACACGACGAGCAATGCCATGGAAGTCATCACTCCAAATCTCAAGTCAATCCGAGTCCATATGCTCAAGTTATGATCGATGCAAGATTGGATGAAGAACAGCCTCGAGTTCGAAACCATCGACTGGTCACTGTTCGACTCGATCTCATTCGAATCCCTCAAGAAGCCTCTGTTCGACTCGATCTCATTCGAATCCATCAGGAAGCCTCTATTCGACTCGATCAATTTTGTATCCATCATCAGAGCCCCCTTCGTACCGATCGACTTCGTATCCATCGAGGGACAACACATTTTGTATCGATCAGCCAGTGCCAACTTCGCATCCATCGACGAACCACTGTTCATATCCATCGAGTTGGAGTGCTTTCATTGATACGAACAAGCCAACCTCCATCGATTCAAACTACACCACCTTCATCGATACGAACAGAACGTGACCATCGATAAGAACTAAGGAACTTTCATCGATACGAACAGAGCCACTTCCATCGATACGAACTGAGCTACTTCTGTCAATATGAATTGGACCGCCTTTATCGATACGAACAGAGCAAGATTATCGATACGAACAGAGCAAGACTATCGATACGAACAACGTAGTTCCGATCGATACGAACCAAACAGCCTGTCAAAAGTCTCCATTTCGTATCGATCATATCTCACGAACCACAAGTCCAAATGCTATGAAATTTTCACAGAAGCTTACGTGCATGCTAAAGAATGTCCATGCCAAATTTCGACTCCATCGGACGCAATCTTGATCGATACGAAATCTGTTCGTATCGATCACGGATCGGGCCGAAACTTCACGGGCTTGGCCGCGCGGGCCTACTCAAGTGCCAGAAGAAGTCTCCCGAGATCTGAGCGAAATATCAGCCTACTACACCTATAAATAGAGCCCCATAGCATACAGAAAAGGGGGTCTGGGTTCTTTTGAATTCTCCTACGCCCACACTCTGTCGGATTCAACTCCATACTCCATTGCTGCTGCTGCAAACGAATTTCACTGCTGTACTCGAATTTCTCAACTGAATTTTGTTGTAATCCGCTGCAATCAATTGTAATCATCAAAGAAACATCAATAAAAAGATCAATTTCATAGTGGACGTAGGCAACACGCCGAACCACTCTAAATCCTTGTGTTTCTGTGCATTTTAATTATTTTTATTATCTGTTTTTGGAGTTTTTGTTAGAAAATCCTCTTTTTCCATTTAATTTCTTCACTTTATCTCTTCAAAAACTCCCAAAGAGTGTTGTGCCCAATTTTGGTACAAACACCAAATCTTAATTTCTTTATCCCTTTACATTATTATATTAAATTTATCTAATTAGATATTCTAAATAATGTTAGTAAAAATTAGGGTTATTACACATTTATTTTTAAAAAATACATGCACAAGTTCAACATACACAAAGATTTAAGGAGATGATATTTCATAAGTGACTGTATAGCGATAATTACTATAACAAATCAAATGGATGTAACAAATATTTCAACCAAACACCAATATAAGAAACATAAGAAATAAGTAGATCAATACTGGCGAGAAACCTTTTAGGGTCTCTCTACAAAAGTCCTATATAAATCACACACATATATATTTGTATTTTGAAATGTTCCGTAGCGATCTATTCACTACGTACACTTCGATTTCCTTTAATTTTGTTCCCTGCAACACAATGGTTATTTATGCCATCCATTTTCAAGCTCGAATCAAATCCAAATAAACAATCAAACAATAATATATATAAACTATCATCCAAGCATTCAACAACAATCTATAGCAACATAGATATTGTTTGCGCCAAAAACGGTCACAAACAGCCAATTGCAGATGGAAGCACCAAATCACAGTCACAGATCACAGATAGATTGTATGTAATAGAATTAAATATGAAAAACACTAAAAAAATTAAAAGGAAAGCAGAAGAAAGACAAGATTTATAGTGGTTCGACGTTGTAGCCTACATCCACTTTGAAGAGTTGTTGTTTTATTGACGATTCTCTACTGGTTTACAAGAGTCCAATTGATAGTATCCGATTTACAATGGAGTTCAGCAGAGTAACGGCGTAGAAGAGCCAAAAGGTCCCTTTTCTGAAGCTCTTGGACTGCTATTTATAGGTGTAGGCTGGAAACATCTGTCTCAAACTTCGGAAGACTCCTTCCATCACGTGGGTGTCCCCACATGATCGATCCCTGGTTGTTACGACTCGATCCATGATCGATACAAATGAAATTCGTATCGATCAAAATTTAGCCCAATCGAGTCGAGATCGATCATGAACATTCTTGAGGTGGTACGCAAGCTCCTGTGAAAATTTGGTAGCATTTGGACTTGTAGATTTTGAGATATGATCGATGCAAGTTTGTGTTTGTAGCACGTTGCCGAATTCATATCGCTTCTATTCGAATCACTTTGCTTCGTATCGATGAAATGCACGTGCTAACCAGATGACGTGGCGCTATCTTCTAGGATCGATCCACTTTTCATGCCGAGGGACCGAGTCTTTCTCTTGGACGTGCCTCGTTCGTATCCACCAGTTTAGTCTCGTTCGTATCCACCAGTTTATCCTTGTTCGTATCCACCCATTACACCCCATTTCGTATTGATCCATGCGTATTCTTCTCGCGTCAATGCTTTCAATTTTATTTTGTATCTACATTTGAGACTACTTCGTATCGATAGTTTCTTTTGTATCGATATGAACATAGGCTCTTCGTGTCGATTTTGACTTCGTATCGATGTTCTTAAGTGTTGTTTCATTTCGATCATTTCCATTCCTCCTTCGTATCGATAGCTGTCACCCTAACTCGTATCGATGCTTTCTAGGCACTGTTTCATATCGATTGTTTGTAGTCGATACGAATTGGGTAAGCGATACGAAGGATTCTCATGCAATGGATATGAAACAAGGTTTCTTTATGGATACGAACTGGCTGCATTTTACTTGAAACTTAGTGGATACAAACGAGATTGTTATGCGGCTATGGTTACGAATTAGATGGATACAAATGTGATGTTTCTATCCATGGATACGAACTAGCCGCATTTTGCTTGAGACTTGATGGTTACGAACGAGATGGATACTGCAGTGGCTGGTGTGATGGATACAACTGAGGCTTTCTAGATGGATTCGAATGAAGTGGATACGAAGGAGGTGGTTGTTAAACTGATGGATACGAATAAGAGCATTGCTTGGCCATGGACACGAATGAGTTTTACTCCTTCCATGCATGTGAATTGTAGTTGTCTTCCTTGATTTGCATTGATCATATCTTGAGCACACGAACCCCGATTGACTTGAAAATTTTAATTTTGACTGTTATAGCTCTGCTTGTCGTACCATATCAATTGTAGCTCGATCTAGACTTGGGAAAAATTTGTTAGTATCCATAGCGAACCAATGTATAACCGATCTTCGGGACAGATTATCTTCGGTTATCAGTCAATTTTTTGGTGTCACGGCCTTGCCAAAGGGCGGGATAACACTCTTGCCCCCCAAAACATGCCTTGCAATAGGAAGGTGTGTTTTGTAGTTCGATAAGCTGGATTTTCGTATCTTGATAATGTCCTGTAAAGAGGTTGATAATCTTACCTGACTATGAATAGTGATCATTCGTGATCGTATGCCATTCGGGGCGGTATGTGACCATTCGAGGTCAGATGTCGTTCAAGGCGAGTTGTGATCGTTTGCGGTCGGGGTGCCGTTCGTGGTGAATGTTGACCGTTCGCGGTCGGGTGCCATTCGAAGAGAATTGTGACCGTTCGAGGTCGGGTGTCGTTCGGGGCGAATTTTGACCGTTCGAGGTCGGGTGTCGTTCGGGGGGAGTTGTGTGTGCTCGGGGGGAGGGGGCTTAGTATCATTAATGTCAGATTTTATGTTCGAGTGAGTTTTCGAATTGTTTATTATGGCGGTTTACCGCCATCTCTGAGCACGCCTGAGGGCCATTCGCGATCCCGTACATGTGTAAGTGACTTAACCGTTATGGAATTACGAATATCATATTTGAATTCAAAATGAGTCTTACAACCAAAATGTTCAACCGAATCAAGTCTAGATGCAAAGAATAGAAAACAAAAGCAAAGTAGAGACGTCAAAGTGCAGACACCTACACTAATGCAGTTATAGTCGTCTCAAAGCGCGCCTAAGGACCGTTCGTGATCATGTATATGTGTAAGCGACTTAACCGCACTATTGTGGAGTTTGCAACTTATTCATCATTATTTCAATCAGTTGATGACAAGCTGATGCCACGATCCTGAGCCGTCCCCAGTTGATGTAGATGGTGGTCGTTCTTGCTCCACCGTTGTTGCTCGCCTTCTCATGTACTGTGATAACATGCCATTCCGGGTATGCCCTTCTATCTCATCCCTCAGATGCCTAAAATCATTTGTACTATGGCCGCTTAGCTCGTGGAATAAGCAGTACTTGTCTGATTTCCTCTCATTATCGGTCGAATCCCTCCTCATTGGCCTCCAGTAGGGAACCTGCCCCCTAGTGTCTTGGTAGATTCGCTCTAATGTCTCGCTCAACTCTGAATAAGAGGTGAATCTCGGCTCCTTTCGCGGCTGCTTTGGCTCCTCACAATTGTCCTCTGCTTTTCGTTTCCCTTTCTCCTTGCCTGAATCCTTTCCGGGCGGATCTCCGCTTTTGACTGCAAAAACATCAACCCCTCTCCTTCCACTCTCTCAGTATTTGCATTTTCTTATCGCAGAAACCTTTCTACCTCATGGTAAAACTCTCCTAATTCCATAGGTGGATCCCTCGTCAGCGAATTCTTGAATTCTGAGCCATTAGTTATGCCAGATACAGCTGCCATCAGAACCATGGATGGATCTGGACGATCCACCGATGTCGCTGCTGCATTGAATCGTGTTAAGAAGTTCCTCAAAGACTCTCCGGTCTTCTACTTCAGTGTCGTTAGACTCATCACATTCTTGGGTCTCGAGATGTGAACTTTGAACGGCCTCATAAACTTTTTAGTCAACTCGGTCCACGTTCCAATCGAACAGCTCTCCAATTGTCTAAACCATAGTGCTGCTATGTTCGTCAGATACAGTGGGAAACATTAATTCCTTGATCTCCTATAATGCCCATAGTACTTCCATATGCCGCATATACCTCGTTAGATGAATAGTAGGGTCTGTCCTTCCATCATACATCTCCAATGTTGGTAGCTTGAATTCTGGTGGATTTCTGGCCTGCCTAATTGCGGAAGCGAAGGGGCTCCTGTTAACATCTTCCAGATCTCTATTAACTAATATGCCTCTCATGGCTCATCTAACCATATCCGCTAATCTGTCACTATCGTCAAGCTGTAGTCCTTATCTGTTGCCTCCGATCTGCCCCTCGAGTTCGCGAGGGAATCCTGGAGTTGTTAGCACCAAAATTGGTCACTAACCTCGTAGAGAAAGATTGTGTAGAGATATAAGTGATGAAGATAAATTAAACAAGGAAGAGAATGCTAATTTAAATGCAGAAAGTAAGAACACCAAATTTATAGTGGTTCAGCGTAATTGCCTACGTCCACTTTGAGGTTAAACTTTATTGATCTTCTTAAAAGTTGATTACAAATACAATTCGTGAATCAAATGCTTGAATGAAGTTGTTAAGTAGAGAAGATGAGTCTCAAAAATGGCAGAGTCTCCCCAGTGTTTTCCAAAAAGGATCCATTTCATTGTGCCCCTGCCCTTCTATTTATAGAGGAAGATGGGCTGGACTTCCTTCATGGGCTTAGGAATAAGGTGCCTCTGCCCATAGTGGGTGAATCTGCGCACCAGGCCAGGCAGGCCGAATGCTCTTGCTTTATTGTGGGCCTGACAACTTGCTACCACCTCCAGTCTCTCCTTGATCAGAATCTTGTCTAGTGCTAATGATAATTTCTTCAACCGTCGTTTTGTAACCGGGCCAAGATGCCTGTTAACACTTGCCCCCCAAAGTGTGTCGTGTGAAGCAACACAACATGCTTTGAATCAGCGAGTATTCCTTGTCTTCAGAAAGAAATCCAACATGTTTCTTGAATAGTCATTATCCTCCAATTTATCCTCCCAAGGTGTTGTATCCTTCTTTGGTCATCGTGATGCTCGGTCGATTCCCAATATTATAAATCCAGGGTTGTAGTTCATTAGTGGCCATCCGTGTCTGATTCTGCAGAGCTAATAAGCTTCGGCTATATGATCTAGTCTTCTCTTAATAACCCTTAGTGAGAATTCAATTTCCGTTGATTTCAAGAAGTTGAACT
The DNA here is from genome assembly GCA_030737815.1 of Allium fistulosum. Taxonomy (NCBI): domain Eukaryota; kingdom Viridiplantae; phylum Streptophyta; class Magnoliopsida; order Asparagales; family Amaryllidaceae; genus Allium; species Allium fistulosum. Next base: position 408,242,260 of record CM060904.1, on the reverse strand, counting down.
TTTTCGGATGTACACATGCACGTTCGGGTACATGTTCTTGCCATTGGCTCTCGGATGCGTTTTATATGCTCATAAGTCATCACCAACTCCGTCTAGTTTAATTGCAATTCAATCGCGATTCCTTGTTTGTATTTTCTGTGAAATAAGGGTTGCAATCAGCCACTTGAGGAGTTTTCCAAACCTCTCTTCAGTACAGACTCTATGATTTTGTTCACAGCTTCAACCTGTCCATTTGCAGTTATAATGGATCATGGAAGGTCATAAGGACAGATGACGTTACGGATAAAGAAGTTGATTATTTTCTTCATCTTGGTCGTGGTTAAGAGTTCTTCATCTGCCCATTTGGTGACGTAATCAATTGCTATGATGGTGTATTTCGCACCACCTTTAGGATTGACAAGAAGATGATTTCAGTGCCCCCAAGTGCCAAATGGCTATGAACTAGCCATTTGACTAATTTCCATCGGCGGGGTTCCCAGATTTTTTGCATACATCTTGCACTCGTCACATTGTCTAGCATGATCAACCGCATCTGGGTTGATAGTTGGCCAGTAATACCTATAACAGAGTATCTTCTTTATCATGGTTTTCCCCCTGATGTTATTACCGCATTCTTCTTCATAGACTTTGCTCAAGATATCATCATGGGCGATATGCTGAAGCAAGGGGATGGATAAACTCCTTTTGACACACGACTTATTCTTAGATTATCTGGCGTGAAGCTTTGAGGAGGATGTGTCGTTTTCCATTCCTCCATTCAGTAAGAATTCCTCATTGTAGATAGTCTTTGATAGGAGTCAACCATGACACCTTTTCATTTTGTTCGCTGAGTACGTGTGTAATGATGTAATACGTGAAGTCGGTTAGTAGCTCTTGGACTTGGCCGAGATAAGGAGCAAGACAATGCCCCCTAGCAAGATCAACTTCCTTAAATTTGTATACTACCAATCAAGAATCACAAAAGATATGTAAAGTTTTCACTTCAAATCCTCTAGCAAGTTTGAGGCTGGCAGTCAAGGCTTCATACTAAGCATCATTGTTTGTTACAAGTAAATCGAGTTTTAGGACGTAGCAGATTGATCGTTCCTCAGGAGTCATTATCAAGCCATAACACTGATCATTGGATGCTCCATCTACATACATTTTCCATCTTATGGTTGGTTCTCTGCTACTCTTCGAGTAGTCATCTGAGGTAGTGAATCTGGGTGTGAGGTCTGCTAATTTCCGTCCTTGGATAGCCCTTCGTGGGAAATAAGTGATATTGAATTAGCTTAGTTCGATATTCTATTTAAGTAGTCTTTCAGACGTCTTAGGTCATTGTGTGCCCTGTCGCAACGGCTGGTAGGCATAGACGTTGATGGAGTGAGCCTAAAAGTAAGAGTGGATCTTTCATGATGAAATCAATAGAGATTGTGCTAGCTTTTGTAGCTTCGAGTTGATATCCAATGCATGGCTTGCGATAGTTAATGAAATCACATATGCATGTCAGAATGGGTCCAAGGGAACATATCATCATTTATTCAGAAAAATCCAACTAATTCTTTTATCATCACTGCACTGAGTTATGATCCGATATTCAACACCCGGAAAAGTTCGCCATGGCTGGCTGCTATGTTGACCGTCAGCTTAGCAGGTGCCATCCCAGATTCTTTGAGTAAAGATGTAACTATTTTGCATAACATTCAATGTGAAATATGGTTGGGACGGTCAATGTTGATGGTTACTCTGGTCGAATCCTAGAGTCTTGCCATGAGTTGTTAAGTCAAATAATGAAGGGCTCTGAATGCTCTAATTGATTATCTGCAAATGGCCAAAGATCAGGCTTAAAAGCACGTTGAAGGAAATGTCGAGTAGGGGCCAGCCTCGAGTTGCGTGCAACTGCATAGCTGGATCTTGCTATGAGTTTGAATTTGCGTGTATATTCGAGTAACGCATTTTCTATTCAATGCATTCATGATCCTTCACTCGCCCTTCGGGTTGGAGTGACAGTCAGTTGCCCCCAAGCTTTGGCATCGATTTAACGATTCTATCTCTAGGCATCCTTTCGGTCGTTGCCTTGAGTAGCTGTAAGCAATATATATAAGTTTTAATACTGAGCTATCGTGGCCAGTTTTTGGATGACCATGCGTCTTCTCCCAGTCTCGGGTTGATAAATGTACTGCATGGACGGTTGAGTCTCGTCCTAGCTATGTTTATGTTTTCACCTAAACTCCAAAGACATAGAGGTGATTGGTGAATAGTCGGTTCACATTCATCTTGCTTCTCGCTCGTGCCCCTAGGTCTATGGCATATACCGATAAGTAGGAAGGCCAGCCATGCCCACTTTAGCTTTAGTCTCTTTCCCGTTGAATCGTGGGATCATGTAAGTCGATAGGAGACTAGGTCTCGCCTATCTTGGATTTTATCGTGGTTTTTCATTCCAAGAGGAATACTTCGATGCCATGTAAGTTTCAGGGCGTAATTTGGACAGTGGATGGTCATCCACGTCCACTTTGGTTCATGCTCTGTAATTAGATCTCGGGGTAAAGTTGGCTACAAATGCAGTCGGGTTATGCTCATCCAGTTTCATACTCCTCCTGACGAATCGAACGAGGGTGCTGGAGAATTTTTGACCAAGTATTCATGGTTTACCCTCCTTTCCATACTCTGGGGGTCATAGTTTTTCAAAAAACAAACATCCGAGTCACATTCGTATGTGCTTGGTGCGGATCGGCATTGACCCTTGGTCTGAGGTATGATATAGTAGGTTGCTCGTAGCTTTGGATGCCGTTTCGATTGGTTCTGTATTGAGGCCTCCATGCAGTCGCTGCCTCAAGTTATAAAGAACGCCACGCTAGAGCTATAGTAAGCTGTCGTATTCGGCTTTTTAGTGTTTTGTACCCCTGCCCCCAGCATTGATTTGGCCAGGTCACTAGTTGGATGGTCAAACTCCATCCTCAGCGGGTTAATAATCCTCCTGTCGATTCCAGGCCGAAGTTTGCGGAATAGAAAATGGTCGGAATCCACTCGTCTATTTATCGATGTTTATACACCACTCTACATTCTAGTGAGTTAGTGTTATTCTCCCTCCGGTTTACTCATGCCCAATTTGTGTTCATGCTTCGGTCCACGCTCCGGGGACTTAGAGATTTGTCGAACGGTTTACGCTTTAGTCCATAGTTCGAGACGCAGAGATTTTCGTCAACTCGTTTATACTCTAGTTCGCACTCTGGGAACTTAGAGTAATCTGGTCCGCTTCTGGGATTTAGGGATTTTTCTAAAGTCGTCTATAATCTAGTCCATGCTCTGGGTACTGAGAGTACTGTAGTCCGCACTCTGGGGACGTAGAGGTTTTTGAGTCATTTATACTCTAGTCCGCACTCAGGGACTTAGAGTACTTTAGTCCGCATTCTGTCTCCCATTCCAGAGGGTGAGACCTCTCGGATGGCTGAGAGTTTGCCCGAACCTGGTAGATAATCCTTCTCTTTAAGGTTCTCTTTAAGATTTCGAAAGTCGTTATTCTTTATGCAGGACTATTGCATTCTTGTTTTCCACGATTTTGTGCAGGCCGTTCTGACCCTGAGCCCACTCCGAGGAGCGATGTCGCCAAGGAAGTGGGGGAGAAAACAAGTGAAGCCACTCACGCAGGGGAGGCTTCTGGTCCAGACGCTCAGGTGATCGGAGCGCTTGACGAAGACAAGTCTGAAACCTCCTCTCCTACCGACGGGGGTTATGAAGTAGAAATTACAGGCGCCTCTGAGCATACATCCGAATTGAGCATGGAGGAGTGGCTCGAGAAAGAGAGGGAGGAGACGGTCAAGGTCATAGTAGATCCCCGAGTTATGGACTTGGACGATCCTTTGAACAAGCCGTTGAAGGTCATCCTTCCTGGCGGGTCCAAGCCCATGGAAGGCCCTCGTACTCCTTCAGTTGCTACCCCTCTATCAAAGAAGAGTACCAAGGGTAAATGCTCTGGAGAGGAGCCGTCTGGAAAGAAGTTGAAGAAGCACAAGAAGTGATTACTATCCTCGTTCAACGAGGGTTAGTTTAAGTCATGTAATTATTTTCATCTATTTCCTTAGTCCTTGTAGATAGAATGTCGACTCTGAACTTTGGAGGGGTTGTAATAGAAACTCATTTCTGAATAAGGTTTAGTTCCTTTTTCTGTCTTACAAAAGACTCTTATTGTTCAGTTTTCTTTGTGATTGTGATTTTAATCCAAGCAGTTGTGAGTAACATAGATTTCTCAGTCCATCTTCATATAACTCGGAAACTCTTCGGGAGTCGTTGAACTTCCATTCTGTGCTTCGAGGACTTAGAATACTTTCTAGCCCGTATGTCAGGGATTTGACAAATTCAAGTCATTTGTGTCATAGTTCATATTCAGGGAACTTGGAGATCCGATTCGCTTATATTCGAGTCTGCACTCTGGGGAGTTAGAGTACTCTAGTCCGCACTCTGGGGACTTGGAGGTTTAAGTCATTTATACTCTAGTCCGTGCTCTGGGGACTTAGAGTACTCCAGTCCGCAATCTGTTTAAGTCGTTTATACTCTAGTCCGCGCTCTGGGGACTTAGAGTACTCCAGTCCGCACTCTGGGGACTTGGAGTTTTTAGTCATTTATACTCTAGTCCGCGCTCTGGGGACTTAGAGTACTCCAGTCCGCACTCTGGGGACTTGGAGGTTTAAGTCGTTTATACTCTAGTCCGCACTCTGGGGACTTAGAGTACTCCAGTCCGCACTCTGGGGACTTGGAGGTTTTAGTCATTTATACTCTAGTCCGCGCTCTGGGGACTTAGAGTACTCCAGTCTGCACTCTGGGGACTTGGAGGTTTAAGTCGTTTATACTCTAGTCCGCACTCTGGGGACTTAGAGTACTCCAGTCCGCACTCTGGGGACTTGGAGGTTTAAGTCGTTTATACTCTAGTTCGCGCTCTGGGGACTTAGAGTACTCCAGTCCGCACTCTGGGGACTTGGAGGTTTAAGTCGTTTATACTCTAGTCCGCGCTCTGGGGACTTAGAGTACTCCAGTCCGCACTCTGGGGACTTGGAGGTTTTAGTCATTTATACTCTAGTCCGCGCTCTGGGGACTTAGAGTATTCCAGTCCGCACTCTGGGGACTTGGAGGTTTAAGTCGTTTATACTCTAGTCCGCACTCTGGGGACTTAGAGTACTCCAGTCCGCACTCTGGGGACTTGGAGGTTTTAGTCATTTATACTCTAGTCCGCACTTTGGGGACTTAGAGTACTCCAGTCCGCACTTTGGGGACTTGGAGGTTTAAGTCGTTTATACTCTAGTCCGCGCTCTGGGGACTTAGAGTACTCCAGTCCGCACTCTGGGGACTTGGAGGTTTTAGTCATTTATACTCTAGTCCGCGCTCTGGGGACTTAGAGTACTCCAGTCCGCACTCTGGGGACTTGGAGGTTTTAGTCATTTATACTCTAGTCCGCGCTCTAGGGACTTAGAGTACTCCAGTCCGCACTCTGGGGACTTGGAGGTTTAAGTCATTTATACTCTAGTCCGCGCTCTGGGGACTTAGAGTACTCCAGTCCGCACTCTGGGGACTTGGAGGTTTAAGTCGTTTATACTCTAGTCCGCGCTCTGGGGACTTAGAGTACTCCAGTCCACACTCTGGGGACTTGGAGGTTTAAGTTGAGAGCAGTCGTATTTCCACTCTTTAATTTGTATTCATCTACTGTATCGAGGCTAATGTCGTCGAATGAACAATCGAACCACGTTTGCTCACGGAATGAGATTCTGCCCCCCAGGATGAGGGACGAAATTTGAAAAATGGACTATCGATTCTCGTCCGCTTGGTGATTATAGCTCTTCCAATCAAGTCAAGGAAGGAGGTATATGACAGATGGTTGAATCACATCCATATTGGGTTAGATAGCCAAATCTCTTACAATTTGCTCCGTATCTCCTTCTAGAAAATAAGGATAATAGATTGTTGAGTAGACAAAGTAAGTTGCATATGTTCCAAGGTGCAGTCGTGTCCATATATTGACAGTGATGGTTAGCGAGTACGCAGTCTACCATAGCTACTTCAAGTTGGGCTTTCGAACAACCTTTCGTGTTCAGGGTAGGATTTGATGTGTAGATGATCAAATCACGTCCACTTTTGACGGATCCCGGCGTCACTGAGCTTCATGAGGGGTATCTGTATTTTGTCGAACTTTGTTCTATGACTCGATTGGAGTGGATGATCGGGCCATATTCATTCCAAGCAGTTTAGGTCTCCAAGTCAAATGTGGAGGTTAATGGATGGATGGTCGGTTGTTCGAATCGATCATAAGTTGAGCATACGAACTCGGATCGTCTTGAAACTTAGAACATTGGCTTCCCTGGCTTTGATTGTTATGTCTTGTTAATCGTGGCTCGATCCAGACTCGAACAAAATCCATCGATATCCATAGTGAGCCTTTGTGTAACCGATCTCCGAGACGAACTGTCACTGGTTTCTAATCAAGTTCTTGGTGTCACGGCCTTGCCAAAAGGCGGGATAACATTTGCCCCCCAAAGGACGTCTTGTGTAAACATGACGTGCTTTGAAAAACCACAGTCTTTCATGCTGAATATTTCCGTTCAGTTGATTGCTTGACAGTCGTCTCTTAATCGTTTCGTTGCAATCTTCTTTTAGACAAATGTTCAACTAGCATGCTTTGCTTTGGTTCTGCCCCCAGTTTTGGGGATGAGTATGGAGTTGATGTATGTTTATACTCCGTCTCGCACTCTGGGAGTACGGAGTTGAGTAGATGTTTATACTCCGTCTCGCACTCTGGAAATACGGAGTTGATTAATGTTTATACTCCGTCTCGCACTCTGGGAATACGGAGTTGAGCGAATGTTTATACTCCGTCTCACACTCTGGGAGTACGGAGTTGATTAATGTTTATACTCCGTCTCGCACTCTGGGAGTACGGAGTTGATTAATGTTTATACTCCGTCTCACACTCTGGGAGTACGGAGTTAAGTAGATGTTTATACTCCGTCTCGCACTCTGGGAGTACGGAGTTGATTAATGTTTATACTCCGTCTCGCACTCTGGGAGTACGGAGTTAAGTAGATGTTTATACTCCGTCTCGCACTTTGGGAGTACGGAGTTGATGAATGTTTATACTCCGTCTCGCACTCTGGGAGTACGGAGTTGATCAATGTTTATACTACGTCTCGCACTCTGGGAGTACGGAGTTAAGTAGATGTTTATACTCCATATCGCACTCTGGGAGTACGGAGTTGTGCGAAGGATCGTCGTGTATCAACCCATTTTTAGCCTTGATGTGATGGCTTGCCCCCGAGCTCGAGTTTCACTTAGCGAGTGGCTGGTCGTATCGCAGCCGCTCTCTACTTGAATAAATTCCACTTGCAGGATGGAATTCAGCTCTTCGTGCATCGTGATGTTGTACATTGTATTTAATCCATAGCCCCAAATCAAAGGCATATGGTTGATGATGAGCAATAGAATTATTCTCGTCCAGATGTAACTCCACACGTCCGATCATGGTCTGCGTAGATTGGTTGGCAACCAAATCTGAGTACCTGGACACCTGCATCGTTTTGAAAGTAGTTTAGTTCAAGCTAGTCGTAGTTCATAGAACAATTGAAATAGAGATGGAAATGGAAATAATTCAAAGAAGATTATGGTAAATCTCATTGATATGTGAAGCAGCATCGTGTGCTCGCTATTCGACTCCGCCCCTGGCTCCTTTCAAAGGGATGTTGGCCGTCAACCGTCCAATTGATAATCATAGCCCTTTATTAATAGGCATCAGATATTCGCTGCCCGCCATTCTGCAGGACTTGTACATACTATTGAAGCTTTCCTTTCCAGGTCATCTTTTCGATCACACCTCGGAGGTGTTTGTAATCGCTCGTGTTAGGATCAGTGAGCATTTGGGAATATACAACATTCCCCTGATTTTCTTTAGACTTTGGTGTACTCTCTCGAGGTTGGTTTCCAGTACCACTCCGAGTCGTGAGTCTTCAAGTAGAGGTTGTCAATTGAATCTTTCAAAGAGCATATGAGCTGAATTCTGAAGTCTTGTTTCGGCTACTGGGATCTACATCCTTAGCCAATGGGCCTTCATTGTTATTTTTCTTAGTCTGCTCCACTCCTCCTCACTTTAGTTCTGATTCATTTTGTAGAAGAAACGATCCATAGTCGTAGGAGGCTCTTTAGCTAACTAGCTGCCAAAATATATCTGGAGGTCGACTTTCCTCAAACGCGATCAGTATGATACCCTTGTTAGTATTTGGAATAAATTGCTTAGAGCATTGGTTTGCCTGGGGTCATTAAATTCGAAGTGCTGGGTCAGCGAAGAATGGTGCTTGGAGTCATCTTGGCGTTTGCTAGAGTCATATCATCTATGTTCTCCAACCTTTGGGAGTACCGTTTGAATAGCGGTTGCTTGTTTGTTCCCTTGATGCCGTTCATAAGCTGCCGCTAGATCCTCTATGCCCTGGTCGATCATGGGATGTCAAGGAAGTAGATAGAATGTTCCTTTATTAAGTTGAGTTTTGAATTCTCTATCCGGAGGCACTGCGCTGCGTCTAGGGTTTCCCCCCGAATTTTTTTTTTAGCCTCATTTTTGAAAACTTGGATCGTACCCGAAAAAGATTTTTTTTGTAAATAGGGGTCATATAAGAGACCGGTGTAACTTAAGTTTCGATCGGCATTGAGGGCCGTTCGGCATGACAAAGTTGCTCGGCATACAAGATTGTTCGACATTCACACTGTTCGGCATTCACACTGTTCGGCAATCCACACTGTTCGGCATCCACACTGTTCGGCATCCACACGTGTTCGGCATCCACACTGTTCGGCATCCACACTGTTCGGCATCCACACTGTTCGGCATCCACACTGTTCGGCGTCCACACTGTTCGGCGTCCACACGTGTTCGGCGTCCACACGTGTTTGGCGTCCACACTGTTCGGCGTCCACACTGTCCGGCATTCCATACTGTCCGGCATCCACACTGTTCGGCATTCCACACTGTTCGACATTCACACTGTTCGACATCCACACTGTTCGGCATCCACACTGTTCGGCATTCCACACGTGTTCGGCATTCCACACTGTTCGGCATTCACACTGTTCGGCATTCACACTGTTCGGCAAAATCGAGTCGTTCGGCATACAATACCATTCGACATTACAGAGGTGTTCGGCCTATAGGTATGGTCGGCCTGGAAGGGCATTCGGCCTAGAGGTATGTTCGGCCTAAAAGGGCATTCGGCCTAGAGGTATGTTCGGCCTGGAAGGGCGTTCGACCTAGAGGTATAGTCGGCCTGGAAGAGCGTTCGGCCTAGAGGTATGGTCGGCCTGGAAGAGCGTTCGGCCTAGAGGTATGTTCGGCCTGGAAGGGCGTTCGGCCTAGAGGTATGGTCGGCCTGGAAGAGCGTTCGGCCTAGAGGTATGTTCGGCCTGGAAGAGCGTTCGGCCTACCCCTTTTCTGGAGCGTTCGGCATACGCCTTTTCTGGGGCGTTCGGCATACGCCTTTTCTGGGGCGTTCGACATATGCTTTTTCTGAGGCGATCGGCATAAGCCTTTTCTGGAGTGATCGGCCGAATTGCCTTCAGAGGAGGGTCGGCCTTCATTCAAATTGAGTGCAAACTTCAACGTCCAATCCCTAGATCTTGCATACATCAGTGAATCCAATCTACGGCTATCAGCTTCCTTTAGATTTCTTTCAAATCTGAGTAGAATAGGAAGTTTTCTAGTAAACAACTGGATCTATCTCGCGAATATGGAAATCCACTAGTAGATGATGAGATCCAATCAAGCTAAGAATTCAATTCTCAGTGAAAGCACCAAAGTGTTAGCACCAAAATTGGTCACTAACCTCGTAGAGAAAGATTGTGTAGAGATATAAGTGATGAAGATAAATTAAACAAGGAAGAGAATGCTAATTTAAATGCAGAAAGTAAGAACACCAAATTTATAGTGGTTCAACGTAATTGCCTACGTCCACTTTGAAGTTAAACTTTATTGATCTTCTTAAAAGTTGATTACAAATACAATTCGTGAATCAAATGCTTGAATGAAGTTGTTAAGTAGAGAAGATGAGTCTCAAAAATGGCAGAGTCTCCTCAGTGTTCTCCAAAAAGGATCCATTTCATTGTGCCTCTGCCCTTCTATTTATAGAGGAAGATGGGTTGGACTTCCTTCATGGGCTTAGGAACAAGGTGCCTCTGCCCATAGTGGGTGAATCTGTGCACCTGGCCAGGCAGGCTGAATGCTCTTGCTTTATTGTGGGCCTGACAACTTGCTACCACCTCCAGTCTCTCCTTGATCAGAATCTTGTCTAGTGCTAATGATAATTTCTTCAACCGTCGTTTTGTAACCGGGCCAAGATGCCGGTTTACAGGAGTCTACTCTCCTGGACGTGCATCCATTCCTTTATCAACGCCATGTTGAATAGCTCCGCCTGGTATCCTGCCTGAGGTTGGATCAACATGCTCCTAAGGAGTGCCCCCCAGCTCATGGGCTGCTCCTAATGGTCCTCTATTTTGAATCATGGTTGTTCCATGCTCCTGATCCCTATCTCCAGCACCCCCTGCAGTGACGTTCTCTTGAGTCTGTACTCTAGCTCATCCAATTTGCTGGAGTAGGTTCTGCATCATCTCTTCTAGCCTTTTCAGCATTCCCTCCTGCATAGCTTCCATCATCATCTCCATCTCGTCTCGGGTGATGAAGACTGAGGCCTGATTCGCTCCTGAGGAAGCCTCCTGACTTCCTTTATGTTGGCTCCTTTCTACTCTAGGTCTCCTTGCTGATTGCTTCACCGTTGCTTTCCAGATCTAAGTCCTTAAGCCTTCAGATCCAAAATACAAGCTGTAGGATCCCTATGTTCAACTCTCAGTGAAAGCACCAAAATGCTTGTGCCAAAAATGGTCACAAACACCTAATTGCATATGAAAGCACCAAATCACAGTCACAGATCACAGATAGATTGTATGTAATAGAATTAAATATGAAGAACACTCAAAAAATTAAAAGGAAAGCAGAAGAAAGACAAGATTTATAGTGGTTCGGCATTGTAGCCTACATCCACTTTGAAGAGTTGATGTTTTAATGATGATTCTCTACTGATTTACATGAGTCCAATTGATAGTATCTGAGTTACAATGGAGTTCAGCAGAGCAACGACGTAGAAGAGCCAAAAGATCCCTTTTCTGAAGCTCTTGGACTGCTATTTATAGGTGTAGGGTGGAAACATCTGTCTCAAACTTCGGAAGACTCCTTCCATCACGTAGGTGGGCCCACATGATCGATTTTTGGTTGTTTCGACTCGATCCATGATCGATACGACTGAAATTCGTATCGATTAAAATTTAACCCAATCGAGTCGAGATCAATCATGAACATTCTTGAGGTTGTATGCAAGCTCCTGTGAAAATTTGGTAGCATTTGGACTTGTAGATTTTGAGATATGAGCGATGCAAGTTTGTGTTTGTAGCATGTTGCCGAATTCGTATCGCTTCCATTCGAATCACTTTGCTTCGTATCGATGATATGCACGTGCTAACTAGATGATGTGGCGCTATCTTCTAGGATCTATCCACTTTTCATGCCAAGCGATCGAGTCTTTCTCTTGGACGTGCCTCATTCGTATTCACCAGTTTAGCCTCACTCGTATCCACCAGTTTAGCCTCGTTCGTATCCACTCATTACACCCCATTTCGTATCAATCCATGCATATTCTTTTCGCGTCGATGGTTTCAATTTTATTTCTTATCGACATTGAGACTACTTCGTATCGATAGTTTCTTTTGTATCGATATGAACATAGGCTCTTCGTGTCGATTTCGACTTCGTATCAATGTTCTTAAGTGTTGTTTCGTATCGATCGTTTCCATTCCTCCTTCGTATCGATAGCGGTCACCCCAACTCGTATCAATGCTTTCTAGGCAGTGTTTCATATCGATTGTTTGTAGTTGATATGAATTGGGTAAGCAATACAAAGGATTCTCATGCAATGGATACAAAACAAGGTTTCTTCATGGATACGAACTGGTTGCATTTTACTTGAAACTTAGTGGATACGAACAAGATTGTTATGCGGCTATGGTTACGAATTAGATGGTTACGAATGTGATGCTTCTATCCATGGATACGAACTAGCCGAATTTTGCTTGAGACTTGATGGTTACGAACGAGATGGATATGGCAGTGGTTGGTGTGATGGATACGACTGAGGCTTTCTAGATGGATTTGAATGAAGTGGATACGAAGGAGGTGGTTGTTAAACTGATGGATATGAATGAGAGCATTGCTTGGCCATGGACAAGAATGAGTTTTACTCCTTCCATGGATGCGAATTGTAGTTGTCTTCCTTGATTTGCATCGATCATATCTTAAGCACACGAACTTTGATTGACTTGAAATTTGTAATGTTGACTGTTATAGCTTTTGCTTGTCGTACCATATCAATTGTAGCTTGATCTGGACTCAGGCAAAATTTGTTTGTATCCATAGCTAACCAGTGTATAACCGATCTTCAGGACAGATTATCTTCAGTCATCAGTCAATTTTTTGGTGTTAGGGCCTTGCCAAAGGGCGGGATAACAGATATCATATAGTTTAATCATACAGTTTATTTAGAGGTGAGTAAACTCGCCAAAATTCCAGTTGATACTTTTGCTTTCCAGTTCGATCTAAAATCGAATGGCGTTCGATTTTAGCTCAAAATTCTACTAGCTCCAAAATTTACGAATCAAACACCAATGCGTATATAACATCAATATGCATCTAATGCTAAAGACCGCTTCCAAATCCGATCTTGTATGAGATAAATATCGATTATATAAGTTATTGGATTAATTAAAATAATTAAATTACACTAATTGCTAATTTAAATGTTAATTACCCTCCTAATCTCTCTTCCTTCCCAATATAACACTACCTCCAGTACACGCATGAGCAGATATGCAAAAACCCATACTCGCCGCACCTTCTCTCTATCTAGTCGATGAAATCGACCACCGCCTTCACTGACGTGTTTCACTTCACTCCCTCTCTGCAACCAACCCACCGAAACCGAAAACACACTCGAATGCCCAGAACAAAATGCGACCTTGGATCAAATTGCTACAGTCCCAAAGGACGAGATTCACCATAGGGCATTGGGGTTGCTGCAAATGGGTGAGGAGGTGCTTTTCGATAAGGAGAATGCATCAGCGATCCCTGATTCGCCAATCGTCGCACGAATTTTTGACTAGATGGAACCCTAGTTTACCGCCTATCAATGACCATGTAACATCTCATATTCTGAGGCCTAAAAATAAGCGCTACTGATACCTCAATCATCACTAGTATTATTCTTCGGTGATAAAATGAGATCAGTTAATGGTATCGTTAACATCAAAGCACATGAATATGAAATTTTTTAAAACACATTTCATTAATAATTTCCATATTCATTACATAATCCCAAAACATTGCCCGGTTCAGGTAAACTATAATTATTACAAAATACTCCAAGGGCGACATATAAAGATGCCCCTTGGTTGATCAGAGTTTACTACTAGACAAATTCAACTTCTGCCATTACATACATTCAAAAAATGATAACAAAACAGCGGACATAAACAGACTCCTATATAGCTAGCTTTGCCTTCTGCACATCTTCAGAAGCTTTATTCATCAAACCTAAAACTTAGAATCTTACTCTCGAACTACTCAAATGTGCACCCGAGAGTTAAAGAGGAAAACTAAAATTTTGGGTCAGACAAAAAGTCTGTTGTGAATAACAATATGTCATCTCGATAATAGATATCTAGTGAGACCAAACCACTGAGCAGAATGGGCTTTCCTCTCACTTGTTTCATCTGCAAATATGTTAATCACAATCATGCTCCTGCATTCACAGTGGTTAAATTAACATAGACAATTATATGCATGTATGCTAAATGGGTAAACATGACCAATCTGTCTCAATTAATTGACTGTATGTCAATACATCATGGTTTTCCTAGGCTTAATACAAACCTATACGGCTGACTCGGGCCTACCAGATATACCAAAATTCTTTAACTTGTCGTTAGAAGGAAACTGGACTGTCCATCCAAACACAATCATCTAAGTGTTAACCTGACTGTCTATCAATCTCATAATTTTGTTAGGCTCACTATGAAACTAGTGGTTTTGCAGCCCAACCAATAACTTATGAAATTAACAAAGCCCTATGCGTTAACTGGGGGCTAACAGATGAAGTATAGGGTGTTACCCTACACCAGTCCCATTATTTGATTCTCTGTTGTTTAATCCTTGAGTCAATTAATCTTATCATAATTAATGGTGATAAGAAAAATAATTCCACTAATAAAATTCTAAGCTATATACATTTTTATTTATTTCTTTGAAAACATAATTCTTTATGAATGATTTAACCTCTGAAATCATGCTTAAAACAAGGAAATTATAACCCTTTATTTTATCCAAAACACTATGCCAAGATATATGCTTTTATAAAATAGCTTTCATTAATTTCGAAGTCAATTTGAGATTGTCCTACCTCTAAAACCTTAGGTTATAAAGCCATATAATAAACCTTATTGTATTAATAGAGTGTGGCATCAATATTGCCCACATAGATTATAGCATCTCTTGTATGTCGCTATTAATAAACAGTTCTAATTTCATAAAAACATGGCAAAAAGGCCGATATAACCTGTCACATAGCATATTATATAAGTCATAAGGTTTGCATAGTATATGTTATCCCACCTTTTGGCAAGGCCGTGACACCAAGAACTTGACTAGAAACCAATGACAGTTCGTCTTGGAGATCGGTTATACGCAGGCTCACTATGAATATCGACGAATTTTGTCCGAGTTCAGATCGAGCTAAAATTGATATGACACGACCAGCAAAGCTATGAGAGCCAACGTTCCGAATTTCAAGTCAATTTGAGTTCGTATGCTCAAGTTACGATCGATGCAAAATTGGATGAAAAACAGCCTCGCGTTCGAATCCATCAACTGGCCACTGTTCGACTCGATCGAGTTCGAATCCATCGCCTGGCTGCTGTTCGAATCGATCGAGTTCGAATCTATCAGGGAAAGCTTTGTTCGAATCGATTAGCTCCGCATCGATCACCAAAGCCTACTTCGAATCGATTGGCTCTGCATCGATCACCAAAGCCTACTTCAAGTCGATCAGCTCTGCATCGATCGTCCAATGTCCACTTCGTATCCATCGGAGAACCTTTGTTCGAATCCATCGGGACGCACTATTCGTATCCATCAATGGACCATTGTTCGTATGCTTCAAACCCAATTACTTTGTATCCATCGAGAAGTCCTTATTCGTATCGATCCACGTCATGGTTATTCGTATCGATCAAGCTACCATTGTTCGAGTCCATCTGGCCACGTCAACTTCGTATCGATCAAATGGAGTCATTTCCAATCGATACGAACGAGGCCACGTAGTTAACTTATTCCACGTGTCCCCCATCGATACGAACAAAGCTCGTTGCATCGATATGCACGAGAGTTACCTTCCATCGATTCGAACAAGACAAATGCTTCGTTACGAACAAGGAGAAAATCCTAGACGACTCGATCAACTTGGCGTAAAAGGTGGGTCGATCCGATTATTGCTCGCCACGTCATCACCTGGGCACGCGCAGCCATCAATTCGAACAAGATCGAGTCGAAATGATCGAGTCGAACCAAACAGCCTACCGAAAGTCTCCATTTCATATCGATCATAACTCGGGATCCACAAGTCCAAATGCCACCAAATTTTCACAGGAGCTTGCGTGCATGTTATAGAACGTACACACCAAATTTTGACTCCATTGGATGAAATCTTGGTCGATACGAAATCCATTCGTATCGATCATGGATCGGGTCGAAACTTCACGGGTTTGGTCATGTGGGCCCACTCATGTGCCAGAAGGAGTCTCCCGAGATCTGAGCGAAATATCAGCCTCCTACACCTATAAATAGACCCCCAGAGCCAACAGAAAAGGGATCTTTGTTCTTTTGAATTCTCCAATGCCCAGACTCTGCCGGATTCAACTCTCTACTCCATTACTGCTGCTGTACTCGAATTTCATAACTGAATTTTGCTGTAATCTACTGCAACCAATTGTAATCATCAAAGAAACATCAATAAAGTGATCAACTTCATAGTAGACGTAGGCAATACGCCGAACCACTCTAAATTCTTGTGTTTCTGTGTGTTTTTATTGTTTTCATTATCCGTTTTTGGAGTTTTTGTTAGATAATCATCTTTTTCCATTTAATTTCTTCATTTTATCTCTTCAAAAACTTCCGATGAGTGTTGTGCCCAATTTTGGTACAAACAATATAAAACTTTAAATGTTGGAAATATGGGAATGTCGATATAAAAATATGCGGCATTGTTGCCATAATACCTTTATCTCGAAAGCAATACTAGCGGCATTACTATAGCCGATATAAAAATATGCGACATTGCTACGATGAAGATATGCAGCATCAATGCGACATTATGTAGTTAAGGTCGATATGGAACTATGCAGCATTAATTCTCCAATAAATATTAATGCCGGTATAGATAAGTGTGACATTGTCGTCTTAAGGAGTTGATAATAAAAACTAGCGGAATCATCAATGCCAACATAGAAAGATGCGGCATAAGTAAGCGGCATTGATAGCTGCGGCATGAATGGACTTTGGCATTAATTAACAACGATGTGGCAATCTAGTAATTAACATAAAAACTATTTTATTTCTTTAAAAATCAATCTTTTTTCACCAACTCCAATCCTTTGTCAAATTATTATTCGATAATAAATTTTTTTATCAAATGCTTTTTAGAAAACTACTATAGATTAGAATTATCATTCCCAAAATCATTTGCAAACCATTAAATCTATATTATTATTTTAACACGATTATTAATCCTTTCTAGCCTAACAAATTCATATAAAACCATAAACACTTTGGAAAAATCTCCAAAAATCACAATAAATCGGAATTAACATATTCTGTAACATATAAAAATTTCAAGATCAAAAACTTTATTTACATATTATTTTTTGTAATTAAAACCCGAAATAAATCATTTTTCTCACTTAGGAAAGTCATAAAATATTCATACTTTCTTGGAAAATTATGAAATTAAAAACCCACTTTTAAAATAATGCTATGAACATCATATCCAAATTTCAATTTAATTGGATGTCATAAACTAGGTTTTCACTCTTAAAATCTATTAAATAATTCTGTAATATATTTAATAATTCATCATTCAAGCATATAATAAACCAATCAATCATAACATGGCATAATAACTACATATGATTATGGTTTAGGCATAAAAAAAATAAACAAGAAATATTGAGGTGGATAACTATTATTCACCTTGATTAGATAAAGAGATTGAGATTTAAGTGTTGATTTGATCCTCTTGAGCTTTATTCTTTGATTTTCTAGCCTTTTCTCTTCTTAAATCTCCAAGCAATGGTCGACCTTGTCTTTGTTTTAGTTTGAATGAAGTGATTGTGAATGAGGAAGTGTGGCTGGAAGGGTTTATGTTTAGAAAATAAGGATTTTTCTTATTTTGCCCCCCACATTATTCCTCCTTGTTTAAGTTATAATCTATCTTATTAACTCATTAATTAAGGCGTGACCTATTTAATTATCAAATATCATTCTTCTTATCTTAATACATTATTTAATTTAATTTATCTAATTAAATATCCTAAATAATATTACTCAACAATAGGGGTGTTATAGACTCTCATCCTTAAATAATTTCGTCCTCGAAATTATGATATAGTATGTAAAAAATATATAACACATGTATAAAATGTACCTTCAGAAAAAATCAGGATAGGTGTCTCTAATCCTGTCCTCTATCCCCCAAGTACAATTTCTCTCATCGTCAATCCACTGTACTTTCACTAGTCTGACTGTCTTGTTTCCTAACTTCTTCTCATCCCCAATCACAATACAAATTGGTTGCCTAACAATAGTCATGTCTGGTTCTACTACTAAGTCTTCCAATGCTGTCGGAGTGATAGTAGTCTCTGGATCACAAACACACTTCCTACGATGAGAAACATGAAAAACATTGTGGATTCCCACCAAACTGCTCGGTAACTCTATCCGATAAGTAAGTTTTCCGACTCTTTTTATAATAGGAAATAGTCCAACATATCTCGGTGCGAGTTTCCCTGACTTTTCGAATCGTACCACATCCTTCATTGTTGATACTTTAACAAAAACATAGTCTCCAACTAAGAACTCCAAATCCTTACGCCTCTTATCCGTGTAACTTTTCTACCTAGATTGAACTTCCTTCATTCTTGCTTGGATCAACTCAATCTTTTCTGTGGCTTCTCTCACCAAATCTAGATAAAGAACTAGTCTATCTCTAGTCTCTAACCAATATAAGGTGATTTGCATGGTCTTCCATATAGATCTTCAAAAGGTGACATTCCCACACTGTCTGATTACTATTATTATAGGATAATTCGACCAAGTGTAGATGGTCTTCCCATGATCCTCTGAAATCTAACACACAAGCTCTTAACAAATCTTCCAAGATTTTTTAACTCTTTCCATTTGTCCATTTGTCTGTGGGTGATAAGTGTTATCCTACCTTTTGGCAAGGCCGTGACACCAAAAAGTTGAATGGAAAACTAAAGACAGTTCGTCGTAAAAGTTCGTTATACACTGTTTCACCATGGATATCGATGAATTTTGTCCGAGCTCGGATCAGGCTACAATTGCTAGGACACGGCAAGTAAAGTCATGAAAGCAAGCACTCCAAATTTCAAGTCAATCCGAGTTCGTGTGCTCGAGTTATGATCGATGCAAAATGAAGGAGAATACCCTTATTCGAATCCATAGGCAACACCTCTGTTCGAATCCATCAGCGTCTCCCTGTTCGAATCCATCAGCAGTTGGCCTCGATTCGCATCGATCATCCATCATCAACTTCGCATCTGTCAGCAAGCATATGTTCATATCCATCGTCACGCACGACCTTGTATCCTTCAGTTGAAGGGACTTGACCGAATCCATCGAATTACCTCAACCCGCATCCATCAGTCAGCCAGTCTTCGTATCGATTGGACCATCATCATTCGTATCCATCAAGGGATGCTGCTTCGAATCCATCTTGCTATGACACTTTCGTATCGATCGACTGGAGTACATTACGATCAATACGAACGAGACCCAATGTTCGAATCCATGTATGTCTATACCTTCGAGTCAAACGAGCCAGAGATGACGTGTTAAATCTTGGATGCAAATGCGGCAAAATATCCAGAGTGACTCAATCAACTCGGCGCAAAAGGAGGATCGAAGCGAGGAGTGCGCGACGCGTCATCACAAAGCCATGTGAGAGGATCGATTCGAAGAGATCGATTCGAAACCATGGATTCGAACCAGACAGTATTCCAAAGATCATTAGCCCGAATCGATCATATCTCCCAAACCACAATTCCAAATGCCACGAAATTTTCACAGCAGCTTCCACACAAGGTAAAGAATGTTCCTACCAAGTTTCAGCTCGATTGGATCAATTCTTGATGGATATGAAATCAATTCGTATCGATTACAGATCGAGTCGAAACTTGGTGGGACCGGTCGCATGGGCCCACCCACGTGCCTGAAGAAGTCTCCCGAAAGTTGAGCGCGATCTCAGCCTCCTACGCCTATAAATAGCCCCCTGAAGCCTACAGAAAAGGGATCTTTGGGGCCATTCAACGTCCAGACTCTGTCGGATTCAATTCTACCTCTTATCATCACTGTTGTATTCGAATTTCAAAGCTATCATCAATTGTAATCTGCTGTAACAGATTGAAGTTATCAAGTGAATCAATAAAATCATAAGCTTCAGAGTGGATGTAGGCAAGATCGCCGAACCACTATAAAACCTGTGTTGTTTACTGCTATTCTTTTCAATTTTCTGAGTGTTCTTCATTTTTATTTCTCTATACATTTATTATCTGTGAATTATGATTGCGAACTGGTGCTTTCAACGACTATCGGGTGTTTATGACCAATTTTGGCGCAAACATTTTGGTGCTTTCACTGAGAAGGCTAATTCAGGAGTTCTATCATTTAAAAAGTTGAATTTGAAGACTTAAGAGATTAGATCTGAGAAGATATGACAAGTCAAACTAGTAAGAGACAAAGGCCAGAGCAAAGTCAGCATGAAGGGAGTCAAGAGGCTTCCTCGGGGGCAAACTAAGCATCGATCTTCATCACCAGGGATGAGATGGAGACAATGATGAAGAGACAGGAGGAAATGATCCAGAATTTGCTTCAACAGATTGGACAACTTGGAGCGCAAAATCAAGGAGCAATCAGAGTTCAGAACGAAGCAGGACCATCTGGCGCAGCGCCGGAGCTGGGGGGCACACACTTAGAGCATGTTGATCCAATTCCGGGAAGAGATTCAGGGACATCCGAGCAACCTGGTGGCAATAGAGGGATGAACGCTCAGCCAGGGGGGCAGAACGAAGGTGACACTCAAAGGTCACAGCCTGACGGCAACGATAGGTTGGTAGAGATGGTCAGACGGGCCATGAGAGGCGGACTAGTCAATAGAGATCTGGAGGATGTACATAGGAGTCCCTTTACTCCTATGATCAGGCAGGCCAGGAATCCACCAGACTTCAAGCTACCATCGGTGGAAATGTATGATGGGCGGACGGATCCAGCGGTCCATCTAATGAAGTATATGAGGCACATGGAAGTGCTGGGGGCATCACAGGAAGTCATGGCTCGGTGCTTTCCATTGTATTTGACGGACATTGCAGCATTATGGTTTAGACAACTGGAGAGTGGCTCCATTGGGACTTGGACAGATTTGACAGAAAGGTTTATGAGACAATTCAGGGTTCATATTTCGAGACCCAAGAACGTGATGAGTTTGGCAACTCTAAAACAAAAGGCCAGGGAATCTATGAGGAGTTTTCTGACGCGATTCAATGCGGCAACAGCATCAGTGGATCGACCAGATCCATCTATAGTCATGATGGCAGCTGTATCTGGAATATCTGATGGCACGGAGTTCAAGAATTCACTAACTAAGGATCCACCTACGGACCTAGGAGAGTTTTATCATGAAGCCGAAAAGTTTTTGCGATTAGAGGACGCTCGTACGGAGAGAGAAGAAGAAATCGATGTTTACGCAGTTAGAGGTGGTAATTCACCTGGAAAAGGTGCAGAGACTGGTAAAGGGAAGCGAAAGGCTGAAGAAAATGATGATAGGTCAAAGCGGCAACGGAGGGAGCTGCGATTTACCACCTATTCAGAACTGAACGAGGGATTGGAACAAATCTACCAAGACACCCGAGAGAAAGTTGCCTATCGTAGACCAATGCGACGGGATCCGACTACCGACGAGAGAAAGTCAGATAAATATTGCTTATTCCATAAGCTGAACGGTCATAGCACAAATGACTGTAGGCACCTGAAGGATGAGGTAGAAGGGCATATCAGAAACGGTAGGCTACTTCAGTATGTGAGAAGGCGAGCTCCAACGGTGGAACCAGAGCGGCCACCATCTACATCAGCTAGAGGTAACCCCGAGCCGGAGCACCGTATGGTTATCAATTGATTTAAATAACGATGACCAAGTCGTAAACTTCTCACTAACACTCACACCATTTACACATGTATGAGATCGCGAACGATCCACAGGCATGCACTGAATGATTATTGACCGTCTCGTAGTGAGAATTTACACTTTGACATCCTTGCTTTGCTTTTTTTTATGTTGATTTGGACATTTAGACTTTGCTTGTCTGGACATTTCTATTATGGAATTCATGTGAACGTTAATTTGATATTTGCAATTCTGTAGAAGAAGTTACTTGCGTATGCTTTTGATCGCGAACGGTCCACAAGCACACCTTGTATGGCGATGAACTGCCACGATCGCTGATTCAGAAATTCACCCGAACGTGAACCTAACATCGATAATACTAAGTCCCCCCCGGGCACACTCATTCGCCTCGAACGATACCCGACCTCGAATGGTCCCCGTTTGCCTTGAACGACACCCGACCGCGAACGGTCACACTTCATCTAGTATAACATTCGATCGCAAACGATCACACTTTGCCTCGTGCGACACCCGACCACGAACGGTCACAATTCACCCAATATGACATTCGATCGCGAACGATCATATTCTGCCTCGTGCGGCGTCCGATCGCGAACGATCACGTTTTATCTCGTGCACCATACGACCACGAACGGTGATAATCCATTATAATTCATCTAGAACGACACCCGATCACGAACGATCACGTTTCTGCATCGTACGACATTCGACCGCGAAGGATCACATTCTTCTTTCCGCGCAACTCGATCGCGAATGATCACAACTCATCTAGAACGACATCCGACCGCGAACAGTCCCAATTTCTTTATTTGCCGCGAATGGCATTCGACCACGAACGGTCCCCTTCCTTTATTTGCCGTGAACGGCACCCAACCGCAAACGGTCCCATTTCGTTATTTGCCGCGAATGGCATCCGACCTCGAACGGTCCCATATTACCTCAAATGACATACGGTCGTGAACGATCGTCATTCGTGGTCGGGAAAGACTATTAAGTTCTTTACAGGTCGATGATAGGATATGAACATCCAGCTTATGGAACTACAAAACACACCTTCCTATCGCAAGACATGTTTTGGGGGACAAATGTTATCCCACCTTTTGGCAAGGCCGTGACACCAAAAAGTTGAATGGAAAACTAAAGACAGTTCGTCGTAAAAGTTCGTTATACACTGTTTCACCATGGATATCGATGAATTTTGTCCGAGCCCGGATCAGGCTACAATTTATAGGACACGGCAAGTAAAGTCATGAAAGCCAGCACTCCAGATTTCATGTCAATCCGAGTTCATGTGTTCGAGTTATGGTCGATGCAAAATGAAGGAGAATACCCTTATTCGAATCCATAGGCAACACCTCTATTCGAATCCATCAGTGTCTCCCTGTTCGAATCCATCAGCAGTTGGCCTCGATTCGCATCGATCAGCCATCATCAACTTTGCATCCGTCGGCAAGCATATGTTCGTATCCATCGTCATGCACGACCTCGTATCCTTCAGTTGAAGGGACTTGACCGAATCCATCGAATTACCTCAACCCGCATCCATCAGTCAGCCAGTCTTCATATCGATTGGACCATCATCATTCGTATCCATCAAGGGATGCTGCTTCGAATCCATCTTGCTATGACACTTTCGTATCGATCGACCGAAGTACATTACGATCGATACGAACGAGACCCAATGTTCGAATCCATGTATGTCTATACCTTCGAGTCAAACGAGCCAGAGATGACGTGTTAAATCTTGGATGCAAACGCGGCAAAATATCCGGAGTGACTCAATCAACTCGGCGCAAAAGGAGGATCGAAGTGAGGAGTGCGAGCCGCGTCATCACAAAGCCACGTGAGAGGATCGATTCAAAGAGATCAATTCGAAACCATGGATTCGAACCAGACAGCATTCCGAAGATCATTAGCCCGAATCGATCATATCTCCCAAACCACAATTCCAAATGCCACGAAATTTTCACAGCAGCTTCCACACAAGGTAAAGAATGTTCCTGCCAAGTTTCAGCTCGATTGGATCAATTCTTGATGGATACGAAATCAATTCGTATCGATCACAGATCGAGTCGAAACTTGGTGGGATCGGTCGTGTGGGCCCACCCACGTGCCAGAAGAAGTCTCCCGAAATTTGAGCACGATCTCAGCCTCCTACGCCTATAAATAGCCCCCTGAAGCCTACAGAAAAGGGATCTTTGGGGCCATTCAACGTCCAGACTTTGCCGGATTCAATTCTACATCTTATCATCACTGTTGTATTCGAATTTCAAAGCTATCATCAATTGTAATCTGCTGTAACAGATTGAAGTTATCAAGTGAATCAATAAAATCATAAGCTTCAGAGTGGACGTAGGCAAGATCGCCGAACCACTATAAAACCATTGTTGTTTATTGCTATTCTTTTCAATTTTCTGAGTGTTCTTCATTTTTATTTCTCTATACATTTATTATCTTTGAATTGTGATTGCGAACTGGTGCTTTCAAAGACTATCGGGTGTTTGTGACCAATTTTGGCGCAAACAATAAGCAAGTACTCATCTTAAGCGTGGTGCCTAAAACCTCTTGTAGACTCTTCCAGAATTCGCTAGTGAATAAATAATCTTTGTCACTGACTATGTTATAAGGAACCCCCTGTAGTCTGACAATATTCTTCATAAATAACACAAAATAGGTGTCGTCCTTGTCGACTTAAATGAAATGAATTGTGCAATATTAGTCAGTCTATCCACTATAACCCAAATACTCTCATTTCCCTTATTCGACCTTAGCAACCCATGAATCCCATTTTCACACTAGTATATCTAATGGCTGAAGTAAACCACTTGGCTTCTGATGCTCGTCTTTCACTTGTTGGTAGTTTATACATTGCCTTACCCATAATCCTACATCTCTTTTCATACCTTCCCAAAAGAAACTTCTCTTTATATCCTGATACATCTTAATTCCTCCAAGATGAATGGTAAACTTCAATCGATGACACTCCCTAAGAACTTCCATTTTGGTCAAGATAAAAATCTTTCAAATCATCAATCTCAGCTCCACCTTCAATTTAATGAAGGAATATTCCATCCGTGCTTCTGATTGTTCCATGACTGAACAAGACATAGGAGATCACGGTAACAAATGCGGAATTGCAATCAAGGAATTGTTAAAGAAATACTACTCAACCGGTGCTCTCAAAGGCTAGAGAACCTAGCTAATACGCCAAGAACTAGAGTTGGTTAGTATATCATGCTTCTAAGGTGGACTTCAACTTCCCCCAATTGACTAGTTTCTAAACACCTGAATTGACAACTATGGTACGATGGCTAATATGACGGCTGCCCTACACAGTCTGCTCTGCCAACTCAAAACATAGCTGGTCACCGCTGAACCATCTTCAAATGCCCACATCTTAATCATATCGTGTCCATATGACTAGAAGCATGACATACAACCTTAAGAGGACTTCCTCACTATCTTATATGGTCCTCCTACCTGGGTGAAAATTAGAAATAATCACCAATCTATGAGCCCATCTTAACCAACTCACCATCCAATCGGCATCACCAAACCACTCGAACGTTGGGCAATCATGCATACATCATTCACCAATGTTACAAGACCCCTTGGCAATAAAATGGACCTGATCATAATGTCGATTGGAGAATCTTTCCCAGTCGAGACCTATTCGTTGAAACCATCCTACATGCATAACTTCCAATGAAAATTCAACATGTTAACTATGTCGGTGTACTATGGAAATACAACCCCCGACACTACCTTATGAAGTGGGAATGGCGCGTGGATTTCTCCAAGGGTGATGAATGCCATCAAACGTAGATGTCTTCCCTCATTCCTCAGAGAAGACCGTCAATCACCGTTAGACATACCAGTTCTACTTCTCATATTGTTGAAGTGAATGAAGAAGCTGGCAGCCAACGAATTTATCCAAAGCCCATAGCCAGTTGCTGCCAATATCCATAAATGAATTCATCACCAGCGCTTATTTCCAGACTTTGATAAGGGAACTGGTGGATAGCCGCCGACGACTATGCCAAGATGTCCATGCCAATATTGAGTTGATGAATCAGATGAAGGATCAACTTGGCGAGATAAGGAGGGAACCTACTCCATACTCTAGCTCGGAAAACTCCTCTTCTTTAGATGGCTACTGTGGATGCCAACGCCATAAGGCTGCTGTTAGCACCAAAATTGGTCACTAACCTCGTAGAAGAAGATTGTGAAGAGATATAAGTGATGAAATCAAATTAAACAGAGAAGACAATGCTAATCTAAATACAAAAAGTAAGAACACCAAATTTATAGTGGTTCAGCGTAATTGCCTACGTCCACTTTGAGGTTAAACTTTATTGATCTTCTTTATAGTTGATTACAAATACAATTCGTGAATCAAATGCTTGAATGAAGTTGTTTAAGTAGAGAAGATGAGTCTCGAAAATGGCAGAGTCTCCCCAGTATTCTCTCCCCAAAAAAAGGATCTCTTTCACTGTGACCCTGCCCCTCTATTTATAGGCAAATATGGGCTGGACTTCGCAAATGGGCTGGATGGCCGAACACTCCAGCCCCAGTACAGTGGTTGCTGTATGCCGAACCATGTATGCCGAACACCCTAATGCCGAACGAACCTTTCTATGCCGAACGGTATGCTTGGAGTGTGGGAAGTGCAGGATGGTTGTTAGTCGAAGCCGAACGTGCCCTTGTCTGATGCTCTTGACCGAATAATGCTTTCAGACCGAACGATGCATTCTGGCCGAATGCTAGTGTCATGTTGAAAGTTATCTACACCGAACGTTTTCTGGATGCCGAGTACTCCTGTCGCCGAGCACTAGTTGACGCCGAGTGCTGCTTGATGCCGAGCAGCCCTGTACGCCGAGCTCCAGCTGGTGCCGAGTACTACGCCGAGTACTCCTAGATGCCGAGCAGTCCTTCATGCCGAGTTCCAGCTGATCCCGAGTACTACGCCGAGTACTCCTGGATGCCGAGCAGTCCTTCAGGCCGAGCTCCAGCTGGTGCCGAGTACTACGCCGAGTACTCTTGGATGCCGAGCAGTCCTTCATGCCGAGTTCCAGCTGACGCCGAGTACTCCTGGATGCCGAGCACTACGGATGCCGAGCGCTATGAATGCCAAGTGCTTCGCCGAACACTCCTGGATGCCAAGTGCTTCGCCGAACACTCCTGGATGCCAAGTGCTTCACCGAACACTCCTGGATGCCGGTCACTCTCTGATGCCGAGTGCTACCTAATGCCGAGCACTAGTTGCCTGGTCAAATCTCCAGGAAACACTTGCCCCCCAAAGTGTATCGCGTGGCCGAACGTGATGCGCTTTGAATCTGGTTCAATTTTCCTTGATGATGCTTTCTCGAGCATGCCTGTGACGGAGGTGCGTGACGAACATGGTTTTGACGCCGAACGGTACGTTCGAAGCCGGACAGCCCTCATGTGCCGAACGGTACTTAGTTTTGATGCCGATCACTCTGGTATTGACCGGTTCTACCGGGTATAGCCTTTTCAACTTCTACCTCCCTCTATATAACCAGGTCCTTCACGTCCCTTCTCCTTTACCCTTTCATTTCTGCCACTCTTCCAAGATTTCTAACCTTCTCTAGTCGAACAGATTTACAACTTGAACATTCCTTCCTAAGCTCCTAACTGCAATCTAGGTACTGCTCCTCGTATAACTTGAATAAGTTTCAAATGAGATGGTCAAGTTTGTCGTGTAGAAAGCTTTCGAGCAGGTTGCCCTCATTGCCGAATGATAATGCGAGGCGTGGAGGAAGGATTTGAGGTGTTTGCACATGTGGCTATTGTACTTAGCTCCATTGCGCCGAACCAAAGTCAAAAATGAAGGAGAAGGAAAACGTTGGAGGTGGTAAGGGTGTTGGATGGCATAGCTCTGGTTCGGCGTATGTTGTCATGCGCCGAATGGTGGAGGCTGCCGAACAGTATTACATTTGAGTAAACTAAGGAATGCCGAACGATAACTTAACCAAACAAACCAAAGCCAAACACAAATGCCGAACAGTAATTTAGCCGAATCAAACTCTGGTTGCCGAACACACTTAGACGCCGAACTGCATCAATGCCGAACGTCACAAATATTAAGCAACTGAAATGCCGAACCATGTTTAGGCCGAACACTCCAAATGCCGAACAGCATTTAGACCGAACAATACAATTGCCGAACAGGACTTAGGCCGAGCCAAACAAAGCCGAACACTATACCTAGGCCGAACAGTATAAATGCCAAACTACGCTTAGGCCGGTTACTATATAAATCACATGTTTTCTGAATCTGGAACTGTAATCACCACCAGGCGGGCTCTTTGAGACGGTCAGCGATGACCGTCTTCGAAGGCGACGATTCGAAGTTCTTTCTTATGTCTCTGTAATCTTTAGTTTCTTATTGCTTGTACACGAATGCTCGCACTAGTTCACACACCACGTGGGGGGAAAACTCGTGTTACTAATTCTAACGTTCAACGTTTTTTAAGTATAGTTCTCTAGAGCACTTAGCCAGGTTTGTTATTTATCTGGAATGTCGAGAAAGTCTAGCTCCGCTACTATATCCGATAGGCCTGGGCCGTCATCAAGGCAAGGAGTCGCTGATACTTCTAACCCATCGACTTCTCCTGCTCATAACTTGGCACCTGATGCTCTGGAGGCAACAATCTTACTAGACAATCCGATCGATTCACAAGCCTCGAAGATCAACGAAGCTGCTCTACGACGGATATGTTCCATTCATGGGATTCCTTTTACCGACGTGTTAGTTCCTTCGAGACACGATCGTCCTCATCTGCCCCTAGTCGGGTACACTACCTGCAACAAGTTCATGTGTTGGATGGGCAGCGTGCCTCCGTTCAATTTATTTCTCCGGGATGTTCTGCAGTACATAGACATAGCTCCGTCGCAGCTGCACCCGAACGACCATGCATTTCTATACGGGACTTACTTACTTTTCATGGTCGTCTTCTCCAGACCTCCAACCCCCGGTGATATCAGATACATTTATATGTTCAAGAAACGGAAAGACAATCCTTCCTTTATGTTCCTCGAGCCATACCACAAATGCCAGATCTTGACAGGGGCATGTAGCAAATTCGCCCTGTACAAACAGGAATGGTTCTATGTGCGCTGCCCTTCTGGTTTCGCTATGAGATGGGTTGAGGGCAGTAAGTCTCTCTGCCGAGTCACTATTCGTATTTGATCGGAGTCGTGCTTTTCCTAACTCTTCATTTCATCTTTTCAGGTATCAACCCGCGTCCGGAAGGCCGAGGATATTCTGAGGCTGTTGAAGCCATTAGAGCTCTTCCTGCTGAGGATCGAGACATCCGGACTATCATTTTAAATGAATCGCTGTCGGGGTTTGGCTTGCTAGCCCCTGGTCGTCAGATCAGCCTTCCAGAGGGTGTCACCATTCCCAAACATCCGTCTGGTAAAGGGAAAAAACAGGCTGGGTCGTCGTCGCGCCGCACTCCCGATACGCACGGAGAAGGCGAGCGCAAAGAAGACGAAGCTCCTGAGACTCAGGGCGAGAACGTGGGTCCCGCTTGGAATCCGGCAATCGAAGTTCAGGATATTGAGACATCATCCTCCCCTTCGAAGGGAAAGAAGAAGTTGAAATATACAGTTCAAAAGGAGAAAGTTGGTGGCACTTCAAAAGTTACGCCTACCCCGCCTGAGAAAGAGACTTCTTCGCAGCATCTGGAAAGTTCCTTGAGGGGTCTATCGAACCTTTCTATTCCCGAAGACATACTTAATTACGGGTTTGATGATCCTGAAGCCCTCAAATTCTCTTTACCCGTGAAAGGCAATGCAGGAGTTCAACTCCCGGCCTAAGGAGATACCACTCCGATTAGCAAAGATAAACGAACGGGTCCGTCGGGGGGAACACTAGGTCACACACGCACATGCGCATTCCATAATATACTTCAATTCTTTTTTCCTATCTCGTGAATTTCCCTTAACTCGTTGTTATCTCCATTCTTTGCAGGTGATATGGGGCGTTCTCACG
This sequence comes from Allium fistulosum, assembly GCA_030737815.1. Taxonomy (NCBI): domain Eukaryota; kingdom Viridiplantae; phylum Streptophyta; class Magnoliopsida; order Asparagales; family Amaryllidaceae; genus Allium; species Allium fistulosum. The sequence goes on along the minus strand of CM060904.1, from coordinate 408,212,668 downwards.
GACTCGATCGCCTTCAGGGCTCTTCTATATTTCATCACTCTGGACGAGATTCTGGTTCAGGTAGACGTAGGGACAGAGGCGACTATGAAGATAGGGACAATCGCCCCCGTAAGTCGTCTCACCGCAAGAAAGCACATTCTCAATCTTCCCAGTCCCGTGATCTTCCTCCTCCAACTGAGCCGGATAGAGAGAAATCCTTACAGAAGGGTTATCAGTCTGATGCTCCTCGAGAACAACATTCCAGTTCGTCGAGTACAAGGCAAGTTCGAGAGCAACGTAAAAGAACGGAGTTTTCAAAGCCTCCTCCTCCTGCTCCTGCGGTGGACCCAACTGTTGCTGAAAAGATGGTCGATCTTAAGGCCAAGTTTCCAAAAATTTGCTTCGATGGTCTGAAGTTCCTCCCGGCCATTCATCATATTCCCGGGCATGTGAAGCAGAGTGCCATTGCCTGCAATAACGACGTCTATGTTCAACATGACGCGTTTGTGCACTTGGTGGAGAAGGTCTCGGAAGTATCTGTTGAGCGTCAACACGAGATTGACCGTCTGAATCTGGAGGCTGACAGCGATAAGAAAATCATCAAACTCCAAGACGAAGAGCTTGCTTCGTATAAGTCAAAGCTAGAAGCCGCTGAACAAAGCGCAAAAAATACTGCCAAGGCAGTTACTCGTTTAGAGGCGGCTCACAAAAAAGAGCTTGACGAAGCAGTCCAGCGCAGCGGTGCCCTCGCCCTAGAAAAAGACTCTGCCCAAAAGGAAAGGGACGCACTCGCCACCCAAGTCAAAGAGCTGAAAGAATTACTCTCCAAGGAGAAGGAGGATAAGGTAGCTGCTCAAGAAGAATCACAACGATACTGTGACGAGATCGTTGCTACCCGACTCTTGAAAACAAAGCTCGATGACGAACTCGCTGGGATTGAGAAAATGAAGGATGAGGCCCGTGAGGAGGGCAAAAGAGAGATTGCGGAGGAGATTAATTTTCCCCTCGAGGCGGCCGCGGAAGCCGGCAGGGAAGAGGTCAAAAACATGTTTGACCCGTTAATTGCTGAATATGGAGCCCGCGTCCTTATGCACCGCGACTTAACATTCTTGGGCGAAGGCTACCTTGAATCCCTAGCTGAGGCCTGGGAAACTTTGATAAGGATTAGGAAGATCGAGTCAGGCTCCGAAGAGGTCGATGAGGAGGCCCTGGTGAAGGAGTTCCTTAGAGGAAATGAGCCATCGGACTTATCCGCAGCACTGGCACTTTACAGCAAAGGCTCTCCCCTTCCAAAAGAGAAAGATGGTGAAGCTGGCCCGTCTGGGGTTAATATTACTGCTCTTCATACTGCTGCTCAATCTGCTGCCCAATCGGCCAGTCGGCCGACACTTGATCCATTTGAGTAGCATGTTGGTTATGACCCCGAAGACCCCGGGCTCAGTGTTCATGTGCTATCACCTATCCTGGAGGGTGAAACCCCACGCGCCACCGATAGCCAACCGGGACCTGGTAGGAAATTCTTCTTTCTCTAGAAGTTGAAAGATCCCGTCATTTTTCAGCAATGGTTATTCATTCTAACGCCCATTCTTTATATTTTCATGTAGGTTGTTCTGACGCCGAACCAACTCCGAGGAGCGATGATGCCAAGGAGGAAGCAGAGAAAACAAGTGATGTTGCTCGTGCGGGAGTAACTCCCGGTCCGGACGCTTAAGTGATCGGGGCGCTAGATGATGACAAGCTTGATACTTCGTCTCCTGCCGAAGGAAGCGATGGAATTGAAATCACTGGCGCCTCTGAGCATACTTCAGAGATGAGCATGAAGGACCGTCTCGCCGACGAGGAGAAGAAAAAAGTCAAAGTCAAAGTTGAGTCTGAAGTATTGGAACTCACTGACCCGCGGAACAGACCTTTGAAAATCATTCTTCCGGGCAGGTCCAGACCACTAGATGTTCCGTCTCCTACTCCCGACTCCGTTTCTCTAGCAAGCAAAAAGTCCAAGAAAAAGCGTGAGGGAGAGGAGTCGTCGGAAACAACGAAGGAAGACAAGAAGAAGAAGTCGAAGAAATAATCGATATACTCGTTCAACGAGTTTTTTGCTTAAGTCTTGTAATTGCTTTTATCTTCCACAACTTGTAGTTTGTATAGAGAGGTCTGAATTTTGTAGTAGTGATCATGTATCCCCATTTTGGACTTATTGAATAAAGTTTTTAGCTTCTTTTTCGCTTGAGTGATTCTCTTGTCTTTCCTTAGTTTGCTGACTAATTGTAGCCATAACTCAAGTTCTTATGAGTTGCATTATCTCCCGGTCCATTCTTGTGCTGTTCAAACATTTTTGGACATGGCGTACCTCTCGTCCCACATCTTTCGAGTACTTGGACTTCTTGCTGACTCTGTGCTCCGGGGACTTGGAGGCTTGAAACAGTTTATACTCTAGTCCGTGCTCCGGGGAATTAGAGTACTCCGCTCCGCACTTCGGGGATTCGGAGATTTGAAATCGTTTATACTCTAGTCTACGCTTCGGGGACTTAGAGTACTCCGATCCGTGCTCTGGGGATTCGGAGATTTGGAATCGTTTATACTCTAGTCCGTGCTCTGGGGACTTAGAGTACTCCGATCCGCGCTCTGGGGATTCGGAGATTTGGAATCGTTTATACTCTAGTCCGTGCTCCGGGGAATTAGAGTACTCCGATCCGCGCTCTGGGGATTCGGAGATTTGGAATCGTTTATACTCTAGTCTGCGCTCTAGGGACTTAGAGTACTCCGATCCGCGCTCGGGGGATTCGGAGATTTGGAATCGTTTATACTCTAGTCCGTGCTCTGGGGACTTAGAGTACTCCGATCCGCGCTCTGGGGATTCGGAGATTTGGAATCGTTTATACTCTAGTCCGCGCTCTGGGGACTTAGAGTACTCCGATCCGCGCTCTGGGGATTCGGAGATTTGGAATCGTTTATACTCTAGTCCGCGCTCTGGGGACTTAGAGTACTCCGATCCGCGCTCTGGGGATTCGGAGATTTGGAATCGTTTATACTCTAGTCCGCGCTCTGGGGACTTAGAGTACTCCGATCCGCGCTCTGGGGATTCGGAGATTTGGAATTGTTTATACTCTAGTCCGCGCTTTGGGGACTTAGAGTACTCCGATCCACGCTCTGGGGATTCGGAGATTTGGAATCGTTTATACTCTAGTCCGCGCTCTGGGGACTTAGAGTACTCCGATCCGCGCTCTGGGGATTCGGAGATTTGGAATCATTTATACTCTAGTCCATGCTCTGTGGACTTAGAGTACTCCGATCCGCACTCTGGGGATTCGGAGATTTGGAATCGTTTATACTCTAGTCCGCGCTCTGGGGACTTAGAGTACTCCGATCCGCGCTCTGGGGATTCGGAGATTTGGAATCGTTCGTACGAGTCTGTATGTCGTGCAGGATAATGTAATTTATCATCCAATTAAGAGATATAGAAACTTTATAGAAAATACGGCTTCAAGCCTTTATTAATGAAAATCAACTAAATTGCTTGATTACAACTTTAAAAAGAAACTAAGTCATTATTGAATGGAAACATGCAGGAAATAACAGTGCCTAAAACAAGAAAGGAAAACATGCTAAATGTAATAGTGCCGCAAATGTTCACTGTTCCATGCTCGGGGGAGTGTCGCGCCATCAACGGTCGCTAGCTTGAATGTTCCTTCTCCAAGCTTCCGTTCAATGGCGTATGGACCTTCCCAGCTGGGATTCATGCGTGATGGTACCGGGAAGACTCGTTTCAGAACGAGATCACCCACATCAAATATTCTTGGGCGGACTCTGCCGTCGTAGTAACGCTTGACTCGATGTCTGTGCGCTGCCGCCCTTAATTCAGCTTCTTCACGCTTTTCGTTGATGCAGTCCAGTGATTCCAGCAAGAGGTTTTGGTTCGTCTTGGGATCATAGTATGTAACTCGGTGCGATGGAACTTCAAGTTCCATGGGTATAACGGCTTCAGAGCCGTATGCCAAGGCGAACGGAGTGTGGCCGGTCGCGGACTTGTGGGTAGTTCTATACGCCCATAATGCTGTCGGGAGTTCATCTACCCACTTGCCTCCAACTTTCTCCAGACGCTTCTTCAGTATGGACTTGATTATTTTGTTAACGGCCTCGACTTGTCCGTTAGCTTTTGGGTGTGCAACGGCGGCGAACTTTTTCTCGATGACGTACTTTAAACAGAACTCTTTGAACTCTCTACTTTCAAATTGCGTTCCGTTGTCTGTAATGATGGTGCGTGGAAGGCCAAAGCAGCATATAATGTTTCGTACAACGAAGTTAATGACCTTCTTAGAGGTGATAGTGGCCAAAGGTTCTGCCTCAGCCCATTTCGTGAAATAGTCGACTGCAACTATTGCGTATTTCGCACCACCTTTGGATAGAGGCAAAGAGCCGATTATGTCGATTCCCCAGATCGCAAATGGCCAGGGACTGATCATTTGTGTGAGTTCCATTGATGGAGCCCTCGGGATTTTCGCATATCTTTGACACTTGTCGCATTTTCTTGCGTAGTCCGCGGCATCCCGGTTTACGGTGGGCCAGTAATATCCATAGCGGAGGATCTTCTTTGCTAGCGTTTGCCCCCCAGTATGGTCGCCACATTCCCCTTCGTGAACCTCTCTCAAGACTCGCTTTGTTTCATCATGAGCGATGCATCGTAATAACGGGACTGAGAATCCTTTTCGATACATTGATCCATCCTGCATTATGTATCGCGCGGCCTTTCGAAGGACCTGCCGTCTTTCGCTTCTTTTTTCTGGTAAAGCCCCGGTCGTTAGGTACAGTTTGAATGGGGTTATCCATGATTCCTTCTCGATTTTTGTTTCCAACACGAGATCGATTTTCATCCCGTCTATGCTCGGGGCATGCAAGACTTCGATGGGATACAATCCCATTTGTTGCGCATCGCCGGTACTTGCAAACTTAGCCAATAAGTCGGCTTCCTTGTTCTGTTCGCGCGGGATATGTGAAATGTCATAACGCTCAAGATTTGATAGTAGCTCTTGGACCTGAACGAGGTACGGAGCAAGCTTTCGTCCCTTTGCTTGGTAGTCTCCCCGTACTTGGTAAACCACCAACTGTGAGTCGCAAAAGATTTCGATTGATTTGATCCCGAGTTCTCTGATGAGCTTCAAGCCAGCGATCAGTGCCTCATATTCTGCTTCGTTATTTGTAGCCGGGAAATCGAGCTTCAGGGCATAACAGATCGATCGGTTTTCTGGAGTTACAAGAACTACGCCCGCGCCGGAGCAACGGTCGTTTGATGCACCGTCAGTGTATAATTTCCATCGAACGGGGGGAATGATGTCATGATCATCCGGTTTGATGGGTATGGTAAACTCAGCGATGAAGTCTGCTAATGCTTGCCCTCGGATGGCTCTCTGTGGTAAGTACGCGATATCGAATTGGCTCAACTCGATGTTCCATCTTAGCAATCTTCCAGGAGTTTCCAGCCGTTGGAGTACCTGCCTCAGGGGTTGATCAGAATAAACACCGATTGAATGTGCTTGAAAGTACGGGCGAAGCTTTCGTGATGCAATCACCAAGCAATAAGCCAATTTCTCTATTTTAGGGTAATTCCTCTCGGCCCCTGTTAAACGTTTGCTAACATAATACACCGGCTTTTGGACTCGATCCTCCTCTCGTACCAAAGCCGCACTTATCGCATGTGGGGATACAGCCAAGTATACGTACAACATCTCATGGTCAACTGGTTTCGATAGCATTGGTGGGCTCTCCAGATGCCTCACCAGATTCCGGAATGCTTCCTCACAGCTAGACGTCCATTCAAAATTTCTCTTTCCTTTCTTTATTATGTCAAAGAACGGGATGCACTTGTCAGTTGCCTTGGATATAAATCGACTCAGCGCAGCTACTTTTCCGTTCAAGCTCTGTACCTGCTTTATAGTCCTGGGCGCTTGTACATCTCGAATAGCTTGGATCTTTTCTGGGTTGGCTTCGATTCCCCTAGCGTTGACGATGAATCCCAAAAACTTCCCTGATGCAACGCCGAAAGAACACTTCAACGGGTTGATCTTCATGCCATAAAACCTGAGTATGTCGAACATTTCAGCCAAGTCTTGAATGTGGTCGTTTGACCGTCGTGACTTCACGAGCATGTCATCCACATAGACTTCCATGGTTTTACCCAGGTGGTACTTGAACATTCGATTCACCAGACTTTGGTAAGTTGCTCCAGCATTCTTCAATCCAAAGGGCATCACTACATAGCAATACAGTCCGACATTTGTAACGAAGCTGGTGTGTTTTTGGTCCGGAATATGCATTGGGATTTAGTTGTATCTTGAGTACGCATCCATGAATGTTAGTAACTCGTGTCCTGCGGTGGAATCGACCAACTGATCGATCCTAGGCAACGGGAAACTGTCCTTAGGGCATGCTTTGTTCAAGTCGGAATAATCTACGCAAGTCCTCCATTTCCCATTCGCCTTCTTTACTAGCACGGGGTTGGATACCCATTCAGGGTAGTGGGCGTCGCGGACGAACCCATTTGCTTTGAGTTTGTCCACCTCCTCTCCAAGAGCGGCGGATCTCTCCGGATCCATTCCTCTCCTTTTTTGCTTGACTGGGACGTATTTCGGGTCTATGTTCAACATATGACTCGTGATGGCGGGAGAAATCCCACACATATCAGAATGCGTCCAGGCGAAAACATCAAGGTTCGCCCGGAGGAAGTCGCTAAGGTCTTCAGTCATTGCGGGGTCTAGCTGTGATCCGATCTTCAGTATTCGCGAAGGGTCGTCACGGCTAACTGAAATGTCAATTGTTAATTCAGCCGGTGCCGCCTTCTCTTCCCTGGGTTTCTCATCGTCGTCTCTCGGATCTATATCTCCGTAGATCCGAGAACTATGCCCGAGCCAGGGCTCGGGCACTACTTGTCAATTATCCGCATTGAGGATGCGGACGGGATTGTCCGCAACCTTTCCCTTCTCCCTCCGGTGGGCCTCTCGGAGCTCGACCACATAACAGGAAGCTGCTTGGTCGCCGTGAACAATGCCTACTCCTTTGTTAGTCGGGTACTTCAAAGTTAAACACCACGGGGCCAATGCTGCCCTAAACTCAGCTAGGGCTGGCCGGCTCAAGAAAACATTATATGGAGAATCCACATCCAAAACTACGAAGGGTAGAATTCGCACCCTCCGACGCTCGCCTTGCCTCAGTTCAACTGGTAACTCAACGTACCCCACGGCGTCGGTTGCTGCGCCGTTAAAGCCGTGTATACGAGCCTTGGACGGTTTCAGGTCTTTTGTTTCTAGTTTCATTTGATCGTAAGCCTTCTTGAAGATGATGTTGACTGAACTTCCAAAATCAATCAGAATTCTTTTCACATATGCTGGTCCGATCGTTGCAGATATGACCATGGGGTCGATGGTCGGAGCCTCTATCTGATCAGCGTCTCTATTTCTAACACAATATCGTCTGTCATTACGCACTGCTGCTTAGCAGGGGCCCCGTCCTCCGTGTTCGAACAGCACTCAAAATCTGCATGCTTCAGGGAACTTGCATATCGCTCCATCTCTTGCCAATTCTTATCTGCGGGGTGAGGTCCGCCGATAATTGTATTTATGACTAGTCTACCTACGGTTCGGGCAGGCTCCTCGGGATGACGCGGAGCTGGTGCACGACCTGGGTTGGACGTTCCCTGTCCTCCTTCCTGAGGATCCTTCACAAATTCTTGCAATTTCTTCTGCCTGATCAACTTTTCAATAGCGTCGTGTAGGTGTCTGCACTCTTCCGTGTTGTGCCCATAAGTTTCATGGAAGCGGCAATATTTCCCGGTCCGCTTCTGCTCCTCGGTTGATTCTTTTGGACGTGGCTTTCGGTATTGAAAAGTATTGCAGGTGGATAGGTAAATGTTTTCAAGTGGGGCGTTTAGCGGAGTGTACTCGCTGTAGCTTGGAATTCTCGACTTCCACTTTCCTGCTTCTTTTCTTTTCCCTTGACTCCTTCCTCCGGACTCCTTGGGTTGCCCAGGCTTGTTCTGGACATTGACTTGGACCTTTCCTGAGCTGTCTCCAGATTGCTTCACAGCAATGTTGCTCTTTATTGACTCTTGGACAGGTCCTGGCGCCTTATCTCGTCGTACCCACCTAGCTTCCTCTCTTCTTATGAACTGGTGTGCCTTAGAGTAGAAACGCTCTAGCGTAGCTGGAGGTTTTCCGGCCAGCCAGTCTCCAAACTCAGAGTCTGGATCCACACCTCTCATTACAGCCATCAGAATTGCATGGTCATTGGGATTACTGACTTCAGTTGCTGCTACGTGGAATCTTTGCAAATATTCCTTCAACGACTCCCCGGGATTTTGGATTACACTTGACAGAGACATCACGTCCTTTGGGCGTGTAGTGTGTATCCTGAACTGCTCAATAAACTTCTTTGCCAACTCCTCGAAATTTGATACGGATCGTGGAGGAAGTCGGGTGAACCACATAGTAGCGATCCCAGATAGAGTAATCGGAAAGCACCTACACTTGGTGGCATCATTCGCTCTGGCTGAATCCATCATCCATTCGTACCTCATGACATGTTGTCTAGGGTCAGTCTTTCCTTCATATGCAGGAATAGTAGGCATACTAAACTTCCTGGGGTACGCCGCTTGCAACACAACATCCGTGAACGGAGTATGACTTCTTGACACTCCCCAATCATCATTCGATAACCCCTGATTTTCCTTCATCAACTGCCTGATCATGGCTGTCAGATCCGGTGTCTGTATGGAAGGTGGAAGGTTGGAGTCTGTTCTACACGCCTTTCCATGCTGATGCCTCCTCTCCTGGCGATCTGCCAATCGGGCGTCTTGAGGTTCGACATCGTTAGAATTTTGATGATCTGGGCCTCTATCTTCCATCTGTATCCCGGTCCTGAAGCTTCCAGCTCTTGCTTGGTCGTGGTCTCCAGCTATTCGAATAGCAGCATCTGCTCACGCAGCATCAGTCTTACGGCGTCTGCGCTTGGGAGGTTCATCAGAGGAAGTAGAGCTGTCAGATGAGGAGTAAGCAGTGGGATTGCCCCCAGCATTCTGTTGCTGCTGTTGAGTAAGTTGTGCCATTAGGTTGGCATTAGCTTGCATCTGTTCTCCTAATTGTCTCCTGCTTTCCCTAAGTTCTCTCATCAAGTCATTGAACTCTACTCTGGTGACAACTGGAGTCTATTCTTGAGCGGCAATCCCTGCACTTGGAATCGCTGGTTGATTGCTAGGTCCTACTTGTTGCACACTAGCAGTCTCGCGGGCATCTGCGTTATGAGAAGCTGACCTGGTTCGTGGTCCTGCCATTGTAGAGTTATTGGTATGAACTCTGAGTAGAATCAACGGATGTCCTATCAGTGAGTCGGATCTTCTTTGGGGGATTTGTTCAATCCAGTAGCTTCAAAGCAGATCCTTGAGGTCTGAGAATTCAATTCTCAGTGAAAGCACCAAAGTGTTAGCACCAAAATTGGTCACTAACCTCATAGAAGAATATTGTGAAGGGATATAAGTGATGAAATCAAATTAAACAGAGAAGACAATGCTAATCTAAATACAGAAAGTAAGAACACCAAATTTATAGTGGTTCAGCGTAATTGCCTACGTCCACTTTGAGGTTAAACTTTATTGATCTTCTTTATAGTTGATTACAAATACAATTCGTGAATCAAATGCTTGAATGAAGTTGTTTAAGTAGAGAAGATGAGTCTCGAAAATGGCAGAGTCTCCCCAGTATTCTCTCTCCAAAAAAAAGGATCTCTTTCACTGTGACCCTGCCCCTCTATTTATAGGCAAATATGGGCTGGACTTCGCAAATGGGCTGGATGGCCGAACACTCCAGCCCCAGTACAGTGGTTGCTGTATGCCGAACCATGTATGCCGAACACCCTAATGCCGAATGAACCTTTCTATGCCGAACGGTATGCTTGGAGTGTGGGAAGTGCAGGATGGTTGTTAGTCGAAGCCGAACGTGCCCTTGTCTGATGCTCTTGACCGAATAATGCTTTCAGACCGAACGATGCATTCTGGCCGAATGCTAGTGTCATGTTGAAAGTTATCTACACCGAACGTTTTCTGGATGCCGAGTACTCCTGTCGCCGAGCACTAGTTGACGCCGAGTGCTGCTTGATGCCGAGCAGCCCTGTACGCCGAGCTCCAGCTGGTGCCGAGTACTACGCCGAGTACTCCTGGATGCCAAGCAGTCCCTCATGCCGAGTTCCAGCTGATCCCGAGTACTACGCCGAGTACTCCTGGATGCCGAGCAGTCCTTCAGGCCGAGCTCCAGCTGGTGCCGAGTACTACGCCGAGTACTCCTGGATGCCGAGCAGTCCTTCATGCTGAGTTCCAGCTGATGCCGAGTACTACGCCGAGTACTCCTGGATGCCGAGCACTACGGATGCCGAGCGCTATGAATGCCAAGTGCTTCGCCGAACACTCCTGGATGCCAAGTGCTTCGCCGAACACTCCTGGATGCCAAGTGCTTCGCCGAACACTCCTGGATGCCGGTCACTCTCTGATGCCGAGTGCTACCTAATGCCGAGCACTAGTTGCCTGGTCAAATCTCCAGGAAACAGCTGCTCTGGAAAGGATAACTCTGACTATATGTTCAAGCCCCAAAAAACGAAGGGCTGGGAACCCCCGACCCCTATCAATCAAGAACTTTGATCAAACTGAACAATTTGCGTTAGACATCCAACTGTGAAGGGCTGGACTGAAGTGCAATAGCGAGCATACGACGCTGCCTCACTTATCAATGAGATTTGATCTGATCTCTTTTGAATTATTTCTAATTCAATTTCATTTACGTTGCGAAATATGACCTACTTGAATTAAACTACTTGCAAATGATGTAGGTAACCGAGTACTTAAGATTGGGTGCAAAACAACCTCCGCGGACTATGATCAAATCATTGAGGTATCATCATGACGAGCATGATTCAACCACTCATCGGCTACTATATGCCCCTGACTGGGGGCAAGGCATCAAAGCGGAAGAGATCGACAAGGTCAGGACTCTAGTACAAAGTTGATGCAACCGACCATCCCCTCATCCGCCTATGCAATTTAATTAGAAGATTTAAGAAAGACTTGGAGTTATATGTCCCAACAATGCACTCTCCATCTCGTGTTCAAAGCTCGCCAAAATACTTATGCTTCTTCTGATGCCCAATAAAATCGGAATCACACCAAGGGTGGACGTGATGTCAACATCCATGCATCCAATACTACATTAGAAACTTAGGATTATTTGAGAGAACACATGTTTAAAGTGGATATGATTTAAACGTTCACTCTCCGGTTTGCTTCTGTAATTCGGCAAAACGGTCTTGCCTTAAACCAACTTCATCAGGGCCCAACCCTTAATTTAAAGTCATCAACGACGGACTGCTTACTCGCTAACCATCACGAGCTGTCATTTCAACTCTCTTCCTTAGCTCGATCGAAAGAATGCAAAGTATAAATTGGACGTGACTCGACTGTCTGCTCTCCAATTCTTGTACCCGACTTAAGGGAAAATACACAACTCAAAGTGGATGTAGTTCGACCATCCTTTCCTATGCTCGAGCACAAAGCTTGCCAGAACACTAATCTTACTCCTTAGGCTTAGCAAAAGTGGAATCCAAACGAACATGGACGTGATCCAACCGTCCATAAACTAAATCTCATCCTTCGTTGAGGGGCATATAAGTGGAAGTTAATCAGGATCCCACCGATCACTCGCTAAGTGAAACCCCGAGCTCAGGGACAAGCCATCACACTGCGGCAATAAGGGATTGATACACGACAATCCTCTAACTAACTCCGGCTCCCAGAGTGTGAGCTGGAGTATAAACTTACGGACATGGGCTCGAGGAGGATGGATCCGTCCATCTAACGACTTTGCATGTGTTCAACCTAAACCCAAGGAGGATGGATTAGTCCATCTAACGACCTCGCCTTCCATATTTACAAGCTCGAGGAGGATGGATCCGTCCATCTAACGACTTTGCCCGTGTTCAACCTAAACCCGAGGAGGATGGATTAGTCCATCTAACGACCTCGCCTTCCATATTTACAAGCTCGAGGAGGATGGATCCATCCATCTAACGACTTCGCTTGCCTACTCAGGGTGGATATGATACAACCGTCCACGTACCTGATCAACTAACTCCAGATTCCCAGAGTGCGAACTGGAGTATAAACATTAAATAACTCTAAGTCCCCAGAGCGCGGACTGGAGTATAAACACTAAAATGGGTGTGACTGACCACCCATCAACTAACTCCAGATTCCCAGAGTACGAACTGGAGTATAAACATCAACTAACCCCAGATTCCCAGAGTGCGAACTGGAGTATAAACATCAACTAACCCCAGATTCCCAGAGTGCGAATTGAAGTATAAACATCAACTAACTCCAGATTCCCAGAGTGCGAACTGGAGTATAAACATTAAATAACTCTAAGTCCCCAAAGCGCAGACTGGAGTATAAACACTAAAATGGGTGTGACTGACCACCCATCAACTAACTCCGGATTCCCAGAGTGCGAACTGGAGTATAAACATCAACTAACTCCAGATTCCCAGAGTGCGAACTGGAGTATAAACATCAACTAACTCTAAGTCCCGAGAGTGTGGAGTGGAGTATAAACACCAACTGGGTGCGAATGATCACCCATCAACTTACTTCGGTCCCAAGAGCGCGGGCTAGAGTATAAACACCAATGGGTGTGACTAACAACCCACCAACCAACTCCGGTCCTCAAAGCATGTTTGGAATATGAATACCAAAAGGGATGTGATTCGACTGTCCATCTATCGGCTATGGTTCCTCATCAAGTTCTGTAGTACAAAAAGCGGATGTGGTTCGACCGTCTACTTTCCAATCTTCTCCTGACATGGGGGCACACTTAACACACAAAATTGGATGTGATCCGACCATCCAGCACTAAGCGGGTGTGACACAACCGTCCATGCATCAACTCTTGTCCCGGCATGGGACCCATTACGTAAATTTATAGGGATGCACTCCAACCCTACAAGACAAAATTTCTTCCTTGATTCGACGGGGAGGCGTAGATTTGAAAAAGGGACCTAGCTGGATGTCCTATTCTGAATTAATATTACTACCATCCAATCGCAAATGAACGTGGCAAGACCGTTCATCTGCTAACTCTCGCCTGTGATCCGACGGGTTGTGCATGCAACATGGACGGATGTGACCTAACCATCCGCCAATCAATTCCTTCCTATAGATCAGTGGGAGAAGCATCAAACTAAAGTTGTAATTTGGTCGGTCACACTTCGACTTTTGCCCTTGACTGGGGGCAGAGAAATTGACCGAGGAAAATGCAGTCTGACCATTTTCTACTAAAACTCTTAGTCCCCAGAGTGCGGACGGGGTATAAACATCAAATAGGTATGGTTAATGGCCCTTCAACTTACTTTGATCCCCACAGTAGGCTACAAGAATATACAAACGGATGAATGTGATTCGACCATTCATTCACCAACTCTGGCCTAAACTCGACATGAGGACTATGTTTGTACCAAAAATGGGCACAACACTCTTCGGAAGTTTTTGAAGAGATAAAAGTGAAGAATGAAAATTAAAACTGTGGGTTATCTAACAAAAACTCCAAATAACAGAAAGTAAATTGCAAAGACAAGTGATTTAGAGTGGTTCGGCGTTTTGCCTACGTCCACTATGAAGTTTGATGATTTTATTGCTCGATACTTGAAGATTACAATTCTTTATATTGTAGTACAACTGAAATTATATGCTAAGTCTCGATCTAAAGCAGCGGTGGTGTTCTGGAGTAAATCTGGCAGAATCTGGGCGCTCTTTAGTGCTTAGAATTGTCCGACCCCTTTTCTGAATGACTAGGGGCTCTATTTATAGGTGTAGGAGGCTGATATTTCGCCTAAAATGAGGGTAGACCAGTTCTGGTACGTCAGGGGGCCCACATGGCCGAAATCTGGAGATCCGGGCCCACTTTGGGATCGATTCGATCCTTGGTTCGAATCGATCAAGAAATCATCCAATCGAGCTGAAATTTGGTGTGAACATTCTTCATCATGTGTTTAAGCTTTTGTGAAAATTTCATGACATTTGGACTCGTAGAACTCGAGTTATGATCGATTCAAGGTTGTGTTTGTGGCTGAAATATTTCCTTCGAATCGATCTTGGTCGAATCGATTATGCCGAATCGATGGCATCGCGTGTCCAAGCGATGACGTGGTGCGCATTTCCAGGGTCAACCCGCCTTTTCCTCCGAATCGACTGGGTCGACTCCACGTTTTCCGCTGCTTCAACTTGGTGGATTTGAGGGGATGGATTCGAGGCAAGGTGCGTTCGAATCGATCATGGCCTATATCTGTTGATCGATTCGAAGTCGTCCAAACCGGATGGATTCAGTATGCTCGTTCGTATCGATCATTGGAAAACAATAGTCGATCGATACGAAGCTACCTTTTTTGGATGGGTTCGAACCAACGACACAGGATGGATTCGAAGTGATTGGCCTCTGTGATTTCGAAGGAATTCGTTTCGATGGAGTCGAAGACCTGCAGCTCTTATGGATACGAAGTGGATGGAGTCGAACATGATGGATTCGACGCAATGCTCTTATGACCGATTCGAACCAACCTTTCCTCATGGACTCGAGCTTGGCCTATTTCATCCATTTCCTTTTGGCGATATCTTGAACATATGTACTCGGATTGTCCTGAAACTTGGAACGCGGGTTCCCTCTGCTTTTCTCGACGTGCTTTATCAATTGTAGCCCGATCCGGACTTGGACAAATTTCATCGATATTCATGGCTAAGCAGCGTATAACGAACTTTTACGACGAACTGTCTTCAGTTTTACAATCAACTTTTTGGTGTCACGGCCCTGCCAAAAGGCGGGATAACATTTGCCCCCCAAAGTACGTCTTGTGTAAACATGACGTGCTTTGAAAAGCTGCAGTCTCTCATTGGATAGCTATGACATGCTTTACCGAAAGTTGCATCCTGTATCGCTGTAATTGACCGTCGTATAATCGTGGCTGGCTGTTAGTTTTTTGGAGTCATGACGAGATGAACGTTTGATCCCTGTAAATGACAAAGATTAAACACTAGTCAGGCATATGTGTGTATATGTACCACTTTGACTTTGGCGAGCGTTGCATGTTCGTAAGTTGTTGCCAGCCTGGTTTGCTATTGAATTCTGCATCGGTCCTCTCCTGGACCGGTTTGAGATTCGAGTTAAAACATTGCTTTTATGATTGTCTATGATTATCCTCTCGTATCGATCCTCTCCTGAATCGGTATAAAGAGTAGACAAGCAATTTTTCACATCGAAACTGTTCGTCCATTTTCATTAGTGGTCGGTGATGGATTCGAAGCTGTGTTTGCTCGAATCGACGGTTTGAATCGCATGCATCTGATGGATTCGAAACGGACATTCGAATCGATAGCTGTTGAATCATTGCATGCCGATGGTCGTGAAGTCATAGACCTTCGAATCGATGGGACGCAACGACTCCAATTTAACTTTTGTTGAAAGCTTCGAATCGATGTAGCTTTGCATCGATGAGGCTTTGTAAAGATGCAGTCTTGATGGATTCGAAGTTTTGAGGGATTCGAATTCAATGGGCTCGAATGTGATGGATTCGAATGCTATGGATTCGAGTGGAATAGCGCATGACCGGCTGGAGTTGGTCATTTTGACCGGGATGCGAATCGTCCCGTTTCCTTCGGGAGGCCCATATAAATACGCGAGAGTTGGTCACTTTCACTTTTTACTTTTTACTGTTGTTATAGCTTCTTCTTCGACTCGACCTCTCCAAGGCCAAGACGAACGTGCTCTCCTCGAATCAATCAAACCCCTTCACGCCCTCATTCATAATAAAATCAGGTAATCAAGAGATCGATTCGAGATGTGAAAGATAGAACTTAGAATGTTTAGCAATGATTCAGTCTTCCCATCTGAAAACTTCGAGGAGTGATGAGATCTGAGTGGAGTGGGTCGACTCGATGGAGTCGAGGAGTGATGCCATTCGAGTTATATTGATCAGAGTGTCATCCCCCATTGCCTCGCATCGATCCAGGAACGACTGGTTCGAATCGATCTTGAGGGCAAGGTTTCGAATCGATGATTTGGAGGGAAAGGGTATCGATTTGATCGATTCGAAGTGATGTTATCTAGATCGATTCGAAGGAGTTGAATACTGATTGATTCGAAGTAACGTGGAGCTCATGGATTCGAAGCGCTCCCCTATCATAAAGTCACATCGAGTCGAGCCATAGGGATTCGAAGCTCCTGGAATCGAACTCCATCGATTCGACCTTCATCGATTCGTGTCGATGGATTCGAACGCCTTCGTCCTCTGAGACCATTGCTCTTTCGATTTGCTCCATCATCCGAACTATGACCAACTTCAAGTTGTACTCTGACGAACATAATGAACTTTAGCATACTTGACTCCGGCGAGCTTCGGCCTTGCATAATCGAACTTGACTGAAAGATTAAACTTGAATTCCCTTTGAAGCTTGTCGATGGAACTATGACTTAACCAATAATACGACTGATTTATACTTGAAGTGGTCAGTGGCGTTTGGATTGGACAGAAGTGACGGTCAGTGATGACGGTCATCTTCGTTCCCAAATCCCCAAGTTTTCGTCGTACGGACATCTTGCTTTAATCTGTAGAACCTGCTTAAGTAATGCACAGCACTTGCACTGCACGACACGTTCATACACTTCACACTGGGGAATGCACGGGCTCTTTATGAACTTAACGTTGCTTTCTAATGAGTTAGTTAATTATGGAATCTTCGAGCTCCCAACAACAAGAGGTACAAAGCTTGACTCCTCCGGTGCTTGAGATTCCCGATATTCCTGCCGACGTAATTGACCTGGCTCCGGATGAATTGCCGGAGGCTATATTTATTAAAGACCCTGTTGATTCGGTTCAATCCAACATCTCTGAATCTTTGTTGGGACGAATATGCTTGAAGCATAACATATCGCTGGATGATGTGTTATTACCTAATGCCGATGATAGACCGCACAATCCGCCTGATGGATATACAGCCTTCTATCGCCATGCTTGCGCGGCCGGAACCCTCCCTCCTTTCAATTAATATATCAGAGGGATGCTATCATATTTAGGTATCGCTCCTTCACAACTTCATCCCAACGGGCACGCGTTGCTGAACAGTGCCTTTGTCATATTTATGGACTGTCTCTTTCGCCCGCCAAGGCCAACCGAGATTAGACATATATTTAACTTCAAGAGTAGGGGTGCCCGTCTTTCACATTTCTGGAGGCAGTTAGAAATTGCCAAGTTGTTGTCGGAGCCTGGACCCGACTGAGTTATTTCAAGAACGAATGGTTCTATGTTCGATGCCCTCCGGGTTTTGCTAGGCGATGGTTGTCTTGACGTAAGCGCCCTAACCTGTTCTCTTGACCAATAGCTTTTTGGCGTTAGTATTGACACCTCATTTCTCTTACAGCCATCATCTCCAGACCCGATGGTGGGTACTTCAAGGGTATAGTCCGAAGTCTTCAAGAAGTTCCGGGTGAGCTAAGACACATCGACTCGGTGATGAATGACTATAACTTAAGAACTCTCGGTCTGATCGAAATCAATCAAAGTATAGTTATCGAAGGGTTGGCAAAGCCCGCCTCCAAGAAGAAGAACAAGAAGAAAACGGCGAAGAAACCGCTCGGAATCACCATAACCGAAGTGAGTGATGAAGAAAGAACCCATACAGATTCGGAGCTGATGGCTGATCTCTCGGGAAACTTTGAAGAATCGGGAGAAAAACGGAAAGGCAAGGCCGCCGTTTCCAAAAAACTTAAGTCCAAAGGGGGGAAATCTGTAGATGTGTTTCCTCCCGCTTCCGGAGTCATGATTTCTGAGGCCGCCCCTTCTCGTTCGAGAGATTCTTTCAAAGGGCTTGATGATATTCCTATCCCAGATTATATATCGATTTCTCATAATCCTGGGTTGGAGGAATTTCAAGATGTCCTAAATATGAACGAGCCCTTTCCTTTAAGTGCGGTCAACACTTCCGGTCGGTTTGGGGGTTTACACATTTACACACACTTCCACAGCACTTCATGGCTTTTGCATAGTAAACATTGCTTTATCGGATCCTAACCCGTAATCCTTTTTTATCGCAGGTGAAATGTCAGGCAGAGGCTCCACTTTGGATAGGCTCCGGAACGTGCGCCAATCTTCTCCATTTTATGATTCCCGCATGAGAGAGACAGATAGGGATCATGGGCGAGGCTATTCAAGTCAAGAACGTTATGATAGAGATAGAGATTACTCGCATGGCCGTTCTGGCCATGATTACTCTGACAGAGACCGGGGATACCAGTACCGACCCCGATCTCGCTCTCCTCCGCCTCCTAGGGCCCCAGTTGATCTTCCCGGGCCTTCTCAATAGCAACAGCCACCTTCTCAATCTTCTTGGCCTGATACTCAGCAGCCAAGAATGGAACCGACAACAGCCGATATAATAGAACAAGCTCCGGCTGAGTTGACAAGTGAGGGAGCCATCAAACTTGCGCAAATGAAAAGAGATTTTCCTGAAATTTGTATGGATGCTTATGTCTTCCCTCCTAATCTTAAAAGAATTCCTCCAGATGCTGAGAACATTGCTCATAATTATATCCGTGACTTCTATGCTCAGTATAAGGAGTGGTACAAAGCAGCAGCGAAAGCATCGAGGGTAGCTTTTGACCGGGCGAAGATTATTGCTGAGCGCGATGCTGACATTGTTAAACAGAAACGTATTATTCAGGTTCTTCAATCCGAAATGGAAACGCTCCGAAAGTCAGAGCTTGAAGCACTTCAGAAACATGAGGATGTCGTGGCCAAAATGGCGAGGATGCAACAGGAACACTGCGCCACGGTAGAAGAGATGGGCCACCGCAACACCACCATTGCAGCTGAGCGAGACTTAGCCGTTAAAGAGCTGAACGAGCTCAAGGCCAAATTTGCCGAAATGGTGAAGGAGAAGGATGACGCAAACGCCACTGCACAAGAGGCTTGCGACCAAGCAGTATCTCTTAGGGCCGAACTTGCTGCGGCGGCGGTCAAGACTAAGTCTGCGAAAGCAGAAATCCAAGAAAAGATTTTGGAGGAGAGGTCCAGGCTTGATGCTGAGTTTGATGATCTCTTGGTCACGTACAACGCTAATGTTCTGGAGCATAGAAATTTAGCGTGGCTGGGAGATGACCCCATGATCCTGTACAACGCCTGGACCCGGCTGGTGGATGAAAAGAGAGCAGCGCATCCAGATGAAACACTTGACGACTTTGAGTTGGAGATGCGTTTGCTCACCGAGGATGAGAGGAAGGTCCTTCATGAGACGGTGATCTCTATGGCGAAAGAAAAGCTTGGTGTTCAATCTCTAGAGACAGGCGAAGGCTCGGGGATCGCGCATCACGAGGCAAGTGTTGAAGCTGTAATTCCAACATTGCCCGAAACCACTGGTGCGGTAGATCCCCAGCCTGTTCCTGCATATAATCCTGACCAACCGCTATTATCTTCCGCCGATGATTCTGCCCACGTTTCGGTCCAGACTAAGGAAGGTATTTGAATGCTTCCCGTATTTTAGTTGTGAAGAACCTTAAGCAACACACTTGGCTAACAATCTTCGCTTTATCGCATTTCAGTGACCGAAGTCGTTGTTTCTGCGCCTCTTGCACTATCAGTTCCATATCAAACACAAGGGGTTGTTTTTACTGAAGCCATCACGACTTCTACCTTGGTCGGCGAAGAGGGAGATGCAAACATGTTTTCTTTTAGTGCTCAAATGATTGAGGAGCTTCTTAATGAACCCATCAATCCCTTCGTCAATCCGTCTGATGCTATGAGTGGGGCTGCTCTGGCCGTTAGTTTATCTATGCCCACTACTGTTGCATCTGATGCGGCCCAAGCATCCCGTGAGGACGAAATTATTGCCGAGATTGATGCCGAGATGGCAGTAGGGAATGCTGGTATGAATCCGCCCGGGCCTGCCCCATTAATGGTGATTTCACCGGGCGGTACTGTAATGATCGAAGCCGCTCCTGTCCCACTTCCTGCTACTGCTCCCATGCCTTCAACTCGTCCTCCGAGAAGAATTTCCGTCGTCTCAAGCTCCGAGGAAGACGTTGATATTATGTCGCTGCCGGAGGACAAGCCTAAAAAGAGCAAGCAGTTGAGGGGAAAATCAGGCAGCGGATCTGGTGGAGCTACCCCGAAGAAGAAAATACGGAAGAAGAAAGAGTGAACTTTTTCTTTAACTTTCTGTCGTGAAGGGTAGTATTTTGTTGATTTTTCTATAGCCGTGTATAGATGTGGATTCGGCTCCCACTGGCAGAATTTTTTGAAACACTTTGTAATCAGATTCTTTTTGTTGATAGTGGAAATGAAAATTTATTCCCTTTCTGTCTTCAACTTGTTATGTGTTATGGTTCTGCCCCCAGTATTGGGGATAAGTGTGGAGTTGACGTATGTTTATGCTCCGCCTCGCGCTCTGGGAGCACGGAGTTAAGTAAATGTTTATACTTCGTCTCGCGCTCTGGGAGTATGGAGTTGAGTAAATGTTTATACTCCGTCTCGCGCTCTGGGAGTACGGAGTTGAATAAATGTTTATACTCCGTCTCGCGCTCTGGGAGTACGGAGTTGAATGAATGTTTGTACCCAGCTCGCGCTCTCGGAGTACTCTAGGATTTTGTAAATGTTTACACTCCGCCTCGCACTCTGGGATTACGGAGTTAAGTAAATAGTTTATACTCCGCCTCGCGCTCTGGGAGCACGGAGTTAGGAAAATGTTTATACCCCGCCTCGCGCTCTGGGAGTACGGAGTTAAGTAAAATGTTTATACTCCGCCTTGCGCTCTGGGAGCACGGAGTTAGGAAAATGTTTATACTCCGCCTCGCGCTCTGGGAGTACGGAGTTAAGTAAAATGTTTATACTCCGCCTCGCGCTCTGGGAGCACAGAGTTAGGAAAATGTTTATACTCCGCCTCGCGCTCTGGGAGTACGGAGTTAAGTAAAATGTTTATACTCCGCCTCGCGCTCTGGGAGTACGGAGTTAAGTAAAATGTTTATACTCCGCCTCGCGCTCTGGGAGCACGGAGTTAGGAAAATGTTTATACTCCGCCTCGCGCTCTGGGAGTACGGAGTTAAGTAAAATGTTTATACTCCGCCTCGCGCTCTGGGAGCACGGAGTTAGGAAAATGTTTATACTCCGCCTCGCGCTCTGGGAGTACGGAGTTAAGTAAAATGTTTATACTCCGCCTCGCGCTCTGGGAGCACGGAGTTAGGAAAATGTTTATACTCCGCCTCGCGCTCTGGGAGTACGGAGTTAAGTAAAATGTTTATACTCCGCCTCGCACTCTGGGAGTACGGAGTTAGGAAAATGTTTATACTCCGCCTCGCGCTCTGGGAGTACGGAGTTAAGTAAAATGTTTATACTCCGCCTCGCACTCTGGGAGTACGGAGTTAAGTGAAGGGTTGTCGTGTATCAACCCGTTTCTTGGCCTGATGTGATGGCTTGCCCCCGAGCTCGGGTTTCATTTAGTGAGTGGTTGATTGCTTCACAGCCACTCCCTACTTGAATAAATTCCACTGTGTGATGGAATTTAGCTCTTCGTGCATCATGATGTTGTACATTGTATTTAATGAATCATAGCTCTGGCTCGAAGAGATGGCATTTTATTGCTGAAATAAGAAAATATGGCAAGTCAGTTGCCTTATTACAAATTCTAATTTCGAAATGCAAAAGTAAATTGCTGAATAAAAAACATAATGAAATAAATAAAGCCTGTCATATGTAGTAGCGACGGAGACTCTCGCTGTTCCAGGCCCTCGGTAAAACTAGACCGTCCACGGTTGATAGTTTGAATGTGCCATCTCCAAGTCTTTGTGTAATCACGTACGGTCCTTCCCAATTTGGTTTCATGTGTGAAGGAACCGGGTAGATTCTCTTGAGGACAAGATCACCGAGTTCAAAGGTTCGGGGTCGAACTTTGGTGTTATATAACCGAGCGACCCGACTTCGGTATGCGGCCGCTCTCAAATCAGCTTCTTCCCGTTTCTCGTCCAACAGATCCAAAGATTCAGCGAGTAATATAGCATTTGTTTTTGGATCGTAATAAGTTACGCGGTGAGAAAATACTTCTGTCTCAACTGGAATAACGGCCTCCGAGCCATTGGATAAGGAAAATGGGGTGTGTCCAGTTGCGGTCTTGTGAGTTGTTTGATAAGCCCATAATGCCATAGGAAGTTCATCGACCCATTTGCCCCCAGCCTTTTCCAGTCGTTTCTTTAAGATGGATTTGATAACTTTGTTAACAGCTTCGACCTGACCGTTTGCTTGTGGATGTGCGACTGCAGAGAACTTTTTATGAATATGAAACCGTTGACAGAAATTCTTGAACTCTGAACTTTCGAATTGGGTCCCATTATCGGTGATGATGGTACGTGGGAGTCCAAATCGGCAAATTATATTGCGGACTACAAAGTTTATTACTTTCTTCGACGTAATCATTGCGAGAGCTTCGGCCTCGGCCCATTTCATGAAGTAGTCAACTGCGACGATGGCATACTTCGCACCACCTCTTGCAAGAGGTAAAGCGCCGATGATATCGATACCCCACATAGCGAACGGCCAGGGACTGACCATTTGAGTTATCTCGGTAGGTGGGGCTCTTGGAATTCGAGCGTGTTTCTGGCACTTGTCGCACTTTCTGGCATAATTGGCTGCATCTCGGTTCACTGTCGACCAGTAATATCCATATCGGAGTATTTTCTTAGCAAGTGCTTGTCCACCGGTGTGATCGCCACATTCTCCTTCGTGCACGTCATGTAACACTCGTTTGACTTCGTCGTGAGCGATACACCGGAGGAGTGGAACAGAATAACCTTTTCTATACATGATCCCATCCTGAATGATGAACCGCGAAGCTTTTTGTAGAATTTTCCTTTTCTCATTTCGGTGCTCAAGCAATATCCCATTCTCAATATAATTTCGATACGGAGTCATCCATGATTCTCTGCTGGGAGAGGTTTCCAACACATCATTCGTTTTTATTTGATCGATGCTTGGGAAGGACAAAGTTTCGACCGGGACAAGTCCCATTTGCTGTGCTTCACCTGTGCTGGCCAGCTTTGCCAAGGAGTCGGCCTTTTGATTATGATCTCGAGGTATATAGTAAATGGCGTAATAATCAAATTGATCCAGTATTTCTAGAACTCGAACCAAGTAAGCAGCTAACCTCCGGTCTCTCGCTTGATATTCTCCCCGTACCTGGCACACAACCAACTGTGAATCACAATAAATTTCTATAGCGATAATTCTCAGATCTCTGGCAAGCTTTAATCCAGTCAATAGGGCTTCATATTCCGCTTCATTGTTGGTTGCGGGAAAATCAAACTTCAAAGCATAGCATATGGATCGTCCTTCGGGGGTTTCTAGTACAACACCAGCGCCCGAACACCGATCGTTTGATGCACCGTCTGTATAAAGTTTCCAGACATATTCAGGAGATTCGCTGGTTTCGGGTAAGTCGTCTGGAACAGTAAATTCAGCTATGAAGTCAGCCAGGACTTGCCCTTGAATGGCTTTTCGCGGAGCATAAGTAATGTCAAATTGACTCAGTTCGATATTCCACTTGAGTAACCTTCCAGACGTCTCAGGCCGCGTGAGGACCTGTCGTAACGGCTGATCGGTATACACAGTAAGCGGATGAGCTTGGAAATAAGGACGAAGCTTTCTTGAGGCAATGACCAAGCAATAAGCCAGTTTCTCCAACCTGGGGTAATTTCTTTCAGCTCCGGTCAATCGTTTACTAACATAATAGACCGGTTTCTGCACTCGATCTTCTTCTCGGACCAGAGCAGCACTGATCGCATGCTCTGATACTGCCAGATAAAGGTATAATTGTTCGTGATCAATCGATTTTGACAAGATCGGTGGTGTAGAAAGATGCTGAACCAGTGATCGGAATGCGCCTTCACATTCCATGGTCCATTCAAAGTTTCGTTTTTCCTTCCGGATTAGATCAAAGAAAGGAATGCATTTATCAGTGGATTTTGAAATGAACCTGCTTAGCGCTGCTACCTTCTCGTTGAGACTCTGGACTTTCTTTATGGTCCTTGGAGTTTGCAAATTTCTTATTGCCCAGATCTTTTCGGGATTTGCTTCTATCCCACGAGCGTTGACGATGAAACCGAGGAACTTTCCGGATGCAACGCCAAAGTGGCACTTTAACGGGTTAAGCTTCATCCTGTATTCTCGTAGGATGCGGAACATTGAATCTAAATCTCTGACGTGATCTGTGGAAAATCGGGACTTTACTAACATGTCATCCACGTAAACTTCCATGGTTTTCCCGATCTGGTCAGCGAACATTCGATTAACCAAGCGTTGGTAAGTCGCTCCGGCATTCTTTAAACCAAAAGGAATGACTCTGTAACAGTAGAGTCCCAGATCGGTCACGAAACTGGTATGTTCTTGATCGGGTAGATGCATAGGTATTTGATTATAACCGGAATAAGCATCCATAAAGGATAACAATTCATGGCCTGCGGTTGAGTCTACGAGTTGGTCAATTCGAGGAAGTGGAAAACTATCTTTTGGACAAGCTTTGTTTAAGTCGGAGTAGTCGACACAAGTTCTCCATTTCCCATTCGGTTTTCGAACCATTACCGGATTTGACACCCACTCCGGGTATAGAGCATCTCGGATGAAACCGTTTGATTGCAACTTGTCAATCTCTTCTTTAAGGGCGGCAGATCTCTCTGGATCCATACCACGCCTCTTTTGCTTGACCGGAACATGCCGCGGATCAATATTTAAGGAGTGACTTGCAATGTTCGGTGAGATTCCGCGCATGTCAGAGTGCGCCCAGGAGAAGACATCGAGATTTGCTTGGAGAAATTCAACCAATTCCTGTTGTATCTGTTTTCCCAGTTGAGACCCAACTTTTAGTACTTTTGAGTCGTCATCCTCACTGACCGGGACGTCCACAGTCAGTTCGGCTGGAGACGCTTGATTCTCTTTAACTTCCTCTTTATCATCGTTATCTCTAGGGTAAAGATCTTTAAGGAATTGGTAGTGGCGCCCGGGCCGGGACCCAGGCGCTAGTTGTCAATTATCAGTAAAACGGACGCAGAGAGATTCCTCTACGCCCTTCCCTTTCTCCTTCTTCTGTGCTTCACGCAATTCAGCAACATAACAGGCTCTTCCCGCTGCCTGATCTCCTTGAATGATTCCAATCCCATGGTCAGTTGGGAATTTCAAAGTCAAACACCACGGGGCAATGGCTGCCCTGAATTCCGCAAGGGCTGGTCGGCCCAAGAATGCATTATACGGTGAAGCGTTGTCAAGAACAACGAATTGCAGCAGTCGGACTCTCCTGCGTTCTCCAACCCCCAGTTCCACCGGTAGTTCCACTATCCCAGTGGGTATTGTAGAACTCCCATTGAAGCCGTGAACTCGAGATTGGAAGGGTTTCAAGTCTTTAGCTTCCATCTTCATTAAATCATAAGCTCGTTTAAATAAAATGTTTACAGAACTCCCACTGTCTACCAGGATCCTCTTCATCCAAGCAGGACCAACCTGGGCAGATATGACTAGTGGGTCGATTGTTGGAGCTTCGATTTTCTCAGCATCTCGGCTTCTAAATATGATGTCATCGGACATTGTCTTTTGTTGTTTAGCTGGGGTTCCATCCTCATAATTACTGCAGCATTCGAAGCTCGCATG
The DNA here is from genome assembly GCA_030737815.1 of Allium fistulosum. NCBI lineage: Eukaryota > Viridiplantae > Streptophyta > Magnoliopsida > Asparagales > Amaryllidaceae > Allium > Allium fistulosum. The sequence continues at coordinate 408,186,943 of CM060904.1, read as the reverse complement.
CTTGATAGAGCTAGCATACGACTCCATTTCCCTCCAGCTTCTGTCCGCTGGATGAGGACCACCACTTATGGTATTGATAACTAGCCTCCCGCCTGTACGAGCGGGTTCCTCTTGTCTTTCTTGGTCTTGCGCACGGTTTAGGTTTGATGGGCCCGCACCTCCAGACTGCGGTGCCCGCACGAATTGATCTAACTTTCTCTCCCTGATCAACTTTTCTATGAGATCCTGCAAATGACGACAGTCATTAGTATTGTGGCCATAACTTTCATGAAACCTACAAAACTTTCCTGTCTGAATCTGCCTCTCTGATGACCGCTTCGGAGCGGGTTTCTTATACTGTTCAGTGTTGCAAGTTTGTAGGTACACATTTTCCAGCGATGTGTTTAGTGGTGTATAACTTTCGAACATCGGAGCCCTACGCCGTGGGCCTGGATTCGGATCTCTCTTCTTATTTTGACCATTGCTACCTCTTGGTTGAGTTTGTTTGTTCTGTATGTTTAACTGAACTTTTCCGGAATTGTCACCGGACTGTTTAACTGCTACATTGCTCTGTATTCCCTCACTTCCGGGCTTCGCATCGTCCTGCTTCCTAGACTGTTTCGCGTCCTCTTGCCGTAAGAATTGAGCGGCTTTGGAGTAGAAACGGTCCAACGATGCGGGTGGTTTTCCGGCTAACCAGTTTCCAAATTCGGAATCGGGATCAATTCCCTTTGTCAATGCCATTAAAATCGAGTTGTCGTTGGGATTACTAATCTCCACACATGCCGCATGGAATCTCTCCAAGTAACGCCTTAGTGTTTCCCCACGAGCTTGGGTAACACTGGACAGGGTGTTAACATCTTTGGGTCTAGCGACATGCATGCGAAATTGTTCAACAAATTTCTTAGCCAATTGGTCAAATGAAGAGATAGATCTTGGAGGTAATCTTGTAAACCACATTGTTGCAATTCCTCCCAGTGAGATGGGGAAACTTCGACATTTCACTGCATCGTCGGCCCTTGCGGCGCTCATTGACCATTCATATTTCAATATGTGCTGATTGGGATCAGAATTTCCTTCGTACATAGGGAGAGTTGGCATTCTGAATCGCCGAGGAGGTTCAGCGTATAGTATCTCATCCGTGAAAGGAGTATGACTTCTAGAAATCCCCCAATCGTCGTTGGTAAGACCTTGGCTTTTGCGGATCATCTGACGTATCATAGTCGAGATGTCTGGCATTGCTACATTTTGAGCATGCTGAGCTAAGGTGTGGTCGGGTTCCACAGTGCGAGTTTGGATCGGACGCTGTCGACGGTCCAAGTTTCGCCTCCTTGGCTCAGCATCTTCTGGGACGTATGGTTCAGAAGTACGTCCCTGCTGTTGATTACTTGAATCTGGAAGATGTCGGGTATCAACCCTTGTTTCTACTGTGGCAGCTGTGACATGATTGTCCGTAGTATATTGTGGAGTACGACCACCTCGTGCTGATGGCCCAGCCTGGAAGCTGGTTGACGGTCCAGCCCTCAACTGTCCGACAGTCAGGGCGGGTTGATATCCAGTAGCTTGAGCATGACTTACGTCCAATCGGGGACGGATAGATCTATGATGATAGTCAGATGAGGTAGAGCTTTCAGTGGATGAGCGGGAAACATCATCCCTTCTCGACCTCCTACGCCCCTGGCGGTTCAGTTGGTTTGTTAATTCAATATTAGCACGCAACTGTTCGGCCAATTGTTGCCGACTTTGAGTCAGTTCTTGAAGCAACACATGGAATTCTTGTCTGGTGACTGCCCCAGACGGATCTGAATGAGCAGTATTGTCTTGGTTGGATGGCTGCTATTGAGCAGGATTTTGTCCATCCCTACCTTCTTGTCCAGCAGCTGTAGAAGTGGTTCTTGTGCTAACCATTTTGAATTATTAATCCTTTTCCTAGACTTTATGCAAATCAGAATAGAATGGAAGGATGATGAATTAGAGATCTGAATCTTCCTCTTGGATTTGTGCAATCCGGTATCGACGGTAGATCCAAGAAGCAGGAGAAAAAAGCTGGTTTTTCTCAATGGAAGCACCAAAGTGTTTGTACCAAAAATGGGCACAACACTCTTCGGAAGTTTTTGAAGAGATAAAAGTGAAGAATGAAAATTAAAATTGTGGGTTATCTAACAAAAACTCCAAATAACAGAAAGTAAATTGCAAAGACAAGCGATTTAGAGTGGTTCGGCGTTTTGCCTACGTCCACTATGAAGTTTGATGATTTTATTGCTTGATACTTGAAGATTACAATTCTTTATACTGTAGTACAACTGAAATTATATGCTAAGTCTCGATCTAAAGCAGCGGTGGTGTTCTGGAGTAAATCTGGCAGAATCTGGGCGCTCTTTAGTGCTTAGAATTGTCCGACCACTTTTCTGAATGACTAAGGGCTCTATTTATAGGTGTAGGAGGCTGATATTTCGTCTAAAATGAGGGTAGACCAGTTCTGGTACGTCAGGGGGCCCACATGGCCGAAATCTGGAGATCCGGGCCCACTTTGGGATCGATTCGATCCTTGGTTCGAATCGATCAAGAAATCATCCAATCGAGCTGAAATTTGGTGTGAACATTCTTCATCATGTGCTTAAGCTTTTGTGAAAATTTCATGACATTTGGACTCGTAGAACTCGAGTTATGATCGATTCAAGGTTGTGTTTGTGGCTGAAATATTTCCTTCGAATCGATCTCGGTCGAATCGATTATGCCGAATCGATGGCATCGCGTGTCCAAGCGATGACGTGGTGCGCATTTCCAGGGTCAACTCGCCTTTTCCTCCGAATCGACTGGGTCAACTCCACGTTTTCCGCTGCTTCAACTTGGTGGATTTGAGGGGATGGATTCGAGGCAAGGTGCGTTCGAATCGATCATGGCCTATATCTGTTGATCGATTCGAAGTCGTCCAAACCGGACTGATTCAGTATGCTCGTTCGTATCGATCATTGGAAAACAATAGTCGATCGATACGAAGCTACCTTTTTTGGATGGGTTCGAACCAACGACACAGGATGGATTCGAAGTGATTGGCCTCTGTGATTTCGAAGGAATTCGTTTCGATGGAGTCAAAGACCTGCAGCTCTTATGGATACGAAGTGGATGGAGTCGAACATGATGGATTCGACGCAATGCTCTTATGACCGATTCGAACCAACCTTTCCTCATGGACTCGAGCTTGGCCTATTTCATCCATTTCCTTTTGGCGATATCTTGAACATATGTACTCGGATTGTCCTGAAACTTGGAATGCGGGTTCCCTCGGCTTTTCTCGACGTGCTTTATCAATTGTAGCCCGATCCGGACTTGGACAAATTTCATCGATATTCATGGCTAAGCAGCGTATAACGAACTTTTACGACGAACTGTCTTCAGTTTTACAATCAACTTTTTGGTGTCACGGCCTTGCCAAAAGGCGGGATAACAGACTATAAACTCACCACAGGTGCAATTAGACCATCCACGAACTAACTCTGCTAACCCAAGACTGGGGGCAGAAGTACAAATCACCGAAAGAAGAGAAAGGTGACTCGCTACATCTCCAGCTTAGCGTCCTTTACAACTTAAGGAAATGACTACAAGGAGACCTTAATGCTAACCAATCAGAATGATGCCCGAAGTTCTGGGCAACCAATTATATCGCACTGCCGGATCGACGGGCAATATCGATCTGCACCTTTCATATCATACCATTGGATCGATAGGAAATGAGGTCCAAGCATTCTACATCGTGCCGTTGAATCGACGGTCAATATCGATCCTCTTCGACTATAAATCGATGTGACCCGAACGTCCATCGAATACCTTTGACCAACAGAGCATGGATAGGAGAATAAACCACGAATGAGTGTGACTTGACCATTCGTCCTCCGTCGCCTTCCTTCGATCCGTCAGGAAGAGCATGAGACCAAATGAGCATGACATGACTGCATTTGAACTGACTTTATCCTTAGATCTGATGGGAGAACGTAAATCGAAATGGACATGGTTGATCACCCAACTCCAAATGAATGCAACGCGACCGTTCATTCATTGACTCTTACAATGATCCGACTAAAAGAGCAATTCGAAACAAGTGCAACCTAAACATCTGCAAACTGATTCTTACCCTGGATTCGACAAGGGAAGCATCAATCCTGCATTGGATCTGACTGGACGATTCACTCTTCAGTTTTTGCCCAAAGTATGGCGACATAAGCAGCAAAGCGAATGTCATTGACCGTCCAGAATCTAGCTTATGTCCGAATGTCGGCAAAGTAACAATGTATTCCGCCTAGGGGAAAGAACTAAAACATAATACAGGATAGGCACGACTCAACCTTCCATCGGTTAACTCGATCCCATGGTTCAATGGGATAGAATACAAAATTGAAGCGGACATTATCTACCCTGCCACTTATCGAGATATTCCCCAGGCTTGGGGGCACGAGCAAGAAGATAAGATTAATATGATTCAACCATTCATCAATCAACTCTGATTCTTAAAGCTTGAACTATAGTATAAACACAGCTAGGACAAGACTAGACCATCCGCGTAATGCATCCGCCAACCCAAGGCTGGGGGCAAAAGAGTGATTATCCAAGAGTTGACTATGACAATTTGAACTTTCGACCCATGCCTGATATTCATAACAACTCTAGGTTATGACTGAAAGGATGCCTAGAGATAGAATCATCGGATCAATACCCGAAATCATGGGCAACTGATCATCATTCCGACCCTTACAATGATGAATGGATCGTGGGTACATTGAATGAAAAACGCATCATTCAGAAACACAAGTAAATTCAATCTCAAAGCTGGAGCCAGCTATGTAGCAGCATGCAGTACAAGGCTAAGTTCTACTAATCCTTTGATTCAACGTCCTTATAAGCCTGATTATTTACCATTGCAAATAAACACATGAAGCGCCTACAACCTATCACGAGTATTGTAGATCAGATCACAACTTTGCGCAATGATGAAGAAAGAGTCAATTGTTTTACTTCAGGTGAATCTTGATGTGTTTGCTTGGACTCGATCTCATATATATATATATATATATGGACTCTCTCCAGCCATGAAGAACCCAATATTAAATGTCGACCCGAGTCATGTCTCGGTGAAAAAAAAACGATGCGACGTGGATCCAGAGAGATCTGTTTCACTTAAAGAGGAGGCGAATCTGCTCAAAAACAGTGGATTTATCCATGATGCCCTCCAACCAAAGTGAGTATCCAATCCTTTACTTATAAGGAAAAACAAACAGAGAGTGGAGGACATACTTCAACTACTCAGATTTGCATGGGGTATGACAAAGCACAGCTTTTCACTTCCAATGATCAACCAACTGATGGACCTGACCATCAGACATGAATTACTCACATCCATGGATGCAAACTCTAGATACAATCGGATATTGAAGCATGTCCTAGACCAGGAATACAACTGTTTCATTATTGACCTGGGCCTATAGTGCTATGCTGAAATCCCTGGATTCGAACTTGAGAACGCTTATGCTAGTTACCAAAGGACGATTAACAGATCATTCAAAAATCATATCGGCCGGTTGATGAAAGTAGATGTGGTTAATATGCTCGTGAGATCATGACTATCAAATGACCACATCGATGACTTAGCAAAAATATTCAATGCTCTCTAACAGTTGCAGGATAAAACTCGATCCTTTGAAATGCTCTTTCACCATTACATCAGAAAGATTCTTTGTTTTCATCATCAATTCTCATGGAATCAAGACTAATTTCTAGAAAATTCCGACAGTAAGAGACACCCATGTACCGAGGACAACCAAGCAGGTATGGAGCCTAAGTCGAAAGATTACCGTCCTAAGTTGATTTGACTCCAGGACCATCTACAAGTGAATCTTCTTCAACCCAACCAAGAGAGGGAAGAGAACTTTTGAATGAACTAGCAACTGCGTTGATGCACTTCCAGCTCTGATAGATCGCTTAAAGAGACCTCCCATTTTACCCAAACCTTTGGATCGCGAAGATTTATACATTAATTGGGTCGTGTCAACACACGCCATAAGCATCGCAATGCCATGTGAAGAGAAACGAATCCAAAGACCAGTATATGATGAAGGTTGGCTATTGACAAGCTCACCCCGTTAACGTCCATATCGACCAACCATTACGGTAGGTCCAATAGAAACCTTAGATGTCTGAAAAGTTACTCAAATGGAGTATCAAGCTAAGCCAATTTGATATCACTTATCTCCCTCGGAGAGTTCTCCAAGGTCAAACATTAGCATACTTCATATCTGAATTCACTACATCGGACGATTATCCGAAGAACAGTGGAGAACCGTCCAACTGATGGAGAACGTACACCGATGGAACTTCCAATAATCGACTTTCTAACATCGAAGTTGCGTTAATGACTCCTAAGGAACGAACGATCTGCTACGCCCTGAAACTCAACTTCCCTGCAACAAATAACGAAGCTGAGTATGAAGCCTTGGCGCTCAAACTTGCAAGAAAACTAGGAGTAGAAACTTTACATGTCTTATGTGATTACTGGTTAGTAGTACGCCAAGTCAGGGAAGATTATCTGACTAGGGCGCAACGTCTTGCTCCTTATCTCAACCGGGTCCAAAAGCTACTAGCTGACTTCGACTATTGCACCACTACAAAAATCTCAGAGAACAAAGCGAAAAGGCCGAATCACTCGCCAAGCTAGCCAGTTCTGGGGATGCGCGACAAATAAACTTTGTCTCAGTTGAAATGCTTATTATTCCAGGCATTGACATATGAAGATCAACTAGATCTTGGAGACAGATCTATAAAAAGAGTCATGGATGACTTCCATCAAAGATTATCCACAATCGGGGATTCTTATTGAATAAAGGAATGAGAAATGGCATATCCTCCGTGAAGCATCACTGCATGATTATGTCTCGATCGTTCGACTCCATCGATACAAAGCATTACTTTTGCAGCCATCGATCCGAGACCCAATATTATGTATCCATCGATACGAAGCATACATTCCAACATCTCAGATCGATCTAGGAGAGGATCGATACAAAGGAAGGACTTAAAACAACAATCGAACGTTGTTACAACTCGAATTTCACATCTATCCAGGAGAGGATCGTTACGAAACTTGATAATAAAAAAACTTGACAACGACCCGTGAACGTGCAAACGTTGACGGGAGTCAGGTCAACATAAGTACGCGTATGACGAACTAATATTCAATTTTCAAAATTTACAGGAATTGAATGCTCACCTGATGACAATTACCACAGTGAACAACAAATCGCTAGCACTCGGCACCCAGTTACAACAATGCACTACATAATCATTGGCAGTCAACAAATCAACATTTATATTACTGGAAATCAATCGAAGGTTACATCTTTTGACGAAAAGATAGCAACTACTCAACGAATCAGATAGAACATTTTCAGAATGAAGGATGCAACATTTCAAAGCACGTCATGTTCACACAAGACGTACTTTGGGGGGCAAATGTTATCCTGCCTTTTGGCAAGGCCGTGACACCAAGAACTTGACTAGAAACCAATGACAGTTCGTCTTGGAGATCAGTTATACGCAGGCTAACTATGGATATCGATGAATTTTGTCCGAGTCCGTATCGAGCTAAAATTGATATGACACGACAAGCAAAGCTATAAGAGCAAACGTTTCGAATTTCGAGTCAATCCGAGTTCCTATGCTCAAGTTACGATCGATGCAAAATTGGATGAAAAACAGCCTCGCGTTCGAATCCATCGACTGGCCACTGTTTGACTCGATCGAGTTCAAATCCATCGCCTGGCTGCTGTTCGAATCGATCGAGTTCGAATCCATCTGGGAAAGCTTTGTTCGAATCGATCGGCTCCACATCGATCACCAAAGCCTACTTCGAATCGATTGGCTCCGCATCGATCACCAAAGCCTACTTCGAATCGATCAGCTCCGCATCGATCGTCCAATGTCCACTTCGTATCCATCAGAGAACCTTTGTTCGAATCCATCGGGATGCACTATTCGTATCCATCAATGGACCACTGTTCGTATCCTTCAAATCCAGTTACTTCATATCCATCGAGAAGTCCTTGTTCGTATCGATCCACGTCATGGTTATTCGTATCGATCGAGCTACCATTGTTCGAGTCCATCTGGCCACGTCAACTTCGTATCAATCAAATGGAGTCAATTCCAATCGATACGAATGAGGCCACGTAGTTAACTTATTCCACGTGTCCCCCATCGATACGAACAAAGCTCGTTGCATCGATACCCACGAGAGTTACCTTCCATCGATTCGAACAAGACAAATGCTTCGATACGAACAAGGCGAAAACCCTGGACGACTCGATTAACTTAGCGTAAAAGGTGGGTCGATCCGAAGATTGCTCGCCACGTCATCACCTGGGCACGCGCAGCCATCGATTCGAACAAGATCGAGTCAAAATGATCGAGTCGAACCAAACAGCCTGCCGAAAGTCTCCATTTCATATCGATCATAACTTGGGATCCACAAGTCCAAATTCCACCAAATTTTCACAGGAGCTTGCGTGCATGCTAAAGAACGTACACACCAAATTTTGACTCCATTGGATGAAATCTTGATCGATACGAAATACGTTCGTATCGATCACGGATCGGGTCGAAACTTCACGGGCTTGGTCGCGTGGGCCCGCTCACGTGCCAGAAGGTGTCTCCCGAGATCTGAGCGAAATATCAGCCTCCTACACCTATAAATAGACCCCCAGAGCCAACAGAAAAAGGATCTTTGTTCTTTTGAATTCTCCAACACCCAGACTCTACCGGATTCAACTCTCTACTCCATTATTGTTGCTGTACTCGAATTTCATAACTGAAATTGCTGTAATCTACTGCAACCAATTGTAATCATCAAAGAAACATCAATAAAGTGATCAACTTCATAGTGGACGTAGGCAATACGCCGAACCACTCTAAATTCTTTTGTTTCTGTGTGTTTTTATTGTTTTCATTATCCGTTTTTGGAGTTTTTGTTAGATAATCCTCTTTTTCCATTTAATTTCTTCATTTTATCTCTTTAGAAACTTCCGAAGAGTGTTGTGCCCAATTTTGGTACAAACAGTATAAAACTTTAAATGTTGGAAATATGGGAATGTCGATATAAAAATATGCGGCATTGTTGCCATAATACCTTTATCTCGAAAGCAATACTAGCGGCATTACTATAGCCGATATAAAAATATACGACATTGCTACGATGAAGAAATGCAGCATCAATGCGACTTTATGTAGTTAAGGTCGATATGGAACTATGCGGCATTAATTCTGCTATAAATATTAATGCTGGTATAGATAAGTGTGGCATTGTCGTCTTAAGGAGTTGATAATAAAAACTAGCGGAATCATCAATGCCAACATAGATAGATGCGGCATAAGTAAGCAGAATTGATAGCTGCGGCATGAATGGACTTCGGCATTAATTAACAACGATGTGGCAATCTCGTAATTAACATAAAAACTGTTTTATTTCTTTAAAAATCAATCTTTTTTCACCAACTCCAATCCTTTGTCAAATTATTATTCGATAATAAATTTTTTTATCAAATTCTTTTTAGAAAACTACTATAGATTAGAATTATCATTCCCAAAATCATTTGCAAACCATTAAATTTATATTATTATTTTAACACGATTATTAATCCTTTCTAGCCTAACAAATTCATATAAAACCATAAACACTTTGGAAAAATCTCCAAAAATCACAATAAATCAGAATTAACATATTGTGTAGCATATAAAAATTTCAAGATCAAAAACTTTATTTACATATTATTTTTTGTAATTAAAACCCGAAATAATTCATTTACCTCACTTAGGAAAGTCATAAAATATTCATACTTTTTTGGAAAATTATGAAATTAAAAACCCACTTTTAAAATAATGCTATGAACATCATATCCAAATTTCAATTTAATTGGATGTCATAAACTAGGTTTTCACTCTTAAAATCTATTAAATAATTCTGTAATATGTTTTATAATTCATCATTCAAGCATATAATCAACCAATCAATCATAACATGGCATAATAACTACATATGTTTATGGTTTAGGCATAAAAAAAACAAGAAATAGTGAGGTGGATAACTATTATTCACCTTGATTAGATAAAGAGATTGAGATTTAAGTGTTGATTTGATCCTCTTGAGCTTTATTCTTTGATTTTCTAGCCTTTTCTCTTCTTAAATCTCCAAGCAATGGTCGACCTTGTCTTTGTTTTAGTTTGAATGAAGTGATTGTGAATGAGGAAGTGTGGCTGGAAGGGTTTATGTTTAGAAAATAAGGATTTTTCTTATTTTGCCCCCCACATTATTCCTCCTTGTTTAAGTTATAATCTATCTTATTAACTCATTAATTAAGGCGTGACCTATTTAATTATCAAATATCATTCTTCTTATCTTAATACATTATTTAATTTAATTTATCTAATTAAATATCCTAAATAATATTACTCAACAATAGGGGTGTTATAGACTCTCATCCTTAAATAATTTCGTCCTCGAAATTATGATATAATATGTAAAAAATATATAACACATGTATAAAATGTACCTTCAAAAAAAATCAGGATAGGTGTCTCTAATCCTGTCCTCTATCCCCCCAAGTACAGTTTCTCTCATCGTCAATCCACTGTACTTTCAATAGTCTGACTGTCTTGTTTCCTAACTTCTTCTCATCCCCAATCACAATACAAATTGGTTGCCTAACAATAGTCATGTCTGGTTCCACTACTAAGTCTTCCAATGCTGTCGGAGTGATAGTAGTCTCTGGATCACAAACACACTTCCTACGATGAGAAACATGAAAAACATTATGGATTCCCACCAAACTGCTCGGTAACTCTATCCAATAAGTAAGTTTTCCGACTCTTTTTATAATAGGAAATAGTCCAACATATCTCGGTGCGAGTTTCCCTGACTTTTCGAATCGTACCACATCCTTCATTGTTGATACTTTAACAAAAACATAGTCTCCAACTAAGAACTCCAAATCCTTACGCCTCTTATCCGTGTAACTTTTCTACCTAGATTGAGCTTCCTTCATTCTTGCTTGGATCAACTCAATCTTTTATGTGGCTTCTCTCACCAAATCTAGATCAAGAACTAGTCTATCTCTAGTCTCTAACCAATATAAGGTGATTTGCATGGTCTTCCATATAGATCTTTAAAAGGTGTCATTCCTACACTGTCTGATTACTATTATTATAGGAAAAATCGACCAAGTGTAGATGGTCTTCCCACGATCCTCCGAAATTTAACACACAAGCTCTTAACAAATCTTCCAAGATTTTTTTAACTCTTTCCATTTGTCCATTTGTCTACGGGTGATAAGCAAGTACTCATCTTAAGCTTGGTGCCTAAAACCTCTTATAGACTCTTCCAGAATTCGCTAGTGGATAAATAATCTTTGTCACTGACTATGCTATAAGGAATCCCCTGCAGTTCGACAATATTCTTCATAAATAACATAGCCAAAATAGGTGTTGTCCTTGTCGACTTAAATGAAATGAAATGTGCTATATTAGTCAGTCTATCCACTATAACCTAAATACTCTCATTTCCCCTATTCGACCTTAGCAACCCATGAATCCCATTTTCACACTAGTATATCTAATGGCTGAAGCAAACTACTTGGCTTCTGATGCTCGTCTTTCACTTGTTGGTAGTTTAGACATTGCCTTACCCATAATCCTACATCTCTTTTCATACCTTCCCAGAAGAAACTTCTCTTTATATCCTGATACATCTTAATTCCTCCAATATGAATGGTAAACTTCAATCGATGACACTCCCTAAGAACTTCCATTTTGGTCAAGATAAAAATCTTTCAAATCATCAATCTCAGCTCCACCTTCGAGTCTTTTGATTTGTTCAGCTAATAATGGATCATTCCTCCATTTAGAAGCAATCATTTCAATCATTGCCGGTCAAAATTCTAAATAAGGCAACATATCAGTATGCCGACTAGAACTAACCATCGACCTTAACAGCACACTTCAAGTATCAATGCTTTAAAATCTTTCCACTCCCCTATTGTGGCTAATAATACATTCTGATGTTTACTGCTAAGTGCATCAACAACTTTGTTTCCTTTCCCTGGTGTATACTCAATACCAAAATCATAAGCTTCTATGAACTTTAGCCACTTCTACTATCTCATATTCAACTTCTTCTGAGAGAATAAATATCTCAAAGACTTTTGATCTGTAAACAACTCGAATCTTTCTCCCAAAAGGTAATGTCTTCACACTTTCAAAGCAAAGATTACAGGTGCCAACTCCAAATCGTAAGTCGGATATCTAAATTCATGCGGTCTAAGCTGTCGAGAAGCGTAGGCAATCACTTTACCTTTTTGCATCAACATAGCTCCTAATCTTGTTCCGCACACATCTGTATACACCACAAAATATTGATTCCCATCTGGAACAACTAACACAGACGCATTGGTCAATAAATGTTTTAGCTTCAGGATCCTCACAATTATCGGTCCAAATATACATCACGTCCTTGCTTGTTAGTTTAGTCATTGGTGATTCTATATGAGAGAAATCCTTGATGAATCTCCAATAATAGCTAACTAATCCAAGAAAACTCTTTATCTCAGTCACCGTCTTGTGTCTCTTCCAATTATTAACAGCCTCGGTCTTTGCTTGATCTACCGACAACCCTTTTTCTAAGACTACATGACCAAGAAACTTCACTTCTTTCTTCCAAAAATGACATTTCAAAAACTTCGCTTTTAATTAACGTTGCCTCAACATCTCAAGCACTATTTTAAGGTGAGTCTTGTGATCTCACACATTCTTAGGATATATCAGGATGTCATCTATCAATACTAACACAAACGTATCCAAATGCTCTCGGAAGATCCAGTTCATCAAATCAACAAAGAAAGCAGGCGCATTAGTCAACCCGAATGACATTGCTAACCACTTGTAGGAACCATATCTTATTCAAAACGTTGTCAAAAGAATATTGTCCTCCACCACTCTTAATTTTTGGAACCATACCGCCAAATCCAACTGGAAAAATACTTTGGCTCCACTCAACTAATCAAATAAATCATCTATTCTTGGCAAGGGATATCTATCCTTTATCGTCTTCTCATTCAGTTTACGATAATTAATGCACATCCCCAATTACCTATCTGGTGTCTTTATGAATGTCACGGCCACTCCCCATGGCGAACTGCTTGGTCTAATGAAACTCTTTCCTTCTAAGTTCACAAGCTGCACCTTTAACTCCTTCATCTCATTAGGTGTCATTCTGCTAGGTGGACTACTTACGGGTTCAGTACCAGGTACAAGGTCTATTCGAAACTCAATAGCTCATTATGAGGTGATCCTATCACTGGCTCAACGACACCTGCAAACTCTCTAATGACAAAAAATCGATTCAACTCATCTTCCTCCTCCATTGCACCAATAAAGCACAAATATCAAAATTCAAGTTCTCCACTAAGTATATACTTCAACCGCTGCTATTACGGTGTCTTAGTGATATTTCCTATCTTGGAAAAATATCCTAGCATCATATTTGCTTAACCAATCCATACGCAATATAATTCCAAAGCTCATAAAATAAAACACATGCAAACTGCAGGCAAATATATGACCTAACAACTCAAACTCTGAATGGTCACATCTCATCCCAAGAGTTGCATACCCTCCTATCGGATTCGTAACCCTTAAGGAAGTAACAAGGTATGATGGTTTTAAATTAAGCTTATCTACCAAATAATGAGAGATAAAAGAACGTGATGCACTAGTATCAAACAATACTCTAACAAGTATGCCATGAATCAAAAGCATAACTTCCATCACATCCTTTCCTTTCTTCTCCGTCATTGGACCTGAGGCAGATGGTTCCAAAGCAAACGCTTTTCATTTCTCAATCTTAGCTGGTTCTCTGCACTGATTCTTGTAGTGTCCTATTTGGTCAGAAATGGAACACTTGATGTTCTTCTTTCCAATGACCTTTTTTCCATTCCCGGAACGACACTCATTGGTAATGTGCCCTTTCTTGTCACACTTGTAGCAAATGATATTAGTTTTCCCTTTCTTGAAAGCTCCACCTTTCTAAGCTCCATTCTTCTGAGAACTTTATTTTCTGACTTTGACCGCCCTGAGCCTCTACTGGCTTGTTATTACTAAACAGTGCAAGCATCTCTTCGTTCTTCAATAGCATATCCACTACTACATCACAAGAGTCTCTAAGATGCGATAACGTTGCTTTGGCAAGCTCTGGTTTCAATCCTTTAATGAAATTTTCGTTCATGTGGATTACCGTATCCACGATGGCATATCTATATCTGGACATCACCTTGTTCCAACTTAGCAAACTTTCTAAGAAAAGTTGATGTAACAAACCATACCTTAATGGGCGTAAATTTCAACAAAAATCAAAACCTAAGTCCATCAAAGCACAGACCATTTGATTTGGTACCTGCAAATAATCATGAGTATTATCAGAGATTGGTAGAAATCAAAACTCATAGCAGAAACAATAATAGGATAAGAATAATGATTATGACTACTACCTTGGAATTAATGGTATTCCTTGGATAGCAGATTTTCACATCAGCATCGAGCATGAGAGAAAAGAAGGCTTCTCCAACAACTAAGCACATCTAGCTCTAGTGACTTGTTCTGCTAAATCTATACTGTGGGTTGTAATGAGGAGGGGGTAAGAACAACGTTCTGGTGACTGGAAAAATCTATAAGCTATCCATAACATAAATTTATACTGATTGGTTTCCATTTAATTTTTATGTCTATTAAGGTTAGCAATTCTAATCTAACCTTGCATGCACACATGATTACTTACCTATGTAACCCTAAGGTATGAAATACCGATGAAGCCTTATCAACCACCCAATACTTCTAAATCCATTTGCCAATTAATGCTTCTAAATATGAAGTGGGCTTCTACGATCACCACACAATATTACTAAAAGAGAAATAGGCAGACTCTACCATTTAAGACCTCAATCGAGGTAGACCCCGTCATTTAAGACTTGTTCCCAAGGCGGATTTCTAGCGTCGTCATTATTGGTCTATTGGTCCTAGCTAAAGAGACATTTGACCACTATCTATGGCCTTATAATTTGGAATAACCATACCACTAGCGCATCTATCGTTATTAAAGTCTTAGCAATGTGAGCGCTATACCCAAGCTACTTAATACCTCATTAACAAGGACTAGGCAAGCCTCTGACCATTTAATACCAACTTATAGGTAGGCCTTTGCCATTTAATACTTAACCCCAAGGCGGACTCCTCATCGGTACTACCAAGCTGATATTGCTGGGAAATCTCATTAGGTTACTTAATACTTCTTTTATAGGAGAGAGGCGAACCCTAGGTCACTCACTTAATACCTAAAACCCGAAGTGAACCCTTCCCGAGATATCTATAACCGTTCTTAATTATAAATATGGATCTCATTAGGTTACTTCTTTCGGTAGGGAGGCAGGCCCTGCAATAGCGACTTAATACCTCAACACTGAAGTGAACCTTTTTGGAGATATTCCTATTTATTTAGAATCTCACTAGGTTAATTAATACTTCCTTTTATGAGAGAGGTGGACCCTACAACCAGTTAATACCTCAACCCATATGCGAATCCCTACGGAGATATCCCTCAACGCTCCTAATTTCAAATTTGGATCATTTAATACTTTTTATTTGGGAAAGAGAAGGGCCCTTAGACAACCACTTAATACCTTTGACCCTAAAGCAGGTCCTATCTCTCGCAAAGTCACAAGTCTTAGGATTAATGATATCTCACATCAGTAATAAGTGCACCCGACTATTGGTAGTTTCGAAGTGTAGGGCAGTCTTCCATCGAGTGACTCTACTGACTACGCATCACTAATCTACTAATTCCAATTAACCATCCTAAGTCTTTGCCTATATTATCTTAGGTGACATTGGAATTAGCTTACTAGTTCTTTTTTTATATTTAAGGCAATAAGATTTACCTTAAATACTTATCTTCCCATAAATCCCCTTTTAATGCTTATAATTGTCCATTTGTCCATAAAATTCTAACAGACATTTCCTAAGACATTTATGTATGATTACTAATTTCAAATTAGTAACCTTTTTATATCTATTCCATTTTTATCAGTCTCAATAATCCACTTGCCTTATTAATTGTAACTCCCAAATTCATTTCCATTAATTGCCCATTAATTGGAGTTACAGTTTAAATTTCCATACAAACCAATTGTAACCCTAATCTAATCCTATCCATTATTTCCCATTAATTATCCATTAACTGGGGTTATAACCTTTTATTTCCTATTAATTATTAGCAATTCCTAATTTATTGCCCATTAATAGGAATTACTACACTTCCTAATTCTACATATTCGCTTTCCTAAATATAATAATAACTTATGAACGTTACGCATAAATAACACATGAATAAACGCTGTTCTTCTTTATTAATGCAATAAATATGTATAAACTGCATAATAAAACTATATATTCTTATCCAAATATATTCTGGTCATGAATATGTAACTAGAATATGCTTTCCATGTTTAATTTGCTGGAACTAAATTCCTTAGGAAGGTTTTCTTCTATGATTTCCATAAATTGGTTTAACCCAAAAAGAAAAGATCGAATCCATTTGAAATTGCAAGGAATAGATAATTTCTTTTTAATTGGAATAGATAGTGTAAAATATGGAATCTATACTTTACACATCACTTCCCTTTATGTTTTATTCCTTTCTAAATCAAGCATCGCCCTTTCGAATGAAAAGTGGAAAAGCAAACAAATTTATAAAAATCAAATGGATGTTCTTCCCACAAATTAAACTATGGAAAATGTACAACATAGCACAAATTGGGCCATAATCCAAAAATCCTATTTACACCCAAGTACAGAACTGGAATAAAAATATACAGCACTCAAATTCTAAAATCTTTGAGACTGATTTCCAGATCTAGATGTGAGCATATTTCAAATTAGATCTAAAACAAGAATATGTAGGTAATGGTTTTCTATACTAATTTAAGCATACAATTCAGAAAAAAAATTGATTTAGGCATAGAAATCAAACGTATGTCGATGGAATAAGTTCAAAATCTAAAATTTATCACTCATCTTTTAAAAGCAATCCAAATTTACAGATCTAAAGTAGACCTTAAATTCGTCTTCAAATCCTTTTTAATCCAAGAAATATGTATAAAAGGGTATATACATATATTAGAATTGAAGATTTGAGAAGAGATTTGGAATTAGGAGAGAAAATAGATATAAATATACAAATATATATAAATTACCTCAAATACACATATAGTTGATTCTCGTCTCTCCTCCTTTTTATTAGATTTCTATTCTTCTCTAATTTTATGAATATTGGTATAAATATCTTATTTTTATAATTTGGAAAGAAAGTGGAGAAGAAGAAATGGCATAGCTTCGCTACAGACTCCAAAAAATATGAGAAGAGAAGGAAGGGTTAGGCCTGAATTTATAGGCACAAGAATCAACCTCAACCTTCAGATCGAAATATATTAAATTCTGGTCGTTGGCCTAGGTTTACTAGAGCCAACATGAAGTGGTCGACCACCCCTTCCTAGGGGTCTACTGCCTCTAGTAGGCCGCTCCTGTAACGACCCGGAATTTTGGACCATTCGCATCCATTATAAGTGCATAGGCAGACACTCATGCCGGAGTTGAATTGCTCACAATACCGCGTTGTTAATTTAAATTTGGCAAAACTGAACATATACAGTAAATAAATATAATCACAAATCACAGACACAGAGTAATAAGTGCAGCGGAAAATAAAAGAAATAGTAGTTCATGAAGCTACTATATGAATGTAAAAAATACATCAGAGTTTACAACAGAAGAGTAATACGATACATCAGAGTTAAACTAGATATAACGGAAGAGTAACAGATACAAATCAGAATACATCACTGGAATCATCGAATATCTGAAAGCTGGATAGATAGCTGGATCTCCAAGCGAAGCTCCAACTCCAGAGGTGAGTCTCGAAAGCTGAACCACTCAGTCTGACCCGAGCGTAAAGCAAAAACACAAGACACTCGAGTCAGGATTAACATTCTTATATTAATAAATCCAACTCAAGTGAAATAGCAATTGAAATACAAGTAACTCAAAGGATGTTTGGAATCACCATCCTTTAAGGATCCGTTAAACTATCTACTAGGTAGTAATGTACGCTAAGTAGATAATGTCTATCAGTAATATAAAGATATCAAAATAGCGTTAAGTCATGGCCCATTCCACCCTTAACACATTTTTATTCCCACAAGCATATACAAGACCGTAGTTTCCCCAAAACCGGAAGTCACCAGAGGGCAATCCATATACTCAAGGTACAAAACAAATTCGTAGTGGTCGCGCATAAATGGAATACAAGTATGACAAGGCACATGAGGCTATACCCAAGGTAGTGATACTACCGTTCGCCTGATCCGGGCTGGTGAGAACGCAACGCCGCAGCGCCCGCAACACCGTGAGACAACACTCCCAAAATCAAGGGTGCACCAATCGACAATAAGTATAAGTAGTTCGAAGAAGTGTGTCCACTTGAGGTATCAATCCTCCATTGGCCCGGCACAGCTCCTGTTTTAGTCATTTCCAATTTGACACAAGTGTCAAGGCTATCCATTATCGTTCTCTTTCTTCAATCATCACGTACATCATTCAACCACTTCATTCTGGATCATCACTCCGCGTATAGTTATTAAAGTGGTTTTCGGTTTAGATAGAGAGTATACCCATAACCGAATTCCGGTCTCTTTAATAACTTTCGTAATTATTACACCGATTGGTCATTTGTTTATTTCAAAACCAAATCAATTTCAATTTCAATTACAATTTGTAAATCAACATTTCATTTGTCTTTCAAAACCGATTTCCAAAATTTACGTTTCAACTACCAATTTCATTTCAAAATCCTATAATTCAATTTCAATCTTTATTTAAAACAATTCAAATATTGATTCAAGTTCGCAAACAAGTTTCATTCTGAAATCATTTAAATAAATTTAATTTAACATTCAAATCAATTTAAACTCATTATCGATTCCATTCAATTTTCGTTAAGTTACTATCATTCAAACAATTTCTATTGAATTTCCAATTCATTAAATCCATTATTAAATTCAACTTATAAATTGAATCAAATTAAATTCATCAAATCCAATTCTTTAAATTTCAAGTCTTACATTAATTTTAATAAATCACATTTTATTTCTTGTTAAAGAAATTCAATTTCAGTTATTTACTTTCATAAATAATTTTCCAAAAACTTACTTAATAAAGAAACTCCATTTCAATTATTACGAAGTAAAATTCACTTATTCAAAAGTTTAATTTCTCTTATCAAAGAATTCAGTTCAATTTAATCATTAAATGATTCAACCTTATTTAATTATTAAATAATTCAAAACTTAATTATTAAATAGTTTCAAAGTTTAATAATTTCAAACTTAATTATAATTTCAAACTTAATTCGATCATTTCTCAAGTTAAACAACATTCTTTCATCAATTACATTGTTAATATTTTGTTTTAGATTATTAAATATTAACATTTTTCCTTTCATTAAAAATTCAAATTTCAACTTCATTTCAAACCATATTTTTCATTCAAATAAAACCTTCATTTTATTTTTAAATCAAATCATTGACCAATCGGGTTTTTATTTAATTTTCTTTCCTAAGTCAAAGTTCAATTTGGGTATTTATCATTTCAACCCGATTCCAATTCAATTCAAAATCAAAATATAGCAAAGGGAACTTGCAGTGTGATAACTGGGATGGTGTCAAAGTAAATAAACAAGCAATAATAACAATCAATAACAATCCAATAATCAATTCAAATAATCCCGAAATAACCGTATTAATTCGTATTGTCATTTGTACGAATTAATATAATTATTTCTAGAATCTACACTATCATTTCATGTAGATTAAAGATTATTACATTACGGTTTTCACTTGTCATCTATTACAATTTTCATCCATCATCAATTTAACAACATATATTCAGTGGTTCAAAATGTAACTAAACAAATCCTACGTGTCAATAAATTCAACAGTTAAAGGGGTCATATTATACAAATGTCAGTTAATCAAATTTAACATTTAATTATCCTATATCAAGTTCAATTTCGGACTATCTATCATTTTAACATTAACAATTTAACGTCCAATATAAACATCAACAATCAATCAATTATCAGCCAAACTGTATTATCATCGCATAAATAATTAACAGATAATGGTGTCAGATGTCACAGGTGAACTAATACAGGCAATAGCATATATAACAGTGTAATTAACTAACAGCAGCATATTTCAATTGTCGTTTCAATTGAAATCAAATTTAATAAATAAAAGAACGTTAATCGTGAGTGAGTGCTCACCTTTCGAGGCTACAGAGAAGATAGATACCACAACAAGCTACGATTCAAATCGTGAAATTGACTAATCCAAATGACGATTTCCGGAGCAAAGCAAGATAGGTACGAATTCGACAAAGAAAACAGGTACGACGAACAAAAGCTGATAAAGGAAAATTGATGAGAACGACAGAATCAGTTAATATAAATTTAACTAAATACATATATTATTGTTCTGAAACAAATTTAAAACATATATTTACTTTCAATTTGTACTTACTCATGCGTATACAATAAAGTATGCATTTATACCACTTATAATATATAACTAATACATAGGTCAAATTATATTATTATCATTACTTATTATATTGCTTTGTATATATATGAAAATATCCACGCATATAAACATACATACCCCAAACACATATAAATATACACAAATATATACGAAACTATTAATACTTCTTTTAAAAAAAAAAAATTCTGCAAACACACACATAGCTTGCGTACAACCTCTTTAACATATATAAGTAGAAACAAGTTAACAACCACACATAAGTATACCTTAAAACAAATCCATTTATTATAAAAGTATATATATACAGTAATACTTATAACACCTTATAAACTAAATTAAACTCTTTCAACACTTCCTGTAAATATAACTTGAATTGAAAATAGGTTTTAGGCAGATGTGGACATCAATATATAAACTTAAAAATAGCAGGTATGGCTACTTCTTCCAAATATATGCGAAAGCTGCCTTTATATTATATATGCATATCTATCTATACTTAAACACAAATAGTTCAAATATAAAACTTTCCAAAATACCGAAACATTATTTATATACATAAAATAGAGGTTGTTGTTGCCGATTTACATATAGATACACAACAAAGATTGAGAATAATAATAATAAAAAAAACAACCTAGGCTAGATATAACTTTATTTATATATTACCACTCTTTAGCAACAGAGGATCAGAAAAGCAGAGGGAAGTAGCATGATAGGCGCAGGCCATTTGTTTGATCGGTGATTGGGTGGCTTCGGTCGCTCAAGGAATGAGGAAGAGGAGCAACTTTCTTCAAACACTGCAGCACTCGGGTGCTAGGGCGGATTAGAGGTGTGAGTGAACTTGCGCGGAGTTAGTCACGTGATGGAAAGGCGGAGCAGTACACGTGGGGAATGAGAGGCGTGTGTCGTGAGGTAGGTGCTAGGCTAGGTGGCGGGTTGCTGCGTTTTGCTGCTACGCGGGCGGAGGGAAAGTCGGAGCGGTAGGTCGTGAAGCGGTCGAGATGGGTTTGGTATCATGGAAGACGAGCAGCTTCTCCAAAAATGAATGCACGTTTTATAAACTTATATTGTTTCATGGAAAAATGAAAAAGAAAATTTTAGAGAAAAGAAAGAGAGACATGGAAGGTGACAGCACACAGACAACTAAATGGAAACGAAGTGAAGCAAAATTTCAAAAGCAAGGTAAATAAAGTGAACGGTTGCATACGAATACGAAACGTATGCAAAATCATAAAGTTATTGGAATAGTAAGTGTCCCCTAGGTTTAGCTGCCCTATTAAAGCAATTTAATAATGTGGTCCAGCCAGTCCGTTACGAATTTTGAAAACGAAGAAATTGCAAAGCCACAAATAAAGGTACCGTTACAATGAACATTTTATTGTTTCCGTCGTGTACCAAATCTTAAAATACAGAAATAAATATACCGTAGAGATCGGCACGACGAGACGATCAAAACGGTATACAGAAATCAGTGGTACGATCATCCGATAAAAAATCGATATCGGTACCAGAATACTGCTATTTTGCAGAAAATAAGAACGACGGAGCAATAGATGTCCAAATTTTGAAAAACTACAAACTGACATCTTGCTCAGAAGATGGTTTAGAATTTTTCTATGTAAAAATATTTTGGTTTTGAAACGTTTTATTTTCAACGCTTTTTAACTGATTAAATTTGAAGTGAATTTACGCGCGAAATAAACTTTCGTATTTTCGGACGAAAATTTACTAGTCGCTATGTTTAACTAGACGTATTACAAATATTAAAGTTTTATTTCAAAATTTTATCGTTTGAAATTTCGCAAAATTTCAACTAATTACGTTATTAAACAGTTGAAATTTTACGGGTCGTTACATTCTCCCCCACTCAAAACTTTTCGTCCCCGAAAAGGAACGAGGTAGGAGAATAGAAACAACCAGAAAGAAACAGATTTTGAAATACAAAATAACAATTAATTTAAACCATATAAATTCAATTTAAATTAATTGATATTCAATAATTGATTTAATCCATTTGATTTCACTAAAATCAATCTCAACTATTCTAAATTCATTATCTTATTATCCAATTATCTTCAATTTACAGTTTCTAAAACCATAAATTTTGAATAGCCTTTTATTATAATCATATTTTCTTCAACAAATCTAATTCTTCTTTATTCCAAATTATTGTTAAATTTATTCTACTTAATATATCTTATCACATATATTTAACCCATATAAATTAATTTAAACCATAAAAGTTTCGATTTAAATTAATTTACCTCTATTAATTTCTTTTAAATCCAAGGTATTTTCATATGTTGATCCAATTTCAATTTATTAATTCTTTCAAAACAAATCTATTTTATTATTAACTGAGTTTACTTATTATCCTATCTAACTCTATTAACATCTTTATAATCAAAATTTAGTGTATAACATTTATTATAAACACTCAAATTTTATTTACAAATTCAATTTATATTATATATTATCCAATTACATATTCAACTTCTGAATGATTTAGGTAAGTTGTATTAGAATGCAGTTGAACAATATACAAATAAAATTTTCTCAATTCAATAATTCAAGTTTAAAAATTTATTCCAAATTTTTGTTTTATTTATAATTAAAATCATCCTTTAACAAAATTTAAGAATTTGATTTCCGATTAACTTTAAACAATTTAGAGATATATATAATATATTTATATCAAATCAAATTAATTTTTTTTAAAATAAGATACTTATATATATGTAAATCAAAATATACTGAAGAAATTCAAATCAAAATATTTTTCAAAACAAAACCGTAGCAAAGCTACAGAATAGTATCTCCACTTCGAAACTCGAAAATGAACGTCGATGATGCGGCCGCCATCACCGAAATTATTTTCCAGCGACAAAGAGAAGAGCACTGATTTAAACATTTTAAAATTCTTTGAAAACGATTTCTATTCGAAAATACTTTCAATAATATATACTTAAAATTTTAAAACCAAAGTTTGAAATCACCGGAAACTAAATTCTCAAATTTCTAAATTAAATCCATTTCAAATTCCAAATCAATTTATAAACCGTATTTATAAATTTATTTAGAACAATAAATGATAATCAAATATTATCATTTCAAACAAACAATTTAATTTAACCTTTAAATTCCAGAAAATTTTACTTATATTTTTTCCAATATAATCAAACAAATTTATTTCATTTTCCAAATTTGAAAATAATATCGTGTCAGTTTGCTCTGTTCAAGTGTTTTGGAAATCCTATCGATAGCGTTGATCAGACGAATCGATCGAAAACCCAAATCAACATCAACAACTCAAACAACACAGTATATATTAAAACATTTATATATTAGTTTACAAATATACTTCTTTGCTTGACGATACAGGAATGGATTTCAAAGCAAGGATAGAGATTCAAATTTGATTAATTTAATCAAAGAAAATTTTGATTCGAAAATAAGTTCGAAACAAAGATATGATGATTAATAACAAAGTAGGAAGATTGATAAGTTTATATAAATCGCGGGCAACCTTAACCGGGTCAACCGTGACTTCAAGAATAAGATCGATGCTGAATTCCGAGGTAAATCAACATCCGATCTCGAGAAATAGAATTCAGGTATATCAGGAAATAGATAGCACCATAAACCGAGGATATAGAAATCTACGGTAAACCAATGCCAATTGTAAAGGAGTTTAATCCTTTACGAATCATTCGAAGATTGGCGAGACCGCCGATCTATTATAGATAACATTCAGAATGGAGTTATGGGGTGCTCCAGAATTGAAAGAAGACGAATAGTGAGGGACACGAATGAATTTCGGAACCAAGGAGAACGATCCAAAATTCAAAGGAATTGAGTCAAAGGAAGAGATTGAAACTCGAATGAGAGTGATTCTGTAAATACATTTACCCTATATGTTGAGTTTTGCCTAGAGCTACCAAAGCTCTGATACCAACTGTAACGACCCGGAATTTTGGACCATTCGCATCCATTATAAGTGCATAGGCAGACACTCATGCCGGAGTTGAATTGCTCACAATACCGCGTTGTTAATTTAAATTTGGCAAAACTGAACATATACAGTAAATAAATATAATCACAGATCACAGACACAGAGTAATAAGTGCAGCGGAAAATAAAAGAAATAGTAGTTCATGAAGCTACTATATGAATGTATAAAATACATCAGAGTTTACAACAGAAGAGTAATACGATACATCAGAGTTAAACTAGATATAACGGAAGAGTAACAGATACAAATCAGAATACATCACTGGAATCATCGAATATCTGAAAGCTGGATAGATAGCTGGATCTCCAAGCGAAGCTCCAACTCCAGAGGTGAGTCTCGAAAGCTGAACCACTCAGTCTGACCCGAGCGTAAAGCAAAAACACAAGACACTCGAGTCAGGATTAACATTCTTATATTAATAAATCCAACTCAAGTGAAATAGCAATTGAAATACAAGTAACTCAAAGGATGTTTGGAATCACCATCCTTTAAGGATCCGTTAAACTATCTACTAGGTAGTAATGTACGCTAAGTAGATAATGTCTATCAGTAATATAAAGATATCAAAATAGCGTTAAGTCATGGCCCATTCCACCCTTAACACATTTTTATTCCCACAAGCATATACAAGACCGTAGTTTCCCCAAAACCGGAAGTCACCAGAGGGCAATCCATATACTCAAGGTACAAAACAAATTCGTAGTGGTCGCGCATAAATGGAATACAAGTATGACAAGGCACATGAGGCTATACCCAAGGTAGTGATACTACCGTTCGCCTGATCCGGGCTGGTGAGAACGCAACGCCGCAGCGCCCGCAACACCGTGAGACAACACTCCCAAAATCAAGGGTGCACCAATCGACAATAAGTATAAGTAGTTCGAAGAAGTGTGTCCACTTGAGGTATCAATCCTCCATTGGCCCGGCACAGCTCCTGTTTTAGTCATTTCCAATTTGACACAAGTGTCAAGGCTATCCATTATCGTTCTCTTTCTTCAATCATCACGTACATCATTCAACCACTTCATTCTGGATCATCACTCCGCGTATAGTTATTAAAGTGGTTTTCGGTTTAGATAGA
This sequence comes from Allium fistulosum, assembly GCA_030737815.1. Lineage (NCBI taxonomy): Eukaryota > Viridiplantae > Streptophyta > Magnoliopsida > Asparagales > Amaryllidaceae > Allium > Allium fistulosum. The sequence goes on along the minus strand of CM060904.1, from coordinate 408,161,133 downwards.
GAGTATACCCATAACCGAATTCCGGTCTCTTTAATAACTTTCGTAATTATTACACCGATTGGTCGTTTGTTTATTTCAAAACCAAATCAATTTCAATTTCAATTACAATTTGTAAATCAACATTTCATTTGTCTTTCAAAACCGATTTCCAAAATTTACGTTTCAACTACCAATTTCATTTCAAAATCCTATAATTCAATTTCAATCTTTATTTAAAACAATTCAAATATTGATTCAAGTTCGCAAACAAGTTTCATTCTGAAATCATTTAAATAAATTTAATTTAACATTCAAATCAATTTAAACTCATTATCGATTCCATTCAATTTTCGTTAAGTTACTATCATTCAAACAATTTCTATTGAATTTCCAATTCATTAAATCCATTATTAAATTCAACTTATAAATTGAATCAAATTAAATTCATCAAATCCAATTCTTTAAATTTCAAGTCTTACATTAATTTTAATAAATCACATTTTATTTCTTGTTAAAGAAATTCAATTTCAGTTATTTACTTTCATAAATAATTTTCCAAAAACTTACTTAATAAAGAAACTCCATTTCAATTATTACGAAGTAAAATTCACTTATTCAAAAGTTTAATTTCTCTTATCAAAGAATTCAGTTCAATTTAATCATTAAATGATTCAACCTTATTTAATTATTAAATAATTCAAAACTTAATTATTAAATAGTTTCAAAGTTTAATAATTTCAAACTTAATTATAATTTCAAACTTAATTCGATCATTTCTCAAGTTAAACAACATTCTTTCATCAATTACATTGTTAATATTTTGTTTTAGATTATTAAATATTAACATTTTTCCTTTCATTAAAAATTCAAATTTCAACTTCATTTCAAACCATATTTTTCATTCAAATAAAACCTTCATTTTATTTTTAAATCAAATCATTGACCAATCGGGTTTTTATTTAATTTTCTTTCCTAAGTCAAAGTTCAATTTGGGTATTTATCATTTCAACCCGATTCCAATTCAATTCAAAATCAAAATATAGCAAAGGGAACTTGCAGTGTGATAACTGGGATGGTGTCAAAGTAAATAAACAAGCAATAATAACAATCAATAACAATCCAATAATCAATTCAAATAATCCCGAAATAACCGTATTAATTCGTATTGTCATTTGTACGAATTAATATAATTATTTCTAGAATCTACACTATCATTTCATGTAGATTAAAGATTATTACATTACGGTTTTCACTTGTCATCTATTACAATTTTCATCCATCATCAATTTAACAACATATATTCAGTGGTTCAAAATGTAACTAAACAAATCCTACGTGTCAATAAATTCAACAGTTAAAGGGGTCATATTATACAAATGTCAGTTAATCAAATTTAACATTTAATTATCCTATATCAAGTTCAATTTCGGACTATCTATCATTTTAACATTAACAATTTAACGTCCAATATAAACATCAACAATCAATCAATTATCAGCCAAACTGTATTATCATCGCATAAATAATTAACAGATAATGGTGTCAGATGTCACAGGTGAACTAATACAGGCAATAGCATATATAACAGTGTAATTAACTAACAGCAGCATATTTCAATTGTCGTTTCAATTGAAATCAAATTTAATAAATAAAAGAACGTTAATCGTGAGTGAGTGCTCACCTTTCGAGGCTACAGAGAAGATAGATACCACAACAAGCTACGATTCAAATCGTGAAATTGACTAATCCAAATGACGATTTCCGGAGCAAAGCAAGATAGGTACGAATTCGACAAAGAAAACAGGTACGACGAACAAAAGCTGATAAAGGAAAATTGATGAGAACGACAGAATCAGTTAATATAAATTTAACTAAATACATATATTATTGTTCTGAAACAAATTTAAAACATATATTTACTTTCAATTTGTACTTACTCATGCGTATACAATAAAGTATGCATTTATACCACTTATAATATATAACTAATACATAGGTCAAATTATATTATTATCATTACTTATTATATTGCTTTGTATATATATGAAAATATCCACGCATATAAACATACATACCCCAAACACATATAAATATACACAAATATATACGAAACTATTAATACTTCTTTTAAAAAAAAAAAAATTCTGCAAACACACACATAGCTTGCGTACAACCTCTTTAACATATATAAGTAGAAACAAGTTAACAACCACACATAAGTATACCTTAAAACAAATCCATTTATTATAAAAGTATATATATACAGTAATACTTATAACACCTTATAAACTAAATTAAACTCTTTCAACACTTCCTGTAAATATAACTTGAATTGAAAATAGGTTTTAGGCAGATGTGGACATCAATATATAAACTTAAAAATAGCAGGTATGGCTACTTCTTCCAAATATATGCGAAAGCTGCCTTTATATTATATATGCATATCTATCTATACTTAAACACAAATAGTTCAAATATAAAACTTTCCAAAATACCGAAACATTATTTATATACATAAAATAGAGGTTGTTGTTGCCGATTTACATATAGATACACAACAAAGATTGAGAATAATAATAATAAAAAAAACAACCTAGGCTAGATATAACTTTATTTATATATTACCACTCTTTAGCAACAGAGGATCAGAAAAGCAGAGGGAAGTAGCATGATAGGCGCAGGCCATTTGTTTGATCGGTGATTGGGTGGCTTCGGTCGCTCAAGGAATGAGGAAGAGGAGCAACTTTCTTCAAACACTGCAGCACTCGGGTGCTAGGGCGGATTAGAGGTGTGAGTGAACTTGCGCGGAGTTAGTCACGTGATGGAAAGGCGAAGCAGTACACGTGGGGAATGAGAGGCGTGTGTCGTGAGGTAGGTGCTAGGCTAGATGGCGGGTTGCTGCGTTTTGCTGCTACGCGGGCGGAGGGAAAGTCGGAGCGGTAGGTCGTGAAGCGGTCGAGATGGGTTTGGTATCATGGAAGACGAGCAGCTTCTCCAAAAATGAATGCACGTTTTATAAACTTATATTGTTTCATGGAAAAATGAAAAAGAAAATTTTAGAGAAAAGAAAGAGAGACATGGAAGGTGACAGCACACAGACAACTAAATGGAAACGAAGTGAAGCAAAATTTCAAAAGCAAGGTAAATAAAGTGAACGGTTGCATACGAATACGAAATGTATGCAAAATCATAAAGTTATTGGAATAGTAAGTGTCCCCTAGGTTTAGCTGCCCTATTAAAGCAATTTAATAATGTGGTCCAGCCAGTCCGTTATGAATTTTGAAAACGAAGAAATTGCAAAGCCACAAATAAAGGTACCGTTACAATGAACATTTTATTGTTTCCGTCGTGTACCAAATCTTAAAATACAGAAATAAATATACCGTAGAGATCGGCACGACGAGACGATCAAAACGGTATACAGAAATCAGTGGTACGATCATCCGATAAAAAATCGATATCGGTACCAGAATACTGCTATTTTGCAGAAAATAAGAACGACGGAGCAATAGATGTCCAAATTTTGAAAAACTACAAACTGACATCTTGCTCAGAAGATGGTTTAGAATTTTTCTATGTAAAAATATTTTGGTTTTGAAACGTTTTATTTTCAACGCTTTTTAACTGATTAAATTTGAAGTGAATTTACGCGCGAAATAAACTTTCGTATTTTCGGACGAAAATTTACTAGTCGCTATGTTTAACTAGACGTATTACAAATATTAAAGTTTTATTTCAAAATTTTATCGTTTGAAATTTCGCAAAATTTCAACTAATTACGTTATTAAACAGTTGAAATTTTACGGGTCGTTACAGCTCCAATATGCAGTTCGACTTGTCGGCCCCAGATAATTAATATATAAATGTTAATTTATTCTAATCGAATTATTTCCATTTCGAATTCGTTTTCATCCATAACTTCTTCATTTGGACTCTGATCGCAAAACTCCAAATATGAAAGATGCTCAAAATTTCACCATGAATGTAATGGTGCAAGTTTTGTGGTCAAATTCCATTGTTTGCAAAAATTCCAATTTTGGAGCCCAATTTAATTAACTAACTAATTAAATAACTAACCCCAAATTAAGGGATGTTACATTCTTACCCCTTAAAATGAATTTCGTCTTCGAAATTTCACCAATGACTAAGTCATGGTTTTGGCTCTTAAATATCCTAAACTACACAACCAATGAGCGTACAACCAATTTTGCAACCAACATGCACAAGTGCATAATGTATTATTGTATTGCCACATAAAAAATATGTACGTAGAATGATTCTAAATTGGATCCTCTTATATGAATACATTTCTTTTGAAAACATTTAAAAAAATGATGCAAACAACCTATATATGTACTGGCATTTCTATACGTATGCAGCTTTTGAAAAATCTTTTCAATACTCCTATGAATAGAAGTATGAACCAACCAATTTTGCATCCACTTCCTACCATCCAACAATCTAACGCGTCAAAAAATTGTTTCCTAAACTATACTCCCATGCTAGAAAAAGGAATTTAGGTGGAGAATTTATCATTCTTACCACCTTACAAATTTTTCATTCCCGTAGTATAGTGAAATTCTCCCAACTGCCCTGGATTTACTTCAAATTTTCCACGTATAAAATGCATAAAGAGGCTTATTTCAAGCTCTAAAAAGGGAATTAATTCTAAAAAAGATTTGCTCGCGTCATCGACAAGGTATGAACATAGAATTCCAAGGCTAAAAGCTTGGTATCGCTTGCATTAATCACATCGTCGATCCTAATGCACCGCTAAATCCGCAAATTCCAACTCTATTTGTCTTCTCTACACTTAACATGTGGCCTTAAAAATCAAATATTTCATAAAAGTGCTAATCCTTTATCAAATTGCTAATCCTTGATCAACGAATTGCATCATAAGGGTGCGAGTCCAATTGAAGGCGATGCCACCAATAGTAGCATAGGTGGTCTTCCGCACCATGGGATAAATTTGGTCATAACTTCCTATCTTAGGGATGACGTTATACTGAATGATGTGAAACCTGATGAGCAGTTAGACGTAGATTATCCATCTTCCAAACGCTGACATCTTGGGAAAAGATCTGCTGCAAAAAATTTGAGTCGGTCCCTTCAAAATTATCCAAGTCTGCGTCCTTCGCCGAGGCCTCCAAAATCTCTATGAGATCATCATTGGTCTGATCAATCAAGGCACCCTTCACCTCTGAACGAATCAAACTATTGCCTCCATCAAAATTCTATGCCAATAGGACATCGAAAAGGAAGATGCGGTGCGGGTAACATTCCTGCTCAAAGGTTTTGAAGGAGAGGAACGGTGCAAATCCTACCATGACGAATAGCTCTTCCAGCCCAAAAAGCGGAAAAAGCTTCTGCTCATTCCGGTCCATCCAAGTGGCCGCTTGAGGGTTGAGACCGTAATAGCATAGGGAAAAACCGACAGTGCAGAAAGGTGTCTTGGGCTGAGAAGTGTTCGGAGGGAGGAAATAGGGTTTAGATCTGGAGTGGTGGTGGGGCAAGATCTAAAATGCAAAACCAGCACGAGAGGGAAAAAGCGAGGCTGCTGTCCAAGGGAAAAATGGCATTCCCTAGGGGAGGAACGAAAGAGAGAGGCTGATACTTAGAGGAGGAGGAAGATGGAGATTGGGTTCGGCTTGTTGAGGTAGGAGCAATGAAAGAAGGCAACTGAGGGAATTCAAACGCGACTTTTACAGTCCTGTTCCAAGTCTAAGTTGTGCCAAAACTCATTAACTAGTAGACCACTCTAGGTTTACCGCTAGGTGGTTAACAGTTAGACGGGCTTCGGACATTAATTGAACACATACCCAATTAGGGTTGGATTAAATAATAATAATTGTTTTGCACCATCTCCTTCGATTCGTCACAATCCAAAAAATTACCGTCCTTATTAAGGTGGTGTCAAATCTTACTGCCTAGTCCCAAATCACGCTCCAGCAATTCATAGTAGTCCCAACAAAACTGCTGCGATCAACAACAATTCCAAAAATCCAAAAATATTCCAACTGATATTTCCTGCCTACTTCCCACGGAAATATTTCTTTCAATGGTTGGAAGTACAACAACACTTCAAACTACATACCCCAATAAAATTGAATGTCACTCTTATTTTGTCTGCACCTTAAAGAGAGAAGATTTTAGAAACCTCGATTTTATAAACCGAAAAATCATTGAGCTGAATATATGCTCCTTTACACTTGTTTCTAAATAATAGAAACTCTTTCATATCAAAACTTCCCTTAAAAATCAAACTTATATATATAAATATTTCAAGGTTTCCAAGAACCCTTTTAAAACACAAATTTCCCAAATTGGAAAACTATTTCATTACCAAACATCAAAATCAAGCCTTTATTGATATATACATATAAATATTTAAGGATTTCAAAAATTAATCCTTTATAAACTGAAAATTTATTAACACGACCAACATAGTGGTATACGTGTTTCTTTGAAAACTAAAATTTTAAAACCTTCCCCAAAACAAACATCCAAAATAAATCCTTGGGAAAAGAAATCCTTTAAAAACCCTTTTCCCAAAATCTAAGGCATTTCCAAAATATACTTTATAAAAATTCTCTTACAGGTTTTAGACTAAGGAATTCACATTCATTATCCAAATAAAAATCCGGTCTACTATCAAATAGGTGATCAATGGATGCACCCTAGAAAAAACTTATCTTCGGATAATTGCGACATATATACTCTAATTTCCCTCCCATTTGGAGTAAAAATGATTGCCTCCGACTGGAACTCATTATCAAAATCCAAAATTATAAGGTAGCTAGAATCTCAACCATTAAGTCGAACACCTCCAATCTCCAGGATTCAACCATATGTCATACTCATGCTCTTCATCAACAGTGCCTAACGCATCGTCAGCACTTCGTGGAGTACTTCGAAGTCGGCGTCAAAATCTTAACTCTAAGATATTTCCAACCCATAGTTACTTTGCCCATTCCTTCGAAGTGGAACTACAACTACTTCTGCAGTCAAAATTCTTAGAATATAATGTAAAAATATAATAATAATAGCTAGGAAAGTACGAATGCGTTCTCTAAATTTATCCTAATTCCTTTGATCTACTAACCTAAGCTCTGATACAAAACATAACAACCCATAACTTAATGGGCGTAAATTTCGACAAATATCGAAACCCAAGTCCATCAAAGCACAGATCATTGGATTTGGTACCTGCAAATAAGCATGAGCATTATCAGAGATTGATAGAAATCTAAACTCACAGTGGAAACACTAATATGATAAGAATACTGATTATGACTACTACCTTGGAACTAATGGTATTCCTTGGATAGCAGATTCTCACATCATCATCGAGCATGAGAGAAAACAATACTTCTCTAACAACTAAACACATCTAGCTCCAGTGACCAATTCCTCTAAATCTATCTTGTGCGTCATAATGAGGAGGGGGTCAGAACAACGTTCTAGTGACTGGAAATTCTATAAACCGTCCATAACATAAATTTATATCGATTAGTTTCCATTTAATTTTTATGTCTATTAAGGTTAGCAATTCTAATCTAACCTTGCATTGCACACACGATTACTTACCTACCTATCCCCAAGGTAGAAATATGTCGAAGTCTTATCAACCACCCAAGACTTCTAAATCCATTTTCCACTTCATACTTCTAAAAATATGAAGCGGGCTTCTACTATCACCACATAATACTTTTAAAGGTGAAATAAGCAAACTCTACCATTTAAGACCTCAATCGAGGTAGACTCTGTCATTTAAGACCTATTCCTAAGGTGGACTTCCAGCGTCATCCTTATTAGTCTACTGGTCCTAGCTACAGAGACCTTTGACGACTATCTATGGCCTTATAATTTAAAATAGCCATACTACAAGCTCGTCTATTGTTATTAAAGTCTTAGCAATGTGAGAGACTGTACCCAAGCCACTTAATACCTTATTAACAAGGACTAAGCAGGCCTCTGACCATTTAACACCTATTTATAGATATGCCTTTGCCATTTAATACCTAACCCCAAGACGGACCCCTCACTGGTACTACCTAGTTGACATTGCTGGGCTACTTAATACTTCTTTTATAGGAGAGAGGCAAACCCTAGATAGTCATTTAATACCCCAAACCTGGAGCGAACCTTTCCCAAGATATCCATCATCACTCTTAATTATAAATATGGAATCTCATTAGGTTAATTCTATTGGTAGGGTTGTGGGACTTGCAATAGCCACTTAATATCTCAACACTAAAGCGAACCTTTTTGGAGATGTCCTTATTTATTTGGAATCTCATTAGGTTACTTCATACTTCCTTTTAGAGAGAAGCAGACCCTACAGCCAATTAATACCTCTACCCAGAAGCGAACCCTTATGGAGATATCCTTCACCGCTCTTAATTTCAAATTTGGACCATTTAATACTTTTAAATTAGGAAAGACGTAGGCCCTCAAACAACCACTTAATACCTCTGACCCTAAATTAGGTCCTATCTCTCGCAAAGCCATGGGTCCTAGAATTAGTGATATCTGACATCAGTAATAAGTGCACCCGACTGTTGGTAGCCTCAAAGTGAAGGGCAGTCTTCCATCGAGTGACTACCGACCTCGAAATCACTAATCCGCTATGTTCAATTAACCATCCTAAGTCTTTGCCTATATTATCTTAGGTAGACATTGGACTTAGCTTACTAATTCATTTTTTATTTAAGGCAATAAGATTTATCCTTAAATACTTACATATCCATAAATCCCTATTAGTGCTCATAAATGTCAATTTGTCCATAAAATTCTAACGGACATTTTCTAAGACATTTATGTATGATTAATAATTTCAAATTAGTAACCTTTTTATATCTATTCCATTTTTATCAGTCTTGTTAATCCACTTGTCCCTATTAATTGTAACTCCCAAATTCATTTCCATTAATTAGAGTTACCTTTAATTCCCATACTAACCAATTGTAACCCCCAATCTAATCATGTCTATTATTTCCCATTAATTAGGGTTACAATCTTTTATTTCATATTAATTATTGGCAATTCCTAATTTATTGTCCATTAATAGGAATTACTACATTTCCTAATTCTACCTATTCGCTTCCCTAAATATAATAATAACTAATGAACGTTACGCATAAATAACGCACAAACAAACGTTGTTCTTCTTTATTAATGCAATAAATACATATAAACTGCCTAATAACACTATCTATTCATATCCAAATATATTCTAGTCATGAATATGTAACTAGAATATGCTTTCCATATTTAATTTGCTGGAATTAAATTTCTTAGGAAGACTTTCCGCTATGATTTCCATAGATTAGTTTAACACAAAAAGGAAAGATCGAATCTGTTTGAAATTACAAGGATGGATAATTTCTTTTTAATTGGAATAGATAGTTTAAACTATGGAATCTATACTTTACACATCTCTTCCCTTTTTTTATTCCTTGTTAAATCAAGCGTCGCCCTTTTGAATGAAAAGTGGAAAAGCCAAAAAATTTATAAAAACCAAATGGATGTTCTTCCCACAAATTAAACTATGGAAAATGTACAACATAGCACAAATTGGACAATAATCCAAAAATCCTATTTACACCCAAGTACAGATCTGGAATAAAAATATACAGCACTCAAATTCTAAAATCTTTGGGACTGATTTCCAGATCTAGATGTGAACATATTTCAAATTAGATCTAAAACAAGAATATGTAGGCAATGGTTTTCTACACTAATTTAAGCCTACAATTCATAAATAAAATTGATTTAGGCATAAAAATCAAACGTAAACCAACAGAATAGATTTAAAATCATAAACAATATATAAAATTTCTCATTCATCTTTTAAAAGGGATCCAAATCTCCAGTTTTGAAGTAGAACCTTAAATTCATCTTCAAATCCTTTTTAATCCAAGAAATAAGTATAAAAGGGTATATGCATACATTAAAATTAAAGATCTAACAAGAGACTTGGTGGGGAGAGAAAATAGATACAAATATATATAAATTACCTCAAATACGCATATAGTTGATTCTCTTCTCTTCTCCTTTTTTTAGATTTCTATTCTTCTCAAATTTGTATGAATATAGGTATAAATATCTTATTTTATAATTTAGAAAGAAATATGAGAAGAAGAAATGGTAGGGCTTTGCTACTGGCTCTAAAAAAATATAAGAAGATAAGGGAGGGTTGGGCCTAAATTTATATGCATAAGAATCAACCTCAAATGTTAGATCGAAATATATTAAATCCGAGTCGTTTGGCCTAGGTTTACTGGAGCCGTCATACACGAAGTGGTCGATCGCACCTTCCTAGGAGTCGACCGCCCTTAGTCGATCTCTCCAATATGCTAGCCAACCTGTGGGCTCTCGATAATTAATATAAAAGGTTAATTTATTCTAATTGAATTATTTCCGTTTAGAATTCATTTTTCACCCATAACTTCTTCGTTTGGACTCCGATCGCAAAACTCCAAACCTGAAAGTTGCTCGGAATTTCACTACGAACACAATGGTGTAAATTTCATGGTCAAATTCCATTGTTTGCACAAATTCCATTTTTTGAGCCTAATTTAATTAACTAACTATTAAATAACTATCACCAAATTGAGGGGAGTTACAATTGACTTGGTTATTTCAGATATGAATCACTCTTTAGATCTTCCCCTAAACTAAGCCCAAGTCAAGTTCTCCTCTTGTACTCTCACAGTTACACTATTCCACTAGTACAACTCAGCTCCTTGTAATTGCCTAGATGCTAGTCTCCTCTTCTGCTCATTATTTAGGCCTAAATCAGCAAAAATCTTTTCATAATGCAACATCCAATTCTCAACTTCAATAGCACCCTCCATTCCAATAAATGGCTTTTCTTCGAGTCTTTCATAATCCCGACTCAGCATAGTTGTTGACAATCGGGACCTTCAGGATTTGCTCCTCCAGCATTACCACCAACTAATCCAACTGCAACTCTAGCTTGCATCATGTTGACAAAGAACAGGTACATAGCTCCTATATCTATCGGCGGTGTTCCAGCACTCACATTAGTAGCTGTTTGTCAACTCAGATTCCTCCTAGTGTAGGGACTAACATTTCCATTGGTTGTGGTGCTTCCTCCACCGAGATTCACTCTTCCGTTTCCTACCTCCATGTCTTACTTTCCTTAAATCTTCATACGAACCTTAGTAAGACACGGAAGAACGGTCTAAGAGAGAAAGAAGAGTAGAGATAAGATATATGCTTATATATAGAAAATACATGTACATTGCTATAGCATTCCCATACCCCAATCTCATTCTTTAATTCATTAGGATTATTTTTTCGAAAAATCTAAGTTCAAATTTTTTTTGGTTTTACATAAACCTTTGCCCTAATACCAAGTTGTAACATCCCTCATTCCAATGACCCAAAAATAAGCGCTACTGATGCTGTAGTCATCCATAGTATTATTCTCCGGTGACAAAATGAGATCAGTTAATAGTACCGTTAACATCAGAAGCACAGGAATATGAAAATATTTAAAACAGATTTCATTAATAATTTCCATATTCATTACATAATCCTAAAACGTTGCCTAGGTTCAGATAAAATATAATTATTACAAAATACTCCAAGAGCGACATATGAAAATGCCCCCTTGGTTAATCAGAGTTTACAACTAGCCAGTTTCAACTTCTACCATTACAAACATTCAAACAAAATGATAATAACACAGCGGACATAAATAAACTTCTACGTAGCTGGCTCTGCCTCCTGCATGTCTTCGAAAGCTTTATTCGGCAAACCTAAAACCTGGAAACCTTACACTTGAACTATTCAAATGACCACCCGAGAGTTAAAGGGGAATAGTTAAAACTTCGGGTCAAACAAAAAGTCTGGTGTGAATAATAATAGGCCATCTTGATAATACATATCTAGTGAGACCATGCTGCTGAGTGTAATGGGTTTTCCCCTCACTAGTACCATCTATAAATATGTTAATCATAATCATGCTCCTGCATTCAGAATGGTTAAATAAACATAAGCAATCGTATGTATGCATGTTAAATGGGTAAACCTGACCAATCTATCCAAATTAATTGACTGCCTGTCTCTACTTCATAGTTTTCCCAAGTTTATTACAAAACTATATGGCTGACTCGGGCCTACCAGATATACCAAAATTCTCTAACTTACCATTAGAAAAAAACTGGACTGTCCGTCCAAATACAATCATCTTAGTGTTAACCTGAATGTCTGTCAATCTCATAGTTTTGCTAGGCTCGCTAGGAACCTAGTGGTTTTACATGCTAACCAATAACCTATCAGAGTTATAGATTCCTTTTGGTGCATAAACCTACTTTTATTTTTACCCTTAACAAAACACTACGCACTAGAATTGTGGACTTATGTCAACTAGAAACAGTTGAAGTATATGGCGCTACCCTACACCAGTCCCATTATTTGGTTCTTTATTCTTTAATCCTTGAGTCAATTTATCCTATCATAATTTATTTAATGGTGATAAGAACAATAATTCCACTACTAAAATTCTAGGCTAAATACCCTTTTTTTATTTCCTTGAAAACATAATTCTTTATAAATGATCTAACTCTTGAAATCATGCTTAAAACAATGAAATTATAGCCCTTTATTTTATCAAAAATATTGTGCCAAGAGATAAGCTTTTATAAAATAGCTTTCGTTCATTTTGGAATCACTTTAAGGTCGTCGCACCTCTAAAATATTAGGTTATAAAGCCATACAATAAAACTAATTGTATTAATAAAGTGCGGCATTAATATTGCTTACATAGATTTCGCATCCCTTATATGTCGATATTAATAAACATTTCTAATTTAATAAAACACAGGACCATAAGGCCGATATCATCTATGTCGCATAGCATATTATAAAAGTTATAAGTTTTGCATAGTATAAAACTTTTAACCTTTGAAATATGGGAATGTCGACATTGATAACCTTCGGTATTAATATCAAAGAGTCATTAGTATCATCTATATGATAATGTGGCTACTATGACTCCATTATAAAGAATGTCGATATTGAAAACAGGCGGCATTATTGCCTCAATCATTTTATCTCGAAGGCAATACTAGCAACATCATTATGGTCGATAAAATAATATGCGGCATTGTTGTCATAATACCTTTATCTCGAAAGCAATACTAGCGGCATTACTATAGCCGATATAACAATATGCGACATTGTTTCTATAATACCTTTATTTCAAAAGCAATACTAGTGGTATTACTATAGCCAATATAAAACAATGCGGCATTGTTGGCTTGAATAAATGAGGCATCAATGCCTCTTTATGTAGTTAAGGTCAATGTGGAACTATGCGACATCACTGCCGCTATAAATATTAATGCCAGTATAAATAAGTGCGGCATTGCTGTCTTAAGGAGTTGATAATGAAACCTGGCAGAATCATTAATGTCAACTTAGATGGTTGTGGCATAAGTAAGCGGCATTGATAACTGCGACATGAATAGACTTCAACATTGTTAAATAATGACGTGGCAATCTCATAATTAACATAAAACCTGTTTTATTCCTTTAAAAAGCAATTCCTTTTTACCAACTCCAATCCTTCATAAAATTGCTACTGCAAAAAAATATCTTTATTAAATCCTTTTTAGAAAACTAGCATAGATCAGAATCTTTCCTGAAATCATTTGCAAACCAGTAAATTTATATTATTATTTTAATACAGTTATTAAGCCGTTCTAGCCTAATAAATTCATATAAAATCATAAACACTAAGGAAAAATCTCCAAAAATCACAATAAATTAGAAGTAACAAATTCTTTAACATATAAAAATTTCGAGATCAAAAACATTATTTAATAATTATTATTTTATAACTAAAACTCGAAATAAATCATATTCCTCGCTTAGAAAAGTCATAAAATATTCATACTTGTTTGGAAAATTATGAAATAAATACCCACTACTAAAATAATGTTATGAACATCATATACAAAATTTCAAGTCAATTGGATGTCATAAAGCAGGTTTTCACTCTTAAAACCTATTAAATAATTCCATGATAAGTCCAATAATTCATCACTCAAGCATATAATAAATCAATCAATCATAACATGGCATAATAACATAATATGATTCGGGTTTAGGCATAAAACCAAAATAAACAAGAAATGGTAAGATGGATAACTATTATTCACCTTGATTAGATAAAGAGATTGAGAATTAAGTGTTGATTTGATCCCCTTGGGCTTTATCCTTTGATTTCCTAGCTTTTTCTCTTCTTAAATCTCCTAGCAATTGTCGGCCTTGTCTTTGTTTTAGTTTGTATGAGGTGATTGTGAATGAGGAAGTGAGAATGGAAGGTTTTATGTTTAGGAAATAAGGCTTTTTTCTATTTTACCCCTCACGGTATTCCTCCTTCTTATTTAGGTTATAATCAATCTTATTAACTTATTAAATAAGGCATGACGTATTTAATTATCAAATCTCATTCTCCTTATCTTAATACATTATTTTATTTTATTTATCTAATTAAATATCCTAACTAATGTTACTCAAAATTAGGGGTGTTACAGACCATCAGCCCAAACACGACCGCAACCACTCAAACTCACATGAATTTGTAGATCTTAGCCTCACAAGTTTAAAGAAACCGACTTTATATTTTTTTCGTTGATTAAATTACTTGATTTTGACTTTAAAAGATGGTTGCCATTTATTTTTCTTTACTAGAAATCGAAAAAAGAAAGAAAGAGAGGAAAAATGAAAATGTGAAGAAAAGTCAAGAATGGAGAATTTTCTTGTGTAAGGTTTGTTTATTCTACAATTTCTGGTACGACGCTACACAGAAATTCTTTCATGTATGAACCGCGAATGAGAAAACAAAAATACTACTATGCGTTGAAATGTGATATGATCACAAAACAATAACAAAATACACTGGTTTTCTCATATTGTAAAATTTCAAAAATACCATCGTTTTTCGAAAATACGTCAAACAAAGATTTAAATATTTTTCAAATAAAAAATTATGAAATATTCCTATAAATTCATTTAAAAATACGTCATTAAAAGTCAAGTCGTTTTTATTAACAATTAATTTTTTGTTTTTATTTGAATTATTTATTATTGTAAATAAATTTATAAAATGAATTCACCATTATTATTTATTAATTAAAATGAGTTAAATAAGGCTGTTAAATCCATTTAATTAATATTTAATCCATAATTCAAATATTTAAAAAATCCTTATATTTGAATATAAGTTATTTAGATTTTTCCGGGATGTTACATTCTCTCCCTTAAAAGAATTTCGTCCTCGAAATTCCCGTAGGAAGAAATTGTTCTCCTACCCTTAGCTTTTAAAGCTCCTTATATTACAGAAAATTTCGACAGCACCTCCTTTGTGCGGCTAATCCCAAAAAACTACAACTTGCCACAACTTGCCCAAATCAACAAAGAAAACAAAAGCCAAGTTGTTTCCCATATCTTGGGCATAAAATCATCAATCAATCACCAATTTCTAAATCTACTACATACCTCTTTTGTGTTTGATTTTTAGCAAGCAACTTGCTATCTCGATGCGCAGGTGTGCAAGAAATTAAATAGAAATCTCTTGCTTCCTTGTACCTATCTTGTATTTACATAATTAAAAAGTGAATCATGCTGACAAAAGAGCAATACACTAGTTATTTCTATCATAAGCACAAGCAATATAAACAATATAACATCCATTTGCAACAAGGAAATATGATGCAACTAATAATAATGATGCAACTCCACATATCAAAACTAGGATGATATAAACTTACATACGCTTTAGTGTGATATAAAGTCATATGCAACCAAAAGCAATATAACAACCCTATGTAACAAAAGTACAGAGAATACTCTATAATAAAATAGTACGCATCAACTAATAATAATGATGCAACTCCACATATCAAAACTAGGATGATATAAACTTACATACGCTTTAGTGTGATATAAAGTCATATGCAACCAAAAGCAATATAACAACCCTATGTAACAAAAGTACAGAAAATACTCTATAATAAAATAGTACGCATCAAATCTTTTCAAAAGATAAATTTAGAACTAAATATCTAGGTTTTTATATTCAAAATATATTTTTAAATTCCTTCAAAGAGAAGTATATCAAAATCCAAAATCAATTATGAAAAGAAGGGGACTCCTTCTATCGAAGCATGGTATAACTTTAGAATCAAAACAACACGGAGCATCTAGTGGTATTTCAGTTCCTTCTAAAATAATAACTAGAGTAAACAAATATACCTGGCAAGTCTTCCAAATTAGAAAACTCCCACTCACCCAACTTTATTCATAACCAAAAATATTTCAAAACCCACTTCACAAAACTCTTTTCAAATATCTTGAAATAACAATACTTCATCAAATATATCAAATTAATACTAATATTATTTCTTTCTTAAATTCTTTCGAAATCGTTTTTTCAAAAGCACTGGGATTTAAATCCTAATAAACAACAACTTCAAATTACTTTGCTTATAAATTCATATTTATAAACCATAGTATATAAAATCACACTATCAATCAAATCAAATTCGATAAAGGAATAAATTAACACTTAACATTATTTAAAATGTTGAACGACTAACAAAAAAGATTTATAACTTTGCTTAGGTCCATAACTTTTTCGATTATCCAAAGATATAGATAATTTCCTAAGCATACGATTATGCTCATCAGCCTTTGGTTATTGCTTAGAAGATTATCTAAGGTCCCTCAAATAAAATTGAAATTCACTTCTTAAACTTTCCTAAGCCACGTAACAAATCATAAAAATATACTTAAGCCCGTATGATGTACATAAATCATCCGTACGCAATTTCTGATCCGACCACTTGCTCGGATACATAGAGTTCACTTCCAAACTAGTACTGCTCACTCGACCTCCTTAGTGCGGACTTCAATAAGGTTCCTTGATTAGAAGAAACCTATGTTCTCCTTACATGACCATATACTATGATAGAAAACCTCAGCATCATATTAAGAATCTGAATTAAGTGTTCGCTGATAAGAATCAAGTACGAAATCCTTTTTCAAACTAGTGTGAATCACCTTGAAGTTATGTACTCGAATCCAAGATCAAGAACCGTATGAATAAAATGATCTATGTATAACTACTTAATCTTATTGGTTTCTTAACTACACTAATCTTTTTTCTAAATTACTTTCATTTTTATTTATAGTATTTCATTCAATACTAAAATTATTTAAGGATTACTTCATGAATTTTCACTTAAGTTTATAAACATTTTATAAAAACACATCTCTATAAAACACTAAATTAAAAACTCACTACATTTTATTTACTTGTATAATACTCTCCTACATCCTAAGAGTATATACAAAATGTCAACTTTATTTTATTTATTTACTATTATTTTATTTTTAAAATTTAAATGGAGGTCCAAACATAATATGGGTCTTAAAACTGAGTCAATCTTTCGACATATTTACCTTAGAGTGTTCTAAGGAAAGATGTTTATGAGTTAGCCCAATAACATCAAACAGTTTACATAACTTAGATGTTTAAAAAAACTACGGTTTTTAATAAAACAATGCTTATTAAAATCTTTCCATCCAATTTAACATATTTAAAACTTGTATTAAATTATCTCTACTATATCTAAGAGTTTGAAATTTTCATTTATCAAAATACCTTTTTATTTTAAATTATTTCATTTAAGGAAACTTAAGAACTAAAAACCCGGTTTTTATTTCAAAACCCTTTCTAAAATCATACTACATATATTTCTATATATAAAATAACTTTAACAATTTATTCACTAAAACTCACTTTAGGTTCGCTTGGATTCAAACTCATTTTGATCATACAATGATAAAGAGAATAATTACTAAGTGCACTACAACGTTCACCTAAGCAAACATTCGATCGTCACTTAGAAGATTATTTAGATTACCACGAAACTAATTGATAAGTTTCCCCGTACTATCTAAAGAAAATGTATCTTGATTACAAATTCTCTTTGAAATATTTGTTCTCATAAATACTTCCAAGTAATATTACCATTAATTCTCTCAAAAACCCTTTGAAATCTTTTCAAGCAATACCGAAATTTTAATTCTCAAAAACTCTTCTTACTTTTACAACATCTTTTGATAAATCATATAAATCATTTTATATACCATACTCATATAAAACGTACCTTTTAAAATCATCTTATATTATAATAACTTTCCTTTATTACAATAAACTTTTCACAATTATTTATCCTCTAAATGTCTTATCTTCCCATTTAGATTATATTAAACAACTTTATTAAAAGTGTCCTTTAACTTAATATTTTCTCCGAACACCTTATAGTCAAGTTGTGAAACTTAATTCACAAGAGGTACGTTTTAATGCACTCACAATTATCAAACAATAAACTCTTATAAATTGGTCAAGCATGAATTGATAATCAACCAATAATAATAAATGCTCCTAAACTATCCGAGCAGGACAAATCAAACAATAATAATAATAAATAAATATTATCATTTTCAAACACACAAACATAACATAAATAACTATATCAATTTGAAAATTATTCCTTTACAAGATATTAAATATTTCATTTACTAATTTTCAAAAATCAATATCATGTCTGTTTGCCTTGTTCAAGTGTTTTGAATCACTATCGACATCATGGTGTCCCACATCTCAACCAGAATTAAACTTAACAGACCAATTAACATGATGCATTTTTATAGCAATAACAAATACGCTCTCGTATATATAATACTCTCAACTTATTCTAGGGTGTCACTTACCCTATCTCAAATGAGTTACCGCATCAAAGCTAAGGTTCTCGCTTAACCTTCAGGTCAGATACCAAATGTAACAATCTGCCTTTTCGAACCTTGAAAGTTGGCACTTAATACATCCACGATATTCAAATGCAGTGCATCTAAGTGCCAGAAATGCAGATTGTTAGGGTAAAAAGAAAAGGAACAGGGAAAATAGAATCTCAATGCAGAATAACAACATATAATATAACAAAGGCAGTAAAAGTTGTCACTCTAAAATACATGGTATATTGGAGTTAAAAACAAACCTCATCAGCGTGAATAGTTTTCCTGACCTTACAATTATTGATGGGTATATATAATAATACAGTGGAAAAAAAATACTTCGACAGGTGAACATCGAGCTCCACTCCATAAACTCTATGCCCCACCAACGACAACCTAGAAAAACTCGATCTGACCCAAGAATTATGTTAACCAAATTTATGGTCAACACCCTAAAAGACACTTCAACAGAAATAGGAAGGATAGTTTAGATAGAGGGAAAGATGTCCCTAAGAATTGCCTTCGCACTTAGCTTTACTAGCTGCCGATTTTTTATTTGGACCTTTCGACGTAGTCGAAGGTTTGGTTCTCCAAGTAGTGAGCTTTTTGCCTCGGTAGGACTTGCAGGAGGTTTCGTGGAGTTTTTCTTTGTGGTACGAATGATTGTAAACTGAATTTATTCCTTTAAAGCTAATTTTTAATATCGTCGAAAGGCTTGGATGACTAATTTCTTTAGCAATATGTTAGACATTGAATTCCTGGGTGGTATATAGGTGCTTTTGCCTTGCCGAAAGGTTTGATTGCTTATATGAAATCGGTTTTAACTTTGTCGAAAGGTATATGAATGCCCACAGTTGGGTTAAGCCTTGGATTCCTTAACTTAGGCTCTACCAAAAGGTTAGGTCGCTCGGCTAGTAATTGCGAAAGTTTTTAGCATTGTTAAAGTATAAAGAACAACCGACTTAGTTGAGGGACTTAGACCATAAAGCCGATGACTTCGGAAGGTTACTACTAATGTTGATTCAGGCCCGCTGTCGACCTTGTCGAAAAGTTGGGGTTGAAGAGTTGATAATGTTTAAGGATCGAAGTCATTGCTTGAACAATTAAGTTTCTGACCTTGTCGGCAAGAACCTTCCGATGGAGTTAGTCCTAAAAATATGAGTTAATCTATTGAAAATTTAAGCAAAACAATAAGTAATTTGATAGAGCATAAAACTTTCCCTTTTTATTCAAGATCCGCTCTTTTATAAATCCCTAAATTGATTCCCAATTAGAGTTACTACACCTCTATTTTTATATTACAAGAATAAGGTGGGGGAAAATCGGCCACCAAAACTGGGACCCTCGGGTCCTATTTATAGATGTAGGCGGCCCTCCTTTCGGCTTTATGGCTTCGGCTGAGCTAGAAGATCACCCTCTATTTACGGTTGTAAACCTTTCGACCATGTCGAAAGGTTGCTTCTTTACTCTTTGCTGACTCATGAACGTTGCCTTTTTTCATAAACCTTTCGACATTATTGAAAGGTGTATTGTATGTTTCTCAACCGCTTCGAAAGGCTTGGTATGCTTTCGAAAAGGTCATTAAGTAGCTGCTTACACTTGCTTTGACTCCTTCTTCCCCTTTGAACTCTTGGATACTAGAGGCGGAACCTTTCGGCCCCTTCGAAAGGTTTTATGTTAGTGAATTTCCACGACTGCATCCCTTCGGGAGTTTCGGAAGGTTTGAGTTGCACCTTTCTTTTCCTTGCTTGTTTAGAGACCCTTCGACTTAGTCAGAAGGTTATTTTTTAGTGCAACAAATTATAAAAAAAATAACACTCGGATCAGTCCGAAAAACCATCATGCGAAGACTCAAGAAATATGGTGAACATATAATAATCTATGAGACCACGTCGCTAAACACGGAATGAGTTTACTTCACAAGAATAACATCCATACATGAAAGAATGGAAACAAAATAGAAAATACCCAAACTTGAAAGAATGGGCATAAACATAATCAAAATCCTAACTTAAACAATGGGCACAAATAATTAAACATCGAGAAGAGCTCTAGGCACTTGTCGATGCAATAAAGAAAATAATTCAAAGGTTTAAATCAAAAACAAGGGAAGGGAAATTTTCCATCAATGACTAGGAGTGTGCTTACTGAAAGTATACCCTTATAAAATATACTTGAGAACTACGATGACTCTCAAAAAATGTACAAGTCAGACCCTGCCAACCTTACCGAGTATTTGAGTATTTCACATCTCCGCACAGATACAACCGATTCCAATCTAAAGTAGATGTGTAGATATCCTAATGGAAGCAACCCCACATAACATGACGTCCACTCATGGTTTGGTTTTAGTCATTTCTAACAAAGGATATCAAAATCGATAGTCGATAAATCAACTACCGAAAACAAACTAGTACTATCCCGGGAAAAACAATGAAGTCGGAAAAGATAGGGTAGTGTTGCTTTCTATCCTGACTTGATAACGTTCTTAACTTTAAGAATAGCAAGAGTTTAAATGCCCTAAGCGAGCATCAAAATCATCTTGAACCGACGAATGTAAAGAAGATAGCAAAATCAATAGTCAATAAACCAACTATGAGGAATAAAAAAATGATTGTATATGGAAATTCAATCTCTTAAAACATTTGACTTACACTTGTGCTTGATTGTCACATCACAAATATTTGTAAAAACATTTTAAAAAACACTCTTTAAAATATTCTTCTTAAAGAGCAAAATTATATTTCTAAGTGTATTAAAAAAAAGGTAAAAAAACAAATGCCATTAGAACATTGTTTACTATAAACCCAAAACAATTTACACTGAGCTTTATTTTTAAACATTCTTTTTTAAATATTTTCTTATTTATAAACTAGCATTATAACTTTAAAATAACATATTATCCTGGAAGATAATAAATCAATCTAAATTATCTTTTATAAATTTAAATCAACGTTAATAATCCCAAAAGATAATCGATGTAACTCTTTTATAAATCTAAAACCACATTAATTATCCTAAAGAAGATAAATCAAATTTATAAAAAATTTACATATTTTAAAACAACATTAATTATCCAAAAAGATGGTTAATCAAATTTAAAATCTTTTTATAAATCTAAAACAACATTAATTATCCCGAAAGATAAGTAAGCAAATTTATAATTTTTTTATAAATTTAAAAACAACATTAATTGTCCCAAAAGATACTAAAATTAAATTTATTTATCATCCTGAAAGATAACTAATAAAATTATAATCTTTTCATAAATTTAAAACAACATTGATTATCCCAAAAGATAATTATTGGTGTCAAAATTGGCCACCAACACCCAGTTATGTGAGAGCACCAATATCCAGTCATAGATCTCAGATAGTGTCTAATGTGGAGAATATAACATGAAGAACAAAAAAATTAAAAATGAAAGCAGTAAAAAGAGATAAGATTTATAGTGGTTCGGCTAACTCCAGCCTACGTCCACTCTAGAATAATCCTTTTTATTATACTATAGTTTGTATATAGTTACAATCTGAAATCCAAGGATAAAATTGGCAAAGTGTAGCCTAGGTTGAAGATAAAGAGAAGCAGAAAGAAGATCCAGCCCTCTTTCTGATGATATGCTTGCTGTATTTATAGGGGAAGATGTGAAAATATATCGCTCAGAACCCGGATCTGGAACTCTAAAGCCAAGACAAGCCCACCCAGAAAGTTTGGGGCCCACCGGAGCCCATAATAGGGATAGATTTCGATCCCTATTTTGGTGGAATCTGTTAGGAAATCAATTCCTTGGTTTTGATGATCACAACTATGCAATGGAAAACAAATGTACATATATATCTACATTTACATGAAGATGATATAGTAACATCACCAAAGAGACAAGAACAAGACTCAAAAGAAGTATCAAGTGGCTACAAGTCGAGAGAATCGGAAAAGAAATGATAAAGGCACAAGAAAAGCAACATGCACTAATCCAGACGTCTGAGTGCACTAACCAGACGTCTGGTTAAGTTCTCTGGTTCACAAACTCAGAAGAAACCAGACGTCTGATCCTGAACTCAGACGTCTGAAATACATCCAGACATAAAATAGAAATAAAGACCAGACGTCTGGTTTATAAACACAGACGTCTGAAATGCTACCAGACACAAAAAATATATGAAGGCCAGACGTCTGAGGTAACTTTCCAAACGTCTGATTATTGGCTCGACTGTGTATTTTCAAACTCCGACTGTCACATCCGAAAAGACACATCCGCTCCTCTTCACTGCAACTCTTCATCACCAACAGGAGCAACTATACAACGATTGTTAATGAAGGCAACTACACATAGAAACTCTTCACCACTATAAATAGCATCAGGAATTCAAGAGAAAGATTCACCTTACTCACTTACGCTCTTATCTCTTATACTCTGATTTATACCTGATCTCTAAGCAATCAACTACCTATATTTAACTCTTCCATATATACAGAACTCCTCATTCAAATATTCTCTAGATAGATATATATATTGGAAGCATTTGTACTCAATAGTCAACATCCGTGTTATAGAACACATTCTTGACAAAGAAACTCTGCTATTGTAAAACCTGTTCCTCCGGGTCAAGTGAGGGTTAGTTGAAAGGAAATTCCGAAGAGGAGCTTCGGGACTGGACGTAGGACGGGAGGTCCAAACCAGTATAAAATCCTGGTGTGATCATTTTCATTTAATTTGCTACTATCATTTATCAAGTTATATTATATAGTTAGCTGTTTATACTTGCATATATATATCCTATACGATCCACTCATATAGACTTTCAATTGGTATCGGAGCAAGGTTTGTTTAAAAGAACAGTAACACGTTTTTTAATCATTCTAATATGGCAAGTATTTTTCAAGAAGGACAATCCACAGCACGACCCCCACTTTTTAATGACTCTAATTATTCATATTGGTCAACACGTATGATAATTTTTATGGAAGCTAATGGTTTAGAAATTTGGTCAGCCACTCAAGATAAATATGAAGCTCTAACTACTGCTATGAACACATGGACCGATGCACAAAAGACCTTAGCATCAAATAATGCTAAAGCTATGAATGTTTTGTTTTGCTCACTAGACAAAAATTAATTTTCACGTGTCATGTTATGTACAACTGCATTTGATATTTGTCGTACCTTACAAATTACACATGAAGGTACAACAAAGGTCAAACAAACTAAAATTTCAATTTTGCAAAACCAATTTTCATCATTTAAAATGAAACAAAATGAAACTATAGTAGACATGTATTCTAGATTTCAAACTATTCAACATGATCTTATGGCATTAGGAGTTAAGTTTACTATTTTTGATTTAGTTTCTCGAATACTCAACTCTTTAACACCTGATTGGGAAAGAAAGGTATTAGCTATTGAAGAAGCTAATGATCTCTCTACTCTCAAAGTTGAAGAGTTGATAGGAAATTTGATGTCCTATGAAGCTAATTTGCAGGCACGTAAAGAATTAAATTCGAAGAAGAAGAACATAGCATTTCCATCAATAAAGAATGATGACTCAGATTTAGATGAAGATGAGATAGTATTTATTGCCAGAAACTATAATAGATTCAAGAAATTTAAAAAGATGACAAGTTTCAAAAAGAAGGAAAGACCAACTCAACAAATCTATCTCAAATTAAGTGTTATGAATGTGATCAATACGGACACATGAAAAAGGATTGCCCAAAACTTAACAATGATAAAAAGAAGAGCAAATTTGAAAAATTCGAAAAGAAGAAAGCTTTCAAAGTAACATGGGATGACACCGATTCTTCATCTTCAGAAAGTGATAGCGATAGTGACGGAGAACAAGCTAATGTATGTTTAATGGCACAAAAAGATGAGGTATGTCCGGAACTTAGCTATGAAGAATTATTTGAACTTAGCATGGAATTAGATGATAAATTTAGACAAGTTAAAAAATTGAACAAAGAATATATAGTAAAAATAAATAGATTAGAACTTGAAGTAGGAATGTTGAAAGATGAAAAAACTATTTTAGAAGAAGAACTTGAAATATCTCAAGAAAAATTAAGAAATAATGTGATAGAAAGTGAGAACATTACTCTAGAAAAAGAAAATTTGCTAAAAGAAAATGTTGATTTTAAAAATAGTGTTGAATTATTGAAAACAGAAAATAGAGAATTAAGAGAAAAAATAGATAAAATTACCAATAATGCGTCAAAATTCAACAAAGGAAAACAAGATTTGGAAAATCTTATCAAAACATCAAAACCATCAGGTAATAGAAATGGAATAGGATTTAAAAAATGTTCTAAACAAAAAGAAAATAATGCTAAAAATATTAGTTATATAAAAACTAGAAGTTTATCTAAACAAAAATTGAATACCAAAAATATGAAAATTTGGGTTCCTAAAACAAATAATAATTTGATTAGACAAAAGCATATCAGTAATTACTTAGAAAATGTAGTCTATAATAAAAACTATATTTATAAACGTACCAAACCATCTTGGGTGTGGCTACCTTCTTCTAACAATTAGGACCCTAATCAAATATATGGGTACCAATTAAAACATTTTTTATCTTGTAGGTACCCAAAATAAAAAATAAGGAGAAATGGATACTAGATAGTGGTTGCTCCAAACATATGACCGGAAATTCAAAAATGTTATCAAATATAACATACATCGATGGTGGAACGGTAACATTTGGAGACAATTCAAAGGGATTTGTCATAGGCATTGGAGAAGTCATCAACTCTGGTATATCTAACTCTCCTATTATTACAAATGTTTTATTAGTAGATTATTTAAAACACAACTTATTAAGCATTAGTCAATTATGTGATAAAGGTTTTCAAATAAATTTTGAATAAGGTAGATGTAATATTTTAGATAATAACAAACAACTCATTTTTGAAGGTTTTAGAAACAAAAATATTTATGTATTAAACATGAATATTAATAAAAATTCAAACTTATGCTTAACCGCCAAACATGATGATCCATGGTTATGGCATAAACGATTTTGTCATATTAATTTTAAGAATATTAATAAGTTAGCTAAATATGAGTTATTAAGAGGGTTACCTAAAATAAGTTACAAAGTAGAAAATTTATGTGACGATTGTCAAATTAGTAAACTAAAGAAAAGCTCGTTTAAATCTAAAAATAATATTTCTACAAAACAATCATTAGAATTATTACATTTAGATTTATTTGGTCCAACACAAATAAGATCTATTAATCACAACAAATATGTTTTTGTAATAGTCGATGATTTTTCGAGATATACATGGACTTTATTTCTAAAACATAAAAGCGATACTTTTGGTATGTTTAAAATATTTGCGAAACAAATTAAAACTCAAATGAATTTGAAAATTAAAAATATTAGAAGTGATCATGTAGGAGAATTCGAAAATGATCTTTTTTCAAATTTTTGCAGTAAAAAAGGAATAACTCATAATTTTTCTTTTCCTCGTACACCCCAACAAAATGGTGTCGTAGAAAAAAAAATCGTACATTACAAGAATGTGCACGAACATTATTAAATAGTAGCGGATTACCAAAACACTTTTGGGCCGAAGCTATTGCTACATCTTGTTATGTATTAAATCGAGTAACTATTCGCCCAATGACTAAACAAACTTGTTTTGAAATATTTTTTGGTAAAAAACCTAAAGTGTCATACTTTATAACTTTTGGCTCAAAATGTTTTATATTAAATACAAAAGATAAATTAGGAAAATTTGATCCAAAAGCCGATGAGGGTATCTTTGTTGGGTATTCGGATCGTAGCAAGGCATATAGAATTTTTAATAAAAGGAATAATACTATAGAAGAGAACTTACATGTCTCATTCGACGAAAATCCTTTCAAACATCAGACTAATGATGAAGAAGAAATTATTCCACTAACAAATTCAACAAATTCTATTAATAATGAAGCCAATATACAAAATAACACTATTGTATCATCTCCTAGAATTCTTAAGAATCATCCAATAGATAATTTTATTGGAGATCTTAATTCAAGAGTTACTAGAAATCAACTCAATCAAATAAGTCATATAGCGTTTGTATCAAACTTTGAACCAAAGAATTATAAAGAAGCCTCAAATGATAATTTTTGGATAATAGCTATGCAAGAAGAATTACATCAATTTGAACGTAATAACGTATGGGAATTAGTACCAAGACCTGAAGATCAATCGGTAATAGGAACAAAATGGGTATTTAAAAACAAGGCGGACGAAAATGGAAATATTGTTAGAAATAAAGCACGATTAGTTGCTCAGGGCTACACTCAAGAAGAAGGCATAGATTACGATGAAACTTTTGCTCCGGTAGAAAGATTAGAAGCCATTCGTACTTTACTCTCCTTTGCAACTCATAACAATTTTAAACTATTTCAAATGGATGTCAAAAGTGCCTTTTTGAATGGTTTTATTAAAGAAAATGTATACGTCGAACAACCACCACTTTTTGTTCATGAAAAATATCCCGATCATGTTTTTAAATTACATAAAGCACTATATGGATTAAAACAAGCACCTCGTGCATGGTACGAACGTCTTAAAAATCACCTAATAACATCCGGTTTCCATATAGGAAAAATAGATACAACTTTATTTATTAAAAGAGAAAATAACGATATTTTGGTTGTACAAATTTATGTTGATGATATCATCTTTGGTTCAACCAACGAAAATCTATGTAATAATTTTTCAAATATTATGACAAATGAATTTGAAATGTCACACATGGGAGAATTAAATTTCTTCTTAGGATTACAAATAAAACAACTAGAAAATGGAATTTTTATTCACTAAGAAAAATATTGTAACGATTTATTACATCGATTTAAAATGGATAAAACTTCAGGCAAACCAACACCAATGAGTACCACTATTCACTTAGAAAAAGATGAAAATGGAAAAGATTTTGATGAAAAGTTATATCGAAGCATGATTGGTTCTTTACTATATTTAACGGCTAGTCGACCAGATATTATGATAAGTGTATGTCTTTGTGCTCGATTTCAAGCAAAACCAAAAGAATCTCATCTACGAGCTATTAAGCGCATTTTACGTTATTTATCTAGTACTAAAGATTATGGTTTGTTTTATCCTAAAGGATCTGTTGATTCATGAGTTTTGATTCATGACACAAGCTTCAGAGATCATACGACGAGAATATTATATGGAAGCGACAAAAAGAGAATAAGTGCATACCGTGCACTACAAAGGAGATAATCTTACAATCCAGAGATTAGTATGGATATTTTATTTTATTGAGTCTTAGAATAATGTTAAAATCATTCCTCAAATAGTTACACAAGCACACAAAACTTTTTATATCAAAATGGTGTTCACTGTGCATATAACATCAGGTCGGCCGACCGACCAGGATCCTCGGTCGACCGACCCTGTATCATATGCACAGTGACTTTCTGTTTTGTATATGTTTTTCAACTCAGCTGACCGGCCAGGTTTTCCGGTCGACCGACCAGAGAAAAACGGCTAGTTTTCTGAAGAGACGCGATCTTTTCATGAAGAGTAATGTCCTCTATTTCAAGAGGTATGGACACTACTGTTGACTAAAACTCTTCATGAAAGATTACAACTCTTCTACAACTATATAAACATATTCAATTCACTTCTACAATCACCGATTCTTGTTTATATTTCTGAAATCTAATCTCTTTTCATTTCTGCAAATAAAAGCATTCACTCTTATTCAATATCACTAGAATCCTTGAATTTATTCATATACTTCGATTCTACGTGATTATCTTCCTTCTAAATCTTCACACACATACATACTCTTGAGGATTTGATTATAGGAAAGTTGTACTATCAAAAGACAATCAGTGTTATTTAGAACACATTCGTCAACAAACATTTTGTATTAAGTTGAAGTCCTCTTCGGTTGTTGAGGCGGAAAAATTCCTGTTCGGCTGCTCAGGTGTCGTATACCTATTACTCCGGGTTAAGTGAGGGGTTTAGTTTAAATCCAGAGGGTATTCTGGGACTGGACGTAGAACGGGAAGTTCGAACCAGTATAAAAATTCCTGGTGTGCTTACTTTAATTTTTACTTTACTGTTATTACCAGTTTCCGCATTAATATACCATATTACACGATCCTTAGTACTGCACGTACACTTTCATTTGGTATCAGAGCAAGGTCATCTTATAACCATCACAAAGTTATTTGATATTTACTTTTAGTAATATGGCAACCACACAAATTAATGATGTTAACACTCACACTAATTCTAGTTTCACAGAAGGTCAATCGACTTCACGACCTCCACTTTTCAATGGTATAAATTATAATTATTGGTCAACTAGAATGAGAATCTATATGCAATCAAGTGGGTTTGATATCTGGAATATTATACAAAGAGAATACACAATTCCTACTGGAGAATACTCGACTTGGAGTAACACACAAAAACTAGATGCTACATCAAATGCTAAGGCTATGAATATTTTATTTTGTGCATTAGATAAAAATGAATTCAATAGAGTTAGTATGTGTACTTCCGGCTATGAAATTTGGAGAACTCTTAAAGTTTCACATGAAGGAACGAACAAAGTTAAATTGAGCAAAATTTATATGCTGAAACATCAATTTGAAAACTTTAAAATGAGGCCAAATGAATCTATAAATGACATGTACTCTAGATTTCAGGATATTTATCATGCTCTATTATCTCTAGAACAAAAGTTTACTGATTTTGATGTTGTTACAAAAATCTTGAATTCTTTAACGGACGAATGGGAACGAAAAGTCCTAGCTATTGAAGAAGCAACTGATTTGTCAACATTAAAACCAGAAGAATTGATAGGTAATTTAATGTCCTACGAAGTAAATTTGCAGGCAAAACGAAATGGAGCACAAGAAAAGAAAAATGTAGCATTCCAAGCAGAAAAAGATGATTCCGACTCAGATAATGAAGATATGGCAATGATCGCTAAAAATTTCAAAAAGTTTTTGAAATTCAACAGAAACAAATTCAAGGGAAACAAAAATAATTCCAACAACAATTCTAATAGCAGCAAACCATCATCTTCAACAATGGAATGTTATGAATGTCACAAGAAAGGACACATGAAGAAAGATTGTCCAGATCGTAAAAAGAATAATTTCAAGAAGGACAAAACCAAACGAAAAGCTTTTTCAGTCACTTGGGACGACACTGACTCATCATCCTCATCAGAGAGTGAAAGTGATAATGAACAAGCAAATGTATGCTTCATGGCTTCGTCAGACGATGTAAGTGATTTTACTTTTGAAGATTTAATTGATATAAATTCTGAATTAGTAAATTTAACAAAACAACTTAAAAAGAAAAATACGGAGTTGCAAAGAAAGTTAGATAGAGCAGCTTTAGAAGTAGATATGTTAAAAGATGAGAAGGTAATATTGGAAGAAGAACTTGAAATCTCTCAACAATCGAATTCTAACTTATCTTCTCAAATTACGTCAATTTCTGAGGAACTAGAAATTCAGAAAAATAAAAATGATATTTTACTTTTTGAAAATAATAGTTTAATATCTAAGATTAAGGATTTAGAGTTAGAAAAATCTAGTCTTAAAATAAAATTTGATGATATTTCTAAAAATGTTTCTAATTTCAATAAAGGAAGAGAAAATCTTTCTAGTATATTAGAAAACTCTCAAACTCCTAACAATAAATCTGGACTAGGATTTAAGAAACAAAATAATTTTGCTAAAAGTAAAACTAATAATAAAATTAAGAAAGATATTAGGAAAACAGTTTATTCAAATACTAAAACTATTAAGATATGGATTCCAAAAACAAATAATACATTATTAAGGAATAAACATATCAAAAGTTTTATTGAAACTGTTCATAATAACAAAAATTATGTCTATAAAGGGAATTCTGAACCCGTATGGGTTTGGCTTCCTAAGATCTAACTCTTAGGACCCTAAAAAGATTGGGTACCAACTTTTTATAAATTTTACAGGTACCACATAAGAAGAGAGGAAAATGGATTTTAGATAGCGGTTGCTCAAAACACATGACTGGAAACAAAGAAATGTTATCAAACATTATATACTCAAATGGAGGAGCAGTCACCTTTGGAGATAACTCAAAAGGATATATCATCGGCAAAGGCAATGTTAATAGCAACGGTACATCTAATTTACCTCTCATTACTGATGTTTTATTAGTTAAAAATTTAAAACATAATTTATTAAGTATTAGTCAACTATGCGATAAAGGTTTTAATATAACTTTTTCAGAAAATAAATGTAACATTTATGATAAAAATCACAACAACATTTTCAAAGGAAATAGAGATAAAAATATTTATATCCTAAATATGAATGTGAATAATGATTCAAATTTGTGTCTAGTAGCTAAAGAAAACGATTCTTGTCTTTGGCACAAAAGATTTTGTCACATAAATTTTAATACCATCAACAAACTTGCGAAAAATAAATTAGTTAAAGGATTACCCAATATAAAATTCGAAACTAACATATTTTGTGATGCATGTAAATTAGGAAAATTAACAAAATCTTCATTTAAATCAAAGAAAGTAATATCTACAGAACAACCACTTGAACTTTTACACATGGATCTTTTTGGTCCAACTCAAGTACAATCTATTAACCATAATAGATATGTTTTTGTTATTGTAGACGATTTCTCTAGATATACTTGGATTTTCTTTTTGAAAAATAAAAGTGATACTTTTGATAATTTTAAAGTTTTTGTTAAAAGAATTCAAAATATTAAAACATTAAAGATTAAAAATATAAGAAGTGATCATGGAGGCGAATTTGAAAATGAAGTTTTTGAACAATTTTGTAACAAGAAAGGTATTAACCATAATTTCTCTTTTCCTAGAACACCACAACAAAATGGAGTTGTAGAAAAGAAAAATAGAACGTTACAAGAATGTGCAAGAACTTTACTAAATGGAACAACTTTATCGAAACATTTTTGGGCAGAAGCTGTAGCCACTGCTTGTTATGTACTAAATCGTGTTTCTATTCGTCCATTAACTAAAAATACACCATATGAACTTCTAAATGGAAGAAAACCAAATATTTCATATCTAAAAGTTTTTGGTTCGAAATGTTTTATTTTAAATACTAAAGATCAACTAGGAAAATTCGATCCAAAATCCGATGAAGGTATATTTGTTGGATATTCGGAACGAAGCAAGGCCTATCGAATTTATAATAAACGAACTCAAATTATTGAAGAAAGTTTACATGTTTCTTTCAACGAAAATTTTAAAAATATAAATCCGAGTGTTACTATTGATTCTGATGATGAATCTACTCAGAATGAGAATATTAGTACAAATGAAAATCTTGATATTCATGAAACCAATACAAATGTAACTTCTAATTTAATAAAATCTCCACCTAGAATTTTAAAAGATCATCCTGTGCAAAATATAATTGGAGAAGTTAATACGAATGTTAAAACCAGACATCAATTAAATCAAGCTGGTCATGTTGCTTTTCTTTCTAACATAGAACCTAAGAATATAAAAGAAGCTTCAACTGATGACTATTGGATACTTGCCATGCAAGAAGAATTAAATCAATTCGAACGAAACGAAGTTTGGGAACTCGTTCCTAGACCTAGTGATCAATCAGTCATCGGTACTAAATGGGTTTTCAAAAATAAAGCAGATGAACTAGGAAATATAACAAGGAATAAAGCTAGATTAGTTGCACAAGGGTATAATCAAGAAGAAGGTATTGATTACGAAGAGACGTTTGCTCCAGTCGCCCGACTTGAAGCAATACGAATATTATTAGCTTATGCGTGTTTTCATAATTTTAAACTATATCAAATGGATGTTAAAAGTGCATTTTTAAATGGATTCATAAAAGAAAATGTTTTTGTTGAACAACCACCTTTGTTTAATCATGAAAAATTTCCAGATCATGTATATAAACTTAAAAATGCGTTATACGGTTTAAAACAAGCACCACGTGCTTGGTATGATCGTCTTAAAGGTTATTTATTAGAATCTGGTTTTGAAATCGGTAAAGTAGATCAAACACTTTTTATTAAGAAAACTAATAAAGATATTTTAATAATTCAAATATATGTTGACGATATTATTTTTGGCTCGACAAATGAAAAATTATGTCAAGAATTTTCAACTATAATGACAAATGAATTTGAAATGTCTCATATGGAAGAATTGTCATATTTTCTTGGATTACAAATTAAACAAATTGAAAATGGAATTTTTATTAATCAAGAAAAATATTGTTATAATTTAATCAAACGTTTTGGTCTTGAAAATACTGCTGCCAAACCACCTCTTATGAGTACAACGGTTCATCTCGATAGAGATGAAGATGGCAAAAGTGTTGATCAAAAGTTATATCGTAGTATGATAGGTTCTTTACTTTATTTAACAGCGAGTCGCCCCGATATTATGATGAGTGTCTGTTTATGTGCTCGATTTCAAGCAAATCCCAAAGAATCACATATGACAGTAGTTAAACGCATTATTCGTTATCTAACTAAAACCAAAGATTTCGGACTATTTTATCCGAAAGAATGTCCTTTTGAATTAGTTTCCTACAGTGATGCTGATTTTGGAGGAAGTCGGACGGATCGAAAAAGTACGAGCGGAACATGTCACTTCATTGGACGTTCCTTAGTCTCTTGGTTTAGTAAGAAACAAAATTGTGTTTCTTTATCAACATGTGAAGCAGAATATATATCTGCTGCTTTGGCATGTGCACAAGTCGTATATATGCAACAGACATTACAAGATTTTAATTGTCATCTTGAAAAATCAATAATTTATTGTGATAATACCAGTGCAATAAACCTTTCAAAAAATCCGGTCAATCATTCCCGAACAAAACACATTGATATTCGTCATCATTTTCTTCGTGATTGTTTGGAAAAAGGATTAATAAATCTAGAATTTATCAACACTGAAAATCAAATAGCTGACATTTTTACTAAACCACTAAATGAAATTTCTTTTATAAAACTAAGACGAGATTTAGGTATAATGTCGTTTAAAGACTTATGAATAAAAAATATATATAAAATGATGAAAAATATAAAATTATTTTTCTGACCAAAGCGGTACTCAAACTCATGACTTCTGACTTATATGTTAGATGTTGTAGTATAGCCACTTGGGCTATGGGTGTTTCTTGTTCCAGCTCTGCTTCTAATTTGCATCATTAAAACTTAATTTCAGAATATACTATTTTTTGACTCTAAAGCATTGTATGTCATTCATTTGTAAACAGTTTTTGTTTAAAGAATTCTGTGATTAAAACTAAAATTTGATTTTAGACCACTATTTTTTTAGAAAATATGGTTATATATATACATACATATGTTTATTGAATAAAACATAAAATACAAAAATTTCTTACAAAACAAAACTTGAAACAAAAATGTCTTCTAACAATGATGTCTACAATTCTGAAAATTCTCATCTCTCTTATACATCCCCGGACGACGACTATTCTGATCGTATCCCCGAAGGTGGTCCTTATCCTACATTTCCAATGCCAAACCGTGTCCTAGAATTATCCTCTCCGGATAATGATCCCCGACACAGGTGGAAACCATGGGAAGACTCCCATACAGGTTATACACCTGACAAAAAGAAAGGGAAAAAGGAAATGGTAGTATCTCCAACAACAAAACAAAAGATTGATGAAATTCATCACTATCAACATCAACAGATGAATATGCAAAGGGAACTTTATTACGAACAAAAAGTCACGGCAAGACGTTTAAGCTTCCTTGAAAAGATTTCCATGAAATTTTGTTCATCTAAGAAGGATGATATAGCTGAGCCTTCTTACAGAACTCCATCTCCTTCTGACCATGTTCAATCTCCAGTTGCTCCAATATGGTCACCGGTAGAAAACGTTCCATCTCCAAATTCATGGGAACGTCGATGCTAATCCATCATGGCTATATTTTAATATATATATGTTATTTTTTTAAATAAGCTGTATAGATAAATATGATGTAATAATATGATTATATTTCTATAATTCTTATTTAAAAAAAACATGAAAATGTCTATTGACATTCTTTCGGTCGACCGAAATGCCTGAACCGGTCAACTGAAGCTGTCCCGAGAAATTTTTAAAAACAGATTTCTTCCAAGTCGGTCGACCGAAATACCTGACTCGGTCAGCCGAACGTATTTCCCGAATGACATTAGAATATTTTTTTAACTCGGTCAACTGAATACCCTGCACCAGTCGACCGAAGCTTTTCCCGAAAGTTTCAGCACTGTTCTGAACCTCGCCTCGGTCGACCGACCCAGGTCCTTCAGTCGACCGAACGTGTTATTCTGCTGAAATTGCCTTCATATTTTAACCCAACCCTTCACCTTTTTATCTCACCTCTTCACTTTACTCTCCCACAACAGATTTGAACCCTAGCCCCCATTACAACCTTCCTAAATTTCTTCAAATTCTTCAAGAAAAATGGCTCCCAAAAAGAAATCTAAGACTACCGCTGGCCAATCTTCCTCAACTCCTATAGATTCTCAAATTGCGTCTTGGTTAGTAAGTGAAAAAGCTTTAGAAAGATGGATAAGGCTTCAAGATGAAAAAATCTTTGAGGAGTCTTTTGTAAGTTATCCTGATTTTACCGCCTATGGTGTTGAAAATGCCGCTCTTGAAAGTGGTCTTGATGCTTTTCTTGATCATAGGAAAAACAACTTGAAGATTAATCATATAATGGTCAAGTTATTCTTAGCAAATCTCAATCTTGTCAATCCACCAAGAAACACTGAAAATTGTGTTTGGACATCGGTTTGTGGCACTTCGATGTTTCTCTCCATTGATCGAATGAATCATATTTTAAATGCTCGACCGGGTGGAATCTCATTACATGATGTAGATTGTAATCCATCAACTCGTGACCGCCTAAGTCACTTATTCTTTGAAGATGATGCTACCGACTTAAGGCAAACTTCATCTCTCCGACCTAAAGCATGACTTTTTCATCGATTCATGATGAAGTCTATTGTTCCAAGAGGAGGGTCGTACCACTTAGTATATCCCGAAAACTTCAAGGCGTTATATGCTATGTGTGGAAACATTCGGGTAAATTGGACACAACTTCTTATGGATGAATTCCTTACATTCAACCAAGGAAAAATGCTCCATATTTACTATGGAGAATACATAATGCGGTTGATTAACAACTTTGTCACTCATGCACCGGAATCCGAAACATCCAAAGTTCGTACCTTTGACTCACGAACAATAAAATTGATGAAGTTACCCGATGCACCATCCCAAATTACAACCTTTCAGCAATGGCGTACCATTCCACGAGAACAACTACGTCGTAGCTATTCTACTCCTCAACCCTCCACTCATTC
Source organism: Allium fistulosum (assembly GCA_030737815.1). Classification (NCBI taxonomy): domain Eukaryota; kingdom Viridiplantae; phylum Streptophyta; class Magnoliopsida; order Asparagales; family Amaryllidaceae; genus Allium; species Allium fistulosum. Next base: position 408,124,920 of record CM060904.1, on the reverse strand, counting down.
TATAGAACGTATAACTCGTCAAACCTCTATCCAAAGACCACCTCCCGGTACTAGCACAGCGACTGCAATTGATATTTTAGCCCAAAATCAACTAGCTTTGGATTCTCGCCTTCGAAAAATTGATGGGCGTTTCAAGAAGATCAAAGGCTTCTTCATAAATTTGTGGGATGCCTTATCATGCTCTTCTGAAGCCGGTGCTTCATTTGTTGCCCCTGGAAAAAGACCAGCACCTAATTTCTCTTGGTCTACATCCGATAACACAAGTTCCAGCACTTCGGCAACTCCCGCACCTACTACTCAAAGACGGGGTAAGGAACCGGCTCCTCTCGATGAAAATCTTTATCCAGAACAGTGGGATACTGACGATGATGAGGAGTAATTGTAGTGTTTTTTAATTTATTTTACTTTCAAGAATTTCTTGTACTTTATTTGTTTCTTAATTAATTGTTATGTTATGTTCTAAGCAAACATCTTGAAATTATTTCTAATTAAGCTCCAGAATGTACCATGTAAATTTAAAATGTTTTGCATTACTTTAATCTGTTATAAGTATTCCTTTTTGTCGATGACAAAGGGGGAGAAATGTATGCAAACTAACAAATTTTTGCAGAAAAGTCGCCATATATTCAAGGGGAGAACTATAATATATATGTCAATATTACTTCGTCACATAAGTATTGTCATCAATCAAAAAGGGGGAGAATGTTGATTCATGAGTTTTGATTCATGACACAAGCTTCAGAGATCATACGACGAGAATATTATATGGAAGCGACAAAAAGAGAATAAGTGCATACCGTGCACTACAAAGGAGATAATCTTACAATCCAGAGATTAGTATGGATATTTTATTTTATTGAGTCTTAGAATAATGTTAAAATCATTCCTCAAATAGTTACACAAGCACACAAAACTTTTTATATCAAAATGGTGTTCACTGTGCATATAACATCAGGTCGGCCGACCGACCAGGATCCTCGGTCGACCGACCCTGTATCATATGCACAGTGACTTTCTGTTTTGTATACGTTTTTCAACTCAGCTGACCGGCCAGGTTTTCCGGTCGACCGACCAGAGAAAAACGGCTAGTTTTCTGAAGAGACGCGATCTTTTCATGAAGAGTAATGTCCTCTATTTCAAGAGGTATGGACACTACTGTTGACTAAAACTCTTCATGAAAGATTACAACTCTTCTACAACTATATAAACATATTCAATTCACTTCTACAATCACCGATTCTTGTTTATATTTCTGAAATCTAATCTCTTTTCATTTCTGCAAATAAAAGCATTCACTCTTATTCAATATCACTAGAATCCTTGAATTTATTCATATACTTCGATTCTACGTGATTATCTTCCTTCTAAATCTTCACACACATACATACTCTTGAGGATTTGATTATAGGAAAGTTGTACTATCAAAAGACAATCAGTGTTATTTAGAACACATTCGTCAACAAACATTTTGTATTAAGTTGAAGTCCTCTTCGGTTGTTGAGGCGGAAAAATTCCTGTTCGGCTGCTCAGGTGTCGTATACCTATTCCTCCGGGTTAAGTGAGGGGTTTAGTTTAAATCCAGAGGGTATTCTGGGACTGGACGTAGAACGGGAAGTTCGAACCAGTATAAAAATTCCTGGTGTGCTTACTTTAATTTTTACTTTACTGTTATTACCAGTTTCCGCATTAATATACCATATTACACGATCCTTAGTACTGCACGTACACTTTCAGGATCATCTTTTGATCTTGTCTCATATAGCGATGCGGATTTCGGTGGTTGTAGAACAGACCGTAAGAGTACTAGTGGAACATGTCATTTTATCGGACAATCTTTAGTTTCATGGTTTAGCAAAAAGCAAAATTGTGTTTCTTTATCTACTTGTGAAGCCGAATACATCTCCGTAGCTCTGGCATGTGCGCAAGTAATATACATGCAACAAACACTAATGGACTTTGGTAAAATTATCAAAAAATCTCCAATATATTGTGATAACACAACCGCTATAAATTTATCAAAAAATCCGGTTAATCACTCACGAACCAAACATATAGATATACGACATCATTTTTTGCGAGACAATGTTGAAAAAGGAACTATCTCTTTAGAATACGTAAGTACCGAAAATCAAGTAGCCGACATATTTACAAAACCATTAAACGAACAAACTTTCATTAAACTCAGACGAAGTTTGGGAATTTGTTCACTTCAAGATCTTAACTAAAATTTAATTAAAGACTAAATTTAGTTCACCTCTTCATTACCACAAATTGATGAATTTCTGAACCATTAAAAATTTAGAAAATTAGTTTGTCTATAAATAACGTTTTCATCATATATATATACACACATGTTTACATAACAAATATATACAAAATATCAAATTCTTAAAATTTAGAAAAACAATGTCTTCTGGGAGTTCCTATATATCTATCTCCGTCTCCACACCATCGACGGACAGCTCAGTAGACACACCACAATGCCTTCCGACACCTACACCAAAGCAAGAACCAACAAATAGGTGGTCCTCGTATCATACGGGTTTTACTCCAGAGAATAAGAAAACTAAAAGATCCTTGTTTATTTCTCCTAATACAAAGGAGAAAATCGATGAAATTCATCATTACCAAAAACAACAGATGGATCTTCAACGAGAGCTTTATTTCGAACAGAAAGTTACGGCACGAAGGCTAAGTTTTCTAGAACAAGTGGCGATGAAGTTTTGCTCGTCACGAAAGAAAGATGTACATGAACCACTACCAAAACCTTGTAGTTCATTAGATCCATCTTCTTCGTATCGCACTCCTTCAGATCCTTCCCCAAGATGATATTCTGGCTCCCCACGGACCCACGAACGTAGGAATATATGGTCTCCACTTAAACCATGGAAGGATAACGACTCAGGAAATCCTAAAACTCCGTCGCCTACTAAATAAATAAATCAATTTAATTATTGTATATATTTATATGTTATTATATTTTACAATAATAAAGATCTCTATTATCAACATTTGATAAATAAATATAACCATCAATTTTAGACTATTTTTAGCAAAACTGCTCCTTTCATACGTCTGACTATGGTCTTCAGACGTCTGATCCACTGATATATGTCGCAGTTTTAAGCAATGTGCATATGTCAGACGTCTGATATACCCCTCAAACGTCTGGAATGAAGCTCTGTCTTCTCCAAATTACATTAAGAATATTTCAGACGTCTGAAATAATATCCAGACGTCTGACTTATTTCTCTGTTTAACATTTAAACCAAAACAGACGTCTGTGTTTAATTCCAGACGTCTGATAAATCTCTCTGCCTCTAAATTTTTCAAAATGTGTCAAACCAGACGTCTAACACATAACAAATAGACGTCTGTTTGAATCTTCTGTATAATTTTTAGGGCAAACCAGACGCCTGCTTTCAAATTCAGACGTCTGGAATTCAATCGACCTTTATTATAACCCCAAAATAACGTCATTTTTTCACTTTTCAAACTCAAATCAAATTTCCTCCCTGCCGATTTGCAATTCAATTTCAAATTCCACATTATTTCAAACCAAAATCACAATGCCTCCTCGTACAAATAACATCAAAGCTCCAAAATGCGAACAAGATCAACCTACGTCATCTTCAAACCCTCAGGTGTGTTCAGATGATCAAATCGAACGATGGATGCACAAGGCACCTCATTCGATTAAAAGGTATCAAGATATTCAAAAGAAAAAACTTCATATTGGACCTTTCTATAATCTACTTAAGTTTTCTATGTATGATCTCGATGAACTTTGTGAGAATGCTGGATTGGACACTTTAATTTCTTTTACATCCAATGATGTTCAAATAGATCAACTGGCTATATTCTTATTCTACGCCAATCTAGATAGCACTGCAGTTTGGAATACCGAAAACGAAGACAACTGGCTATGGTCAAGCGTTTATGGAAATACTATTTGTTTAACTCCGGGAATAATAGGAAGAACTTTGGGATGCTTCGACACCGGCGAAGATCTACACAACATCCCGGATATGTGCTTTAAACCCAGGAATAATATCACCCATCAAATATGGGAGGACGAAATGCCAAAATTTGCTTCAAAACACTTACGTCCAAAAGCTCGACTCTTGACAAGAATGATAATCAATACAATTGTTCCACGCATGGGTAGTCACGAACAAATCACCGAATTGGAACACAAAGCTCTCTATACCCTTTTTAGTGGAACTCGAGTTAATTGGGCCAAATTCATATTCGATGAACTCAAGCAATTTTGGAATCGATCGCGGCCATCGATCATTTACCCAACTTATATTATGAAACTTCATCGTGCAAACAATATTCCGTCTTATCTATCAACCTTCGAAGAAATTTCACCTAAGTATGCCTCCACCAAATTCTTCTCCTTAATGCACTTACCCTAAATTCCACCGGAATTCATGTCCTTCGACGATTGGACTCATCATCAACAATCTAGAAGGGTTGAGCCTCCTCCTCAAACCCATATTGGTCCATCTCAAGAAGAAGAACAAAATCGGGAAATCACTCCCCCACCTCCCGCTTCATTTGAATATCCGGGACAAGATGACATTTTGGAAACTCGAACGGAAACGAATCAAAATGAAAGCATTCGAGATCTAACACTTCGAAATCAACAAATCTTGTCTCAGAATCAAAAAGTTCTAGCAAAACGAATCGACAGCTTCGAGAAATCTTTTGCTACAAGACTAGCCACAGTCGAAGAATCTCTTTCGACTGTTTTATCAGTTCTCAAGGAGGTACTTCAAAAAGTACGTGATCCATCTGCACCCTCAGAAGATTGGACAACTCCTGTTCCTTCTCCTCTCGCAAAACATTCCAAACTATTCGAGGATGAACCATCCAAAGAAGCTTTGACATCTCCTTCAAAGACTAACACTTCTGACAAAATAGAACCAAAGGAAGATGATCCAAAACAAGCTTCTCCTAAGCAACTCTAGAATTTAGGATTTGTTGTCTTTCTGTTCAAATCTATGAATGTAACTCCTTCGTGTTATTAATGCAAATTTCTTTTTTATGGCTTGAACTTTTATATTCTTTTTGATAATGTCAAAGGGGGAGAAATATAGAAATAAACTTAAAACAAAACTAAGCACATATTCAGGGGGAGATTTAGAATATATATATATAAGTACATTGAATAGTTATCATCATCAAAAAGGGGGAGATTGTTAGGAAATCAATTCCTTGGTTTCGATGATCACAACTATGCAATGGAAAAAAAATGTACATATATATCTACATTTACAGGAAGATGATATAGTAACATCACCAAAGAGACAAGAACAAGACTCAAAAGAAGCATCAAGAGGCAACAAGTCGAGAGAATCGGAAAAGAAATGATAAAGGCACAAGAAAAGCAACATGCATTAATCCAGACGTCTAAGTGCACTGACCAGACGTCTGGTTAAGTTCTCTGGTTCACAAACTCAGAAGAAACCAGACGTCTGATCCTGAACTCAGACGTCTGAAATACATCCAGACATAAAACAGAAATAAAGACCATACGTCTGGTTTATAAACACAGACGTCTGAAATGCTACCAGACACAAAAAATATATGAAGGCCAGACGTCTGAGGTAACTTTCCAGACATCTGATTATTGGCTCGACTGTGTATTTTCAAACTCCAACTATCACATCTGAAAAGACACATCCGCTCCTCTTCACTGTAACTCTTCATCACCAACAGGAGCAACTATACAACGATTGTTAATGAAGGCAACTACACATAGAAACTCTTCACCACTATAAATAGCATCAGGAATTCAAGAGAAAGATTCACCTTACTCACTTACGCTCTTATCTCTTATACTCTGATTTATACCTGATCTCTAAGCAATCAACTACCTGTATTTAAATCTTCCATATATACAGAACTCCTCATTCAAATATTCTCTAGATAGATATATATATTGGAAGCATTTGTACTCAATAGTCAACATCAGTGTTATAAAACACATTCTTGACAAAGAAACTCTGCTATTATAAAACCTGTTCCTCCGGGTCAAGTGAGGGTTAGTTGAAAGGAAATTCCGAAGAGGAGCTTCGGGACTGGACATAGGACGGGAGGTCCAAACCAGTACAAAATCTTGGTGTGATCATTTTCATTTAATTTGCTACTATCATTTATCAAGTTATATTATATAGTTAGCTGTTTATACTTGCATATATATATCCTATACGATCCACTCATATAGACTTTCAGAATCATGGGGTGTGATCCCTGTGATGGATCCATAATGAAGTTATTTCCTAGCTCTCTAAATTTCATGTCGATCTCACTTACGGATCTTGAGATATCGATCAATCATCGCCGCATTATGCCGTGAACAGAAATGAGGGCCGATCCATATATAGGGATCGAGGTCGATCCCCCTAAGTTGCTCCTTTAGAGTTGCAATCCCTATGATGGGTCTCTCATGTTGTAATGTGCTTACTCTCCAAATTTCATGTTGATTTCATTTGTATATTTTGAGTTATTGACTAATCATTGCCGCAAATTCAACTAACCGATCCCAGAATAGGGATTGGGGTCGATCCCTATAAAGGGATAGGGGTTGTTCCCTTCAAGTAGTTCTATTTATCATGTGATCCATATAATGTGTTCCTTGTATTGTAATATGCTTGTACTCCAAGTTTTATGTTCATAGCATCTATATATCTTGAGCTATTAATCGATCATTGCTGCAAATCCAACTAAACCAATCCCTGAATAGGGATAGGGGCCAATACCTATATAGAGATAGGGGTCGACCCCTCCAATCTCATCCAAATGATGTGTGATCCATAGGGTAGAGTCCCTAGGGTCCCCTCTTTCTGATTCCAAAGTTTCATTCCAATCCTCCTTGTAGTTGTTGAGTTATGGAGCGACCATCGTTGAGTTGTGCTGTGTGCATCCTATTTAATCCGATTCCTCTATTTTGATCCCTCTATTCTGATCCCTCTATTACGATCCCTTTATTCCGACCCATCTTCTAGGGGAAGTGTTAGTTTCATAATTAGCCATTTTTTGAGTGATGTCCATCCGAATCCATTCGAATATAGTCCATAGTTTCAAATATAATCGATCTTCAATCCCAGTAACCATCTCTCCCGGCTTTCTGCGACGATGATCATGAAGTCTGTTAGGTTAAATCCGCCTATGTACTACCTTGCCAAGAGGCGGGTTAACATTTTTCCCCCTAAAACATGCCTTGCGATAGGAAGGTATGTTTTGAATTATTGTAAATCCAAAATTCGAAGCCCATAATCCATCGATAGCCATATTATCCAATCCATTGCCAATCCAAATCCATGATCTCTTCAGGTTGTTAGTGAAATCCATGACCATTCCGAGTCGATATCCAATTCTGAATCCGTGATCTATTCAGATCGTTTTATCCAAATCTGTATCCATTGCAAATCTACGATCTCTCCGGATCATTTTATCCAAATCCTCAACCTCACCAGGTCGTTAGCCAAATCCGGGACCACTCCAGGTCCATATACAAATCCATAGCTATTCGAAGCTGATATCCGAATCCATGACCTCTCCGGGTCCTTGCCGAGCACAATCTATACTTGACGTCTGAGTAAGCCGATCTTGTCACTCTCCAGTGAAGCGGTGTTATTTCTTATACTCTGGTTCGGTGTCCCTGAATATTAAGTGATGTCTTGGCTTAAGTCCTAGGCCGATAGAGGTCTCTCTGGATCCTTGCCAAGCATATTCCCTACTCGACGACCTGAGTAGGCCGATCTTGTTGTTCTCTGGCGAAACGACCTACTCCTTGCCAGGCATAATCCATACCTGGCGTTTTGTTAGGTTCTATTCTCTAGCCTTGACTCTTCGGTCGACGACTTAATCCATGTGCGAGTCCATTCTGTCGCTCTCCGGCGAAGGGACTTGCACCTTGCCATTACCGCCCCATCACTCTGATTGGGACAATAATCGCATCCTATTTTATCCATCACAGTAGTGCAGATCATAAATAACTTGATAAGTAAGAGTTCGTACATCCAGAAATCCAAAAAACTAAAAAAGCAAAAAGGATGCCTCTTTGGGCACGATGGTTCATCATCATCTCAAAGCATGCCTAGGGACCATCCTAGATCACGTACATGTGTAAGTGACTTAGCTGCCTTATTATAGAGTTGTTTATTATTATTGTTATTATTATTATTATTATTATTATTATTATTATTATGGCTAGAGTCCAAGTCCTGAACTCGGCCCTTATCATCACAATCAATGTATGACGATTTGTCCGATCCAGGGCCATTCTTGTTTCCATTCAATGGGGACGGTGGCTGCTCTTGTTCCATCACCACGTACTGCAGCAGTCTGCAGTTCCTGACGTGCTCCTCAATTATATCCTTTAAATGCCTGCATTCATCCGTGGTGTGCCCGTTCAATTCGTGGAATAGGCAGTACTTTCCAGACATACGCTCCCACTCCATGGGATCCCTCCTTGCTAGTTTCTGATAGGGTAGTTACCCTTAGCGTCTAGATAAATCCATTCTAGGCTTTCCGTCAAATCCGAGTAGCAGGAAAACTTCGGTTTCCGCTCTTTCCATCGCCTTTTTATCCCATCATACCCATCATCCGATTTCCGTTTGCCTTTATCATTCTTTTTTGCATCTCCTGATGGTCCTTCGTTTTGCACAGAGTTCACCTTCGGTTTGTCGGCGTGTGCGTCTTCCTGCCGTAGGAACCTTTCTGCTTCATGATAAAACTCCCCGAGATCCATAGGTGGATCTCGCGCCAATGAATCCTTAAAGTTCGTGCCATCGACAATTCCTGATACAGCTGCCATCAAAACTACGGATGGATCTGGCCGATCCACCGATGTTGCCGCTACATTAAATCATGTTAGAAAACTCCTTAGAGACTCTCCAGTCCTCTGTTTCAGTGCTGCCAATGTCATAACATTCTTGGGTCTCGTGAAGTGGACCCGAAACTGCCTTATGAACCGATCTACCAACTCGCTCCATGTCCTTATTGAGCCATTCTCCAGCTGCCTAAACTAGAGTGCAGCTAACTCCATCAAATAAAGTGGAAAACACCTTTCCATGATCTCCTCCGATGACCCCAGTACTTCCATGTGCCATATATATCTCATCATGTGCATAGTTGGGTCAGACTTTGTGTCATATACTTCCAGCATTGGTAGTTTAAACTCTGGTGGATTTCTAGCATTCCTGATACTAGGAGTGAACGGACTTCTATTTACATGCTCCAAATCCATATCACCAATCGTACACGCATGGCTTTCCTGATCATCTCTACAACCCTGTATTGTCATCCAGTTGTAGTCTCCTACCACCATTTCCAAACTACCTCCCGAGTCCACGAGGGAATTTCATAACGTACTCCTTCGGACGAGCATCCAAATTCCGATTTGCACCAAGCTCCATGGGATCGACCACAGGTCCTCCAACATCGCGATCAACCAGACCCGGGGGCATGTCCCAAGTCTTTGGGGATCGGGCTCAATCCCTTTGAAGGGTTCGGGGCCAGTCCCTCTAAGATGGCCAAGAATTGCCTTCGGCTGCTTTTTTCCATTCCTTTGTTTAATATCTCCATCACCATGTTCCCGTTTCTGATTTCCAACGATTCCTACTACTTCAACTCCTTGATTTAAGTTGTCAGTGGCTCCTGTCACTCTATTCCCTGGGTTCTACGCTCTAGCTTGTCCAATTTGTTAAAGTAAATTCTACATTATCTCCTCCTGTCTTTTCAGCATCCTTTCCTGCATAGCATCCATCATCGTTTCCATTTCATCCCTGGTGATGTAGCTAAATGCTTGATTAGCTTCAGCTCCTGAGGAAGCCTCCTGACGCCCTCCATGGTAGCTCCTTTTCGGTAGCACTCTCCTTGTGAGAAATGCAGATTAAGGATCTTAAGGCTAGAATTAACACTAGAGGGGGGTGAATAGTGTTTTATGAAATTTGTTAATCTTTTTGAGTTTATCTAACTTTATTAACAATGTATACACTAATTAGACACAGATATGAACACAGAATCAAACACAGATGCAAATATAAAGTAAAAGCGGTAAAGGAAAGAACACACCGGATTTTATACTGGTTCGGAGTTACCCTACATCCAGTCCCGCACAATTAAGTACGGATTTCCTTTCAAAAGCAATTCAACAATTACAACCCTCGATTTCAAGGCTACGAGGTATACCCTCCAGAATACCAATCCTCTGGGTAGGGATACTTGATTTACCGGGCAACAAGTTCACCCAATTGATTTCCAGGGCTACAATCACACCTTTTCTCGCTTGATTGATTTACAAGGCTACAATCACACCTTTTCTCGCTAATATATTACAAAGAAACCTATAACTCTCAATAGCACTGAGAACCTTGTAGAGATAGTGATGTAGAATCAAACTAGAAGTAATCGAGTATGATTCGATGTTGATTTCGGCAGAGTAATGGTATGATTTTGTAATAAGAAATGAGGAAGATGAAGAGGAGTGAAAATCAGAAAAATATGATTGAAAATTCGTTGAAACTGACCCCTATTTATAGAAAACCAACAGCCATGACCATTCATGAAGAGTTATGGCGAATAGACACTTCTTTTGAAACTTGAATTTGAACTTCAACTGTCACTATGTCGACATACTACCTAGGGGCATGTCGACATCCCTCAGCCAAAAAATGATAATTTGAATTTCTATAAAAACAATATTTATCTTATATAAAAATTATTTAAAACTTTATAAATATACTTGAATATAGTTGAAATTCATAAGTAAATATAAAGAACAATATATACATAATTTAACTATAATTTTATATTTAAATCTAAGTATAAATATTAAAAGTTAAATATATTATTTGGAAAGATATTTAAAAACAGGAGTATTTTGACTTTGAAATTAAAGATGTTTTGAGGCTAAAATTATTTAAAATCAGGATAGAGGGTTTTGAATCTTTTAAAAGGAAAGTTTTGAAATCATTTTGAAAACAAGATAATTTTGTAAAATCATTTGAACTAAAATTAGTGGATACAAAATAATGTCCCACTATATTTTCGTAGGTTCCATCCTACTTAGGGTTCCATCCCTTTAACGGGCTCGAAGTGGATTCCATTCCATGAATAAATTGGATATTTAGATGCCAGTGCTTTTCTACGAGTTTTAACAAATATTCCTAATAAAACACAGACTTAACCTTGAACTCTTGATACTCATGAGTCTTCTATCTCTGTATCTTGAATCTCTATACTGTACAGTCTTCATTTTTAATACCTGCATGGTTAGATCCTGCAAATACATATATATCTAAACTTGTAATGTTAGTATTTATATTTTATAATCTATTCTAAGGTTGTTGTCATCAAAACCATCATCTCAAGGACTAACAATCTCCCCCTTTTTGATGATGACAACCTTTGTTTATAAAATATCACTTCTATCCTAATAACTCCCTCTAAAACTAACAACTCCCCCTTAATATATGCCTAACTACCCTATTTTATACTTCTCCCCCTTTGTCATCAACAAAAACTTACTCTAAACTAGATAACTTCAAACTATATAACTCTATATAACTCCCCCTGAAACTAAGACAACATTACTTGTGATTATAATGATAGTGTTATCATACATAATCAATACTTAGTCCTAATTTACAAACTCTCCTAACTAAGAATCGATATAGTAATACTGTTAATAGAACAGATATAAGAACACACATTTTTTATTATTTATTCGTTTGTATTTACATTTTTCGTAGAGATCGAAACAAAAACAAACAACAAATAGAAAAGGAAGAAAAGAAACTAATGTGTGTTTTTGAACATAGGAGATCTATGAACCGAACAATTTAGATAGTGGAAACAAAAATTTCCACGTTGTTCGACAAGATTTCCATCTTTGTCAAAACACACTTCGCCAACTCAAACGACATTGTCATTGTCTTCCACGTGCGCTTCTTCCATGGGGACTACTTCTTCTTCTTCTTTTTCTTCTTCGCTGGCCTCTTGAACATGGTCTTCTGATGAGTCCTCGTCAATCAAGATTGGGTTGGCATGATTATCCATTAAAAATTTTTGCAAATTCCTAAGGATTTTGCCTTGCCTCTCTTGTTCTTTGGCCATTCGAAGTTGCATCACTTGGATTTCAGTCATTAACTGAAGGGTATCCTTTAGAGAATCCTCTATTTTCATTACACGAGCGAGCGTTGATTGTTGACACGGACCAGAAGTAGGCGATGGAAACAGAAAGGATGATTTTAAGTTTGATTTGGAAGAGGAGGCCATGATAAACTTATTTCAGAGAATAGACAAGAAAGAGAATAGAGAAAATGAAGAAAATTTCGAAATAGAAGAAATTTATAACCACTTATTTAAATTTTGGTGGGAAAAGAAAATTAAAAATAAAATCGTTATATGTCGACTTGGGTCTAGTGAGGATGTCGACATGGTCCTTGTATTTTTACCTTTTTAATTTATTTTGAATTAATTTTAATTATACTCGTTATTTATATTTTATATTTCAGTTAAAGAAAAAATACCTAATTCTCTTCTTAATTTGGTAAATGTAGATTCATTTAAGGGTTTTGTTAGAATATCAGCAATTTGATTTTCAGAATTGATATAGTCGAGAGTAATTACCTCTCTACTTATATTATCTCTGAGAAAATGGTGTCTGATATCAATATGTTTAGTTCGAGCATGATGAGTAGGATTTTTAGATAAATTTATTGCACTAGTATTATCACAATAAATTGGCGATTTTGAGATATTTAATCCAAAATCTCTTAAGGTTTGTTGCATATATATTACTTGAGAACAAGCCAAAGCAGCAGAAATATACTTTGCTTTAGTTGTTGATAAAGAAACTGTATTTTGCTTTTTACTAAACCAGGAAACCAGAGAATGTCCCAAAAAGTGACAAGTTCCACTTGTACTTTTTCAGTCTGATTTACAACCAGCGTAATCAGCATCACAGTAAGATATTAAATCAAATGAATCGTTTTTAGGATAGAATAAGCCATAATCAGAGGTGTGTTTAATATATCTAATGATACGTTTTACAGCTTTTAAGTGAGTTTCTTTAGGATGAGATTGATATCTTGCACAGAGACATACACTATGCATGATATCAGGTCTACTAGCAGTGATATAGAGTAGTGATCCAATCATTCCTTTATACAACTTTTGATCTACATCTTTCGAGAGATCTTCTTTGCTAAGGTACTCATTGGTTCCCATGGGAGTGGGTTTTCCACTCGCAGTAGTCAAACCAAATTTACTAACTAGGTCTTTAGCATATTTTTCTTGACTAATAAAAATACCATTATCTAACTTTTTTATTTGCAATCCTAGAAAGAAGTTTAATTCACCCATATGACTCATCTCAAACTCTTTTGTCATTATTTCAGAAAATTCTTTATTCATTTCGAAGTTAGTTGAACCAAAAATGATATCAGCTACGTATACTTGAGCTAGTTGAATATCATTTTTATTTCTTTTAATAAAAAGAGTATTATCTATTTTACCAATTTCAAAATTTGATTGTAATAAATAAGATCTTAGTCTATCATACCAGGCTCTAGGAGCTTGTTTTAGACCATATAAAGCTTTCTTAAGTTTGTACACATGGTTTGGTAAATTTTTATCTTCAAAAAGAGGTGGTTGTTCAACATATACTTCTTCTTTTACAAATCCATTTAAAAATGCACTTTTAACATCCATTTGAAATAATTTGAAATTATTATGATTTGCGAAAGCAAGTAGAATTCTAATGGCTTCTAATCTTGCTACAGGAGCAAAGGTTTCGTCACAATCTATACATTCTTCTTGACAATAACCTTGGGCGACTAATCGTGCTTTATTTCTAACGACCTCACCTTGTTCATTCATTTTATTTTTATAGACCCATTTAGTTCCAATTATAGTTTTATCTTCAGGTCTAGGAACGAGTTCCCAAATTTCATTTCTAGTGAATTGATTTAATTCTTCTTGCATAGCCAAATCCATGAATCATCAGTTGATGCTTCTTTAGGATTTTTGGGTTTAATAGATGATATAAAAGCTACATTGCTCATTTGACTTAGTTGATTTCTAGTTTTAACAACAAATTGCATGTCTCCAAGTATATTTTCTATAGGGTGATCTTTTAATAGTCTAATCTTTTTAGGATGATTTAATTCATTATTAGTTTCAGTTGACTCTTGGTTTTGAGTAATTAAATCCTCTTTATCATTTGTAATTTCAAAATCTTTTAAATTTTCATCAAACGAAACATGCATTGTTTCTTCGATGGTGTTAGATCTCAAATTAAAAACTCTATAAGCTTTACTTCTATTAGAATATCCGATAAAGATTCCTTTGTCGGATTTAGGATCAAATTTATCCAAATTATCTTTTGTATTTAAAATAAAACATTTACTTCCAAAAATTCTGAAATATAATGCCTTAGGTTTCTTTCCATGAAGAAGTTCATAAGGTGTCTTATCAGTTAAAGGTCTAATTAAAATTCTATTCAAAATATAACAGGCGGTGGCAACAGCTTCTGCTCAAAAGTGTTTTGGTATGTCTGAAAGCATAGTTCTCGCACACTCTTAAATCGTTCTATTTTTACGTTCAACTACTCCGTTTTGTTGTGGAGTTCTTGGAAATGAGAAATTGTGAGTTATTCCCTTCTTATTGCAGAATTCCTCAAACTTTTCATTTTCAAATTCACCACCGTGATCACTACGAATAGTTATAATTTTTAAAGAAAATTGATTTTGAATCCTTTTTGTAAAGTTTTTAAAACATTCAAAAGTATCACTTTTATGTTTCAAAAATATTGTCCATGTAAATCTAGAATAATCATCTACAATTACAAAAACATATTTACTATGATTTATTGACAAAATTTGAGATGGACCAAATAAATCAAGATGAAGTAACTCAAGGGGTTTTGAAGTTGAAATCATACCTTTTAATTTAAAGGAACTTTTTCTAAGCTTTCCTAATTGACATGCATCACATAAATTATCTACTTTAAAATTCATTTTAGGGAGGCCTCTTACTAGATCATGTTTTGACAGTCTAGATAAGAGTTTGAAATTCAAATGTCCAAATCTCTTATGCCAAATCCAAGGGTCACTTGTATTTGCCAAAAGACATAGGTTATCATTTGAAACTTTCATACTAAGAATATAAATATTCTTTTTCCTAGTTCCCTCAAATATTATGGTTGAGTTATTATCTTCAATATGACATTTATCTTTTTCAAATTTAATTTTATATCCTTTATCACATAGTTGACCTATACCTAGCAGATTGTGTTTCAGATTCTTAACTAGCAAAACATTAGTAATAATAGGGGTTTCAGAGTTACCGACTTTGCTGATGCCAATCACGTATCCTTTCGAGTTGTCTCCAAAGTTAACCAGTCCTCCATCTTTGTATATAATATTATTCATCATATCCGGGTTACCAGTCATGTGTCTAGAGCATCCACTATCAAGTATCCACTTATCCCTTTTGATCTGCACAGATTGTCCATTTTGGATTGATTCCTTGATACCCAAAAAGCATCTTTCCTGCACATTATAAAATTTGGGTAGACAACTAGGATTTGAATAACATTCATATGCAGACTCATGAAACAATGATGATTTAAACAATTCTAAACTAGTTTTAACATATTTTTCAAAAATAGCCATTAAAAAACTTTTCAAAATTCAGATTATGAAACTTTTGAAAACAAAGCTCTGATACCAAATGTGAGAAATGCGGATTAAGGATCTTAAGGCTAGAATTAACACTAGAGGGGGGTGAATAGTGTTTTAAGAAATTTGTTAATCTTTTTGAGTTTATCTAACTTTATTAACAATGTATACACTAATTAGACACAGATATGAACACAGAATCAAACACAGATGCAAATATAAAGTAAAAGCAGTAAAGGAAAGAACACACCGGATTTTATGCTGGTTCGGAGTTACCCTACATCCAGTCCCACACAATTAAGTATGGATTTCCTTTCAAAAGCAATTCAACAATTACAACCCACGATTTCAAGGCTACGAGGTATACCCTCCAGAATACCAATCCTCTGGGTAGGGATACTTGATTTACCGGGCAACAAGTTCACCCAATTGATTTCCAGGGCTACAATCACACCTTTTCTCGCTTGATTGATTTACAAGGCTACAATCACACCTTTTCTCGCTAATATATTACAAAGAAACCTATAACTCTCAATAGCACTGAGAACCTTGTAGAGATAGTGATGTAGAATCAAACTAGAAGTAATCGAGTATGATTCGATGTTGATTTCGGCAGAGTAATGGTATGATTTTGTAATAAGAAATGAGGAAGATGAAGAGGAGTGAAAATCAGAAAAATATGATTGAAAATTCGTTGAAACTGACCCCTATTTATAGAAAACCAACAGCCATGACCATTCATGAAGAGTTATGGTGAATAGACACTTCTTTTGAAACTTGAATTTGAACTTCAACTGTCACTATGTCGACATACTACCTAGGGGCATGTCGACATCCCTCAGCCAAAAAATGATAATTTGAATTTCTATAAAAACAATATTTATCTTATATAAAAATTATTTAAAACTTTATAAATATACTTGAATATAGTTGAAATTCATAAGTAAATATAAAGAACAATATATACATAATTTAACTATAATTTTATATTTAAATCTAAGTATAAATATTAAAAGTTAAATATATTATTTGGAAAGATATTTAAAAACAGGAGTATTTTGACTTTGAAATTAAAGATGTTTTGAGGCTAAAATTATTTAAAATCAGGATAGAGGGTTTTGAATCTTTTAAAAGGAAAGTTTTGAAATCATTTTGAAAACAAGATAATTTTGTAAAATCATTTGAACTAAAATTAGTGGATACAAAATAATGTCCCACTATATTTTCGTAGGTTCCATCCTACTTAGGGTTCCATCCCTTTAACGGGCTCGAAGTGGATTCCATTCCATGAATAAATTGGATATTTAGATGCCAGTGCTTTTCTACGAGTTTTAACAAATATTCCTAATAAAACACAGACTTAACCTTGAACTCTTGATAATATTGATACTCATGAGTCTTCTATCTCTGTATCTTGAATCTCTATACTGTACAGTCTTCATTCTTGATACATGCATGGTTAGATCCTGCAAATACATATATATCTAAACTTGTAATGTTAGTATTTATATTTTATAATCTATTCTAAGGTTGTTGTCATCAAAACCATCATCTCAAGGACTAACACTCCTTGTTGATTATTTCACCACTGCTCCAATTCTAAGCTTTAGACCTTTTCCAAGCTCTGAATCCGAATTCCAAATCTATGAAGGCTAGCTCTCTTAATGAAAGCACTAAAAGGTTGGCGTCAGAATTGGTCACCGACACCCAGTTATGTAAAAGCACCAATATCCACTCATAGATCTCAAATAGTATCTAATGTAGAGAATATAATATGAAGAACAAACAAATTAAATATGAAAGCGGGTAAAAAGAGACAAGATTTATAGTGGTTCGACTAACTTCGGCCTAAGTCCACTGCAGAATAATCCTTTTATCATATAGTAGTTTGTTTACAGTTACAATCCAAAATCCAAGAATAAAATTGGCAGAGTGTAGCCTAAGTTGAAGATAAACATAAGCAGAAAGAAGATCCAGTCTCCTTTTCTGATGACATGCCTGCTGCATTTATAGGGGAAGACGTGAAAATATCTCGCTCAAAACCCGGATCCGGAACCCTGAAGCCAAGACGAGCCTGCCTAGAAAGTTTGGTTCCCACCGGAGCCTATAATAGAGATCGGTGTCGATCCCTATTTTGGTGGAATCATGGGGTGCAATCCTTATGGTGGATTCCCCATAATGTAATCTACTTTTGCTAATGGTGTAGAATTTGAGAAACGATAAGCATAGATTATATGGTGGCCCAGTTAAACCTTTATTGTAAATTAAAGGAGTTGTCTACTTCAAACAAACGAAAAACTTGTTTTTTTATGAATCTTCAAAATCTTAAATGTGAGGATAGTGAACTATATGAGCACTGAAAAAAGCATTTAATTATTCTTACACGTATTATATTGTTTTTTGAAGTTGTTTATCAGAATGAATCTCAATAAAATTACCGAGTTGGATAGAAGTACCTCAATTGATGGCTCAATAAAAGGTTTGCAAAGTAGGAAAAATAGTATAATAGTTTAATAAGCTGTAGGCACTAAGACATAACTTATATGTAGGAACCAAATTCACACTTTCAATTCAACTCAAAATATATCAATAATTAATTTAAAGTAGTATACTGGAAAAGGACATTTCTGTTTCTGTTAATTTTAAGTAGTAAGTTATTTTAGCTTTTAGCCTTAATAGGTCGATTTAGTTCAGTAGTTCGCAGCATGCAAGTATTTATTTGTAGTCTGCACTTTGGTTTTTTTTCTTGAGGAAAATTTGAATGTATGCCTAGTTAAAAACTGTCATCAATGTAATAATATGGGTATGCCTTGTAAAAATATAACTAAGTTTGTTAAATTTAACCAAGTTTTATATAAATCAACAAAGTTAACCAATTCTATAAAAAAAGAATAAGTTCATAAATATTTTAAATCTTCCCATAGACTGAAATTTTTTTCATGTCAAGAAGTATGCAATAGGCCACTCATACAAATTGTTGTTCACTTGACTACATCAGATTTTTTGTTTGGAATATAGTTATCCTTCCTGTAACTGACATTTCAAGTTAATCTCAATACATGTTGGACTGTGAATTCAGGTCCATCTGAATCTTGTGACCACTATAATTAGATTTGGAATGAGTGCTACTTTCATTGTTTTTGTTTGTGCACGTTTGATGTGTGTTTGGGTTCGATTTGATGAGGATTCTGCAACTATCGATATTGAGCTGGGATCTGACCTTGACATTATATGTATATCTTTAGTTTGTTTTTCCTTTACCTGAAAGAATCGCATGTTAATTATATATGTTAGTGGCAAAAATGGTCACTAACCCCGATTGTAGTGAAAGCACCGATGTCCAGGTAGATCCAATCACGTATCTTATGATAGTTGTATGTAGAGAATAATAAAGTGAAGAAATAGTAAATGAAAAATGAAAGCAAGTATAGAACACAAGAGAATTATAGTGGTTCAGCTTTCTCCGACCTACGTCCACTTCAAGAATTTCCTTTTTATTCCTTTATATTGTAGTTACAGTTACAAAAGAGTGTTATTCAATAGCTGAAGTGGTAGAGTTTAGCCAAGCTTGAAGATAAAGAGGAGACAAGAGGAAAATAATCCTCTTTACTGAGCCATGCCCTCTTTATTTATAGGTGAAGACCTCTAAAATTTGGGCAGAGAAGTCTCTTGTTCCATATAGGCCCGTATGAAGAGTTGCGAGGCCCACTTCCATGCTTTTGGGATTGATCAGAATAAGTAATCCCCACGTCAGAATGAGCTGCGATCGAGCATGGTTAAAGATGATAGTGCAAAGTCCTTGCTCTCCAAATTTCATGAAGTTCCAACGTGTACTTTTCAAGATATGATCGATCCAAGTTTGAATTTGCTAGTGAAGCTGAAGCTTTCGTATCCATAGATTCGTATCCATCATTTCGTATCCATAGATAATGCGCTCCTTAATTCTCATATCGATCCAAGTCTTATATTGCAATCCATGTTTTGCGCTCCATTCCTTGACCACTTCTTTCGTACTGATCGATACGAATGATTGATATGAAATACACTTTCAAGCCTTCGAATCCATCCAGTGCCCTATCCTTCGTATCGATCCCATGCTTGCTCGATCGATACGAATTGTATCGACACGAAGTTTGATCGATCCAAACCAAAAGTGCAGTGCATTATCCAAACCATATCCATCCTAGAGTTTCCAGATCGATACGAGACGTATCGATACAAATATCGATCAGTATGAACCAAACGCCATAATGATCGATACAAAAGTATCGATACAAAACCATTTTTCACCAATATTGATTCATCCATAACTTGAGCCTATGAACTCCGATTGACCTAAAACTCAAAACGTAGCCTCACCGGGCCTTGTTTATCATTCATTATCGATCTCGCCTCAATTGGAGCTCGGTCCAATTTTGACGATATCGACCATATCCTTGTTCCCAATCAATCTCTGATCCTGATAATCACCAATGTGTTGATACCCTGGCTTTGACCAAAAGGCGGTATAACATTTTCCCCCCAAAACATGCCTTGTGATAGGAAGGCGTGTTTTGAATAGCTTTAAATCCAATATCCAAAATACATACTCCATTGATGGCCATATCATCCAATCCATAATTCAATCCATTACCAAGCAATTCCATCCAAGTCTGATAGCCAAATATGCAACTGTTCCGAGTCGATAACCAAATCCAGGATCACTCCGGATCCTTACCCAAATCCTTAGTTGTTCAAAGCTACTATCCGAATCCATAACCATAACCAAATCCATATTCAAATCCATGACCTCTTCGGGTCGTTAACTGAATCCAGGACTGCTCCGGGTCCAATTCCAATCCTTAGCCATTCAAAACTGAATCAATATCCATTTCACATCTTGGAAGCCAGTAACCGAATCCTACGATCTCTCCGGATCATTGACGGCCTTTTCTGGACCCTTGCTAAGCTCGACCCAAACTTAATGATTGAATAGGCAGATCCTGTCATGCTTCGGCGAAGCAACCTATCCCTTGCACTCCGACCCCGGTGGGGGCATATAGCGATGTCCTGGTCCTCCTAGACCAATCATAGCCTCTCCGGGCTCTTGCTAGATCCCATCCTATCACTCTTCGGTGAAGGGGAAACAATGTCGAGCAAGTCGATCATGTCGCTCTTCGGCGAAGCGAAGTCACTCCCTGCACTTCGGTTCAGTATCCCTGAACATTAAGCGATGCCATGGCCTAAGTCCTAGACCGATTACAGCCACTCTGGGCTCTTGTCGAACCCCGATCCAATCACTCTCTAGTGAATGGGGAACAACGTCAAGTGAGTTGATCCTGTCACTTTTTGGCAAAGCGACTCGCTTCATGTGCTCCGATCCCTGTCTCTCCAGACAGGATCATAAAGCGATCAATTTCCAACTGACTTCTAGTATCCGTCCCATAACTCTCTGTAACAACCCTGTTGTTAGTTACCTGATTAATTAAATCTAATTAGGGATAATTAATTCTAAATTGGGATTTGTGAAATTTAACTATGAAATTAAATCTAGTTTTATGAATAATTGAATTTTTTATCTTAATTAATTTTAAGATAACTTTGAAAAATGTTGTTAAGTGTTAATATTATGATTTATTATTTTAAAATGAGAAATTGTAATTAGTAATTTATTTTGTTTTAATTAAAAATAATAAGAATAACTTGTATTTCAAATGTTACACTTAATTGTACAAAACATTTATATATCTATATAAATGAGAATTTTTATCTTGTGAATGGGTTTGATAAATTATGAATGGTTAAAACAATGTTAACTAAAACCTTAGTTAAAATGTAAAATAGTGCTTTATAAATTATTAACACTTAGGATTTTTGTAACACTTGGCAATTGGGTCCATACCTCAAACCACTTAGCCCATTTAAGAGAAGCTTCCTTCTCATTTGATGAAAACAGTACGTTCAATTCGACAAGCTTAGAAAACCAGAGAACTCAATTCCTCTTTCAAAACCTAGAAAACAAAAAAAATCAAATCTCTTCTTCAATTCATGGTAAATTAAACATCTTTGGGAGCTTATTTGTGTAGGTAATCATCTCTAGCTTAAATACATCTCAATTGTGATTTGAATTCCCAATTTACAGTAAACTAAATTAGGGTTTTTGGGTATATTTTGGAGTGATTTTTGTTTAAGGTTTGTTGGTTTGGAAATTTGGGCTGAAGTGATAATCTCGATTGTTGAATTAAAGGATAGAGGTGAGTTAATCGCTCACATACCTATTTCTAAATCTTATTTTGCTGCACATTATTGTTTGAATGATTGTTGATTTAATTGTTTGCAATTTAGTTGAAAACTTGTGAGATTATTGTGTTATTATTTGTTGGAAATTTGATGAAAAAATCGCTGCAGTAAAACAACAATAATATGTGGTAGAATAATCCAAATTGACTTAATATTATTGTGGTAGAAAGTTCTTTCAATTAGCTACAAGTTGTCTTTTAATCATTGTTGGGCTATTTTCTCACCACCGAATCAACTAGTGCCGGTCCAGACTCCATCTCCAACCACCGAATCAGCTAGTGCCGGTCCAAGCTTCGTCTCCAACCACCGAATCAACTAGTGCCGGTCCAGACTCCATCTCCAACCACCGAATCAGCTAGTGCCGGTCCAGACTCCATCTCCAACCACCGAATCAAAGCCCTGCCGGTCCAAGCTTCATCTCCCACCACCGAACCAACTCGTGCCGGTCCAGGCTCCATCTCCAACCGCCGAATCAAAGCGCTATCGAGCCCGAGCATTGCCAGGCCAGATTGTAGCAGCCCAGGCCCACCAGCTGCTATTTACCTCCAAGACCCCTACCCCCAGCCTCACTCTATAAATAGAGGGGCAGGGGTACAACAATGAGGGAGAAGTTTGAGAGCTCAAGCACGGAAGGAACTTTCAAACAACTTTCTTTTACTTGTACCAAAGCTTTGTACTTGTAATCAGAATAAGAGAAGAGAAATAACATATAAAGTGGACGTAGGCACATTCTGGCTGAACCACTATAAATTTGCGTGTCTTTTTACAGTTTAGCCCCTGCTTTTCATATATTTGCATAAATCACTCAAATCGCTAAGAACAACATAAGATCTACTAAATTATACAACTTTGAGGTGTTTGTCCATTTTTTGTGCAAACATTTTTGGTGCTTTCATTGAGAGGGTAGAAGCTCGAAGCTTCAGCTTCATCTACTTAACAAGTTTTCCTAACAACCATCGTCCGCCACTTGGAAAACATGCCTCCCAAACAGAGAAAAGATGTTAACAAAGGAAAAAACATCGCATCCAGTAGTCTTCCAGATCCAGCTGTCACGAATCAAGTAAATCGTCCTCCTCCAACAACGGTAGCAAATGAAGGACAGGCTAACCCAACCACTCCTGCCCCAGAACAGCCTGCAGCAATTACTAGGGCAGATTTGGACAGAGTTGTTGTTGAAGTAACTAACCGCTTCACGTCCCAGCAGGAAGCCTTGGTGGACCATCTTATGTCACGCTTGAGGGACGCTGAAGAATCCAACCGCAACACTGAATCATGGGGCGAGTCCCAGTCTGGAGGATCTCAGAGACAACAAAGATCTTCCTTCTTCGAAGGAGCTAACGGCAGAAGTAGCCGTGGTAGGAGCCGAGACCGAGCACAGCCCGAAGTTAGGCCTGAGGAAACGTTTGGTACCGAACCCAACGGGGAAGGTACCGGGCGAAGGTCAACTGTAGCTGAGCCTGTCATGCTGCCTAACCACAGAAAGACCAGTGAACGGGGCCGAGCTAGAGTTCAGCCCGAAGTTGGACCCAAGGAAGTGCTTAGATCAGAACCCAACAGGGGGAGATTAAGGCAAGGGCCAACTGTAGCTGACCCGAGCATGCTCCCAGAAGATCAAAGGCAGCCACTGGAAAATATGAGGAATGATAGACGATACCACCCCTACAGGTCGTCTGGACGGAATCAATCCCACAGAACAGAACCAAACTCATTTCTATCTGCTCCAAGTTCTGATGAAAGGATGGCAGGCTTATTCAGAGAGTGTGTCTAACGGGAGCAAAGAGATCGAGGGATAGGCGCTAGGGTAACCAGCCCTTTCGCCCGCAATATCGAAATTGCTGTCACCCCCCGAGAATGGAAGATGCCAACAATGGAACCCTACAAAGGAACCTCCGATCCCGTTGTACACTTACAGAGGTACACGCAACATATGCTCATGGGTGGAGCAACAGAGGGAGTACTGTGCAAATGCTTTCCGCTCTTCTTAGCAGATCTTGCTACCTCCTGGTTCTGTCATCTACCCCAAGGATCCATCAGCTCATGGGAAATGTTGAAAGAAAAATTTATCAGTCAGTTCCGCATTCATGTGGAGCAACCTAAGGATGCTTATTCCTTATCCAGCGTCAAACAGAAACCTGGAGAAAAGCTGCAGCAATACCTAACCAGATTCAACGCCGCAGCAGCCGCAGTTCAAGATGCCGATGAGAAGCTTATCCTAATGGCCCTCTGTAGTGGAGTGCATCCGGACACGAAATTTGCTAGAAGATTGACAAAAGAAAAACCAGCTACTTTACCCGATTTCTTCCATGAAGCCGGGAAATACATGAGGCTTGAGGATGCTGCCGTTGAGGGGCAGTCAGGACAGCAAAATAAGACGACCCACGGCAACGCCCCTGCTATGGCAAGGGACGTTCGAAGAAATGATTCCAGAGACAATGCTGGGGGCAAGAAGGTAGAAAAGCGCCTATATCGGCTAGGACCAAGATTCGACACTTACACCCCTTTGAACGAGATCGTCGAAAATATCTTCCTTGCCACCCAAGGCGAAGTTAGATACAAACGCCCACCATACAAGAAAGAATCAGATAACGCACAAAAGTCTGGAAAATTCTGCCGCTTCCACGAATCTCACGGACATGATACCAACGAATGCCATCATCTCCGAGATCTGATTGAGGAACACATCAGAAGGAAAAAACTGGAACGTTATGTAAAAAGTCAAGACAGGACTCCAGCTCCTGCCAATGAAAACCCAAGGCTACCCTCACCAGGGACCGACAAAGGAAACCGCAACGCTAGCAGCTCTAGTCAAGAGAAGATAGTGGTCCATACCATCTCAGGAGGTCCGCACATCGCAGACAGAAGTTGGAGAGAAATGGAAAGATATGGGAAGTCGCTTAGAGACAATAAAGACTGTGTCAATACAGTTATAGAAGAGCGCCACCCAAAGCGGAAAGAAAGTGATGACATCACATTCAGTAAGCGTGACCTAGAAGGAAGACAGTACCCTCACATGGATCCCATGGTTATCTCTGCCCGACTCGGTCCCGCCGAAGTTTACCGAATCTTGGTAGACACTGGAAGCTCTGTAAATATCATGTTCAAACACGCATTCAACAAAATGAAGCTATCAATGAAGGATGTATCTCCCTGCGATAAACCACTACACGGTTTCACTGGAGATGCGAAGATGCCCCTCGGGCAGCTGGACCTCTTTGTTGAGATTGGAAGCCATCCCCGCTCCGTTGTAAGGAAACAGACGTTTGTGCTGATAGAAAACCATTCGGCCTACAACGCCTTCTTAGGAAGACCAGCCTTGTCTGACTTCCAAATTGTCCTAGCCCCATGGTGCCTGAAAATGAAATTTCCAACAGACAATGGGGTAGGGGAAGTGGAAGGAGACCAGGATATTGCACGAGACTGCTATGTGACCGAACTTCGCAACAACCACAGGAAGGATAAAGGGAAAGGTGTAGAGATTGCCCTCTGCACAAAAAGCCTTGAAGCATAGCAACTAAAGAAAGCCCCTCCTCTTCGATACACCAGCGACCCTTTCAATGAATTAGACCCTAGGGATAAAGAGGAGGAGGCCACCGCCGAGCCTGCAGAGGCTATGGAGTTTATATCTGTAGACAAGCACGACACAAGTAGGCTACTGAAAATTGGGTCCCAGCTGAAAGCTGAATTGAAGGAACAACTCATTGATTTTCTCCGCCACAACTTGGATGTATTCGCTTGGTCACACGCTGACATGACCGGAATCTCCCCCGACATAGCATGCCACGTATTAAACATTGATCCTACCAAGGCGCCTGTAAAACAAAAAAAGAGAAATATGGGGGCAGAGCGATCAGCAGCCCTCGATGAAGAAGTAAAGAATCTACTCGCCAATGACTTCATACGAGAAGCTGTTTACCCGGAATGGATCGCCAACCCGGTACTAGTAAAGAAGGCTAATGGGAAGTGGCGGACCTGCATCGACTTTTCCAACCTAAACGATGCCTGCCTAAAGGATTGCTTCCCGCTTCCCAGAATCGACCAACTTGTAGACAGCACAGCCGGGCACGAGCTCCTATCTTTTATGGACGCATACTCAGGATATAACCAAATTCCTATGCATGCTCCCGACCAAGACCACACTAGTTTCATCACCGACCGGGGATTATACTGCTATAAGGTAATGCCTTTCGGACTTAAAAATGCAGGAGCCACCTACCAACGCCTCGTCAACAAGATGTTTGCAGGGCTAATAGGACAAACTATGGAAGTATATGTGGACGACATGTTGGTGAAATCTCGGAAAGCCAAAAATCACGTAAGTCACCTAAACGAAATGTTCCAGGTACTTCGACAGTATGGAATGAAGTTGAATCCACTAAAGTGCTCCTTTGGAGTATCATCGGGAAAGTTCTTAGGATTCATCGTTCATGCCAGAGGGATAGAAGCAAACCCTGAACAAGTCCGAGCGCTAAGGGATATCAAGACACCGTCCACCCAAAAGGAAATGCAAAGCCTAAATGAAAAAGTGGCCGCCCTAAGCCGATTCATCTCCAAGGCAACGGACAAGTGCGTCCCCTTTTTCGAAGCTCTAAAGAAAGACAAAGGAAAGTTCAAATGGACTAACGAATGCTTAACCGCTTTCCTTAACCTGATCGAACACCTCCAGAAACCACCGGTACTCTCGACTCCAAGTGAAGGCGAAGAATTATACCTATACCTTGCTGTGTCATCTCACGCCCTAAGCGCTGCCTTGGTAAGGGAAGACAACCGCACGCAGCGACCAGTTTACTTCGTCAGCAAAAGGTTTACTGGGGCAGAAGTCAGATATCCTAAACTTGAGAAGCTAGCATACTATTTACTTATCACATCACGGAAACTGCGTCACTACTTCCAGTCCCATTCCATCAAAGTTCTGACCGATCAACCACTGAGGCAGGTACTCCATCGCCCTGACACTTCTGGGCGACTACTTAAATGGTGCATTGAACTAAGTCAGTATGATATCACCAATTACCCCCGCACCGCCATCAAGGGACAAGCCATGGCTGATTTCATTGCAGAATTCACTACCAACGAAGATAAGGAGCAATTGGACATAGCAGAAGATATCAAGTGGAATCTCTTTGTGGATGGTGCATCGAACGAACAGGGCTCGGGGGCAGGTGTTGTAATAATCACTCCCAGGGGAAATAAACTGCACTATGCTATAAGGTTGGAGTTCGCTGCCACCAACAACGATGCAGAATATGAAGCAGTAATAGCCGGATTAGAAATTGCCATCGAGATCGGAGCCAATTCTTTGTGTCTTCACAGCGATTCTCAGCTTATTGTTAATCAAATACTAGGGGAATTCCAAGCTCGAGAAGAACGACTCATAGCATATCTAAAGAAGACCAAGTTACTTCTCAGCCGATTGGACCACTACTTAGTCAAACACATCCCTCGGGAAGAGAACCAAGAGGCCGACGAATTGGCAAAGCAAGCAAGTATGAGAGACATCGCCATCTTCGGGGCAGTAACTGTCTCAAAGCAAACGGTCCCAAGTTTTGAGCAAGTGAATCTGATAGCTGCAACCGAAGAAGCGACTTGGATGACTCCCATCCGAGACTACCTACAAAATGGCACACTACCCGACGGGCGTAACGAAGTCAAGAAAATCTTGAGGAAAGCGTCCCGCTACACAATACAAGGAGACATCCTCTATCGGCGCGGGTTCTCTAACCCATTGTTAAGGTGTGTCGCCGGAAGGGAAGCCAAGGAAATCTTATCCAACATTCATCAAGGAAGCTGCGGAGATCACACCGGAGGGCAAACGTTAGCAAAAAAGATACTCCGATACGGATATTTCTGGCCCACCTTAAGCAAGGACGCCTTAGATTTCGTCAAGAAGTGTGACAGATGCCAAAAATTTGCTAAGATCCCTCGGCTACCAACAACCGAGATTACTCAGATGACCAGCCCTTGGCCCTTTGCTATATGGGGAATTGACTTAATCGGTGAACTGCCAATGGGTCGAGGCGGCGCCAAATATGCTATAGTAGCAGTCGACTATTTCACCAAATGGGTGGAAGCAGAACCTCTAAATAAAGTATCTTCAGCGAAAGTTATCAACTTCTTAATCAAAAATGTTCTATGCAGGTACGGAGTCCCACTAAAAATCATATCAGACAATGGACTTCAGTTTGACAGCGAGGAATTCGCCAACTGGTGCCAAGAACACGGAATTCACAAAAGCTTCTCATCCATAGCATATCCCCAAGCAAACGGACAAGTCGAAGCAGTCAACAAAATTCTGAAAACTCTGATCAAAAAGAAGCTCGAAAAGTCAAAGGGCGCTTGGGTGGATGAACTCCCTACGGCACTATGGGCCTACCGCACATCTTTCAGAACATCAACAGGGCACACTCCTTTCTCTTTGGCATACGGATCGGAGGCTATGCTCCCAGTTGAAACCATTGTGCCTTCTCACCGTAGGATCCACTATAACCCAGAAGAGAATGAAGAGCTCCTCAACATGTCTTTGGATCTAGTCGAGGAGAGAAGGAATGATGCAGTCCTTAAAACAGCAGCCCACAAGCAAAAGGTGGCAGCACAATACAACTCCAAAGTCAAGCATCGTACCTTACGAGAAGGGGATCTTGTCCTCAAGCGAATCTTCCCTCGCCCCGGAGCACTAGACCCAATCTGGGATGGACCATATGTAATTCATAAAGATCTCCACAACGGAGCCTATATTTTGTCAACAGTGGACGGAGAGGTGTTCCAGAGGGCATGGAACATCCAACACCTCCGTCGATACTTTTCTTAACTTGTATTGCCCATATGAGGTGAATTAACAAAGAGAATCAGTGGACGTAGGCATTTTCGTGCCGAACCACTTTAAAAAACCTTGTCTCTTTTTTAACTTGTTCCTTTGTATCTTGGCTGCTTGTTAACTTTATCCTTTTCTGTTGAACAAAATCCTGAGCATATAGCATTTCTATTCAAAGCACTCCACAATGCAACTTCACGTGGACAAGACCCAACAGGTACTAAGCGAATCTATGCCCTCGCCAATGAGACACTTTTGCTCCAGCATCCCTCTGCTACGGGTTAAATCATTGCTCGCGACGGCCCTTAAAGCCAACTGTAATGAGCCGATTATAAGCCACCGAGAAGGCCGACTATAGCCGAGGCAGCTCATTACGGCGTTAGGCTCGCCGGCAACTGTGAACCGACTATAAGCCCCAACATAAGGTGTGGCCAGCCAGGGGCAGTTCACAGTTGACGATCGGCACCCACGCTAGCCGGCCACAGTAAATCGAATAATACCCACGATTACGAGCCATAATGGCCCGGGTAGTTACTGTGCGCGATCTCGGCTCCGATGTGTCTTAAGTGCGGCTGTGGTAAAAAAGAATTAACTCCCCGCGGAGGCGTAAGATGGGTGACAAATGTCTCCAAGACCCACAGCTAGGGAAAGTGACTACAAAACCCGTTTGCCACGAACTTAAGCACATCGAAGGCCTTCCGTGATTGGAAGTTTTACTATTTCACATATTTCAATTTTACTTAAAAAACTTTCCTCCTATCCCCTATAACAATCCATAAAGTACAGGATACAGGGTAAGAGATACTCGCCAACGGATGCAGAGGTTCACAATCAGATGGCAGGGCATTCAACTGCTTTCCATGCTTGGTCATACAAGATATTCGAAACTGCCATTTACAAACAGAACATGAAAGGCGGTATTTTCTTCCTTTATGTGCGAATGCATGACTATAATTTAATTTTTTTCACACCACACGCTAACATTGCAAGTCGTGAAATTATGTCTTAAACCAGGACCCGACATCAAACACAATTTAATTACAAAGAATATACATAGTTACATTTCTCATACGACATGTCGAAATAGCAACAAACATTCAAGAAACGACAAAATCAGTTAAAGAATTACACGTCGAAATAAGACTATTTATTACAAGTGGCAAAATATTACAACCTAAAGGCTACTTTACTATTTTACGACTAACATATACAACTTCGTCAAATCCACAAAAAGAGTTTTTCCAGGTACAATCAAGGGGCCGGCTGCAGTGGAGTTTTATCCTTGCCCTGTTGACCGCCTGTCCAGTCAAAGAAAGGATTCATTAGTAATAAGCAACCAAGTTAATGGGGAAACTAAAAAGGAAGACTTACCAGCATAAGCTTACTGGCCACTCTGGTCGTCATCATCCACTTGCACCCCTGCCTCCTCAGCAGCAAGCAACCGCATACCCTCCTTCACTGCCACCTTCTCCCCCTTGGCAAACTGGGCAGTGACCGCATCCATGCTGAAGGCCACGCCACCATCTTTATCCGCATCGGCCTTGGCCTCCTCCAAAGCCCGAAGATAGATCTTAGCCATGACCCTGGGATAGTCATCCATCCAGGATAGGTTGCCCTGCTTCCAGGTTCGGAAGTACATATCCTGAAGCATTTCGTCCATCATCCCCTCATTCTCCTCAAACTCCCTCATCCGGGCCTCGGAAGCCGACAACCTCCCAACGACAGCATCTCTCTCCGATCGGTATCTTGAGCAGTCAGCCAGAAGGGATCCCCGCATTGCCTCCATCTCCTCCCTCAACTTGGCTTGAGCAAGCTCTGCAGCCTCAAGTTTCCCGGACAATTCCTCCACCTGCTCAAGATCCGCTTTCCGAACCTCGTCCACCGTGGTAATAGCCATGTCAATCCGTTCTTTGCAAGTAGCTTTCATTTTCCGCAATTCGGCCCGACTGGCCTCTTCCATGGTTTTCCTTAGTCGCCCAGTAGCAGCCTCATGCTGAGAAATCTGAATAGCCTGATCCGCAAGCTGTTTGGCCTGATCCGAAACCACCAATCGAAGTCGGATATTGGCGCTCCCAATCTCCTCTCCGGCCTTAACCAGCCGGGCATGATGCCCCATCAGCTTCTTAGTCTCCTTCGCCACCCGATCAATATTAGCCTTGGCCTCATCTCCCATGGTAACTATCCGAGTGGTAAGTAGATCAAAATCTAAGGACTTAGCTTCATCAAGCACCCGTACCATGGGATTGCGAGGAAGAAGATGCTCGCCGGTAACCTCATCAAAGGTAATGTCGTGGGAACTTGGATCCAGATCAGGATGACCCGCAAATGGATTACGAGCCAAGTCAGGACGGTCGATATGAGTAACGGAAGGGTTTCTGGACGGGTGCGGAGAGGGTGCAAACTCGCTACCCTCTTAAGTGATATCATGAAGAGGCTGAGCCGGAAGCTGAGGACCGGGCGAAGGTTCGGATAAAGGATGACTCCTCTTCCTCTGCTGAATACCCTCTTCGATGACCCCAAGAAGAGGACGGTAGCCGACTACATCCCCGGAGCGTTGGGTCGAGGGCTTCGGCTTAGCAGAAGCTTTGGAAAGCTTATATTGCTCAAGCCTGTGTCGAAGGTCTGAGGCTTTGGACGTCTTGCCTGCTCCTGATATAAAGAACAAGCGTCACAAACTTACATCACTATATGATTCGAGAAACGCGGTAAATTACAAGTTAAAAAAGGAAAAGAAACACAGCGGTGGTTGTACAAACCCTGGGGAGGAGTAGGATACTGCAATAAGTCCTGGATTTCATTCTAGGACGGGAGCGGGTCATAAAATATTCCTAAGTCCCTATCATTAATGAAGCATGCAGGAGTCAAGAGTTCACCTTGAATCGTCGGGGCCACCTTGGCTGGAATGGTCGGAGAAGACTCACTTGCACCAGTCCCGGCCTTGTCCGCCTTCCCGGTTTTCTCTACCAAAGCCGAATCTTCATCCAGCCCCTCGAAAGCCTGGTGGAACGCATCATCCGTCCACTCCTGAATCTCGCCCGCTTGCCCAGGAAGTAGGGCCCCGATGTCATCGCCACCTTTGTCACCATCCCGACCATCTCCACCCTCGCCTCTTTCCTCCTCTATGTCTTCCTCCTCCCGGGTAAGTGGACAATTGCTGGGGGAGGGACCGTCCGACTTCTTGAGTTTCTTACCCCCGACAGCTGGAGGTTTTGTGAAAGGTTTCCTCTTGCTACTCTCCACCGAAACACCTTCTTTGGTCTGAGCAGCCGCCCTCTCCTCCGCCGTCTCCCTCAGCTTAACTACTGACTGCTGTGGGAGGATTAAGTTGTACTCCAGAAGGATCGCATTTCTGATCAGGAAGGCAGATGATCTATATTTCCCAAGAATAGCTTCTATCTCAGCCGCCATCTGAACCAGGCAGTCAGTCCCCACAATCGCAAAGCCACCTGTCGCTAGCAAAAATGAGAGAGTATGAGAAGACGCATCGCAATCAGAATGGAAATTATAAGTAAAAGCATCAACTTACATCCAGAAGTAAAGCGCCGAATTGAAACGGAGTCGTCCCTGACAAAGAACCACTCTTTCTTGAACATGCTGAATTTAGAATACAAATCCAAGACCGGTTTGAAGGTCACGGCTGACTCCAAGCTAATGTATGGAGACCCCTTCTTATAGCCCCTCAGATTATACAAGTACCGGATCTCCCGGTTGGAAGGGGCACGACCATACTTCCTCTGGAAAATAACGAAGAGGCTCACCAGTATAGCATAGGAGTTGGGTTGAAGCTGGAATGGGGCCACCTCGAGATATGTGAGGAAGCTGGTTACCCAAGCGTTAAGAGGTGGAATGGCACCACACATGCAGTGGTATCTGCTGTAAGCAAAGAACCCTTCAGGAGGGTCGTATGGCATAACATCTTTCCCTGGCAACAGCATTCGCGCCCTGTCAATTCCGAAAGAGCGAGAGATGACATCAAGCTGCTCTTCCTTAAGGGAGCTAGGAAAACAATCGGGCGGGGAGTTTAGAAGTTCCTGAGGGCCGTACCCGTCCACTAGTGATCTCGGGGCAGGTCCATGACGTTCTGGATTCGGCTGAGCTGGGGGCACGGCAGAGGAACTTCCTTCGCCCCCGGATTTCTTCTTGTCTGATCGAGTTTCCGCTTTACGAGACATTATCTGCAGACACAAAGAAGAATGTCGTTAGACTAAAGGAAGTAAAGAAGCGAGTGTGTGCGTTCTAGAGTTGCACTCATAAATGCTCAAATTTCTATTATCATTCGGTAGAAGTCCCATCCGGTATCATTTTCATTCGGATATAGACAATTATATAACTTCATTCGGTAGAAGTCCCATCCGGTATCATTTTCATTCGGATATAGACAAGTGTATGACTTCATTCGGTAGAAGTCCCATCCGGTATCAGTTTCATTCGAAAATAAACAAGTATGTGAATTCATTCGGCACTCAGAGCCCCCAAGTCCATTCGGTGAATAACATATTCGGCAGGAAAGTAGAAGATCGATACCTGATTCGGTGAAAAGAAGTTCTTTGGTTCTGCTAAACACTTTGATTCGGCAAGAGGAGTTGGCTCGACTGTCGTGTTTGGTAGGAAATATCGGAAGCCCTAATCCCCTACTTATAGTCAAAGGCGAACTACCGGACCAACAGACTCGGCATAAGGACCGGATAAGAATGACCGAACCAAAACAAAGCGAGACATACGCTGGCATATGCCCCGCTTTGGGGGGCAAATGTTGGGCTATTTTCTCACCACCGAATCAACTAGTGCCGGTCCAGACTCCATCTCCAACCACCGAATCAGCTAGTGCCGGTCCAAGCTTCGTCTCCAACCACCGAATCAACTAGTGCTGGTCCAGACTCCATCTCCAACCACCGAATCAGCTAGTGCCGGTCCAGACTCCATCTCCAACCACCGAATCAAAGCCCTGCCGGTCCAAGCTTCATCTCCCACCACCGAACCAACTCGTGCCGGTCCAGGCTCCATCTCCAACCGCCGAATCAAAGCCCTACCGAGCCCGAGCATTGCCAGGCCAGATTGTAGCAGCCCAGGCCCACCAGCTGCTATTTACCTCCAAGACCCCTACCCCCAGCCTCACTCTATAAATAGAGGGGCAGGGGTACAACAATGAGGGAGAAGTTTGAGAGCTCAAGCACGGAAGGAACTTTCAAACAACTTTCTTTTACTTGTACCAAAGTTTTGTACTTGTAATCAGAATAAGAGAAGAGAAATAACATATAAAGTGGACGTAGGCACATTCTGGCTGAACCACTATAAATTTGCGTGTCTTTTTACAGTTTAGCCCCTGCTTTTCATATATTTGCATAAATCACTCAAATCGCTAAGAACAACATAAGATCTACTAAATTATACAACTTTGAGGTGTTTGTCCATTTTTTGTGCAAACAATCATATTTCGAAATTCTACTGTTAAATAGGTTGGAATTGAGTTTGAAACTAATGTTAAAGTACAGCCATATAAAAAAATTCCGAGTTAATACCTGAGAGTAAAATGAACATAACTTTTGATTGATATATCCAATTGTATTGAATCTTTTTGCAGTAGAAAGATAATTTCCTAAGGAAGAACTTTTGATTAAATTACTTTCTCATATTTTGAAGATTTCATGGTCAAAATCGGGTTTTTAAGAAAGTAATAGTCTCTACGCTGTCAAATTTTCTATGCTAAACATTGTTAATAATTTAAACATAACTTTCTCATTTCTTATTGGATTTTGATAATATTTAAAGTTCTGGAAAGCTTAAACTTTGTGCTACAACTTTAATGTTGTAAGTTTTCTAAATTTATGTGATTTAAAGAGTCGAAATTTCATTTTAAAACTAAAACTTGTGACTGAGTTGTAATTGGTGAAGTGGTTGAATTGACCGGTGCATTCCCGACCCATTGCTTGAACCCATTTGAGTGTTCTTGTGTTTGTAATGTTGTGCCCAGATGTTGGAGTGATTATTTTCATAGTTGGTTATATATAAATATATATTTACAATAATAAATTTATATTATAAGTTTGGTTTGGTATATAGTTAAGAGTTAGAATACTACGGAGTTAGTTCATGACTAAAATCTTGTGATAATCTAATATTTAGTCATAATGAATTCTAATGTGTTTGTGGATTTTGAATTTTGATTCAAAGCTTTGGACTTAAATAAAGATATATCTATTTATTTATATAGATAAATATTTAATTATAAACACCAATAATTCGGTAAGGAGAGTTTATTAAAGTTATAAATATTAAACTTGTTTTATAAGTTGGCCTAATCTCTTTTATAAATAGTTTTATCAAATATTTATATTTATAATAAGTATTACTGGAATAAATAGTTATGGATTTAAAAATATGTTTTGTGAAATATAGATTTAATTTATTAAATAAAATGTTATGAGATTTAGAAACATGGTTTTGAAGTATAAACATAAGGTGTTTTTATACTACTGTACACATACTAATTTGGACAATTCTAAGAGTAAAAAATAGGGTTTTAGAGAATAAGTGATTACTTATATATATATATATATATGTATGGTTTTAAAATATGATTCATGGATAATACAACTTTATGGAAATTTAAGTATCATTATGGTTTCGGAAAATGGAAAATCTTAGTTCACAAAATAAATACAAGTGGAACAATTTGGAATAATGGAAAACTTTAATAAATTACAACTTAAATAAATGTTTTGAGAACCTTAATTCTATAATTTGGGAAGTACTAATAATCGATATAGTGTTATCGATTGGTTTAAATGCTTTCGAATAACACTTTATTGATTATGGTATAACTCATTGAATAGAATGTTTGAGTGGAATTTACTAACTCATTAGCGAATACATGAATTTCACCGGGTAGTATGGGATGCTTGGGTTAAGTTCTTGTGATCTAATTGGGAAAGTACTTAACACTTTAGAGTTGTATTCTCTTCTGGTATGCGACAAGTGGTTGCTAGATCCTTAAGAGAATATGGTTCAGGTTTTCCAGTGGTATCCGTATTAAGTGATATTTACTAGCTTAGTAAATACTTGAATTCACCATACGGTATGGGACGTATTAGTTAAATTCTAGCGATTGCTGAAGGTGATAGTATTTGGCACTTTAGAGTTTACTCTCTATTGGTGTGTGGAAAGTGGCCATTAGATTCTTAAGAAGTTTATTCCTGGATTTCTTTTCGAACATAATAATTTAATAATATTAAATAAATGTGGATTTATCGAGTTATGGTTTCTACGACCACCTTGATCGGTATGGACTATCCTTGAGATCATTCTGTGATTCTGTGTTCCCGGTCTGAGTATGATCCTTGGTATCGGATCGGTTCGAGTGATACCTATTTGTTTATTTGTTTGCCACGGGTTTTGAGTACAATCATTGCGATTGTTTCGGACGATCATTACGATCGATTTGGATTAAGATCTCTTGGATTCTAGATATTTGGATTCTGTGACTGTTCTATGTTCGTGAAATAAGTAATATTCTTATGTCTTGTGTTTGTGAAATAAACATATATTCTTATGTCATGTGTCGTGAAATAAATATATGTTCTTGTGTCTTGTGATGAATGTTAAGTTTATTCTATTATTTTGTGTTTAGTGACTAGTTCATATTTGTGATGTAAACTTATAACCCCGTACTGAGTTAATCATTGATATTTGTGTGCTTAGAGATATTGTGTTTTGTTCTGTGAATTCAATCCTGAACATCTGTATTTACTTATATGTTGTTTGTTCTTGTGCTATATCTTGTTCTCACCCTATTGGATATTTAGAGATAGTCTGACTCGGGTGTTATTTTGCTTGGGTCATGCCGAGATTTTTCAGGTTACAGGATAGGTTGACCTTTGAATGGTTGTGCTAGTAGGGAGATAAATATTTGGACTTTTAGTTTATCCCATTTAGGAATTTGGACCTTGTATATAAAATATATAATTGAGATTAGAGAATTGTTAAATTTGTATAACAATTGAGTTTAGTATTTCATTTTGTAAACTAAATAATTTGTATATGTATATGTATATGTTGAGATTTATTCCGCTGTGATCTGTGACTCTTAATTATATGATATATTATTCTGATTCTGAGAAACCGGTGTGTCTATTACTTTGTATTAATACTGTACACGGTAAGTTCAGTTCACATATTAAGTGAAAAGGTATAAATGACGTGTCAGAATTAGTATAAAGATATATTCACATTCGATCGCCCTTAACAAGCCTATTCATCGGATTTGCGAACGACATTACTTGTAATGTTCTTTTCTAATATGGGTATCGCGGTGGGGTCGTTACACTCACCGTTCAGGGACTTGTTTCATAAAATCCAAATCTATTTATTAAATCCAAATTCCAAATGCCCAATAAAAAAAGAAAAAGTTAAGTGCTGCCTCTCTGGGTAGAGCGGTCTATTACCATCTCAGAGAATGCCTGGGAATCGCTCTGGTTCCTTTACAAGTGTAAGTTGCATAGCCGCTTTATTTTTAGAAACAAAACCAGAAAGATTATTTGATGACCAATGTTCAAATCCTAAACTCGGCCCTTGCCATCAAGATCAGCTGATGACGAGTCGTGACCCAGATCCTGGGTCATTCTTGTTTGGTGCAGGTGGTAGCTGCTCGTGTTCTGCTATTGTTGTTCGGTTCCTCACATACTGTGGCAATCTGCCACTCCTGATATGTTCTTCCACCATGTCCTTCAAGTGGCGACATTCATCTATGGTATGCCTTTCCAGCTCATGGAATAGGCAGTACCTCTAGCTCCTACGCTCCCACTCTCTGGGATTCCTTCTGGGTGGTTTTCGATAGGGGAGTTGCCCCTGTGTTTCCAAGTAAATCCGTTCCAGATTCTCCATCAAGTCTGTGTATGTGGAGAATTTAGGTTCCCGACCTCTCCCTCATTTGTTACAACCATCACATCCATCATCCTGCTTTCGCTTTCCTTTATCCATCCCACGTCCTTCTCCAGACATTCCTTTGCCTTGCGCGGCATTCACCTCCTGCCTTTCGATGCGTGCATCCTCTAATCATATAAACCTTTCTGCCTCATGATAGAACTCCCCAAGATCCAGTGGTGAATCCCGTGCCAATGAGTCCTTGAACTCGGTTACTTCTGCAATTCCTGCTACCGCCTCCATCAAAATCATTGATGGATCCGGGTGATCCATCGAAGCCATGACTGCATTGAACCGCGTTAGAAAATTCCTTACGGACTCTCATGTCCTCTGCTTCATCGATGCCACTGTCATTACGTTCTTCGATCATGTAACGTGGACCCAGAATTGTCTCATGAAGTGTTCCACTAGTTCGCTCCATGTCCTGATAGATCCATTCTCTAGCTGCCTGAACCAGAGCGCAACAAAATCCATCAAGTATAAAGGGAAGCATCTTGCCATAACCTCCTCAGATGCCCTCCAACACTTCCATATGCCTGATGTATCTATTTACTTGCAAAGTTGGGTATAACTTCCCATCATAGACCTCCAGCATTGGTAGTTTGAATTCTGGAGGGTTCCTTGCATTTTATTCGGAGTGAACGGACTCCGACTAACTTCCTCCACATTACTTGTAATGTTCTTTGCTAATCTGGGCATCGCGGTGGGATCGTTATACTCTCCGTTCAGGGATTTGTTTCATAAAATCCAAATCCATTTATTAAATCCAAATTCCAAATGCCTAATAAAAAAATAAAAAAATCTAAGTGTTGCCTCTCCGGGCAGAGCGGTCTATTGCCATCTCAGAGAATGCCTAGGAATCGCTCTGGTTCCCCTACATGTGTAAGTGGCATAGCCGCTTTCTTTTTAGAAACAAAACCAGAAATATTATTTGATGACCGAAGTTCAAATCCTAAACTCGGCCCTTTCCATCACAACCAGCTGATGACAAGTCGTGACCCTGATCCAGGGTCATTCCTGTTTGGTGCAGGCGGTAGCTGCTCGTGTTCTACGGCTGTTGTCTGGTTCCTCACATATTGTGGCAATCTGCCACTCCTGATGTGTTCTTCCACCATGTACTTCAAGTGGCGGCATTCATTTATGGCATGCCCTTCCAGCTCATGGAATAGGTAGTACCCCTCGCTCCTGCGCTCCTGCTCTGTGGGACTCCTTCTGGGTGGTTTTCGATAGGGGACTTAACCCCGTGTTTCAGAGTAAATCCGTTCCAGATTCTCCGTCAAGTCTGTGTATGTGGTGAATTTGGGTTCTCGATCTCTCGCTCGTTTGTTAGAACCATCATATCCATCATCCTACTTTCGCTTTCCTTTATCCATCCCACATCCTTCTCCAGACGTTCCTTCGCCTTATGCGGCATTCACCTCCTACCTTTCGGCACGTGCATCCTCTAATCGTATAAACCTTTCCGCCTCGTGATAGAACTCCCCGAGATCCGATGGTGGATCCCGTGCCAATGAGTCCTTGAACTCAGTTCCTTCTGCAATTCCTGGTACTACCACCATCAAAATCATTGATGGATTCGGGAAATCCATCGAAGCAAAGGCTGCATTGAACCGCATTAGAAAATTCCTTACGTACTCTCATGTCCTCTACTTCATCGATGCCAATGTCATTATGTTCTTGGGTCGTGTAACGTGGACCCTGAATTGTCTCATGAAAAGTTCCACTAGTTCGCCCCATGTCCTGATCGATCCATTCTCTAGCTGGCTGAACTAGAGCATATCCATCAAGTACAAAGGGAAGCATCTTGCCATAACCTCCTCAGATGCCCCCAGCACTTCCATATGCCTGATGTATCTGGTTATGTGCATAGTTGGGTCTAACTTCCCATCATAGGCCTCCAGTGTTGGTATTTTGAATTTTGGAGGTTTCCTTGCATTTTTTTCAGAGTGAATGGACTCCGACTAATTTCCTCCAAGCCTCCACTTAGTAGCCCTCCTCTCATAATCCTTCTTATAAATCCATCCATCTACTCGTCTCCATCCGAGGGTGGCCTCCTATATGTGTTTCCATCATACCCCCCATGTCCTGGAGGGTATTCTGGGTAGTACTCTTTATGTTGCTCATTCACGTTTGCGTTGGCCCCAGCTTACTGATCTTCATTCACGGGCCTTCCAATATCAAATCCCGAGGGTCTGCCCCAGGCCTTTGTTGGTTCCCTTCATCTTCACCGTTCTGATTCTGGATCAGACCTCCAAAGATTTCAGTAGTTCCAACTCCTTGTTCTATATTGCCAACAGCTGCGGTTGGTCCATTTCCTAGGTTCTACGTCCCAACTGTTCCCATTTGCCTGAAGAGATTCTGCATCATCTCTTGTTGGCTCTTCCATAATCTCTCCTGCATACAATCCATCATTTTCCGCATCTCATCCCTTGTGTTGAAGATGGATACCTGATCTGCTTCAGCTCCAAAGGAAGCCCCTTGACTTCCCTCCCGATGGCTCCTTCTAGTAATTTCCTTCTAGCCGATTGCCAAACCATAGCTTCAAATCCAATCCTCTTCCAAAGCAGCGGGTGCTAGCGTTCTCAGTGAAAGCACCAAAGTGTTAGTGGCAAAAATGGTCACTAACCCCGATTGTAGTGAAAGCACCGATGTCCAGGTAGATCCAATTAGGGATCTTATGATAGTTGTATGTAGAAAATAATAAAGTGGAGAAAAAGTAAATGAAAAATGAAAGCAAGTAAAGAACATAAGAGAATTATAGAGGTTCGGCTTTCTTCGGCCTACGTCCACTTCAAGAATTTCCTTTTTAGTCCTTTATACTGTAGTTACAGTTACGAAAGAGTGTTATTCAATAGCTGAAGTGGCAGAGTTTATCCCAGCTTGAAGATAAAGAGAAAAAGAATCCTCTTTCCTGAGCCATGCCCTCTCTATTTATAGGTGAAGACCCCTAAAATTTGGGCAGAGAAGTCTCTTGGTCCATGTAGGCCCGTATGAAGAGTTGCGAGACCTACTTCCATGCTTCTAGGATCGGTCAAAACGAGTAATCCCTATGTCAGAATGAGCTGCGATCGAGCATGGTAAAAGATGATAGTGCAAAGTCCTTGCTTTCCAAATTTCATGAAGTTCCAACATGTACTTTTTGAGATATGATCGATCCAAGTTTGAATTCGCTAGTGAAGCTAAAGCTTACATATCCATAGATTCGTATCCATCATTTCGTATCCATAGATAATGCGCTCCTTAATTCTCGTATCGATCCGAATCTTGTGCTGTTATCCGTGTTTCATGCTCCATTCCTTGACCGCTTCTTTCATATCGATCGATATGAATGATCGATACGAAATACACTTTCAAGCCTTCGAATCCATCCAGTGCCCTATCCTTCGTAATGATCCCATGCTTGCTCGATCGATACGAA
This sequence comes from Allium fistulosum, assembly GCA_030737815.1. Lineage (NCBI taxonomy): Eukaryota > Viridiplantae > Streptophyta > Magnoliopsida > Asparagales > Amaryllidaceae > Allium > Allium fistulosum. Next base: position 408,083,795 of record CM060904.1, on the reverse strand, counting down.
ATGTATCGAGACGAAGTTTGATCGATCCAAACCAAAAGTGTAGTGCATTATCTAAACCATAACCATCCTAGAGTTGCCTGATCGATACGAATTGTATCGATATGGGACGTATTGATACGAATATCGATCGGTACGAACTAAATGCCATAATGATTGATACGAAAGTATCAATACGAAACCATTTTTCACCAATATTGTTCCATCCATAACTTGAGCGTATGAACTCAGATTGACCTGAAACTCGAAACGTAGCCTCATCGGGCCTTGTTTATCATTCCTTATTGATCTCGCCTCAATTGGAGCTTGGTCCAATTTTGACGATATCGATCATAGCCTTGTTTCCAATCGATCTCCGATCCTGATAAACACCAATGTGTTGATACCCTAGCTTTGACCAAAAAGCGGGATAACAATATAATCATCATAACATGAAGATAATTAATGAGTATTAATTTGATGTAGATGGAACATGCAAACCATGAATTGGAGCCTATTGTTATTTCTGCTATTCCTACAGTGAAATATATTCATGAGTCTTTCATGTCCAGTGAAGATACACAGAAAGTTTTAATCTTTATTTTTTGGTGTTATTAGAGGTCAAAAATTGATTAGTCTGGATTATACTTGTATATATAGTTGAACACAATGAATGCTAAATCTAAACTAAGAAAGCTCCTCTAGATCAGAAACCTATTTGTTGCATTATAGTATAATCTATAGTTTATAAAGTGACATTAAATTAAAAAGAAGATCTGACATGTAAGTCAATTAGCTCAGATTCAGACATTGAAGTTATTGTGCTTAAATTTTCTTCAATGTTAAACAACCGTTTGTTTTTGGAGATGTTTGATTTCACATGGATCCTCTAAACTCAAATCTGAATTGATTTCACATTTGGAAGAGATCGGGAAGAAAATGACAGAAGAGCACATTAAAATAATTGTATGCTTACAGAAAGGATTGGCATATCACTTAATAGTAGACTTATTCTTGTAAACCAAATTTATATTTGAGTTTGTTAGCTAATCAACTCAAACTTTGATTATTATTAGATTATACATAAGTTAAATAAAGTAAGTAATTAATTTCCCAACTTGGCGATTTTGAATATCAAATCTAAGGCACAGAGCATTATAATATGTGATTATTATATATGAAAAATCGCCGAGTTTCTTGAACTAAACTCCAATGGTTAATATTTAAAGTTTGTATTAATATCTAAGAAATTATCCAAACTCAGTATTCAAACAATCAGTTATAATTAGTTTTGAGTGATGGTAGACACATTTGTCATAACTTGTAACTGACAAACTAATAATAGTTCCAGTCTAAGCTAACTCCAATATTGATTTTTTTCCTACAATAAAAATTTGAAAAACCAAATATTTTAATCATGGTTCCTTTCCAGTTTCTTTCTAACCGAAACTATATTTGTTTTATCAGGTGTTTAATATGCATGGCAGATTATGAAGAAAAAGAAATCCTCCATGGTTTGATTAAGTGTATGGATGACTAAATTTTTATATATCATTATTTCTACATTAGTTAACCATGGTTTGATTAAGTGTATGAAGTATGGATGACTAATTTTATCTCTCTTCTTTTTGACAGGTGTTGTATGATGTTTTTGAGGTTGCTACATGATGTTGCATTCTTTCTCCTTCAAATCGGTCATGCTTGCATTAATGTATTGTCTATGGACGTTCATACGTCTTTGTTTTTAGTATGTATCATTTTGGTTAGCTACAGTTGTATGTATTGTTACTTTTGGTCACAAATATTTATATGCTTAATAGTCCGTGTATGAAATATTATGGATATATATATTTTGTGATTTGGCTTATGACTCCATTTGATTACGTACATTACAATCTGATAACTGTGGTTTTTTGAACTGTTATAATATATTAGTTGAAATAAGTTTATCAGAATTGAAAATTGTAAGCTTGAATGTATATGGAAAAAAAATGCATGGAAATTTTTTCATAGCGTTTAACTATGCTACGAAAAGAAAATTTGTTGCAGCTTTCATATGCTATAGCATTATGCTAGTGCTATACAAAATATTCTGCAAGGATCAAATAGTTTTCATAGCAAAAAACAATGTTACAATAGATAGTAATGAATTTTCTACAGCGTTTCTATGCGTAATAAAAGATTGACATAATATTTCCACAACGTTTTTAGATGCTATAATAATATGGCACATCAACATATTATAGCAATTAGATGATGTCATAATTGTTAGTATCATAAAACACAACTCTGTGTAAAATTTCTATAGCAAGCTTCAAAATGCTATAGAAAAGTAGTTGTACCGATACGTCCAGTCTAAGATGGCAACAAAAATGCTATTAAAAGTCTATTTTTCCTTGCAATTTTGAAATGCTATTGTATCAAACTTATCACAACTTGTTGATCTATGGCGTTTATAGAAACGTTATAGAAGGCTTTAATAGTGGTTTTAAATGCTATGAAAAGATCTGTTTGTTGTATTGGGATGTTACATTATGTGAAATGAGCTAGAGAATATTTGGTTGATTTGGGCTTTTATTCATGTTGTGAACATGATTATATTAACTAATCATTTGTTTATGACCTTAATTACCATGTTTAGAAAAGTTAGTATGCCTTAGAATGGATTGTGGGTTTAATTGGATGATTATATGTGATGTTGTGGTTTGATTTGTAATTATGAAAAGTAATATAATGATGTACATGTCATTAGAAAGCACTAATTAAACCATATGAATTGATTTAGGAGAAGTTATTAAGCTAATTAAGTGAGTTAGGAGCTCTACACTTACAATTAAAGTGATTAGAGGCCTACTGAAGCTTAATTAATGATTATAAATATTATTTAAGAGAAGGAATCATTTTATAAAGTAATGGAATATTTTATAAAATGAAGTTAGTAACTAATCAAGCGAGTTATGAGCTCTACACTTATTATTAAAGCGATTAGAGGCTTAATGAAGCTTAATTAATACTTATCAATATTATTTAAATAAGAAAATAATTTTATAAGTGAAAGATATATTTTATAAAATAGAATGAGATTTTATAGAATAGTAATAAAAACATATTTTATAAAATAGAAGGAGATTTTATAAAATAGTATAAATGATATTTTATAAAATGGAATGAGATATTATAAAATAATATAAAAGAGATATTTTATAAAAGTATGAGATTTAATAAAAAAAGGAAAAAGGAATTATTTTATGAAATGGTTGTAAGGTTTTATAAAATAATTATAAGGTGAATAATTAATTTTAATGAACAAATTAAGTACTATAAAGGCTTAAAATGATTTACAAGCTAGTCTTGTATTTTATAAAATAATGGAATGATTTTATGAAACAGTAGAAAAGGAGATTTGACATTTCTAGAAAAGGTTTGGTAAATAAAAGTAAGATTTGATAAATAAAAGTAAGATTTGATTATTAAATAATCAAATTGTTATCTAAATATACATGTACATGTATGTGTATGGATAAGTATACGTATACATGTATTTGAAGTTATATAATAATCAATATAATTTAAGTATTGTAGTTAGAATTGTTGAATGGTTTAAATAGTTGATAATGATTATTTATTTATGTGATTAGTTACATACGTGTATGGGAATATCCCTACGTGTATATAAACATGTTACAGGTAATCTTGTGCAACCATAGCGACTATTGGGTGTGCTAAATTGCACGATAGAATACCGGGTCGAGTGATCACTCTGATGAAGCCCGAAACATGATTTTTCTAGCGGAAGCATGTTTGCATGTACATATGTGCATATGCATCCACAAGTAGGCGTATCTACACACGTGTGAGCATTACGTGAAGCAAGAAGGTTGATTGTGTACGTTTTAGCGTGTTAGAGGAGCCGGGTCGAAAGAGTCGCTCGACGTAACTCTACACGTAGAAGAGTGGTTTTTCGTATCGAAATCAGGTTTCAAATACTTAAGAAACCACTTCTAAAATATCAACCAATAGACTTTGAAAGAGGTCCAATGCAACAAAGGCAGGCTAGGGGAGTTAGGCGACTCATCGGGCGAAGCGACGGAGAAGATGGAGCTCGAATTGGCAATCGGTGGCATGGTTTGCACCTACACTAGGCCTTATTACCAGAGATGGGCTACCACCGATCGACCAGTGGTAGCCACTAATGGACCGATGGTGCACTAACCTGGGCATTAAAGACCAGGTCATGTGCCATTTAAGCAGGGGTTTTCCCCTATTTCGGGTGCGTGTTCGTGTGAAGCTTTGGCGCAACTTCGGGAAAGACTATGTGCTACTCGAGGAGGTGGAATGCAAGGCAAAGCTCGAGATCCATATGAAAATGTTAAGTGGTTTCTATGGGATCAACAACAACGGGGCATGGGATCAGCATAGTGATTGGTCACGATCACGTCCAACGAGCGTGTACGATCGAATGGTGTAAATTTGTACCTTCGAGCTTTGGCCTTGAGGTACATATAGTTTGATGAATTGTATCGAATCTATATTAGTGATCATACATAGTATTGATCTTATATTAGTGATCGTACACATATTGGCCTTATATTAGTGGCCATGCATATTTATTCGTCGTATAGTAGAGGCCATCTGTATTGATAGAGGATGACGAGATATCAGTCTTCGTTTTTGATAGACATATTTGATTATGTGATGTTATATTTGATCATATATCACATATGCTAGATTAGGGACATGGTGAGGTCCACAAGTGGATTAGATATCACCTATGCTCGATGAGGGACACGGTGAGATCCATAAGTGGGTTAGATACCACATATGCTCGATGAGGGACACAGTGAGATCCACAAGTGAGTTCGATACCACCTATGCTCGATGAGGGACATGGTGGACCCACCTAGGAATCATTAGATTGTAATTGATGTCTATAGTACAATTCAGTATTGACTCTATTTTCTTATCCTAGATAGGGTTCATTGAATCATTAGTGTCCATAGCAGACTCCACTGATCAGTAATGATGAGTATCAGTTCATATTCTCTGCCTATTTCTTATCGTTCTGATTGTGTATGCTATATTAGTAGGTTGGTAACATTGTTATGTATTCTAGGATATGCTTATACTATGATGTTTATATTGTTTTTGCATTTGTATATTGGATTATCTTATTATGGTATACTATTATGTATCTGTCACGTTATATTAGTTGTGCTGATTTGTGGATAAGCAAGTTATGGTATGATTCCTTACTTTTGTGATGATTTTACTTGACTTGTTTATGGATAATCCGGACTACTCCTGAGCCACAATTGTGGAGAGGACCGACTGTGCCTTAGTAGTTTCCTGTTTATTTGTATATAATTTTGATATACGGTATTTTGAGATGGTTTCCCTTACATCGGGCTTTATGTCTGACCCGCACTTTGTCTTTGTCTATTTATGTCATGACAACTATTGGGTACTCGATTGAGTAGTTTGGAAGTTAGGTGCTTTTGTGGATACGCTTTCAGGATGGCTGAAGATTCTATGGAGGCAAAGTTGATACTTCATATATACTTGATATTGTAGTAGTACATGACAGATGTTATTCTTACATGAGATTTATTGTATCAGATATTTTATTTTGACTTTCTATATTGATATTTATTTATCGGTTACTTCCCGCTAGTGTAATCTCTTATATATTGCTAATTCCATTATGTTCATGCATGTTTAGTATATTATATGTTATCATTCCACTGTGATATCATATTGTTGTGCCTTGGTATAGTATTTTGTTTCTTCTTCTTTCTTTCTTTTCCCTACAAGCCGTCTTTTGTGGTGTTTCGAAAGTCAGGCGTTGATGTGAGGCACTGACTTTTGAATGTTATGAAGGACGGTTTGTTAAAGTGCATGTACACACATTTGAGTAAATGATACGCATATTATATTATATATAAGATAAACTTAACATTAAAAAAAACCTTATTTATAAATAAAATAAAATAATGATTTTATTTTGAAATAAATTTAGATAAGATTTGAACAATTTAGACTTTATTGGCCCAATAAGATCCAAATGGAATAAATTTTTTGATATTTACCCATTTACCTTATTGCGTGCCGGACCAGTTCCAATAATTACTACATTGTGTATAGTAATTAGGGTTTTATTGTGTTGATGTTTGCGTTTACTAATATAGAGGTTTAGCACACATTTTGTGGTTCGGTGTTTGTGTTATTAATATAGTGGTTTGGTACACATTTGATGATTTGGTGTTGTGTTGCTAATATAATGGTTTGGTAGACATTTGATGATTTGGTGTTTGTGTTACTAATATAGTGGTTTAGTACACATTTGATCGATTTATACTTGCATTGATGGGGATTACTAATAGTTGATAATTAGTATAAATGTTGTGATTAGTTTATTTGACGTTTGGGGTTGATGTTGAGTATTATCAAATATATGTAATGTTTAATGGCTAAGTTTTGTTATTATTGTTGTTACCCCATATTTATGATGATTGATAGTGATAGTTTAATACGAGTAGCATTTCCTACTTGCATTGGCTGCATGGATGTTACGGTTGTTATGTGCTAACAAGTAATTGGATGTAGGAGAAGAGCATAAAATAGAACTACATAGGCTTGATCTCGAAAGAGTATATAGGCAGACTTTTTCTATGTAATAGCATACCATTCCCTTGTGGCCGGGGTGCAAAAAAATTGGCACGGTCCAAACATAGTTGAACACTTTTTTTTCTTTCTTCCATGCGTTTGTGAAGTTGTGGGAGCAAAGGAGCAAGTAAAAGTCTGGCTATAGGTTATATTTATAGGTTGTTGACTTGTATATTTCTCTTAAAGCACATTTATATTTTTATTGTCAATGATGATATTAATGTAACAAAATATGGATGTCATTTGATGTATTGAATATGTGTAACTTTTAATTCTTGATATAATGTATACATGGTGATATTTAATTCCATTGTGAGGTTTACCTTTTTCTTTTATAGTTATTGAAACTTTAAATTATAAAAAAACTATCCAGTACCTTTAATATTAAAAATTAGTTGCAGGCTTATATTTATGGCTTTTGTAATTTATTTCATATGCTAAAAATAGTGGGGCATCATGTTTGGTATCAAAACTTAGGTTTAGCGATTCCCTAAGCCTTGAGTAAACTTAACCACTTGGGAAGTTAAATTTACACCTTCGGTTATGTTAAAAATATAGAATGAGAGAACGTTCTTATTAGCGGTTGCATGTTTTGTATGTATAGGTTATGTGCATAACCACCATCACCTCATCCTAGGATGTAACTTATTTATAGTGACCTTTGAGTGTAAAATAAATACTGTAAGAATGGGGTAGGATGGGCACTTATAGGATGGGTTAAGTGTTGGTTATAACCCAAGTGACACACATATGTCATTAAGGCCCAACCATAATAAGTGGACCTATTTTTATGGGATTTCGACTTGAAAAATTAAGTTGAAAATATATATTTTGGATTTTAAAAGGTACATTACTTAAGAAGGGAAAATGTATGCTTTTGGACTTAAAGTGATTTACTAAAATTTCAAAAAGGTGAAAATAAAATATTTAACCTAAGAAAAATTTGTTTTCACGGTGTTTTGCAGAAAAAGCTTTTTTTGTAAAAAAGAAGATATTTGAAAAAAGAAAAGTGCTTTTGAGAAGTTATTTTAGTAGAGAAAATATTTAAAAGGATTTTTGTTAGAAATTTTTTGAGACATCCCTTTTGAATAAAGAGTGAGAGAAACACTTATTTTAGTTGAGGAAAAGTGTTTTGTTCAAAAAACACATCCTTGAAATTTGAAAAGCTTTTGTGCAAGGATATCCTAAGGCCAAGTTAGGTGTTTCGAACTTCAAAGGGGAGGCATGTTTGATAAGGAAGCAATGTGATGAGACATGGGATGTCTTGAATCAAGACGTGTGCTAATGGGATCTTTGACAACTCTGGATGTGATGTGTGTTTTGCAGAGCATGGGTATGTGAGGATGCTCACCTTTGTGCCTTGGACCATGAGATAGTCCAGCCAACCTTAGAAGGGCGGTACCTATGAGATAGGTATGTGATCGAACACCAAATCGGATTGCGACATGAGATGTCACCTACCTAGGTGGTCATTGTGCGAGTTATCATATATCTGATAGCATATTGGTGATGACGCAAGACTTTGATGATGGTCATGGTGACGCGAGACCTTGGGGATGGTCGTGGTGATGCAAGACCTTGGTGATGGCCGTGGTGACATGAGAATTTGGTGATGGGCATAGTGACACGGGACCTTAGTCACGGTCTAGTTCGCCTTAGAGATGACAAAGGGCTACTTGAGGCTATGTTGAGGCTATAGTGTTAAGTAGTTACTGACCTTAGTGATGGTCGCATGGGTTATTGTGTATCAATTGTGCTTGGTGAGAAACCATAGTGGTGAATTATACTTTCAGACTGTATGTTTGACCAGCATAGGAATTAGCACACGTGTTTTATTTGCTGGTATGTTAGTGTGGTGATGATACCATGTTGTTTTGAATATGTATGCTTTATTTTTTTATGAGCTATACTGATCGGTTATCTCTGTATTTTTGTGTGTATGCATATTTGGGACAACCTAATTTTTTGTTATGAACCCTATTATGAGTTAGTATGCTTGAATTGTTGAGATACATGTTATGACTTATGAACAAAAATGAGATATGATTGAGATTAATTTGCTTTATTTTTTATGGGGTGTTATATATATACTATAGTTTGAATAGCATGAGCAAAGAAGTGTGTATGGTACTATAATATGTGTGTTGAATTCATTATTGTGAATGAATTTTGTTGTGTCATGACTGATTGAGTTGTGCGGTTGTTGTATATTATTTTATAAGTTGTTAATTGTGATTAGTGTACTTCCCATATTTTGTGATTAAACCCATGATGAAAATTTATTAATTTGGTATAGGGTTGTATTTGAGAAATTGTGAGGACGTAATTCTTTTAAGGGGAAGAATGTAACAACCTGTAATTTGACGCTATTAATATTAAATTAATTAAAAATGGATTGGGTTGAATTAGTTATTGTGTTTATAACAATTGTGAAGTTCTTTATGAGATGATTGATTTGATATATAATTTTAATGGATTTGGAGTTACGGTTTTCAAAATAGAGATGTTACAATGTTTAAATAGAGAACGTGGCCACTTTTGGGCCAAACAGTTACATATAACTAAACCATCTCATTACTTATATAAATAATGCTTAGAAACCCTAAAGAGGAGTCATCGCCTGAGTTCTTCTCTTCTAATCCCAAAATTCTTCTAACTGCACTCTAATGGTAGATAAACAAACTAATTAAATCCATTCAAATTTCAAAGTGCTCGAACCCTAGCATATTATATACAGATTTGAAGCTCCCAACGAGGCGAATAGGCATCTGAAATTTTTTTCCATCTGACACTTCAGCTGATTATAAGTTGGCAAAGAATTTTCAACCGCCCATTTTTAGGGTTTTCGATTCAATAGTAGAATGGCAACAATCGGACGATCGAAGGGTATAATCATGTAGAGGACGTCAAGGGAAGTCGATCCATATAGTTGGATCGACGAAATAGGTTTGTAAATTATCGAAAATCAAAGGGGAACGCCAGAAATTGCTACGATGGATGATGTTCTTGGCCATGGCGGGGTGGCTCTGGCCATGTTGGTTTGGTGGGGAAATGATGTGGAACACATCTTTGGCGTTCGATTGAGCATAGGTGATCAAGAGGTTGCAGATTTGGTGTTCAAAATCAGGTTGGGGGCAGGGTTGACCTGTGTTTGATTTGGGAAGAAGAGGTAAAAAATTAGATTAAGCCTCTATATTTTATTTAACTACAAAGTAAACCTCGAAACTTCTAACCTCCATATCTATTGCATACGAATTTCGATTCAACGCGGTTTGTTCCATTGGACTCGCAGTAGAATCTTGAACGGTTTGGCACAAGATTTACTAAGTTTTGAGGCTATTTGCAATAGCATGTTAGTATGGTTTATTTATTTTAACTAATTAAGTCTCAAAAATATTAAATGCATATATATTAAGAAGAATTTATAATTGTTAATATGTCTTGTGTTATATTGAAGATTGTTTGGATATTAAGAATATTTTGGATAAGTTATGCCTTGTTGATTGTTTATTGTTGATTATTGTATTATGGAATGTTAATTGCTATCAGTTGTGGATTTAAAAATTTGAATGTAACTAGTTGAAATAAAATGGATAAAATTGAGTAATTATGGGAAAATGAGATAAATAAATGCTAAATAAGGTTATTTACATATTTTGGATGATGTTTGTAAATAACAGTGATTTAACGAATTTAATGGGAGAAATTTAATAAGGTTATTATTTACGAATTTTTGAGGAAATTCAGAAATAATAATGGAAAGTATATTTTAAACTGAATTTGAAAGTTTATTACTATTATTTATAATATAAAGTGATATTTCATAAATAATAATATAGTTTGTGAAAATTATATTGTTTTGAGTAAGTGATAACATAATGGATTTTATGATGTTTATTAGAAAATGTTATTATTAGTATTTGAGTAATAAAATAAAACATATTTTCAAAATAATACAAATAATGGTAAACATATGTTCCCAAAAGTATTTTGGGTTAAATCATTACTATTTTGAGGCAAATAACAATAGAAGGAGTTTTGAAATTTAATATAGGATACTGTTATTTTTGAGATAAATAGTAATAAATTAGTTTCGAAAATTATTAAAGAGGTCTTAATATATATTATTACTATTATTATTTTGATGTAAAATAATAGTATTATTATTTTGAAAAGTAATTTGATGTAGATTACTATTTTTAATGAAAATACTATGTTTAAGGTTTTGAAGTAAAAAGTATAATAAAGGATTTTGAAGTATATTATCATTTTAGGAGAATTATTATTATTTTGAGATAAATAAAAGTGCTTTATAATAAACAATAATAAAAGTATTTTGTCCTTAGGAGAAAATGTGGCCATAAATATGATGTTTTGGATGGATGTATATGTGATTAATGGTTGATTTTATTTATCACATATATTGTTTTATGAGATGAAATTGCATTTGGATGTGTGCGATATTTTTTCATTATTATTACATTGTGTGTAGTTATTATGGTTTTATTGTGTTGATGTTTGTGTTACTAATATAGTGGTTAGAACACATTTGGTGATTTGGTGTTTGTGTTACTTATATAGTGGTTTTGTAACAACCTTCCCTTCATAAAACTCAAAAATCGATGCCTTACATCATCGCACGACCTTCGAATATCACAAAAGACAAATCGTTGGGGTAAAATTAGAACAAACAGCCACCCAAGGCATCGATAAGACATCACAACGGAATGAAAATATATAATATACTGAATATACATGAACATAATAGAATAACAATATATAAGAGACCGCACTAGCGAAAGCAACTGACAAATAAATATCAGTACAGAATAGTCAAAATACATCAACTTCAAAAGCATGGAGTTTTGAATAAATATCCTATACAAGAGTCTCATATACAAATAACATATCTATCATGTACAACTAAACTATCAAGTATACATATCACAAAATATCGAGACCTCACCTCCAAAGTACTCTAGCTACACCTTCTAATAGCATATCAACAAAAACACATGACTCTCAAACTAGACAATCGAGTACCCGAGAGTTGTCATGACATCAACAGACAAAGACAAAACGTGAGTCAGACATAAATCCTTCTATGAGGGGAACTATCTCAAAATATTGTGTATTAAAACTATATAAAAATAAACAAGAAGTACTAAACTACAACCGGCCCTCTTCACAAACGTGGCTCAGGGATAATCCGGACTGTCTATATGAAAGTAAAGTAAGCCCATCCAAAGGATAGGAAATTATACCATAACCTGTTCTTCTCTTGTAATCAACAAGTCAGCACAACTAATATAATATGACTGATACGTAATGGTATACCATGATATGGTGATTCAATATATACATGCAAAAACACTATAAATACTACAATATAAGCATATCCTAAAACACACAACAATGTCATCTACCAACTAAATAGCATGCACAATCATAACGATATATGATGAATAGTGTGTGTAATCAATACTCACCATTGCTGATGAATGAAGTCCTAAGTGGACAATAATCATGATCCAATGATCCTTATATATGGCCCATAATAAATAGAGTCGGTACCTAATTGTACCATAGACCCCGAGTTGCATCTAGTGTGATCGAACTCGTGTAGATCTCACTATATCCTATATCGAGCATAAGTGATATATGACCTACTCTAGATATCTGACACCTATATGGATATCATTGCAATACAATGACTCCCATTGAGGGTCCAAAATAAAAGGAGTCGGTATCATAGTGTACCATAGACTCCAAGTAGCATCCTAATTAAACGAACTCATGTAGATCTCACCATACCCCATATCGAACATAAGTGATATATGATCTACTCTAGATATTTGAAACTTGTATAGATCTCACTGTAACCCATATCAAGCATAAGTGATATAGGTTCACCCATGGATGATCGTCATTATCTCCCCCTGGGCTATCATGGATTTCTTAATAAATACGCATAACATCTCTACGAAAGAGAATAAGGGGCTTGTCCTGTATAATATGCTATCAGGACTACAAAGGAACACCGATATAGTAGATATATATATATATATATATATATATATATATTGAAATATAATGTCATGTGGTCAAATATATTTATCACAAATGAAGACTAATATCTCGTCGTCGTCTCTCAATATGGATGGTCTATACTATAAGAATAATAATAGGCATTGACCAATAATATAAGGTCAATACAATGTATGATCACTAATATAAGATCAATACCATGCATGGACACTAATATAAGATTGATACGATGTACGGTCACTAAATAAGACCGATACAATTTATATAACTATATGTGTCCTAGGGTCAACCCTTGAAGATACGAATTTACTCCGTTTGATCGTACATGCTCGTCGGGCGTGGTCGAGTGACCAATCATTGTGTCGACCCCATGCTCGATCATTGATTATCATTAGTCATGTACAAAATATCATTAGTGTCTGGATCTCGAACTTCATTGTACCTTTGACCTCCCCAAGAAGCCAAGCGTCTTCCTGAAGTCAAGCCAAAGCTACACATAAGCCCACACCCAAAACTGAGGGAAAGTCCTCAATGAAATGCAGCTGACTTGGGCTTTGCTGCCCAGGTCAGTCGACCACAGGTCGACCAGTGATGCACCACTGGTGGACTGGTGGTGCCATTTCTTAAGTAGTAAAGCCCAGGTCTTGCACCATACGCCGCAGATTCGGGCTCCTTCATCGCTTTGCGCGATGTGTCGCCTAACTCCCATGGTCTACCTTCGCTGCCTCGAACCTTCTTTGGAGTTCATTAGTTGACATTTTGAAAGTGAATTCAATAAGTAATCGAAAACTGGTTTCAACACCAAAATCCGCTCTTTGCACGAGTAGAGTTCAACGGACAATTATAACGACTCGACTTCCTCTAACACGCTAAAATGACATATCTGGCCTCCTTGGCTCGTGCATAGCTTATACGGGTGTCGATACGCTATTCATACATGCTTATGCGCACATGCTCACACAACGCACAACAATTACACAAGTCATATTTCAGACTTCACCGGGAAAATTACTCGGTCCGGTATACCCTCATGCAACATAGCGCATGCGATAGTCGCTATTGCTGCGTGAAATGCCCACAACGGACTTGTAATCGATAATATTTCTATATAATCAAACAATTGCAAATGTATAAAAACAATCAAACATCCAACAATTCTAGTTACAATACTATATTTTTTTAAATTTTTGCTTAGCTGCATATGCACATATATGTATACCCACTCGTGCACATAACGTACACGTATATTCGAATAAGTAATTCAATTATTACTTAAATCAAAACTTACTTTTATTTACCAAACTTCTTCGATAAAAGTCTAATATGGTTTTATACCATTTTATGAAATCTTACTTCTATTTTATAAAATGTATCATTAGCTTTTATATCCATTGTGAGCTTTTAAATACATAATTACCTAACTTGAAATTAAGTATACTTCATTTTACTATTTTATAAAATCTCATTTCCATTTTATAAAATCTATAATTCATTTATTAAATCATACAACCATTTTATGAGTAATAATTGAACTACATTTGCAATTTTATAAAACATCATATTATTTTATAAAATACTTCTTTGTTTATAAAAATCATTTTTCCACTTAACCAATGTTTATACTAATTTAGATGCTTAACCCTCTAACATTTTAATAATAAGTGTAGAGCTCAAAAATAACTAAATTAGATTACTAACTATTTTCAAAACCATTTCAATTAGTTTAATTATTATTAACTAATGGCATGCACTCAATTATCACATGCAGTTAGCCTCTAATCTACCATTATCTTACCCAAAAGCTAATTACTTAACGCATGTTCAAAATTAGGGCTTACTAACTTTTTAAAACATGTCTAATAAGGGTTCAAACGATTAACTAGCTAAGGCAAACATGTTTATAACATGAATACAAGCCTAAACCATAGCATGACAATCTCCAAACCAATGTATATGATTTCATAATTATCAATAAATGAAAATACAAAGATTAACGCTTAAATTAAAAAGGAGAATTGTCTCACTCACTGTCTCTTTCATTAAAACAAGCTTTAATCGCCAAAACTCATTTCTATGCTCTCTTGAAATCCAAAATAAAATTCCAAATTCCGATTCAAGCCAATTCCTACGTGGATTTTGTAGAGAATCCCATCAGAATAATTATGGTTATTTTATTGGAATTTATCGGATTTTATTTGGGCATGGTTTAGTGGATCTTGGGTTAGAGGATTAGGAAGTAATTATGAAAGCGATTAGGAAAGTGGAGAAGAATGAAATGTGAATAAGGAAATGAAATGAAAGTGGGAAGAGATTAGCCACTTATAGGCTAGCTTATGGGCTAAGCTCAATGCACTTCATTCTCCAAAAATCACTATTCGCTCTAAAAATCCATCGACTCCAAACGTAGTCAAGTTTATACTCATTTTACTCGCATCGAAAAAGAAAACTCAACTACGGGTGTCTCGAGTCCCAATTCGCTTGTTTGTAAAAATCGAGTATAAGAGGCATTCTGTTACTTACCGATTAAATATTTATCGTTTATATATCCGATCGTTAAAACTGCGGGGTGTTACAAGTTTAGTACACATTTGAACAATCTATACTTTGCTTGATGGGGATTACTAATAGTTGATAATTAGTATATATGTTGCAATTAGTTTATTTGATGTTTGGGGTTGACCTCGAGTGTTGTAAAATGTATGTGATGATTAATGATTAAGTGTGCTATTATTGTTGTTACACCATATTTATGATGATTGATAGTGATGGTTTAGTAGGAGTTATGTTTCTTGCTTTCATTGGTTGCATGGATGTTATGATTGTTATGTGCTCATGATTTCCTTATAGTCAGGGTAAAAATTGGCACAGTCCAAACATAGTTGAACTTTTTTTCTTCTATGAATTTGTGAAGTTGCATATAAGAGCAAAGGAGCGAGCAAAAGTCTAGATATAGGTCATATCCACAAGTTTGTTGACTTGGTATATTTCTCTTACAGCATATTTATGTTTTTATTTATCAATGATGATTAACGAAACAAAAATGTGGATGTCATTTGATATTTCAATATATGTAATTTTAATCGTTGAGATAATTTATGCACATCTGTTTGATTTCGCTATGAGGTTTACCTTTTTCTTTCATAGTTATTAAAATTTTATATTATAAAACAAACGATCCACTGCGTTTAATATTGAAAATTAGTTGCAAGCATATTTTTGTGGCATTTGTAATTGATTCAAACATTAAAAATAGTGGGTCGTCGCATCAAACAAACTATCAACTTAGCAACATCAGCTAATGACGTTGAGCTATCTTAAGAGTATGATAAATATTAAAGATACATACCAAGGGAAAATTTGGCAAATATCTTGGCATTAACAAAAAACAAGAGAGGTAGGGAGAAAAGGATAGAAAACACTTACTTCCAATCGATCGAAGTTGGAAATGAGATGTTGGAAAACTTGAAGTTGTTGAGAGCTTGAAGTTTGTAATAGTGGAATTACTTGAGGAAGTCAGTAAATGGAATAGTGAAGGCATACCTTTCCTTTTATAGATTTTAATCTCCAATTGAAGTCATTGGATGAAATGAGCAGTAAAATGATTTAGGCGGTTGGATATTACTGGAATGCGCAGTCAAATTAAATATCGAATCACAAACTATCTCGATCCACTAATCGTCACAGTCAATGGGAACATGCCACGTGTCCTTTGCATTAATTACGAATAAGATAAGTCTACCTCTGCTTGTAGAGGTGAACTTACGGCACAAAATGTTGCTCGTATTTCTCACAAATGCATAATCGGACCCATCATGCCCAAAGCTCGATGGAAAAGGCCCACTTAGCAAAACTCGACCAACATCCCCTACAATCCAATTTCCTATTTGCATAATGAGCATCACCTCAAGGCTTGTTCTCCCCATTATCCTTATCTAGAACTGTGTCCACTTACTTTTCAAAGGCATAGATTGTCGGCAAACAATGACGAACAGTGCCTTCCAATTCATCTCCAAGCACCCCCTTGCTCTGTCCACCATCATCCAAACCGACCATGGAAGGAAAACTCCCAAATCTTCTTGTCCACCCATGGGTCTTATCCGTACCTATCCATGTTCGTCGAGACTCCCTACCAACCAGCTCCCATTTCCACTTTGTTTTGTCGTAAGTAGGCACTCCGAACAAAATATCATGGTCACCCTATAAAAAAGGTAGCGACCCCATATTGTTCCACTAACAAAAGCACCATCAGTGCATTGTTCATCTAATAAAAGCATCACTACGTCATAACCACTTCTTGTACTTTATTGTCTACCTGACCAAAGCGCTACTATGCAACACCACTTCCTGTGTCATACTACTCCTCTGATGTAAGTACTCCATAATACGGCTCGCTAGCGATCATGCATCCGTACCACTCCTTCCCAGTGGAATCCAAGTTGGCCACATCTAAACCGCTAATTGTAATCAACGGCTCAGGAGATACTTAGAATCCAAGGCATCAATCATAGCCCTTTAAGACATGATCTCTTCGGCTATAAATAGGCGACCACATGCACTTTTACCATGATCGAATTTTCTACATTCAAGACCTATTATTGTTATTTCTATGTTCTTCTAATAGCCAGTTAATCTCTCTTGTAATTGAAAAACTCAAGCAATAAGATAAGAAGCCATAGTGGACATAGATCTCTACTAAATCGGACCACTCTGCATTTTGTGTCGGTTACTTTATTTGCACCACATTTTACTCCTCGTTTTACATTTTGGATAACGACTTTAGTGAGTAACCTTCAATAAAAACCACCACTAATTATTATTTTAGGGTTGGCAAGAAATATAGTCAAACATACTTTGAAGGCAAAGTGTCAGGCATAAATTTGGACCAATCTTGAAAAAAGGCCCAAACCAGTTGATACATATGTTTAAGATCAGGACACGCATCTTAGTCAAAACCATGTCCTAGTCCAAGCTATGGATTGAAAGATATGATCGTCGTAAAATCGATCATCCACCTAACCAATTGGGCCTACCTTAAAGAACTACTAGCTACAGTAACCAAATAGAACATTCAAAGGCACTATAGCATTCTGCTAGGCAGTATGAAGCTAGCAGTCCATGTTTTTCTTAATTCCGATTTAAAATGAAGAAGTTGTAGCATGAAGAAAATCCGTTCAATCTTTATGATTTTGTTAGGTATCGAACAAAATTACGCCAAACAAAATTATACTGAATAAAATTAATTGAACAGAAATAACCAATCAGAATATGCCGACCAATATAAACGGCCCAATGGCCTGAATCTGTTTAGACTCGAACAGAACTAGCAGAACAGACTTAGCACTATTGACAGCAAGGGACCATCCAGAACAGGATTGGTGATTTAAACCGATCAAGTGCCACATCCAGTAGAAACCACTAAAGATTGGATGAATATCTTTTAAGATCTAAGGAAGCCAGAGCCTTGCCAACCTAGAGAATTGGTTGTTTGCAATTGTAACCAATCCAATCCAGAGAGATCTAGAAAGCATGGTAATAGTTGTAAATCGAAGAATCATAATAAAAGATATAAAGTGGATACTAGATCACTATAAAAAAATTATGTGTTATTTACTATTCCATCACTTTACTTCTTTCTAGCATATCTACCTATGATTTGTCATTTGAATTAAAGTAAGAACTTAACATAATTGACGAACATATCCCACCTCCAACAAACAAGCATTGGGGTTACGCTTAGGATTCTAGGCTCTGTAGATCTCTATTTTGGAGTGTTTGAAGTGTGTGGATAAATAATTTTACATTCTTAATCAACTCAATTTATCCATCCCAATTTAGATGTTCCACGTACCCACAATGTATCATACATTGATTTCTACATTATCTTTCATTTTAATGCAGTGAGTTGGTTATTGATAAAATAATCGTAATCGTGTCAAAATTACATGACACGATATATGTCAAATCGAAAAGGAGAGTTCCAACAATGCAATGGAGAAAATATTGTTTCATTCGATGCTGTAGAGAAGAAGACATAGAAATCGGCATTTTATAGCTTGCAGCAGGCCAGAAATCATTTGATTGAAATTTCTAAAACGGACAACTATCTTTCATTTGCTGAAGCCTAGGCTCAAGTGTGTCCAACATTGAAAGGAAACAAGCCATTTCTTGCTTTTTCTGATCGACTAGCTCTGAACTAGGTGTAGTAAAAAGATAAAGCATTCTCTCTACAATACCAATCAACTGCCCTATTCTGGGTAGTTGACTGAAGGCAACGAATTGGCCCAATTACAAATCACTTTCTGATGGACGTGGGTAAGAGATTATCTTCTTCTAAAGATTTAAGGATTACTCCTAGAAAATTGCAATTGAAGACTATAGGAAACCTACCAAAAATATATACTTTTTCTACATTAAATTAATTTCTTTTGTATTAAAAGCTATTTTGATTCTCCAATATACAAATCTCCTTTATCTACTCAATTTGAATTAACAAAGGAAAGTTTGATCCAATTTGCATTCTGTGATATAATTATTTTTATTCATGATCGTTCATTGTTTACGATCCATTGGACATCAAACTGGTGATTCTAGACCGTAGGTGATTATTATTGGGACGATTTTTAAAACACTGTTCCCTCGGTTTTAAATGCACGGTGGTCCCTTTTCAGAAACGCATCTACCAGAAAACTCTCAAATTATTTTCAATATTTTTACATCGTTTTTAATATTTTGGATTTACACCAATCACACAGAACTAGAGCAATTTTCAAAAGATTTTTTATTTTTTGGCAAATAGTCGTAGTAAAATTGCAGATATTTGTAGTAAAAACCGAAAGAAAAGGGTAAATCTCAAATTTAGAAAGGAGTGTTGCTAGATTATAGAAAATGGAGCGCCGCCTAACAAGTTTGAAAAGAAGAGTGTGTCTAATTACCACATTATTGTTTATTCGGCATGGTTATTGATTTTTCTTTCAAATCCTAAGAACTAGTATCATAGCAAAGAAATGAATAGTTGCACCGTGAACAGATTCAATGAGAATAGGGATTTATGGACATGAACGTTAAAGATGGTGGCATTATTGAAGAAGGAGAATACTTTTAAGATGGTTTCTTTATCTCTAAAAGATCTTACCCCAAATAAACTGGAAGAGATGAAAAAAGATGCACTTACAACTATTTAGCTGTCTTTCTAATGAGGCCATTAGGGAGTCTTATGACATCACGAAGGCAAAGAAATTATGGGAGGCACGATGTATATCAAGATTGGTCTCTTATCAACCACATTATTATTCACCAACATCTTTAGGATGAATTCAGGAACCACTCTCTCAGTACCTAAATACCTTAATCATGAATTTGAAGGCAACACATTAATTTTTAGTCATAGGATCAGAACATATCCAATAAAGCATTAACATGATTTGATTTAACATTAATTCCATTATTAAGATAACACGTTAAAAAGATTTACTGTAGAATGTAAAAAGGTTTTCTTTTTTTCTCCTCTTTTTTTTTTTTTTTTTGAAATTTACATATTTTACTGCGATGCATTTGCTCCAACAAATCATGGATCTGCATAGATCTGACTTGCAGCTAGGCCTGTCAATGGTACGGGTTTTGGCCCGAGCCTGGTCCGAACCGGTCCTATTTATACGGGTATGGGTTTTGTCTTTTACCACCCAAGCCCGACTCAGGCCCGACCCGGATCGGGTACGGTTTTATCAAAACCTAGCCCGGTTAGGCCCGACTCAACTATTAGTTTTTTGTCGTATCAAAACATAAACGTTATATTATTTATTTACCATTTTGTTTGTTTACATGTAGATGTTTTTTCATACTTTTGTTATGAGCTTGACTACATCACCGTTCAATTTATATGTTAACATTGTTTGTATACAAATTTTAACAAAGTTCCAGTTTTAAAATACGGTTTTAACAAAAAATATTTTAAGTTAGGTATTCGGTTATTATCCAACGGGCTTAAAAAGCCCGACGGGCCGGGCTCGAATATTGAGTTGAAATACCCTGCGGGTTCGGACCGGGCTCGGGTTTAAATTATTGTGATTGGACTCGGGTCGGATTTTATAATACCCAAACCGAACCCGACCCATTGACAGACCTACCTGTAGCTACATCTGAGGGCTTTTTAAGCAGAAATAACAATTCCTAAACTTCACTAGTACACCTATAAATACCGAACCAACGTCTACCGGCAACGGATCAATTCAAACATTGAAGAAACTCTACCGCACTCGAGGCCCAATTGTTTTTCATTGTATTTGCATGCATTGCACTGTAAACGATTCAAACATAATGAAATCAGCAATAATATCAATAAAATGGACGTAGATCTCGTTAACGGTTGAAAGCTATAAAAACTCTTTCGTTCTTTACCTTTTTTGCTTTGATTCTTCATTATATAAATCTCCACTATTCAGACCTTAAAGCTGTTGACAAACTACAGCTCAACGATCCAACAACAATTTTCACAACATCCAGAATCGGTGTCCAAAATTATCAACCGAATCATGAACTCAATGAGAAACCATTTCGTGCGTTTGCCCAATCTAGGCACACACCATTATTTTTCACACGGATAAAATATTGAGCATTAATAGTTTAATATGATAATAATATAAGAAAAGTAATATAAGTTAAATCAACGAATTTCCGGACATTATTAACGTGGAGAAATTTGCATTACATTAAGTTAGTCATCTAATATTGTGATTATTAGCACATGAGATTTGAATATTAGGGAAAGAAATAATTCACAAAATATACAGGATACCACCACTAGAAGGGAATGCAATATCTCTCTCCGGATCTTATTCAAAGTCGAGCCTCCAGTGTTTTATTTACAAACTTCTCTCTCCAACTCCATCAAATGTAAATCTTATCGAGCATGAGAACAACTTTGGTTGGCATTAAGGGCTTTCGCTAAACTCCATCTCCTAAAAAAATCCAAAAAATGACAGTAAATAGCAACTAAGACTATCAAATTAAGCAACTAATCAAATGTTTTGATAAAATCATATGAATATGCAAATGAAAGTGAAAGGCTACTAAGCACACATGTCCCAAGAGACAACTTTTATCAATACAACAAGAGTGAGATAGTTCATGATATATATCATCCAGTTATAAATATGCCAAATAAGAACTAATAACGCATATAATCATGAAACACCACAAACTTTTTATCCTGCAATTCATATCAAATAAGATAGCTTAAACGATGGATATAATGAATCGGTTCAGTTTTCGAACTCTAGTCGGTGTGATATCAGTTCTTAAGAAAGAATGATGAGAAGGAGGGAGGGAGAGGGAGTGAGAACCATGGCCCTGATTTTTGCAATATATGAACTTGGGGTTTTCAGTATAGCTATTTGATGTTAATTAATGATGAAAATGCTAAGTATATATCATTACATGTTTATCAGTGTATTATACAGTTCGTAGATAGTAGATAACTAAATTAAGCTTCAAGAATTCTAGGATTCTGAGTTTTCTGTGATTTTTCAATCTGAATAGAGCAGTTTACAGCCTTTTTTATAAGAAGATCCACCTTATCAGGGAATCAAGACCCAGGTCTAGTTAGGCTAAGGATTGAGCCCCTCCTGACATAGTAGAAAAAAACAGCTAAAACATAAATATATTGTATCATAAGGCCATGCAAATTCTAAGCCACATTAGAGAACTAACAAGGCGTGCCACATATATTGGTTGATTGGCATAATAAAGCCTTATCAGCATGGGCATGATGGTTAGGACACATGGATGTTCACATGCCAACTAAGTACATTTTAATGATGAGAGAAATAGAGATAACAAAATGGAGATTGCTAAAAAATATAATATAGAAAAATGTTAGGTACCTTGCCACAAAGTGGACAAAATTCGCTTCTTTCCATCCATTCATATATACAGCCAAGGTGGAAATGATGGGAGCACTTAGCAATGATTTTTGGATTTTCAGGAGTGTATTCTGTAAATTCAAGATATGAGTAGCAAGTCAATAACCACGAGAACAATGGTAAGGCTCTAGATTGTTGACCTAGAGCTTCTAGGATCAAGTCCTATAGATATCAAGTAGTGAGAACATTGTAGATGACAACAGGGCTATATGAAAATTGAATGTTCCAACACACAGTGGCTGGTGGACATTGAATCACCATAATATAATAGATCAAAGATCTTAATCGTATATAGAGACTTCCAATCTGGCAAGAGACTAAGAGGGCCAGGGAGACTGAACTTAGATACAGGTACCAACATATATTTGCACTAGTTACAGAAATTTGCATGAGAAGACTATTTAAATCAACAGGGAAATACCAGCACGAGAAGACTATTTAAATCAACAGGGAAATACCACTGACGAACGGTGGCATGCACAATAATGATACAGCTACTGTCTCCCACCACGCATCATAATCTATGTTGTAAAAATCCTTCTAGGCGCCCGATTAATCTCCGAATAGGCATATCTGCCTAGCTCGCCTGGGCGCTAGGCAAGTCCTACAACCACATCTAAATTTCTAGGCGGGTGGCCTTGAGAGTACATATTGCTAACTGAAAATAGAATACTCCCCTTCCGTCTTTCTCAAGAATCGAAAATTGAATATAAATTATTAGATATAGATATATTTTTACAATAGTAAAGTTCAAATGAAGTATCAAAAATGTTATTGATATACAAGAGCTTATCAAAAGCGTCTAACTCAGATTGATCTTTGATTAATCCACTCCTAGACGATTAATCTGTCTCAACCCACTGCATAGTATACACCTAGCGATTGTACAACCTTGATCATAATAATATTCTGGGGGATAAAACCCAATATATCCACTCGCAATGATTAGATGTCAGAAATGATAAATTTAGCATCATTTAATCTTTAGACACTTTAAAATGCAATTTATTTCAACAATTTTTGAGAATGGGACAGAAACAGGCCTTACCATCAAGACATGTAGGGCAGACATCTTCATCTTCTGCACTAGTAAAGTCATAACCTGTAGTATAATATCCTTTTCCCAATATATATTTTTCTGCTACAGATCGGCAAACTTTGCATTCTTCTTCTGAATCTGCATCAGTTTTCTTCTTTGATGCCCCTAGATGTTCTACACAAGAACTGCTACTGCTTCTAGAGAGCAATTGTGAATCTTCTTGAGTGTGACCCATAGATTTGTCTCGTCTCGATACCAGCCCATAAGGGGTTGGTCTAGGAACAAGGTTGTGTGATCCAGAAAATGAAGTATCAGATAAAGGATTGCTTAGCCCCACTGATGTCAGCGGTGCAACACTTTGGGTAGGTGAATTAATTGCTCTGCCCTCTAGTCTTTGAAACATATACTACAATGAAAATTCATCATGAGAAAGCTACATGTACATGAATAGCAATAGCTTCAGTATTTAACCAATTTAGTAGAGCCTCATAACCAAATATTGGAAATTGGAAAGGCACCATTATAAAATATAAAGACTAGTTTTTTGAATGCGCTCTTAAACTCAAAATAAACCTATATTCCAATTTAGTTTCGAAGTTATTTTGTTATATATATGGGCAAGGATCGGCTACACTTCTAATCCCCCGATTTCCACCACACATTCCGAATTAAATAATATAGCATATAGTGTGTGTGTTATAGTGTGTGTGTAGTGAAAATATGGACGGTTCATAGTCTTCGTTCTGCGGTATTCTCTGGTTAGTTTTTTGAGTTAATGATTGCTCTTGAAATGGAGTTCAGATAAAATGGACGGTTCATAGCTTTCGTTCTGTAGTATTCTCTGGTTAGTTTTTTGAGTTAATGATTGCTCTTGAAATGGAGTTCAGATGATTGAAATTTTGCTTTTAGTTTATTTAGGTATTGTGACTTCATAAGGTTTGAATCAAGGTATGAGAACTCGGTTTCGGTCATTTGAAATTTTGTTAGTTTCGGTTTCGGTCCAGATTTTGGTTTTCAGTAGGTTGTAAACATAATTTAAAACCCAAATAAAAAGATATATACTTCCACTAATTCACCATCCATTCCTATTACGGTAAATTAAAGGCTTAAAGCCCAAAAAAGGGCAGCCCAAATTAGAAGACATAAACACTTCTCTGTTGTAATTTAAAATGCAGCCATATACTATCCATACCTTTTTCACGCACAAACTAGGGCAATTTGAAAGTCGAAACCAAAAAAAAAAAACCACCCAGATAAAAAAAAAATTCACTGCTGTAGTTCGATTCCGATGACTCCGCCTTCACTGATTGTCACCGAGAAAATCAAGGTGCTGCTTCCGATGACTTCGCTGTCGGAAAATTTCTTTGCTGCTGTCAAGAAAATCAAGGTGCTGCTGTATTTTTTTTATGATTTCTTACATCGATTTTGATTGAAATCTCATTCGATTTGCTTTGGCTTTTTGTCTTTTTTCTTTTCATCCCATGATTTTTGGTGTCGACTTTAATTTAGGGCTCCGCTTTTTTTTTTTAAGCTGATGGCCGAAACCGATTTTTAGCCCTAGTTTAGGCTCGCTGATGGTCGGCACCGGTACGGTACCCCCGAAATTTCAGGGTACCGGCCGATACCTTAAACCATGGTTTGAATATCAATTGGTTGCTCCAATATCAAGGTTCGATATCTCGGTCTCAATCTCGATTTCGGTCTTTTGTAATTTTAAGAATTTTGATCTAATTCGTAAATTTCAAAAAAATTAGTTCCAGTTTTGGATTTTGTTAATCATTTTTCATATAGTTACATACATTTGTTCAATTTATTGAAATAAAATGTATAGTGTATCTTTAATTGAAAAATAAAATATAAACGAATAATACCAAGTAATTATAAATACCTATAACACTAAAAAATGTTTATTCATTACTTTGTTTTTAGCTTTTTTTTAGTTACATCATTTATATATTTTGTGATTTTGTATGTTTACTAAGTTAAAATTTCAGATTTTGAATATTCATATAATTAAAACTCAAATTAATTCTTTTTTGAGTTTCTTCTGTATAATTTGAAGTTTAGTAGCTTTTTTTTATTGAACCGGAGTTTTGATTCCAACTAAAACCAGAACGGAATGACCGTAATCTCGATCAAAATCTCAAACCTTGTTTAATATACGTCTACTAATTAAAAAACTTGGATGCTACAGCTCAAACAATTATGGAAGGACCCTATTATGGTTAAGAAGATATTAGAACAATTACTGCAGGATATATCCCAAAGAAAATTATAAATGAATGCATATATACAACAAGTAGCATTATCCATCTGGCATATTACTAATATAAATGAATACACGTGGATCTTGTTAATTTTTGATAAAATACAACAAAGTACTTACATAATTATTTGGGAAATTGTTAAGAAACTCCAATTTAGAATAAGAATGATCATTTTTTTTCAATATTTTTAAATCTGTTGAGTACTTGAAAATTCATAAAAATTAAACATAACTAATTATCTTTTTTTTTTATCGATGAAAAAAATAAACATAATTACGTAATTATCTTCCTCTCGGCATGTAAAATTTAAACGGTATATCCATGTCGTGTTTCTGACCAAATTTCGATGGATGTTTACCGTAGTACTGTATCGGTGATATCATAGCATTTATATGTAAATTTTTAAGCAGGTATGTTCAGTTTTTCTTTCAAAATTTTGATGGTATATTACCAAATTTGTCTAAGGAGGGTAAAATAGTAAATTGTTCGGGATTGAGCTCTTTGTATATTGTCTTTCCCCTAACAATTTTTATTTTAGATGGAATCGCCTTAAAATTGTCCCTCCGCTACCCAAAAATGGTGTCCCTTTACAATCCACTTCATTTTAAGTTGTGTACTTAGTGAATTCGAATCCAAAACGTACAACTACACAAAAACGTTTGATAATAACACTATGGATTTCGGAGGCAGTCTGAATTAATTGATAACCATAAAGGTGCAAGATAATATTTACCCCACTAAAAAGTTGATGAAAGAAATATCTTAGACATATGCAATGTCTGTAAATAGGATTGCTAGGGTGAGCATATTCTTCAAAGTCTTCTCCACACAGGCAGCAACATAGTCCACCCATCCTTTAGTTCACTGGAAATTTAGAACAATGAATAAGTTTCAAACGCATACAAACTCTAACCACGCACATGCGTGTGTGTGTGATATGTGATTTTATTCATAATTAAGAAAAGGGAACTTGAATCAAAATATTATCAGCAGCACATTATTCTGAGACTCGGAACCTATATTTTTCAGTAATCCATTATCCCCATCTTTTGAACCGAGATAATCCAACAGTCAACAAGAGGATAGTCCTTTCATCAGCACGGATTTTTTATCATCACAAAATTGTTGCAGTATTATCATAATAATGATATTAACATAAATGGAAAAAACTGATGTCTCGACTGTCTCGTGTAACTTATACAAGAATTGAAGCATCCACTAAAAAGTAATTAAAATTTTTAACCAACTGCCTTTCTCACTTAATTCATGAAGACCGTAGTCACCATGCTACATTTGAACTTTCTGAAACTTTTCTTCTCAATATACTAATATTGCTTCCCATCATTCTCTAAAATGTTAGTACTAATACGTAATAAAGTTCATATATCATTGAGCAACTAATTTGATATTCATTAATATTTGGTTCTTTTAAAACACAACAAATGGGGGAGGGGAGACTGAAGATGCATCATCAAAAACTTTCTAACAGAATAAACTTGGACAAAAACGTTATTCACATATTCAAACATATGCCTCAAGACTCTCAAGTCTCAACTTAGTTCAGTAATGGTTGGTGTTTAGTTATGAACATGTCTTTCCATATTTCCATCAACTATAATGAAAAATACAATCAACTCTCTATGTAGTGTTCCTAAATTTTGCATTACTAGATCAAGTAGTATTTAACTAACATAACTAGAGTATAGAGCTGTGATAGTTCTTTCATGCTCGAATAACATTATGTATTAAATACACTCGTAGTAAAGGATGTTCAAGTTCAATACCACTAAATAGCCAGTTTTACCAGAAAAATCAATGCAAATAAATATCCACGGGATCAAAATATTGAATATCAATGTCTCAGAACAATCAAAATTAACAAAAACTCACTTCAACATTACCAACAAAAGAATCCATAACACAAGAAAGTTCTTTTCTAATCTAACAGCTATTCCTATCAAATTTCAAACAAATACCATTAAAAAAATGAAATTAGAGCATCTAACAATGCAATTGATTAGGGTTTGTGATCAGCTTATAGAAATCACCTGGCAACGGAATTGCAGTGAAAATCAAAGCTTGAATTTACTTTCCTCAAGGATACTTCTAGATATTATTGAATTTGGAAAAGAGGAAAGTAAAGACAGAAAGCTGCGAGAGTTATTGAAGGAAAGAAGACTTGTGATTTGGTGGAGAGTCAATGTGTGGTGCCATTATGGGCCGGACAGGCCCTGTTCCCTTCTTTTTACAAGTGCCATCATGCGTCAGCCAGGCAACGTTACTTTGTATTCAACGGCAATAATGTTGCAAAAAGATCTTTTAATGATTTAGGCCAGTTTTAAAAAATAAGGACACTTTCCAAACTTCGGACACTTTCTAAACTGGGAAAAAATCCAAAACCCATTTTGTAAATTAAGTTTGAAAAATTAAGTTTGAAGGACAAAATAATGTTAAATTAAACTAGCATCATATATATATAAAGCAAAATACTAAATTAAACAAGCATCAAAATTAAGGTAATGCTACATTAACTAGGATGAACTAGCATTAGCTGAACTAAAATAGCATTCATTTTTATAGTATTTATAGTAATCGATTTAATTTAACAGTACGTTTGTCTGATGTTAGTAAAATTTAGCATTTTGTTTTACTGATATTAGTTTAATTTAGCATTTTGTTGTTCTTCGAATCAAATTTTAAACTCGCGTCCTTCTGCTCGAAAAAGGTAAAAATATTTTTCCCTAACTCTATTGTTCTTTTCAAACCATTTGTAATATTTTACAAACATATACCTTTTTTTACTAGTTTAGCGGCACTTCAGTTAGAACTTTCTTTTGAAAAAGAAAACAAACAAACAGTAGTTTGGTGCATTTTCAAAGTACGTCGGTTCTTTTTCTAATATAATCAAAGAAAATGTCTATTAAGACGTATTATAGTACAAGTTGTCTGCTCAAAAGCAGCATTCACTCACCATCCACTTCTCATCGATTTTGTTTCTTCTCTTTCCAAATGTTTATCTTAAAATACAAAACCCTATATTGGTTTTATTTCAAAAATTTCTGTTGATTGCATCAAATTTACTTACAAGTGATATACTTCTATTTCTAGTAGACAATTGTCATCTTCTCTTTCTTAATTAGAAAATAAGTTTTATGAACACTACTTTTTTACCTATATAATTATAAAATAAGTTTTATAAACCCTACTTTTTTTTCTGTATAATTAGAAAATAAGTTTTATAAACCCTACTCTTTTATTTAAATAATTAAAAAAATAAGTTTCATAAACCCAACTTTTTTTATTTGTATGTGGGTTTTTGACGTGTAGGTCTTCTCTCATTAGTGACTATTTGTGTGTGTTAACTAGCTTTTTGACCAAGCAGATTACAACTGAAAGTAGAAGGTCAAGATGAGAACGTAATGATCCACGAACTTGAAAAACACTCAAAAGGGGATGAAAATGGCATTCAATAAGTTTCAAGCAAAATGGGGCTAAGTGGACCTCTCGGTACCGAGAGAAACTCTTGGCACCTAGAGGTATTTCTTCCACATAGTACCCTCTAAACTCTCATACTTGATGCACATGTCGTAAAGTACTTTCTTCAGAGAATAGAAGAACAATTCTAAGAATTGATGAGGAGAAAACGGGATAAGACAAGAGATATCAAGGAAAACGACGGAGGTAATTTGATCTTCATGAAAAAGAGTTTGGAATGCGTCAAATCGGAGGAAGGAGACAAAACAAAAGAAAATTATAGGTTTTCACCCAACAAAACCTCTCAATTCCATGAGGAACCTCTCGATACCGAGAGGTCCTTTTTGGTATCTGGGCCAACGTGCTTCCTTTCACACCTCTGGGCTTGTATCCGGACTTCATACTATGTAGGCTTTTGGATCTACAAAGTAGTTTCCCCTATAAATATCAACTCTAAGGCAACGAAAGAAGAATCTTTCTAGACTTTGGCACTCCTTCTTCTTCATTTTGTAACAACCCACACTTACTGACACCCTAATCCAAAGACTTGGTGACTTTGGACACGCAACATGCTGAGAAATATGAGCTATTGGGTTTTATAACATTCTAGAGCATAATTACAAAGGTAAATTTTAAGACATTCTATACTTTCAGATCTCATAGCGGAAGGAATTAAAATATAAGTACTGGAAACAGACATTTCATAAAACAGTCTCCAAAATACATAATTACCTTATATGCTGTCATATACATTGTTCCTAAAGTACAATATGTAACACCCCGAAAATTTAATGGAAATTTAATAAGGAAATTAAATAAGAAAATTAAATATAAATAAAATAAGGACTATGTTTGCACAAAAAATGGGCAAACACTCAAATCGTTGTTGTAGAGCTGTGAATACTGTTTGCAGTATACAGCTACCGTTTAATGAATTTTAGTTGCGAGGGTATGTGGTAGAAAATCAATAATTTTGCAATAAATAATAAATAAAGGACTGGAATGTAAAAAGACACAGAATTTATAGTGGTTCGACCCGAATGTGTCTACGTCCACTGTTCCTCTTTTATTATCTCTTTTATTTCTGATTACAAGTACAAGCTTTGAATATGAGTAAACATGCTATTTGAACTAAGAGTTTTCCCTCTCAAAGTTGTCTGCCATTATTGATGGAAGCTTCACTCTTTTCCAACCATCCTCTTTATGATGCCATACGCCTAGTTTATATAGTGAGGTTGTGGGGAGAGGCAGATGAGTACATGGCTTCTAGGCTTTGGTTCAACTTCTCTTCCTCTAGGCATTGGTTCAACCTTTCTTCCTCTAGGCTTAGGTTCAACCTTTCTTCCTCTAGGCTTTGGTTCAACCTTTCTGTTTTTCCACTGCTCTTGGACGCCAATTGAATACTATCCTGGCAGCTCCCTTCAGTCGCCCATCCAGACCTTGGAGTCTTGAATGCCGGAACAAGTAGGTTCATCCTAAAAGTATAAAAAAGAGTGATTTAGCTCCAGAAGGGCTGGACCACATGGGTGCGGCCCCGGATCAGGTGGGTCCAGGCCAAGTGGGTCCGACCTGGGGCCGGACCAGGTGGGTCTGGCCTAGGGTGCCGGACCAGGTTGGGTGTCGGACTAGGTCTGGTCTACCACTGTGCCAGACCAGGTGCGGGTCCGGCATTTGCCCGACCAGGGGGGTCCAGCCTTGGACTGGACTAGGTGTCCGATCCTAGAGGGTCGGACCTGTGCAGGTCCGGCCCTCCTGGGCCGGACTAGGATGTCCGACCATGTGGGACCGGACCTGTATGGGTCCGGCCCTCTTGGGCCGTACTAGGATGTCCGGCCATGTGGGACCGGACCTGTGCGGGTCCGTCCCTCCTGGGCCGGACCAGGATGTCCAGCTATATGGGACCCGATCTGTGTGGGTCCGGCCCTCGTAGGCCGGACCAGGCTGTTCGGCCCTGTTGGGCCGGACTCTGCTAGGTCCGGCCCTGTTGGGCCGGAATCAGTTGAGCCGGACCTATGTGGGTCCGGCTTGCGGGGCTGGGCATGTGATCGTCCAACTCTGCTGGGTTGGATTTGGCGAGTCTGTCCCTGTTGGGCCGGGCATTGCTGGACCTGTGCGGACCTGATTTTGTAGAGCAGTTCCTTTGCTGGTGTAGGCAGTGCCGGGCCTTGGCAGAAGGCAGTCTACGAGGCTTTATCGTCGGACCGTGTTAGGCAAATCTTAGAATGACCATATCTTTCAAACCGTTATTCGGATTAAGATGCGGTTCGGACCGGTGCTCACATCTTGACCTCGCGAACATTTCTAAGCAACTCTAAGTCTATTCCAAAACGCTGACAATTTTTCCTCCGACTTTTCATATCCAATATGCGGTGAGCGAAAATGCCCACAACATTTGCCTCCCAAAGTATACTTTCGCGAATGCAAAGTATGCTTTGTTTGATCTAGGTTGCCTCACCAGCATTGTAGGTGTCATCTTGACGTTTGACTATCCACATCTCATCATCGTATCCAAGATGAGTTTCCTTTCGTTAATGTATGTGATACTTTGTTTGTCTTGAGGAGAACTTGCTGGTCACTTGATGCCGTTTTTTAATTATCCTGCATTCAGCAAGGTGGTATTTCCCCTTATCCTTCCTATTTCTGGCTTCAAGGTCTTGAGTAGTATGTGGACTTGGTAATATTCCCTTCGTGGTATTTGACTTGGACCTGTGATGTGGAATTTCTGCTTCCGACCATCATATGGCCAGGTTGAGTGAGCATGGGCTTACCATCTGATTGCTGAGTTTGTATATTTCCTCATTAATTTCTTCATGCTTGGTCAAGGTCAATTATTGATGGAGTAATGATTTTCCATTGGAGGGTATTTGTACGTAAAATATTATGCATAATGTCATTGAGTGGATGTTGGCTATGTCTGACTAAGCTGGGCTAACAGGCTTATGTTCCATCTAGTCTGGTAAAGTGATGACATCTAGAGTAATTCCTTGCTCCTCTATTAGCCCTTCCAGGACTTGCCCCCAAGCACATTTGAATAAGATTATCTTAGCCAATTTCCTTGGTAGTTTGCCTACTGATGTCTTGTGTATCTATTTGGAGTCGACTACTGGCAAGCGTTAATAGGGTAGGTGCTGGGTCTAAGCGAGTGGTCTTGGCTCTTTTGAGCGGAGCTCAAAAGAAATTTGTCGGCATTGTGAATTAGGGGTCCTATTGCCATTCCGGTTTATGCTGATTATCGTAGTCAAATGTCTCCAGCATGGGGCGTCTATTGGTGACATCGGCTTGCTTTCTCTACATTGATCTGGTGGAATCAACCTTTCAACTCAAATATCCCATTGGCTTTGGCGGTAGAGGATCGTCCTATTCTGTTGACTTTACCTACAAGTTTAGGATCCATTCGGGCCTAGTGGGGTCAAGGACTTTCATCCTTGCCTTAGAATTAGTTGCAGACTATTAATACATTTTTATTTGGAAATTTACTATAGATATGTGTTAGAGGCATCCCGTGTGTCCTCGAGATTGATTCATTAGGTAAAGGTATCAAGCTATTTGTGTTAAAATAAACTTTGATATGAATTAATTATATTCGGAAGGTTAGAGATCGAATCACTTCTGTTTAGAGAGGTCCTTATCATTTGAAGTGATTCCTAATTATTAAGGTTTAGAGAGTAATTTAGGGGACGTGGCAGTCCACAAATACTCATCACGTCCTCCAGAGCATCCTCTAGCGACGTTGTCAAAACTCGGCCGGGAGCGCTCATTATTTGTTTGGGTTTGCCCCCAGCATAGTGTACTTGGTTGCTTCTCACAACATGTTGCCTTGTATCATGAATGGGTC
Organism: Allium fistulosum; assembly: GCA_030737815.1. Taxonomy (NCBI): domain Eukaryota; kingdom Viridiplantae; phylum Streptophyta; class Magnoliopsida; order Asparagales; family Amaryllidaceae; genus Allium; species Allium fistulosum. Next base: position 408,050,576 of record CM060904.1, on the reverse strand, counting down.
TTAAACTTGCAAAACTGAGGTCATGATTCCAATGTGCTATTACCAAGCTGAGTGGTAGTGTACGTGTATGATCAAGGGGCGAGGTGGTGCTATGCCCCCAAGCATTTTTTATCGAATTTAGCTTATCTTACAAAAGTTAGTCATACCTTTGCACTGAGTTTTTTTTCAAGTTCTATAAGTGTGCTCAGCTTTGGGAGAATCCTTACAGTTTCCTGAGCGAAGTTGGCTGGAAGGGATATTCTAATTCTCGTGGCAATGTTGGATTGATGTTCCGCTATCTCAAATGGAGTTGAGTCGATGCTCCATTTCCTCTGGGGGAGTGGAAGCGAATGAATATCCTACTGTGGTTGGCAGAGTAGAATTCATATTTCTACTATCTGTATCTAATGCCACAAGACTAAAAGAAATTGTTAGAAGCTTCTAGTTTAAGTACAACGAACTATATTCTCCATCAAGATAGTCCTTCTAAACTTAAGATTCGTGGCACGTAAATTACTTGCCCTGATTGTGGATTTTGGTGACATATGGTTTGTCACCCCAACCTATGTTCCAAGGGAGTGTAACTTTTGCGACTTCCGTACTTAAGATTTAGAGCCGGGATTTGCACACAGTAACTACCCAGGCCATTATGGCATATATCGTGAGTATTATTCGATTTACTATGGCCCGGCAAGCGTGGGTGACGATTGTCAACCACGAACTATCCCTGGCTGCAGCCATGCCTTAATCATGGGATTTATTATCGGTCGTAGTTGCCGGCGAGCCAAATGCCAATGATAAACTGCCTAGGCTATAATCATGCCTAATCCATGGCTTATAGTCGGTTTATCATTGCTGGCTGGGGGGCTGATCGTCAGCAGTGAGCTACCCAGGCTATTTTCATGCCCTTAGTCATGGTTATCTTGCTTTCATTGCTGCCGGCGAGAGCTTTCGATTGATCGCAATAGGAAAAATATCAGACAAACAATCGAGCAAAATAAATTTTTTTAGTGGTTTTAGGTGATACATGCTTCTTACAAGCTGAGAGAAGTAATAGCGGAGATACTAGAGATTCCTTCATTTCCCAAACACCTTTTCCGTCAACTGTCGACAGAATGTAAGTTTTGTTGTGGAGATCCTTATGAACAACAAATGGTCCTTCCCAAACTGGATCTAGTGCGCTTGGATGGGGAAAGACTTGCTTGATAATAATTCCTCCCTCTTGTAACTCTTAGGGCTTCACCTTAGATTTGTATTGTTTCGTTACTTTCTGTCCGTGTGCGGCGGTCTTGAGGGCGGCGTTACTGCTTTTCTCCTCAACATGTTTGGCCCAGTATGCTTAAAGTGAATTTAATATGTCCTGTTGTCGTTTTGTAGGAGGCCTGGTAGGCCCCCAGTGCCGCGGGTAGTTCGTCAATCCATGCTCCTTTGGATTTATCTAGATTTTCCTTAATTAGTGTTTGAAAGATTTTGTTGATAGCTTCAACCTGCCCATTGGCCTAGGGTAACTTCTGTTATGAGTCAATCCATGCTAGGCTTCGAATGCATATATTCTTTGAGTTACTCAAGCTAGGTTTGTGTCTGGATGCCCGACTGGTATGTCATTGCCAAGGAAAGGGGCGGTCGTCAGCAGTGAACTACCCAGGCTATTGCCCTTAGTCATGGCTATCTTATTTTCACTGCCGCCAACACATGCTTATGATCTAGGTTGCTAATCACAAAAGAAGGAGTGGTGATAATAGCATAGGTGTTAGGTGAATATAACCATGTGTGTTAAGTGCATATAACTGCATATGTGTTAAGTGAATGCATTAGTATCTTGCCTCTGTCAAAGGGAAAGAGTAGTTTAGACCAAACCTGCCACTTTGAAAGAAGCGCAAAGTACCAGGTTGTGTAGTATGCCTGGTTTAAGATTTTCTTTTGGATAGGAATTCTCGCTTGGTATTTTTGTAAGACTCTGTGGAACTTAAGAGCCGATGGCATTGTTCTGAAATGACAACAACTGAGTTAGGTAAAAATGAAAGAAGAGGTTTGTCATGGTACCTCCTTTACAGGGCCATCTATTGTCATGCGTATGAAATGTTTATGCAAGCATATTGTGTGATCGGAGAGCTCTTCATAAAGATTTTCTCCTGGCAGTCATTGGACTAGTCATCCAGTCGGGTTGATTTTGACTAGTTTGGGTGGACTTATAGTGGATGCCCCTAGTGTGCATCCTGCTAACTTTAGTCCTTGATCAATTTTAATTTCATTCTCTAATTATTGGACCACGACGGAGTTTTGAAGCTAGCATCTTAATTGGTGACTACAATGTCCTAGCGGTTTACTATATATATTGTTGATTCGTGTTGAATTGTGATATGTGGAGCAGTGGTGGTGATTCTGGATATCTCTTGCCTTTCTGCTGTGGGCCAAATATGGTGGAATTGCTGGAGCTTAGTCTTTCAGAGCCTTTCTGTATAAACTATTATGTTATCCAAGTTCTCAGCGGATGTCGTTTCTGTCGCGTCCTCTTCCTTACCCTTTGAGGTAACACCATACTCAAATGGATGGCTTCTCTTTGATCATTGATCATTCGAGCTCCGGAGGCAGAGAGTTGTATCTCTTTCATTTTGCTATAGCATTTGCGCTGCAAGCTGTGCTAGCGTCCTTGGGTGACCATCTATCTGAACTCCTGACAGTGATGTTTTCTCATCTTTATGTGCCTTGCTGACCCAATGGAGAGGTCATGCATAATTGTAGGGGCTAGTTTGATTTTTTATCTTTACATCATGTAGCGTGTAAGGACCCTCGGGTCGATCAGCACATGCAACGGATTTACAAATCCTTCCTTCACCTTTTTCCAAGGATGGAGATCCAATAGTAGATGGTAGTGCCCTGCAATAGCTTAAGATTGATTAGAATGAAAGAAAAGTAATTATATAGTACCTCCTTTGTACCTCATGTTTATCAGCAAGTGTGGAGATCTTGGCAAGTGTCTAGGGGGCCGGGTTAGCCCCTTATAAAGGTTTGTAGTAGGCACTCAAAAGTTTTTTGTTTTCCTGGAGGGTTGACTAGTAACTTTTGGTCTTATCTCCTTCTCTTTTCATATCTATTTAACATATCCCTAGGTAAGGAGAGCTATTGACATTATTTGAATCATGTCCGGTACGCGTTGGATTGGTGATGCCTTTGTGCATGATAGGAGTGACGAAGTGTCGTGCTTGTCATATCTAGACTTTGAGTATTCAATCATCATGATTTCGGTCTTCAAGTTGTGATATTTCGATCCATCAGTGGGATCCCAATTGTAGTACTTTGATTTGATGCTGGATGGAAAAAGGGCTGTGCTTGGGGTTCATTTGGTTATGTGGAATGCTCATTGTGTTCTCTAGACTGGGACTTCCCTTGTATTATGACGTTGAGGTCGAATACTTCTGTCTACCCTAAGCGTGTCAAGAGTTTATCCACCAAAGCTTTATGTTAAGCAGTGAAGTGTTTACTGATTTCAATCACAACCATGTCGAATTTATGTCCAATAACTTTTAGCACCGGGAGGTTATTAGACTAGTCTTCCTGCTTTTTCACATCCGGATAGCTGTTGCATTCTTTGCAGTGGAGTTCTCTCACTTTAGGCGGCATATCGGGAAGTTGTTCTCCTTCCCATCCTTGAGAGTTTGTACTTTTCGAGAGAGATAATTCAATTTTCAGAAAGGATTGGGAGGTTTTGTAGCTTCGAAGGGTTGATGGTCCAACTCTTAAAATAAAGAGAGAATCTTGAGATAGGAGGTATAGCTTCTCAATCCGAGGAATGGTGATTACAAACTTGAAAAAAGAAAAAGAGAAAAACTCTAATTTCAAAGAGACGATGATTTTAGATCAGGAGAAAGGATTTCGAGTTTGGAGGGAGAAAAGGATTTTCTTAGAACCGTAATTTTATATTTTACTAGGGGAACAGGTTCCCCTTATACAAAAGAGGAAGATAGTTTTCTTATGTTAAAGAAGTAATGCTTCCGGATGGAAAGAGAGTAAGATTTGATTTTAGATCTGAAAAATGACAAAGTGTTCCTTTTGGTCAAAAGAGTGTTTTTTTGCTCTCGAATGAGAAAAAGAGGATAGAACAATTTCATATCTAAGAAATAAATACATGTTTCTTTTTGGCTGAGAAATAGTGTTTACAGATCTGAAATAAGAGAGAAGAAAGATAGAATTTTTTTATCTTAAAGGAATAGTGATTGCAGATCTGAAATAAGAAATAGATTTTTCTAAAGTAACAGTTTCAGATCTGGGAGATATAGAGTATTTTAATCCAAGAAACAGTGATCTCAAACTGGGAAATTGAGAAAAAGAGAATCTCTCATTCCAAGGAGACAGTGACTTTAGATCTGAAAAGAAAAAGCTATAGATTTTATTAAAAATGCAATTTCAGATCTTAAGACTAGAAACAGGTTTTCTTTTGTGAAAGAAAATAATGATCCAGATCTAAACAGAGGGAAGAAGGGGTTTCTTATGCCAAGAAACCATGTTTTTGGATTCCAAATGTGAAAATAGAGGTGGCTTGATTTCAGATCCAAAGAATGGGTACATGTGCTTGTGGATCCAGAATAGTAAAAGTAATATCTAGAAAGCGGACAAGAGAATTTCTCTTCTTTTTAAAATGGATGTTCAGATCTGAAGAGAAAAAGAGGATTTTTTGTCTTATGTAAAACAGTCAGGATAGATCTAAAATGAAACATAGATTTCAGATCTTAGAAAAGGAGAGAGAGTTTCTTAAGAACAGAAACGATAATCTCTAGTCAGAAAATTAGAAATAGTAGGTTTCAAAATAAAAAGAAAAGTAAGAAAGAGAGAATTTCCTTTTAAAAAAGGAAAGTTCAACCCTCTCAGTGAAAGCACCAAAATGTTTGCACAAAAAATGGGCAAACACTCAAATTATTGTTGTAGAGCTATGAATATTGTTTGCAGTATACAGCTACCGTTTAATGAATTTTAGTTGTAAGGGTATGTGGTAGAAAATCAATAATTTGACAATAAAGAATAAATAAAGGACTGGAATGTAAAAAGACACAAAATTTATAGTGGTTCGGCCCGAATGTGCCTACGTCCACTGTTCCTCTTTTATTATCTCTTTCATTTCCGACTATAAGTACAAGCTTTGAATATGAGTAAACATGCTATTGGAACTAAGAGTTTTCCCTCTCAAAGTTGTCTACCATTGTTGATGGAAGCTTCACTCTTTTCCAACCATCCTCTTTATGATGCCATACGCCTAGTATTTATAGAGTGAGGTTGTGGGGAGAGGCAGATGATTACGTGGCTTCTAGGCTTTGGTTCAACCTCTCTTCCTCTAGGCTTTGGTTCAACCTCTCTAGGCTTTGGTTCAACCTTTCTATTGTTCCACTGCTCTTGGACGCCAGCTGAATACTATCCTAGTAGCTCCCTTCAGTCGCCCATCCAGACCTTGGAGTCTTGAATGCCGGAACAAGTAGGTTCATCCTAAAAGTATAAAAAAGAGTGGATCCAGCCCTAGAAGGGCTGGACCGGAGATGTTTGGTGGGTCCAGCCCCAGAAGGGATGGACCACGTGGGTGCGGCCCCGGACCAGGTGGGTACGGGCCAGGTGGGTCCAACCTGGGGCTGGACCAAGTGGGTCCGGCCCTAGGGTGCCGGACCAGGTGGTCCCTAGTCCAGCCTTGCCGGACCAGACAAGGCTGGTCCGCCATTGTGCCGGACCAGGACTGATCTGCCACCGTGCCGGACCAGACCAGGCTGGTCCGGCAGTGTCAGACCAGAAGGCTGGTCCAGCATTGTGCCGGACCAGGTGGATCCAGCACTGTGCGGGACCAGGAATCTGGTCCTGCATTTTCCGAACCAGGTGCGGGTCCGGCCCTCCTGGGCCGGACCAGGATGTCCGGCCATGTGGGGCTGGACCTGTGCGGGTCCGGCCCTCGTAGGCCGGACTAGGCTGTCCGGCCCTGTTGGCCGGACTCAGCTAGGTCCGACCCTGCTGGGCCAGACTCAGCTGAGCCGGACCTATGCGAGTCCAGCCTGGGCTGTTAGGCCCTACGGGGCTGGGCACGTGCGCGTCCGGCTCTGCTGGGTTGGCTTTGGCGAGTCCATCCCTATTGGGCCGGGCATCGCTGGACCTGTGCGGACCTGATTTTGCAGGGCAATTCCTTTGCTGGTGTAAGCAGTGCCAGCCGGGTCTTGGCAAAAGGCGGTCTTCGAGGCTTTATCGTCGGACAGTGTTAGACAAATCTTAGAATGACTATTTCTTTCAAACCGTTATTCGGATTGAGACGCGGTTCGGACTGGTGCGCACATCTTGACCTCGTGAACATTTCTAAGTAGCTCTGAGTCTATTCCAGAACTCTGACAATTTTTCCTCCGACTTTTCATATCCAATATGCGGCGGGCGAAAACTTGCATCATTGCATTCGTAGTGATTTTCTGGAAGATTTTCATATATAACACTTCGAAATTGGAGTTAGTACGGAGAAGTTATGGACGTTGAAAGAACAGAAAATAGAATTAGAAATTAAGAAAAAAATAAAAATATATATACAAATTAACACGGTGACTGGTCGACCCAAGAGGGTCGAAGGTCGACCGGGTCGATCCAGAAGAGCTAGCGGTTGACCGTAGCCAGTTTAAAATTGAGAGTAATTAACTGCCGTGTGACGTGTTCGAATGGTCGACACTTCTTACTTCTTTGCCAAAGGTCAGATCAGCGTGCGTGATTACTAAGAAGATTCTCAAGCCTAATCTAATCTAAAATTCACATAACCGTTTGTTTGCACAAAAAATGGACAAACACCTCAAAGTTGTATGATTTAGTAGATCTTATGTTGTTCTTAGTGATTTGGGTGATTTATGCAAATATATGAAAAGCAGGGGCTAAACTGTAAAAAGACATGCAGATTTATAGTGGTTCAGCCAGAATGTGCCTACGTCCACTTTATATGTTATTTCTCTTCTCTTCTTTTGATTACAAGTACAAAGCTTTGATACAAGTAAAAGAAAGTTGTTTGAAAGTTCTCTCCGTGCTTGAGCTCTCAAAACTTGTCCCCCATTGTTGTACCCCTGCCCCTCTATTTATAGAGTGAGGATGTGGGCATGAGTCTTGGATGTATATAGCTACTGGAGGGCCTGGGCTGACGTGGTCTGGCCTGTCAGAGCTGGTCCGGCATTACTCTGGGTTGGTATTGCTTGGAAGTGGAGTCGGACCGGTATTGGTGAGGAGGTGCTTGGTTCAGCGTTGGCGAGGGTTGATTCGGTGAGGTGTTGGTCCGGATGTGAGTTGGTTCGGTGGCTTCGCTGGTCCGGTGGTGAGACATGTTGGTTCGGCCATGAGTTTGGAGGCTGGTTGGTTCGGCAGAGGTTGGAGGCTGGTTGGTTCGGCGGTGTTGATTTGGTTCGTCTAGCTTTGGACCGGTGGTGAGAATTCACCCAACATTTGCCCCCCAAAGTGGGGTATATGCTGGCATATGGCCTACTTTGTTTCTTTTCATTCGGTCGCTGAGTGCCGATCCAACTGGTCCGGCATCCTATATTTGCCTATAAGTAGGGGCTGTATACTTTCGTTATTCCTTACCAATCCAAGACAACCGAACCAGACATTTATACCGAATCGAATCAGGTGATATAGCTTTCTCTCGCCGAATGGCCTTTTTTAGACAACCGAATGAATCCGGGTATTTCGAGTGCCGAATGAACTGTCGTTCTTGGATTACCGGATGAGTTCGTGGATCCTGAGTACCGAACGAGCATTTTCGGTCGGATCACCGAATGAACCCTATACGGGGAATGCCGAATGAACTTCGAGACTCCGAATACCGAATGAAATTTTACATTCACTTTACCGAATGACAATGGGAGTTTGAGCATTTTGATTTTATGAGTGAAATTTCATACTATACACTTACTTGTTTATATCCTTTGTTCTAACAATATGTTCTTCCAGTGTTGTAGATGATGTCTCGCAAAGAAGAAACTCGATCAGACAAAAAGAAATCCAAGGGCAAAGGAGGGTCCTCCGCCGTGCCCCCAGCTCAGCCAGGACTGGAGCATCATGGACCTGCCCCGAGGTTACTAGTGGACAGGTACGGCCCTCAGGAGCTTCTGAACTCCCCGCCCGACTGCTTTCCCAGCTCCCTCAAGGAAGAGCAGCTTGATGTCATCTCTCGTTCTTTCGGAATAGATAGGGCACGCATGCTGTTGCCAGGGAAAGGAGTTATGCCATATGACCCTCCCAAAGGGTACTTTGCCTACAGCAGATACCACTGCATGTGTGGCGCCATCCCGCCTCTCACCGCTTGGGTAGTCAGCTTCCTTACGTATCTAAAGGTGGCCCCATTCCAGCTTCAACCCAACTCCTATACTATACTGGTGAGCCTTTTCGTCATCTTTCAGAGGAGGTATGGGCATGCTCCTTCCAACCGGGAGATCCGGTACTTATATAATCTGAGAGGCTATAAGAAGGGATCCCCATACATCAGCTTGGTGTCAGCTGTGACCTTCAAGCCGGTCTTGGATCTATATTCTAAGTATAGCATGTTCAAAAAGGAGTGGTTTTTCGTCAGGGATGACTCTGTTTCTATCCAGCGCTTCGCCTCCGGATGTAAGTCGAAGCTTTATCTACAACTTCCATTATGGTTGCAATGCTTTTTCTTATGTGTTTTTATTTTTTGCTAGCGACAGGTGGTTTTGCGGTCGTGGAGAGTGATTGCCTGGTTCAGACGGCAGCTGAAATAGAGGCTATTTCTGGAAGGGACAGGTCGGCTGCTTACCTGATCAGAAATGCGACCCTCCTAGAGTACAAGTTGATCCTTCCACAGCAGTCGGTGGTCAAGCAGAGGGATACGGCGGAGGAGAAGGCGGCTGCCCAAGCTAAGGGAGGAGCCACGGTGGAGAGTGGCAAGAGGGAACATTTCACAAAACCTCCAGTTGTTGGAGGTAAGAAGCTTAAGAAATCGGACGGCCCTTCCCCCAGCACTTGCCCAATTACCCCGGGGGAGGAAGACATGGAGGAGGAGAGAAGTGAGGGTGGAGATGACACGGAAGGTGGTGATGGTGGTGATGGCCTCGGGGCCTTGCCTTCTGGGCAAGCAGGCGAGATTCATGAGTGGACGGATGATGCATTCCGCCAAGCCTTCGAGGGGCCGGAAGGAGAACCGGCTTCGGTAGAGAAAACCGGGAACGCTGACAAGGTTGGGACTAGCGCAAGCGTGTCTTCCCAGATCATTCAAGCCAAGGTGACTCTGACGACTCAAGGTGAACTTCTGACTTCTGCAGACTCCATTTATGATAGGGACTTAGGAATATTTTATGGTTCGCTGCCGTCCTGGAATGAGATCCAGGATTTATTGCAGTATCCTACTCCTCCCCAGGGTTTGTATAACAGATGTGTTTCTTTTCTTCTTTTAACTCTCAACTCAACGTGTTTCTTGAATTATGGATCAATGTAAGCTTGTAACACTTGTTCTTTATCCCAGGGGTGAGCGAGGTGTCCAAGGCTTCAGATGTTCGCCACCGCCTGAACAATACAAGCTTCTCAGAGCTTCCTCCCAACCCAAGCCTCCGACTGGTCGTCCCGGAGATGTAGTAGGTTACCGCCCTCTTCTTGGGGTTATCGAAGAGGATACTCGGAAGAGGAAGAGGAGTTGCTCTTTGCTTGAATCTTCACCCGGTCCTCAGGCCCCAACTCAACCTTCTCAGGGTACCTCAGAGGAGCACTTCATACCTTCTCCGCATCCGTCCGAGCATCCCATCGTCACCCCGACAGAACACCCTGGTTTAGTTCGTAACCCGTTTGCCGGCCACCCAGATCTGGATCCGAGTTCTCAGGATATTTCATTTGACGAGGCCACCGGTGAGCATCTTCTTCCTCGCAATCCCATGGTACGGGTGCTTGATGAGGCTAAGTCCTTAGATCTCGATTTACTTACTACTTGGATAGTTACCATGGGAGACGAAGCCAAGGCTAATATTGACCGGGTGGCGGAGGAGACCAGAAAGCTGATGGGGCATCATGCCCGGCTGGTTAAGGCTGGAGAAGAGATTGGGAGTGCCAACATCCGACTATGATTGATGGTTTCGGACCAGGCCAGACAGCTTGCTGATCAGGTCATTCAGATTTCTCAGCACGAGGCTACCTCCAAGCGGTTGAGGAAGACTATGGAGGAGGCTAGTAAGGTGGAACCGTGGAAGATGGAGGCTGCCTGCAAGCAACGGATAGATACGGCCATCTCGACAGTGGACGAGGTTCGGAGAGTGGACCTTGAGCAGGTAGAGGAGCTGTCGGGGAGGCTCGAAGCCGTAGAGCTTGCTCAGGCCAGGCTAAAGGAGGAGATGGAGGCGACGAGGAGGTCCCTTCAGGCTGACTTCTCGCGATACCGATTGGAGAGGGATGCTGCTGTTGCAAGGCTATCGGCCTCTGGGGCTCGTATGAGGGAGTTTGAGGAAAATGAGGGGATGATGGATGATATGCTGCAGGATATGTACTTTCGCACTTGGAAGCAGGGCAGCTTATCTTGGATGGACGACTACCCCGGGTTATGGCTAGGATTTTCCTCAGGGCTTTGGAGGAGGCTAAGGCTGAGGCGGATAAGGAGGGCGGAGCGGCCTTTAGGATGGATGCGGTTACTGCTCAGTTCACCAAGGAGGAGAAGACAGCTGTGAAGGAGGGGATGCGGTTGTTTGCAGCTGAGGAGGCAGGTGTGCAAGTGGAGGATGATGATCAAGTTGATCAAGGAGTAGATGCTGGTAAGTCTTCCTTTCTAGTCTTTCTGTTAACTTGGTTGCTTATCACTAATGAATTCTTTCTCTAACCGGACAGGTGGGCAACAGGACAAGGATAAGACTCCGACGCAGCCGGCTCCTTGATTAGACCTGGAAAATTCTTTTTGTGGACTTGACATGGTTGTATATGTTAGTCTTAAAACAGTAAAGTAACCCTTAGGTTGTAATTTTTGCTACTTGTGATAAATAGCTTTATTCTTGACGTGTAATTCTTTAATTTAAGCTGATTTTGTCATCTTTTGAACGTTTTTTCTATTTTGACATGTTGTATGAGAAATATAGATATGCATATTCTTGTAATTAAACTGTGTTTGATGTCAGGTTCTTGTTTAAAACATAATTTCATGACTTGCAATGTTAGCGTGAGGTGTGAATAAATTATAGTCATGTGTTTACATATGAAAGAAGGAAATACCACCCTTTATATTTCGCTGGTAGATGGAAGCTTTGAATGTCTTATGTGACCGAGTAAGGGGTGTGGTCCAGTATCTTGCTGCGAGTATCTGCTTCTATGAGTGAGTGTCTCCTGTTCCGTGTCCTGTACTTCAGGGTTTGTTACAGAGGATAGGAGAAAAGTTTCTTAAGTAAAATTAAAATATGTGAAAAAGTAAAACTTCCAATCACGGAAGGCCTTCGATGTGCTTAAGTTTGTGGCAAACGGGCTTTGTAGTCACTTTCCCTAGCTGTGGGTCTTGGAGACATTTGTCACCCATCTTACGCCTCCGCGGGGAGTTAATTCTTTTTTACCACAGCCGCACTTAAGACACATCGGAGCCGAGATCGCGCACAGTAACTACCCGGGCCATTATGGCCCGTAATCGTGGGTATTATTCGATTTACTGTGGCCGGCTAGCGTGGGTGCCGATCGTCAACCGTGAACTGCCCCTGGCTATCCACACCTTATGTTGGGGCTTATAGTCGGTTCACAGTTGTCGGCGAGCCGAACGCCGTAATGAGCTACCTCGGCTATAGTCGGCCTTCTCGGTGGCTTATAATCGGCTCATTACAGTTGGCTTTAAGGGCCGTCGCGAGCAATGAGTTAACCCGCAGTAGAGGGATGCTGGAGCAAAAGTGTCTCATTGGCGAGGGCATAGATTCGCATAGTACCTGTTAGGTCTTGTCCCGGTGAAGTTGCGCTGTGAAGTGCTTCGGGTGGAAATGCTATACGCATAGGATTTTGTTCAACAGAAAAGGATAAAGTTAACAAGCAGCCAAGATATAAAGGAACAAGTTAAAAAAGAGACAAGGTTTTTTAAAGTGGTTCGGCACGAAAAGGCCTACGTCCACTGATTCTCTTTGTTAATTCACTTCATATGGGCAGTACAAGTTAAGAAAAGTATCGACGGAGGTGTTGGATGTTCCATGCCCTCTGGAACACCTCTCCGTCCACTGTTGACAAAATATAGGCTCCATTGTGGAGATCTTTATGAATCACATATGGTCCATCCCAGATTGGGTCTAGTGCTCCAGGGCGAGGGAAGATTCGCTTGAGGATAAGATCCCCTTCTTGTAAGGTACGATGCTTAACTTTGGAGTTGTATTGTGCTTCCACTTTTTGCTTGTGGGCCGCTGCTTTAAGGACTGCATCGTTTCTTCTCTCCTCAACTAGATCCAAAGACATGTGAAGGAGTTCTTCGTTCTCTTCTGGGTTATAGTGGATCCTACGGTGGGAAGGCACAATGGTTTCAACTGGGAGCATAGCCTCCGATCCGTATGCCAAAGAGAAAGGAGTATGCCCCGTTGATGTTCTAAAGGATTTGCGATAGGCCCACAGTGCCGTAGGGAGTTCATCCACCCAAGCGCCCTTTGACTTTTCGAGTTTCTTTTTTATTAGAGTTTTCATAATTTTGTTGACGGCTTCGACTTGTCCGTTTGCCTGGGGATACGCTACGGATGAGAAGCTTTTGTGAATTCCGTGCTCTCGGCACCAGTTGGCGAATTCCTCGCTGTCAAATTGAAGTCCATTGTCTGATATGATTTTGAATGGGACTCTATACCTGCACAGAACATTTTTGATCAAGAAGTTAATAACTTTTGCTGAAGATACTTTATTCAGAGGTTCTGCTTCCACCCATTTGGTGAAATAGTCGACTGCCACTATAGCATATTTGGCCCCGCCTTGGCCCATTGGTAGCTCGCCGATTAAGTCAATTCCCCATATTGCGAAGGGCCAAGGGCTGGTCATTTGAGTAATCTCAGTTGTTGGTAGCCGCGGAATCTTAGCAAACTTCTGGCATCTGTCACACTTTTTGACGAAATCCAAGACGTCCTTGCTTAAGGTGGGCCAGAAATATCCATATCGGAGTATCTTTTTTGCTAAAGTTTGCCCTCCGGTGTGATCTCCGCAGCTTCCTTGATGAATGTTGGATAAGATTTCCTTGGCTTCCCTCCCAGCGACACACCTTAATAACAGGTTAGAGAATCCGCGTCAATAGAGGATGTCTTCTTGTATTGTGTAGCGGGAAGCTTTCCTCAAGATTTTCTTGACTTCGTTACGCCCGTTGGGTAGTGTGCCGCTTTGTAAGTAGTCTCGGATGGGAGTCATCCAATTTGCTTCTTCGGTTGCAGCTATCAGATTCACTTGCTCAAAACTTGGGGTCAGTTGCTTTGAGATGGTTACTGCTCCGAAGATGGCGCTGTCTCTCACACTTGCTTGCTTTGCCAATTCGTCGGCCTCTTGGTTCTCTTCCCGAGGGATGTGTTTGACTAAGTAGTGGTCCAATCGGCTGAGAAGTAACTTGGTCTTCTTTAAATATGATACGAGTCGTTCTTCTCGAGCTTGGAATTCTCCTAGTATTTGATTAACAATAAGTTGAGAATCGCTAAGAAGACACAAAGAATTGGCTCCGATTTCTATGGCAAGTTCTAATCCAGCTATCACTGCTTCATATTCTGCATCGTTGTTGGTGGCAGCGAACTCCAACCTTACATCATAGTGCAGCTTATTTCCCCTGGGAGTGATTATTACCACACCTGCCCCCGAGCCTTGTTCATTTGATGCACCATCCACAAAGAGATTCCACTCGATGTCTTCTTCTATTTCCAATTGCTCCTTATCTTCGTTGGTAGTGAATTCTGCAATGAAATCAGTCATGGCTTGTCCCTTGATGGCGGTGCGAGGGTGATAGGTGATATCATACTGACTTAGTTCAATGCACCATTTAAGTAGTCGTCCAGAAGTGTCGGGGCGATGGAGTACCTGCCTCAGTGGTTGATCGGTCAGAACTTTGATGGAATGGGACTGGAAGTAGTGACGCAGTTTCCGTGATGTGATTAGTAAACAGTATGCTAGCTTCTCAAGTTTAGGATATCTGACTTCTGCCCCTGTAAACCTCTTACTTACGAAGTAAACTGGCCGCTGCGTGCGGTTGTCTTCCCTTACCAAGGCAGCGCTTAGAGCGTGAGATGACATAGCAAGGTATAGGTATAACTCTTCGCCTTCGCTTGGAGTCGAGAGTACCGGTGGTTTTTGGAGGTGTTCGATTAAGTTAAGGAAAGCGGTTAAGCATTCGCCAGTCCATTCGAACTTTCCTTTGTCTTTCTTTAGAGCTTCGAAAAAGGGGACGCACTTGTCCGTTGCTTTGGAGATGAATCGGCTTAGGGCGGCCACTTTTCCATTCAGGCTTTGCATTTCCTTTCGAGTGGAAGGTATCTTGATATCCCTTAGCGCTCGGACTTGTTCAGGGTTTGCTTCAATCCCTCTGGCATGGACGATGAATCCTAAGAACTTTCCTGATGATACTCCGAAGGAGCATTTTAGAGGATTCAACTTCATTCCATATTGGCGAAGTACTTGAAACATCTCGCCTAGGTGGCTTACGTGATCGTCGACTTTCCTTGACTTTACCAGCATGTCATCCACGTATACTTCCATAGTTTGCTCTATTAGCCCTGCAAACATCTTGTTGACGAGGCGCTGGTAGGTGGCTCCTGCATTTTTAAGTCCGAAAGGCATTACCTTATAGCAGTATAAACCCCGGTCAGTGATGAAACTAGTGTGGTCTTGATCGGGAGTATGCATAGGAATTTGGTTATATCCTGAGTATGCGTCCATAAAAGATAAGAGCTCGTGCCCGGCTGTGCTGTCTACAAGTTGGTCGATCCGGGGAAGTGGGAAGCAATCCTTTGGGCAGGCGTCGTTTAGGTTGGAGAAATCAATGCATGTTCGTCACTTCCCATTAGCCTTCTTTACCAGCACCGGGTTAGCGATCCATTCCGGGTAGATGGCTTCTCGTATGAAGTCATTAGCGAGTAGATTCTTTACTTCTTCATCGAGGGCTGTTGATCGCTCTGCCCCCATACTTCTCTTTCTTTGTTTTACGGGCGCCTTGGTAGGATCAATGTTTAGTACGTGGCATGCTACGTCGGGGGAGATTCCGGTCATGTCAGCGTGTGACCATGCGAATACATCCAAGTTGTGGCAGAGAAAGTCGATGAGTTGCTCCTTCAACTCTGCCTTTAGTTGGGACCCAATTTTCAATAGTCTACTCGAGTCGTGCTTGTCTACAGATACAAACTCCGTAGCCTCTGTAGGCTCGGCGGTGGCCTCCTCCTCTTTGTCCCTGGGGTCTAATTCATTGAAAGGGTCGCTGGTATACCGAAGAGGAGGGGCTTTCTTTAGTTGCTATGCTTCTAGACTTTTCGTGCAGAGGGCAACCTCTACACCCTTCCCTTTATCCTTCCTGTGGTTGTTGCGAAGTTCAGTCACATAGCAGTCTCGAGCAACGTCCTGGTCTCCTTCTACTTCCCCTACTCCATTGTCCGTTGAAAATTTCATCTTTAGGCACCATGGTGCTAGGATAATTTGGAAGTCAGACAAGGCTGGCCTTCCTAAGAAGGCGTTGTAGGCTGAGGTTGGTTCGGCAGAGGTTGGAGGCTGGTTGGTTCGGCAGAGGTTGGAGGCTGGTTGGTTCGGCGGTGTTGATTTGGTTCGTCTAGCTTTGGACCGGTGGTGAGAATTCACCCAACACCATTCACAGTAACGAAACTATGTCAAATTCTAATCTCTCCTTTAAATCTAAAATTCTTCAAAAATCAAATAAAATCAAACTAGGAGAAATACAACCTTAGATCTAGGAGAAGCAAGCGTACGGAGCGCAATTCCCTAGCAGAGCAAGTTGGAAGAGCTTAGGTATAAGGTGAGTGGGAATAATTTTAATTAGGTAATTATTTACGGTAAAAATTGATCTATTCTCTATGATCTAGGATGATGCTAGAAACCCTAAATTAAAACCTGTTGTTTAATGACTAATTTTCCATCGAATTAGAAAATAGCTGATAAATTTAAATTAAAAATTAACCACAAGCACACAGTGTACAATTTTAGTACGCGGCGAGTACGGATCGATCCACATGGAATTATTTAGATTTAAAAGTTTCTATTCAATCAAATTAAACCAAGATTTGAAGTTGTGATTAGCTAAAAATGTAAAACAAAAAGCTAGAACAAAGGTGATTGAAAATATGAGATTAGAAAACAATTTAGAGGCAAATGCATTCTCATATTTTTGTAAATCAACACACAAATTGTCCATGATCTCTCTATTTTGACCTTAAATGGAATTAGTGATGTATTTATCATAAGTATGGTTTACTTATGTTATTAATTTAACATAACTTAAACCATCAAACTATAATAAAACACATAAAACCATTTATCAATTTCAATGAAAATGAAGTCAAAGCAAAAAATATTTTAAGTATGATCTATTTACTATTGTATTTAGTAACATAGATCATCAAATTTTGTTTCTACTTTAATTCCAGAATCAAAAATCAATTAGTAGAATGATGATGTAAATTGTGTTTATGTTGAGTAATCATAGCCCATTTGTGGTTACAACATAGGCTATCAAATTCTCTTTTATAAACTTACATCAACATTCACTTTCATGAAGCATTAAAAAGAGATCATAAATGACAAGATATGTTGAATTTACATACTTTTAGAGAGCTTCATTACCCCTAAATTGAAGGAATTTAGCTACTCATTTGTATTATCAAATCAACGCATGTAAATTTCAACATTTAAACAAAAGCAAAGAAGGTAAGAGCTAATGAAAATAAATAAAAAATAACTAAACTACTTGCATAAAAATAAAACTAAGCTACTAACATGAAATGAAAGAGCATGTAAATAAAAATGAACAAGAAAATAAAATAAGAACAAGGTAGAAGTAAAAGAATAAGAGGCTTAGGAAGCCATTTTTATTTCATATAACTTTGAGGCTACAACTTGCATGCTAATTTCCTAAGTAATAAAAAGAAGATCCATCACATGAACATAAGAGCGCTATTTATACATCCACAAAACCCTAATCCACATTTTAGGGGGCTTCCCAAAATACCCTTTAGGAAGTGTGACCACCAAGTTATCATTAGTCTCTAATTAATCCATCATCAAGTATGCATGAAACTTTAACCTCCACTAACTTGTGCATTAGCTCCTAATTGTAGATTAATGTAAGTAGATAGGTGGGGCCCTCCATGATGCATGAGTTTGAATTATTTCCATCGTCATTCCTTTGTTTCCATCCTTGTGCATGCATATTTCCATGAGAACATCTTCATATTTCCATCCAAAATTCCTATAATTAAAAAGAAAATGTGCAAATAAATATTCTCAAAACTAATTCATGCACAAAATTACTATTTTACCCCCACATTGATGTATGAATGATGACTTGAAAACATATTTGAAATTTGGTTTTAATCATGTAAAAATACCCAATTATGACATTTAAATAAAAATAGATTAAATATGGATGTAAAAATATGCATATTTATGTGCACATCAAATACCCCCACACTTATCTTTTTATCGTCGTCGAATAAAGAAAAACTAAGATAAATCCGTTTTCGTTGGAAACACGATTGCATTGAGCATATGCAACAGTCCGTTAAACCTTTAGGTGCCCCTAGTAGGACGAGTGTTGCCTCATGACGGTTTTCATCAGATACTACGCACAAAATCCAAATGCAACATAAGAAATTCCTAAATGCAAGATTTATTTACAAAGATATGGATGCAAGTTTTTGAAAATATTTACAAATAAAGAATTTACTTTCAAATCGACACGAATAAGTTAAATATAAGTTCTGGTCATTATCAAGGAATTTAAGTCCTTTTACTCGTCAAACTTCAAACAAAAATTAAGTAATCATCACAATTAGACTCTAGTTTGGCTAGTTGTTCTGGTTGATAACATAGTGCAACTATGAAACAAATCCTTAGTTAAATATCAAAGTTTTTCAAAGTGGTATTTTCATTTTTTTGAATAACAAGTCAAATCACACAAGTGAAAATAGTGCTTGGATTTCAATTTCTTACTCTCTCTTTATTTGAAGATTTTATTGATATTAACAATATTTACATATGCCTAACTTAGAAAACTGAGGCCAGATATATGACCCATGCACTGCCTTTCGGGCTTACGTGAGGAGAATACAGAGCATGGCGAGTGTACACACAATTATGTACACCTATCGACTGTTGGCGTTATTAGTGAAAGAATTTTTTTATATACATACACCTAACTCAAATAAACTGAGGCCAGATATACCGTTCATGCACTGCCTTTCGGGCTTACGTGAGAAGGGTATAGAGCATGGCGAGTGTACACGCTTGCGTGTGAACACATGACTCTAGGTGTTAATAAAATATATACATATACACAAAAAAGAATTCTTTTTTTTGGTTTTTTTATGAAGAGAGAGTTTTACAATATCATCTTGGCATTACTTAACTTAAAAGATTTAAAATGTTATCGCCTTTACTTTAAATCAACCACTTATTAAACAAAGATTTCAATTAGGATATTCTTCATAATTATCACCTATGAACCTTCCTATATACTAGTTAAACCAACGTTTCTTGTAACCAAACTTTATTTTTATTTTTGTTAAGACAAATAAATTTTCAAAGATTGCAATTTAATAACCAAAACTTGTACTTATCCTATGGTGTTTCTTCAAAAATAAATCAAGATGCTAAAAGGAAAATTTGTTTTGAGATTTTTTTTAGAAATTTGGAGTTTTGGAAAGAAAATGAAAATTCAAAAATGTCATGAAAATTTAAAAAATGAAGATGAGACTCCTCCCCACACTTAATTTTGACTGTGTCCCCACAGTCAGTGCATGATATAATGAGTGTAAAGGGGAAAAATATGTACATATTTACAAAAGAGGGTTAACATTTCTTACTAAACGTAGCATGACTCATGAAGAATCATGAGCTCCTCCTCTTGATTAGTTGGCAATTCCAAGAAAGGTTTCAAATGATGACCATTGACTTTGAAAATCGATCCATCCCTGGGGTTTTGTATTTCTATGGCACCGTGTGGAAAAATAGTTCGTACCATAAATGGTCCGGTTGTAACGACCCAGAATTTTGAACAAATTTAAAGTGAAAATATTTAATTAATTTTAAATATTTGAACGGTAATTTAATTTGAATCCCCGATATAACTTTGAAATTTGCGATTAAACTTTAAAATTTAATCTATTGTAAGTTAAATAAAAATTTGAACCTTCAATTTTAAAGTTGAAGAAAAATATTTCGAAAGCTTTTAAAATTTATATTGATGATACTGAAGATAATAGAAGCTTCAGAATTGAATTTCAAACTGCTTTGTTCAGTTTTGAAATTATATTGGTTGAATCGACATTTAAAAATATCATTTTTCACACAGTCTCGGAATTCGACGAAACCAGTTCCATTGGGTCCGTAATATCGAATTATTATCGGATTTCAAATTTCATATTATTCGGAGTTGTTACGTGATCATACGGTAAGCAAACGCGTTGAGATTTAAACGAATTCAAATTGAATTTTAAATTTTAAATTTTGTCAACATCAGCCACCCTAGGTTTTCTTTAGCAGACCTATTCCCGGAAACATCACGTACTCTGTCCCCTTCTGTTTCTTTATCACGCGAGCGATTCAAAGAAAACAACATCATCTCGTTCCCTGAAATCACGTCTTCTTCTGTTTCGTTCAGAGAAAAAAAATCAATACAAACGATAAGTATCTTGTTCAAAGAAAATTTAATGGTCGCTCGTTCTTTCCCAAATCGAATTCAAACTGAACGTGGCTCCTTTCCTCATCCCTTTTTATTTTCAAAATCGAATCAATTCACCAAGTACGAACGAAAATCTTTTTCGTTCAATACAAAAAAAAAATCGAACTTCCCTCTTAAATTCAATTCATAATCTAGATCGGAAATAAAGTAAATCGATCGAAGCCGTAACTCTACCCTACCCCTCTTCTTCCTCGCGTTCAGGATTGGGATCGAGTTCGACGAACTCGTCGATCCAAAGGTAAGCGACTGGAGTGATAATCGATGGTGGCGATGCGATTCGTGGGAGGTCAGCGACGTGGAGTCGAGCTCGAGCTCGAGCACTATGGTGGAATTTCTGGGCGAAGTCGCGTGTAAGGAGGTGGTCAGTGTCGCGTGAGTTGTGGAGGTCAGCAGACATAGGGATTGCGAAGTCGACTCAGATGAAAGCTGGGTGTTTGCGAGGCGATGATCTCGAGAGGTCGTGTGGTGCCAGGATTTGGGTTGCGAGAGGAATCATTTGAGTAAACAGGGTGATGCAGTGGTCTCGACCTGATTGCAGTGAGGTACTTATCATCTATCTTCAACTAAGATTTAAAATATAGTTAACAGGAAAAAGGACATCTGTATATATACAGAATTTAACTCCAGGTTTGTTTATTTACAAAAGTATATGTATTAAAAATAAAACAAAACAGTAAAGGTTAAATAAATAAATAAAAAAATTTGTAGTCAGAGAAATAATGCAGGTTATATATATATATATGTATATGGCTTCATTTAAAAACATATATAGATGAACAGAAATATATTTTCATTTAAAGGGATATTGAATTATAAGCAGTTTCAGAAGAAGAAGAAAAAATTGAAGTAATTAATTGATTTAAAATGATAAAATGGCAACTTGACTTATTCAATTTATCTCGAATATTAATAAATTGTATACATTGTTTACAAGGTTAATAAATCGAGAATCAAGCCGGAATGGAAATGAATTTGCATGCATAGGCAAAGGTGAGATCTTTCTCACTCAAAAAAATTTTGAATTTACAGTTATTGATTGATGATTGCTATTGGATGTGATATTAGATATAGTAGGATATATCTATATATATAGCAATATATACATATTGGCATATGTATATATTGGATTGATTGATTTCCCGCCTCGTATAGCGGATGAGACCCTATTGCGCCGTTAGTAAGCGGATGATTTTTATAAAACCCATATACCGCGATATTCCACCTCGAAGTGGAATTGGTATTGTGCTAACATCTGTGGATGCAGGGAAACAGGTTGGAGGGATCCAACTGGATTCCTCACCAGTATTTATTTATTTACAGATATTGATGTATATTCTGTTATCATATTGATATATGATGTTTGTTGTTGTGATTGATTAATTGGTGCTGTTGCATCATCGGATTCAGTTTTGAAATTTAAAAATAACGACTTTTACTTTAAAAGGGTTTTTAAAGTGATTTTTGAAAATATACGTTTTATGGAATTTTTGAATTGATTTATAAACGTTAAAATTTTAAAGTTATAAAAGTTATAATTTTTAGTGAAATATAACCAAAGTTTCGTTTTTGAAATAAAAGTCGATTTATTTATAAAATGGTTTAAGTTGGGATTTTTGAATAACTATAAACGATTTGTATAAAAAGATTTATAAAAATTGATATTTATAAATCAAATATTGGAATTATAAAACAAGTTTTTATAAGTGTTAAAAATGAAATATTTATGGAATTCATAAGTAAATGAAATTTATAGATTTATAAATTGTGAAGTTATAAAATGGATGAAACTGTCGAATAGGAGATTTATAAGAAATTAACTTATAAA
This sequence comes from Allium fistulosum, assembly GCA_030737815.1. Classification (NCBI taxonomy): domain Eukaryota; kingdom Viridiplantae; phylum Streptophyta; class Magnoliopsida; order Asparagales; family Amaryllidaceae; genus Allium; species Allium fistulosum. The sequence goes on along the minus strand of CM060904.1, from coordinate 408,028,914 downwards.
TTGGATTTTTGCCTTTAAATGGAATATTGATCGAATTTGTTAATAAAAGAGATTTATTAAATCAAAGTTGTTATGAATTATGAAGATGAATTTATAAACGTTGTTTTATGAATTCAAAAATAAATCAAATTTGATAAATTAAATATAGAAAGTGATTAAGGGAATTTTATCCATGATTTTGGATAGTGGATAATTCTTGAAATAAATGTGTAGAAAAGATTGAAATGTGGTTAGTGAAGTATATTCACGATTTTGGACAGTGAATATATTTTTAAGTAAAATGGATATTATTTTGGGAAAGTGACATTTAAAAATGAAGTTAATCGTTTTAACGATGTTTAAAAATGTGTTAAATATCGAAATCATAGATTTCAACATTTATTGTTGAAATAGACGTTTTCGAGCAATAAGGAAATGATGGACTATAACACTGTTGTTATAGTAAATGATTTCTGAAAGGAAATGTTTTTGTCTAGTATTAGGATTTATATATCTATCTAAATCTGAATCCCTATACTAGTGATTTTGAGTCGTCGTAACGATGTTTTACGTAACATTCGTTTTGACTTAGATAAATGTGTTATAGAAATAGATTTCCTTAAAGAATGAATATATACTTAATATTGTTTTTAAGTATATCGAATATTTTCAAATGTTGAAAATAAATAGATTTGTGAAATACTTATTATTAAATAAGTATGGAAATGCTTTTCCAAAATGAAATGAAACGTTTTTGAGAATTTATCCTTTAAAGATAAATTGAAAAGTGAATATTTGAAATTTGTTTTCAAACGGTTAAGTGTGGAAATTATATATCTAGTAAAGATATTTTGAAAAATAAAATAATTTGAAAATTATTTGGAATCTGATGATGTTGCGCATCTTTATTGATAGTTAAATAACCGACTATCAATAATTACCTTGAATGGTATTTGTTGTGAATTGGATGAATTTGAATGCCACCCTTATTTTTGAATAATCGCTCACTATTCGGGTTAGCCGGGAAAGGACCATGGGGTCGTATAACCCATTCCGAATATGTGATACGTCGTTATGAATTGCATTCGAAGACCGGTGTTGAAGACCGGATATTTTTGAAAACGGAAGGATTACCGTCGAGTTACTCTACATCGGCTGATCTCCGATTTAGAGGTTTTATCACCCTTAGTGACGGGAAGTCTGGACGTGATTAGAAAATTATCCGGATGTGCAAGGGCTTCGTGAGAAGTGCCTTCGGTTCTGTTCGATCCCGGAACAGACTTGTATGGATTGTATGTCTGACGTTACAGATTGAGATATAAAGCTGATTTCTTTCAAATACATTTCTGTTGGTGGCGGAGAATTTATTCTCTTAGCTTAACACCCTTCTTTGAGACGTACGAGCTCAGAGGTTATGTAGTTGAAATTTATTAGCGATATACTCCCAATTTGGTAACGTGGCATACTGAGTGTTGCTGTGAAATGATCAGTGTTTGATCATTTGCGATATGATCATTTGTTTGATCTTATATCTTTGTGATCATAGGTTGATCATTTGTTTGACCCGAAGCATGGCTTTGTGGACGAGACTTCGTCGAGTCTCACACCCCGGAAATGGACAAAACAGGAAGGATGCATCAAGGTTCTAGGGAGTAGCGCCCCTTAGTGTATGTCATTCCTTCTGGATAGAGGTGGTATCATGGTATGGAGCCCAGATACTTAACCTATGTGGTTACTGCATTATTATTATTATGTGGTTGTTGGAAATCGAGGATCCTTGGGAAGATCGGTTACGATCGGGGGATGGCATACGCGTCTCAGTAGTTACCTATTTTTGCAGAGGTAACCCGGCCTTGTGTTGGCAGAGATCCGGTTAGGTTCTCGGGACGTCATTCCAGAGGCGTTCCTTCGTGGAATAGGAAGTTTCTTAGCCTGACCATTTGTTGGAAATCCAAAGAAACAATACGAGCCGTGTACGGTTTTAGTTGTAGAACCTATCATTCACTTATGGTGGCGCCCCACTGTTTGGATGGTAGCTATAGTAGGCATAGTTCGAAATGTCTATGCTGGCTAAGATTTATATTCTACTTTCGAAATGTTTTCTACACTATGCACTAATAATAATATCAAAAAGGATTTGATTTTGCGTAGTAAGCATCTTTGACTATCATAAGAAGAAAGCTCCTCCAATTCTGCATTTGCATTGTGTGTGTGGCGGGAGGTCTTATGGTAGTTTCATTTTCCAAAAGCATTGCGAATCTATTTTATTTTCCTTATGAAAAATAACTGTTTTACGATCTCACACCAGTCACCATGACTGACTCGGAGTTTATTGTTTCCCTTCTAAACTCTGGGTGCCCACCAATTTCCACACGGGCAGTCTAGAGTTAGGTTATCAGGATATTCTGGATATTCTGGAGCTTGGAGATAAGCTGGATGACGAGACGTAGTATTTGTATCTGATAGTATTTATTCCGCTGTGTATTCTGTATGAGGACAAGTTTATATAACTGTTCATTGTTGTATATTGACTCTGATTGATGTATGTATAAAAACTGATATAGTTTTTTGTTTTAAAAGGCTAATGATTATCTATTATATATTGTTCCGCTGCGATATGTGAGATTCTGATATTGTTTTCTGTTCTGATGTTGTTCTGTTGTTCTTCTTTCTTCTCTTCTCTTTTCTTCTATCTTTTCTTCTACCTCTTCTTTTTAAAACCCTAACTTTTCGGGTTTCCGGCATTCGATTGCTCGGTAGTCGATAAAGTGAGTATCGATGTCGAATTTTCGAAAGTTGAAAATTCCGGGACGTTACAGCGTGGTATCAGAGCATATGGTTAAGCGACAACCCTGCTCTGTTGGGTGTTACTCATTAGAGATAGAGTCAGTAGTACTCTAGAATGAGTTGAGTGTAATAATAGATATGAGTGCGTATTTGTTAGTTAATATAAAATTGTTTTATATTGTGATGATTGGTTTGTTGAGTGGTATATGGATTCTGGTCGGTATTGTCCGTATAACTCTATCGATAGGGATCTCTAAACACTTATATAGAACAATTCGGCACAATATTGTTTTAAATAGGGTAAATGAAATTATTTTGCCCAAAACTATTTTGTACATAAAAGAAATGATTTTCTGTAAATTATTACAGTATATGGTTGCATGATTGTTAGAAGCGATAATATTAAATTATTATCGTTTAATTTTGAAATTGAATAAGAAATTAAAATAATAACCAAAGATTTGGATATAAATCCATTTAACAAATGAAATTTATAAATGTGAATTGAAGCATAAGGAAATGAATTCATATACAAACAAAATTTAAGAATATAAATTTTAAAAGTGATTTGTAATTTGAAACGAAATTCCAGAGAAGTATTTGGAAATGTTTTGAAAAGAATTTGAAAATTTTGGAGATTTGGAAAGTTTAAATCTTTTTGATTTGAAAATGGATTTCAAAGATTTTGAAAAATGTTCTAAAGGGATGAAAGCTCTAAACTCTTTTCGATCGTTGGAAAATAACTTCGATGATGACCGCGGCATCACCGGTGTTCATTTTCGGGTTTCCAGAAGAGGAATTGCTGCCGATTGTTTTAAATGAAAGTTGTTTGGAAAATTTGGATTTTGTTTTAGAAAATTCAAAGGATAATTTGAATTGTTTTCAAAATGGTTTTGAAAAGGTTGAAAAGACTCTGGAATACTATATAAAAATACTTATGAAATATTATTAAGTTGATAACTTATACAATTTGAATTTTGATAGAACAAATTTAACTTAAAGAATGGAGTTAAATTAAAGAAAGTATAAGTGAATAAATTTGAATAAATGAAAGTGAAATTGAAAATTGAGATTCATTTTGAAGTTGTAAGCAATAGAATTGAATTGAATAATTATAAATGAAAGAGAAATTAAAATTCATATGAAATTTGAAATCCAGTTTAATATAAGTGGTTATAAACCAAAATAGTGGATTGTAAATAAATTTTGGGAATGAACAAAAGAATAAAAATGGAATTGAAACTGAATGTTGAAAACAAATTTGAATAAAAAGAATTAGAATTTGTGATGAATTAGTAATTGGAACTAATCTAAAATAGTGCAGTTATGAATGAAAGATAATTGATAAATTCAATATTCAGAAGTTAAATAGAATTCAAATTGTATTGAAATTGTGAATTGAATTCAAATGAAATTTGAAATGTAAAATTGAATGATAATAGATATGTAACTTCAATAGCGAACTAAAGATGATATAGAAGCATATATTGAAAATTTTGTAATACAATGTGCAAAATGATTTGAATATTGTAACTAGATATTATGGCTAGTAGGATGTACAGGTGTATAAAGGAATTGGATTTGATTTTTAAAGATAAAATTGAATTGCTCGACAAAAGGTACGTATTTGATTTTCAATATGAGATTTGTTGATTTTCTTGTCTAGCCGCTTGGCTTTTTCTTTTTCCTTTTGAAATCTGAGAGTCCGTAGGGACGTTTTGTAGTCGTACCGTATTAGCCGCGCAAAGGAGACGCTGGCGAAATTTTTCGAAAATTTTGAGCGTTAGAAAATTTTTGAGAAATTTTGAAAGTTTGAAATTTGAATTTAAATTTGAATTTTGAAGTAAACAATGTTGTTTTGAAACTTATAATTGAAGTTGGAAAGCTAGTTGAAATGATAATGAATCTTTAGTAGAAAGATTTGTTTTGATAAATTGATAAAACTATTGGATTGTGAAAAATAGTAGACGAGTTAAGGACCTTTTTTCCTAACTTGTAATTTCGGGACGAAATTCTTTTAAGGGGGGAAGTTTGTAACGACCCAGAATTTTGAACAAATTTAAAGTGAAAATATTTAATTAATTTTAAATATTTGAACGGTAATTTAATTTGAATCCCCGATATAACTTTGAAATTTGCGATTAAACTTTAAAATTTAATCTATTGTAAGTTGAATAAAAATTTGAACCTTCAATTTTAAAGTTGAAGAAAAATATTTCGAAAGATTTTAAAATTTATATTGATGATACTGAAGATAATAGAAGCTTCAGAATTGAATTTCAAACTGCTTTGTTCAGTTTTGAAATTATATTGGTTGAATCGACATTTAAAAATATCATTTTTCACACAGTCTCGGAATTCGACGAAACCAGTTCCATTGGGTCCGTAATATCGAATTATTATTGGATTTCAAATTTCGTATTATTCGGAGTTGTTACGTGAGCATACGGTAAGCAAACGCGTTGAGATTTAAACGAATTCAAATTGAATTTTAAATTTTAAATTTTGTCAACATCAGCCACCCTAGGTTTTCTTTAGCAGACCTATTCCCGGAAACATCACGTACTCTGTCCCCTTCTGTTTCTTTATCACGCGAGCGATTCAAAGAAAACAACATCATCTCGTTCCCTGAAATCACGTCTTCTTCTGTTTCGTTCAGAGAAAAAAAATCAATACAAACGATAAGTATCTTGTTCAAAGAAAATTTAATGGTCGCTCGTTCTTTCCCAAATCGAATTCAAACTGAACGTGGCTCCTTTCCTCATCCCTTTTTATTTTCAAAATCGAATCAATTCACCAAGTACGAACGAAAATCTTTTTCGTTCAATACAAAAAAAAAATCGAACTTCCCTCTTAAATTCAATTCATAATCTAGATCGGAAATAAAGTAAATCGATCGAAGCCGTAACTCTACCCTACCCCTCTTCTTCCTCGCGTTCAGGATTGGGATCGAGTTCGACGAACTCGTCGATCCAAAGGTAAGCGACTGGAGTGATAATCGATGGTGGCGATGCGATTCGTGGGAGGTCAGCGACGTGGAGTCGAGCTCGAGCTCGAGCACTATGGTGGAATTTCTGGGCGAAGTCGCGTGTAAGGAGGTGGTCAGTGTCGCGTGAGTTGTGGAGGTCAGCAGACATAGGGATTGCGAAGTCGACTCAGATGAAAGCTGGGTGTTTGCGAGGCGATGATCTCGAGAGGTCGTGTGGTGCCAGGATTTGGGTTGCGAGAGGAATCATTTGAGTAAACAGGGTGATGCAGTGGTCTCGACCTGATTGCAGTGAGGTACTTATCATCTATCTTCAACTAAGATTTAAAATATAGTTAACAGGAAAAGGGACATCTGTATATATACAGAATTTAACTCCAGGTTTGTTTATTTACAAAAGTATATGTATTAAAAATAAAACAAAACAGTAAAGGTTAAATAAATAAATAAAAAATTTGTAGTCAGAGAAATAATGCAGGTTATATATATATATGTATATGGCTTCATTTAAAAACATATATAGATGAACAGAAATATATTTTCATTTAAAGGGATATTGAATTATAAGCAGTTTCAGAAGAAGAAAAAAAAATTGAAGTAATTAATTGATTTAAAATGATAAAATGGCAACTTGACTTATTCAATTTATCTCGAATATTAATAAATTGTATACATTGTTTACAAGGTTAATAAATCGAGAATCAAGCCGAAATGGAAATGAATTTGCATGCATAGGCAAAGGTGAGATCTTTCTCACTCAAAAATTTTTTGAATTTACAGTTATTGATTGATGATTGCTATTGGATGTGATATTAGATATAGTAGGATATATATATATATATAGCAATATATACATATTGGCATATGTATATATTGGATTGATTGATTTCCCGCCTCGTATAGCGGATGAGACCCTATTGCGCCGTTAGTAAGCGGATGATTTTTATAAAACCCATATACCGCGATATTCCACCTCGAAGTGGAATTGGTATTGTGCTAACATCTGTGGATGCAGGGAAACAGGTTGGAGGGATCCAACTGGATTCCTCACCAGTATTTATTTACAGATATTGATGTATATTCTGTTATCATATTGATATATGATGTTTGTTGTTGTGATTGATTAATTGGTGCTGTTGCATCATCGGATTCAGTTTTGAAATTTAAGAATAACGACTTTTACTTTAAAAGGGTTTTTAAAGTGATTTTTGAAAATATACGTTTTATGGAATTTTTGAATTGATTTATAAACGTTAAAATTTTAAAGTTATAAAAGTTATAATTTTTAGTGAAATATAACCAAAGTGTCGTTTTTGAAATAAAAGTCGATTTATTTATAAAATGGTTTAAGTTGGGATTTTTGAATAACTATAAACGATTTGTATAAAAAGATTTATAAAAATTGATATTTATAAATCAAATATTGGAATTAAAAAACAAGTTTTTATAAGTGTTAAAAATGAAATATTTATGGAATTCATAAGTAAATGAAATTTATAGATTTATAAATTGTGAAGTTATAAAATGGATGAAACTGTCGAATAGGAGATTTATAAGAAATTAACTTATAAATTGGATTTTTGCCTTTAAATGGAATATTGATCGAATTTGTTAATAAAAGAGATTTATTAAATCAAAGTTGTTATGAATTATGAAGATGAATTTATAAACGTTGTTTTATGAATTCGAAAATAAATCAAATTTGATAAATTAAATATAGAAAGTGATTAAGGGAATTTTATCCACGATTTTTGATAGTGGATAATTCTTGAAATAAATGTGTAGAAAAGATTGAAATGTGGTTAGTGAAGTATATTCACGATTTTGGACAGTGAATATATTTTTAAGTAAAATGGATATTATTTTGGGAAAGTGACATTTAAAAATGAAGTTAATCGTTTTAACGATGTTTTAAAATGTGTTAAATATCGAAATCATAGATTTCAACATTTATTGTTGAAATAGACGTTTTCGAGCAATAAGGAAATGATCGACTATAACACTGTTGTTATAGTAAATGATTTCCGAAAGGAAATGTTTTTGTCTAGTATTGGGATTTATATATCTATCTAAATCCGAATCCCTATACTAGTGATTTTGAGTCGTCGTAACGATGTTTTACGTAACATTCGTTTTGACTTAGATAAATGTGTTATAGAAATATATTTCCTTAAAGAATGAATATATACTTAATATTGTTTTTAAGTATATCGAATATTTTCAAATGTTGAAAATAAATAGATTTGTGAAATACTTATTATTAAATAAGTATGGAAATGCTTTTCCAAAATGAAATGAAACGATTTTGAGAATTTATCCTTTAAAGATAAATTGAAAAGTGAATATTTGAAATTTGTTTTCAAACGGTTAAGTGTGGAAATTATATATCTAGTAAAGATATTTTGAAAAATAAAATAATTTGAAAATTATTTGGAATCTGATGATGTTGCGCATCTTTATTGATAGTTAAATAACCGACTATCAATAATTACCTTGAATGGTATTTGTTGTGAATTGGATGAATTTGAATGCCACACTTATTTTTGAATAATCGCTCACTATTCGGGTTAGCCGGGAAAGGACCATGGGGTCGTATAACCCATTCCGAATATGTGATACGTCGTTATGAATTGCATTCGAAGACCGGTGTTGAAGACCGGATATTTTTGAAAACGGAAGGATTACCGTCGAGTTACTCTACATCGGATGATCTCCGATTTAGAGGTTTTATCACCCTTAGTGACGGGAAGTCTGGACGTGATTAGAAAATTATCCGGATGTGCAAGGGCTTCGTGAGAAGTGCCTTCGGTTCTGTTCGATCCCGGAACAGACTTGTATGGATTGTATGTCTGACGTTACAGATTGAGATATAAAGCTGATTTCTTTCAAATACATTTCTATTGGTGGTGGAGAATTTATTCTCTTAGCTTAACACCCTTCTCTGAGACGTACGAGCTTAGAGGTTATGTAGTTGAAATTTATCAGCGATATACTCCCAATTTGGTAACGTGGCATACTGAGTGTTGCTGTGAAATGATCAGTGTTTGATCATTTGCGATATGATCATTTGTTTGATCTTATATCTTTGTGATCATAGGTTGATCATTTGTTTGACCCGAAGCATGGCTTTTGAAAAGCGTAGCTTTGTGGACGAGACTTCGTCGAGCCTCACACCCCGGAAATGGTCAAACAGGAAGGATGCAGCAAGGTTCTAGGGAGTAGCGCCCCTTAGTGTATGTCATTCCTTCTGGATAGAGGTGGTATCATGGTATGGAGCCCAGATACTTAACCTATGTGGTTACTGCATTATTATTATTATGTGGTTGTTGGAAATCGGGGATCCTCGGGAAGATCGGTTACGATCGGGGGATGGCATACGCGTGTCAGCAGTTACCTATTTTTGCAGAGGTAACCCGGCCTTGTGTTGGCAGAGATCCGGTTAGGTTCTCGGGACGTCATTCCAGAGGCGTTCCTTCGTGGAATAGGAAGTTCCTTAGCCTGACCATTTGTTGGAAATCCAAAGAAACAATACGAGCCTTGTACGGTTTTAGTTGTAGAACCTATCATTCACTTATGGTGGCGCCCCACTGTTTGGATGGTAGCTATAGTAGGCATAGTTCGAAATGTCTATGTTGGCTAAGATTTATATTCTACTTTCGAAATGTTTTCTACACTATGCTCTAATAATAATATCAAAAAGGATTTGATTTTGCGTAGTAAGCTAGCATCTTTGACTATCATAAGAAGAAATCTCCTCCAATTCTGCGTTTGCATTGTGTGTGTGGCGGGAGGTCTTATGGTAGTTTCATTTTCCAAAAGCATTGCGAATCTATTTTATTTTCCTTATGAAAAATAACTGTTTTACGATCTCACACCAGTCACCATGACTGACTCGGAGTTTATTGTTTCCCTTCTAAACTCTGTGTAACGACCCGTAAATTTCAACTGTTTTAATATCGTAATTAGTTGAAATTTTGTGAAATTTTAAACGATAAAATTTTGAAATAAAAATTTTATATTTGGAATACGTCTAGTTAAACATAGCAACTGGTAAATTTTCGTCCGAAAATATGAAAGTTTATTTCGTGCGTAAATTCACTTCAATTTAATCAGTTAAAAATCGTAGAAAATAAAACGTTTTCAAAACCAAAATATTTTTACATAGAAAAATTCTAAACCATCTTCTGAGCAAGATATCAGTTTGTCGTTTTTTCAAATTTGAACATCTTTGGCTCCGTCGATCTTATTTTGCAGTGTTTTTCTTGCATTTTTCCGCCAGTAGAAATTTCGAATTTTTAAAATTTAATCGTACCACTGATATCCATATACCATTTTGATCATTTCGTCGTGCTGATCTCCGTAGCATATTTGTTTCTGTGTTTTGAAGTCTGATAAGCGTCGGAATATCGGAAAAAACGATCCGTATCGGTACCGTTTAATCTTTTGTTTCTGTCCCTTCGTTTCCTCAGCTGAAATAAATAGTCATAACTGTTTACTAGTTCCAAGATAACTTTTGGTATTCTCACTTTAATAAATTACATATTGATTCACTTATACTCTCTTCCTTTCGTTTGCTCTGAAGGATGATAATTATACAATCCAAGTTGTTATCATTTATCAATTGCCTGCTCATCTCGTCCATTCCTTGCCGTCACCATCAGTTCGCTTGTGCTCCACTTCCCATAACCGAAGTCAACATCTCCCCGCTGCCTTCTCCCCTTGCTAATCCGACTAACCACACAAACCCCTTGCCTCCATGACCAATCTCCCTCTCCGACAACACAGCCGACTCCACCACCTCCCGACCGAGCCAAGACCCACCACCTTCCCTTCGAATTCTCTTTCTCACTCCACGCCAGACCAGCCCACGCAGCCTTCCACCCGAACATTTCATCCAACCCTCTACCCGAGCTTGCCCGCCACCATGAATCCGCTCCTCCAACCACGCAACAGCCCTGACCTCTACCTCACCACCTTTTAGTCTCCCCTCTTCGAACAGCCATCCCACTTTTCCAGTCTCCCTCCTCCCACATCAAGCCTCGATTCCCACAACACCAACCGAACATGCAAGGCCTTCCTCCTGTCTTCCCACCTCGACCTTGAACCACTGCTTTGGCCGGCCACCGCCACTCCTCCAGCCTCGGCCTGACTTGCACCGTTCGCAGCCTCCGCCTTCCGACCTTGCTTCCTCCGTGCTTTCCCTCTACAGTTCTGCATGCTGCCTTTCTCTTCTTATTATTTTGCAACGAAGATAGTAATGGTATGTATATATATTGAGGATCTTATACTTATATATATATATATATTAAGCTTGTCCTATTGGGTTTTGAAGTATACATTTTATAATAGTTTATATATATAGTTGTGGTGGTGATTGAGTTTATTTACACATATTAAGATATTCGACCTGTTCATTTTATATATAAATGTTTATATAAGTTACAGTATTTTCTATATAAGTTTACAAGTTTACAGTTGTTATATATATTGGATAGAATAATGTACATTCGGTTTTATGGGAGATGTATTGTTATTGTTAGTACTCGTATGTATAATAGTTATATAACACTTTGATATGTTTCATTTTAAATGGTATATATACTGTAAAATCTAGTTATATATGTATGGTATATATAAACTATAATCTGGGTTCGATAAACTATAATCTGTTGCATAACAGTTTATATGTATATGTTTGTGGTCATAATAGGTTAATTATATATATATATTTAGTTGTATATATATACCCATCTATTATATGAGTTTATTTTTGTATACGTATAAAATCTTCGGTTCATCATTTGCTATTACTCAGAACCTGTTTCATAATAAAAAGCTTGTATCTATACAAGTTGAGTTATTTATAATATGTAAATTTTTATATAAGCTTATATATGTTGTAGTCTTTCCAGTGGCACGCCTGTATATTTTTTTTAGTATATAAACGATATATATTGTTTGGCTGTAATTTACATATTAGTAATGCATATATATAATTGAATATACGTATTAGTTTGGATACAGTGTTAGTTTTGTAAAATATTAGTTTATATAAATTTTATTATAAACATAAATGTTAATGCAAGTATTCTGCATTTTGTATGTGTTTTAAATTTGAAACAATGATTTTCATTTATATATATATATTTATTTTATTAACATATTGATTCCAAGAGAAAAAAAAATATAATACATTATTTAGTTCAAATCATATCAAAACGATTCTAATTGATTCATCGATTCCTTGTTATCAGCTTTAATCATCAAATTCGTACCAATCTTGCTTTGCTTCGAAATCTGTGCTTGGATTCGTATCTAACCGCATTCTGTCCTCTCCTCTAGCCTCGAAAGGTGAGCACTCACTCACGATTAACGTTCTTTTATTTATTAAATCTGATTTCAATTGAAACGACAATTGAAATATGCTGCTGTTAGTTAATTACACTGTTATATATGCTATTACCTGTATCAGTTCACCTGTGACATCTGACACCATTATCTTATCTGTTATTTATGCAATGATAATCCAGTTTGGTTGTTAAATGATTGATTTTTGATGTTTATATTGGACGTTAAATTGTTAATAATGTAAGTGATAAATAATTTGAAATTGAAATTGACGTAGGATAGTTAGATTTGATATATGTGTTAAATTTGATTAACTGACATTTGTATAATATGACCCCTTTAACTGTTGAATTTATTGACACGTAGGATTTGTTTAATTATACTTTGAACCACTGAATGTATGTTGTTAAATTGATGATGTATAAAATTGTAAATAGATGACAAGTGAAAACTGTAATGTAATAATCTTTAATCTACATGAAATGATAGTGTAGATTCTAGAAATAATTATATTAATTCGTACAAATAACAATGCGAATTAATACGGTTATTTCGGGATTATTTGAATTGATTATTGGATTTTTATTGTTTGTTGTTATTGCTTATTTATTTACTTTGACACCATCCCAGTTATCACACTGCAAGTTCCCTTTGTTATACTTTGATTTTTGAATTGAATTGGAATCGGGTTGAAATGATAAATACCCAAAATTGAAATTTGACCTAGGATAGAAAATTAAATAAAAACCCGATTGGTCAATAATTGGATTTAAAAATAAAATGAAGATTTTATTTGAATAAACAATATGGTTTTGAAATGAAGTTGAAATTCGAATTTTTAATGAAAGAAAAATGTTAATATTTAAATCTGAAACAAAATATTTACAATGTAATTGATGAAAGAATGTTGTTTAATTATTAAAGTTTGAAATGATTTAACAATTAAGTTTGAAATTATAATTAAGTTGAAATTATTAAACTTTGAAATTATTTAATAATTAAATAAGATTAAATTATTTAATGATTAAATTGAATTAAAATTCTTTAATAAGAAAAATTGACCTTTTGAATGAGTGAATTTTACTTTGTAAATAATTGAAATTGAGTTTTCTTGATTAAGTAAGTTTGGGAAAATTATTTAAGTAAGTAAATAAGCGAAATGGAATTTCTTTAACAAGAAATGAAAATGTGATATTTGGAATTGATGTAAGACTTGAAATTGGAAGAATTCATTTGACGAATTTAATTTAATTCAAATTTGTAAGTTTTGATTTAATGAAGTTGAACTTAGGAAATTGATTTAATGAATTGGAAATTAAATAGAATTGTTTTGAATGATAAATGAAATCGAGAAATGAATTTGGAATTGTTTTGAATGTTAGATTAAATTAATTTAAATGATTTCAGAATGAAACTTATATACGAACTTGAATCAATATTTGAATTGTTTTAAATAAAATTTGAAAGTGAATTATAAGACTTTGAAATGGTAATTTGGAAGTTTCGAAACGTAAATTATGGAAATTAGTTTAGAAAGACAAATGAAATGTTGGTTTACGAATTGTAATTGAAATTGATTTGGTTTTTGAAATATATAAACGACCAATCGGTGTAATAATTACGAAAGTTATTAAAGAGACCGGGATCGGTAATGGATATACTCTCTATCTGAACCGAAACCACTTTAATAACTATGCGCGGAGTGATGATCCAGAATGAAGTGGTTGGAATGATGTACGTGATGACTGAAGAAAGAGAACGATGATGGATAGCCTTGACACTTGTGTCAAATTGGAAATGACTAAAACAGGAGCTGTGCCGGGCCAATGGAGGATTAGCTACCTCAAGTGGACACACTTCTTCGAACTACTTATACTTGTTGTCGATTGGTGCACCCTTGATTTTGGGAGTGTTGTTTCACGGTGTTGCGGGTGCTGCGGCGTTGCGTTCTCACCAGTCCGGATCAGGCGAACGGTAGTATCACTACCTTGGGTATTGCCTCATGTGCCTTGTCATACTTATATTCCATTTATACGCGACCACTATGATTTTGATTTGTACCTTTAGTATATGGATTGCCCTCTGGTGACTTCCGGTTTTGGGGAAACTACGGTCTTGTATATGCTTTTGGGAATAAAAATGTGTTAAGGGTGGAATGGGCCATGACTTAACACTATTTTGATATCTTTACATATTACTGATAGACATTATCTACTTAGCGTACATTACTACCTAGTAGATAGTTTAACGGATCCTTAAAGGATGGTTATTCCAAACATCCTTTGAGTTACTTGTATTTCAATTGCTATTTCACTTGAGTTGGATTTATTAATATAAGAATGTTAATCCTGACTCGAGTGTCTTGTGTTTTTGCTTTACGCTCGGGTCAGACTGAGTGTACCAGTATTCGAGACTCACCTTTGAAGTTGGAGCTTTGCTTGAAGATCCAGCCATCTATTCTATTTTCAGTATTCGATGATTCCAGTGATGTATTCTGATTTGTATCTGATGTATCGTATTACTCTTCCGTTGTATCTGTTTTAACTCTGATGTAACTTATATATTTATATATTAGCTTCATGAACTACTATCTCTTTTATTTCCGCTGCACTTATTACTCTGTGTCTGTGTTCTGTGATTATTTATTTACTGTATATGTTCAGTTTTGCCAAATTTAAATTAACAACGCGGTATTTTGAGCAATTCAACTCCGGCATGAGTGTCTACCTATACACTTATAATGGATGCGAATGGTCTAAAATGGCGGGTCGTTACACTCTGGGTGCCCACCAATTTCCACACGTGCAGTCTAGAGTTAGGTTATCAGGATATTCTGGATATTCTGGAGCTTGGAGATAAGCTGGATGACGAGACGTAGTATTTGTATCTGATAGTATTTATTCCGCTGTGTATTCTGTATGAGGACAAGTTTATATAACTGTCCATTGTTGTATATTGACTCTGATTGATGTATGTATAAAAACTGATATAGTTTTTTGTTTTAAAAGTCTAGTGATTATCTATTATATATTGTTCCGCTGCGATATGTGAGATTCTGATATTGTTTTCTGTTCTGATGTTGTTCTGTTGTTCTTCTTTCTTCTCTTCTCTTTTCTTCTATCTTTTCTTCCACCTCTTCTTTTTAAAACCCTAACTTTTCGGGTTTCCGGCATTCGATTGCTCGGCAGTCGATAAAGTGAGTATCGATGTCGAATTTTCGAAAGTCGAAAATTCCGGGACGTTACACCGGTCCATCTCGATTTTAGTTTCCCAGGGAATAAATGAAGTCTAGAGTCATATAAAAGAACATTTTGGTTCGGTGAAAATGTTTTTCTTAGGATTGACTCGTCATGAAAAACTTTTGTTCTTCTTTTGTAAATTTTCTCGTTTTCATACGTGTCATTCCTAATCTCTTCTAGTTCGTTGATTTGCAATTTTCTGTTTTCACAAG
Source organism: Allium fistulosum (assembly GCA_030737815.1). Classification (NCBI taxonomy): domain Eukaryota; kingdom Viridiplantae; phylum Streptophyta; class Magnoliopsida; order Asparagales; family Amaryllidaceae; genus Allium; species Allium fistulosum. The sequence goes on along the minus strand of CM060904.1, from coordinate 408,013,363 downwards.
CTTTCTCGAGATCAAAGTTTAAGTTCTTTATTGCCTACAACGCTTTGTATTCGATTTCAACTGGTAAATGGTAAGCTTTCCCGTAAACTAAACGAAATGGGGACATCCCAAGGTTAGTTTTAAAAGCAGTACGGTAAGCCCAAAGCGTGTCAGTCAATTTATGAGACCAATCTTTTCGATTTTTGTTAACTGTTTTCTCCAAGATTGTTTTATTTGATGATTTGAAACTTCAAATTGGCCACAATTTTGAGGGTGATACGTAGTGGATAACTTGTGGGTTATCGCATATTTCTTCGTTAAAGTTTCAAAAGAACGATTGCAAAAATGGGTGCATTATCACTTATTACTGTGCGAGGTGTTCCAAACCTCGAAAAGATGTTTTCTTTAAGGAATTTCATAACAATTCTACGGTCGTTGGTTTTACACATAACGGCTTCGACCCATTTCGAGACGTAATCAACAACGAGAAGAATATACAAATTTCCAAATGAATTGGGAAAAGGTCCCATAAAGTCGATACTCCAAACATCAATGATTTCGATCGTAAAAATGGAGTTTAGAGGCATTATATTTCGTCGATAAATTCTTCCAAGCATTTGGCAACGATCGCAAGTTTTGCAAAATTCGAACGAGTCTTTTAAAAGAGTGGGCCAGTAGAAACCACATTGAAGTACTTTTTCATCAGTTTTTCGAGGACCGAAATGTCCACCGCACGCTTGATCATGCCAAAATGAGAGAACACTCTTGATTTCATTATCCGGGATGCAACGTCGAATGATTTGGTCGGAACAGTACTTAAACAAGTATGGATCATCCCAATAAAAGTATTTGACTTGGGAAAGAAATTTATATTTGTCTTGTTTCGACCAAAATGAATGAGTTTCTTTAGTGACTAGATATTTCACTATGTCGGCATACCACGGATCGACAGAAACAGAAAGGAGTTGTTAATCGGGAAAGTTTTCATTGATTGGTAAAGGCGATGGCGCGTTGGGAAGACGAGATAAGTGATCGGCTATAACATTGTCGGATCCTTTTTTGTCCTTGATTGTAAGATCAAATTCTTGTAGTAAAAGAATCCAATGAATTAAGAGAGACTTAGCGTCCTTTTAACGAAAAGATATCGAAGAGCAGAATGGTCCGTGTAAACAGTGATGTGTGAGCCTATCAAATATTGTCGGAATTTTTCAAGAGCAAAAACTACCGCTATAAGCTCTTTGTCAATGGTTGTGTAATTAAGCTGAGTATCATTCAGAGTCATACTAGCGTAGTAGATAACGTAAAGAATTTTGTTGATGCGTTGTCCTAAGACAACACCAACTGCAAAGTTCGAAGCGTCACACATTATTTCAAATGGAAGATCACAATTCGGTGAGCAAATTATAGGAGCAGAAACAAGTTCGTTTTTGAGACGTTCAAAAGCAGAGACACAATCAGAGTTAAAATCGAAAGGAACGTCTTTTCCAAGAAGAGTCGCAAGAGGTCGAGCAATCTTACTGAAGTCTTTCACAAAGCGTCGATAAAAACCTGCGTGTCCAAGGAAAGAGCGAATGCCTTTAACAGATTTAGGAATGGGTAGATTTGCAATGACATCGATTTTCGCTTTATCTACCTCAATACCTTTATTTGAAATGACATGTCCAAGGACTATGCTTTGAGTGACCATAAAGTGGTATTTGTAACGACCCGTAATTTTCGATAATTTAAACGTGTTAATTTAACAAGATTTTGGTAATTAAATTTGAAAGAAATAAAAATTGGATATTTAGTAATGTAATAAATACTAAAATGAAATGTAACAATGGTAATGAAAGCTAATTTTTGATAAATTGAATGAAATTACAATAAATTGAAATAATGTAAATGCTATAACTTGGTTATAAATTTAATTTAAGGAAATGAATGTAAATATTGAATTTATGAATGAGATAAAATATAATGAATGGTAATTGAATAAAATTGGTGGTATATAAGTATTTATAACCTTTGCTTAAAAGTAATAAACTTATAGTGTAATTAAAGGTTAACGGTAACAATTATTATATATTACCTATTTATTTAGCCTGTTAATTTAAATTTGAAATAAATTTCAATAAATGTAATTTAATATTATGTTAATGTAAATTAAGATAATAATTGGAAATAATGTTAATTTTATTCATAATACGACAATTGGTTGAATAAAAAGAATGGAAATCAAGATTTATTAATTTATTGGAATTTAAATTATAATAATTGGATTAATTGAAATCAAATGAAATTAATTACCTAAATATTACGTTAATGGAAATTTAGATGAAATTGAGAATATTAATGTAATAAACCATGAAACAATGTTAATTTCATCCATTTGATGATAATGGATTGAATAATAGGATGAAAGGTCAATTAAATGGAATTATTGAAAATTTAATTTATAATTTCTGAATTTAATGACATTGAAATTTAACACTGAAATTGATGGATTAATCAACTTTAAATTGACATCTAAATTTTTTTAAATTATTGCAAGTGATTAAGAAATAAAAAATGATAGAAGTTGTAAATTATTAAAATTTAAACTGAAAATGTGATTTAATTAATTTAATGTTAATTTATTTAATTAACTTGAAAAATAGCCACTTTGGCCACTGACTCGGATTTCGACGAAATCAGTTTCATCGGATCCGTAACAGTGAATTATTGTAGGATTTCAAGTTTCGTAGCGATTGGACTTGTTGTTTGATCGTACGGACTCGAAACGCCTAGAAATAGATTTAATTGAAATCAATTTGAAATAAGCTGATTTTAATATAACTTCTTCATACGATTGAATTAGGACTTGAAACCCATTCCATTGAATTTGAAATTATCAAAACCATTTATTTTGATATATGGGATGACCCATTTTCGTTCCGGGGACAGAACGGGCTTTCCGGGTCGTTTATCGTTCAACTTTCCAATCTAATCGAGCCCATTCATTTCTATTTTGTTCTGCCTATATATATATCGTTATAAACCCTAGTGTTTCTCAACTCAATTTGTCCGTACGTACAATTTCATTTGTTCCTCTCTTTCTAATGGCAGACAAACCCTAAATTATCCAATTCAATTTCAAATCAAATTTCAACTTCAAAATCAAATCTCCTCAAACTATATCAAATTATATATCGATTCGAAGCTCTAGATGAGCGCATCTTAGATCTGCATCTTGTTTTCCAATTCGAATCATCATTTATCCACAAATTGAAGAACAAATTCCGGCCGTCCATTGGTGGGGGTTTGAACGTGCTGTAGATCATCGATTCTACGATGATCGGGGAGTGTAGTGTTGTAGAGTTCGTAGAGCAGCATCCATCAGAACTTGCCGCTTGTCCCCTAGTGGCCGAAATCGCCTTGATTTGGCATAGTAGACAGCTACGGCTCTGATGCATGGGGGGTGACCGGAGGTGGTCGAAAGGAGGGGCTAGGTGCGGCCGGGGACGCTCGAGACGATGGCACATCTGGATCTTGGCGTAGGGCATCGTGGCGACGAGAAAACATCTCGGTTTGGTGGCGGCTGTACTGTGGTCGTGTGCAAGGTCTGCTAGGGTTTCGTGGCTGATAACGAACGGTGACGTGTAATGCTCTTTTATTTTATTTTATTTTATTTTTATTTTAATTATTTAATTTTGTATTTCAATCGTTCTAATATGCGTAACTTGTACATACGAGGTCCAATTTACGCGCGGTTTGGTCCGCTGGGATCGTATTGAAATTTCGGACAGTTTGACGCTGGTTTAGGCGAATTTGGATACTGTTTGAATTTTGGGTTTAAATTGGATTTAAATTCGATTTAGATTCAAAGGTGAGTGTTTTAACCCACTCACAACTTCTAAAATTTTTTATGTTTGTTAAATTAAATTTATGATGTGATTAGAAATTTATTTATGACTGTTTGGTATATTTTAAATCGTCATCTCAGTTAATTTGAATTTATTTGAATTAAATCGTTATTTAATTTGTTATTGAATATAAATTGCCAATTAAATACCTGTTTTTGATTATCAGTTCTATATTGATATTTATTGATTGATTTGGATGATGTCTATGAAGGATGTGATTATTGATATTGGGTGAATGGATGTTTTATTTTATATCGTTATAAACTGCAAGTTCACTATGGGTTGAAATGATACATACCTGAATGATCAATAAATTAAGAAAAAATCATTATTGGTTGAAATGATAGACTCGAGCGATTTTATGGATTTTATTATTAATTCGGGATTGCGGTTTGAAATGATATATAACCGTAAAATTTTAAATTGCGGATTGAAATGATAAATATCTGTATCACTTGACCCTAGGGTAGAGAATTATATACGGACACTGGATTGGTTAAATTAAATGATTTTAAAATCCTTAATTTTCGAATTTAATTAAATGATATTTTGAAATAAAATTTGATTTATATGAATTGAATTATTATTGAAAAATCAAGTTTTGTGTTGAAATGTGAATTGGTTTAAAAAGAATTGCTTTAAGAAATTAAATTTTAAGTTTAAAGTTAAACCAAGTATAAACGAAATTTTGTCGAAATTAAGTTATTGAAGTTGTTTGAAAATAACTTTGAAATATTTTGAAATTAGAGTAATCCGAATTGATATTTGAACATGGATTGAAACGATATGAAATTCAATAGTTTATTGAAATGTTAAATTGAAAGGTTTGGAATTTGGTTTGTTGACTTGGAAATTGAAAATGGTCCAAATGCGTTGAAATGAAATGAATAGTTTAATTTGATATAAATTCCAAATTCATGTTTTATATAAACTGTTTTAAAAATATATTATTTCAAAATTTCTAATTATTAAAATTTCAAAGTATTAAACTATTTTAACCTGTATTAATTATATTAAATCATTTTAACTTATTTTAAACCATTTAATTTATTTAAACTAATTAATCTGTTTTAACTTATTTTAAATCTAATTAATCTATTTTAAAGCTATTTAATCTATTTTAATTATATTTAATCTATTTTAAATCTATATTAAATATTTATAACTATATATAACTATTTAAAACTATTTTCTTCTAAATTACAAACTAAGTAAAATGGATGGGTTTATATTCAAATTCTCGATTTTTTTAGGCGAATATGGTTAATGATGTTATAACCTAAGTTGGGAATTAAATAACATATTTAGTTTAACATGATATTTTGAAATGAGAGTTTAACCTATTTTGGAAATATGACTTTTGAAAGGAATTATAATTTTGAACTATGATTTCAATGTGATATAATTTCAGAAGTAAGTAATGATTTCGAAAATGATATGATTTGAATTGATTATGATATTTTGTTATCAATTATGAAATGATTTTTGGAAATGTAAAAGAACCATTTGGTGTGTAATAAGCGATTGGTTGTTAAAGAGACCAGGATCAGATATGGGCATACTCTCTGTCGATACCGAAAACCACTTTGACAACTGTGTACGCGGTGGAGATTCCAGAATGAAGTAGGATGGTGGCGAATATCCTATAAGGTATATACATGGACCTGACTCCCATGAGTTAGCATAAGGTGGCTAAAACAGGAGTAATTGACGGGCTAAGTGAGGTCATTCCTCCGATCGGGCACATTCCATCGATACTATATTAGGACTTTGCGATTTATTTGGTGGCCACCCTCGATTGTTTTTGATTCGGAAGTGTGTTCCGAGATGGCGGTAGTAGCTGCTACGTGTTACCATCGGTCCAGTAGTACATGCTACCCTGGCATTGCCTAGTTGTGCCGTGTCACCTACCCTAGCGTGCCTTCTACGAGTTTGGTTTGTACCATACCTATGGAGTGCCCTCTGACGACGTCCAGTACGGGCGGGATTACAGTACTGTATAGACTATGGGAAATAAAAATGTGTTAAGGGGGAAAATGTAACGCCTTAACGCTATTTTAATAGTTTATATTACTATAGACATATTATAATAGCGTATTGTACTACATAGTAGATAGTTTAACGGATCCTTAGGAGATGTGAATCTTGAACATCTCTTAAGTTACTGCACTCACGTTAGACACTGGATAAGAGATGTCAAATCCCGTAAGCATCTCCGACGCCGTTTACACTCATATTTATTTACCATTGATTTAACTCACATAAGATCTTTTAGTTCTGACTCGAGTGTTTTGTCTTTTCAATTCGCTCAGGTCAGCCTGAGCATTTCAGGATTTGAAGACCTTATTTCTAGAGGACGAAGAAGAAGATCTGTACTACTATTATTTACTATATTATCCTACTTCATCATACTGTTCCGCTGTATTATCATTTGTTTATCTCTGATATGTGTAACTCTGAGTTTGTATTGTATAAGTATAATCAAATATTTTGTAAACAGCTTCATGAACTGTTATTTGATTATTATATTTTGTCATTCCGCTGCGAGATTCTATTTTGTTTTTTCTTTCTCTGCTTTTTCTTATTCACCCCAATAACAATCCGCCCTTATGTATGTTTTGAGTTGGCATGTGTGTCTGCTTAAAGCATACAAAAAGGTGGGATGTTACAGTATTTTTCCTAATTTAGCGCTAAGTATTTATCCTTGTACCGTTTAAGAACTAATTCAAGATGGCGCAAGCACTCAGAAAAAGAGTTTCCAAAGATAGAAAAATCGTCCATAAAAACTTCAAGGAAACGTTCAATCATATCAGAAAAAATGCTGACCATGCACCTTTGAAATGTAGCAGGAGCATTGCAAAGACAAAAGGGCATACGTCGATACGCAAAAGTGCCAAAGGGACACTTGAAAGTTGTCTTATCTTGATCTTCGGGAGCGATTGGAATTTGGTTATAGCTAGAATAACCATCAAGAAAGCAATAGAATTTGTGGCCGGTTAAACGTTCGATCATTTTCTCGATAAAAGGAAGAGGGAAGTGATCCTTATGTGTTGCGGCATTTAATTTTCGATAGTCAATGCAAACACGCCAACCCGTTTGAGTACGAATTGGAATAAGTTCATTAGAATTGTTCTTGACAATGGTAAGTCTAGACTTTTTCGGTACAACATGAATTGGGCTAACCCATGAACTATCAGAGATTGCGTATATGAGTCCGTTATCGAGAAGTTTGAGAATTTCATCACGAACCGCATCCTTCATTTTTGGGTTAAGCCTTCGTTGCGCGTCACGAACATGCTTGGCATCGTCAATTAAATGGATGCGATGTTGAACAAGAGCGGGACTAATTCCCTTTATATCGGTGATCGATCATCCAATTGCTTCCTTGTTTTTAGACAAAATTGAAAGTAAAGAAGTTTCTTGATCAAGAGAGAGAATTGCAGAAATTATGACAGCTAAAATTTCGTTGTCACCAAAGTATGCATACTTAAGGTGATCAAGAAGGGGTTTAAGGTCCAACTTTAGGGGTTGCTCGGTCAAAGAATTAGGTTGAGATTCAAACTCAACTGCAAGCGATTCAAAAGGGAGCGTGTATTCAATCTCATTGGGGCTTTTGTGAAACAATCTTTCGTACTCGGCCTCGTGTTCATCGTTAAGGTCAATCGTCTCATTTTCAAAGTTTTCGTGAATGGCACTAACTTCTAAGGTTTGGTCACGAGGTTCATTCGATTGGTTTTCAAGATTGAAAATGTTAAGATCCAAAGTCATATGTTTCCAAAAGAGATTTTGATCGAACCGTTGCGACAATTGATTAAGGCATTTGAGGTGGCTAAGAATGGTCGACCCAATATCAAAGGGGTTTGAATCGTAGGGTTGGTCACATGTTGTGTTTCGAGAATGATAAAATCAATAGGGAATATGAATTGCCCTACTCTAATGAGCACGTCCTCAATTTCTCCCACGGGCTTCTTAATTGAACGATCAGAAAATTGGAGCATGACCTTTGTTGATTTGAGCTCACCTAAACCTAATTGTTCGTACATAGAGTATGGAATCAATTTGACACGGGCACCTAAGTCTATCAAGCATTTGTTAGCCATCTTGTCTCCAATTGTACATGAAATCGTAGGGCAGCCGGGATCTTTGTATTTAACAGGCATGGATTGGGACAAGACTTCACTCAAACTGGACACTAAGAAGACTTTTTTGGGCACTTGAGTGTGTCGCTTTTGGGTACACAAGTCCTTAAGAAATTTGGCGTAAGTTGGAACTTGCTGAACGATGTCAAGAAGCGAGATGTTAACTTTCACTTGTTTAAAAATTTCCAACATCTTTTCCATTTGGTTCGAGTGTTTCTTAGGTCGAAGACGATGTGGAAATGGAACTCGATACTCAGTAGGTGGGTCTACTTGAGTAGAAGAAGAATTTTGATTGTAATTTGATTCAACGTTTGGCTCTACGTTCTGTTTAGATTCGTTTGTTGTTTTAGAAGTGTCGAAAGGGGTTTCCGATAAATCGTTTTGATTAACGACTTGATTATCGATTTGTTTCCTGGAACGCAGAGTCGTGATAACATTCAATTGGGTTACGTTGCTATCTTGAACAACATGGGCTTGATTTGAATTAGCATTTTGGTTTCTAGGATTTGACACATGCTGACTTAGGAAAGTGCCTCGTTCACGTTCACTTACAGACGTGGCTAGTTGACTCATTTGAATTTCAAGTTTTGCGATAGATTGGCTTGTGTTTTGCATATATGAAGTCAACAAATTTTGCAAGTTATTGTTTGATTGGAGGCTTTGAGTTGTTGCTTTAGCCAACGTTTCAAGACTTTTTTCAAGTGAACTTGAACGTTTATCGTCTTAGGGAGAGGGATCAAGATTTGATTGAAAATTTGATTGTTGCGGTTGATTTTGAGATGGACCCGCAAAATTTAGTTGAAAATGATTGGGTTGAAAGGGAGGATTCAAAGCATTATTTGGGAATGCTTTAAAATTGGACGAACCAAATTCGTGTTGGGATTGTTTTGAATCCACGCAAAATTCGAATGATTTCTCCAACCAGGATTATATGTTGGAGAAAACAGGTCATTTTTAACCTTGTTGAAAGCGTTGAGTTGTTCGACCATATTAGGGCACCGATCGGCAATATGGGTAGGGTCGGTACATTTGTAACACATGGATTGGGAAGCTTGGTTCATTTGGTTTGATGAGAAAACATTATTGAATTTATTAATCATTTCGTCGATTTTAACTTCCAAAGCCAGAGATGATCCTATCGAGTGTGCACTCGATCGTGAGTAAATTGATTTTTCGTTTGAACGTTCCCATTAGGATGACTTTTCGGCTAGTTTTTCAAGTAATTGCCAAGCATCATCATGATGTTGGGCGAGAAAGTTGCCTTGGCACATTGATTCGAGCATGGTTCATGAATTGTTTTCGAGTCCATTGTATAAGATTTGGCAAAGCGTCCATTTTTCGAAGTTATGGTGTGGACATTTTATCAAGAGCTCTTTAAATCTTTCAAAATATTTTCCGAATGGTTCTCCCCTGAATTGATGAAAATTTATGATTTCCTTTCGGATTTTAGATGTTTTTTCCAAGTGGTAGAACTTTTTTAAGAAAACTTTCACAAATTCTTCCCAAGTTTTAATCGAGTTTGATGGTAAGCTGTACAACCATTTTTCAGCGTAATCCGTAAGAGCGAATGGAATTAATCGGAGTTTGATTCCATCATCAGAAAGTTGTTGGAGTTTTATGGTTGTGCAAACTTGTTCGAATTTCGTTAAGAAAATGTATGGGTCATCATGCTCAAAATTGCCAAATTTTGGAAGCGTGGCAATATGGTTCGAGTGAATTTCGAAATGGTTACCTGTTGGGGCGCGTGACGTAATGCAAGATGGAATAAAAACTCTATCGGGAAAGATTCTATCCATAAGAGTTCGAGGGGCGTTCTCGTTCGCCATTTCAAGGGGTTCGTTTGTTCGAGTTAAACGATTTGTAGAAGGGTCACGAGTCCAAAGATTCGTAGAAGTGTCACGAATCCAAATACTCATGCACTGGTGAGAAAGAAATAGGAAGAGAAAGAAGTTAGAATCGAGTTTAAAGAAAGAAGCAAGGTTTAGAAAATGAAGTGAGAAATTGTTTTTGGTTTTTTTTTCTTCTATATTTCTTTTCTAAGGGAAAAATATTTACCAAAAGGAATTTATTTTTCAAAAGAGAAATTTGATTTTTGTTTTATTTTTGGCTTTTCAAATTTTTTTATATATTTTTTTGTTTTTGAATTTTCAAATATTTACCAAAAGGAATTTTTGTTTTTGTTTTAGAAAATGCACAATGGGAATTTGATTTTTTTTTTGAATTTTCAAATTTTTTTTTTCAAAATATGTTTTTGCTTTTTTTTGCTTTTGAAAAGATTATATATATATATATTTTTTTCTTGGATTTTTGTTTTTTCAAAAAAGAAAGTTAAGAATTTTTTTTTAGATTTTTGATTTTGATTGAAAATTTTCAAAGGAAAGGATTTAAAACGAATTTTTTTGTTTTGGATTTGAAAAAAAACTTAGTTAAGTTAAATTTAGAATTTTTTTTGGTTTTGGTTTTGGATTTTGGATTTTTTTTTTCTTTTTTTTTAAATATGCATGAACTAATGCAACTAAATGAATGCAAAGGACTTAATTATAAATTTTCTGTCCTTAGTAGCTCCTAACCGACAATTGTATAATCACACTTTGTCAAAAATCAACAAAATATTTCTTAGCCAGGTAACAAACAGGAGTTATCGGTGCACCACGAATCACCGTAACAATGCAGCCGAAAGTTTAAGTACCTTCAAAGAAACAATCAATATAATATTTACAAATCACCATAATATTTATAACTGATTATTTCTCTGTCATAGCCTAGACACCAAGAAATAACATTGTTTAAAGAAGACAACTGTCAAGATACAATTAAGCCCTAGGTGAGCTCGCGACTCCCTTAAGTTTGATGTCTAACCGTTATTATTAGTCAATTTCTAGGATGAAATGCAATTTGTGGGCTAAGGAAGGGGTGATGAAATCCCCCACCTTATGGGGATTTGGGTGTTGCTCTTAGAAAAGAAAATAAGATGGTATGAATGCAAAGCAGAAATTTAACATGATTTTAACAATGCAGCTACAAATGAAATTCGCTTTTGTTTTTGTTTTTGAATTTTTTTATTACATACAAATGAAAATGCAAGCAACAACCAATGTAATTAAAATAAAAGTAGAGATGAAAGCACGATACCAGAGCATGCAGAATTATTAGCAATTTTTTTTAGCAAGCAAACAAATTTTTTTTTGCAAGCTAAGCGAAACAAGCAACTTTTCCTATCTGCTTTGGCAACCTAAAAATAAAAACAAGATATATATATATATATATTTATATATATATATATATATATATATATATATTTATCTGTCTAAAAAAACATAAGAAAAAAATTTCTTTTTTTTAAAAATAAGGATGGACTAAAAAAACAAATTAAAATAAAACAATTTCAAAGAAAATATTAGAAAACAATTTCAAAGAAAATATTCTTTTTTTTTCTTTTTTTAACAAAAGATATTTAAACAAAAGAAAACAAAAGGGATTTAAAATAAAACAAAACTAACTAATTAACTTGGCCCAACAGGCATTCTCGGTCCAATACCCCAATTACACTACTTCTAACCCCGTTCACCTCTTCTGATTAAAAAAACTGGAATGCGATGATGTCGCGATAAGAAAAAGGGAAAACATGAAGAAAAAAAGGCTTTGTGGATCGATCATAACGATGTAGCGATTGCGATTGAGGGTCTGCTCGCGGGTTGTAGGGGGTGGTGTTGGTTGTCGCGATGATTTCAGGTGAATTGGGGATAGGGATGGTCGTGACTTGGTGGAGTTAAGGAATGTGTCAGCATTTTGTGGCCGTTGAATTTTTTGGATAGAGTTGCAGTTTAGCAAGGAGGATTGAGTGGTAGTAGTGTCTATCAAGTGTGGTATGCTGAAGTGTTTGTGATGGTGAATGGCAGTGAGGTCAGTGCAGTAATTTTAGAGGAGAGGGTGGCAGCGGTGATGCACAGAGTTTGTATGGCAGTATGTATTGCAGAGGTGATGAGGTGTAGGCAGAGGAGGAGGGTTAGAGTATTTGCAATGAAGGACTTTGTGGTCAAGGAGGATTGGGGAATGGAACAGTGAAGTCTTGCTGACGTTAGTTGGTGATTGTATGGTGTGGTCAGTAGTTGAACTATTTTTGTAATGAGATGGTGGGGTGGTCAGCAGCTCCAGCAGTGGTAATTTTGATGTGACAGTTGATGTACATGCAGATGGACGGTGAAGCACTATTTTGGTGAGTTGGTTTGAAGGGTTGTCGAAGCAGTGAAATGTTACAATATAGTGAACTGCTGCAGAGTGATGGAGTGTATCAGCAGTGAAGCAGTGAATAGAAGTTATCAACAAGGTGATGTTGGGATGTGGGTGGTAGACTGTTTGTAGAAGTGTGATGATGGGCTGTACTGTAGATGTTCAGGATGAAGTTTGAAGTGGTTAAGATATGTTCAGGGTTGTTGAATGAATGGTATGAGAAGGAGGTATTTGTTGACTTGGTGACTGAAGGATGAATGAAGCACTGTAAGAGGGAAGTAAACAGAGAAGTAAAGGTGATTTTGTAGGCAGAAGTATTGATCTGATATGATCAGGGAGGGGTGTATATGCAGCAATGTGGTTTGGGGTATGGCCAGTGGTAGGTAGAACTGTTGTTTGGTATGGACAGTGATGATATATGTGTAGGGAGTGTGTGCTTGAAATCTGGGTTATGTATTGAAGTGGTTAGTTTTGATAGGGCAGTATGCTTGTATGCTTGGTGACAGTTTTGTATGTTTGTATGATTGGAGAGGCAACGAGACAGTGGTGCAGTAAGGATATGGTAGGCACTGTGGTGGAAGACTGTTGTGGTGGGCAGAAGTGGTTAAACAGGGATGACTGTTGAAGTGTTATTGGCAGGAGAGGGGGATGGCAGTGATTTTGGGAATAAGCAGCAGTTATGTGGCACTGTGCAGGGTTGTTAAGAAGTGCAGTTGACAGGGTATGTGAATGGGTTTGATCAGAGGAGTGTTTGATCAGAGGTAGTGGTTAGTGTGATGGAGAATGTGTGAAGTAGGGTTGTGGCAGCAAGCAGTGGTGAGGAACAGTTTGAAATGGTATGGTTGGTGAGATGGCAGTGAGTTAAGGCAGTAAATGGATTGTATATATGTGTAGTGATGCACAGTTTTGTAAAAAAAACGTAAATGTAAAATGTGAATGTAAAAACAAATACAAATAATAAAATATTTTTGTTTTTGAACTTGTGTATTTTTTCTAATAGAAATGCTAGTAGAAAAACAACAAGCATTCAAATCAAAATGCAAGCAAAAATCAAACTACAACCACACAACAATTTTTTTTAATGCAAATTAACACACAAAACAAACACACAAAAATCAAGCAAAAATAATTTGAAGAATAGAAATTAAAATCAAATTAATTCCCCGACAACGGCAGCAAAAACTTGTTTAACGACTAATTTTCCATCGAATTAGAAAATAGCCGATAAATTTAAATTAAAAATTAACCGCAAGCGCACAGCGTACAATTTTAGTACACGGCGAGTACATGTCGATCCGTAGGGAATTGTTTAGATTTAAAAATTTCTATTCGATCAAATTAAACCAAGATTTGAAGTTGTGATTAGCTAAAAATGTAGAACAAAAAGCTAGAACAAAGGTGATTGAAAATATGAGATTAGAAAATAATTTAGAGGCAAATCCACTCTCATATTTTTGTAAATCAACACACAAATAATCTATGATGTAACAACCCGCATATCTATCGATTCTATATTTAAATATTTTATTTAAATATTTTATCGTTAGTCGGATGTTAGTCCGAAAAGCTACTTTTTGCGTACGGTCAAATTAGGACTCGAGACCACCCCCATTGAGTTCAAAATGACGTTTGCGATCTTTTTGAGTGTAAACTTCGATATGTTTGGAGATAGTGAAATTTTCAACACTTTTTCCCGCCTTTGACTTTGGTTTGGACTGCACCCCTTTAGTTCAGCCCAACCATCTTCCTCACTCTATCAAAACACTTCAAGCTTTGTCAAAAATGGTGGTGGGAAGTGGAAATTAAAACTCCAAACACAAATTCTATTGCAAATCCGAGATTCAACATCAAATTCACGTGAAGACCATTGATTCAAGCTTGTTGGTGTTCTTGCTTTGCTCTCAAATCTCCATCTTCATCAAATTCCGTGAAAAGGTGAGATTTTTGATCTCACATCTTGCCTATATCTATCTTGGACTGTTGGGAATGATTCCCTATCACTCTAGCATCAACATTTGCATTTGGTTTGGATTGGATTGGCGAAAAACTCCAAAATTTAGTGATTTTGGTGAAAAACTGCTACTAGGTCGTTCTGGCCATTTTTAGCTCGTTCGGAGTTAGGTCGCGCGTCCTTAAGTCGTAGGTCGAAACAGCTTTAAGTCTTAGGTCGTTGCCGACCTAAAATTCCAAGGCAAACCACTAAGTCGCTCGAATTTTGTTAAGTCTTAGGTCGTTGCCGACCTAAAATCCCCAGGCAAAACGTTAGGTCGTTGCCGACCTATAATCTCCAAGCAAAACGTTAGGTCGTTGCCGACCTATAATCCCCCAGGCAAACTTTAGGTCGCTCGCACTGGCTTATCTCGTAGGTCGTCTCCGACCTAAGCTTCTTTTCCATAAGTCGTTCGCGAGTCAAATGTTAGGTCGTCTCCGACCTAACGCCCTCGTCACCTTAGGTCGTAGCTCGTAAGTCGCTCGACCCTGCTAAGTCTTTAAGTCGCTCGAGTTAGGTCGGCCAGTATATCTCGTAGGTCGTCTCCGACTTATCCTCCAGTTAAGTCGTTCGACCCTCTAGGTCGTTCGAGTTAGGTCGTTGGACCATTTACCTTAGGTCGCTTGACCTTAAGTCGTAGGTCGTCTCCGACCTATGCCCCACTAAGTCGCATCCCACTTAGGTCGCAGGACTCTGTAAGTCGTAGGTCGTCGCCGACCTTACACTTGGTCTTTTTAGTTCGCGATTTCCTTAGGTCGTATGACCTATTTTTCCTTAGGTCGCTGGACCGCTTGCCTTCACTAGGTCGTACCGTGACGGGGCGCTGCCCCGCACCCCGCCGTGGGCGCTGCCCCCTGGACCCCCGCGACCTGACCGGGCAGGTCGAACCCCGTATTACTCTGCGTAGGCAATCTCTTCTGAAAAACGTTTATCAGAATTTCTACTTTGATGGTTTTGGGATTGACTTCTTTGGACTTTACTCACGTCTTCGAACGTGAATTGATTTGTTCTACAATCGTTTTATGACTTGTCACTTTAAAGATATATGAAGGTTTCAATACTAATAGTAAATATCAAAACTCTTTCATCAAAGCAATTTCAACACTATTTTAAATATCAAAAGTTCGTTTTCTCAAACCGATTTTCAATCTACTAGTATATACAAGCCTTTACTTCACTCGAATGAGAAATCGACTTAAACGACTTAGTAAAACGGGTGGTATGAAACGCTTGCGTTCACTTCGTCGGTTAGCTCTTGGACTTGTTCGATTGAACCCTTTTTGTGACAATTTCCTAGTGAAGATTTACAGCTTGTTCGTAAATATTTAAGTTAAGCAAGTGGTTATGGGACATGAAGCTAAACTCATATATTTACTAGCTTGGTGTGATTGACACTTCCTTATGATCATGACGATCATTTTTGTGATTTAGACTAGCGATTGACCGATGTCTCTTTGTCTACGTGGGAGACTATACCCCGATCATGTGATGTTTCGCCATCACATTTCTAGGGTAGCACCCTACGGTCTTCGGGCCATTCCTGTGTGAAAATTTAATGGATAGCTTCCATGAGATAGCTTCTCGTCATGTGTTTACGCGTAGGTGAGTTTTCATGCTCCCATTCATGTGTTAGGCCTCCCCCCTTTTATGTGTTTTCTGGATTTCTGATGATGATTTCTGGAATTTTGTGCTTCACCAATTTTCATGATTTTCATTGATATGATATCAGTTTTTGTGCATTGGTGAATTCATGTGTTATTGACTTGTTATGAATACAAGTTTAGGGTATGATACCCTACCTTATCTTTGAGAAGATTCTTGGGATATTGATTAATCTTTTGTTGATTACCATTTACATACTTATAGTAGTATGTCGTAATAGTTATTTGATGTTCATGTCATGCCATTTACCTTATATCATATCATCTGATATTTATAGTTAGACTGATCCGTTTATTATTTTTTTATAAATAATACTCGGGTCAGACCGAGATGTTACAGGTGCTTCTGCTTGACTTCTCTTCAGGATATTTCTGACTTTTGGCTAACTACTTAGATTAGTAGTTTTTTTGGATGTACACCTTTGAGATATAGACTCTATGTTGTGTACTTATTCTTTTGTATAGCACGTGATGCTATTCTTTTGTATTATCGTGGATCTTTCTGACCACTACTCTGATGTACACTTTCATGTGTTATATATTTATTCATATCTTCTTCCGCCTTTGTGATATGGATGTCTGTGACTGATTTATGTTATGATTATTTCTATGTTTGTTTTCCGAAGATTATATATAGCCACCGTGTGATAGCTTTGTGTTTGTATCGGTATGTCGGATTTCCTCCTTAAAAGTTATGCATTCTATTCTATCTGACGTATCGGTGCTCGCACAAAGAAGTTACATGGATGGTCGCTCCTCCACAGCCTTATTCTCCGTGCTAATTGACAGCACTACATCGTAGTGTTCTTGGTTAGCGTGGGTATAGAGGTGGGGCGTCACATATGATCTCTCTATTTTGATCTTAAATGGAATTAGTGATGTATTTATCATAAGAATGGTTTATTTATTTTATTAATTAACATAACTTAAACCATCAAACTATAGTACAACACATAAAACCACTTATCAATTTCAATGAAAATGAAGTCAAAACAAAAACTATTTTAAGTATGATCTATTTACTATTGTATTTAGTAACATAGATCGTCAAATTTTGTTTCTACTTTAATTCCACAATCAAAAATCAATTAGTAGAATGATGATGTAAATTGTGTTTATGTGGAGTAAGCATAGCCCATTTGTGGTTGCAACATAGGCTATCAAATTCCCTTTTATAAACTTACATCAACATTCACTTTCATGAAGCATTAAAAAGAGATCATAAATGACAAGATATGTTGAATTTACATACTTTTAGAGAGCTTCATTACCCCTAAATTGAAGGAGTTTAGCTACTCATTTGTGTTATCAAATCAACACATGTAAATTTCAACATTTAAACAAAAGGAAAGAAGGTAAGAGCTAATCTATACTATATTATTATTAGTGAGTTAAATTTCAAGCTCACACAGGTCCCCTTGAAATTTGGCAACTGAACAGTCTCCGAGTTAATCCTAAATCATTCTTTTTCTTTCTCAACTCAAGCTCGCAGAGGCCTCTGCCACTTTTTTGAAATGAACAGTCGCATCCTGTATTCGGAAATTAAAACGTTTTTTACCTTTTGTCCCCATTCATCCTATGACCTAAATCATTTTTTTAACCTTATCATTGTTATTCCCTGATTTCCAAATTGCCACCGTACCCAAATCTCAATAAAGCAAGTGGATCTACCTTCGAATTGCTACCAGCGAGAGACAGCTTGGCTATCGCCATCTGGTACAACGACTGCTATCAGAATCAAGTATAACATTGATCTGCCTTCGTACTACTTTTTCACTGATTTTAGCTTGATTTTTGGTTATTTTTTTCAAGTTACAATTAATATTTTGATCAATTCTTATTTGTGTTCCTTTGTATTTTCGATTAAAATAGATGTGAAAGGTGCATATGTTCTTGCAGTTCGATTTACTTCTACAATTTTCTGCTGGTAAGTTCCTATCATCTTCTAGATGTTATTTCCGTTCATGCTGTTAGTTTTTTGTTTAAGCCAGTGCCTGTATTTCAATTAGGATGATTGAGTAGGAGTAAGGAAAAGCAACGTCTTCAAGTGATTATAGGTTTCCCCATGTCTTCTGCATTCCCGTTACAACTACTGTTTTTGCTACTGCTCCAACTCTAATACCCATGAGACCTCCTTTTACTGTATGATTTTCTATGGGTGTTTTAGAAGTTGTTAGGAAATATATGTGCTACATGAATTTTTTTTTGAAACTTCTCTAATCCAGTTTTGATCTTTTCTTATCAAAGGTTTCAGATTCGTAACATTAATTCTTCTTTGACGTGAATGATTTGGAGTTTGGGTATGCGGTCTATTGAAAAACTGTAAGCGAAATCTTCATATTAAACTGGATAAAGCCGATTCAACTATCAGCATTTCTCTAATGCTACCCAAAATGAAGAAGAACATGAGTTATGCTATCTGATAGTTAGAATTTTGGTTTCTTGAATTAATTTAAGTTGTTAATTTTCAGCGATCGACATCATTTTTCGATTTTATCACTTCAAGGAGTCTAAGAAATGGGAATTTCACAACATCTTAGAAGATAAAGCGGATAGTCTAATTGTTGAAAGAAACAACAGTAACAATGTTTGTTCACTTGATATGATTTGGGTTCATATATATGGATATGGAATGGTCCATATAGCACGGGTTCACATTATGGTTCTTCATTTTTTTGCTTAACATTATTTTGTTTGGAAATAGAGGTAAATAATTTATCTACCTATTTTCTGAGTAAATAAAAATAAATCCATAAACGTTTATCTTACTTTTTTTATTTTGTAGTCTCCTGTCACTACAGATATTAAGGCTATTCTTCCAATGTCGACTTCAGTTGAAAATACGGTATTTCAATGCTGATGCAAGTTATCAAACTTTTACGTAATGAATTTTGTTACCTTCATCTTCATTCAATAAGAAAACTCATTCGGGGACACATCTTCGTTGATTCAAATGTTCGCTTACATGTATCGTTAATGGAACTGACTTACAATACAAATAGGAAATTTAAAAGCATTTCCAAATTTATTGCACATGCACTTGATTGCAACAATTTGGAACTAAATTGGAAAATATTTGTAAGCTATTTATGATGAAGACAAGAAAATAAAGTCAAATTATAGTCGGAATGATTAACAATATTTCTTGCCTGCATTAGTATTTTCCTATGGAAAAAGACAATTTATCAAGTTTTCAATTTTGGGGACTTTTGTTTTTTAGTTTTGATGCTTCCTTACTATATTATGGTAGCCTATGATGTATAAAGTAATCAATGTATAGAGGATTAATATGCTACCTAAACTATTTATAAGTGGCTCAGTAAAAACAAACATTTGATAAGGTAAATACGTAGTGATTTTTCCTCTGCCCAATATTGGAAATGAAACGGTGACATTTTAACGCATGTGCTAATTGTCATGTAATCTTATGGAGTAAATTGGGCTAACTTCTTCCCTCACTCAATGAAATGAATCTATCTAGCGGTCCATCTACCTAAATTAGTTCTATGTCTAACTAAATGTCAAACTTAATGAAAATTTACTTACATTATAAGCGAGAAAGTTATTAGCAATTCCAACATATTACAATTGCACTTAGTTGTAGCAATTTGACATAAAATGTACGAATGTTTATAAGCCATTTATGATGAAAGAAAGAAATTATGGTTGATTATAGTATAACGTCCTTTATAAGTAGTTTAATGGTAATAAATCATTTCTGAAATTGTAGCAGATTTTAAAAATATTTCTTGCCTTTATCTGCATTTCCATATTGAGATTGACAATTCATTACTTATGTACTTTTTGTAGCCATTCAGATGTAAATTAAAATCAAACTAATGTGTGAAATCTTTTCTTTTTGGTTCTCTTTGATTTATGATGTATATTGATATCTTATCATGTAAGTTTCTCCTTTAGTATAGAAAACTAATGTACTTCTCGATCTGTTTATAAGTGAATTAGCGATGAAATTTTAAAGTTGGATGTGATAAAATTATTAGTGATTTTTTCTCCAGTCTTAAAGGTTAAATTTTAGTTTCACTTCTCATGTTTATTCATTTTGAGTTGAACTCAAATTTCATTAACTCACTCAAAATTGACAATGCAATAGATCATGTTCAGCATTCTACTTGAGTTGAGGTAAAGCTACAGGTTTGTAATTTTTGTTTTTTGAAATATTAGTCAACATTTTGGAGGTTATGATATAATTTATGTTGTTAGTGATTGACGGCAGAGAAAGACCCACTTTGTGTATTTTTGTCCTCAAGTATTATCTCACAGAAAAGAGTTTTAATGCTTTATGTTAGCTAATAGACCAGTGGACATATACATGAACTTAGCAAACTAATTATAAACATGTTTGTAATATAACAGTTATTTCTGGAAGACTATATAGTATATATGCAAATTAACTATAGCAAACTAATTTTCCAATTTCATTCACAAACGAACAGTTGGACTAATGCCAAAGAATTCTTT
Source organism: Allium fistulosum (assembly GCA_030737815.1). Lineage (NCBI taxonomy): Eukaryota > Viridiplantae > Streptophyta > Magnoliopsida > Asparagales > Amaryllidaceae > Allium > Allium fistulosum. The sequence continues at coordinate 407,993,001 of CM060904.1, read as the reverse complement.
ATTTGCTTGCACTATTTACATATTTTAATAGATTTAATCAAAACAGCATATAATGTGTAATTGAAGGATATTTCTGCTTCTTTTAGAATATTTTTTGCTTAATTTGAAAGTTTTTGCTAATATTTTGTACATATAAACTGGATGGCCTGTATTAGGAGCTTTTGGTGCTCCAAATGAACTGCCATGGAGTATGTGTATTGTTTTCTATATTATTTTTCAAGTGTATAAAACCACCTACATATCTTATTACAATGCTGCATAAACTTTCTACTTGCTTTTTCTCCTTCATTTTGATATGAGGAAGCTTTTATCTATTTTTAGGATAGCCGATGTATCTATATCTCGGCATAATAACATAAAACTATATATCGATAATTTGGTCCTGTTAAGCATTTTATTTATTGACTCATAATTACTGTTGTTATTTTAAATTTATACTCTGTATTTTATTTTCCTATGAGGACTTTGAACAACATTCATACTATTTTATTTTCACATGCTTAAAGACTTCCATGTTTAAGTGCTTTGGCACAAAAACAAGCCATATTCATTACAAACGATAGTTTTTCACATTTCTTTTCTTCAACTTTTCTTTATATTCATCTTCTATATGATAACTCCTGTCCAGTTTTTCATCCCTTATTATCACATTTATTTTCTTCAATGTACTTCCCCAAACTTGCAGTATCCAGTTTGCTTCGATCTAATTGATTTGGAGCTTTGATTTATGCGTTGTTTTTGTTTATTGTTTATCCAGGCAGGAAAAATTACATCATCTCTTTTTACTGATCTTCATATATTTTCAATTGTCTATCAAGTTTCACTATAGTGTAAGCATATTAATAACTTTGTACGTTTGTTTTCTCATTATGAATCATCAGCTACATTATTTGTTCAGATGTAGAAAATATATAGTTTCTATTTGAAGAAATGGAACATTTAGCACCGTAATTTGGTGCAACATTGCAATAATGCAATAACCATATAAAGTTTAAATTTAAAGCAATTTTAGATAATAGAAAAGTGAGGTAACTTGCTGAATTGGTGTGCTGTTCTCGGGTTGGTATCATTGAATACTCAACCGAACTGTACACATAGTACATTGTGTAATATAAAAATGGAGGTGATATGCGATTTACGTTCTTCACTCATCTATTACAAGCCAACCAAAAAGAAGCCTAAACTGGATATTGCATTAGGAAGAAACAATACCGGTATCAGCTTTATTTAATATGTAGACAAAATCTTATTTGGATAAAATATTTGCAAAATCGATCCAATTTTACTTTCTACATCGCTGTACCAAAAGGTATACTAATGCACAGAGCAGACTTACTATTAAACCACAAAAGCATCTCTTTAACTATGCACTATGTTGTCATGGATCAAGACTACAGATTTTTAAGTATTCCAGTCTTTAGAAGTTGTCTTCTGAATAATCTCATCGCGTTTTTTTACCTTTATAATAAATGAATTTTTTTAGTCATATCAAATGGAAATACACGTTTATCAGTCATATCAAATGGAAATGCATAGTTTATCACTCTTATATATACGTTATTTATGACAACATTGTCTATAGCCAGGTCGAACTACGTACCAAACTGTTAGTTATGTTGGCAGTAAGTCCATATATATACACACGAAGAATGATGAAAGGATGTTTCAAGCGAATGACGATAGGGTTATGTATAAAGCATCAACTAATAGATTTTACAGCTTTGATTCCGCACTCATGAAGTATAAGCTACTCACAGATTTTAAGGAATCATATCATAAAATGAGTCCAACCTGAATCATGTTATCATTAAATTGAAAAAATAAAGTATTTCTATCTTTGTGTTGACTACGTCATCTGATACTGAAATATAAACACAAGTATATGAGATAAATTTAATTTTCAGTGCAAGCTTACCTTTTTTGGATTGGTTTTTGCCTTCTTATCTGTAATCTACATCCATGCTGCCTAATATTTAAAGGATAATTCTATCCATGTAATTATGTGTTGCTTCCAAAAAATTTATACCACATTACAACTTAACCACCATTACATTGGTATTTGTTCCTTTTTCATGGGCTACCTACATCCATTATTTATATTTGTGGAAAGACTGATTAGGCTACAATATTGTTGTGATGCTCTACATCTATGTTCTACAATTATTGCTCTGCTGAATCCTTAATGTTTAATATGTTGACATACTGACTGACCATAATTTACTATTTCCCTGTATATTTCACTGTATTTCGTTTACAGATAAATATATTATGAATATCCCATACATAAATGTTGACTTCTCTACGTTAATTATGCAGCACACTGAAAATAAGAAAATGAATTAGAAAAATATGGAAGTAATAAGGCGATCTACAAGTCTAATATTCAAATTTAAAACCTGTTACAAATTTGCTTACATACCCAGTTTATCTGTTTTTCTACAAAATGTAACACTACGGTGTGTTCACCACATCCGTGTGCGAAGCACGGGTTCACACTAGTGAAAATTAATAAAAAAGAACTAAACTACATGCAAAAAATAAAACTAAGCTACTAACATGAAATTAATGGGCATGTAAATAAAAATGAACAAGAAAATAAAATAAGAACAAGGCAAAAGTAAAAGAACAAGAGGCTTAGAAAGCCATTTTTATTTCATATAACTTAGAGGCTACAACTTGCATGTTAATTTCCTAAGTAATAAAAAGAAGATCCATTACATGAACATAAGATGGCTATTTATACATGCACAAAACTCTAATCCACATTTTAGGGGGCTTTCCAAAATACTCTTTAGGAAGTGTGGCCACCAAGTTATCATCATTAAGTATGCATGAAACTTTAACCTCCACTAACTTGTGCATTAGCTCCTAATTGTAGATTAAGGTAAGTGGGCAGGTGGGGTCCTCAATGATGCATGAGTTTGAATTATTTCCATTTTCATTCCTTTGTTTCCATCCTTGTGCATGCATATTTCCATGAGAAATCTTTATATTTCCATCCAAAATTCCTATAATTAAAAAGAAAATGTGCAAATAAATATTCTTAAAATTAATTCATGCACAAAATTACTATTTAATCCCCACATTGATGTATGAATGATGACTTGAAAGCATATTTGAAATTTGGTTTTAAACATGTAAGATACCCCATTATGACATTTATTTAAATAAAAATAGATTAAATATGGATGTAAAAATATGCACATTTACGTACACATCACCTATAATCTAGAAAAAGGAATTGAAAGCATCGTAAATTGTTAAACCTAAATTGTAACTAGCACACTTTCTTTCTATTTAAATTGTAAACCCTAAAGTTAGTAATCGCTAAATATGTAAATCCTAAATTGAGCAAATTGATATTGGAATTGAAAAACATAGACTGGTCAAATTAGTGTTTAGGGTTCGTTAGAAATTAAAAGCAACAACCGAAATTAAATAAATTGAAATCAACATTAAATAAAAGAACAGCCTACGACCAATTGACCCCTCGTTCCTTGCGGTCCACCGGTTAGGGTTAGCAGACAACCGGTAGATGTGTAAAATGCACAATCTAAACCTTGGCCTAAGGCCTAAGTTTAAAAATAAAAATTTATATAAACGTTAATTGTTGGGACCTATTTAGGAGCATTTGGATGTATATTTGGAATTGTAAGGAAGCAAGTACCCTATGGACGGATGCTAAGTCGTTGTGGGGTTGGGCAAATGTTGTTGATCCAATTTAGGAGCGAATAATCAACTAAAGGCAATGTAATTTCACAAATAGTACCCACGGGAGGTTCCACGGTAGACGTGCAGCACTGACGATGTAACACCTTGGGATTTTCCTAAAAATAAATAAGGAAATATAATTAAAAGATAAGAATGAACCTAATACGAATTTTTTTACAAACATCCAAGTTTGACTACGGGACTTGCACCATTGTGTCCGTAGCAATTTTCTGAACAACTTTCATGTATAAGTTGTTGAAATTCGTGCTAAAACGAAAAAGTTATAAAGGTTTGAATAAATATGAAATTAAAAAAAAAAGTGATTAAAGGCTCGGTCGACCTAGTCGACCAATATTGGGCCCAGGTCGACCGAGGGCTGTCGACCTAGCCCCTAGGGCAGTCGACCCGATCCTGTGTCGATCGTAGTGTCGCGAATTGGAGTCGGTTCATTTCATGCATGTGAGATTGTTGCATGCTGGCCATGGTTTCGGACGACGAAAGAGATGATTTTGGACTGTAATCTGACGGTAGTGAGTTGAGATGTTCCCCTATAAATTGATAGCTAGGGTAAACCTAAAACTGAGTTCTCTCCATTACAGTGAAGCTCTGCCAAAATAAAACCTCAAAACCTAATTTCCCAAATCAATTTCTAAACCCCAATTCTATTCTTAATCTCAACCTAAATTAAAATAAAAGGAGATCTAGCAATTGACGGAGAGGCCTAAGCGAATTTAGGGGAGAAAGCTTGCGGCGTCAAAGGCAAACCTAAAGCTTAGGATAGAGCCGAGTGGGCACGGATTTAACAAGTTAATTAAACTAATAGATTTTAATTTCTACCCTATGTTGATTTGGCTGTTAATTCTGAGACTAATCCATTCAATTATTAAATTGGGAATCTAGAATAATGCATCTTATTTTCATCTAATTGTAATTGACATATGTAGGTTGTAAAATCATAAATCATATGTTAAAATTGGATTTGACACCTATAATTTTCCAATTGGAATAATGTAAATGCTGCAAAAAATGTAATAAAAACAGGACAAATAGATTAGCCCAATCGAAATAAAAATTAAATGGATTAAGATTGATAATCGAATAAAATGGATTAATTTGCTTAAAACAGGTACATTGAAAGATGTATGGTTTGTAGGCAATCGACCTAAGACTAGCGTAAGTCGACTATCGTAATTCACTTTAGACTTAGTAGAGTGTTTAGGGTCTTGAGCTGATAGCTGTATGAACCTTGTTGTTCTCTAAATTGCTTGATTGGTGTAGACACATTTAGGTGTTCTTATTTGAGGTGGCTGACTTAGTTTGCATTTTCGTATCATAAAGTAGGATGCGAAGTGTCATTGAGACGTGCAACTTATGTTGCGAAATGTGCATGCAGGTATTGGGATCGGATTACCAGCCATTAGTCGAGGTGTTAGGATCAGATTATCGGTCATTAGTTGGGGTGTTGGGATCGGAGGCTATGCCGATTATAGACATTCCCTTAGGCCCATATGGGCGTAGACGCTGAAAACTAGGTGGTGCCCAATACTAGCAGGAGTTAGGCGCAATAACTCCCGAGGATACGTAAAAGGTATTTTGCCGCTAGGATCGAGGGGTTGGGCATGGGTGCAGATGATGACTCACTATGCGAGTTACATGCATCTTCTTCCTCTCCAGGACTAATGTGAATTATAGTGGGATAGTAGTTCCCCAAAACTAGACGATCGTTCGATGAGGTACGATCTGTTATTGTTCTCATGATGTTAGGTTGTTGACCTTTGATATGTGACCTTAGGCATGTGACCTTAGGCATGTGACCTTAAGTGCACGGACACTGTACACACACTCTATATCACCTAGAGTAGACTTGGAGTCATTTGTATTTTATTTCTTTGTTAGCCTTGTTCTCATTCACCAGACATATGCCTGACGCATTCCATTTTCCTCCACTACAGGTGGACAGAGCAGACATTGACAGATCCATTGCTGCCTTCAGATTATCGTGCTTGAAGTCTAGTTCTATTTTATCCTTTATCATGTATTTCCTATTAGTACATTTTCTCTTTCAGTACTTTGCTTGTGAGGGATTATTTTTATGATACTCTGATGTTGACATGTACTGATGGTTTTCTGAGACTACAATATTATGATATTTTGAGAGCTGGATATTTTTATGCTTTGAGATTTTTATTACTGTTTTATGAGATTGGCCATATATTGGTATTATGTTTCCGCTGCGATGACGTTTGGATTAGATAGATTATTTCTTCTTTGATATCTTAGTCTCTGTGATACTACTTTTACCTTAAACCGATGCTCCATGTTTCTTGATATGGTGGTGTTTGGCATGTCATGGGACGCGGGTTATCACATGTGGTATCAGAGCCTAGGTTCAATATTCCTAGGGATAGGAGCGTATTTGACCAATGGATATATATATGATTTTGAAAGGAAAAATGATTTTTGAAATTGTTTTCAAAATGGATTTCCAAGGTATAACTATATATAAGTATTTTTGAAAAAAAATTCATCAAGAATCCCTCATATTCGTGCCTATGCTTATTACAATTCCTACATGTGTTGTCCTTTATCCTGAATCTTGTTTGAGCTATCTATGAAAGTATCTAATTGAATCCTTACTATTCATAGATAGAGATGGTTGATCCTGTAGGATTTGGCTCTACCAACATCCCTGATATTTCGGATGAGAACATGCCCATTTGGTTTCGCTGTTAATTACAGGCTAGGGGACCGGTTGAGCATCCGATTAGAGAGCATGCAGAGGTGGCGCTGGTGGGGTCCCTGTCCACCCACCTGCTACTTATGACTTTCCTAAGCTATGCAAGGACTTTTCCAACTTGGGTTGCAAGTCATTCTTGGACACTGAGACTTTTGTCGACGATAGAGCTTGGATCCATAGTTGTGAGCAGATATTTGGAATTATGGGTTTAGCAGACGAGGTTAATAGGAAACTTGCTACCTGGAAACTACAGGCAGAGGCTTTCAGTTGGTGGGAGGTTGTTGAGGTGGAGATTAATGGTAGTATCGTGACTTGTAGGGAGTTTAGGCGGAGGTTTGAGATGAAGTTCTTGTTACGAGCTAAGGAGGGAGTTATGTTAGAGAAGTTTATAAATCTGAAGCAGGGTGATTTGTCAGTTAAAGAATATGTTAATTAGTTTTTGCGAGGTTTGGGATGGAGTTGATCAATACCCCGCACAAGAAAACGCTCAAGTTTGCTAAGGGTTTGAATCAACCACTACAGGACTTAGCAGTGAGCCATATTCCTATGGGAACTACTTATGAGGGCCTGGTTGAGATGCCATTGCTTACTTCTGTTGCAAAAAAAGTGGAAGAGGCTCCCAAGGCTGAAGTGAAGAACTTTCCGAAGGGGGAGAAGAAGGGTGGACCTCCACCTAAATGGAAGATTCAGAAGGAGGAGTTGAAGTGTCATAGGTGTGGGAAGACAGGGCATCTTATTAAGGATTGTTCGCTACCAAAGCCGAGCGCTTTAATTGTGATCAGGTTGGGCATATTAAGAGGAATTGCCCAGCACCACCTAGAGTTGCTTTTTTTAGCTTTTACTCAAGTGGTTCAGGCATATGCTGTAGAGGTCGTTCTCACTTCCAATGTCCAACTAAGACTGGATAAAAGGAAGAAGGTGGCGATTGAAGGTGTGTTATCCCTTTCTGGTCTTTCCATTCGTACTTTATTTAATACTGGGGCTTCTCATTCTTTTATCTCTAGTAGACTTGTTAATGACTTACACTTAGACACTAGTACTGTAGCAGACCCTGTAATTGTGTCAAATCCCGTAAGGGAATCAACTTATTTGTCTATGATATTTTGGCATTTGAGGTTGATGATTCTAAGGATCGAGTTTGTGTGTGATGCCTATGTACTGGGATTCACTGGGATTCTCTGGTTTTGGGTTGATACTAGGCATGGATTGGATGTCCATATATGGGGCCATACTGGACTATGATAGGAAGATTGTTAGACTGGGCACTTGTAGTGGGCCTTGCTTAAAGGTTTTTTGTGATCTGCGGGAATAAGTTATGTTGAGCTACCTTTACTCTCTAGAGCTACCATAGGATGAGCTTGTTTCTATCCCAATAGTTAGAGATTTTCCCTATGTATTTTATGAGGTTACTAATCTCCTGTCCCAATGAGATTAAGTTTATTATCTATCTTGTAGAGAATGCTCGACCAATTGCTTTGCCTTTGACGTACAAGGCTCTAAGGGAATGATGTGATTTGCATAAGCATGTGAATTAGTTGTTAGAGAAGGGCTTCATTAGGAGGAGTATTTCTATGTAGGGGGGCACCAGTCGTCTTTGCCACCAAGGCGAATGGTTCCCTTAGACTCTACGTTGATTACCGGGAGCCGAATAAGCTTACGAAGAAGAATCGTTATCCTTTGCTACACGTAGATGATCTCTTTGATCAGTTGGTTGGAGAAAGAGTGTTTTCGTAGCTTGACTTGGCCACTAGTTTCCATCAGTTGAGAGTAGCCGAGGATAGTATTCAAAAGAGTGCATTTAGGAATCCCGATTTGTTATATGAGTGGTTAGTCGTGCCTTTTGGACTAACCAATGCTCCTGCTTATTTTGTTGATTTAATGAGCCGAGTGTTTAGGGATTTGTTGAATAAGTATGTGGTGGTATTTGTCGATGACATCTTGGTGTACTCGAGGAGTGGGGGGAAGCGTGCTTTGCATTTAGAGGAGGTGCTTAGGACCCTCCAAGCCCATAAGCTTAAGGCTAAGTTTTCTAAATGCCACTTTTGGAGAAATGCGGTTCGCTTTTTGAGGCACATTGTTTCAGAGAGTGGGTTGGCTGTGGATCCTAGTAAGGTGGCGGCAGTGCAGGATTGTCATGTTCCAAAGAATGCCACAGAAGTGAGGAGCTCTCTTGGTCTTGCAGGTTATTATAGGAAGTTTATTAAGGACTTCGCTAAAATATCTGCCCCATTGACTCGCCTCACTAAAAGGAATCTAGCTTTTGCATGGGATGCTAAGTGTGAGGATGCTTTCATTAGGTTAAAGGAGGCTTTGACCAGTGCACATATATTAGTGTTGCTTGATGGGAGTAAACCTTTTACGGTTTATACCGATGCTTGTGGTACGAGGCTAGGAGCGGTGTTGATGTAGGAGGGTAGAGTGTTATGCTAAGCTAGTAGGCAGTTGAAGATTCATGAGAGGAACTACCGGACGCCTGATCTTGAGTTGGCAGCTATAGTCTTTGCTCTTAAGTCTTAGGTACATTATCTTTTGGGTGAGGTATTTAAGCTTTTTACAAACCATAAGTCCTTGAAGTATTATTCTCCCAAATGGACTTGAATTTAAGGCAGTAGAGATGGATGGAGTTCTTAGCCTCATATGACTTTGAGATTTCTTATACCCTGGGCAAGCAGAATGTTGTAGTATATGCATTGAGTAGATAGAGAGCTGCACCAAGTCCTTTATTTTTGGAGTGGAGACATTTGGACTATATTTCCACCTTTGACTTTAGGCCATCCTCTGATATTACCCCTAGAGTATTAGCAGCCCTTGATGTTCAGCCGACCTTGATGGAGCAGATTGGAGCTGGGCCGAGAGAGGATATTCAGCTGGTAGACCTTTTGGATAGATTAGGCAAAGGGGAGTCATCAAGTCATCTTAAGCGTTATGCCATAGACTCGAGGGGATAGTTGAGGAGAGATGGTAGGATATGTGTTCCTCATAGTGCGGACTTGGTGGATGTAGTATTGGCAAAGTCTCACCGCTCTAGGATGGCCATTCATCCCAATGGAGATATGATGTATCGAGATATGAGGAGAGTTTTCTTTTGGTCTGGGATGAAGAAGAAGTGGTAGAGTATGTAGCTTAGTGTATGACTCGCCAAAGGGTGAAGGCGGAGCAGGAGAAGCCTGGAGGATTGTTGCAGCCATTGAACATTCCATAGTGAAAGTGGGAGAGCATTTATATGGATTTCATAGATGGATTACCCAGATCTAGGAGAGGGAATTAGAGCATTTGGGTCATCATGGACAGACTGACCAAGTATGCTCATTTCATACCTATGAGAAGCACTAGGATAGCAGCTTCATTGGCAGCTTTATATGTTAGGAAGGTGGTTAGACTTCTCATAGAGTACCTACCAGTATAGTTAGTGATAGAGACCCACTCTTCACTAGTGAGTTTTGGAGGAGTCTGCAGGAGGATTTAGGGATCGAGTTGAGCTTGTGTACAACATACCATCCATAGACTGACAGTCAAACGGAGAGGGTGAATCGGGTTTTAGAGGATTTACTTAGGATGTGTATCATTGATTTTGGAGGCTCTTGATCAGCCTACAATAATAGCTACCAGGCTAACATAGGGATGGCACCATTCGAGGCTTTATATGGCAGACATTGTAGATCGCCATCGTGTTGGTGAGATACTATAGGTAGGATTATCTTTAGGTCTGATATGGTTAGGGAGACTTCAAAGTGGGTTGACTTAATTCTAAAGCAGATGAAGACAACTCAGGACCGACATAAGTCTTATGCAGATAGGAGGCGCTCTAAGTGGGAGTTTGTGAAGGTCTCACCCCTGAGACATGTGATGAGATTTGGGAGTTCGGGGAATCTAGCTCCGAGGTTTGTTGGACCATTCCCGATTGTGGCTAGGATTAGGAGTTTGGCTTATAGAGTTAGACTTCCAGAGAAGTTAGCTGGAGTGCGTGATGTTTTTAATGTTTCGCACTTGCGAAAGTACTTACATGATTCAGCTGTTATTGTTGAGCCTGGTAGTTTGGAGGAGGTTGAGGTAGAACATGAGTCACTTTTTCGTCGTGTACCTACCCGCATCTTGGAGCATGGCACTAAGCGGCTCTACAATCAGGAGATCAAATTAGTAAAGGTTTGGTGGGAAGACTACCTAGCCGAGAGTACATGGGTGCCTGAGGAGAGGATTCGAGCTTCCTACGCACAACTCTTTTTTGGTACGTCTTATATTTTGATCTTTCTTTAGCTATAACCCTTAGGTAGAACCTTGAGGGGGAGGGTAGGCTGTATTAGGTAGAGACCTTTGGATAATAAGTATGGTTGTAAACATGTCAATGAGACATGTTATGGTTGATGGATTCTAGTGGATTTACATGGATGTTTATGGATGCAAGTGGTTGCATTGCATGCACTAGGATATTGGGTCCCTTAGGAATACACATTCATACCTTATGCATATTGCTTGCTGATTATGGTTGTTATCCATGGATGATTTTTGCATATGGATGTCACATTTGGATGTACGGCCGAGCATACATGTAGAGTTATCTATTTATTTTAGGACTTGCATACATTTGGATGCATAACATAAACATACTTGCATAAACAGGAGGTCAACTTAATCAGTAGACCGATTACTCTTTTGCATTTGTTTGGTTCATGTGCATTCCACGCTGCATAATTACATAATTTCATTATAATTATTAAGGATTATGGTTGCCATGGATGATGGATGAGTAGATGGATGTAGATTTAGTTGTAAGTTGTTATTTGCATTTTTCTATCCTTAGAGATTTCAGGGACGAAATACTTTAAGGAGGGAGAATGTAACACCACGTGATTTTCTCGGAAATAAATAAGGAAATATAATTAGAAGATAAGAATGAACCTAAAAGGAGAATTTTTATAAACATCCGTATTTGACTACATGACTTGCACTATTGTGTTTGTAGCTATTTTCTGGACAACTTTCATATATAACTTGTTGAAATCCGAGCTAAAACGAAAAAGTTATAAAGGTTTGAATAAATAAGAAATTGAAAGAAAAAAATTGATTAAGGGCTAGGTCGACCCACATTGGGCCCAGGTCGACCGAGGGCGGTCGACTCAACCCTGTGTCGATCGTAGGGTCGTGAACTAGAGTCGGTTCATTTCGTGCGTGCGAGATTGTTGCATGCTGGCCACGGTTTTGGACAATGAACAAGATGATTTTGGACTAGGATCTTATAAGTGTTAGTTGAGGTGTTCCCCTATAAATTGATAACTAGGGTTAACCTAAAACCAAATACTCTCCATTACAGCGAAGCTCTACCAAAATAAAACCCCAAACTATAATTTCCCAACTCAATTTCTAAACCCCAATTCTATTCTAAATCTCAACCTAAATTAAAATAAAAGGAGAACTAACAGTTGGAGGGGAGGCCTAAGCGAATTTAAGGGAGAAAGCTTGCAGCGTCAGAGGCAAACCTAAAGCTTAGGACAGAGCTGAGTGGGTACAGATTTAACAAGTTAATTAAATCAATTGATTTTAATTTCTACCCTATGTTGATTTGACTGTTAATTCTGAGATTAATCCATTAAATATTAAATTGGGAATTTAGAATAATGGATCTTTTATTCATCTAACTGTAATTGGAATAACGTAAATGCCGCGAAAAATGTAATAAAAATAGGACAAAGAGATTAGCCCAATTGAAATAAAAATTAAACAAATCAAGACCGATAATAGAGTAAATTGGATTAATTTGCTTAAAATAGGTAAATTGAAATATGTTTGGATTGTAGGCAATCGACCTAAGACTAGCATAGGTCGACTGTCGTAAGTCACTTTAGACTTAGTAGACTATATGGGGCCTTGAGACGATAGGTGTATGAACTTTGTTGTTCTCTAAATTGCTTGATTGGCATAGACACATTTAGGTGTTCTTATTTGAGGTGGTGGACGTAGTTCACGTTTCCGTATCATAGAGTAGGATGCGGAGTGTCATTGAGATGTGCAACTTATATTGCGAAAGGTGCGCACATGTGTTGGGATCGGATTACCAATCGTTAGTCGAGGTGTTAGGATCGGATTACTGGTCGTTAGTCAGGGTGTTGAGATCGAACGCTGTGCCGATTATAGACATTCCCATATCCCCGTATGGGCGTAGACGCTGAAAGCTAGGTGGTTCCCAATACCAGCAGGAGTTAGGTGCAGTAACTCTCGGGGGTACGTAAGAGGTATTTTGGCGCTAGGATCGAGGGGTTGGGCACGGGTGCAGATGATGAGTCACTATGCGAGTTTACATGTGTGTTCTTCCTCTCCAGACCTAGTGTGAGTTATAGTGGGATAACACTTCCCCAAAACAAGACGATCGTTTGATGATGTACGATTTGGTGTTATTCCTATGATGTTATACTGTTGACCTTTGATATGTAACCTTAGGCATGTGACCTTAAGTGCACGGACCTGTACACACACTCTATATATCACCTAGAGTAGACTTGGAGTCATTTGTATTTAATCTCCTTGTTAGTCCCGTTCTCATTTACCGACATATGTCTAACCATTCCCTTTTTCCATACCACAAATGGACAGAGCAGCCGTTGACCGATCCATTGCTGCCTTCGGATTACCGTGCCTGGAATCTAGTTCTCTTTTATCATTTATCATGTATTTACTATCAGTACATTTGCTCTTTCAGTTCATTGCTTGCGAGGGATTATTATTATGATACTCTGATGTTGACATGTACTGATGGTTTTCTGAGACTACGATATTATGATATTTTGATGCTTTGAGATTTTTTTACTGTTTTATGAGATTGTCCATATATGGTATTATGCTTTTGCTATGATGACGTTTGGATTAGGTAGATTATTTCTATTTTGATACCTTAGTCTCTGCGATACTGCTTTTACCCTAAACCGATGATCCGTGTTTCTTGATGTGGCAGTGTTTGGCATGTCAAGGGACGCGGGTTGTCACATACGAGAAAGCCTGAGGGAGAGTGGCCTGGCATAACAGGAGTCCTAGTGTGCAAGAATACTGACGTGACATGATACAGTTGAATGGAGGATCCCGGTGCATGTAATAATAGTCCAACACTACGATTGAGATGTGGATATAGATGAGGACGATGAGATACTTCGGCAAGTCGGCTTTGTGGGTTCCTCCACGATGCATAGTGGGGTTACATATACTAGCAGTTAGAGGGAGAATTGATTCTCCGGTAGACAAGAAGCGGTGATATTGGTGAGAGTAGTTCCACAGTAGCTTCGTGGTGTTGTTTCCATAGTTAGTATCCAAGAAGACGGCGTTTTACATATTGAGTAGCTCTAGGTGCGGTGGCCGATCGTTAGATGTGAAGTTCGATCCATTGTAGCAGCCTACAAAAATTGTAGTGTAGGAGTGTATTAGACAAGAATCATTAGGTAATGGACCTTAGGAATTCACAAATACTTGTATCACACCCAATGTTATCTAAAGTAGGATTAAAGTAATTGAACATGATCATCACATATTAAACTTGTACTCATTCACCAAATTTTCCTCTAACCCACCCACTTCTCTTTGTTTTTCCCCACCAAATAGGATGACAAGTTAGTTATTGATTGGACATAGTACGTGGAGAAATGAGCTTCGCATTTCTCATATGTTTTGTTGTCCATCATTTGGTTACTTATTGTATTAAAAGTATGTAAAACATATATTGTACTTTGAAACAATGTATATGGAAAATAAAGTATTTTGGAGAATGTTTTTCTAAAATGTCTATTTTTAGTACATATATTTTAATTCCTTCCGCTATGAGATCTGAAAGTGTAGAATATCTTAGAATTTACCCTTATAATATGCTCTATAATGTTTTAATAACCCAACAGCTTATATTTCTTGCCATGGCATGAGTTCAAAAGTCACACTAGACTTTGGATCGGTGTATCTGCAAGTGCGGGTTATCACATTTGGTATCAGGGCCTAAGTTTAAGATTCCATAGGATTTAGGTGTGTATTGAGAGAATGTACTTGAAAAGTTTTGAAAAAAGTTTTCCAAAAAAGTTTTCAAAAGGTATTTTAAAATGGACTTTTGAAAGGGGTGTGTGCGTGCATGTATATATAGATAAAAGGTTCAAAAGGTTTTACATATATATAAGTATAACAAGAAAGAATGATATCAAGTATTCTCGTCAAGTACTATCTTTGGGAAAGTTGAAAATAGTTCCCAATCGTAGATAGTGAGAACGAGTACAAGTTTTATAGGAATGGCCCTAGAAAGGCAGTTCAGATTTCGAGTGTAAACATCCATATATGGTTTCGTCGGTATTTAAAGTGAGGAGACAAGATGAGCCTAACCCGACCAAGGGAGTGCAATTATAATTTTTTGATATGTGTATTAATACACAACACCCTATATATTTTGACTTATAAGGTAGTTCTTGACATATCCCTTATAGAAGCAGACAATTGTGAGCCAGAATAAGTGTTAAGGTCATAACAGTTGAGGTGAAAAATAAAGTTTTCACATTTATTGGAGTTTACCCCATAAAAAAAGGCTAGCAGAGGTTTTATATACCAACTAGCAGTAACAAGTAAATTATGGATTTAAGGATGAGTAAAGAAGATTAGTACCATGAGACCCCTGTAATAGAAATATGATGTTGACAGCAGAAGAAGGAATTTACAAATTAAAGACAGATTTCCCAGTTAAAGTAGAAACCCTATTCTTATATTGGTAGTAGTCGCAAGGACTCCTATTTATTTAAAGGTATAACTAGAGTATTTCCATATTGAAATCGGACATCGTATTGGAAAATAAACTTGAGTTAACCATCTTTGAAAAGAAGGACAGAAACCTCATGTATTTTAAGCATTGTCAAATATAAGTGGGCTAGTGTAATTAGGTTATTATTATCTACTTCACTTTAAATGATTAACCAATAAAAATGTTTTCTAAAGGGTAGAAATGGTAGATGTCTGATATTTTAAAATAGGAAAATAATTGTTTATGATTTTATATAAAATAATCGGACGAATTTTACGGAATTTGTTTAAAAAGTAAAAGTAGAGAATTTGATAAAAAGCGATTTTTCAATAATTGTTTTAAGACTTTGGTTTTGTCTTTTCGGCACATTGTTACGCTTACCCCCAATGTGCACTTTGCTTTTAATATTAGAACTTTAGGAAAATAAACATAAAAATTGAGAAGTATGTAAGATCCGACTTTTGAACTCTTTTATAAATAAGAAATGGTTAGTACCTGAAAGTGTCTTTTATCGATGTTTTTGTTAAATGCTAAAATAAAAAATAGATACACATATTTTTAACATACGTGTTTATGAAAATTTCTTATTTATGAAAGAATTTTTTTTAATGGTGTATTTATGTGCATTTTGCTAAGTTAAGCTCAACCGTTTTGATAATTTAATTACAGAAAAATATCTTGATCCTAGTAAGAAGAAAACGCTTATTAAAATAATAAGAGAGTTTACAGTTCTAAAACTGACTAGTTTTGTGGAAATAAGATTAAAATTGAAGGTTTTGATTTAAAAGGGTAAAGTGAAAATATTATGACTATTACTTAAACTTAAAAATGAAAGAAATAGATCGGAGTTAGACAAATAGGATTAAATAGCCCATTGGGACAAAATTGACTTGGAATTTGGAAGCCTTGGAATGGTTAAGACAGAGATAAAAAGGAAACATGGAAATTTAATGACCTTTTCAATCAACGGTTGAATTGGAAGGACATAGTACTATGTCAAACTTCGTGCAGTAGTGAAGGGTAAGTACCACCTTGTATCTTTTTACCTAAGTATGATTTGAATTCTAGAATCTTTATATGAGGAAGTTCGGAAAGTATGATTTGGATAAAACATATATCCGAATAATAAAAGACTAGGCTGAGATGTTTTATTTTATCAAAGGATGCTGCTAATGTAAGAAGTTATTTGGTTTGAAGTGTAAAAAAAGGAGGAGGAAGTATGGCCTACTTCAATTCTTATATAGTGGGTTAAGTGAAAAAAGGGCAATTCATTGATTTTATTTGGCAATCTAAATTGGAATGGTAAGTTCGGTCTATGGTAGCAAGATGGGTACCATATAGGTGACGATAGGATACTTGTAGGCTATGGACGAACCATGTGGACATAAGTGGGAATTCGTATTAGTAAGAGAGTAGTTCCCATAGTAGCATTATACAGTGATATTTGTGGAAATTAATTTCCATAGTAGCCTATGGGCGGTATTTCCTTATTGGGTTCTATCATTGTAGAAGTGTTTTATGTATTCCTATGTAAATCTTGGAATTGTAAGGTTAGAAATTTGCACATATTGGAATCTGGAAAACATTGGGTAGTAGTAGTCCCTAAAACTTATAGATCATGTGATAGTCCCAGATTTGCAGATTTGAATGACGAATGTAAGTAAAATGTAAATTTAGTTATCACTATAAATTGTTGGGATATAGGTGATTCCAGGTTTTGTTGGGTAATTGATATGGTTTAATAGACATAATTGAAAATAGTGATAAATTAGAATGAGATGTAAGTAGTATTTTAATTCATTGGAATATAGAGGGTTGTAATGCCAATTCCTATGGATTATCAAGTTCAGATTTATGAATAAAAGTGTATCATTTGAAATGATAAGGAATATGCCCAAATAGAAAGAGATGTATAAAATATGGGTGTTTACCATATTTTGTACCGTCTATTCCAATAATTATGGAAAAGATAATTCTCTGTGATTCCAAACATGACACAAATTCTCCTTTTGGATAATGACATAGAAACTTACACCGTTTAGCTTTCCTTTGGAAGAGATGTAGTTTCAATGCATTAAAATACAGTATAAACCAAAGTATTTGTTATCATGTTATTGGAATAAAATGGCAAGACATCATTCCATAGTGAGTTGTTCTAACCATGGAATAACTGGAATAAAGTAATAAGAGGTTATGTTAGGTAAAAAGGTCTCATTTATAGAATAACAGTAAGTGATGGTGAAGTTTTGGAAGTTAGAACCATAAAAAGTATTATAGATAAGATTATAATCAAGATTTTGCAAGAGTTGGTTAATTCAAATATTTGCGTCTTCATTAGGAAAAAGGTATTGTTATTTGCTTGCATTGAGAATGCGAAGGCGATTTGCATAGAAAACTAAATCGGGAAATTTTTGATAAGTTTTGGAGGAAGGGATAAAAAAGATTCTTCTCAATCATCCCTCGGATTGGAAGAAGACTATTTACTTAAGGAAATTCTTGAAAGAAGACTATTTACTCCAGAAAATTCATGGAAGACTAACTTAGAATACACAGTTGTGTGCATAGCAGCCGCATGCGAACAAAGTACCACCTAAGTGATTATCACCAATGCTATAGTGATTCTAAGTTATGACCTCAATTAATTTTAGAAAGTTGAAAACTGACTCGTAAAACTTGGGGAAGATCCCGGTAGATTATTAACGTGATTCCCAAATACCATGATTGTTGAAGGATTGAGGAAACCAACTATAAGCATAATTAAATAGCTTAAGTTGAATCGAATTGGAAAATGAGCTTTACTATTTTCAACAATTTAAGAAATCATCAAGTTTGGATACCCTTGGGTAAAGTGGAGAAATAGCAAAGAGCTAAGAAAGAAGTATCATGGAAGGAGACACCGTCCACATTTGAGTTGTCTCACTTAATATCTAGGAGTTGAGGAGATTAGGTATACCACTGGATGAGTTAAGGCGGTATGTTGTGCATGAGGATTTTATAGCGCTACAGTTTTGTGGAAGCATACTTATGCTCAAGTTGTTTAGCGTGGTGCATGTCAACACCATTTAAGTTAGTAGAATGGATTGCAAATAATTTCTTATGCACATACATTCAGATTATAGGATTATCCTAGTGGTAAAGAAATAGAAGTTCAGTTGGAAAAAATGGATGGATTTGTTTCATAGAGAGGCAAGAACTGCACAAGATAGGCAGAAAAGCAAGTACTAACGGGAGACATGGGGTAGTCTGAGGAGCTGAGTCCTCTATAACCCATGGAGCTGAGTCCACAATTAGGAAGTAGACAAGTAGAAAACACCAAAGGCAAGGTATAACATGGCTAAATTATTGTGGAGCCATCATTAGGTACTTGCAGAAGTGTTTATGTGATGCAGTTACCCAGATCAAGCTATGTCAGTTAGGGAAAGTTAAAAAGGATAAGTGAGTCCCTTGTTCACCATGCACCTACCCATATTTCTGGACATGGGACAAATCGACTCTGTAATGAAATAATTAATCTAGTTAGAGTCCAATAAGGAGACAATCCAGTTGAGAGTACATGGGAGCTTGAGGAGAAAGTCCAAGCTACCCATCTCGAACTATTTTCCAGTATATTTCCATTTTAGTTAGGAAAGTACAGATTACTTATGTATTCAGGTTCTAGCTTAGGTAGAGACCATTGGATGGTATGAATGGTTGTAAACATGTCATTAAGATGTGTTATGGATGATGGATGCTAGTGGATGTATTTTTCGGACTGTTATCTTTTACACATTTAGGATCATATATTCTTTAGGTAGTACACACACATTCATATTATCTCTTACTTGTTGTTTAGCTTATTAGATATGATACATATGGATGCTTGATTGTTGTTTATCTTATTGGGCATTATGTATGTGGATGCTGCATATGAATTGAATGGTTGTGCATACATGTAGAATTGTAAGTATATTTACTTAGGATGTTACATAAATTTTGGATGCATGACATGAGCATAAGCATGACAGGAGATTGACTGAATCAAAAAACCACCTTCTCTTTTACATTAGTATAGGTTCACGTGTATTTCATGTTGCATATATGCATACATGTTGCATTAGAAAATTTCTAGGGATAATGATTGCTCGTGGATGATAGTTGAGTAGATGGTTGTAGCTATTGGTTATTGTGCGTGTAAGTTACATTTTTCCATCCTTTGAGATTTTGGGGACAAAATCCTTTTTAGGGGGGGAAATATGTAACACCCCAAAAATTAACGGAAATTTAACAAGAAAATTAAATATAAATAAAATAAGGACTAAAAATAAAATTTTCACAGACGTTCAAATTTGGCTTCCAAACTTGCACCATTGCATTTGTAGCAATTTTCTTGACAGTTTTTATATATAACACTTCGAAATTGGAGTTAATACGAAGAAGTTACAAGCGTTGGAAGAATCGAAAATAGAACAAGAAATTAAGAAAAAAGTAAAAATATATACAAATTAACGGTGACTGGTCGACCCAAGAGGGTCGAAAGTCGACCAGTAGCAGTCGACACAAAAGGGTAAGCGATCGACCGGTAGCGGTCGACATAGAAGGGTAAGCAATCGACCATAGCCTGTTTAAAATCGAAAGTAATTAGCTGCCGTATGACATGTTCGAATGATCAAGATTTCTTACTTCGTTGCCAAGTATTAGATGAACGTGCGTGATTACTGAGAAGATTCTCCAACCTAAATCCAATGGCGTAAACAAATTGCTAAAACATATAAATTCAAGCCTAATCTAACCTATAATTCACATAACCATTCACAGTAATGAAACTCTGTCAAATTCTTATCTCCTCTAAACCTAAATTTTTTCAAAAATCAAATAAAATCAAACTAGAAGAATACAACCTCAAATCTAGGAAAAGAAAGTGTACAGAGGGCTATTCTCTAGCAAAGCAAGTTGGAAGAGCTTAGGCATATGGTGAGTGGGAACAATTTAATTAAGTGATTATTTATAGTTAAAATTGATCTATTCTCTATGATCTTGGATGATGCTAGAAATCTTAAATTAAAACCCGTAATCTAGAAAAGAAATTGAAAGAACTATAAATTGTTAAACCTAAATTGTAACCAACACACTTTCTTTCTATTTAAACTATAAAACCTAAAGTAGTAATCCTTAAACCAGTAAACCCTAAATTGAAAAAATTGATATTGGAATTGAAAATATATACATGTTTAGGGTTCACTAGAAACTAAAAGTGATAACCAAAATAAAATTAATTGAATTTGACAGTAAAAAAACAAACCCTAAAATATAGCCTATGACCGATCGACCTCTGATCCCTAGCGGTCGGCCAGTTACGATTTGCAGTCAACCAGTAGACGTGTAAAATGCATAATCTGAATCTTGGCCTAAAGCCCAAGTTTAACAATAAAAATTTATATAAACGTTAATTGCTTAGGGCCTATTTAAGACATTTGGATGTATGTTAGGAGTTGTATGGAAACTAATCCCCTATAAACGGACGCATAGTCATTGCGAGGTTGGGTAAATGTTGTTTACCCGGTTCGGGAGCGAGTAATCAACTAGAGGTGACGTATTTTCGCAAATGATATCGACATGAGGTTCTATGATGGATGTGCAGCACTAACGAGAATGCCTAATGGGAAGTGACCCAACATAATAGGAGTCCTCGTATGCGCAAATACTAACGCGATGTGAAACAGTTGAATGGAGGATCCCGGTGTGGGTAATAAGAGTCCAACACTGTGATCAAGAGGTGGACACGGACGCAGACGACGAGACACCTCGGTGAGTTAGCATTGTGGGCTCCCCCTTGATGCATAGTGGGGTTACGTGTATTAGCAATTAGAGGGAGAATCGGTTCCCTAGTAGCCTATAGATGGTGATATTGGTGGGAGTGGTTCCATAGTAGCTTAGTGGTAGTGTTTCCATAGTTAGTAGCCAAGAGGGCGGTGTTTTACATATTGAGTAGCTCTTAGAGCTGTGGCTGATCGTTAGATATGAGGTTCAATCGTTAGTTTGTTCCATTATAGTAGCCTACACAAATTTTATTTTGGGAGTGTATTAGACAAGAATCCTTAGGTAATGGACTTTAGGAATTCACAGACACTTGTATCACACCTTATTTCATCTAGACTGGCATTAAAGTAACCGCACATGACCATCATATATTAAACTTGTACGCATTCACCAAAATTTTGTCTGACTCGCTCCCTTCTCTTCATTTTTTCCCTACCACAAGATGATAGGTTAGCTGTTGATTGGGGAATAGTATATGGAGAAAGGATCTTCATGTTAGGGTTCTCATATGCTTTGTTGTCCATCATTTAGTTACTTACTGTATTAAAGTTTGTAAAACATATATAGTACTTTAAAAGTGTGTATAGCAAATAAATCATTTTGAAGACTGTTTTTCTGAAATGTCTATTATTTAGTACTTATATTTTAATTCATTCCGTTGTGAGATCTGAAAGTGCAGAGTATCTTAGAATTTACCCTTATAATATGCTTTGTAATGTTTTAATAACCCAATAGCTCATACTTCTTGGCATGACGTGAGTCCGAAAGTCACAGTAGGATTTGGATCTGTGTGTCTGAAAGTGCAAGTTGTCACACAATATAAGTTTTGTAGGCTTTTAGTACAATATGTAACTACGTGATGACAATAAAGTATATGAGAACCCCAATGTGTATCTCCTTTCTCCACATACTATGACCAATTAACTACTAACCTGTCATTATGTGGTTCGGGAAAATGAAAAATGGGGGTGGGTCAGATAAAAGTATGGTGAATGAGTACAAGTTTAGTTTATGATGATCATGTGTAGTTAACTTTAACTCTGCCCTCTACAACCTAGGTTTTTTTACAGGTGTCTGTGTACTTCCAAAGTTCTCAACCTAAGGGTTTTTGTCCAAAACACACCTACACTACAACTTGTATAGGCTACTACAAGGATCGAGCTACGGATCGAATCTCAATAACTAACGATCGGCTACCACTCTTAGAGCTATTCAATATATAAACACCACCCCTTGGCTACTAACTATGGAAACACCACCACTTTAATGTGGAGATACATTCCCAATACTATCACCATCAATAGGCTACTGGGGAATGTCTTTCCTCTAACTTTGACTACACATAACCCAACTAAGCATCGAGGGGGAACCCGTAATGCTGACTCGCCGGTGTGTCTCATCGTCTGCATCTGTGTCTGCTTCCAAACCCTAGTATACGCCTCTTATTGCATGCTCCAGGATCCAACATCTGAACTGCACTATGTCGCGTTGGTATCCGTGAATACCAAAACTCCCGTTGTGTCGGGCCACACTTCCTCAAACATCAGTCAGTGCTGCGCATCCACCATAGAACCTCATATGAGTGCCATTTGTGATAAAAATTGCTCTCAATCGAATAATCAATCCCATTGGGTAAAGAGCATTTACCCACTACCACAACGTCCCAGTGTCATCTCATATGGAACTAGCTTCCCTACAGATCCTAACATACATACAAATAGCAATAAGTAGGCTCGCACAACGATCAACATTTATTTTTATTTTTATTACTAACCTGGGCCTTAGGCTGAGGTTCAGGTTCTACGTTTTAGGTGATAACCGATCGACCCCTATAACCTATCAGTCGACTGCTCAGGGTGAGGGTCGATTGGTCATTTTATAAAAATTAAGGTTTGTTTACTTTCTTCTTCGATTTTGATTATTATTAATTATATTGATTAAGCGTACACAGTCAACGAATCATAAGCACTGTAGTGACCAATTTCTTTTGAGATTCTACCTTATTTTATTAGTTGATTAGTTGACGTTGATGTATTTTAATAGGTTTATCAGTTTACAGTATTCTATTTCCACTCCAGATTTCAGGTTATATAATTAGGGTTTATAATTCACTTTTAAACTACTAACACCCTAGATCAAATAGGATAGGTTAAATTTAACCAAAATAAATCATCTTATCTAACCTATTTCCACTCACATTAGATCCAAGCTCTACCAACATGCTCCGTTGGAGAATCACCCCTGTAAGCTTGCTCCTCCCATATCCGATCGACTATCGTGTGTTTGCTTTGATTTTTTATTTTTATTTTAAAAATAAATTTAGAAGTGGAGAGGAAGAATTTCGGTAGGGTTTCGATAGATATATGTTTTCTATTGATTTTAAGGTTAGCCTAGGTTTCAATTTATAGAGGTTACGAATGGTTAGGAGCGTTGATTTGGGCTGGAGAGTATTCTGTTAACATCTCGTACGCACATCGAAGCTTGGCAATAAAGCAAACAATCTCAGTATTTCAAACAAACTACAAAATCTTTGAATTTATGTGTTCGGTCGACCATCTCAACCCCATGGGTCGACCGCTACCGGTCGACCATCAACTTCCTAGGGTCAACCGGTCGTAGTGTAATTTTAATTTTAAAGTTTATTTTATTCTTAAAACTTTCAAACATCTGTATATTCTTTGTACTAACTCCAATTTCGAAATATTATATATGAAAATTGTCCAAAAACCGCTAAAAATGCAATGGTGCAAGTTTCATAGTCAAATTCAAATGTATGTGAAAATTTCATTTTAGTCCTTGTTTTATTTAAATTTAATTTTTTTTATTAACTTTTTGTTAAATTTTTGTGGTGTTATACATCCCCTATCCCTCTTCATAATAGTCACCAAGGCAGATATTGTTAGCAGTTCTAGGCTTAAGAACCTGCAAATTCCTTGTACTTGTGATTTCAATCTCTCACAAACCTCTAATAAATAAAATATAAAGTGGACATAGGTCGGAGATTGCCAAACCACTATAAAATTCTTGTCCGTTCTTTACTTTCTTGCTATTTTCAGTTAGATCTCTATATTTCAATAGGCTTTTGGGTGTTGTGCTATTTTTGGCATCAACATTTTGGTGCTTTCATTGAGAAAGTGATAGATTTCGTAAAATAAAGCTTGGATATGAAGTTTGGAGAAGATGAAATGGCCTAACATCATATCTAGGATTGGAGGGAGTCAACCAGAGCATGGGGGGCAGTCAAGAGATGTCCTCAAATTCTAATCATTCAATGTACGTGACCAGAGAGGAGATAGAGAGAGTGATGAGAGAATTGTAAGATGGAATATTGGCTCGACAACATGAGATGTTAGATGGATTTTTCCAAAGGTTAGGACAACAAGGAATAATTGGAGCTGTTAAAATTTAGAACCAAGGACCAGGAGCCAATGCAGGAGTATCTGGAATTAGAGCAGAGCAAGCTGGGACAATGCCTTCATGACCAGAACCATTTGGTACCGATAGGAATCGTGTCGGTACTGACATGAATCGTGTTGGTACTAAGAGGAATCCACTCGGGGGAATCTAGATTTGAACTTGGGACGAGCTGGAACAAGGGAAGCAAACGTTACCAGAGTCAAAAACGCAAAACAAAATGCAAGTGCACAACAATCAGAGGAGTATATGCCAAAGCTTCCTCATAGAGAGGGGGCAGAATGAAGCCATAGGTGCATACCAGAATGCAAGTGCGCAGCTAGAGGAGTATTTTCCAGAGTTCCCCTATAAGAGTAGGGGCAGAATGCAGCTATTGATCGAAGACCTTTATTGGATGACAATAACCGAATTGCTGAGTTGGTTAGAAGGATAGTGAGATGCGGACTACTACAACCTAGTTTAAAGGACGTAAACCAGAATCCATTTACCTCTAATATTCGGAATACGCGGAATCCTCCTGATTATAAACTTCCTACATTGGAAATGTACGATGGCAAACAGATACAACATTTCATCTAGTGAGATACATATGACATATGGAGGTGTTGGGAATTTCTGAGGAGGTGATGGGATGGTGCTTCCCGTTATATCTAATAGATTTAGTAGCAGTGTGGTTCAAACAGCTGGAGAATGGGTTCATAAGCACGTGGATCGAGTTAGTGAATAAGTTCTTGAGATAGTTCAGAGTTCATATCTCTCGACCAAAGAAAGTGATAACAGTATCAAGTGTAAAGCAAAGGCCCAGAGAGACATTGAGAAGTTATTTGACAAAATTAGATGTGTACATGGAGTCGAGACGACTAAGTAAAATAAAATGACATAAAATGTAATGGAAGGCTATCGGCATAAACATGTGTTATGTGTAAAATGTATAATTTACTAATCACCAGAATGTTATTCTGACCCCTTCCTCATTACAACCCACATGATAGCTTCAGAGGGATAGGTATTGGTGCAAGGCGGGAATAATGGAAGGACAAGTTTCCTTATGTATGCTCGACACTGACAAGGACACTAGATATTGGAAGCATCGATCTTGGTCAGTAACTATTTGATTTATTGTATTTTACTATTCTGTTGTGAGTTATATCGATAGTGCTATGATGTGCATTTATCTGTTTATTTACAGGATATCAAACCAACGATCCGTGCTTTGGTGGACTTGGGTTTTCGATTTAACGAAAATTCTGGCCCACTAGGGTGCGGGTTATTACAACCTTACCATCGAGGCTTACTGTAACACCCCACATCTATACCTATACCAAAAAAGAATATTATGTAGTAATATCGTCTGCTAATACAAAGAATAAGGTAGGATTGGAGCGACCAACCGTGAATATCCTTTTGTCACACCGACATGTTTTACTTTACCTCATGAATCACATATGATATGAAAAATATTGGCACAAAGCAATAACCACATTAGCTAATAAGAGTAGAATAATATATAATATGTCATAGAGAACACATAATCACAGAACACAACGGGATATATAATATAGGCAAGAAGATGCATACATAAGTGAGTCTACAAAACAAAAATACTAAACTCACATTATACAGATATAGTCTACAATTTGTCTCAAATATGCACATGACATAAAAAGTCATTAGCTCATACAAAGAATGCAACATGCACAAATGTCTAGGACCTACATGACAAACATATACATCTAAATATATTTGTCTCCATAAGCTAGCCCAACATCCATGGTCAATGAACCCCAATGCCTGAAAAGCCTCAATCAGACCCGAGTATTAATAAATAATAAATGGGTCAGACTATTTCTAATTCAACAAATGTGAGATCATAGGTGTAACACAAGTAAATTTCAATAATATAGTCATAATTATATAGTAGGCCAACATTCAAATAATAAATGGCATAAACACAATAATACACCATGTCATAAAATATATCATGCTTATTACAATCAATCATCTCAAATTTAGTGAATAAAAGTATATCACAAATCAGAATCATGAGTGTTTGCACCAAAAATTGGCATAAACACCCAATAGAGATTTTGTAGAATAATGAATATTAAATGCAAATAGAGAGAACATAGTAGTAAAGCAATAAGAAATAAGCAAGTAATAGAGACACAACAGTTTATAGTGGTTCGACGTTGTTTGCCTGTGTCCACTTTGAAGAGATAGCTTTATTAATCACTTTGTAAACTGAGTACAAAAGGGATCAGATGAAAATCCTTAGTTACAAAAGAACACAAAGCAACAAGCAGTGTCAAATTCCTCGAAATGAACAATCTAGTCTATATATATAGAGGAATATGATGAAATATCTTCCTGAAAATTTGGCAGGAGGATCTTCAGAACCATAGGGGCCCATAGGAGGGATCGCATGCCTAAAACTCAAGAAATAGGGATCCAGGCCGATCCCTATTTTGGAGGAGTTTAGGGGTGTGATCCTTATGGGATATTCTCTATGTTGTATTATGTCTAGCCTCCAAGTTTCATGCCAATTGGATTAGTAGAATTTGAGTTATTGATCACTCCTTGTTGCAACATATTACGTATCTCGATTCTGGCCAATCCTTCTAAAGGGAAGAAGGATCCCTCTTGCTTGTTCCTTTTGGGGTGCGATCCTTAGCGTAGACTCCCTAGAATTTTCACATCTTGTTCTTAAAGTTTCATTGCATTGAACTTCTAGATCTCGAGATATCGATTGTTTTCCATTGAGTTACACTTGTTTGGATGAAGTAAACCGATCCCTTTGGTTGAGAGGGATTCTAGACGATCCCTTTTCTAGATTAAATTATATTCCATACTTTGAACATTCTGTATAGCATATCTCTCAATTCCGTTCGATCATGGCTTCATATTATCATCTACTTGATTTTTTGACCCCACAATCATCACTCTAGGCTTACTGGCTTTGATGACAGTCGAGTCTAACTTGTTTAATCAGCTCGGATATAGCCAGGCCAAGATGCTGGATAACACTTGCCCTCCAGAGTGCGCCTTGTGTTGAATATGACGTGCTTTGAATCGAAGCAAGTTAGAGTCACCGAAAAGAAACCCATCAAGTTTTCTGAATAGTCGCTATCCTTCCGTCGAATTATTTTCCCAAAGTGTCATAACTCTCTTTGATCGTCATAATGCTTGGTCGATTTCCAATAGTATAAATTTAGGATTATATTCTGTCAGTTGCTATCTACGTCTAGTTCTATGGAGCTAGTAAGCTTTGGCTATCTGATTCAGTGTTGACCTTGAAAACTCCTGGTTTGAATTCAATTTCTATCGATTTTAAAAATTATATTTTTAGAATATACACGTGCACGTTCAGGTACACGTTCTTGTTGTTGGTTCCCGGATGCATTTGCACACTCACTAGTCGTCGCCAATTTTTGTTAAATAATATGTGATTTCATTGCATTTATGTATCTATTTACTTTATATATTCTTTATATACATGTTTGCATGCACATAGGGGTCGTACTCGATCCCTTTGCTCTTTTGTTTTATGTTTATAGGGATCGGGATTCCTCTAGCCGATCCCTTTCTTTCCCATCTTCTCCTTCTCTTTTTTTGTATGATAGGGATCAGAATTCTTTTTTATTTTCGCTTAGGGATCGCAACCGATCCCCTTCCTTTCTCTTTTACCTTTTTTTTACGTTGATAGGGATAGGATGGATCCTTCTTGGGTAGGTATCGTACCGGCTCCCTTCCAATCGGTGGGGACTTAGCATTTCAGCTTCGAGAAGAAACTTAAGCGAGCCGATCCCTCTAGCATCGTATATAAACTAACATTTCCCTCTCCATCCTTTATTTTACTTCATTTCTATATCTTTTTCATTTCCTTCGAGGTTACCTCTAAACCCTTTCCCTCCAGTTTGAACTCCGAACCCTTCCCTTTAAACCAATTGCCGCCACCATCCTTAGACCCGCCATCCTCTCTTGCTCTAGACCACCATTCTGCCTTCGATTTGAATCGAAATTCAACATCTCCCTTTGAGTAACTCATATTTTATTCATTTAGGTAGGTTTTCATGCATTTAACTTTGACTTGTGACGAGTTGATGGGTTCGGTCGATCTCCTTGTTTCGAGCATGGGTTGAATTTGGAGGATACGAGATGGATGGTGGCGAACGGTGGTGACATAGGGTTTGGTGAGGTGGTAGAGGAGGAGAAAGGAGAAGAGTAAAACATAAAGGAAGTAGAGGGATCAGTTATGTTGGAGTATGGAGCAGAGGGGTTGGTCTCGTGGGTTGCCAAAGGGATTGGTGTAAAAATTTGAGGGAAGTGTAAAAATAGCTAAGTATATGGATTGGTGCAGTAGTTATGAGAGGGACCGATCATGGTTATGTGTAGGAAGGGATCGGTTGTGTACCGATGTGGAGAGGGATCGTTTATT
Organism: Allium fistulosum; assembly: GCA_030737815.1. Lineage (NCBI taxonomy): Eukaryota > Viridiplantae > Streptophyta > Magnoliopsida > Asparagales > Amaryllidaceae > Allium > Allium fistulosum. Next base: position 407,964,159 of record CM060904.1, on the reverse strand, counting down.
TTCATAAATGGGATGGAGGTTTGAGGAGTAAGGGGGAACAGTGTGAATATGGGAAAGAAGGGATCGGTATTGATATGCTCGGCTAAGGGATCAGCTATAAATAGGGTTTAGTCATGTTGGTTAAGAGGGATCGGTTGTTGTCTTTAGGAGAGGGATCAACTATGGGGACTTAGCCGATTTTAGGCCCTTGAACCAAGCTTTAACCCTTAAACAGACCACTCCATGCAGACTGGTACGAACAATTAGAAGCAATCCCGACTCAACAAACTTGAACATTTGACTATAACGGACAATAGGATTTTCATATCCAATATCGAACTTGAAATTGAACGACTAAACTTCTAGCACTCAGAATATGAATTAAAACTTAACGTATGGACTTCAATAATAAACTTCACACTTAGATATGTCGATGGTCAATCCCAAAGCTTACACAACCGATCAATCTAAACGCCGGTTGAGACGGTCACTCTGGATGGAATCCAAAGTCTCGTCACTTACATTTGCTTTTAATTTGGAACTGTTTATCACTGCACTGCACCACATTAGTTTACACTTAACATGGGGGGTCTGGTAAATTTTTCTAGTCTTGATTATCTACTAAGTTTAGTTGATATGGGCTCCAGACGTTCTGGGCGTTTAGTCGCATGTCTTCTGGACAACATTCACGGCACAGCAATCCAGGTGCCGTGTTAAGTTCTACGACTAAATCCAGTATACATTCTCCTGAACATCAAATTGAGCAATCGAAGATCTCTATACCGTTGGTTGACCTTTTCTCTGATGTTCCCATCTTTCAGTGGAAGAGATAAATCCTGCCCTTGAAACTTTAGAGAATGCTGTATTTCTAGATAACCCTATGGATTCTTAGGCCTCCAGAATTGGTAAGGCTGCTCTCCATAGGCTATGCTCCAAACATGGGATCCCGTCTGGAGATGTTTCAATCCCTTCAGTGAATGACAGGGCTCATCTGCCCCCGGAGGGGTATACGACATGTAATAAATTTATGTGCTAGGCTGAATATGTGCCGCCTTTTAATTCATTTATCCAAGAGATGCTAAATTATCTGGGAATAGCTCATGCTCAGCTGCATCCGAATAGCTATGATTTTCCTCATGGCACTTTCTTGCTATTTATGAATGTTCTGTTCCACCCACCATCTCCTGAAGACATCAAATTCATTTACAATTTCAAGCGACGCACGAGAAGCCTTTCTCATACTTTCCTCAAGCCCACATCCTACCGTCAAGTTCTGATTAGAGCGAAACAAGCTCGACATCTTTAAACACGAATGGTTCTACATTCGTTGCTCACCCGGCTTTGCGAGGTGATGGTTGGAAGGATGTAAGTGTTGCCTTCGCTATATTTTCAAATTCTTAAGTCCAAGCCGTATCTTGAACTAACAAATGCTTCGAAAATCTACAGGTGTCCATCCATGACTCGAAGGTGATAGTTTTTCATGGGTGCCACCCCAATTGAAGACAGGGACATCAGATCCCTTGTAACCGATGAGTGGTTATCTCCTTTTGGGCTATTAGAATAAGTTCACAGCATCGAGCTTTTAGGAAGCGTTGCACCTTTAAGGAAAGTTGGGAAACACGAAGGTGGCATTGATAGCCCCGTCGTGCCCCCAATCGAGGAGGCTCAAGACGATGCCGAAGAAGGTGAAATTATAGGTGATAAAGCCAACAAGGCTAGCGATGATGATGTGGGCCCGAGTAATGCGCTTGTGGTCGAATCGTCACATGGCGAATCTTATACGCCAACAAGGAAAGAAAAAAAGACCGCTTACAAACTCTGTGGGAGAAAAACTGCCAAAAAGCCCAGGTTCATCATCACCTCTGTTGAAGAAGAGTCTTCCTCTCAGCCTTTAGAAAGTTCGATGGAAGGATTCTCAAGTCTCCCGATCCCTGAAGATATCATGACCTTTGACTTTTCCAACATTAGTGTTGAGGGGGCTTAATTCTCCTACCAGGACCGGTGATGACATTCCTCCCACTAGCAAAGGGCTTAATCACTCCTATGAGCAAGGCTACAGTAACTGGTTCGTCGAGGGGACACTAGGACACTCACAATCACGTGCACTTCACTGCATGATTTTTGTCTACCTTTTATTTGATGGTTACTTATATGCTCTTATTTGGTTTGCAGGCACTATGTCTTACTCCCGTGCCTTTGATCGCTTGAGGGGAACCTCAACACAGTATGGATCCAGTCGTGATCCAGACTCAGGCATGTAGTTAGAAAGGGATGACAGCCAGGAAAGAAGTCATTGTTCAAGGGAGTCCTCATCCTCTAAGCACAAGTCCAAATCTTAATCATTTCAATAAGAAGTTCAGCCCAATCTTCCTGTACATAGCGGCGATCAAACCTATTCTCATGTTCCCCAAACTGCTGTGCCACCCGAGCATCATTCGAGTTCATTTGGTTCTTGATAGCTCCACGATCGCTGGTCGAGCAAACGCCATATTGTTACTTTTAATTCAGCTTTGGCTACTGCAGCTTCTGAGGCCTCTACGGTAGAAAGATTGGCCGAACTTATGGTCAATTTTCCAAAAATCTGCTTTAATGGGCTAAAGTTTCTTCCTTCTATTAATACAATCCCAAAGAGTGCTAAAGCAAGTTCACTTGCATGAGTCAATGATGTTTTTGTGCAGCATGAAGCATTGCAACACTTAGCTAAGAAAATCTCTGAGGTGTCTACTGAAAGGCAACATGAAATTGATCGCCTTAAGCTAGAGGTGATCTATGATAAAGACATAATCAAACACCAAGATGATGAGATCACAGAGTTGACAATGAAGCTAGCCACGGTAGAGAAGAGTGCTAAAGAAACATCTGAAGCGGTTAGTCGTTTGGAGATGGCTCACAAAAAGAGCTGGACACTGCCTTTAACTGCAACGGAGTGCTTGCTTAGGAGAAGGGCACACTGCTAAAAGAGAAAAATCATTCTAGCCTGTCGCATTGAGGAACTCAAAGAACTTCTTAAGAAAGAGAAGGAAGAAAAACTTGAGGCTCAGGAGGACTCTCAAAGGTATTATGAAGAGGCCGTCAAGGCTCAGGACCTGAAAATTAAACTTGAAAAGCAACTTGCTCGAATTGAAGTCCTTAAGGAAGAGGCAAGGGAAGCTGGTCGTAATGAAGTTAGAGAGTAAATTGAGGCACAGCTGGAAGATGCTAAAAAGGCTGGCCAGAATCAGATTAAGGACATGTTTGATCCTTTGATTATTGAATACAGTGCTAAGGTCCTAATCCATCATGACTTGAGTTTTCTTGGAGAAGGCTACGTCGAATCGCTTGCCAAGGCTTGGGAATATATCATCGAAATGAGGAAGAAAGCCCTTGGTGAAGCTGATTTGGATGAGGAGAAACTGGTACGGGAAATCCTTCATGGGAATGAACCTTTAGATCTTGCCGCTACAAGGCTCCGACACTTTGATATTTTGGCACCCTCTGGCAAAGGGAAAAACATCGCTGAAGCTTGGGAGTCTAATCCCAAAGGTCCCCCTTCACTTAAACTAGCCAGAGCATCAGTTTCACTTGGCCCTAGACAATATCCGAGCTATGATCCGGATAGACCCAGTTATAAATCAAAGGTGCTGACCCCCATTTAAGAAGGAAGTACTCTGGCAAAACCTGAAAGTTAGCCGGACACAGGTATCCCACACTACTCTCTATTATTCAAGAGGTTTTGTTCCTCATGCTCAACAGTTATGGGCTTATTTTCTTGTTTCCACGAATCTCCTGGTCTTCCAACTCCCAGTCAAACTCTAGGAAGCGGTGTCACTATAGAGCAACAACCGACATTTATTGAAATTCCAGCAGCTACTGACATTCCAAGGCTCGATGCCAAGTTATTAAAGCTTTTGCTGATGAAAAGGCTGACGATCAGTCATTGCAAGATGAATCTAATGATGTTGTGATCATGGTGCCTTCGAACACACTAATGAGCTCAGCTTGAAGGAGCACATCGAGAGACAAGAGTCATTGAAGGAAAAAGCTAAAGCTGAACCCATTGATGTGGACGTTAATGGTCCAAATCTCGTTCCACTGCAAGTCATTCCACCCAAGGGTCGGTTCCTGGAGAACTCCCTCCAACCTCTGAAAACTCTCCTACCAAGGGTGGTAAAGGATCGAAGAGAAGGATAGGCGAAGGCTCGGGTGGGTCCACTCCTAAGAAATTTAGAAGGGAGAAGAGACAAAAGAAGTAGCCATCACTTCGGCTTAGTTTTTATATAGCTTGTGTATAGCTGTTTTTCTTTTTGTTGGCCGTGTATGTGCAGGTACGACCCCTACTTTTGTATAAACTTATACTTTGTTTTCCTAGTTTAATGTGTATATAAAAGTTCTTTATTTTCTTTTGAACTCTTACGTGAACTTGCTTAAATAGTCGAGCTATTACTTCTCCATTCAATGTACTTGTAATTCGTTTCTTATTAATTCGCATAATCGTCCATTAATTTTTACTCAGGGCCTCCAAATGGTCATAGCCTCAAGTTGTACCAAACACTAGGCTCAAGCCCTAGTGTTAAGCTGTAGGATTCAATGATTTAAGTGATTATACTCCTACCTTCGGTCTTGGGTTAGCAGAGTTAGATAGTGGATGGTCAAACTCCATCCTTAGCGAGTTTATACTCCTCCTATCGGTTTTAGGTCAGAGTTTATGGAATAGTGAGTGGTCAAACCACACTCATCTATTTGTTTATACTCATATCCATGCTCTGGGGATAAGAGTTAGTTGGCGGGTGATCGGATCGCACCTAATTTGTTTTTATACTCCAATCCATACTCTGGGGACTTAGAGTTATTTCAGAAAATAGTCGGACCATACTTTCCTTAATTGATGATTTGCCCCCATGTCCGGGGTTTGACTTAGCGAGTGATCGGTCGTGTCACGATCATTTTTGATTCATGTCTGTCCCATAAGTGGGATTAATTTCGTTCTTGGATGATCAAGTCGCATCCGTTTCTCATTAGGTACTCCGTCCATCAGGTTGTAAGCAAGAATCATCGAATAAATGGTCGAACTACGTTTATTTTGCTTAGTTCAATCGTGAGGTTATGTAATCGGCTAGCTCCAAATTCTGGGAACCTAATCGAACATATCAATATTAGTTAGTCAGCTATCGTAACTAATATGTAATGCTACAGCAATCAAAGATATGAAGGAAATTTCAAACTTTATTTGCCAAATGGAAAGAGATGACATAATTCGTCTTATTACATATATGGAAAATCAGTTGCTAAAGCAAATTCGAAAATTGAATATAATTGAATGAAAAAAATAAACTAAGTGAAATAGCATTGTAAATGCTCGCTATTCCATGCCCTTGGGAGTGTGACACCATCAACAGTCATTAGTTTGAAAGTTCCCTCTCCAAGCCTCTGTTCAATGACATACGGTCCTTCCCAAGTAGGATTCATAGTGTGACAGGATCGAAAAAAATCGTTTCAAGATGAGATTGCTTATTTCAAAGATTCTAGGTCGGACTTCAGTGTTGTAGTATCGGGTGACTCGGTGTCGATGTGCAGTTGCCCTCAAATCAGCTTCTTCGCGCTTTTCACCTACAACGTCTAGAGATTATAAGAGGAGATCTCTATTCGTTCTGGGGTTATAGTAGGTCACTCAATGAGAATGGACTTCGAGTTCAACAGGAATGACAGCTTCAGAGCCGTAAGCAAGGGCGAATGGGTATGGCCAGTCGCGGACTTGTGGGTGGTTCTGTAAGCCCATAATGCTGTTGGGAGTTCTTCCACCCACTTGCCTCCAGCCTTTTCCAAATGTTTCTTCGGAATGAACTTTATGATTCTGTTCACAGCTTCAACTTGTCCATTTTCTTGAGGGTGAGAAATTGTCGAAAATCTCTTTTCAATATGGTGCCGACGACAGAAGTCTTTGAATTCAGTGCTGTCGAATTGGGTTCCATTGTCAGTTATAATAGTTTTGGCCAAAACGACAAATGATGTTCCAAACAATGAAGTTGATTACACTCTTTGTCGTGATCATGGCTAAGGGTTCTGCTTTGGCCCATTTGGTGTAGTAATCAACTGCTACGATGGCGTACTTTGCACTACCTTTTGAGATTAGAAGCAACTGATAATATCTATGCCCCATATGAAAAACGAATAGGGACTGACCATTTGTGTAATTTCCATCGGTGGAGCTCTCCGAACTTTTGCATACATCTGGCACTTGTCGCATCGCTTAGTGTAATTAGTAGCATCTTGGTTTATAGTTGGCCAGTAATACCCATAACAAATTATTTTCTTTGCTAGGGTTTGCCCCTAGTGTGATCGCCACATTCCCCTTCATGAACTTCCTTTAGGACTCGTTTTATTTCATCACAAGCGATACACCAGAGCAGGGGAACGGAAAAACCCTTTCTATATATGACTCCTTCCTAAATGATATATCATGAAGCTTTGTGGAGGACTTGTCACCTTTCATTCCTCTGTTCGAGAAGGATTCCTTGTAGCAAATAATTTTTAATCGGAGTCATCCATGACTCCTTCTCAGGCTCCATCTCTAGTACCCAGTCAATTTCCATCTGGTTTATGCTCGGAGCATCTAGTACTTCGACTGGGACCAAGCCCATTTGTTATGCATCCCCGGTGCTAGCAAACTTTGCCAATGAGTTGGCCTCTTTGTTTTGATCCCAAGGAATGTGCGTGATGTCATAATATTTAAAGTCGGTCAATAGCTCTTGAACTCAGATAAGGTACGAAGCGAGTTGTTGTCTCTTAGCGTGGTAATCTCCCCTGACTTGGTATACCACTAACTGGGACTCACAAAAGATTTCAAGAGATTTTATCCCCAGTTCTCTGGCAAGTTTGAGTCCAACAATCAGAGCTTCATACTTAGCTTCTTTGTTCATTGTAGAGAAGTCAAGCTTCAAAGCGTAGCAAATTGATCAATCTTTTGGAGTTACTAGCATGATTCCAACTCCGAAACATTGATCATTGGATGCTCCATCTGTATACATTTTGCACCGAATGGTAGGGGCTCCACCACTCTCTAGGAGATCATCCTGTGCAGTGAATTCTTCTATAAAGTCCGCCAGTGCCTATCCCTGGATGGTTCTCCGAGGGAGAAAAGTGATGTCGAATTGGCTTAGTTTGATGTTCCACTTGAGTAACTTTCCAAACGTCTCAAGTCGCTGTAGGACCTATCGTAATGGATGATCGGTGTAAACGGTGATGGGATGAGCCTGAAAATAGCGGTCGAACTTTCGTGAAGCAATCAACAAGCAGTACACCAATTTCTCTATCTTCAGGTAGTTCCATTCAGCTCCTGCTAATCGCTCGCTAACATAATAGACCAGTTTCTAGAATCGATTCTCCTCACGAAGCAATGCGGCACTTATAGCATGTACCAACACGGCCAAGTAGATATACAAGTCTTCGTGATCCATCGACTTTGACAAGATGAGAGGACTCTCTAAGTGGTTCACCGAAGCTTGGAATGCATTTTCACAATCCTTTGCCCGTTCAAAGTTCTGTTTTCCTCTCCTAATCAAATCGAAGAAAGGAATGCATTTATCGTTAGCTTTGGAAATAAATCGACTTAGGGCGGCAACCTTCCCATTTAGGCTGTGTGCTTATTTGATAGTCTTTGGTGCTTAGATGTTGCAAATTGCTCAAATCTTCTCAGGATTATCTTCGATTTTGCGAGCATTGACGATGAAGCCCAAGAACTTTCCTGGTGCAATGCCAAAAGAACATTTTAGAGCATTGGTCTTCATTTTGTAATATCGGAGGATATCGAACATTTCTGCTAAGTCTCTAATGTGGTCGCTTGATCGTCATGACTTTATGAGCATATCATCCGCGTATACCTCCATCTTTTTTCCAATCTGACCTTTAAACATTCGTTTGAACAGGCACTGATAAGTTGCTCCAGCATTCTTCAATCCAAATAGCATTATCACATAGCAATATGATCCAACGTCGGTAATAAAGCTAGTGTGCTCTTGGTCAGGAATGTGCATCGAGATTTAATTATATCCGAATTACACATCCATGAAAGATAGCAACTCATGTTGTCAAGACCCGCAAATCCGTACCTCTTGATTAAACACTAATCTCCATTGATTAACTCAAGGGGCATGGAAATACGAACCCTGAGGGTTTTTTTAAAAAGAAAGAAAAAGGTAGAAGAAGAAGATAGAAGAAAGAGAGAAGAAGAGAAAGAAAGAACAACAGACAACAACATAGAAACGGAAACAATATCAGAATCTCACATATCGCAGCGGAACAATATATAATAGAAAATCACTAGTCTTTTAAAACAAAGAACTATATCAGTTTATACATACATCAATCAGAGTCAATATACAACTCAATACAATACAGCACAACAATGGACAGTTATATAAACTTGTCCTCATACAGAATACACAGCGGAACAAAGAATATCAGATACAAATACTACGTCTCGTCATCCAACTTATCTCCAAAGCTACAGAATATCCTGATAACATAACTCTAGGCTGCCCGTGTGGAAATTGGTGGGCACCCAGAGTTTAGAAGGGAAACAATAAACTCCGAGTCAGTCATGGTGACTGGTGTGAGATCGTAAAACAGTTATTTTTCACAAAGAAAATAAAACAAATTCGCTATGCTTTTGGAAAATGAAACTACCATAAGACCTCCCACCACACACACAATGCAAACGCAGAATTGGAGGAGATTTCTTCTTATGATAGTCAAAGATGCTTACTACGCAAAATCAAATCATTTTTGATATTATTATTAGTGCATAGTGTAGAAAACATTTCGAAAGTATAATATTAATCTTAGCCAACATATGACCAGTATCGTATGCCTACTATAGCTACCATCTAAACAGTGGTGACCACCGTACGTAAATGGCAGGTTCTACAACTAATACCGTACAAGGTGCGTATTGGAGTTTGTATTTCCAACAAATGGTCAGGCTAAGGAACTTCCTATCCACGATGGGTACGTCCCTGGAATAGACGACCCGAGAAATAACCTAACATTACGGTTAGATCTCTGCCAACACAAGGCCGGGTTACCTCTGCAAAAATAGGTAACTACTGACACGCGTATGTCATCCCCCGATCGTAACCGATCTTCCCGAGGATCCCCGATTTCCAACAAACCACATAGTAAAAATGCAGCAACCACATAGGTTGAGTATCTGGGCACCATACCATGATACCACCTCTATCCAGAAGGAATGACATACACTAAGGGGCGCTACTCCCTAGAACCTTGCCGCATCCTTCCTGTTTTGACCATTTCCGGGGTGTGAGGCTCGACGAAGTCTCGTCCACAAAGCTACGCTTTCTGCAAAGCCCTGCTTCGGGTCAAACAAATGATCAACCTATGATCACAAAGATATAAGATCAAACAAATGATCATATCGCAAATGATCAAACACTGATCATTTCACAGCAACACTCAGTATGCCACGTTACCAAATTGGGAACATATCGCTGATAAATTTCAACTACATAACCTCTGAGCTCGTACGTCTCAGAGAAGGGTGTTAAGCTAAGAGAATAAATTCTCCGCCACCAACAGAAATGTATTTGAAAGAAATCAGCTTTATATCTCAAATTGTAACGTCAGACACACAATCCATACAAGTCTGTTCCGGGATCGAACAGAACCGAAGGCACTTCTCATGAAGCCCTTGCATTTCCGGATAATTTTCTAATCACGTCCGGACTTTCCATCACTAAGGGTGATAAAACCTCTAAATCGGAGATCAGCCGATGTAGAGTAACTCGACGGTAATCCTTCCGTTTTCAAAAATATCCAGTCTTCAACACCGGTCTTCAAATGCAATTCATAACGACGTATCACATATTCGGAATGGGTTATACGACCCCATGGTCCTTTCCCGGCTAACCCGAATAGTGAGCGATTATTCAAAAATAAGTGTGGCATTCAAATTCATCCAATTCACAACAAATACCATATTCAAGGTAATTATTGATAGTCGGTTATTTAACTATCAATAAAGATGCGCAACATCATCAGATTCCAAATAATTTTCCAAATTATTTCATCTTCAAAAATATCTTTACTAGATATAAAATTTCCACACTTAACCATTTGAAAACAATTTCAAATCAATTTCCACATTTCATTTTATCTTTGAAGACAAAATCTCAAAACAGTTCATTTCATATTGGAAAAGCATTTCCATACTTATTTAAAAATAAGTATTTCACAAATCTATTTATTTTCAACACTTGGAAAATATTCGATATACTTAAATCAATATTAAGTATATATTTCATTCTTTTAAGGAAACCATTTACTATAACATTTATTTGAGTCAAAACGAATGTTACATAAAACATCGTTACGACGACTCAAAATCACTAGTATAGGGATTCGGATTTTGATAGATATATAAATCCCAATACTACATCAAAACATTTCCTTTCGGAAATCATTTACTATAACAACAGTGTTATAGTCCATCATTTCCTTATTCCTCGAAAACGTCTATTTCAACAATGAATGTTGAAATCTATGATTTCGATAGTTCACACGTTTTAAAACATCTTTAAAAACAATTAACTTCATTTATAATATCGCTTTCCCAAACATAACTATTTTTTCTCAATAATATATTCACTGTCCAAAATCGTGAATATACTTCAATAACCAAATTTCAATCTTTTTTTACACATTTATTTCAAGAATTATCCACTGTCCAAAATCGTGGATAAAATTCCCTTAATAATCTCTATATTTAAAATCAATCAAATTTGATTTATTTTCGAATTTATAAAAAACAACGTTTATAAATTCTATTTCCATTTTATAACAACTTCAATTTAATAAATCTCCTTTATTAACAATTCGATTCATAACTCAAATCTTATACCAACAATCCATAATTATAAGTTAAATACTTATAATTCCTTTATTTTACCAAATCATTTCCATTTATAAGTTCATAATTTATAAATTCCATTTATTTATAAATTCTTAAAAATTCATTTTAACACTTATAAAAACTTGTTTTATAATACCAACATTTTAAAGTTATAAATATCAATTTTTGTACATCTTTTATATACATCGTTTTAATAATTCAAAAATTTCCATTTAAAACCATTTTATAAATTTCTTAACTATTTATTTCAAAAGAAATTACCTCTTGGTTATAATTCACAAATCTTAACTTTTATAACTTTAAAATCTTAACGTTTATAAATCAATTCAAAAATTCCATAAAACGTATATTTTCAAAAATCACTTTAAAATCCTTTTAAAGTAAAAGTCGTTATTTTTAAACTTCAAAACTTGAATCCGATGATGCAACAGCACCAATTAGTCAATCACAACAACAAACATCATATATCAATATATGATAACAGAATATACATCAATATCCGTAAATAAATAAATACTGGTGAGGAATCCAGTTGGATCCCTCCAACCTGTTTCCCTGCATCCACAGATGTTAGCACAATACCAATTCCACTTCGAGGTGGAATATCGCGGTATATGGGTTTTATAAAAATATCCGCTTACTAACGGCGCAATAGGGTCTCATCCGCTATACGAGGCGGGAAATCATCAATCCAATATATACGTATGCCAATATGTATATATTGCTATATATATATATATCCTACTATATCTAATATCAACAATCCAAACAGACAATCAAACAATAACTGAAAATTCCACTTTTCAATTTGAGTGAGAAAATCTCACCTTAGCTTTTAATTTGCCATCCATTTTCCTTTCGGTTGTTTCTCGATTTCTCGTTTTGACCTTGTATAAATAATTTATACAAATTAATTAACACTCGAACCAATCAAATAACCAAATTTTCGTTTTTGATTGTTTAATTAACTAATAGTTTTATTTAAACCAATTTCTCTTTATAACTTCTATACTTAAAAATTTATCTAACTACAAATAAAATTTTAAAACTTAATTTCTTTACTGTAAACATCTATTTTTTTTATACCTATATGCTAACTGATTGTCAAAAATCAAAAGTGATATATTATTTTTCCTAAAATCATATATACTTATAAAATAATCTACATCATCATTTTAAAACTTTTTTTTTTCTTATCTGTATATAAATTATTTCATATTCTTCTGTTGTATACATACATATATAAATTAAAACAAATTTCTTTGTTAAAATCTCACTGTTAAATCGTCACGTATAAATTTAAATTTGAAAATAAATTATACCTTCACTGTAAAAGGTGAACCCAGATTGATTCAACAAATCGCGACCACCAACTCTCGAGATCATCGCCTCGCCGCCATCTCCATCTATCTGCCGAGACCATCGCCGCCACGAATTCGTCGATACCACTAGATTTCTCCATTGCCATGACTCCTATGTCGCGAAAACCACCACATCCCCAGACGTCGAACAACCAGCTGCTCCACCCGCAATCGCGCCTCCATCACCACGACTGGAACCATCGCGCGCGCCCTTATCAGATTGTCGCGACCTTTGTCCTATCATCGCCTCTGACTCGCGCGCCTACGCACGCGCGCTTCCCCCCACTTCGTTCGCGAATCGCCTCCAACCTTCGACAAGCTGTACGCGAATCTCCTCATCGATGAACTCCGGTCGAACTGCCCTCCATCGCGCGACATCGAACTCGCGAATTGACGCTCCCCTTTTGTTTCGATCTGGGTTTTGAATAGGAGAGGGAATGGATTTGATTTTGAGAGTGAAAGGGGGAAACAGTTTGATTTGTTTTGGAGAGGAGGGGAGTACGCATTTTCTTCTTTCGGCCATTTTAATTTTAATTTCGTGAACGAGATTTTTGAAGAGGGAGAACGAGATTGTCTTTTAAAATGGAACGAAGCATGCTTCCACGATTTCGGTCGTGATTCCTGCCAAAAGTTTAGGCGTGGTTTAAGGCAGAGACAAAGGGATGCTGTCCCTTGTTTTAAATTTTTAAATTTAAATTTAAATCAAATTCATTTTTAAAATTTCAACGCGTTAAATTTCTGTGTGCTCACATATCAACTCCGAAAATTACGAAAATTGAAATCCGGCAATAATACAATATTACGGATCCAATGGAACTGGTTTCGTCGAATTCCGAGACTATTTGAAAAATGACTATTTTTAAATATCGGTTCAAACAATTAAATTCAAAACTGAGCAAAACAGTTAAAAATTCAATTTTGAAAGTTCGATTATCTTCGGTATTATCAATACGAATTTTAAAAGCTTTCGAAATATTTTTCTTCAACTTAAAATTGAAGATTATTTAACATTCAATAGATTAAATTCTGTAATTTAACCGCCAATTTTAAAGTTATATCGGGGATTCAAATTAAATCATCGTTCAAATATTTAAAATTAATTAAATATTTTCAATTTAATTTGTTCAAAATTCTGGGTCGTTACAAACTTCCCCCCTTAAAAGAATTTCGTCCTCGAAATTACAAGTTAGGAAAAATGGTCCTTAACTCGTCTACTATCTTTCAACATCCAATAGTTTTATCAATTTTTTCAAAACAAATCTTCCTACTAAAGATTCGTTATTACTTTAACTAACTCTCCAATTTCAATTATAAGTTTCAAAACAACTTTGTTTACTTCAAAGTTCAAATTTAAATTCAAATTTCAAATTTAAACTTTCAAAATTTTCTCAAAAATTTTCTAACGCCCTAAATTTCTGAAAAATTTCGCCAGCGTCTCCTTTGCGCGGCTAATACGGCACGACTATAAAACGTCCCTACGGACACTCAGATTTCAAAAAGAAAAAGAAAAAAGCCAAGCGGCTAGACAAGAAATCAGCAAATCTCATATTGAAATTCAAATACTTACCTTTTGTCGAGCAATTCAAATTTACCTTTGCAATTCAATTCCAATTCCTTTACACCTGTATATCCTACTAGCCATAATATCTAGTTACAAAATTCAAACCATTTTGCAAATTCTATTACAAAATTTTCAATTTATACTTCTTATATCATTTCTAATTCACTATTGAAGTTACATATCTATTATCATTCAATTTTGCATTTCAAATTTCATTTGAATTCAATTCACCATTTCAATTCAATTTGGATTCAGTTTAACTTCTGAATATTGAATTTATCAATTATCTTTCCTTTACAACTATACTATTTTAAATTAGTTTCAATTACTAATTCATCACAAATTCTAATTCATTTATTCAAATTTGTCTTCAACATTCAGTTTCAATTCCAGTTTTATTCACTTTTGTTCGTTCCCAAAATTTATTTACAATTCACTATTTTGGTTTACAATCACTTATATTAAACTGGATTTCAATTCGAATTCAATTTACATTCATGTACTTGCAATTGCAAATTGATTCATTCATTCACAATTTTATTTTCATAATTCAATACTCAATTCCAGAGTCTTTTCAAACTTTTCAAAACCATTTTTGAAAACTATTCAAATTTATCTTTTGAATTTTCTAAAACAAAACCCAAATTTTCAAACAACTTTCATTTAAAACAATTTAGCAGCAATTCCTCTTTTGGAAACCCGAAAATGAACACCGGTGATGTCGCGATCATCATCGGAATTATTTTCCAACGACCGAAAAGAGTTTAGAGCTTTTCATTCCTCCAAATTACTTTTCAAAACCTTTGAAATTCATTTTCAACTGCAAAAAGAATTTAAACTTTCCAAATCTCCAAAATTTTCAAATTTTTTTCAAAACATTTCCAAATACTTCTCTGGAATTCCGTTTTAAATTATAAGTCACATTTATAATTCACATTCTTAAATTTCATTTGTATGTGAATTTATTTCTTAACTTTGGAGTTATGATTTCAATTTCTTATCTGATTTCATATAATAATGATAACATTTCAACATTATCACTTTCCTAGCAACCAAACATCCATATATTATGATAATTCATAGAAAATCATTTCTTTTCTATACAAAAATAGTTTTGGGTAAAATTATTTCATTTACCCTATTTAAAACAATACTGTGTCGGTTTATCTTGTTTAGAGTTTAGAAAACCCTATCGATTACAGTTAGCTAGACTGCACCGACCAGAATCTATAAACAATCAACCGATAAGTCAACGCAATACAAAACAATTTCATATTCACTAACAAATACGCGCTCATATCTATTATTACACTCAACTCATTCTAGAGTACTACTGACTCTATCTCTAATGAGTAACACCCAACAGAGCAGGGTTGTCGCTTAACCATATGCTCTGATACCACTTGTCAAGACCCGCAAATCTGTACCTCTTGATTAAACACTAATCTCCATTGATTAACTCAAGGGGCATGGAAATACGAACCCTGAGGGTTTTTTTAAAAAGAAAGAAAAAGGTAGAAGAAGAAGATAGAAGAAAGAGAGAAGAAGAGAAAGAAAGAACAACAGACAACAACATAGAAACGGAAACAATATCAGAATCTCACATATCGCAGCGGAACAATATATAATAGAAAATCACTAGTCTTTTAAAACAAAGAACTATATCAGTTTATACATACATCAATCAGAGTCAATATACAACTCAATACAATACAGCACAACAATGGACAGTTATATAAACTTGTCCTCATACAGAATACACAGCGGAACAAAGAATATCAGATACAAATACTACGTCTCGTCATCCAGCTTATCTCCAAAGCTCCAGAATATCCTGATAACATAACTCTAGGCTGCCCGTGTGGAAATTGGTGGGCACCCAGAGTTTAGAAGGGAAACAATAAACTCCGAGTCAGTCATGGTGACTGGTGTGAGATCGTAAAACAGTTATTTTTCACAAAGAAAATAAAACAAATTCGCAATGCTTTTGGAAAATGAAACTACCATAAGACCTCCCACCACACACACAATGCAAACGCAGAATTGGAGGAGATTTCTTCTTATGATAGTCAAAGATGCTTACTACGCAAAATCAAATCATTTTTGATATTATTATTAGTGCATAGTGTAGAAAACATTTTGAAAGTATAATATTAATCTTAGCCAACATACGACCAGTATCGTATGCCTACTATAGCTACCATCTAAACAGTGGTGACCACCGTACGTAAATGGCAGGTTCTACAACTAATACCGTACAAGGTGCGTATTGGAGTTTGGATTTCCAACAAATGGTCAGGCTAAGGAACTTCCTATCCACGATGGGTACGTCCCTGGAATAGACGACCCGAGAAATAACCTAACATTACGGTTAGATCTCTGCCAACACAAGGCCGGGTTACCTCTGCAAAAATAGGTAACTACTGACACGCGTATGTCATCCCCCGATCGTAACCGATCTTCCCGAGGATCCCCGATTTCCAACAAACCACATAGTAAAAATGCAGCAACCACATAGGTTGAGTATCTGGGCTCCATACCATGATACCACCTCTATCCAGAAGGAATGACATACACTAAGGGGCGCTACTCCCTAGAACCTTGCCGCATCCTTCCTGTTTTGACCATTTCCGGGGTGTGAGGCTCGACGAAGTCTCGTCCACAAAGCTACGCTTTCTGCAAAGCCCTGCTTCGGGTCAAACAAATGATCAACCTATGATCACAAAGATATAAGATCAAACAAATGATCATATCGCAAATGATCAAACACTGATCATTTCACAGCAACACTCAGTATGCCACGTTACCAAATTGGGAACATATCGCTGATAAATTTCAACTACATAACCTCTGAGCTCGTACGTCTCAGAGAAGGGTGTTAAGCTAAGAGAATAAATTCTCCGCCACCAACAGAAATGTATTTGAAAGAAATCAGCTTTATATCTCAAATTGTAACGTCAGACACACAATCCATACAAGTCTGTTCCGGGATCGAACAGAACCGAAGGCACTTCTCACGAAGCCCTTGCATTTCCGGATAATTTTCTAATCACGTCCGGACTTTCCGTCACTAAGGGTGATAAAACCTCTAAATCGGAGATCAGCCGATGTAGAGTAACTCGACGGTAATCCTTCCGTTTTCAAAAATATCCGGTCTTCAACACCTGTCTTTAAATGCAATTCATAACGACGTATCACATATTCGGAATGGGTTATACGACCCCATGGTCCTTTCCCGGCTAACCCGAATAGTGAGCAATTATTCAAAAATAAGTGTGGCATTCAAATTCATCCAATTCACAACAAATACCATATTCAAGGTAATTATTGATAGTCGGTTATTTAACTATCAATAAAGATGCGCAACATCATCAGATTCCAAATAATTTTCCAAATTATTTCATCTTCAAAAATATCTTTACTAGATATAAAATTTCCACACTTAACCATTTGAAAACAATTTCAAATCAATTTCCACATTTCATTTTATCTTTGAAGATAAAATCTCAAAACAGTTCATTTCATATTGGAAAAGCATTTCCATACTTATTTAAAAATAAGTATTTCACAAATCTATTTATTTTCAACACTTGGAAAATATTCGATATACTTAAATCAATATTAAGTATATATTTCATTCTTTTAAGGAAACCATTTACTATAACATTTATTTGAGTCAAAACGAATGTTACATAAAACATCGTTACGACGACTCAAAATCACTAGTATAGGGATTCGGATTTTGATAGATATATAAATCCCAATACTACATCAAAACATTTCCTTTCGGAAATCATTTACTATAACAACAGTGTTATAGTCCATCATTTCCTTATTCCTCGAAAACGTCTATTTCAACAATGAATGTTGAAATCTATGATTTCGATAGTTCACACGTTTTAAAACATCTTTAAAAACAATTAACTTCATTTATAATATCGCTTTCCCAAACATAACTATTTTTTCTCAATAATATATTCACTGTCCAAAATCGTGAATATACTTCAATAACCAAATTTCAATCTTTTTTTACACATTTATTTCAAGAATTATCCACTATCCAAAATCGTGGATAAAATTCCCTTAATAATCTCTATATTTAAAATCAATCAAATTTGATTTATTTTCGAATTTATAAAAAACAACGTTTATAAATTCTATTTCCATTTTATAACAACTTCAATTTAATAAATCTCCTTTATTAACAATTCGATTCATAACTCAAATCTTATACCAACAATCCATAATTATAAGTTAAATACTTATAATTCCTTTATTTTACCAAATCATTTCCATTTATAAGTTCATAATTTATAAATTCCATTTATTTATAAATTCTTAAAAATTCATTTTAACACTTATAAAAACTTGTTTTATAATACCAACATTTTAAAGTTATAAATATCAATTTTTGTACATCTTTTATATACATCGTTTTAATAATTCAAAAATTTCCATTTAAAACCATTTTATAAATTTCTTAACTATTTATTTCAAAAGAAATTACCTCTTGGTTATAATTCACAAATCTTAACTTTTATAACTTTAAAATCTTAACGTTTATAAATCAATTCAAAAATTCCATAAAACGTATATTTTCAAAAATCACTTTAAAATCCTTTTAAAGTAAAAGTCGTTATTTTTAAACTTCAAAACTTAAATCCGATGATGCAACAGCACCAATTAGTCAATCACAACAACAAACATCATATATCAATATATGATAACAGAATATACATCAATATCTGTAAATAAATAAATACTGGTGAGGAATCCAGTTGGATCCCTCCAACCTGTTTCCCTGCATCCACAGATGTTAGCACAATACCAATTCCACTTCGAGGTGGAATATCGCGGTATATGGGTTTTATAAAAATATCCACTTACTAACGGCGCAATAGGGTCTCATCCGCTATACGAGGCGGGAAATCATCAATCCAATATATACATATGCCAATATGTATATATTGCTATATATATATATCCTACTATATCTAATATCAACAATCCAAACAGACAATCAAACAATAACTGAAAATTCCACTTTTCAATTTGAGTGAGAAAATCTCACCTTAGCTTTTAATTTGCCATCCATTTTCCTTTCGGTTGTTTCTCGATTTCTCGTTTTGACCTTGTATAAATAATTTATACAAATTAATTAACACTCGAACCAATCAAATAACCAAATTTTCGTTTTTGATTGTTTAATTAACTAATAGTTTTATTTAAACCAATTTCTCTTTATAACTTCTATACTTAAAAATTTATCTAACTACAAATAAAATTTTAAAACTTAATTTCTTTACTGTAAACATCTATTTTTTTTATACCTATATGCTAACTGATTGTCAAAAATCAAAAGTGATATATTATTTTTCCTAAAATCATATATACTTATAAAATAATCTACATCATCATTTTAAAACTTTTTTTTTCTTATCTGTATATAAATTATTTCATATTCTTCTGCTGTATACATACATATATAAATTAAAACAAATTTCTTTGTTAAAATCTCACTGTTAAATCGTCACGTATAAATTTAAATTTGAAAATAAATTATACCTTCACTGTAAAAGGTGAACCCAGATTGATTCAACAAATCGCGACCACCAACTCTCGAGATCATCGCCTCGCCGCCATCTCCATCTATCTGCCGAGACCATCGCCGCCACGAATTCGTCGATACCACTAGATTTCTCCATTGCCATGACTCCTATGTCGCGAAAACCACCACATCCCCAGACGTCGAACAACCAGCTGCTCCACCCGCAATCGCGCCTCCATCACCATGACTGGAACCATCGCGCGCGCCCTTATCAGATTGTCGCGACCTTTGTCCTATCATCGCCTCTGACTCGCGCGCCTACGCACGCGCGCTTCCCCCCCTTCGTTCGCGAATCGCCTCCAACCTTCGACAAGCTGTACGCGAATCTCCTCATCGATGAACTCCGGTCGAACTGCCCTCCATCGCACGACATCGAACTCGCGAATTGACGTTCCCCTTTTGTTTCGATCTAGGTTTTGAATAGGAGAGGGAATGGATTTGATTTCGAGAGTGAAAGGGGGAAACGGTTTGATTTGTTTTGGAGAGGAGGGGAGTACGCATTTTCTTCTTTCGGCCATTTTAATTTTAATTTCGTGAACGAGATTTTTGAAGAGGGAGAACGAGATTGTCTTTTAAAATGGAACGAAGCATGCTTCCACGATTTCGTTCGTGATTCCTGGAAAAAGTTTAGGCGTGGTTTAAGGCAGAGACAAAGGGATGCTGTCCCTTGTTTTAAATTTTTAAATTTAAATTTAAATCAAATTCATTTTTAAAATTTCAACGCGTTAAATTTTCGTGTGCTCACATATCAACTCCGAAAATTACGAAAATTGAAATCCGGCAATAATACAATATTACGGATCCAATGGAACTGGTTTCGTCGAATTCCGAGACCGTTTGAAAAATGACTATTTTTAAATATCGGTTCAAACAATTAAATTCAAAACTGAGCAAAACAGTTAAAAATTCAATTTTGAAAGTTCGATTATCTTCGGTATTATCAATACGAATTTTAAAAGCTTTCAAAATATTTTTCTTCAACTTAAAATTGAAGATTATTTAACATTCAATAGATTAAATTCTGTAATTTAACCGCCAATTTTAAAGTTATATCGGGGATTCAAATTAAATCATCGTTCAAATATTTAAAATTAATTAAATATTTTCAATTTAATTTGTTCAAAATTCTGGGTCGTTACACATGTCCTACGGTAGACTCCACTAGCCGGTCAATTCTCGAAAAGGGAAAACTGTCTTTTGGACATGCTTTGTTTAAATCCGAATAGTTAACACATGTTCGCCATTTTCCATTCGGCTTTCTCACAAGTACAGGATTAGATACCCATTTAAAGTAGAGGGCATCGCGAATAAACCCATTGCTTTTGAGCCTATCCACCTCTTTAAGGGCGGCAAATCTCTTCAGATCCATGCCACGACTTTTCTGTTTTACCGGGACATGCCTCAGGTCGATGTTAATGCATGGCTCGCAATGGCAGGCGAGATCCCACACATAGCAGAATGAGTCAAAGCGAACACATCAAGATTCGCTCAAAAAAGCAGTAAGTTCTTTCATCATCGGGGGGCTGAGCTATTCGATCTTTAGGATCCGTGACAGGTCGTCGTGGCTGACTGTGATGTCAAATGTCAGCTCAGCTAGTGCAACCTTGGTCTCTTTGGGCTCCTCCTCATCATCCCTCAGATCTATGTCTTTATAGAACCGATTGTGGTGCCCGATCCAAGGCTCAAGCACTGGTTGTCAATCTACGGTGGATGGATGTGGAGAGACTTGTCCATACCCTTACTTTTCTCCTTCCGTTCAGCGTCCCTCAATTTACAACATAACAGACACGTCCGGTCGCCTGATCACCATGCAAAACTCTAATACCATTATCAGTTGGGAACTTCAAAGCCAAACACCAGGGGGCAAGAGCTGTCCGGAATTCAGCTAGGGCTGGTCGGCCCAGAAAAGCATTGTATTGAGAGTCAATATCCAACTGCGGTCACCTTCTCCCAATTCCACAGGCAATTCGACATAACTGACTACTTCAATTGCAACCCCATTAAAGCCATGAATGCGGGCTTTAGATGGTTTCAAATCCTTGGCTTCCATCCTCATCTGATCGTAAGCCTTTTTGAAAATTATATTCACGGAACTTCCACAGTCAATCAAGATCCTCCTCACTAAGGCGGGACCGATCATGGCCGAAATGACTACTGGGTCGATCGTTGATGCATCCACCTTATTTGCATCTCTGTTTCTGAATACAATATCGTCTGCCATTATGCGCTGCTATTTTTCCGGAGCCCCATTTTCTATACTTGAACAACACTAAAAATTCATATGCTTGATTGGGCTAGCATACCTCTCCATCTCATGCGAGCTCTTATCAGCTGGATGCGGTCCTCCAACTATTGTATTGATCACCAATCATACACCGGTCCGTGCAGGCTCCTCGGCCATGTGCGGTGCTTTTCCACAGATGGGGCCGGATGTCCCCTGCTCGCCATCCTGCGGGGCTTTAACAAACTGCTATAGTTTTCTTTTCCGAATCAGTTTCTCGATAACATCCTGGAGATGCCTACATTCATTCGTGTTATAACCATAGCATTGTTGGAACCAGTAATATTTTCCAGTCTGCTTTTGCTTTTTCATCGATTCTTTCAGAGGTGGCTTCTTATACTGCATGGTGTTGTATGTAGACAAGTAGACGTTTTCCAGGGATATATTCAGTGGTGTGTAGGTATCATACATTGGAATCCTTGACTTTCATCTTCCAGAATCCCTCTTTCGCTCACGGTTCCTATCACCGCCTTTCTTTTTCCGATTCAGTTTATTTTAGACATTTACTTGAAAATTTTCGGAACATTTCTTGGATTGTTTCACCGCAATGTTACTCTATACTCCCTCTCCACTTGGTCCTACAACATTCTTCTTCCTAGAGCATCTAGCTTCCTCTTACCTCAAATATTGAGGTGCTTTTGCATAGAAACGCTCCAACATTGTGGGTGGTTTTCCAGCTAACCAATCACCAAAGTCAGATTCTGGGTCAATCCCACTTGTTACCGCCATTAATATTGAGTAGTCATTCAGATTACTGACTTTTGTGACAGCTGTATGAAATCTCTCCAAATAGTCTTTCAGCAATTCTCCCAGAGCCTGGATCATGCTTGATAGGGACATTACATCTTTGAGGCGAGTTGCATGCATACAGAACTGCTCCACAAATTTTGTTACCAAATCGTCAAATTTAGAGTTTGACTGTGTGGGTAATCTCGTAAACCACATCGTTGCTAGGCCAAAGAGAGTAATAGGAAAACATCTGCATTTTATGGCATCATCAGCTCGTGCGGAATCCATTAGCCTTTCATAACTCATGATGTGTTGCCTGGGGTCGGTTTTTCCCTCATAGGCAAGCATCGACGGCATGCTGAACCTCCTTGGATACTCCACATGTAAGATATTGTCAGTGAATGAGGTATGGCTTCCCGAGAGCCCCCAATCATCATTGGTCAAGCCTTGGCTCTCCCTTACTAGCTGTCTAACCATAGCCAACAAGTCCGAGGTTTGGATAGTTGGAGCTAAGCGGCAGTCATGCTCCACCTCACGTGAATGGTCTGATCGATGTCTGTGGGTCGTTCCATGATTTCTTGGCTCAACATCCTCTCAAGGCATATCATGTGCGTTCGCTTCACCATCATTCCAGGGAGGTAACAGGTCTGCATCCACCCGAACTCTAGTATCCAAATCAACCGTGGCGACTCTAGCTTGTGCTCCACCGAAAGGAGGTAAATTTTCTCCTCTAGAGGAGGGATCAGCCTCGATTGGTCTTGGCAACCCAGGTAGGTTTGCTTGTTGATGTCCAGATGCTTCTTCGTGATATCCATCAGTTATGCGACATCTGCGTCTGTGATTGTCATCTGATGAACTAGAACTCTCTAATGCATAATAAGGGATTGACTCTCTCCTAGTTTTCCCACGCTGTTGCTCCCTGAGTTGATTCATTAAATCGATATTGTTTGAATCTGCTGGTTCAACTATCGGCGGCTATCCATGAGCTCTCTCATCAGATTCTGAAAATAAGCCCTTGTAATGGAATCAGCTGGATTTTAGACATCAGCTGGATTGGTAGCATTAACATCTACTGGTAGATTGCTCTGGCCTCCTTGCTGAATGCTAGTGTTCTTGTTTCTTTCTGCATTTTGAGAGGTAGATCCGGTGTTCCTAACCATTGTTGATAGTTTTCCTTAAAATTTTGCAAATCTGAACAGAGCAAAAAAATTACTTAAAGATAATTCTAAATCTCTTCCTGGGATTTATGCAATCCAGTAGCAGCAAAGGGATCCAAATAGAGCCGAGAATCTCCTTTCTCAGTGAAAGCACCAAAATGTTTACACTAAAAATTGGCATAAACACTGAATAGAGATTTTACAGAGTAATAAATGAAGAATATTAAATGTAAACAAAGAGAATATAGCAGTAAAGCAATAAGAAATAAGTAAATAATAGAGACATAGCAGTTTATAGTGGTTGGCATTGTTTGCCTACGTCCATTTTAAAGAGATAGCTTTATTAATCATTTTGTAAATTGAGTGCAAGAGGGATCAGATGAAAATCCTTAGTTACAAAAGAATAAACGCAACAAGTAGCGTCAAGTCCCAAAAATGAACAATCAAGTATGTATTTATAGAGGAAGATGACGAAATATCTCCCTGAAAATTCGGCAGAAGGATCTGTAGAACCATAGGGGCCCACATGAGGGATTGCATGGTCCAAATCCCAAGAAATAGGGATCGGGGCTGATCCCTATTTTATAGTATTTTGGGAGTGCGATCCTTATGGGATCTTCTCCATGTTGTATTATGCTTAGCCTCCAAGTTTCATGGCAATTGGATTAGTAGAACTTGAGTTATTGATCAATCCATGTTGTAACATGTTGTGTATCCCGATTCTAGCCGATCCCTCTGGAGGGAAGAGGGCCGATCCCCCTTGCTTGTTCCTTTTGGGGTGAGATCCCTAGGTTAGAGTCCCTAGGGTACCCATAACTTATTCTTAAAGTTTCATATGCATTGGACTTCTGGAACTCAAGATATCGATTGTTTTCCATTGAGTTGCACTTGTTTGGTTGAAGTAAACCGACCCCTTTGGTTGAAAGGGATTATAGCCAATCCCTTTTTTGGATTAAATTATATTCCATATTTTGAGCATTCTAGTATAGCATATCTCTCAATTCTGTTCGATCACGACTTCATATTATCATCTGGACTTGGTTTCTGGACCCCATAATCATCACTTTGGGCTTACTGGCCTTGATGACAGTCGAGTCTAACTTGTTCAATTAGTTCAGATATAGTCAGGTAAGGATGCTAGATAACAATGAGCTAGCATGAAAGTAAGTTAAAAATCAAAAGACAAGCATGAAAGCAAACTGAAATCAAAAGACAAGCATGAAAGCAAGTCGAAATCAAAATCTCACAAAATGAATTATAAATCAAACTTGTATGAAAGCAAGTCATCCATAAGACGAGCATAAAGCATGCCGAATCGAAAGACGAGCCCGAAGGCTACGTTGACCATAAGATGAGCACGAAGGCTATGCCAAACTGAAAGACAAGTACGAAAGCTACACTGACCATAAGATGAGCACGAAGGCTACGCTGGCCATAAGACAAGCTTGAAAGCTACGTCGACCAGAAGACAAGCCCGAAAGCTATGCCGAAGTGATCATTGCTGATCAAAAGTGTCAAATACATTCAATTAGCAATCAAATGAGTATCGCCCAATATCCCATAACCACTCAGTGATACTTGAATATTTACTAAAAGATCTTAAATTCCACTCAAGTAAAATATTCTATCAAACGAGTTAAAGAATTGAGCGATAAAGTGATACAAGTGTTCCATACCACTTGCACTACTAAACCGTTTAATTAGAGTTCCCATTTCATAGAAGTAATATTTTTATATAGGTATTACTTCTTTATAAAATCATTTAAATATTAGTCTTATGACCGTAAAATTGCTATATTGATAACATATGCTACTATATACATGTAGAAATCTAATATGTATACAAAGTTTTATAATTATCTTTTAGAACACTATCATTATTAAAACTCCAGAATAGTCTTTCTTCATCAAAAATACTTTTAACTCTATGATTCAAATTTATATTTCAAAACCAGAATTTTAAAATGAATAATATACTTTATATAGATTCTAAATGTGACTTTTAAATAATATATTTTAGTAAAACTAGTTTAAAGATATTTCCTTTTCATACTATATATTTATAATTCTAAATAAATTAGAATAATGAAATGCCCCGAATATATAAAGCTATTAAAGTTCCAAAAATTATCAAAATCAAGAGAGCAGAAGAAAGAAAAAGAAAACCAAAAAATCAATCAAACAATATCTACCTGGAGCTGAATAAGTTCCAGGCTCAGTCACCGGTTGACCAGTGTTAGAACTTCCTAGAGCCTTACAGCTCTAGGAAAACGACTTTGATGTCGTTTCCCTTGATTTCAAAACCTAAAGTTGATCTAAGAAATGCTGTTACAGTCTATGTGAGAACATGCAATCATCCAAGCAAGCATATACATCAATTATTTGATCAAAATGCATCAATAATTTGCAGCTTTAGTACTTTAAATTTTCAACAATACTACTTCAGAAATACAGATAGTTCACACAAAATAGCTACTGAAATCATCAATAATAAAATAAAATAGCAGCATGCAATCTAATCAGAGATAGTGGTGAGGTTTACTCACCTTAAAGATAGCTTGCTAAACACTAATTTATTCCTTGCTTTTTACTATTACAGTAAACCCTAGAAATTAGCCACAACCAAAAGAAGAATAGACCAGAATTAAATCACTGTATAAACTGAAATAAATTGGTGTAAAAGGTGTATTAGGGTTTGAGAAGCTTACCTTGATTTTTATTAGAATTTTAGAGAATTTTCTAGGAATTAAAATATGAGATTTTGCTCAAGGTTTAAAGAGGAAGAGAAAGATTTTGCTTTCTTTTCTGAAATTGAGAAAGAACATATAGGAAAATGAAAATGAGATGGGGACTTCTCTCTTCATCAACGCAAATTTGGGTTTTGGGTTGTAAATGGACCAATAAAGAAAGAATTTGTTTTATTTCCTCCCTATTTATCTACTAAGGTGTTTTCTTCCTTCTTAAAGTTTTTGTTAATAAAATATGAACAAAATCTTAAAATAATACAACTCTAAGAAATGAAATCCCAATATATCATTAAAAACGATTATCTAATATTCAAATACATCCCAAACTCCTATTTTAAAATTTAATAAAAGGTTCAACAAAATAAAATTTTAGATTTTCTTATAAATAGATTTATTTATAATTTTTAAATATCCATTACATATATAATTTTCTAATATTATAAAAATTTGGAATTCACACTCCAAAAGAATTCATTATCCTTTATAAAAGAATACAAATTCAAATCCCCCTATGTTTCAACTACGTGGGAAATTCAATTTCTTATTTAAATCCCAATCATTATTTATTTCATTAAAATAATCCGAAAGTCAAGGTTGTTACAGACTCCCCCTTAAAGAAATTGCATCCTCGCATTTCTACTATAAAGAAAAGTCTATAACATATACATTACTATTAGCAATATATTCATTTTTAAAATACACAATACATATACTCACAAAGTAACACTTTTGCCTTTACTTATAAAATATTTTAATTACTCTTTACAATATCGAACATCTAACTTACATATCATTCTTTCTAAAATGTAGATGTATAATGCTTTATGAATCTCTTTTCATTCCAAAATATTTTCTAGGAATCTTATTCTCTCTAATCCACTTCTTTTCTTGAAATATTTATATTGAGTAGTAATTAAATCATCCCAAAAGTATTTAAAATTTCAAGATTACTTTTTGAAAAATCAATATTCACATGGTCCAACCCTTGTTAGTAAAAAGCCAATTATAAAAGCTAACATGGTTCTTTTATCCTTAAAACAAATCTTAAAATATTCTTTCGCAAATAATCAACTCCTTTCAAAAAAAATGTTTTCTTAATTTGAAACACTTTATTTTTAGATTATTCTTCTCTCAAAGATAAATTTCTCTAAAATTTGCACTTTACCAATAGAACAAATATTTTCTTCTTTAAGAAATTCCTTCAATATAAAATTTCATCATTTAATTTTCTCACTTTCTAAAATTTTCCTTTAAGTAGGATAAGTTTCGTAGTTTAATTCATTTTATCACAAAAATTCATTTCTCAAAGAATTAATTTTCATGAAAATGAAAAATCATAAGAATCTAATCATTATTCAACTTTTTAATTCTAGCTAAATTTCTATATTTGAAATTTGGAAATTGGGAAGGCAAACTTCTAATAAGGAGTTCTATATATATAAAACCCAAAAGGATTTTTCTAATTTTTATCTAATTAAACTTCTTTTTAAATACATTTTGGAGACTTTCTCTTCATAACCATAAAACCTATTTTAATAAATCTCATATGTTATACAAAAATCCAAAAACTCATTTTTCAAATCTCTTTTTTTTGCTTTGTAAAAGAACTTTTTATATCTCAACACTATTATTCTATAAAGCCATACCAAATTAAGATATTCTTTATTTACCAAAATTAGAGTATCCAATAAAATTCAATAACTTATTTCATTTATATAAATTTAAAACAATAAAGTTTAACCCTTTAATGAAATGGCAATTATAGGTTATTGAATTCCTTTTATTTTAATTTATTCACAAGGTTCATTTATCGTAACTTTTATTTTCAACAAACTTCAAAAATACATTTCAAAGTTTCATATATCTAAATCTAGATAATTTTTTTTCAACCATTAAGTTTCTAAATTTTGCATTTTACCATCAATATAACTATTTCCTAAGGTTTTCATTTATAAGCAATCTTATTTAAACATCATTAAAATTTATCTCATTAATATAAGCTATTTTTTAACTACACATTGTCAAACCACAATGTCACTTTATTATTGTATACTTTTTGAAATTTATTTACAAAATTACTTCACATCCTTTATAACACAATTATCTTTTATAAAAATTAAAATACTAAACACTTATCTTGATTTAGAAACAAGGATGCGAAATAATTGAAATACCTTTCAAAAATAATATAAACATTTATAATTCAAAATGTTCAAACACAAAATTTCATTTCCTAAAACAGTTACAATTCTATCCAATTGAGGGATCCTAACAAACTTAATATTGTTCAACCCTTAATTATTTTCAAATTAAATTTCCACTTTTAAAATTCAAGAACTGTAAAATGCCAAACTTCTTGAACTAAGTTGTGAGTGTGTGTATTTGAATCATATTTACACGAAATATTTCTTATCCATAAAATCAGATCATCCAAACTACAATAGTTTATCAATTACAATTATATTATGGTTTCATTTCAAACTTTCTTTAATTTAACACTCATAAGCATACGTTTTAACCCACATTCAGATTACAATAGGTTATACATAACCAATTAAAAGCAATGTTCATAATTCACTTAAGCATTACCTTATAAATGAACATACGCAACTTTTATATATACCATATAATATAATGATGTTGATTTTCCATCCATTTACAGTGAAATTACTTGTCAATTAGCTGTAATGTTGATTGTGAAATCAACATCACCACTGACCATGACCATCGCTAATGCTTGGTAGCTGGACTCGTCATCTAAAATGCTAATACATATAATGTATCTTTATTGTTCTCTTTATAATTACTTTTAACCATCAAAATTTTAATATATTTATATATATAACTATTTTCATAATAGATATATTTTTTTGCTCAATTTATTTACCAAAACTTCTTTCTAAATAATATTCTACCTTTTCAAATAGTATTATTCAATCCTAAATAAATCACTTAATACTATTATGAAATTACATATAATATCTTCTTTCAAAAATAAAATATATATAGGCCACAATACTTCTTTAAAATTATTATTTATAATACTACATAAATATTATAAGACTTACAAAACATTATAACTCAAAGTACCATGTCTGATTGTCTCATCCTAGTGTTTAGGAATTTCTATCGAGAACGTTGGCCAGATGCCTCAGCCAAAATTCGTAAAGCACCTAACGGGTAATTCAACACAAAATATATTTCCAAAAGTTTCTTTAAATATGATATACATGAATTCTTCAGTAATCTTTCCTTTGCAAAATATTAACTTGCTTGTATTAAAACATAATTAAATACCCCATGTAGGCAAACTCTTTATCAAAGAGATTTTTACTTTAAATAGCTGCTTGCTTTTATTAAACCACTTCCAATTAATCTTTATATTTTATGCAAATTATAATTCACTAATAACAATTCAATAATACACCCGTTCATCCATGCATACATCAAGCAATCGTCAAATTTTAAATTCATTTCAGTATTTAATTTAATTATACATATGGATTAATATTCTACTTTATACCAAAATCAAGCTTCTAACATCCCTTGTGGTAACTACACCACCAAAGTCACCAGAGGTCTTAATATTAATATTGAGTAGGTTTCAAACTCTCAAGTGTTGATTCATACTCAACATAAATTTAAAAAAATCACTTGTAATTCCAAAACAACCAATCAAACGTATATAAGAGAAAATTAATTAATGTGCTCAACGGAAGGCGGTCAATCAACTTCTGATATGCAACTCTGATCATTAACGGATCAGGATATGACAATTCAATTGTAAGCCATCTGAGGTTGAATCTATGTTATCCACTAAATTCCCTCATGACCAAAGCGAGATCCAAATTTTAGTATCATTTTCATAACAATAATGTGTATAGTAGTCCAAAATTTTTAAAATACATCTCAGTGATTATTCTCAATAATCACTTATATTTATATCCTAAATAGGAAATAAATTCTAAATTCTACTCTACACCGCAAGGAACGTGACTCTAAGTATGTCTAGGCCAAGATTCATGTCTCAAATATTGTATATTGTTCTAAACCCAGCTTTGATACCGAGCTATAACGCCTTACCTCTATACCCATACTAACAAAGGATATTATGTAGTAATATCGTCTACTAATATGGAGAATAAAGCTAGATATGAGCGACCAACCATGAATATTCCTTTAAGTCAACACCAACACGTTTTACTTTACCTAATGAATCACATATGACATTTACGGTATTGGCACAAAGCAATAAACATATTGGCTATTAAGAGCAGAATAATATATACAGAGAACACATAATCATATAACACAACACATATATAATATAGACAAGAAATACATACATAAGTGGGTCTACAAAATAGAAATACTAAACTCCCGTAATACTGATATAATCTACAATCTGTCTTAAATATGGACATGACATAAAAAGTCATCATCTCATACAAAGAATACAACATGCATAAACGTCAAAATATATCTATCTTCATAAGCTAGCCCAACATCCATGGTCAATGAATCCCAGTACCTGAAAAGTCTCGGTCTAACCTGAGTATTAATAAACAATAATAAGATCAGACTATCTCTGATTCAACAAATGTGCGAACATAAGTGTAACATAAGTACATTTCAACAGTATAGCCATAATTATATACTACGCCAACATTCAAATAATAAATGGCATAAATACAATAATTCACCATGTCGTAAAATATATCATGCTTATTACAGCCAATCATCTCAAATTTGGTGAATAAAAGTATCTCCAAAATCAAAATCACGAACTAGCATAGGCAAGTTAAAAACTATAAGACAAGCATGAAAGCAAGTCGAAATCAAAATCTTACAAAATGAATCAAAAATCAAAGGACTAGAATGAAAGCGAGTCGTTCATAAGACAAGCATAAAGCATGCCAAACCAAAAGACGAGCACGAAGGCTACGCCGACAATAGGACGAGCATGAAGTGTAACGACCTGCCTTTTTGGATGGTTTAAATCGATGATAAACCACACACGTCAGACTCAAACCATTCAAAAGGGAAGATTGTTATGGGGTAAATAAGAAAAAGCAAAGAAAGAAAGAAGACAAATACAGAATCTCACAGCGGAATGACAAAATATAATAATCAAATAAACAGTTCATGAAGCTGTTTACAAATAACATTGATTAAACTTTTATAATACAGATCAGAGTTACATACAACAAGAATAAATAATAAATAAATGCAGTGGAATAACATGATGCAGTGGAATAATATAATACATAATAATAGTACAAAATCTTCGTCTTCGTCCTCTATTCGATAAACTGAAAAGCTCAGGTTGACCCGAGCGAATTGAAAAGACAAAACACTCGAGTCAGAACTAAAACATCTTATGTAAGTTAAATCAACAGTAAATAAATATGAGTGTAACAGCATCAGAGATGTTTACAGGGTTTTACATCTCCTATTCAGTGTCTAGCGTGAGTGCAATAACTTAAGAGATGTTCGGGATTCCTATCTCTTAAGGATCCGTTAAACTATCTACATACATAGTACAATACACTATTATAATAGTGTCTACAGTAAAGTAAAGTATTAAAATAGCGTTAAGGTGTTACCCATATCCCTCTTAACACATTTTATATAATGCCGTAGTCTATACGGATACTGTAAACTCCACCTGTAGGTGGGCTATCAGGGAGCACTCCATAGGTACGACACAAAACAAACTCGTAGAAGGCGCGATAGGGCATGTGAACACGACACTCGAGGCAATGCCAGGGTAGATATACCAATTGCGGATCCGGACTGGTGGTCATGCATAACAGCTACTACCGCCCACCTCGGAACACACTCCTATAATCAAAATCAAGGAGTGGCCACCAAATCATCACAAAGTCACAATATGGTATCAAAGAAATGTGTCCGATCGAAGGTGCGACCTCACTTGGCCCGGCATGGCTCCTATTTTAGTCACATCTAAGCTGACTCATGGGAGTCAGGGTCATTTAAATACCTCATACAGAATCGTACATTAAACCATCCTACTTCATTTCTGGAATCTCCACCACGTACACAGTTGTTAAAGTGGTTTTCGGTATTGGCAGAGAGTATGACAATATCCAATCCCGGTCTCTTTAATAACCAAATGCTTATTTCACACCGGATGGTTCTTTTACATTTCCAAAACCATTTCATAATTAATATCAAGTATCATATTCGATTTCAAACCATATCACTTTCGGAATCATATTCACTTTCAAAACCATATTCACTTCAAAACCATATTCACTTCAAAATCATATTCGCTTTTGAAATTATCGATAAGATATGCTAATTAAATCCTCGTTCCAAAACCATCATATTTACTCAATTATGTCATTTCACAAAAAGGTACCAATTCCAAATTCCAACTTAGGTTGTATCATCATCAAGGATTTAAATATAAATACTTCAACTTTACACAGTTTGAAATTTTAGAAAATAGTTTAGATAGTCATAAATAGTTTTAATAGTTTAAATAGATTAAAAAAGTTTAAATAGTAAAAATAGTTTAAATAGATTTAAATTTGATTTAAATTGATTTAAATATATTAAATACAGATTAAATAGATTTAATTAGATTTAAAATGATTTAAATCGATTGATCATAGATTAAATAGATTTAAATTATATTAAGTAGATTTTAAATAGATTAAATAAATTTAAAATAGATTAAATATATTTAAATTATATTAAATATATTTAAAATAGATTAAATAAATTTAATTTGTTTAAAATTGGTAAAATAGATTAAATTGGATTAAATATGTTATAATAGATTAAAATAAATTAAAATAGTTTTAATTGATTAAAATAGTTTATATTAATTTAAAATAGATTTCAAAGTTATATCCAAACATTTTCAATAACTCAATTCCGATAATTTCATTTATATTTGGCACATCAACTTTGAAATCCAATTTAAATCCTTTGAACAATTCATTAAATCAATTCCAATTTCAATATTTACGCTTGGATTATCGAAAATAATTCAGTTTATATAAATAATTTCTATTTCAAAATGCTAGTTAACTTAATTCAAAATTTAAGGAATTAAAAATCATTTAATTTAACCAATCCGGTGTCCGTATATAATTTTCTACCCTATGGTCAAGTGATACAGATATTTATCATTTCAATCCGCAATTTAAAATTTTACGGTTATATATCATTTCAAACCGCAATCCTGAATTAAAACTTAAAATCCATAAAATCGCTTGAGTCTATCATTTCAACCCATAACGATTTCTTCCTAATCTATCAGATCGTTCGGGTATGTATCATTTCAACCCATAGGGAACTTGTGGTCTTATAACAATATAAATATATAACATCCAATCATTAAATATTAACAATCAAACATCCATCACCATCATCATCCAAATCAATCAATAAGCATCAATAGATAACTGATTATCATTAACAGGTATTTAATTGACAATTAAATTCAATATTAAATTAAACGATGATTAAATGCAATAAAAGTCAAATTGAACTAGAATGACAATTTAAATATACCAAACATTAACCAATCAATTCCAAATCACATCATAAATACAATTTAACTAACATAAGATAATTTAGTAGTTGTGGGTGGGTTAAAACACTCACCTTTGATTTCAAATCGAATTGAAATCCAAAAAAAGGCTCAAAATTCAATAGTCTCAGAATTTGTCCAAGCTAGCGTCAAAATGTCCAGAATTCCAATACGATCACAGCGGAACAAACCGCGTGTAAATCCGACCTCGTATGTAAAAAATATTGAGATTAGAACATTCGAAAATTGAAATTGAAATTTAAACTAATAAACTAAGTAGTTACCACGTCATCATCGTTTACCTCGAAACCCTAACCACACATGGTCGCGACCGTTCATGCATCCACCTAAAGCTGCCATCTTTGATCGAGCGCCGCACACCCCACATCCATCTTCTACCAGATCGAGCACTACCAACGACTTGCCTAAGCCGAGCCGCCTCCATCGAGGGTCGCGCGGCCCTCCGCCGCCCCTTGATGCTCGCGCCGCCGTACAAGAAAACAGCCACAAACCCATGAATTTTGGTGAATCCATTCGCCATCTCAACATTCCAACCACATGGATATGCACCACTCATCGTTCTCTACGAGCCTGAACCCTCCGATCGTCAATCGGATGAAGATCCACAATTGATCGTGAAACCCTAGAAATGGACGGCCGAGGTTCAACCTCGATTTATGGAAAAACGGTGAATTCAACTAAAAAACGAATCACACCAGTGAATTATGCTCGTCGAGAGCTTCGAATTGATATATAATTTGTCAAGGTTTGGAGGAGTTTAAATTTTAAAATTGATTTGGAGATTGAATTTTGGGTTTGAATGCAAATTGGGTTTTCAGCCATTGGAGAAGAGAGAAGGAATAGTCTGATAGAACTGTATGTACATAAATGAGAAATAGAAAGGCTGCTAGGGTTAGAACAGAACAATATATACTAACGAAGCCCGATAAGAAAGAATGACATATCGAATTGGTTCGAATTGACAATAACGACCCGAAAAGCCCATTTCGCTTCCAAACGAAAGTGGGTCATCCCATATATCAAAATAGATGTTTTTGATATTTATAAACCCAATGGAATGAGTTTTGTAACGACCCAGTATTTTGGACCATTCAAATCGACAATAAATCCACACATGTCTGACTTGAATAATTCAAAATATCAGATTGTTAATTTTAAATTTGGCAAAACTCATCATATGCAGTAAATAAAACAATCATAGAATCAAAGACACAGAGTAATACAATAATACGCAGCGGAATAGATAAAATAGTAGTTCATGAAGCTACTATATAAACATCAGAGTTAGAAATAAAATACAACAGAATTTCTCAAATACAGTGAAGTCTCCAATCCAAACAGATGACTTCTGTGAACGAATCAACTGGAGAGCTGGAAGCTGAATCAATAGTTGGATCTCCAAACGAAGCTCCAAACTCCAAAGGTGAGTCTCAAATGCTGTATCACTCAGTCTGACCCGAGCGTAAAGCAAAACACAAAACACTCGAGTCAGGATTAACATTCTTATACTAATAAATCCAACTCAAGTGAAATATCAACTGAAATACAAGTAACTTAAAGGATGTTTGGGATAACCATCCTCTAAGGATCTTCAGAACTATCTACAAGGTGGAAATATATATTATAACACCGTGGTCATTTCAATTTAATTTATACTTCAAAACCCAAATATCATTTCATTTCAAATATAACTATTTTTTCAAGATGGTATATATATTAATGAATTTATAAAGTAAAGCATTTAATTTTCCCAAGTCTCGCAAATCGATTCAAATCAACTCAAATTTCAAATTCCAATTTGATTCAATCTAAATTTTTCCATTTAGTTCAATTCAGTTCCTAAATAACAAATTCAATTTATATTGGTTTCAAATACAGATCTGAATCACAAAATAAACCATTTAAATTCCAATATTTCAAAGCTTTAATATTCAACGATTTCAAAGTTAAATTTAACAGTTTCATATAGCTCTTGATTTTACTTCATTTATTATTTAATCAGGGAATATTCACTTAATGAATTCAATATCATTTCACTAGCTTAATTGACATTTTACTAAATATTTCCTTAAATTTATTTAAACAAGAAATGTTTATTAAGTTATTTAAATCAAGCCAAGTCATAAATCATATCTTAAATCTAAATTTTAGTAAGTTTCAAATTGGTATAATTAACTAATTTTTTTTATGAATACAATTTCAACTAAATCCAATTTATCTTCCCAACCTTAACTTATTCAATTTTTTACTAAAATCTATTTTGAAATATAAATTTTATACTTAAACATATTATATGTATTAAATCCGTTTTCATTAAATTAAATATCATTATTAAATCTATCATTACTATTTATATATATCATAATTTAAGAATCAACATTTATCAAAACCATATATTTCTTTCCAAAACCATAGAATTTATTTTCAAAATATTTATATATATGGACCAACGGTGTCTGTGTATATATTTATCATAGGGTTAAGTGATACAGATATTTATCATTTAAATCCGAAATTTTAAATATATACGGGTAGATATCATTTCAACCCGTAATCCCAATTTTAATTCAAATGAAAATCGCTTGGGTTTATCATTTCAACCCATAACGAAATTCTCCTATTCTAAAGTCCGTTCGGGTATGTATCATTTCAACCCATAGTGATTTCTATACTAACAGGGAACTTGCAGAGTGATAACAGATATAGAAATAATATAACAGGCATAGATATATCATCAATGACAATATAATATAAATAACAGGATATGGTGTCATATCCCATAGGTGAACAGTTACAGATAATAGCATATATAACAATTTAAATAACTACAGCAGCATATTTCAATTGTTGTTTCAATTGAAATCAAATTTAATAAATATAAGAATGCTAAATCGTGAGTGATTACTCACCTTTCGAGGTTAGACAGATAGACAATGAAGTTGAGTTATGAAATGCAAGCACGACTTCCAAAGCAAAGTTAGATGGTACAATTTCGATGGAAAAGCTGATAGATAGAAATTGATGAGAACGGATCAAATTAGCTTGATAAAATTGAAACGAAGATTATATGATTAATTTATTACTTTCTTTCAAAATGAACGTTAAATCAAAACACGCATTTAAAAAAATGAAATATATATATATATGCACACCCATGAAAACCATATAACTTTAAAACACTTCCATTTCATATTAATGTTAAATAACAAATATATAATTATTCAAAATGTCACATATATAGTATATTCATTTTATGGTTGTCGTTTCCATGTAATAATATTCATTTTAAACCAATATTAAAATAATATATATGTATAGTTAAAAAAATCAATGTTCTAACATAAAACACATATATTAAAGATCAACACACATATATATAATATCTTTTGAAATGAATACTTATGTATATATATAATTATTATAGTTTATTACTTTCCTTTTCAAAATATCCAGCAGGAAATCAAACAACTTATGCACATATATGTGCAGATAAACAATATTCTTTATAATACATTGTTAACTTACTCCTTTTTTTCTCTTTTTTTTTATTAAACCTTTATATATATCAAAATATATGTATAAAATAAATTATTTGTATATATAAAAATCAAAACGTTTCAAAAATATATTCAAAAACTGGATCATATAAATAACAATGTATTTAGTTAACGCATAGTATAAAATTCATTTATATAACACTCTTATATATATATAAATCTTGTATAAGTAAACCTTTATAGCTTCATAACTTATTTACTTTCACATATAACAAGATCTGTACAAAAGAATGCAAATTTTTCTCAAATCCTTTTGAACGTTTATAAGAAAAATTTTAAACAATAAATATACCTTCTTATTTAGGAAAGGAAGTAAGCATGCACTTGTAGGAGAAACGTGAGTGGAGGTTGAGGGTTGTAGGCGGTGGAAAGGGAAGAGGGGCGGAGATAGCTTCAGGCGATGGGTATATACGTCGCGTAATTTTTTTTTCTTTTTTTTTAATCTGGCGTAGGCCATGGAAAAATTTGGGAGGAGGAAAAGTAAGCAATGGTGGGGAGTGGTTCTCGAAAATGAAGAAGGAGCAGGCAACAATGAAATATATGAAGAGAGAGGTAGTGGAAAGCTACAGAGAAAAATATAATATAAAAGGTAATAATAAATGAAAATCAACGTTCATGCGTTGATTCAGCAGAGAAGTTAAAGCAAATAAGAAGAAATGGATTGGTTTAAAGGAAAGGCAATGAATGGTTTAGAAATAAATAAAATGTAAAACGTATACGTTTTAATTTCAAAAAGGAAAGAAATAAATACGGAGATGGCAACAGTCAAAATGCACATTTAGGCTAATAATAGAATATAAAAGTAAGAAACTCAAAAGGATAGGCACAGAGATGTGAAATCAGGGAGACAAGGGAAGCAAGTGATCTTTCAAATTTATAACGTTGGCAATAAATATAGAATAAATGAAAATGAAGAGGGGAAGAAATAAACTATTTATGGGCGATGAATTTATAAAAGGAACCATGATGTGTACAATAATTGAAATGAAAATATACACAAATAAATGAATGTGGTACAAATGAAGATGAAGGGGAAAAGAAATAAACTATTTATGGGCGATGAATTTATAAAAGGAACCATGATGTGTACAATAATTGAAATGAAAACGTACACAAATAAATGATTACCAGTGAAGTTAAAAAGGCAATAATAGTGTAAATGTGAATCGTTGCCACATAAACAAATAAAACGTATACAAATCTTTTACCGGTTATGTGATGGCAACGGTCACCCTTAATTGAGCTGAATAATAAAAGCCAATGCTTTGAACGTATGCCATAAATTAAGTAACAGACACTGATTTCTAAATTTATTAGTAGCTAGGAATAGCAACGTTTGAACGTGAATTGGAAAGCAATTAATACTGTGGTCCAGCCTGTACGTTTCAAATTTTGAAAACGAAGAAAATAGAAATGGAACAGGTTGCAAAAGGAAAGCCACACATATAAATGGAATAAAACGTTAACAATGAAACGTGCCACATTCAATGGAAAGAAACTGAAATGATAACGTCAAGCACGGGAATTAAGGACAATAAAGTAGAAAGTATGAGAAACGTAAAAGTGAACAAACGAATGAATGCAAGCTACAGATATATATATATATATATAAATGATGTAAAATATTATGTTTCTACCAGAGAGAAGAGAAAATGTTTGAAATGGAATAAATAGGGAAGGAACAAACCCGAAATGAAATAGCAACGGATAGAAAATTAAAGAGCTACAGCATGAATACGGGGAGTAATAAAGGTATGGTATTGATTGGATTGTAACTGATGTAAAACTTGAATGGACAGGGAAGAAATAAAATTTATGGTAATAGTCGATTCCCTTGATTTCATGCAAATTTATTTTCAACAATTCTTAACTGATTTGAATTTAATAGAATTACATAATAAATAAACTTTCAAATAATTAATTGAAAATTTACCATTTGCTATATTTAATTATATGTAATCCAAATAAATTTTTTTTCAAAATTTTATTATTAATAATTTCTCAAAAATCCAATTCAATACGTTATAAACCAATTAAAAATTGCTAAACTTTTATGGGTCGTTACACTCTCCCCCACTCAAAACTTTTCGTCCCCGAAAAGGAACAAAGTAGGAGAATTAAAGCAACCAGAAAGAAAATAGATTGAAAGACAAGATAAACAATAAATTTAAAACTATACAAATTTTACTTGAAATATTCATTTAAAAACATCATTTAAAATTTAATTTTCTTTAATACTTTAATACTTTTCAAAACTCCTTTGAAAACGATTGTTTACATTATTACTTATATTTACAAAGAAGCTATTGAAAATTTTAAACCCAAAATTTATAAAAAAAAACTTTTTTATTTATCTCAAGATACTTCCAATCATTATAATAAATTAATAATCATTCACTTTAAATATGTTATAATTAATTTGTAACTTCTGAAACACTAAAAATTTTCTATTATACCATGTAGTATATAAATAAACAATATTTTAAAGGATATATTCAAAAGAAGGAAAGAAGATAGATTCGGAAAAGAGAATATAGGTGAATAAATAAAGCAGGGCAGATAAGGTAGATTCAAGAGAATAGTATCGGGCACGAATAATTAATTTAGAACCATAAGAATTTCAATTTCAAATATTAATACAGAATTCCTTTGTTGAAAATACTTTTATAAATAAATACTTTTATAACTCGATGTTTCAACAAGTTTATCCTTGTTCCTGTAGACTCTGGTAGTGCGTTGATCAGGCGCAAAACTAGAATTCTCCAGGTACTTAGTAGACTTGTTTTAACACCTAGTGAAAATACTGGAAAAACTTTTTTTAAAAACAGATATGGAAAGTACAATCCAAACAAAAACAAACAAAACCTTTGTCTAACCATGGTTCGCAGATACACAATGGTTACGCCTGGTTCCCCCAGGAAACAATCCATATCCGTAAGCTTTCTCAGCCCTGCGAGTTACGCCATGATGACTAGTAGAATGCAGGATACACAATGGTTACGCCTGGATCCCCCAGGAAACAATCCGTACCCCCAGGCAAGACTTAGCCAAGCATTTGCGCTACTATTCGCGACCTACACAGATTGCAGGATACACAATGGTTACGCCTGGATCCCCCAGGAAACAATCCGTACCCCTAGGCAAGACTCAGCCAGGTAGTTGCGCTATGCAGTCACGAGAGAACGATAAGACCATGGGTAACGCCATGGAATTCGAAGGACACTCGAGTATCATATCCGGAAAACCAAAAATCAGAGAGAATAATATCGATAGAATGAATCCAAGATGTGGCCACAAATCGGATATCAAGCAGAAGGCACTTTCCATATCTTTACTTCGAAAATATGTATCATATAGTACCTTTTCAAATCACTTTCAAATATCATACTTATATAAAATCCATTATATATAAGATTTAAATTTCAAATCAAATACTTTCCAAAATCAATAGTATATCAAGTCATACTTATATATAGACTTCAATTATATAAGATTTCACTTTCAAATTGAGTACCTTTTCAAATCTATAGTTTTCGAATCAATTTCATATTCATACAAATCAATTTTATATAAGTTCGACAACTCCCAAATCAAGTGTTTAGTAACATAAGGTTCTCAAATTTCAATTTGTTTCAATCAGTTCAATTTCAAAATCATATACAATTTCACCAAATTATTTCTTCTCAAATTAAATATCTTTAGTTTCAAAGTTTCCAAAATAATAGATTTAGAAAAATAAATCCAAATTTCCAAATCAATATAATTTAAGTCAACCAATTCATTACCAAAATCAAATTTTTTCAAAATCATCTTATACTTACGTAAGGTCCATCTTGTATAAGGATCAAATTTTTCAAAATAATTTTCGCTGTATGAAGAGCCATATGGGATTGAATATCTTTGCTTTTATGGGTTATATATCTTTGTAATTTAAATTGGAAATTTTCTTTTAGTAAGCAAAGATATTCTAACTCGACAGATTTCAATTTCAGCGTCAAAATATATCAACGATATTAGAATATAAGATGTACATACGTCATCATTTTGCAGAATCACATTTGATCGCTCGCTCGATCACAGAAGTTTGCTTTCGAACTAGTATTGTCCATTCGACTTCCCTAATGCGGACTTCGATATGGTTTCTCGACTAGAAGCCATCAGTCTCCTTGCATAGCCATATACTATGATAAAGAATTCTAGAATCGAGCCCAAAATCCATATCAAATATTCGCCATCAAGAATCGAATGAAAAATCCTAACACGAAATGGTGCAATCCACCTCGAACTTGTGTACTCAAACTTGGATCAAATTAATTATGCGAATAAAACAACATACGTACAACTTATATATTCATTCCAACTTGTTAAATATATAGTTTCATAAAGATGTTACTAAGTTAAAACATTTAAACTAAATTTTATTCAAAATATATTGAAGACCAAATTCTTTTCAAAACATTTCAAATCTAAATTTCATATTAGAAAAATTTAAAATTTGCCTTATTCATATACTTAACAAAACAGTTTCAGCTTATTTAAATCATATTACTTCATACTTAAACATTCAAAACAAATTTATATACTTTATCAAATAATTCATACTTTCAAAAAAAATTTAGCTTTGAAAAGTTAACCTTGATTTGGAAGTGCTCAAACCTTCGAAATAGTTGAAGAAATCATTTTCAAATTCAAGAGTTGGAAATCAACCAATAAGTAAATCAATTTCAAAAGATAGGTTTCAAATCCGAAACTAAAGGACTGAACACCGGCTTACTTCAAATCATTTCAAATATATATACATATATCTTTCGAATATCAAATATTACTTCGGA
The DNA here is from genome assembly GCA_030737815.1 of Allium fistulosum. NCBI lineage: Eukaryota > Viridiplantae > Streptophyta > Magnoliopsida > Asparagales > Amaryllidaceae > Allium > Allium fistulosum. The sequence continues at coordinate 407,921,856 of CM060904.1, read as the reverse complement.
ATTTGAAAAATCAAAACTGGTTTCACAAAATCACTCGCGTAGCAGTGCTACTAAAGTGGCCTCTCCCCCACTATGAAACGCGAAAATCAACGTCGATGATGCGTGCACTCATCATCGAAATTATTTTCCAGCGACATAAGTGAGTTCTGGACTTCTATTTTTCTCAAACTTCTTTTGAAATTTCTTCGAAACTCATTAAAATCATTGAAACATTTCTTATTCGGAAAATATTTTTAAATCATACTATTATAATATATTTCAAAATCTTAAAACCAGTTTCAAAATACCGGAGTTCAATTCTCGAATTTCAAATTTAAAATCCTTCAGTTATAAATCTTTTTTAGATAAATCAAATTTCTTATATAGTTTTTTTTTTCAAAATTACAAATCCTTTCGAAACCTCAAATTCTTATTTTAAAAGGGTTTATAATCTTTATCGAAAACATTTCACTTTTATTTATAGAATATAATCATACTTATCAAAATAAAAATTTCAGTTTAGAAAACAATTTCCAAAATACAAACAAACCCGATTTTCGAAGGATGATTCAAGGATGGATTTCAGAACAAAGATAGGTATTCAAATTAGAGGGACTCTAATCAAATAGAATTATGATTCGAAGATAAGCTCGAACGAAGATGAGATAATTAAATTTCAAAATAGAAGATGAATATACTTATATAAATCGCGGATGACCCTAGCGTCAACCGTGACTTCAGGAACAAGATCGATGCAGAATTCCAAGAAAAATCAACATTCGATCGCAAGAGATAGCGGCATCTAAACCAAAGATATAGAAATCTCCGGTGAATCAATGCCAATTGTAAAGGAGTTCCACCCTTTTACAAATCATTCAACGATTGGCGAGATCGCCTATTCTTATAGAGATCATTCGAAGTGGAGTTATGGGATACTCCAGAATCAAAAGAATACAAATAGGAGAGACAAGAATGAATTTTGGAACCGTAGGGAACGTTCCAAAGTTAAAAGGAAATCGAGTCAAAAGGAAGAGATTCAAACTCGAACGAAAGTGATTCTGTAAATAAATTTACTATATATGCTAAGCTTTGCCTAGAGCCAAAGCTCTGATACCAACTGTAACGACCCGGTATTTTGGACCATTCAAATCGACAATAAATCCACACATGTCTGACTTGAATAATTCAAAATATCAGATTGTTAATTTTAAATTTGGTAAAACTCATCATATGCAGTAAATAAAACAATCACAGAATCAAAGACACAGAGTAATACAATAATACGCAGCGGAATAGATAAAATAGTAGTTCATGAAGCTACTATATAAACATCAGAGTTAGAAATAAAATACAACAGAATTTCTCAAATACAGTGAAGTCTCCAATCCAAACAGATGACTTCTGTGAACGAATCAACTGGAGAGCTGGAAGCTGAATCAATAGTTGGATCTCCAAACGAAGCTCCAAACTCCAAAGGTGAGTCTCAAATGCTGTATCACTCAGTCTGACCCGAGCGTAAAGCAAAACACAAAACACTCGAGTCAGGATTAACATTCTTATACTAATAAATCCAACTCAAGTGAAATATCAACTGAAATACAAGTAACTTAAAGGATGTTTGGGATAACCATCCTCTAAGGATCTTCAGAACTATCTACAAGGTGGAAATATATATTATAACACCGTGGTCATTTCAATTTAATTTATACTTCAAAACCCAAATATCATTTCATTTCAAATATAACTATTTTTTCAAGATGGTATATATATTAATGAATTTATAAAGTAAAGCATTTAATTTTCTCAAGTCTCGCAAATCGATTCAAATCAACTCAAATTTCAAATTCCAATTTGATTCAATCTAAATTTTTCCATTTAGTTCAATTCAGTTCCTAAATAACAAATTCAATTTATATTGGTTTCAAATACAGATCTGAATCACAAAATAAACCATTTAAATTCCAATATTTCAAAGCTTTAATATTCAACGATTTCAAAGTTAAATTTAACAGTTTCATATAGCTCTTGATTTTACTTCATTTATTATTTAATCAGGGAATATTCACTTAATGAATTCAATATCATTTCACTAGCTTAATTGACATTTTACTAAATATTTCCTTAAATTTATTTAAACAAGAAATGTTTATTAAGTTATTTAAATCAAGCCAAGTCATAAATCATATCTTAAATCTAAATTTTAGAAAGTTTAAAATTGGTTTAATTAACTAATTTTTTTTTATGAATACAATTTCAACTAAATCCAATTTATCTTCCCAACCTTAACTTATTCAAATTTTTACTAAAATCTATTTTGAAATATAAATTTTATACTTAAACATATTATATGTATTAAATCTGTTTTCATTAAATTAAATATCATTATTAAATCTATCATTACTATTTATATATATCATAATTTAAGAATCAACATTTATCAAAACCATATATTTCTTTCCAAAACCATAGAATTTATTTTCAAAATATTTATATATATGGACCAACGGTGTCTGTGTATATATTTATCATAGGGTTAAGTGATACAGATATTTATCATTTAAATCCGAAATTTTAAATATATACGGGTAGATATCATTTCAACCCGTAATCCCAATTTTAATTCAAATGAAAATCGCTTGGGTTTATCATTTCAACCCATAACGAAATTCTCCTATTCTAAAGTCCGTTCGGGTATGTATCATTTCAACCCATAGTGATTTCTATACTAACAGGGAACTTGCAGAGTGATAACAGATATAGAAATAATATAACAGGCATAGATATATCATCAATGACAATATAATATAAATAACAGGATATGGTGTCATATCCCATAGGTGAACAGTTACAGATAATAGCATATATAACAATTTAAATAACTACAGCAGCATATTTCAATTGTTGTTTCAATTGAAATCAAATTTAATAAATATAAGAATGCTAAATCGTGAGTGATTACTCACCTTTCGAGGTTAGAGAGATAGACAATGAAGTTGAGTTATGAAATGCAAGCACGACTTCCAAAGCAAAGTTAGATGGTACAATTTCGATGGAAAAGCTGATAGATAGAAATTGATGAGAACGGATCAAATTAGCTTGATAAAATTGAAACGAAGATTATATGATTAATTTATTACTTTCTTTCAAAATGAACGTTAAATCAAAACACGCATTTAAAAAAATGAAATATATATATATATATATGCACACCCATGAAAACCATATAACTTTAAAACACTTCCATTTCATATTAATGTTAAATAACAAATATATAATTATTCAAAATGTCACATATATAGTACATTCATTTTATGGTTGTCGTTTCCATGTAATAAATATTCATTTTAAACCAATATTAAAATAATATATATGTATAGTTAAAAAAATCAATGTTCTAACATAAAACACATATATTAAAGATCAACACACATATATATAATATCTTTTGAAATGAATACTTATGTATATATATAATTATTATAGTTTATTACTTTCCTTTTCAAAATATCCAGCAGGAAATCAAACAACTTATGCACATATATGTGCAGATAAACAATATTCTTTATAATACATTGTTAACTTACTCCTTTTTTTCTCTTTTTTTTATTAAACCTTTATATATAACAAAATATATGTATAAAATAAAATATTTGTATATATAAAAATCAAAACGTTTCAAACATATATTCAAAAACTGGATCATATAAATAACAATGTATTTAGTTAACGCATAGTATAAAATTCATTTATATAACACTCTTATATATATATAAATCTTGTATAAGTAAACCTTTATAGCTTCATAACTTATTTACTTTCACATATAACAAGATCTGTACAAAAGAATGCAAATTTTTCTCAAATCCTTTTGAACGTTTATAAGAAAAATTTTAAACAATAAATATACCTTCTTATTTAGGAAAGGAAGTAAGCATGCACTTGTAGGAGAAACGTGAGTGGAGGTTGAGGGTTGTAGGCGGTGGAAAGGGAAGAGGGGCGGAGATAGCTTCAGGCGATGGGTATATACGTCGCGTAATTTTTTTTCTTTTTTTTTCTTTTTTTTAATCTGGCGTAGGCCATGGAAAAATTTGGGAGGAGGAAAAGTAAGCAATGGTGGGGAGTGGTTCTCGAAAATGAAGAAGGAGCAGGCAACAATGAAATATATGAAGAGAGAGGTAGTGGAAAGCTACAGAGAAAAATATAATATAAAAGGTAATAATAAATGAAAATCAACGTTCATGCGTTGATTCAGCAGAGAAGTTAAAGCAAATAAGAAGAGAATGGATTGGTTTAAAGGAAAGGCAATGAATGGTTTAGAAATAAATAAAATGTAAAACGTATACGTTTTAATTTCAAAAAGGAAAGAAATAAATACGGGGATGGCAACAGTCAAAATGCACATTTAGGCTAATAATAGAATATAAAAGTAAGAAACTCAAAAGGATAGGCACAGAGATGTGAAATCAGGGAGACAAGGGAAGCAAGTGATCTTTCAAATTTATAACGTTGGCAATAAATATAGAATAAATGAAAATGAAGAGGGGAAGAAATAAACTATTTATGGGCGATGAATTTATAAAAGGAACCATGATGTGTATAATAATTGAAATGAAAATATACACAAATAAATGAATATGGTACAAATGAAGATGAAGGGGAAAAGAAATAAACTATTTATGGGCGATGAATTTATAAAAGGAACCATGATGTGTACAATAATTGAAATGAAAACGTACACAAATAAATGATTACCAGTGAAGTTAAAAAGGCAATAATAGTGTAAATGTGAATCGTTGCCACATAAACAAATAAAACGTATACAAATATTTTACCGGTTATGTGATGGCAACGGTCACCCTTAATTGAGCTGAATAATAAAAGCCAATGCTTTGAACGTATGCCATAAATTAAGTAACAGACACTGATTTCTAAATTTATTAGTAGCTAGGAATAGCAACGTTTGAACGTGAATTGGAAAGCAATTAATTCTGTGGTCCAGCCTGTACGTTTCAAATTTTGAAAACGAAGAAAATAGAAATGGAACAGGTTGCAAAAGGAAAGCCACACATATAAATGGAATAAAACGTTAACAATGAAACGTGCCACATTCAATGGAAAGAAACTGAAATGATAACGTCAAGCACGGGAATTAAGGACAATAAAGTAGAAAGTATGAGAAACGTAAAAGTGAACAAACGAATGAATGCAAGCTACAGATATATATATATATATATATATATATAAATGATGTAAAATATTATGTTTCTACCAGAGAGAAGAGAAAATGTTTGAAATGGAATAAATAGGGAAGGAACAAACCCGAAATGAAATAGCAACGGATAGAAAATTAAAGAGCTACAGCATGAATACGGGGAGTAATAAAGGTATGGTATTGATTGGATTGTAACTGATGTAAAACTTGAATGGACAGGGAAGAAATAAAATTTATGGTAACAGTCGATTCCCTTGATTTCATGCAAATTTATTTTCAACAATTCTTAACTGATTTGAATTTAATAGAATTACATAATAAATAAACTTTCATATAATTAATTGAAAATTTACCATTTGCTATATTTAATTATATGTAATCCAAATAAATTTTTTTTCAAAATTTTATTATTGATAATTTCTCAAAAATCCAATTCAATACGTTATAAACCAATTAAAAATTGCTAAACTTTTATGGGTCGTTATAAGTTTCAAGTCCTAATTCCATCGTATGAAGAAGTTAGCTTTAAAATCAGCTTATTTCAAATTGATTTCAATTGAATTTAATTAAATTGATTTCTACGCGTTTCAAGTCCGTACGATCTAACGACAAGTCCGATCGCTACGAAACTCGAAACCTTACAATAATTCATCGTTACGGATCCGATGAAATTAGTTTCGTCGAAATCCGAGATAGTTGCCAAAATGGCTATTTTCACGTTAATTAATATTAAATTAATTAAATCACTTTTTAATTTCAAATTTAATAACTAACAATTTTCATCATTTTTGATTACTTGGAGATTTACAATAATTTAAAACAAATTGACATATCAATTCAATGTCAATTATTTTACTAATTACTGTGATAACCCAGGATTTTTCGGACATCTGTAAATTGATAATTAATAGGATTGAACTAATAAAATACTGATTTATAAGTGAACAGATAAATTCTGATAATTTAAAAATATCTGGATGAATAAGTGGGTTTGAAACTATAATAAATGTTGAATTAAATATCTGGAAATGATAAATCTTATAGTAAATTTATAAATATATAAGTAGTTATGTGCAAACTTTATAATGTTGGAAATTCTAAGTGTGTGTATATATATATGTTTTGTGATTTGAAAGCATCGATTTGAATTCAATGTAATAATTTTCAAAGGTTATTTAAAGTTAAAATCTATATTTTTAAAACATTAAGGATATATATTTATAATAGCTTAAGCTAAGATTTAAAGGTTTAAAATACTTTCTTTAAAAAAAAATACAAATAAATAAATAAATAAATAGTTTAAGCTTAAAATGGGGATAAATAAATAAGTTTATATTGTTTTCTTTGGGTTATATAAGTATATATAATAAAATATAAATAAATAAACAAATATAATATAAATAATATAAAGGATAAAATACATTATATAATAAAAATTCTCATGCTAAGGACAAGTGTTAAGATTTTAACACACAAAGTAACAAATGTAAATCATTTAACTTAAGAAATGAACAAGTGTTAACAATATAGGCAAGTGGCATTATGAAATTCTTTTAATTTGAGTAAATAGAAAAAAGAAACAAAAAGTATTTTCAGTTTTAAAACATCTCAAACCTGAAAATTCAAAACAAAGAAAAGAAGTAAAATAAAATCAAAACCTGAACAGATTAAAACAAATTCAAAGCATTTAAAATTGGAAACAAATCAAAGCCTGGATCAAGCAACAAATTCTGCATCAAGGTAAATCAAACATCAGATCATCATCAATCAAACTGATCCAGATAAACCAAGTTTCAGAAAACAAAATCTAGCTTTCAAGATCAGAGCATTAAAACTAGGCCTCTGTTCTTCATTGAGGTGAGCAAACTTTCAAAATTTTATATGTAAATTGATTTGCATGTGATTAATATTGAGAAATGACTTGGAATTGAGTTTATGTGAATGATAATGTGCTGCATGTTGATATATATAGAGTTATATGTAAATGTAGGTCTGTGCATATGTGTATATATCATCTCTGTCATACTGTAGGTTCAAAGCCACCAAAGAAATTTAATTGCTCATTGTCGATCGAATTTAGGCTCTGATGTCTAAAAGAAAAATGTTTGTAATATGTTAACATCATTTTTAAAAATAGATTCAAAAGAAATTAATGAGTAATTATCTTAAAATATATGAATTACAGTAAAAACCAAATATAAGTCAAAAGTTAAAGTTTCTGGAATTCATGATTTAGACTTATAATTTGATTCGTATTACAAATTAATGAATTTTAATAATCAAATCTTGATTTTTAAGTTTGGGAATATCAAATATTCGAGAGATGATCGAAATTGGGATTTTTGGGAATTGCTGGTCGTCGGCGAAGTAGAGAAGGTCGTCGTCATGACTGAAGGTAGCCAGGGGGATGGGGATTCACGGAAAAATGTTTATAAATTTTTCTGATGATCGTGGTGATCGGGTGGCGATGATTTAGGGTTTGAACTGTGGTTTTGGTCGAATTGGTTCTCGAGGAAATTGCAACATCGTCAGAGTTTTTGAGGTGATCGGTCAAGGGGGAGCAGGAGCTAGGGACTCAGGCGGAGGCCCTGGTTAAGTGGCGAGAATTCTGGCGAAGTGACATGGAGGTGCGAAGTGAATGGGTGATCGAAGTCGGGTTTCAGGTGGAGCTCGATAGCTCTTTTAGGTTTCGTGGTGATTTTGGTGATATTGGGTTATTGTTCAGGGTGATGAGATCGTCAGCGACTCGTTGGGAAGATCGGCGATGGTCGGAGGTCGTCAGGCTAGTCGTGCACGTGCACGCGTATACTCTGGTATCTGATGGTTGCTACGTGATGAGAGCATCGGGAATATTGGTGAGTTCCTCGAAGATTTTGGTGGTTCGACTCGAAGTGGCAGGAGGATTGTGAGTGACTCGAGTTTTCGTTCGTGAGTTTATGCATTGGACTCGGTATTTTGTAAATGTTTTAACCAGAGTTTTAAAATTCAAAAAGATGAACAGTTTTATAAAAGAAAGTGTGTAGACCAGATTTTATATTTTAAAATGTTGTAGTTTTCAATAGAAAGGATTACAAGATCTAAGTGAAATTTTAAAACAAATTTTGAAACAAGTTTTTAAGATTTAAATTTTTAAAGATAAAGTATGTTTAAAATTTGTTTGTTTAAATACTTATGTTCGGATAATTAACTTAATAAAATTCTTGGATATGATATAATGATGAATTAGGAAGTGATTAAACTTTAGTTAGTCAAAAGATTTCAAAATAACTTTAGTATGTTAATAATCAAAGTATAATTATCTAATAATGGAAGGTTAATTTATGAAATCAGTTAAGAAATTATTAATTAATTAAACTATTAAGGTAATTAGTAATTAATTTGTGTAATCAAAGTTAAAGGATTAATTTATAAATGTGATAAATTAATTAAGTTATTAATTAAAGAATCATTAATTTATTTAGAATTAATCAATTAATGAAATTAATTAGTGTTAGTTACTTAATGAAGTAATTATAGAATAATTACTTAATGTCATTAATTAAGGTGGGTAATTAATGGACAATTACTAAATGTGATTTATTAAAGAATAATTACTTGATGTAAGTAATAAAAGAGAAATTACTTAATGGTAGTAATTAAGTATTAATTACTTAGTGTAATTTAATTAAGGGTTAGTTAATTAATGAGTATGATTAATTAAAGGATAATTAATCAATATAAGTGATTATAGAATAATTAATTTGATTAATTAATTAAGGATCAATGTAAATAATATGAATGGGAGGTTAATTAATTTATATAATTAATTAATTTAATTAAAGGATAATTAATCAAGGATGATTAATTAAGATGGATAATTAAAAGATGATTAATTAATTGGGTTATAATTGATTTAGGTTAAGAGAAGGTAATCTAAGTGATTAAAGTTAGAAATTAATAATAATTAGAGATAAATTAAATTAATTAGGAAGTGATCAATCTTACTTATGATGATTGAATGATGTTAAATGCCTTGCATTGGTTGATATCTCTGATATGAAATGTTTCGTGATATGAGATTTTGAGTGGACAGTGATAATGTGGTTATCTATAGATGATAAATTGCTGTGTAAAAGTGACATCCTGTATTTTAAGTTGAATTGTATTTAATTGAATGACTTGGTTAAGATGACATGAGATTCGAAGAGACCGGGGTCGGGTATCAGTAAATACCCGAAACCACTTCGATTTGTAATCTATAATTCTTTATAGATTTGATTGGTAAATCGAATAGGCTGGAATGAAATAAATTGAGTAATCTGCACCATTGGAACTAAGTAACGGTACTTAGATATTATTTTGTGAAATAATGGTTTGACTATAATAAGTAAGAACTCGTAAAAGATACGAGTTACCCTAGTTTTAAATTAGTCTTATAAATTAGTATTTCAAATTTTATGGGTTTACTCACGCTGGTTTCCAGCCTGACCCGGGTGTTACTTTGATGTAATGCTCGGGTCAGACCGAGTATTACAGATTTTCAGGTAAGGACGTTCTGGAGTTCAGAAGTCGAGCTGGATGGCAGGAACGTATGGAGTGTTTCTACTGTGTTATATTATTGTATATCTGAGACTTGATAATTGTGTATACCCAGTGTCTGTATAAATGTGTAACTCTGATGTATTAAAATGTAATCGGCAGATATAATATTGTTTTGTAAACTGTTATTATTTATTATTATATTTTATCCGCTGCGAATGTGAGATGTTGATGTTTCTGATCTTCTTCTTCTTCTTCTATCTCTTTCTTCTTTTTCATAACTATCTGGAATTTTCGGGTTCGAAAATTCTGGGTTGTTACAGTTGGTATCAGAGCAAAGGTTAAGCGAAAACCTTGGCTCTGTTGGGATTACTCGTTAAGGATAGGGTCAATGGTACCCTAGAACGAGTTGAGTGTATATATATATGAGAGCGTACTTGTTATTTTTATATATAAAGATTTTAAATGATTTTATATAAGAATATATTTTGATATATAAAATGATATTTCTTCTAATAAATATAAAGAAATTGGTTGTTAAAATATTGGAATTAAATTAAGTGGTAATAGTAATACAACCAAATTAAAATTGAATAAAGTTAAGTTTGAAATGAATCCAAACTGAAATTAAAATCTTGAATTTTTAGAAATAAAGATAATAATAAATTGGTTTCCAAATATGATAACCTTGGTTATTATCATAAATGGTAGTTGTGTTTAATAATGAATGTTGTTAATGATTAAGCAAAATGAAATGTTTTAGGGAAGTAAACATTTAAGTGAGTATAACTTATAAATTGGAATTGAAGATAATTTAAAATTATGAAATTTTAAATGTAAATCCAGAAAACTTGAAATTGTTTTAAAGAAGTTTGTTTTGAATTAAAACCAAAGGTGGTTTAAAAATTTAAAGTATAACTTGGTGTATAAAGAAAATGTATATATGAGGAATATACATAATACCAATGATGATTTGAAATAAACACTTAGTGTTGAGTTTTAAATTGGAATGTGATGTGAAACCCAAAGTAAAGTAAGTTTTTTTTTAAACTTAAAAGGGGAAAAACTATTGATCTGAAGTTTAAAATTTGAATGGGAATTCAAATTGTGAAAAGTCGACCGGATTAAGTAAATTTAACTTGGAGGAAGTTAAATAAGTTTGAATAAATAACTTGAATTGGAAATTTCAAGATGAAATTTAAATTTAACTTGGGTAGTTAAATGGTTAATTTAAATGGGAGTTATGAGTGATCTCAAAATGGGTTTGAGATTTGGAAATTGAAAATGGATAATAAATTAGAATCTGAAGATTTAATTTGTTAAAATTAAAAATAAAGGTTGAATTAATTTAAAAGTAAAGGAATTGTGATTTAAGGAATTAAATCAATATTTAAAAATTTTAACTCGAATTTATATAATTCGAGATAGTTTAAAATTGAGATTTAAATATAATTAGTTCAAATTGAATTTGATTTGAATTAATTAGAATTGTGATTGAAGATGTATAAGTTTAAAAATTCAAATGGTAAATTAGAATTGAAAGGATTTGAAATTGGAGCTGGTTCAATTTGAAATTAATCCAAATTGATTTGAAATAATTTGGAATTGAGATTAAAGTTGAATAAGTTTAAAAATCAAATGGAATTTGATTTGAATTTGGGAAAGAATTAAGGTTAATTCAACTTGAATTGGAATTAAATCAATTTCAATGGAAATTGAAGTATTGAGTCAATTTAAATGGAAGTGGAATTTAAATTGAATTGATGGGAAATTATTTGGAAATGGAGATTGGGAAATTAAACAGTTTGGCTCTGGATTATTTTCAAAATAAATTATTTAAATACAAATATATTTTTCCAAACTATTTACTATACAATCTTTCTTCTTAAACCCAAACTATCTTATACTTATTTTATAATTATTTTGGAATTATTTAACTATTTTGAAACTATCTTATAAACTAATTACTATTTTTCAGTTACTTATATCTAATTATTATTTTAAAATCTATTTTGCAATTATCTAACTATTTTATACCTACTTAACTATTTTACAGCTATTTTACAAACTAATAACTATTTTTCAACTACTTATATATTTTAAACTTTTTCAAGCTATTTTTAAATTTAAATAGGTCAAAGTTCAAACTGTTTGTAATTAAAGTAATAACTCAATTGGAAATGGAAGCAATTGAGAATAATGTGAATGGAATTAAAGGAAATGTGAATAGAAAAGAAAATTGATTTAGCTAATAACCAATAAAGATAAATACGTAGGATATACGTATATTATTCTATTCGCATAGTGATTTGATCCAGATTCGAGCACAGAATTTCGAGATAGCATTATCGATCCGAGTTGGGATTTTTCACTCGATTTTCAACGGCGAACCTGGATATGGGTTTTGATTGGTTCTGGATATTCTCTATCATAGCTACGACTATGCAAGGAGAATGACGGTTTCTGATCAAGAAACCAGATCTGAGTCCGCACTAGGAAGTCGAGTGGACGATACTAGTTCGGAAGTGAAATTGTGTGATCGAGTGAGCGATCAAACTGATATTGCGTACGGATGATATATGTACATCGTACGAGTTTGAATGAAATTGATATTGAAGATTTGTGGATAAGAACTGTAAAATGGTTTCTGAAAAGAAATATGGTTAATAACTTTATAAAAGATTTATCAAATGTGAATATTTGATTTAGAATAAAATAAAGTTATATATCCTTGTTATATAAGGTAAATCTTCCCTTGTTGAATCTATTGCTAAAAGAAAAGATTTTTGAAATATTTGAAGTATAAAAGAGGTTTTATACAAAGTTTGAAATGATCCAAAGATTTTCAAAGTTATATATATCTATATCTATATATATAAAGGATCTTATGAGAATGATTTTGGAAAAGGTTTTGGGAACCTATGGATTTTGGAAAGGGCTTTTGATTTTTAGGAAAATCAATTTTGGATTTTGGAAAGCCTAGTTTGAGAATTATCGATTTTGGTAATCGATTTTGTGTAAAGGAGATTTTGATAAATCATAAAGGGTATGATTTGAAGATACTATAAGTATATAGTATAAAGTGTTTTGAGAATAGCTCTGGGGAAAAAGGCGCTCCCTTAAAATGAACTTCTCAGGAGTGCCACTGGGTGGTACTGCCTTGAACCCCAAGGGGGGATTCTAAAGTTGATCCTGTGAGGAGTCCGGACAAAACTAGTTCCTGAGGATTATTTGTGTAGCGAAAGTCGAGGGGCTGGTGCCCACAGAGGCATTTGGGTTATGCTATGACAACAATTTAACTCAATGTCACTGCGATCTACTGCAGACCATAGCGGAAGTCATGTGTGCCGCTGAGAGCCAACTGTCTACGTTTGATTTTATATCGGTAGACTGTGACACTATGGTAACATAGCGAAAGTCGTTTGAGCCGCTGAGAGCCAACAGTCTGCGTTTGATTTTATATCGGTAGACTGCGACCTATGTGGAGGAGTTTCATTTTGACAGCGAAATCGTGTGTGCCGCTGAGAGCCAACAGTTACATGGACTTTTGCTACGACGGCAACGTAACCCTGGAATGTAACTGCGATCTGTTGTGGGTTCCATGCTGTTATCAGTTACATGGACTTTTGCTGCGATGGCAACGTAACCCGTGATGTAACTGTGACCATGGATGGGGGTGATGATTTCCAGAGCATTCTCACCAAAGATATTTCCTTGATTTCAAAAATGTTTTCTATATTTTCAATAAATTATTTTCCAAGTATTTTCACTAGGTGTTGAAATGGGTTTGCTAAAGTCCTTATAGATTTTCAGTCTTACGCCTGATCAACGTATTACCGAATTTCTGTGAGAACAAGGATGGACTGGTTGAGACATCGAGTTATAAAAGTATTTTTATAAAACTATTTGGTAATATTATGTAGTTTTAAAAGTGTTTTGAAATTTATATAATAAATAGAGTTAAGAGTTAAGATGTCTAAGGAATAATTTAACTGATAATCAACATTGTAATAAAATTATTGCTTCGTTTCTTTTCGAGGACGAAAAGATTTAAAGGGGGGAGGAATGTGATAACCCAGGATTTTTCGGACATCTGTAAATTGATAATTAATAGGATTGAACTAATAAAATACTGATTTATAAGTGAACAGATAAATTCTGATAATTTAAAAATATCTGGATGAATAAGTGGGTTTGAAACTATAATAAATGTTGAATTAAATATCTGGAAATGATAAATCTTATAGTAAATTTATAAATATATAAGTAGTTATGTGCAAACTTTATAATGTTGGAAATTCTAAGTGTGTGTATATATATATGTTTTGTGATTTGAAAGCATCGATTTGAATTCAATGTAATAATTTTCAAAGGTTATTTAAAGTTAAAATCTATATTTTTAAAACATTAAGGATATATATTTATAATAGCTTAAGCTAAGATTTAAAGGTTTAAAATACTTTCTTTAAAAAAAAATACAAATAAATAAATAAATAAATAGTTTAAGCTTAAAATGGGGATAAATAAATAAGTTTATATTGTTTTCTTTGGGTTATATAAGTATATATAATAAAATATAAATAAATAAACAAATATAATATAAATAATATAAAGGATAAAATACATTATATAATAAAAATTCTCATGCTAAGGACAAGTGTTAAGATTTTAACACACAAAGTAACAAATGTAAATCATTTAACTTAAGAAATGAACAAGTGTTAACAATATAGGCAAGTGGCATTATGAAATTCTTTTAATTTGAGTAAATAGAAAAAAGAAACAAAAAGTATTTTCAGTTTTAAAACATCTCAAACCTGAAAATTCAAAACAAAGAAAAGAAGTAAAATAAAATCAAAACCTGAACAGATTAAAACAAATTCAAAGCATTTAAAATTGGAAACAAATCAAAGCCTGGATCAAGCAACAAATTCTGCATCAAGGTAAATCAAACATCAGATCATCATCAATCAAACTGATCCAGATAAACCAAGTTTCAGAAAACAAAATCTAGCTTTCAAGATCAGAGCATTAAAACCAGGCCTCTGTTCTTCATTGAGGTGAGCAAACTTTCAAAATTTTATATGTAAATTGATTTGCATGTGATTAATATTGAGAAATGACTTGGAATTGAGTTTATGTGAATGATAATGTGCTGCATGTTGATATATATAGAGTTATATGTAAATGTAGGTCTGTGCATATGTGTATATATCATCTCTGTCATACTGTAGGTTCAAAGCCACCAAAGAAATTTAATTGCTCATTGTCGATCGAATTTAGGCTCTGATGTCTAAAAGAAAAATGTTTGTAATATGTTAACATCATTTTTAAAAATAGATTCAAAAGAAATTAATGAGTAATTATCTTAAAATATATGAATTACAGTAAAAACCAAATATAAGTCAAAAGTTAAAGTTTCTGGAATTCATGATTTAGACTTATAATTTGATTCGTATTACAAATTAATGAATTTTAATAATCAAATCTTGATTTTTAAGTTTGGGAATATCAAATATTCGAGAGATGATCGAAATTGGGATTTTTGGGAATTGCTGGTCGTCGGCGAAGTAGAGAAGGTCGTCGTCATGACTGAAGGTAGCCAGGGGGATGGGGATTCACGGAAAAATGTTTATAAATTTTTCTGATGATCGTGGTGATCGGGTGGCGATGATTTAGGGTTTGAACTGTGGTTTTGGTCGAATTGGTTCTCGAGGAAATTGCAACATCGTCAGAGTTTTTGAGGTGATCGGTCAAGGGGGAGCAGGAGCTAGGGACTCAGGCGGAGGCCCTGGTTAAGTGGCGAGAATTCTGGCGAAGTGACATGGAGGTGCGAAGTGAATTGGTGATCGAAGTCGGGTTTCAGGTGGAGCTCGATAGCTCTTTTAGGTTTCGTGGTGATTTTGGTGATATTGGGTTATTGTTCAGGGTGATGAGATCGTCAGCGACTCGTTGGGAAGATCGGCGATGGTCGGAGGTCGTCAGGCTAGTCGTGCACGTGCACGCGTATACTCTGGTATCTGATGGTTGCTACGTGATGAGAGCATCGGGAATATTGGTGAGTTCCTCGAAGATTTTGGTGGTTCGACTCGAAGTGGCAGGAGGATTGTGAGTGACTCGAGTTTTCGTTCGTGAGTTTATGCATTGGACTCGGTATTTTGTAAATGTTTTAACCAGAGTTTTAAAATTCAAAAAGATGAACAGTTTTATAAAAGAAAGTGTGTAGACCGGATTTCATATTTTAAAATGTTGTAGTTTTCAATAGAAAGGATTACAAGATCTAAGTGAAATTTTAAAACAAATTTTGAAACAAGTTTTTAAGATTTAAATTTTTAAAGATAAAGCATGTTTTAAATTTGTTTGTTTAAATACTTATGTTCGGATAATTAACTTAATAAAATTCTTGGATATGATATAATGATGAATTAGGAAGTGATTAAACTTTAGTTAGTCAAAAGATTTCAAAATAACTTTAGTATGTTAATAATCAAAGTATAATTATCTAATAATGGAAGGTTAATTTATGAAATCAGTTAAGAAATTATTAATTAATTAAACTATTAAGGTAATTAGTAATTAATTTGTGTAATCAAAGTTAAAGGATTAATTTATAAATGTGATAAATTAATTAAGTTATTAATTAAAGGATCATTAATTTATTTAGAATTAATCAATTAATGAAATTAATTAGTGTTAGTTACTTAATGAAGTAATTATAGAATAATTACTTAATGTCATTAATTAAGGTGGGTAATTAATGGACAATTACTAAATGTGATTTATTAAAGAATAATTACTTGATGTAAGTAATAAAAGAGAAATTACTTAATGGTAGTAATTAAGTATTAATTACTTAGTGTAATTTAATTAAGGGTTAGTTAATTAATGAGTATGATTAATTAAAGGATAATTAATCAATATAAGTGATTATAGAATAATTAATTTGATTAATTAATTAAGGATCAATGTAAATAATATGAATGGGAGGTTAATTAATTTATATAATTAATTAATTTAATTAAAGGATAATTAATCAAGGATGATTAATTAAGATGGATAATTAAAAGATGATTAATTAATTGGGTTATAATTGATTTAGGTTAAGAGAAGGTAATCTAAGTGATTAAAGTTAGAAATTAATAATAATTAGAGATAAATTAAATTAATTAGGAAGTGATCAATCTTACTTATGATGATTGAATGATGTTAAATGCCTTGCATTGGTTGATATCTCTGATATGAAATGTTTCGTGATATGAGATTTTGAGTGGACAGTGATAATGTGGTTATCTATAGATGATAAATTGCTGTGTAAAAGTGACATCATGTATTTTAAGTTGAATTGTATTTAATTGAATGACTTGGTTAAGATGACATGAGATTCGAAGAGACCGGGGTCGGGTATCAGTAAATACCCGAAACCACTTCGATTTGTAATCTATAATTCTTTATAGATTTGATTGGTAAATCGAATAGGCTGGAATGAAATAAATTGAGTAATCTGCACCATTGGAACTAAGTAACGGTACTTAGATATTATTTTGTGAAATAATGGTTTGACTATAATAAGTAAGAACTCGTAAAAGATACGAGTTACCCTAGTTTTAAATTAGTCTTATAAATTAGTATTTCAAATTTTATGGGTTTACTCACGTTGGTTTCCAGCCTGACCCGAGTGTTACTTTGATGTAATGCTCGGGTCAGACCGAGTATTACAGATTTTCAAGTATGGACGTTCTGGAGTTCAGAAGTCGAGCTGGATGGCAGGAACGTATGGAGTGTTTCTACTGTGTTATATTATTGTATATCTGAGACTTGATAATTGTGTATACCCAGTGTCTGTATAAATGTGTAACTCTGATGTATTAAAATGTAATCGGCAGATATAATATTGTTTTGTAAACTGTTATTATTTATTATTATATTTTATCCGCTGCGAATGTGAGATGTTGATGTTTCTGATCTTCTTCTTCTTCTTCTATCTCTTTCTTCTTTTTCATAACTATCTGGAATTTTCGGGTTCGAAAATTCCGGGTTGTTACAGTTGGTATCAGAGCAAAGGTTAAGCGAGAACCTTGGCTCTGTTGGGATTACTCGTTAAGGATAGGGTCAATGGTACCCTAGAACGAGTTGAGTGTATATATATATGAGAGCGTACTTGTTATTTTTATATATAAAGATTTTAAATGATTTTATATAAGAATATATTTTGATATATAAAATGATATTTCTTCTAATAAATATAAAGAAATTGGTTGTTAAAATATTGGAATTAAATTAAGTGGTAATAGTAATACAACCAAATTAAAATTGAATAAAGTTAAGTTTGAAATGAATCCAAACTGAAATTAAAATCTTGAATTTTTAGAAATAAAGATAATAATAAATTGGTTTCCAGATATGATAACCTTGGTTATTATCATAAATGGTAGTTGTGTTTAATAATGAATGTTGTTAATGATTAAGCAAAATGAAATGTTTTAGGGAAGTAAACATTTAAGTGAGTATAACTTATAAATTGGAATTGAAGATAATTTAAAATTATGAAATTTTAAATGTAAATCCAGAAAACTTGAAATTGTTTTAAAGAAGTTTGTTTTGAATTAAAACCAAAGGTGGTTTAAAAATTTAAAGTATAACTTGGTGTATAAAGAAAATGTATATATGAGGAATATACATAATACCAATGATGATTTGAAATAAACACTTAGTGTTGAGTTTTAAATTGGAATGTGATGTGAAACCCAAAGTAAAGTAAGTTTTTTTTTTAAACTTAAAAGGGGAAAAACTATTAATCTGAAGTTTAAAATTTGAATGGGAATTCAAATTGTGAAAAGTCGACCGGATTAAGTAAATTTAACTTGGAGGAAGTTAAATAAGTTTGAATAAATAACTTGAATTGGAAATTTCAAGATGAAATTTAAATTTAACTTGGGTAGTTAAATGGTTAATTTAAATGGGAGTTATGAGTGATCTCAAAATGGGTTTGAGATTTGGAAATTGAAAATGGATAATAAATTAGAATCTGAAGATTTAATTTGTTAAAATTAAAAATAAAGGTTGAATTAATTTAAAAGTAAAGGAATTGTGATTTAAGGAATTAAATCAATATTTAAAAATTTTAACTCGAATTTATATAATTCGAGATAGTTTAAAATTGAGATTTAAATATAATTAGTTCAAATTGAATTTGATTTGAATTAATTAGAATTGTGATTGAAGATGTATAAGTTTAAAAATTCAAATGGTAAATTAGAATTGAAAGGATTTGAAATTGGAGCTGGTTCAATTTGAAATTAATCCAAATTGATTTGAAATAATTTGGAATTGAGATTAAAGTTGAATAAGTTTAAAAATCAAATGGAATTTGATTTGAATTTGGGAAAGAATTAAGGTTAATTCAACTTGAATTGGAATTAAATCAATTTCAATGGAAATTGAAGTATTGAGTCAATTTAAATGGAAGTGGAATTTAAATTGAATTGATGGGAAATTATTTGGAAATGGAGATTGGGAAATTAAACAGTTTGGCTCTGGATTATTTTCAAAATAAATTGTTTAAATACAAATATATTTTTCCAAACTATTTACTATACAATCTTTCTTCTTAAACCCAAACTATCTTATACTTATTTTATAATTATTTTGGAATTATTTAACTATTTTGAAACTATCTTATAAACTAATTACTATTTTTCAGTTACTTATATCTAATTATTATTTTAAAATCTATTTTGCAATTATCTAACTATTTTATACCTACTTAACTATTTTACAGCTATTTTACAAACTAATAACTATTTTTCAACTACTTATATATTTTAAACTTTTTCAAGCTATTTTTAAATTTAAATAGGTCAGAGTTCAAACTGTTTGTAATTAAAGTAATAACTCAATTGGAAATGGAAGCAATTGAGAATAATGTGAATGGAATTAAAGGAAATGTGAATAGAAAAGAAAATTGATTTGGCTAATAACCAATAAAGATAAATACGTAGGATATACGTATATTATTCTATTCGCATAGTGATTTGATCCAGATTCGAGCACAGAATTTCGAGATAGTATTATCGATCCGAGTTGGGATTTTTCACTCGATTTTCAACGGTGAACCTGGATATGGGTTTTGATTGGTTCTGGATATTCTCTATCATAGCTACGACTATGCAAGGAGAATGACGGTTTCTGATCAAGAAACCAGATCTGAGTCCGCACTAGGAAGTCGAGTGGACGATACTAGTTCGGAAGTGAAATTGTGTGATCGAGTGAGCGATCAAACTGATATTGCGTACGGATGATATATGTACATCGTACGAGTTTGAATGAAATTGATATTGAAGATTTGTGGATAAGAACTGTAAAATGGTTTCTGAAAAGAAATATGGTTAATAACTTTATAAAAGATTTATCAAATGTGAATATTTGATTTAGAATAAAATAAAGTTATATATCCTTGTTATATAAGGTAAATCTTCCCTTGTTGAATCTATTGCTAAAAGAAAAGATTTTTGAAATATTTGAAGTATAAAAGAGGTTTTATACAAAGTTTGAAATGATCCAAAGATTTTCAAAGTTATATATATCTATATCTATATATATAAAGGATCTTATGAGAATGATTTTGGAAAAGGTTTTGGGAACCTATGGATTTTGGAAAGGGCTTTTGATTTTTAGGAAAATCAATTTTGGATTTTGGAAAGCCTAGTTTGAGAATTATCGATTTTGGTAATCGATTTTGTGTAAAGGAGATTTTGATAAATCATAAAGGGTATGATTTGAAGATACTATAAGTATATAGTATAAAGTGTTTTGAGAATAGCTCTGGGGAAAAAGGCGCTCCCTTAAAATGAACTTCTCAGGAGTGCCACTGGGTGGTACTGCCTTGAACCCCAAGGGGGGATTCTAAAGTTGATCCTGTGAGGAGTCCGGACAAAACTAGTTCCTGAGGATTATTTGTGTAGCGAAAGTCGAGGGGCTGGTGCCCACAGAGGCATTTGGGTTATGCTATGACAACAATTTAACTCAATGTCACTGCGATCTACTGCAGACCATAGCGGAAGTCATGTGTGCCGCTGAGAGCCAACTGTCTACGTTTGATTTTATATCGGTAGACTGTGACACTATGGTAACATAGCGAAAGTCGTTTGAGCCGCTGAGAGCCAACAGTCTGCGTTTGATTTTATATCGGTAGACTGCGACCTATGTGGAGGAGTTTCATTTTGACAGCGAAATCGTGTGTGCCGCTGAGAGCCAACAGTTACATGGACTTTTGCTACGACGGCAACGTAACCCTGGAATGTAACTGCGATCTGTTGTGGGTTCCATGCTGTTATCAGTTACATGGACTTTTGCTGCGATGGCAACGTAACCCGTGATGTAACTGTGACCATGGATGGGGGTGATGATTTCCAGAGCATTCTCACCAAAGATATTTCCTTGATTTCAAAAATGTTTTCTATATTTTCAATAAATTATTTTCCAAGTATTTTCACTAGGTGTTGAAATGGGTTTGCTAAAGTCCTTATAGATTTTCAGTCTTACGCCTGATCAACGTATTACCGAATTTCTGTGAGAACAAGGATGGACTGGTTGAGACATCGAGTTATAAAAGTATTTTTATAAAACTATTTGGTAATATTATGTAGTTTTAAAAGTGTTTTGAAATTTATATAATAAATAGAGTTAAGAGTTAAGATGTCTAAGGAATAATTTAACTGATAATCAACATTGTAATAAAATTATTGCTTCGTTTCTTTTCGAGGACGAAAAGATTTAAAGGGGGGAGGAATGTGATAACCCAGGATTTTTCGGACATCTGTAAATTGATAATTAATAGGATTGAACTAATAAAATACTGATTTATAAGTGAACAGATAAATTCTGATAATTTAAAAATATCTGGATGAATAAGTGGGTTTGAAACTATAATAAATGTTGAATTAAATATCTGGAAATGATAAATCTTATAGTAAATTTATAAATATATAAGTAGTTATGTGCAAACTTTATAATGTTGGAAATTCTAAGTGTGTGTATATATATATGTTTTGTGATTTGAAAGCATCGATTTGAATTCAATGTAATAATTTTCAAAGGTTATTTAAAGTTAAAATCTATATTTTTAAAACATTAAGGATATATATTTATAATAGCTTAAGCTAAGATTTAAAGGTTTAAAATACTTTCTTTAAAAAAAAATACAAATAAATAAATAAATAAATAGTTTAAGCTTAAAATGGGGATAAATAAATAAGTTTATATTGTTTTCTTTGGGTTATATAAGTATATATAATAAAATATAAATAAATAAACAAATATAATATAAATAATATAAAGGATAAAATACATTATATAATAAAAATTCTCATGCTAAGGACAAGTGTTAAGATTTTAACACACAAAGTAACAAATGTAAATCATTTAACTTAAGAAATGAACAAGTGTTAACAATATAGGCAAGTGGCATTATGAAATTCTTTTAATTTGAGTAAATAGAAAAAAGAAACAAAAAGTATTTTCAGTTTTAAAACATCTCAAACCTGAAAATTCAAAACAAAGAAAAGAAGTAAAATAAAATCAAAACCTGAACAGATTAAAACAAATTCAAAGCATTTAAAATTGGAAACAAATCAAAGCCTGGATCAAGCAACAAATTCTGCATCAAGGTAAATCAAACATCAGATCATCATCAATCAAACTGATCCAGATAAACCAAGTTTCAGAAAACAAAATCTAGCTTTCAAGATCAGAGCATTAAAACCAGGCCTCTGTTCTTCATTGAGGTGAGCAAACTTTCAAAATTTTATATGTAAATTGATTTGCATGTGATTAATATTGAGAAATGACTTGGAATTGAGTTTATGTGAATGATAATGTGCTGCATGTTGATATATATAGAGTTATATGTAAATGTAGGTCTGTGCATATGTGTATATATCATCTCTGTCATACTGTAGGTTCAAAGCCACCAAAGAAATTTAATTGCTCATTGTCGATCGAATTTAGGCTCTGATGTCTAAAAGAAAAATGTTTGTAATATGTTAACATCATTTTTAAAAATAGATTCAAAAGAAATTAATGAGTAATTATCTTAAAATATATGAATTACAGTAAAAACCAAATATAAGTCAAAAGTTAAAGTTTCTGGAATTCATGATTTAGACTTATAATTTGATTCGTATTACAAATTAATGAATTTTAATAATCAAATCTTGATTTTTAAGTTTGGGAATATCAAATATTCGAGAGATGATCGAAATTGGGATTTTTGGGAATTGCTGGTCGTCGGTGAAGTAGAGAAGGTCGTCGTCATGACTGAAGGTAGCCAGGGGGATGGGGATTCACGGAAAAATGTTTATAAATTTTTCTGATGATCGTGGTGATCGGGTGGCGATGATTTAGGGTTTGAACTGTGGTTTTGGTCGAATTGGTTCTCGAGGAAATTGCAACATCGTCAGAGTTTTTGAGGTGATCGGTCAAGGGGGAGCAGGAGCTAGGGACTCAGGCGGAGGCCCTGGTTAAGTGGCGAGAATTCTGGCGAAGTGACATGGAGGTGCGAAGTGAATTGGTGATCGAAGTCGGGTTTCAGGTGGAGCTCGATAGCTCTTTTAGGTTTCGTGGTGATTTTGGTGATATTGGGTTATTGTTCAGGGTGATGAGATCGTCAGCGACTCGTTGGGAAGATCGGCGATGGTCGGAGGTCGTCAGGCTAGTCGTGCACGTGCACGCGTATACTCTGGTATCTGATGGTTGCTACGTGATGAGAGCATCGGGAATATTGGTGAGTTCCTCGAAGATTTTGGTGGTTCGACTCGAAGTGGCAGGAGGATTGTGAGTGACTCGAGTTTTCGTTCGTGAGTTTATGCATTGGACTCGGTATTTTGTAAATGTTATAACCAGAGTTTTAAAATTCAAAAAGATGAATAGTTTTATTAAAGAAAGTGTGTAGACCAGATTTCATATTTTAAAATGTTGTAGTTTTCAATAGAAAGGATTACAAGATCTAAGTGAAATTTTAAAACAAATTTTGAAACAAGTTTTTAAGATTTAAATTTTTAAAGATAAAGCATGTTTAAAATTTGTTTGTTTAAATACTTATGTTCGGATAATTAACTTAATAAAATTCTTGGATATGATATAATGATGAATTAGGAAGTGATTAAACTTTAGTTAGTCAAAAGATTTCAAAATAACTTTAGTATGTTAATAATCAAAGTATAATTATCTAATAATGGAAGGTTAATTTATGAAATCAGTTAAGAAATTATTAATTAATTAAACTATTAAGGTAATTAGTAATTAATTTGTGTAATCAAAGTTAAAGGATTAATTTATAAATGTGATAAATTAATTAAGTTATTAATTAAAGGATCATTAATTTATTTAGAATTAATCAATTAATGAAATTAATTAGTGTTAGTTACTTAATGAAGTAATTATAGAATAATTACTTAATGTCATTAATTAAGGTGGGTAATTAATGGACAATTACTAAATGTGATTTATTAAAGAATAATTACTTGATGTAAGTAATAAAAGAGAAATTACTTAATGGTAGTAATTAAGTATTAATTACTTAGTGTAATTTAACTAAGGGTTAGTTAATTAATGAGTATGATTAATTAAAGGATAATTAATCAATATAAGTGATTATAGAATAATTAATTTGATTAATTAATTAAGGATCAATGTAAATAATATGAATGGGAGGTTAATTAATTTATATAATTAATTAATTTAATTAAAGGATAATTAATCAAGGATGATTAATTAAGATGGATAATTAAAAGATGATTAATTAATTGGGTTATAATTGATTTAGGTTAAGAGAAGGTAATCTAAGTGATTAAAGTTAGAAATTAATAATAATTAGAGATAAATTAAATTAATTAGGAAGTGATCAATCTTACTTATGATGATTGAATGATGTTAAATGCCTTGCATTGGTTGATATCTCTGATATGAAATGTTTCGTGATATGAGATTTTGAGTGGACAGTGATAATGTGGTTATCTATAGATGATAAATTGCTGTGTAAAAGTGACATCCTGTATTTTAAGTTGAATTGTATTTAATTGAATGACTTGGTTAAGATGACATGAGATTCGAAGAGACCGGGGTCGGGTATCAGTAAATACCCGAAACCACTTCGATTTGTAATCTATAATTCTTTATAGATTTGATTGGTAAATCGAATAGGCTGGAATGAAATAAATTGAGTAATCTGCACCATTGGAACTAAGTAATGGTACTTAGATATTATTTTGTGAAATAATGGTTTGACTATAATAAGTAAGAACTCGTAAAAGATACGAGTTACCCTAGTTTTAAATTAGTCTTATAAATTAGTATTTCAAATTTTATGGGTTTACTCACGCTGGTTTCCAGCCTGACCCGGGTGTTACTTTGATGTAATGCTCGGGTCAGACCGAGTATTACAGATTTTCAGGTAAGGACGTTCTGGAGTTCAGAAGTCGAGCTGGATGGCAGGAACGTATGGAGTGTTTCTACTGTGTTATATTATTGTATATCTGAGACTTGATAATTGTGTATACCCAGTGTCTGTATAAATGTGTAACTCTGATGTATTAAAATGTAATCGACAGATATAATATTGTTTTGTAAACTGTTATTATTTATTATTATATTTTATCCGCTGCGAATGTGAGATGTTGATGTTTCTGATCTTCTTCTTCTTCTTCTATCTCTTTCTTCTTTTTCATAACTATCTGGAATTTTCGGGTTCAAAAATTCCGGGTTGTTACAATTACAGTGTTTAATTTCAACTGAAATTAAATCTAGTTAAATATAATTTAATTCCAATAAATTGATTTAATTTGATTTCAATCTTTTTATTCATTCAATTATTACTCTATAGACATAGTTAACATTTGTTTATATCTTATTACACTAATATTCTACAATTATCATCTTTTACCATATTAGTTTCAGTATTTCAATTACATTGAATTTTTTTTGTCAATTTTATTATAATTTAAAATCTCAATAAATTAATTTATCTTTGTTTCACTCTTTTTATTAAATCAATTATTGCCATGTAAATATAATTAACATTTCTATACCTTCTATTACATTCACATTTTACAGTTATCATCTTAAATCATATTAACGTAACATTTAATTTCATTTAATTATAGTTGATTAAATAAATTGGTAACAAATAACAATTGTCACCTTTTCTACGTTTAATCACATTTACAAGTTTATTACTTACAACAAATGTTATAACAACTTACACTATACTAATTCTATCCAATTACAATTTACTACACATTATTCCATAAATTAATCAACATTTAAATTATCAATTTCTCCTTTAATCCAATTATCAATAAGTACATGTTATTACAATTAATTTACAATCTATAACTAATTATAACTTTTTAATCATTTCAATTAATTGGAATTGCATTTAAAGCAATCATCAGTTACCCTAAATTAATACTATTACATTTCATTCCATATTATATTTTCATTATTAAATCACAAATTTTTATTTCTTCCAACATTAAATCACAAAACCTTATTAAATTAACTACTTTTAATTATCGAAAATTATGGGTCGTTACACGAAGGCTAAGCCAAATCAAAAGGCGAGCTCGAAGGCTATGCCGACTATAAGACGAGCACAAAGGCTACGCCGACCTAAGACAAGCTTGAAAGCCACGCTAACCAGAAGACGAGCCCGAAAGCTACGTCGAACTGATCAATGCTGATCAAAAGTGTTAAATACTTTCAATTAGTAATCAAAAGAGTATCCCCCAATATCCCATAACCACTCAGTGATAGTTGAATATTTACTAAAAGATCGTAAATTTCACTCAAGAAATATTCTATCAAACGAGTCAAAGAATTAAGCGACAATGTGATACAAGTGTTCCATACCACTTGTACTACTAAACCGTTTAATTAGAGTTCTCATTTTATAGAATAATATTTTTATGTAGAAATTACTTCTTTTTAAAATCATTTAAAAATTGGTCTAATGACCGTAAAATTGCTATATCGATAAAATATGCTACTATATACATATAGAAATCTAATACTATAAATAGTTTTATTATTATTATCTTTTGGAACACTATCATTATTAAAACTCCATAATAGTCTTTCTTCATCGAAAATACTTTTAACTTTGAGATTCAAATATATATTTCAAATCCTAAATTTTAAAATCAATAATATATTTTATATAGATTCTAAAAGTGATTATTAAAGATTTAGTGATCTAGTGACTCTATTGGGTGATTCTCCTATAAATATTGAGCCTAAAGCAACAATGAGGGGAATTTGGCCTTTATTTCTTCATCTCCTATCCTCTACACACCATTGTCATTTAAAGCTTACTTTTTTTGTTGTAGACCGAAAATCAAATCGCAAAGCTGTTGTACTCAAGACAATCGATCTATGATAAGATTAAAGTTGTAACAATCCGAGATTTAGCTTCAAATTATAATCGTCATTAAATGATTGATCTTACTAGTTAATTGCTGTTAAGAATTTTTATCAGGATGAAATTCTTTAGAAATTCGTTAAAGAATTTTGTGGGCTTTATAAATAAAATTTTGGCCAAAATTCCTTTGTTTTATTTTGGGCCGTGATAATTATCGTTTGCCATCCCCTTTTCTCTACACTAGAAAACCCGTCCTCTTGGATCAATTAATTCATTTTCTTCGTTCAAAACCAACCCAAAAGAAACGAACGAAATAAAGAAATGGCGGCGTCGTTCGTTCGTCCTCATTCCTCAAAAATTAGGGTTCGTAAGATTGAAAGGCACCATCATTGTTGTTCGATCGAGAAGATGATTCTCGTCCCTTTTGCTTGTCGATCGACCGCCTTCGTGTAGAGTGCTCGGCTGATTCCATTCGATCAGGCTCGTCTTTGTTTTAGGTCTGGATTCATGTTCTTCACTTCGACTAAGGTGAGTTCGACTCACATCTAATTCGAAATCTTATATCTGTGATTTGTGATTCCCACTACTTTGGATTCGTGGTTTTAAGTTTGTATGCGAGTGTTTGAGTCATTTTGATTTACCTGGACCATTCTAATTTGTTTCGTTGATTGTTGATTTTAACTTGTTCAAATGCGTACATTTATTTAATTGATGATCACGGCTTCACTCGTGATGACCACGGTGTTGTTGGCTGTTGACTTCGACCATTTATGATTGCGTGATTTTCCAGCTTTGATTTGTACATTCGAATTTCCTTGACTCCTGCCTTGTTTTGAATGGCTTCGACTTGAAATTCTTGTTGTATCTGGCTTTCACTGATTTGTACGATGTCGTATTTGTCGACTCTGTGTTCGATTTTGAGATATATGTTTGTATTATCACTATCGCATTGTTTTCAAAACTGTATAGTTTTGTTGCTTTGTCATGTTGCCACCTCTCTTTGAACATTTTGTTGGTTGCCAGGTTGAACTGCAGGTGACTTTTACTTTGAACTGTAGTGTGGAATTCAAGCATTTGTTTTGTAAAAGTAAAATGTTTTATGTGTACATATGCTATTTTGAGTACATGTTGGTCTAGTTACATTGGGGCTGTTTCATGATCTTCATGATTATCGCCAGACTTGTTTATGTGCAGTTCACCACTGATACACTGATTTGGTACACTTTATTTTTTTAGTATTTTGAAACTGCTGTTGTTAAAAATATTTGACCTTGACTTGTTTACCTCGGTTTTGAATTATTTGGTAATTTTTGTTACCTTACAGTGGCCTGTAGCATACTACTTCAATTATGTATTTGCCATTGCTCTTCCTGTTGAGCTTGTTTCTAGTATTCGACCTCAGTCATACTATTTTATACAATTATGGTCTGGATGTTGTTTTCTCGGTCATGTGTACATCTGTGAGTATTCACTTGATCCTCTGGTTGAGTTACACTTGTGTAATTCATAAACGTGTGTGTCAGTTAGTGCCCCTACTTGTAGTTGTTGAGCTTTCATCATAGTTTGGGTCTTCAGTTATAGTTTTGGCATTTGATCCAGAACAATTTGCTCTTTGGTCTGCATATGTGTTGTTTCAGATACATGTTCTCTCAAGTCAGTTGCATTTGAGTTTGACTGCCTTGTTGAGTTCACTTGATGTTGCACTCGGTTTCGTTATTCGGTTCATGTATAGTCTGTGGTCCATTGTTCTTCGAGTTAGCGCATTGAGACCTTATTCCCGGTAGTTCATACTTTATAAGTATATGTGCTAGTGACTGTGCACATCATATATTGATTGGTAGTAGTTCATGTATCTTGTACTTGTGCCACAGAGATACATTTGTATCCACAGCTGTTTTGGCATTCTGTTCATCCAGTCTACACTTGTAGTGCCCCTGACCTTTTGGCACATAGACTTTATTTCATGTGGTCTCCACTGTACCATAGTGTCACTGTATATTGCTGTTAGTCGAGTGCATCCATGTGATTACTTCGAGCATGCTATATTGTGCTCGAGTTACTGACATCTGTATATTCTTGGTCGAAACTAGTCAATTATGTTTTAACTGCATTGACCAGTTGTAGTTTTGAGTACTGTAGTTTACTTGGATAATCAGGTTGTCATATTGGGTTGTTCATTTCTTGTTCATGTGTGTCTGGTAGAGTTAATTGTTCTTGACAGTTTTGTGTTACGCTTGAGTTGAATCCAGCTTAACGCTCGGGTTTGACCTTGTGTTTGTTTGCGAATTTCACTGAGCTTTTGTGTATCTCATGCGATAGTGGCGAGGCAGTACACGCGTGCGTGTACTGCAGCCCTATCAAATTGGACAGTTTTAAATTGATGGTTCGATTTGTTGAATTGTTCGTTGGTAAAAATTCAATGTTTTGAAGTTGCATTCTGATTTGGATTTACTGATTGGTTGTTTAAACACTGTTTAGTGTTATACCTATCGTTATCCGATTCTTTATCGAGGAATCGGATATACGAGATTTCTGTGATTGTCGTCTAATTGATGTTGATTATTATTGCTTCTGCTCATTAATAACTGATTTTGAATTAGACTGACCCATGTATTATTTTCTTTTGAATTTAATACTCGGGTCAGACCCGAGTTATTTCAGGTTGTAGATTTTCTTCTTTGAGTGGCTGTTCAGGATTTTGAAGACTTTTCACATCTTCTGAAGTTGTCAGTGTCATTTTGTAGTAGTCGTGTCATTGTATAGAACGATATGTATTCATGTATATTAGTCGATAATGTACTTGTATATATAACTTCTAGAGTCGACAGTTGTGGTTGTATCATATGTATCGTGTCAACTATGTATTAACTGACATCAGTTATATATATATGAGACTTCTGTTTTTATCTGTGTTCCGCATTTATATTATCTGTGTTATTGTTATATCTAATGTCCTAAACTATTATGAACCGTCGTAGTTCGTTTTATACTAGTATTGGATGTGTCGATGGGAGTACATAAATATTAGAAGAAAAATAAAAAGTATGTACCACTCCTATCGAGATAACCAATATTAGTGTAAGGCCAATTACGGATGGTCGCTCCTATCCAGCCTTATTCTTCGTAATAATAGACAGTATTTACTTTAATACTCTTTGTTATTATGAGCATAGAGGTGGGGCGTCACAGTTGGTATCAGAGCTTGGGGTTTATGGACATAATATAAAACATAACTTGGATGGAACATATGTTACAACTATTGGTCGATGTTTTATTTGTACTTTGAGTCAAAACTAAAGTTTTGAAATTTGGATGAAATTTTTAAATATCCTTATTTAAAAATAATAGTGAAATTGTGTTCTGATGATATGATTGATTTGTGTTCTATTTATCAGAGTGCGCAGCGGAAACAGTGAAACCGTCTTCGCTGAGTACAACTGATAATCTTTTTGATTTAAAAATCAAAATACGAAATCGATATGAATTTCATTTGTTGTTTACATAGCTGTAATTATTTTATTTCTTTGAGAACTTCGAATCCGAATTGAGGATTCGAAGAAATTGCAGATATGTGATTTTTGTTGAAATTTCCGCTGGCTTTCTTTTGTACTAATCATCTAGTGATTAGATTTTTGCTGTTTTGAATTATCTTCATTGAAGATACATTTGAATGATTCTTTGTCCATTTTGTAGTACGTGCAAAAATTTAAATTGCACGTTATTGCATTTATTTTACGTTGAACCGATGCTTGGTTATGAAACGTATTTTGTTGCCGTTGTTTTTACAACGGAATTTTACACCAATGCTATATTTTGAAGTACGGTGTTTTGTGGCATTTTGATGAATGAAAATTCTCTGATATTACATTTAGATGTAAATTGTTTTGATGTGATTTTGACGTTTTAAAATTACTGTCGCTTTGGCTTCAGTAACCGTCAAATTTTAAAAGTGGATTTTCAAGCGGTTATTCCGCAATACTGATTTGTGACCGTTTTTACGGTATTTTGAGAAGTACAATTTCCTTATCGAAATTGTTACTAATATTGCTTCTTTAATCACGTGATTGGAAACTCGTTTAAAAATGAAAATTGTTTTATAAATTTTTAACGGTTTGCGTTTTCAAAAGGATGAGAAAGCGACTTAAACGATTCAGCAAAATCGAGGATTATGACCCCTTTCTTTTACTGTTTCGCTTAACTCCGGACTTGTCCAGTTGAGAAGGTGAATTGTTATTTTTACAAAATAAATAACAATTGTTTTCAGAAATTTAACAGTTTACGCTTTCAAAAGAATGAGGAAGCGATTTAAACGTTTCAGCAAAATCGAGGACTATGACCCCTTTCTTTTACTGATTCGCTTAATTCCGGACTTGTCCGTTTGAGAATGTAAAGTGTATTTTTACAAAATACACAATTTTGCACTTTCAAGGAAACGATGAAGAGAATCAAACGATTTAGTAAAACACGTGGTATGGGACATGTGCGTTTGCTATTTCGGTTAATTCCGGACTCGTTAATTGAAATATTTTGATGCTTTCGTGTGCTTTCGAGCCACTATGAGGACCTTCGGGTCATTTGTTGGACCTTCGGGTCAATACCAGTACTAGACCTTCGGGTCATTTGTTGGACCTTCGGGTCATTTGTTGGGCGCCAAAATTATGTTGAGTACTTGGTAGGCTTCGGCCATTTGTTGATGCACGTGCGGCGAATTAAAAACTCGCCATCTGATGGGATCGATCCAAGCTTTTATGTTGATTTTCTAGTCTTCTTAATTGATTTCTAGATATTTGTTGTTTCCAATTATCTGCAGGTAATTGGATATTTGTTGATATGAGTTCTGATTATCGTTTTTGATAATCGGATATTTGTTGTTTTAATTATCGCTTGAGATAATTAAATATTTGTTGATTTGAGATTTAATTATCACTCTAGATAATTAAATATTTTCTGATTTTAGATTTAATTATCGCTGTTTGATAATTAAATATTTGTTGAGTTGAGATTTAATTATCGTCTTTGATAATTAAATAATTGTTGATTTTAGATTTAATTATCGCTGTTAGATAATTAAATATTTGCTGATTTGAGATTTAATTATCGCTTGAGATAATTAAATATTTGTTGATTTGAGATTTAATTATCGCTTTAGATAATTAAATATTTGTTGCTTTGAGATTTAATTATCGCTTGAGATAATTAAATATCTGCTGATTTGAATTTAATTATCGCTTGAGATAATTAAATATTTGTTGATTTGAGATTTAATTATCACTCTAGATAATTAAATATTTTCTGATTTTAGATTTAATTATCGCTGTTTGATAATTAAATATTTGTTGAGTTGAGATTTAATTATCGTCTTTGATAATTAAATAATTGTTGATTTTAGATTTAATTATCGCTGTTAGATAATTAAATATTTGCTGATTTGAGATTTAATTATCGCTTGAGATAATTAAATATTTGTTGATTTGAGATTTAATTATCGCTTTAGATAATTAAATATTTGTTGCTTTGAGATTTAATTATCGCTTGAGATAATTAAATATCTGCTGATTTGAATTTAATTATCGCTTGAGATAATTAAATATTTGTTGATTTGAGATTTAATTATCACTCTAGATAATTAAATATTTTCTGATTTTAGATTTAATTATCGCTGTGTGATAATTAAATATTTGTTGAGTTGAGATTTAATTATCGTCTTTGATAATTAAATAATTGTTGATTTTAGATTTAATTATCGCTGTTAGATAATTAAATATTTGCTGATTTGAGATTTAATTATCGCTTGAGATAATTAAATATTTGTTGATTTGAGATTTAATTATCGCTTTAGATAATTAAATATTTGTTGCTTTGAGATTTAATTATCGCTTGAGATAATTAAATATCTGCTGATTTGAATTTGATTATCGCTTGAGATAATCAAATATTTGTTGAATTTGAAATTTGATTATCGTTTTAGATAATCGAATATTTGTTGATTTAAAAATTTTGATTATCGTTTTTGATAATCGAATATTTGTTGATTTGAAAAATTTGATTATCGCTTGTGATAATCGAATATTTGTGTGATAATCGAATATTTGTTGAATTTGAGAAATTTGATTATCGTTTTTGATAATCGAATATTTGTTGATTTGAAAAATTTGATTATCGCTTGTGATAATCGAATATTTGTTGAATTTGAGAAATTTGATTATCGTTTTTGATAATCGAATATTTGTTGATTTGAGAAATTTGATTATCGCTTGTGATAATCGAATATTTGTTGAATTTGAGAAATTTGATTATCGTTTTGATAATCGAATAATTATTGATTTGAAATTTGATTACCGTTTGTGATAATTAGATATTGCTGTTTCGTGATTTCTGTATTCTAATTATTTATTGGTAATTGAATATCGTTGATGTTTGCATTTATTCAGCTTTGTTGTTTTCTGATTATCTACTGATAGTTAGATTTTGTTGAAAACTTGTGAATTTCTTTTATCAAAATTAAACGATTTCTGTGGTGATTGTGTTCGTGACCTTATTTTCTAGCTTAACCTGTTATGTTAGAAGAATTATTGCTATAGACAGCTTTAAGAATGAAAATTGCGGGGACGCAATTTTTATAAGGAGGGGAGTTTGTAACAATCCGAGATTTAGCTTCAAATTATAATCATCATTAAATGATTGATCTTACTAGTTAATTGCTGTTAAGAATTTTTATCAGGATGAAATTCTTTAGAAATTCGTTAAAGAATTTTGTGGGCTTTATAAATAAAATTTTGGCCAAAATTCCTTTGTTTTATTTTGGGCCGTGATAATTATCGTTTGCCATCCCCTTTTCTCTACACTAGAAAACCCGTCCTCTTGGATCAATTAATTCATTTTCTTCGTTCAAAACCAACCCAAAAGAAACGAACGAAATAAAGAAATGGCGGCGTCGTTCGTTCGTCCTCATTCCTCAAAAATTAGGGTTCGTAAGATTGAAAGGCACCATCATTGTTGTTCGATCGAGAAGATGATTCTCGTCCCTTTTGCTTGTCGATCGACCGCCTTCGTGTAGAGTGCTCGGCTGATTCCATTCGATCAGGCTCGTCTTTGTTTTAGGTCTGGATTCGTGTTCTTCACTTCGACTAAGGTGAGTTCGACTCACATCTAATTCGAAATCTTATATCTGTGATTTGTGATTCCCACTGCTTTGGATTCGTGGTTTTAAGTTTGTATGCGAGTGTTTGAGTCATTTTGATTTACCTGGACCATTCTAGTTTGTTTCGTTGATTGTTGATTTTAACTTGTTCAAATGCGTACATTTGTTTAATTGATGATCACGGCTTCACTCGTGATGACCACGGTGTTGTTGGCTGTTGACTTCGACCATTTATGATTGCGTAATTTTCCAGCTTTGATTTGTACATTCGAATTTCCTTGACTCCTGCCTTGTTTTGAATGGCTTCGACTTGAAATTCTTGTTGTATCTGGCTTTCACTGATTTGTACGATGTCGTGTTTGTCGACTCTGTGTTCGATTTTGAGATATATGTTTGTATTATCACTATCGCATTGTTTTCAAAACTGTATAGTTTTGTTGCTTTGTCATGTTGCCACCTCTCTTTGAACATTTTGTTGGTTGCCAGGTTGAACTGCAGGTGACTTTTACTTTGAACTGTAGTGTGGAATTCAAGCATTTGTTTTGTAAAAGTAAAATGTTTTATGTGTACATATGCTATTTTGAGTACATGTTGGTCTAGTTACATCGGGGCTGTTTCATGATCTTCATGATTATCGCCAGACTTGTTTATGTGCAGTTCACCACTGATACACTGATTTGGTACACTTTATTTTTTTAGTATTTTGAAACTGCTGTTGTTAAAAATATTTGACCTTGACTTGTTTACCTCGGTTTTGAATTATTTGGTAATTTGTGTTACCTTACAGTGGCCTGTAGCATACTACTTCAATTATGTATTTGCCATTGCTCTTCCTGTTGAGCTTGTTTCTAGTATTCGACCTCAGTCATACTATTTTATACAATTATGGTCTGGATGTTGTTTTCTCGGTCATGTGTACATCTGTGAGTATTCACTTGATCCTCTGGTTGAGTTACACTTGTGTAATTCATAAACGTGTGTGTCAGTTAGTGCCCCTACTTGTAGTTGTTGAGCTTTCATCATAGTTTGGGTCTTCAGTTATAGTTTTGGCATTTGATCCAGAACAATTTGCTCTTTGGTCTGCATATGTGTTGTTTCAGATACATGTTCTCTCAAGTCAGTTGCATTTGAGTTTGACTGCCTTGTTGAGTTCACTTGATGTTGCACTCGGTTTCGTTATTCGGTTCATGTATAGTCTGTGGTCCATTGTTCTTCGAGTTAGCGCATTGAGACCTTATTCCCGGTAGTTCATACTTTATAAGTATATGTGCTAGTGACTGTGCACATCATATATTGATTGGTAGTAGTTCATGTATCTTGTACTTGTGCCACAGAGATACATTTGTATCCACAGCTGTTTTGGCATTCTGTTCATCCAGTCTACACTTGTAGTGCCCCTGACCTTTTGGCACATAGACTTTATTTCATGTGGTCTCCACTGTACCATAGTGTCACTGTATATTGCTGTTAGTCGAGTGCATCCATGTGATTACTTCGAGCATGCTATATTGTGCTCGAGTTACTGACATCTGTATATTCTTGGTCGAAACTAGTCAATTATGTTTTAACTGCATTGACCAGTTGTAGTTTTGAGTACTGTAGTTTACTTGGATAATCAGGTTGTCATATTGGGTTGTTCATTTCTTGTTCATGTGTGTCTGGTAGAGTTAATTGTTCTTGACAGTTTTGTGTTACGCTTGAGTTGAATCCAGCTTAACGCTCGGGTTTGACCTTGTGTTTGTTTGCGAATTTCACCGAGCTTTTGTGTATCTCATGCGATAGTGGCGAGGCAGTACACGCGTGCGTGTACTGCAGCCCTATCAAATTGGACAGTTTTAAATTGATGGTTCGATTTGTTGAATTGTTCGTTGGTAAAAATTCAATGTTTTGAAGTTGCATTCTGATTTGGATTTACTGATTGGTTGTTTAAACACTGTTTAGTGTTATACCTATCGTTATCCGATTCTTTATTGAGGAATCGGATATACGAGATTTATGTGATTGTCGTCTAATTGATGTTGATTATTATTGCTTCTGCTCATTAATAACTGATTTTGAATTAGACTGACCCGTGTATTATTTTCTTTTGAATTTAATACTCGGGTCAGACCCGAGTTATTTCAGGTTGTAGATTTTCTTCTTTGAGTGGCTGTTCAGGATTTTGAAGACTTTTCACATCTTCTGAAGTTGTCAGTGTCATTTTGTAGTAGTCGTGTCATTGTATAGAACGATATGTATTCATGTATATTAGTCGATAATGTACTTGTATATATAACTTCTAGAGTCGACAGTTGTGGTTGTATCATATGTATCGTGTCAACTATGTATTAACTGACATCAGTTATATATATATGAGACTTCTGTTTTTATCTGTGTTCCGCATTTATATTATCTGTGTTATTGTTATATCTAATGTCCTAAACTATTATGAACCGTCGTAGTTCGTTTTATACTAGTATTGGATGTGTCGATGGGAGTACATAAATATTAGAAGAAAAATAAAAAGTATGTACCACTCCTATCGAGATAACCAATATTAGTGTAAGGCCAATTACGGATGGTCGCTCCTATCCAGCCTTATTCTTCGTAATAATAGACAGTATTTACTTTAATACTCTTTGTTATTATGAGCATAGAGGTGGGGCGTCACAAAAGTGGACATAAACCATAGAATTTGCCAAACCACTATAAAAATCTCTGTGTTATTTATTGTTATCCTTGTTGATTTACTAGATCTATCTCGTTTTTCCTTTAAATTCAGATATTGTGCCAATTTTTGGTTCAATACAATATCTCTCATCATTGCTATCTTATATAGTAATATCGTTTTTCCATAAACCACATAAAAGTAGTCATAATATTATTTACTCAAAAATATAATTGACCAAAAATCATACATCAAATTTCACTTTATTTTATAAATAATAATAACATCTTTAAATTTTCTTTTAAATAATTTTTTTGTTATTACTTATGAATTTGCCTAGAAATTCTTAATATAACCTTACTTAAATACACACGTTAATCTTAATACAAATTATTACAATTATTTACAACTATCACCCCAAAATTCATAAATAATTTTGTTTACACTATAATTAAACATTTTTCACTTATTCTTAGTTAATTATTTATTTTTCAAAATCTATGAATAATTACTATAAAGTATCCATCATCTAATAATGCAACAGTTAAATAGATAAACAATCAAACCAGAACATATATCACATCAAAAACATCACAACATTCAAATGATCATCAAAAAGGGTATAATAAATCTTAAGAGACACATACATACGTACATACATACGTACATACATATGTATGTATGTGTGTGTGTGTCACTTAATATCTATTTATTGTTTTGAAATTTAAATATTTACGACCCTTGAAACCTACTAAGGTACTTTCACAAATTATCCTAAAAATCAGCAAACCTTCTGATGAAACGTCCAGAATCTCACCACGAACATTATACATCAAATTGCACGTGTAATAGAGGTAGTATGCAAAAGCAATACAAGTTAGAAATTTTAGAGTTTATGTACCAACCCGCCCTTAAACAGGCTTAAATTACGATCCAGAAAAGAACTATTGAAACTTAGAACCATCTCAAAGCCGGCTGTTGGTTGGTAAAATGAACAATACAAAGCTATTTATCTACACATTCAGAATCTCGCAACGTAAGGATAAAATATAATAACAACAACATTACCTATTTTATTCAAATTACGAAATGTCATAATCTATAACAAAATATTCATAATACCAAAATCCAACGACAACCGTAACATATCCATGAAACAAATTTTCCAAAATCACAACATTGTTTTATTTCATGGGTACATCAAAAACTGTAGAAAACAACAAGCAAATAAATAAAATACTGCCACAAACTCCGCCTTCAGCATCGCCCTTCCTAACCTGTGTTGTACTGAGGAGGGAGATAGCGCAACATATGTTTAGTGAATACAAATCTTGAGCCTTACTATAGTAGTACTTGGACTGTATAATTTAAATAGGAATATGTCTTACGTTTTCTACCTACATCATAAGTCTTTTCAAATATAAGCCCGAGGGCTTTTTAAAAAAATAAAAGGCTTCCCAAATATAAGCCATAACCAATTTGCTATTAACCGAATAACCCATATCTATCATGCATAATGTCCTATCCATGTAAGAGATAGTGCTCATGTCACTTAATACCTTTAAATGGGAAGTAGGCATACTCTGACCTTTTAATACCTTATTGAAGGCAGTCCATGTCATTTACTACCTATAATCGCAAGGCAGACTCCTTACTAGTATCCATCTAGTTGGCATTTCACGAAATCTCTACAACCACTTAATACTTCTTATTGAAGCGGGCCCTTTCCTAAGGTATCCTCTACCATGCCTAATCTACAATCTCATCCATTTACTGCTTCCTATATCGAGAAGAGGCGGGACCTCACGCAACCACTTATTACCTTCAATCTCTAATGCAGGTCCTTCGTATTATGACCCATACCCCATGGCGACGTCTCAAATTAACCTAACTATTCGTAGGTACCGGTAACTAGATTTGTTAGGCAGATTTACATAATAGAATTGGGACTAACCTCACGTCATCGTAGTTACTTATTATAGGCGATGTCTTATATCAGCCCCAAAGTCACACTACCAGTAACCAGATTTGCTAAATAGACTTCTGTGTGCTTTTGACTGACCTTGCATCCCTATAACTTAGTCATAATCTATATCACTCTCTACATATATTTTCACACGTTTCACCCTTTCCATAATCAAGGCCTTATAAGAGATCTATCTTATTTCGCCTTTAACATTAATTACCTTCCTAAGGGGGATTTTAGTAAAATTAATAACCTATTTAACTACGCAATTATACATTATAATTATATGTTAATTACGCTAATATATATATATATATATATTTGTGTGTGTGTACGTACGTACGTAGGTATGTATGTATGTGTGTATGCACGAGCGCATGTGTGTACACACACACATACGTGCCTAGTAATTTCTAAGCGCGCAAAATATACGCCTTAAAATAGCGTTTAAATGTCAACTCCTTAAACAATTATACAAATCTCATTCCATATTACCAACAATGCCCAAAATTCCAATATTCATATCAAAAGTTCCAATCAATAGACTTGTATACAATTAAAATTTAAACCCAACTTAGTATATCAAAATAATGAAATACAATGATACTAGAAACTTACAATTTTAATTTTTACGCTTTATTCAACTCCTTTTTCACATAAAATAAACAAAGGAATTTATATTTAATTCATGGGAATAAGTAGTGTAAACTACGAAAAAAATTCGTACCTTACACACTATTCCTTAATCAAAATCCTAATCAAATTAAAAGAAAACGAATAAAGAGTGGAATATAAGGTAAAATTATCAAAATTGCAAATCTACACTATTTCCGTTATTTTGACATAAACAATTGAGATTCCAATATAGAATTGACATTTCGCATTGAAGGTGTTTAAGGGGTTTATAATATGATGTTTTTGCAAACCAAAACTCCACAGGGCATATTCAAAATCAAACTGTACTAATCAATTACTAAAATAGAAAATCTAAGATTTCTACTTACGGTATATCCTTAGGTTTGCCTCCTTTTGATTTGACACTCCTTTGACAATCTTTATCAGATCTCTTCTTTTGACATATATATACAGTAAGGGATTTGTACATATATATTAGATTCAGAAATTAAGGGACTAGAGGAGAATAGATTGAGAAAATAAACAATAAAAAATAGTTGTATAGGATTTCTTACTTGAAACTCTAATGGAGTTTTCTGAATCAATGAAGACACGAATTGGCAGAGCTTTACTAATGTTTCCAAAATAATTTGTGAATAAAAGTGAAGTTATATTGGTTGAACGCACCTAAACCGTTGGATAAAGGTCAGTTTGAAATTATAAAATTTGAAACTTTTAAATTCACAAACCCTAGCCATCACTGGACAGGGACCGGTCGAGGTTAGGGGTCGATTTCTTTTCTTGTTTCGGGAATGTTAATTTTGTGCCATTATTTTATTTATTATTTTCCTTAATTATACTATAATGTTAACGTTGGTTTTAACGTTTACTTAACCCCAAGCCTAAAATTGTTAACCTTTGAATTTCAAATTTTAAAATTAATTATTTGAATTCTATTATTTTAAACCCGAAAACTTCAAATGTCCATAACATTTCCATTTGAGCTCCGTTTCCAACATATTATATATGGAAATTGATCAGAATTTCACAACAAACGCAACGACATAATTTTCGTGGTCAAATTATAACCTTTGTAAAAAATTTATTTTTATCCCTATCTTATTTAATTTAATTTATCCAATTTATTTATGGTTGATTTTACGAGATGTTACATTCTTCCCCGCTTAAAAAGGATTTTGTCCCCGAAATCTTTTCAAAGGGGTGAACGACGTAACGTGCACTAAATATCCATGTTATACCACCAAGTTATCTACACAACCATCCACTCAACCAAAAGTGCAATGTGATTATGTGTGCAAACGTACTATAAGTGAGCTCGATCCTAGCATGAATACAAGTGTCGTGACATATAGGTATGTATGTAAACATTCTAGACATGCAAAGTGTTCGATATGAGTGCAAAAGTGATAGTAAAAGTGCAACAACCATCTCCTACCATCCAATCTGGTAACCACGATGCAGCCAAAACCTAATTTTAGAGAGAAAAGTTTATTGTTGAAAAGCTTAGAATGAGAAGTCCTCATGCTTCCTGTCGGATTCTCCCCTCATTGCACTCGAACCATCCTTATTTCTTTATTGCGAAGTTACCTAGTTCCATGTTCCACACTGCTTGTAGTGGCATATGATGCTATTGGCTCTGTCTCAGTATCGCCCAGTATATCAGGCACTACCACAATAGTTGTGCATAAAGGCATTTTATCAAATGTGAAACATGAAAAATGTCATGGGCTCCTGCCAACTTATCCAGTACCTCCACGTAGTAAGCGAGTTTTCCTATTCGTTATAAAATTAGGAAAGTCCCATCAAACCTTTGGTGCCAACTCTCCTGACTTCCCAAATTTCATGACCTTTCTAAGAGGGGAAAATTTGATGAACACCATATCCCCTACTTTAAACTCTAACTCTTTTTTTGCTTGTCTACATAGGATTTCTAGCGATCTTGTGCAGCATTCATTCATTGCCTAATCAATTCTACATTTTTCCTTTTAGCACATAAAACACACAGTGGCAAATTCTACCACCTTCTTCTTCATCCTTGTCCAACATAATATTATCTTCATATCCATATTAATCTTATCCCCTCCGGGGTGAAGGATCGTCCTTGAATGGTGTCATTCGCAAGCTAAAATTTATTTTTCCCAAAATCCTAAATTTTTTGGGATTAAAGCATCATTTATTTCTAGTTGCTAACCTAATTTTCTCATTAACTTCCTATCTTACCTACAATTTATCACTAGTCAAGTTTCCTTATGAAATTTCCTTATTTACGCTATTTTTCAATATACATATATTTATCTAGCGGTCTAGTCCCATTCATAAAATCAACACAGCAATAAAATAGGAACATATCTTATACCATATCATACGCTTTTCCAATAACCTAAGGGAGACAACTAGTGATAACAATCTCGAAAACTCTAAAAGAAAATTTTGCTGGAAGTTGTCATTTATCAATAATAGGTGTAAATAATGTTGTGGTCTTAACAATCCTTACTCAATTAATATGGACACTTCTAATATATCATTCCACTATCACCTACCTCCCCTAATTTTCCTTCTTGATTTCTAATAAATGTAGTCCATTCATTACTTCAGTTAATATACCCTTAATAACTGATCATTAATGTCAAAGTTGGACCATCTCTAATCAATCCTCATTTAAATCCCTTTAAATTTTTTATCGGTTCCAAAATCTATTTGTTATGCCAATTCAAATCATTCATCAATGCCATATTAAATTCCTTAATCAGTCCCCATATAATTCTTTTTTACTCCCATTAATTATAGATTTATCGTCCGTTAAATTTGTAATTGATGTACATAAATCATAATCCGTTAGTTACTAACTAATACGTATATAGTCGTAAATTATGAAATTGATATATTTCTATTTTTATACGTTATGCGCGGTTATAAGTATGTCTATATATTAGTTTCTAAACTAGAACATTCCTTTCTACATTTTAATTTATCAAGGCTATCCTTCTAAAAAGAATTACCGTTATAGTTTTTCCATAAATTAACCAAAGTGAGATCTTTGCTTTGTTTGAAACTATAAGGAATTATTTCTTTTCTTTTTAACAAAATAGACAATGTAAACTATCGAAAAGAATATCCGTATCTTACACATCTCTTTCCTTTTTGGTATATCCTTTGTTAATTTAAACAACACACTTTTATACATATTTTGGAGTTGGGATAATTTATGGAATTTACATGAAACTTGCTTTAAATAAATCAAAACATAGAAATTCACATTCCAAGTCAACTAGGGTAACCTAACTTATAACCCAATTATAAATCAGGAATATCTTCACAAATTTACTAATATTTATAATTAAATATATGAGACTAATTTCAAATTTCCAGATTAGGTTCTACATAATATTCCTATTTTATACATATCTTAAAATCTTTACACTGCCTTACCTAGATAGTGGTCCCTATATACTCCATAAATTTTTTATTTAATTCTCACTATTTTAAAACTAAAATTTCACAATTATAAAGTACTTTATCCGAAACCTTTACCTTTAAAAATATAAACTTCAAAACCCCTTTTTGCCAATTTTCAAAAGTGCATAGTTCCCAAAATAAATCATGAATTTTTTTCCTTTTTCTAACCAACTTTTCATTTTTAAGGACTTTCTACAATAGAGATTTATTTCTTTAAAAGTTGGACTTCTGATTCAAAACATTTAAAACTCAATTATCAAAACAAACTATTATTAAATAAAAAGTTCAAAAATTGCTTAATTCCATAAATGAGCAAAATAATTTCTTTTCTCAAAAACCTTCTACAACATGCAAAATGATTTTCAATAACTTATTTTTATACAAATAAACTTATTACATTAAATTCGAAATCAACATTTATTACTCCATGAAATTATGGCCTATACTTATGAAAAGTTCATTGACTACCATTTTAAGGATATACCATTATT
The DNA here is from genome assembly GCA_030737815.1 of Allium fistulosum. Lineage (NCBI taxonomy): Eukaryota > Viridiplantae > Streptophyta > Magnoliopsida > Asparagales > Amaryllidaceae > Allium > Allium fistulosum. The sequence continues at coordinate 407,878,397 of CM060904.1, read as the reverse complement.
ATTTTCCAAATTTAGCTTTCTTTAAATCTATTACAAAAATTATAACTTTAATAGCATCTCAAAATAACAGATTTTCCTTTATTTACATGTTCATTATTTCAAAGATATTTCTAGTTACAAGAAAATAATTTTAGTGGATGACGTGCATGCCAAATTTCTAATTTCAAGTTGTTTTATTATCCCGAAGATATACATCAACATCTATTGCTTTATTACTCAAAATGTACTGCCACTTAGCTAAATACTTTTATAGCTTTGATTTAAGTATTATTTAAACTCCTACAACCTTTCACAATCCTTTTCTTATCAATCCCAGTTTATTTCTCTTTTATTACCATTTTAAATTCAATAATATTCTATTCAAATTCTAAATAGAAAATTGTATATATAAAATTCTTATCCTCATAAATGCTTTTTCTTATATCATTCACAACATTATCCCAACTCATTTAATTATCATCATTTAGTTCCATCCAATGGTAATTTTTTTTTTCAAAAACATCTTCTATAACCTTAAACAATGAAAAGTGGAGTAGGCGAGGATAACTTCTATCCTATTAGTTTCTAACTAAACTACTGATCCTGTTTTATATAAATTCCTAATGTGATTTCTATTCAAATCTCCCAATATTGCCTCTATTTGTATTTCTTCTAACTAGTTGACTTCTATTACAACTGTTATTCTCCGTATTTTCCTTATATGGAAATGTTCCTCCTATCCTAGTTATTCTTATCCTTCCATTCTCTATTCCTTAGTTTAATTAAGTTCCATTTCCATTTATTCTCCCCTTTTAGAAAGATTTTTTTTAAAAAGAACTTCCAAATTTATGAAATAGAAGAAAAATCATCAAGTTGAACCTACACTTAATTTTACATTTATTTTAAAAATGAAGAATCCCTTTTTTCAAAAATCTAAATCTTTTTGACTCAACCAATTTTAAACTAGAATTTCAAAAATGAAAAATCCTTTTACCAAAAAACTTTTAATCAGAGATATTTGACTCAAAAAATTTTATATTACGAGTTTCCAAATTTTCTTAAATTTTCAAAACAACTTCCTAATAAATCCTTTGAAAAACTTATTCAAAACATTTCAAGGAATTTTTCAAAAACCTTTTTATCAGATTCTTTCACATGGGGTTGGATTTAGAAATTGACTTTAATTTTCCTTTCTTTTAAACTTCTTTCTTCCCTATTCAATCTTCATAAATATCTGATTATCTCCTTATGGTGATTAAATACACCTTCTTGTGGGAACTTTCTTTACTCCTTCACATCTGCTTCATTCCTTACTTCCGTTTGTTTATAACACATAAAGTCTTATCTCCCATCTATTTTTTTGTATTGGGCACCACTAACCTTCATTTGTATAATTAAAGCTGTCTAATTTACCCTAATGACAATTATACTGCCTTATAATATTTAATTGCTATTTAACATGTTTATTTGCTATTTCTATAAATGTCAATTGTCTGTAATAAATGATTATTTTCCTAATGGACAATATTTAAAGACATTTATTTATTCATACAAATTTTTACCTATTATGCCTTCCTTGTTCCTCTATAATTACCCTAATAATCTGTTTAATTGGTCCATTTATATCATTATTAAATTCTTGTAACTCCTTATTTATTGCACATTTATTGCCTTATTAACTTTGGAGTTATAATCTTTTCCGTCCATATTTTCTAAGGTGGTATTATATGTTGAAGTAAAGATTTGTCTAATGTTTTTACGTACTTTTAAAATAAGTATATATATATAGTAGGACTTTTGAAAAACATTTTCAAAAATAACAAGTATGCCTCTCATACGTATACTATCCCCGTTGGTCAGGTAACCAAAGATCTGATACCAATGTAACAACCCGCCCTGAAATGGCCTAAATTCTAACCTAGAAAAAGTCCATCAAAAATTAGAACCATCTCAAAGCGGCGGTAGGTTGGTAAAAAGAACAATACAGAGCTATTTATCTACATGTATAGAATCTCACCGCGAAAGGCTAAAATTAATAATAACAACAGTACCCATTGTACTCAAATTTTGAAATGTCATTCAAAACCGTAACAAAATATTCATAATACCAAAACTCAACAATAACCATAACATGTCCGTGAGACAATATTCCAAAATTACAACATTGTTTTTATTTCATGGATACATCAAAAACTGTAGAATATTAAAAAGAAATAAATAAACTACTGGCATAAGTGTCATCAACGTCTCCACCTTCAACATCGCCCTTCCTAACCTATGTTGTAATAAGGAGGGAGTCAGATCAACATATATCTGGTGAAAAAAATCTCGAGCCTTACTATATTAGTACTTGGGTAATATAATTTAAATATGATATGCCTTACGTTTTCTACCTACATTATAAGTCTTTTCAGATATAACCCTGAGGGCTTTCCTCAAAAATAAAAGGTATATGTCCATAACCAATTTGCTATCAATCCAATAGCCCATATCTACCGTCCATAACGTCATATCAATGTAATAGATAGTATTCAAGTCACTTAATACCTTTTAATGGGAATTAGGTAGACTCTGACCATTTAATACCTTATCTAAGGCAAGTCCACGTCATTTACTACCTATAATCCTAAGACGGACTCCTTACTAGTAACTATCTAGCTGACATTACATGGAATCTTTTCAGCTACTTAATCTCCCTAGTGAAGTGGATCCGTTCTCGAGATATCCTCATCCGCGCCTAACTCATAATACCGATCATTTACAACTTGCTACATAGAGAAGAGGCAGCCTCTCACATAACCACTTATTATCTTAAGCAGATCCTTCGTGTTATGATCCGTACCCCACAATGATGTCTTGCCCGACTATTCATATGTATGGTAGCCAAATTAGCTGGGTTGATTTACCCTACGAAATTTAGGACTAACCTCGCGTTATCGTAGTTACTTATTATAGACGATATCTCACATCAGTCCTAAAGTCACATTGCTGGTAGCCAGATTTATTAGGTAGACTTTCATGTGCTTTTGACTGACCTCGCATCCCTATAACTTAGTCATAATCCTTATCACTCTCTACATATATTATCACATGTTTCACCCTTTCCATAATCAAGGTCTTATAAGAGATCTATCTTATTTCACCTTTAACATTTATTACCATCCTAAGAGGGATTTTAGTAAAATTAATAACCTATTTAACTACACAATTATACTTTATAATTATACGTTAATTATGCTAATATATATAAATATATAAAAATATATATAAATATATAAATATATATATTTGTGTGTGTATGTACGTACGTATGTAGGTATGTATATATATGTGTGTGTGCGTGCGCGTGTGTATATATACATACACACATATGTGCCTAGTAATTTCTAAGCGTGCAGAATATATGCCTTAAAATAGCGTTTAAATGTCAACTCCTTAAAAAATTATACACGACTCATTCCATATTACCAACGTTACCTAAAAAGTCCAATATTCATATCAAAAGTTCCAATCAATAGACTTGTATACAATTAAAATTTAGATCCAACTTATTACATCAAAATAATGGAATATATTAATACTAGAAACTTACAATTCCAATTTTTACGCTCTATTCAGCTCCATTTTCACATAAAAATAAACAAAGGAATTTCTATTAATTCATGGGAATAAGCAGCGCAAACTATGAATAAAATTCATACCTTGCACACTATTCCTTAATCAAAATCCTTTAACCAAATTCAAGGAAAAATAATAAGGAGTGGAATAGAAGGTAAAATTATCAAAACTGCAAATCTACACTACTTCCATTATTTTGACATAAACAATTAGGATTCCAAAATAGAATTGACATTTTGCATTGAAGGAGTTTTGGGGATTTCTAATATAATGTTTTCGCAAACCAAAACCCCACAAGAAATATTCAAACCTAAACTATACTAATCAATTACTAAAATAGAAAAGCTAAGATTTCCACTCATAGTATATCCTTAGATTTTTCTCCTTTGGATTTGACACACCTTTGACAATCTTTATCAGATTTTTCTCCTTTGGATTTGACACACCTTTGACAATCTTTTTGATATATATATAACAAAGTGTATGTACGTATGGATTAGATTCAGAAATTAAAGGATTAGAGGAGAATGGATTGAGAAAATAAACAATAAACAAAAATAGATATATATATATATAGGATTTCTTACTTGAAACCCTAATGGAATTTTCTAAATATATGAAGAGATGAACAAACAGAACTTCGCTAATGTTTCCAAAATATTTTGTGAATAAAAGTAAGGGGTTTAAGGTCTTATTTATAGTGGTTGGAACGCACCGGAACCGTTGAACGAAGGTTGGTTGGAAATTATAAAATTCGGAACTTTCAAATTTACAAACCCTAGTCGCTACTTGACAAGGAGTGGTCGACCGTCCCTCAACCACCGGTCAACCATTAGTGGTCGACCTCTCCCCTTGTTTCGGGAACGTTAATTTTATGCCATTGTTTTATTTATTATTTTCCTTAATTATACTTTAACATTAAAATTGATTTAACGTTTACTTAACCCCTAAGTCTAATTACTGTTAACATTTTGAATTTCAAATTTTAAAATTAATTATTCATTCGAATTTGAATTCTATTATTTTAAACTCAAAAACTTCAAACGTCCATAACTTTTTTGTTTGAACTTAGTTTTCAACATAATATATATGGAAATTAATCAAAAAAATTCCATGAATGTAACGATAAAATTTTCGTGGTCAAATTCCTTCTTTTGTAAAATTCCCATTTATATCTCTATCTTATTTAATTTAAATCCAATTTATTTATGGTTGATTTTATGGGGTGTTACAGTTTAATATGCAATTATCGAATATACAATGACCTAAAAGCAAAGTTACATAGTCCCCAAATCTACACAGCATCGCCCAACCTTGACCATTGGAGGCAGAGGTCTCTTACCTCCAACCACTCGAAGCCACAAGACCACCTCTACCACTCTTGTTGCCATGCCCTCTACTAGCCCAGACCATGTCCCACTACCTTCGACCCTATCTTTCGCTACCGCTATCTAGGCCTTGGTGAACAATATCTTGCAAATTCCAGTCACCTCCGACCTCTTTTCAAGCAATTTAGACCACCGCTAAACTCAACACAATGATATTGTAATGCCCCAGAATTTCATGGAAATCTTATTTTGGTTAAATTCTGAAAATATATGAAATTATTGCATAGGAATGTATGGGATTAGCTAAGTGCAAAGGTGTGTGCATGTGTGCACGTGCACACTGATATGGCACAAGGAAGAACCCCAAATTTCCTGAAACCAAAACAAGAATTAAAAAGCATTACAAACATGATTTTGTAATGAAAATTATTAAACCAAATATGGATATTTGATTTCTGGATTATATGAATTATTTTAGAAGATAAGAAAAAGCAAGTTTTGTTTGAACAAGTAAACATAATTTACTTAATTTAAACCCAGGATAAATTGGATAAGAATTTGAAACACATATGCACATATATGTGTATGTCTTTCTGTGACTTAGGAGAAGTTAAGTGAACTTATATAAGATATGTATGCATATGTACATTTCTATAAGCACTGATAGTATTAAAAAGAAATAAGCAAGGAAAAAAGCTTAACGTTAAAATAGTAAAAGACATATTACAAGCAAAACCATTGTTTTAGGAAGAAAATAGAAAGGATGATTTTCGGAAAATATACAGGTGACAATGTCACACAATTATCATGACTTAGGAAGAATATAATATATTCTGGAAAAGTAAAAGGGGAGGTAAGTATCACATATGGCCGGGGTATTAAGGGTGAAAATAAGCAAATCTGAAATGAAAAATGCATGAGTATTGGCCAGGGTAGGAATGGGATTTTACAATGATGAAACCCTAGAAAAACCTCTCTTATAAATCCAAGTTTAAACCAGAAAAACCATTTTCTACCCGAGACATTTAAGAAAACAAAGAAGAAAAATATTGCAAGAAGAAAGGCAAAGTTTCAAAGAGTTTCTTTTCTGGATTAAGCAAAAGGAGCATTTTCTGTGAGTAATCTCACTAAATCCCATGGCATTAAGTCCTGTTATGAGGCAGCCAAGTTTATGTTATTTTCCTACATATTTCTGATCTTATCACTATGGTTTTAATGGATGCTTTAATGGGTGTTTATGAATGCTTTTGATTGCTTTGATGGTTGAGTGTTTTGCTCTGTTTGGTTACACCCAGAAATGTTAAGGTATGAAATCATGAAAGTAAATAGAGAATACTTGTAACTGGTTTAGACATGGCAGGGAAAATACAGAAATCAATATATATATATATATATATGAGTTGCATTACACTTGTGTAAGTGCTGAGGCTCAAATGAAAGATTCATGGGTGCAATGGAAATACCCAAAAGTGCTGAACCCTTGATCAAATAGAAAACCCATGAGCCAGAAATCTTGTTTAAGCTAGATATTGAATTTAGTTCAAACATGGTTGCTTATGAAACAATAATAACCCACATGCCTAGTCTCTATTCACAGTTGTAAATATTCTTGTATTTTCTTTAAGCCAGAATATTTGAAAATATGATTTCCCCTGGATATGTATGTTAGCTTGTTTTTGAATTATGCTTGTAAGTTTTATGTAATGTTTCATGTACACTGTGATTCAATCACCTAGCTATCTCATGATAGGATCAAACATGAACACTTAGTAAATAAACTAAGGATTGTGAGCCAAGAGGACTGTTGGAATGCTTGTTATATTTAAAGTATGCAAGTTGGCACATGGCTTGTTTAAGCCCTAAGATCTTTGTGCAATATTGTGAATTATTTTATTGCAATGTGTCCCCGTGATTCCTTTATCGCATATGAGGCTAGAGACTAATTGGAAAATACAACCATAGAATGATGAAGTAGGAACTTGAATTATTCCTAGGATGGTTGGATTGGAGCTATGATAATTCCTGAGTATCTCTGTTTGACATGTATGTTTGTATAATTGAAAGTGTGTACATAATTAGTTTTAATACTGATCATATATGCACAATATAATTGAAAGAGAAGTTATGCTGTAACAGCCCATAATTTTTAACAAAATTTATTTTTTAAAATATAAACATTTTGAAATATTGATTTGAATTAAAAGTGTAATAACTAGTGTAAAACGGGAAATTTGAACTTTACATTTTTACGTATAATTTCATCCGTTCATAACTTTATATTAAAATCAAATATTATTAATTATGATAATAGCTATTTAAATTTTGGTTTAAATGATACGTTATTTTATTTAAAGAAACGTTATCATTTTTAAATTTATTTGATAAAAGAAACAAATAACGGTTGTACGTTACTTTGGGCGTTACACTTTACGTTCGTTGTTCCTTTGTCCATTTGATTTTTATATGCGTTGGCTTTACAAAATCTCAGCTGTATATTTTCAGTTTGAAAATTTCAAAAATCTTGCATTGAACCGTTCACGTGAGAATTATTATTCCATTCCCTCTTTGCATTCCATAAGTTTCGTTCCAGCTTTTAATAAAATTAAATTGCCTTGAATTCCCTACCGTTCAGAGCAATTTATAATTGCCAGATCCAACTTTTTCTTTCAGTTCCATTTGCTTTTGCGTAAACATTTCTTCTTCCAGGTAATGGCCGTACCTTCTTTAATTTTTGTTTTCATTTTTGCTCTGCTTTGTTACAGCTCATCCCTTGTTTGCTGTTGCGAACCCCATGCCTTCTTCCCATTTCATTTTGTTTTCATTTTTGGTCCTCTGCCTGTCTCCACCGAGATCTGCACCACATCCCAAGCGAGACCGCCACCACCTCCACCCAGGCAACCCCACGCCTCCACCCAGGCAACCCCACGTTCCTCCACCAGACCGTGCCAACCACCCTACCCCAGCTCCTCCACCCAGGCCGTGACCTACCCACCACCACGAGAACCCACCACCGCCTCCATGCCAGCCCACCACCCAACCCCTTCGTCAGACACCACCGAGATCTACCCCATGCCAAGGTCGAGACCACCCACCTTCCTCCACCAGCCCACGCCTCCACCCAGGCAACCCCACACCCTACGCCAGTCAGCAGACCCAGGCCGAGAACCCCACGTCATGCCTATCACCACCGAACCCCACCACGTCTCCAACCCAATGCCGAGCACACGCCAACACCATGCCGAACCTTGTGTGAAAACAGAGGAGAAATGAAAGTTTGGTTGTCACCTTGTATTTGAAAACAGAAATAAAGGGAAATGAGAATATTGTTTGGCCACCCTTTGCATTCTTTCATTTTGTTGAATTTGCCAGATGGAGCCTTTGTACTTAAACCTGAAAATGAATAGAATTGTGTTCCATCACTCTATATTTTTGTAGTAAAGAGTTATGTCACCTTGTACTTTTATTTTTATGTTTTATAGCTTCCACTGACCTTCGTTTTGAAAAAGAAAAAAATTGCTTATGTCACTTGTTTTGAATTCATGATTTGTATGCTACCCAGCCTTTGTTTTGAAATCACGGCCAATATGTCCTTTTATCCATACTTTTGTTTCAATTTGATTGCCTGTTGATTTACTCAAAAATGTTGAGGTAATTGACGTGCGTTAGCTTATTCAAATTTTTGCTTTATTTTTGCTTTAGGTCTGAATCTAGTTGGCGCATCCGCCAACAACTAATCGTGCTTTCCGCGTTCGTTCGATAAATAGCGTATTTCTTTTTCCGAATCTGCAGCTCCATAGAGGTGAGTAAATCTCACATGAATATTCATACTTATATGATTGTGAAACGACCACAACTTAATGTGTAGAAATAAATAAATAAATAAATGATGTTATAATTACCTGTGATTTATTTATAGTTGATGTTAGAATTGTTAAAAACTGCATAACATATCATCTGTTATATTTTATTCTTATTTTACTGTTATTCTATTCTGTTAAATCACACTGCAAGTTCCCTGTAGAATAGAATCACTATGGGTTGAAATGATACATACCCGAACGGACTTTAGAATAAGGGAAGATCGTTATGGGCTGAAATGATAGGCCTGAACGATTTTCAATTAAATTTTATTTACTTGGGATTGCGGGTTTGAAATGATAAAACCCGAATTTTTCTTTGTAAACTACGGATTGAAATGATATAGTATCTGTATCACTTGACTTAGGCTAGAAAATATTATACAGACTCGTGGTTATTTTTCTGTATTTTTCTGAATACCCTTAAATATTTTAAATATTGTAATAATATTAAATTGATTTAAATCGAATTTTTAAATGATTTATTTAGAATAGAAATGATTTTTTTTCTATGTGATAAATATAAATAAATGGAAAAATATTGATTTTTAAAAATGAAACTTAAATTTGAAAATTTGACTAAAAGAAAAGATGGAAACTAAAGTTAATTAAATTGAAATGAAAAATTTAGTTTTAAAATGGTGGAAAATGGAGTTTAAGTTTAAATATTGAAATGAATTTAATAAGTGAACTTTGGTTTTTATTCGTAAAATTTCTCTTTAGAAAAATAAGTTAAAGGATTTAAATGAACATTTTAAATGTGAAAATTTATGACTTTTATAAATTTAAATGGTTTAAATTAAATGAACTAATTCTGAACTAAGTGGAATCTGTAGCACTTGTTAAGTGCTGTGGTTATATAAATGAACCAAAAGACTAAAATGAACTTATGCTATGATAGCACTTGGTAAGTGTTGTTGTAGCAAAAACTAAAAATTGAACCTGAACTAATAAAAGGACTACTGTAGCACTTGTTAAGGACTGCAGTAGGCTGAAATATGATTTTGTTTAAAACTGAACTGTTATAGCAGTTTATAAATGTTGTTCTTGCTGAATAAAATTGTTTTCAAATATAACTTACCGCCGCACTTTTAAATGTCGTGAAAGCTGAAATTTTAATGTTTTGTTTTTAAGTAAATAAATGAACTCCGAAAAGGTTAAATTTTTGGGAATTTAATATTTGATTTAAAAGAATAATGACTTTGTTTTTAAATGGTTTAATTTGAAGTATATTTGAGAAATTGTTTTAAATCTATAACCACGGGTTATAATAACGATTGGTTGGCAAAGAGACCGGGATCGGATATGGACATACTCTCTGTCGATACCGAAAACCACTTTGACAACCGTGTACGCGGTGGAGATTCCAGAATGAAGTAGGATGGTGGCGACGTTCTTAAGGTATGTTACGTGGACCCAACTCCCGTGAGTTGGCATAAGGTGGCTAAAACAGGAGCGATCTCGGACCAGTGAGGTAGCACCTCTTCTCGGACACATTTCTTCGATATTATACTCTTACTTGTGATTTGACTAGATGGCCATCCTCTGATTTGGGAATGTTGTTCGAGGTGGAACGGTAGTGGCTGCTATGCGTATCCATCAGTCCGTGTGCGTAATTGGTATATCTACCTTGGCATTGCCTAGTTGTGCCGTGTCACCTACCATATCGAGCTTTACTACGATTATGATTTTAAGATCCGACCGCGTTAAGGTTCTCCATCCCCTTAACGCTATTTTCCGATATGATTATACTTTACTTATTTAGACACTATTATAATAGCGAATATTACTACATAGTAGATATTTTAACGGATCCTTAGAGGATGGGCGGTCCCAAGCATCTTCTAAGTTACTTGTACCTTTACTACAGTTCACTTGAGTTGGTTTACATTGTATAAGTATGTATATCGTGACTCGAGTGTTTATGTTTTATTTTACGCTCGGGTCAGCCTGAGTATTAGTTGGACTTCATCTTCACGGAGCTAGGACTACTGGAGATCATCTTTATCAAGCTGCTATCTGTTTTGCTATTCAGTCTTTATTTTAGCTTCTGTAATTGAGACAAATGAATTTGGGATTTTCTATGGTTATTCAAACTGTATTGGTTTTAGACTATGTAATTTGTACTTGTTTTGAGACTATGTATTTTAGTGGCTTCATGAACCACTATGGTTATTTTTAAATTCCACTGCGAGTTATTCTGATATTTCTGTGTCTGTGATTTTGTGAATGATTTTATTTGCTCCAAATTTTATTACAATCTGTTATTTTGCATTATTCAAGTCTGACATGTGTGGAATATTGTCGATTTGAATGGTCCAAAATACCGGGTCGTTACATTTGGTATTAGAGCTTTGGTTTTAGGCAAACCTTAGCCTATGGAGCAAAAACTCATTAGAGATAGGGTAGAAATACCCTAGAATGAGTGAAATCAAACTCAGAATAATTTCTTTGTGAGTGAACGTATTTTCAAAGTATAAAATGATTTTAAAATGATTTCTCAAATGATTTTTCAAAGATTATTTTGATATAAAGTTTTCTTGTTTTAAGAAGAAATTTTTTCTAAATTTCCTTCTTTCCGCATCTACCTTGTTAGAAATTTTGTTATTAGGATATCCATCCAAGTGATCTTATCGTGTCTTATTTTAACTTATCTTGGACTTCTTTGTACCTTGTCCTAAATTTATTCTTGATATTTCCAGGATGAATCGTGGAAATGCTAGAGGTAGGGGTCGTGGTCCTGCTCCTCCATCTGTTGCACCCATTAGGTTTACTGTTCTTTGCAAGGAATTCTCTCAGCGCGGTGGCACTAGGTTCACCGGTTCAGAGAGTATTATCGAAGCCCAGCAATGGCTACGAAGTTTGGAGAGAATTTTTACTGGTCTAGAGATCACTGATGCCCAGAAGCGTCAGTTAGCTGCATGGCAGCTGCAAGAGTCAGCCTTAGATTGGTGGGAGTATGTTACGACTCACACTAACGAAGGTGATCTTTCGTGGGAGCAGTTTAGGTATCCTTTGTGTTAACTTGAATTTTCCCCATTTCCTTTCTTTTTGAATCTATCTTAAGTTTGGTTTCTGTATCTTCTTTCCAGGGAGGCTTTTGTGGCAAAATGGATGCCCGAAGCCGGGAAATCTCAGCTTTATCGTGAATTCATGGACCTCAAGCAGGGTACCATGTCTTTTTCGGAGTATGAACGGAAGTTCAATGAACTTTCCAAATTTGGTCCTGGTCTTATCGACACTCAGCTAAAGAAGAATGAGAAGTTCATTTCTGGAGCTCGCCCAGAGTTCTACGATCGTCTTATTTCACATGTTCATGGCACTTTTACTGAGCCCATGGATATGGCTATTCGCTATGAGAACCCTACTTCCAAGGGTCCTGCTGCTTCTGGTGCTCATGTCTCATAATCTTCCTCTGCAAATTCCAAGAAGAGAAAGCCCAACTTCCACCAGCAGAAGAAGAATTGGATCAAGCATGCGGGCTTGGGATCTTCAGCATCTGCTCCTTCCCAGAGACACCCTATTGATCTTTCCTCCATTACTTGCTTCAAATGTGACCAGAAGGGACACTATGCCAATAGTTGCCCTACTCCGTCCGGTGCTGCTGTTCCTCCACCTCAGGTTTCCAGGAACGATCTTTGTCATGTTTGTCTTCAGCCGGGTCATTTTAGGAAGGACTATCCTTTATATCAGAAGGGAAAGCCATCTGGTGTATTTGCTGTCACATCTGCTTCATCACCTGTTGCACCTACTCCTGCTCCTAGCGATGATCAAGGTACTCTTCAAGGCACCTTTACTTTATTTCATCATCCTGTTCGTGTTTTATTTGATACCGGGGCTTCGCATAGTTTTATTTCTGATGATCTGTGTAACAAGTTTGAACATCTCCTTTCTCCTGAGTATGCTTCTGTTCCTCTATGTGTTTCAAATCCTATTGGTGATCCCGCAAATCTTAATAAGATTTGTAAACATGTGAAACTCCACCATTCTGATCATCGTTTTAGTGGGGATTTCTATATTCTTGGTTTTGATACTTTTGATTTGTTGCTTGGAGATGATTGGTTAAAGAATCACGATGCCCATATCTCTTGTAAATCCCGAATTGTTTCTCTTGAGGATGATCGGGGAAATTCTTTAGTTATTCAGTGTTGTTTGCCTCATGATTGTGCTGGTAGCTTTATCTACTCATTGGATGCTTCTCCTGTTGATCTTCAGTCGACTCGGGTAGTCAATCACTACCCGGATGTATTTGGTGAAGTTACTGCTTTACCTCCCAAGCGGGAAATTGATTTCCGCATTGATCTCATTCCTGGAGCTCGACCTGTAGTTCTTCCTCCTAGAAGAATGGCACCCCGCGAGAAGGTTGAGTTAGGAAAGCAAATTGAGGACCTATCTTCCAAGGGTCTGATCAGACCTAGCTATTCTGAATGGGGAGCTGCGGTGGTTTTCGTCACCAAGTCCGATGGTTCTCTACGGATTTGTGTTGATTATAGGGAGTTGAACAAGCTCACTATGAAAAATAGATATCCAATGCCTCGCATTAATGACATGTTTGATCAGCTTTATGGTGCTACTGTTTTCTCTCAGCTTGATCTTGCCATAGGTTTTCACCAACTCAGAGTTGCCGAGGAAAGTATTCCCAAGACTGCTTTCCGTACTGAGAATGGATTCTTTGAATGGTTAGTCATGCCTTTTGGTTTGACTAATGCTCCTGCTTTCTTTGTGGACTTAATGAATCGTGTTTTCCGTGATGTGCTTAATAAATTTGTTCTAATCTTTGTGGATGATATCCTCATTTTCTCTAAGTCTGAAGAAGAACATGAGTCACATTTGAAATTTGTTCTTGAGACTCTTCGAAATCATCAGTTAAAAGCTAAATTTTCCAAATGCCATTTTTGGAAGGATGAAGTCCGATTTCTCGGGCATATTGTTTCTAGTAATGGAGTTTCAGTTGATCCAGTCAAGATCGCTGCGATCAATGTAAGTCCTTCTTTCCTTCTCTTTCCTTGTTTCATTCAATTTACTCTATCTTTCCTATTATCCTTCTTTTTCCCTATTCTGTGCAGGATTAGGAAACTCCTAAGACTCCAACTGATATCCGTAGTTTTCTGGGCCTCGCCGGTTATTACCGGAGATTCATTGAGAATTTCGCTCGGATTGCTGCACCCCTCACTGCTTTAACTCGGAAGAATGCTAAGTTTATTTGGAGTAACGGGTGTAAGGCCGCATTCAATGAGTTAAAAGACAAGCTTACTTCCGCACCTGTTCTTACCGTTCCAAATGGAAATGAGGGATTAACGGTATACACTGATGCTTGTCGAGAAGGTTTAGGAGCTGTTCTGATGCAGGATGGTAGAGTGATTGCTTATGCTAGTAGACAGTTGAAGACCCATGAAGTAAATTATGCTGCCCATGATCTAGAGTTGCTTGCTGTTATTTTTGCTTTGAAGCTTTGGAGACATCATCTTTTGGGTACCAAGTTTGAGCTTTTCACAGATCATCAGTCTTTGAGGTATATTTTCTCTCAGAAGGATTTGAATCAGAGACAAGTTAGGTGGTTAGAGTTCCTTGCTTCTTATGACCTCGACATCAACTATACACCGGGAAAAGCTAATGTAGTGGCGGATGCTTTGAGTAGGAAGAAGGCTTTGTTGTGTCAGATTGTTGTTTCTTCACCTCTTGTGGATCGTATTATGGCTAGACAGGATGAGGATCAGATGCTTAGATTGATTAAGGAGAATGTTCGAAGTAGAGTGGGAGGTAGTAGTCTTGATGGCAGTGGAGCTCAGATTGACGATAAGGGTGTATTGAGGATTAATAATAGGATTTGTGTCCCAAATGTTGATGGATTGAGACAGGAGTTACTTCAGGAGAATCATCAGTCCAGACTTTCTATTCATCCAGGCGTGACCAAGATGTATCAAGACATGAAGAAGTTATATTGGTGGAAAGGTATGAAGTGAGATATTTCCATTTTTGTTAATAGGTGTGCGACTTGTCAGCAAGTCAAGGCAGATCATCAGAAGGCTCCTGGTTTATTGCAGCCTCTTGAGATTCCCAATTGGAAGTGGGAACAAGTTTCTATGGATTTCATTGATGGTTTACCGAGGCTATAGGAAGGGTAACGAGAGTATCTGGGTTATTGTAGATAGATTGACCAAATCAGCTCATTTCATTCCGGTCAAGTCTACCCGTTCAGCTTCTAGTTTGTCTGAGATTTACATGAGGGAGATTGTTCGTCTCCATGGTGTTCCTCTCCGTATCGTTTGTGATCGTGATCCTATCTTTACTAGTAGGTTTTGGAAAGCCTTTCAGGATTCTTTGGGTACTCGTCTAAATCTGAGCACTGCTTACCATCCACAGACCGACGGTCAAACGGAAAGGGTGAATCAGATTTTAGAAGATCTTCTTCGTGCATGTGTGCTTGATTATGGAGGATCTTGGGAAGATCATCTCCATCTTGTCGAATTTACTTATAACAATAGTTATCAGGCTAGTATTGAGACATCTCCGTTTTCTGCTCTTTACGGACGACCTTGTAGATCTCCTTCTTGTTGGATTGAATACGGTAATCGTTTGGTTCTTGGTCCTGAGATGGTTTTGGAAGCTTCAGGGAGAGTTGAAGAGATTAAGAGGAAGATGCTCAAGATAGGCAGAAGAAGTACGCTGATCGTCGAAGACGGAGTTTAGAGTTTGCTGTTGGTGATTTGGTTTTCCTTAAGGTCTCTCCCTTAAGGAATGTTATTCGTTTTGGTCGTAGAGGAAAGCTTTCTCCTAGATTTGTAGGTCCTTTCCGCATTTTGGAAAGAATTGGCTCTCTTGCTTAACGTCTGGATTTACCCGAGAAATTTTCTGGAATACACAATGTCTTTCATGTATCTCATCTTCGTCGCTATCTGCATGATCCATCTCTTATTATCCAGCCTTCTGCTCTTGATAGTTTGGATATTGAGCCAAATCTGACTGTTGAGAGGAAGCTACTTCGTATCGTCGATCGAGGTACGAAGCAGCTAAGAAGAAAATCTGTCAACCTGGTCAAAGTGCAGTGGAGCACTGATGAACGGGATTGCACCTGGGAGACGGAGGAGAACATTCATGCTTCGAATCCGGAATTGTTTATTTCAGGTACTTTTGCTTTTCTGTCTTATCTTTCTTTGTTTCCTTTTTCGTTCCTTTTCGAGGACAAAAAGTTTTAAGTGGGGGAGAGTGTAACAGCCCATAATTTTTAACAATTTTTTTTAAAAAATAAACATTTTGAAATATTGATTTGAATTAAAAGTGTAATAACTAGTGTAAATCGGGAAATTTGAACTTTACATTTTTACGTATAATTTCATCCATTCATAACTTTATATTAAAATCAAATATTATTAATTATGATAATAGCTATTTAAATTTTGGTTTAAATGATACGTTATTTTATTTAAAGAAACGTTATCATTTTTAAATTTATTTGATAAAAGAAACAAATAACGGTTGTACGTTACTTTGGGCATTACACTTTACGTTCGTTGTTCCTTTGTCCATTTGATTTTTATATGCGTTGGCTTTACAAAATCTCAGCTGTATATTTTCAGTTTGAAAATTTCAAAAATCTTGCATTGAACCGTTCACGTGAGAATTATTATTCCATTCCCTCTTTGCATTCCATAAGTTTCGTTCCAGCTTTTAATAAAATTAAATTGCCTTGAATTCCCTACCGTTCAGAGCAATTTATAATTGCCAGATCCAACTTTTTCTTTCAGTTCCATTTGCTTTTGCGTAAACATTTCTTCTTCCAGGTAATGGCCGTACCTTCTTTAATTTTTGTTTTCATTTTTGCTCTGCTTTGTTACAGCTCATCCCCTGTTTGCTGTTGCCAACCCCATGCCTTCTTCCCATTTCATTTTGTTTTCATTTTTGTTCCTCTGCCTGTCTCCACCGAGATCTGCACCACAGCCCAAGCGAGACCGCCACCACCTCCACCCAGGCAACCCCACGCCTCCACCCAGGCAACCCCACGTTCCTCCACCAGACCGTGCCAACCACCCTACCCCAGCTCCTCCACCCAGGCCGTGACCTACCCACCACCACGAGAACCCACCACCGCCTCCATGCCAGCCCACCACCCAACCCCTTCGTCAGACACCACCGAGATCTACCCCATGCCAAGGCCGAGACCACCCACCTTCCTCCACCAGCCCACGCCTCCACCCAGGCAACCCCACGCCCTACCTCAGTCAGCAGACCCAGGCCGAGAACCCCACGTCATGCCTGTCACCACCGAACCCCACCACGTCTCCAACCCAATGCCAAGCACACGCCAACACCATGCCGAACCTTGTGTGAAAACAGAGGAGAAATGAAAGTTGGGTTGTCACCTTGTATTTGAAAACAGAAATAAAGGGAAATGAGAACATTGTTTGGCCACCCTTTGCATTCTTTCATTTTGTTGAATTTGCCAGATGGAGCCTTTGTACTTAAACCTGAAAATGAATAGAATTGTGTTCCATCACTCTATATTTTTGTAGTAAAGAGTTCTGTCACCTTGTACTTTTATTTTTATGTTGTATTGCTTCCACTGACCTTCGTTTTGAAAAAGAAAAAAATTGCTTTTGTCACTTGTTTTGAATTCATGATTTGTATGCCACCCAGCCTTTGTTTTGAAGTCATGGCCAATATGTCCTTCTATCCATACTTTTGTTTCAATTTGATTGCCTGTTGATTTACTCAAAAATGTTGAGGTAATTGACGTGTGTTAGCTTATTCAAATTTTTGCTTTATTTTTGCTTTAGGTCTGAATCTAGTTGGTGCATCCGCCAACAACTAATCGTGCTTTCCGCGTTCGTTCGATAGATAGCGTATTTCTTTTTCCGAATCTCCAGCTCCATAGAGGTGAGTAAATCTCACACGAATATTCATACTTATATGATTGTGAAACGACCACAACTGAATGTGTAGAAATAAATAAATAAATAAATAAATGATGTTATAATTACCTGTGATTTATTTATAGTTAATGCTAGAATTGTTAAAAACTGCATAACATATCATCTGTTATATTTTATTCTTATTTTACTGTTATTCTATTCTGTTAAATCACACTGCAAGTTCCCTGTAGAATAGAATCACTATGGGTTGAAATGATACATACCCGAACGGACTTTAGAATAAGGGAAGATCGTTATGGGCTGAAATGATAGGCCTGAACGATTTTCAATTAAATTTTATTTACCTGGGATTGTGGGTTTGAAATGATAAAACCCGGATTTTTCTTTTTAAACTACGGATTGAAATGATATAGTATCCGTATCACTTGACTTAGGCTAGAAAATATTATACAAACCCGTGGTTATTTTTCTGTATTTTTCTGAATACCCTTAAATATTGTAATAATATTAAATTGATTTAAATCGAATTTTTAAATGATTTATTTAGAATAGAAATGATTTTTTTTCTATGTGATAAATATAAATAAATGGAAAAATATTGATTTTTAAAAATGAAACTTAAATTTGAAAATTTGACTAAAAGAAAAGATTGAAACTAAAGTTAATTAAATTGAAATGAAAAAATTAGTTTTAAAATGGTGGAAAATGGAGTTTAAGTTTAAATATTGAAATGAATTCAATAAGTGAACTTTGGTTTTTATTCGTAAAATTTCTCTTTAGAAAAATAAGTTAAAGGATTTAAATGAACATTTTAAATGTGAAAATTTATGACTTTTATAAATTTAAATGGTTTAAATTAAATGAACTAATTCTGAACTAAGTGGAATCTGTAGCACTTGTTAAGTGCTGTGGTTATATAAATGAACCAAAAGACTAAAATGAACTTATGCTATGATAGCACTTGGTAAGTGTTGTTGTAGCAGAAACTAAAAATTGAACCTGAACTAATAAAAGGACTACTGTAGCACTTGTTAAGGACTGCGTAGGCTGAAATATGATTTTGTTTAAAACTGAACTGTTATAGCAGTTTATAAATGTTGTTCTTGCTAAATAAAATTGTTTTCAAATATAACTTACCGCCGCACTTTTAAATGCCGTGAAAGCTGAAATTTTAATGTTTTGTTTTTAAGTAAATAAATGAACTCCGAAAAGGTTAAATTTTTGGGAATTTAATATTTGATTTAAAAGAATAATGACTTTGTTTTTAAATGGTTTAATTTGAAGTATATTTGAGAAATTGTTTTAAATCTATAACCACGGGTTATAATAACGATTGGTTGGCAAAGAGACCGGGATCGGATATGGCATACTCTCTGTCGATACCGAAAACCACTTTGACAACCGTGTATGCGGTGGAGATTCCAGAATGAAGTAGGATGGTGGTGACGTTCTTAAGGTATGTTACGTGGACCCAACTCCCTTGAGTTGGCATAAGGTGGCTAAAACAGGAGCGATCTCGGACCAGTGAGGTAGCACCTCTTCTCGGACACATTTCTTCAATATTATACTCTTTCTTGTGATTTGACTAGATGGCCATCCTCTGATTTGGGAATGTTGTTCGAGGTGGAACGGTAGTGGCTGCTATGCGTATCCATCAGTCCGTGTGCGTAATTGGTATATCTACCCTGGAATTGCCTAGTTGTGCCGTGTCACCTACCATATCGAGCTTTACTACGATTATGATTTTAAGATCCGACCGCGTTAAGGTTCTCCATCCCCTTAACGCTATTTTCCGATATGATTATACTTTACTTATTTAGACACTATTATAATAGCGAATATTACTACATAGTAGATATTTTAACGGATCCTTAGAGGATGGGCGGTCCCAAGCATCTTCTAAGTTACTTGTACCTTTACTACAGTTCACTTGAGTTGGTTTACATTGTATAAGTATGTATATCCTGACTCGAGTGTTTATGTTTTATTTTACGCTCGGGTCAGCCTGAGTATTAGTTGGACTTCATCTTCACGGAGCTAGGATTACTGGAGATCATCTTTATCAAGCTGCTATCTGTTTTGCTATTCAGTCTTTATTTTAGCTTATGTAATTGAGACAAATGAATTTGGGATTTTCTGTGGTTATTCAAACTGTATTGGTTTTAGACTATGTAATTTGTACTTGTTTTGAGACTATGTATTTTAGTGGCTTCATGAACCACTATGGTTATTTTTAAATTCTGCTGCGAGTTATTCTGATATTTCTGTGTCTGTGATTCTGTGAATGATTTTATTTGCTCCAAATTTTATTACAATCTGTTATTTTGCATTATTCAAGTCTGACATGTGTGGATTATTGTCAATTTGAATGGTCCAAAATACCGGGTCGTTACATATGCAAACCTGTACAAAATGCTTATGTCTCATTTAACTACTTAATATCATGGAATTTCTGATATTGCTCATACCAGATCTTGTATCTGACCCTTGTTTGCTTATGGAATCTGGGGTGTCTCATTAAAATGGGGCAGCCTCTAATGCTCTTTCAGGGAATGCTGGTTCTAAATAGGAAGCTGCTATGGCTAGTGAGAATGTTTGGATAAGCATGCTAAATTAGAATTAAATAAGAGCTTAGAATGAACTATTTGCATGTAATCTTGGAAGTTTTATAATTCTGATTTTGTTGTTATGTAATGATCTTGAATGTTTGGATTTTATTTAGTTGTTTCAATTGAATTCTGGTAATGTATTAAGGTTGGGAAAAACCAAAGACTTAGTTGAATCTTATGCAAGAAAATATATTTGAGTATTATGGTAGAAATCTGTAGATGATATATGCCTATATTTGAGAAATGGATACATATATATATTTTGTATTAGTCAATCTTGAGTCACTTAAAAGCTTTAAGTTTTGAGGTTAAAATCCGAGTTTGGTTAAGAATATTCTTTAAAGAGTTTTGTGTCTATATGCTGAAGTATTTTGATAAAAGAAATTATGTATTCTTGAACACTGGTTTATGATGTGTATATATTTTAAGGGATTTTCAAGTATCTTGTATCTGGATTGACATTGTAATGGTCAGGCATTAAGGTTTGGGACAACCTAGCCATAAGGTTAACCTACCTCAAAAGGAATGAGGTCTGGTTTGATCAAGATGACCAGAGTTTTTGGTTTAAAGGAAGAAAATACACTTTGTAAAATCTGAAGCTTTCTTTGCAAATACATGTATAAAGACAAGATCAAATATTTAAGCAATTCACATGTATTTTTGAGTAGCATTCTTAGTTCAGAAAGCTCAACACATCTGATATGCACACATACCACATAGACATCACTCATGCTTTATGACCATAAATTCTGGATTTCCTAAATCCAAAAGACCAACCCTTAAATTAGTACAGAACTGAGGTAACTCAGGGATTAGGGAATGGATTTGATTCAGGGAAACACAACAATATAATTGTGAAAGAATCACTTAACTGTTTGGGTCTTAAATATAAAAGAAGTTGGGGTAAAGATCACTCATGTTGAAAATGATAAATGTGTATATCATTTTCTTTCTGGCTTTGATCAAATATCAAACAATTAAATTAAAATTATGATGGCTTGCTATATAATCTAAGATCACTTTGCTAAGTTAAACTAACAGGCAATCACCAAAAGAATGATCAAAATTACTAGGCATAAATCATATATGATTATGAGATTCACTCTCATGACCCAAATATCAAAACAAAGGAAAATGAGCTATGTACTGGTTGACTAGAAATTCAAATTCAATCAGGATGCACTCTTGCTTACCAACACTCTGATCCAAGCAAGAGGGTCATATACATCTTCACATGTATGTGAATATATTTATTAATGAACTGATATAAATATATTAGTAGAAAAAAAATTAGGATCCTAGATAATTTAATAGAAAGGCTAAATGACTCTAGGAAATTTATTAATGTAAAAAAAAATCCTAGTAAAAATTAGGTAAAATAAATAAGGTCATTTCAGATATCTACAAATCCTAATCTTCAATTTCACTAATAGTCATTTAATCAAAAACTCCTAATTTTCCAAATCCCTAATTCTAACCCTTGACAAAGATTTCTGATTACCTCATGCATCTAAGTTAAAAACTAATTATTGTCATATCTTCAACCCATTAAGATGAATGATTTGATAAATAATTCGATGAGGTTTAGACACTGAATTTCTAAAATAATATATAATTAGAGAAAATTGTCTGCCATTAAGAAGTAATTAGGGCGGATGTAACAACCCGCCTTTTCAATCCTCAAAAGTCGACACTAATACATCCACGGTATTCATGTTATGAACATCAAAGTCCCTAAAAGACAAATTGTTGGGGTGAAAGAAAGAAAAGACAAAACAGAATCTCACAACGTGACAAGTAATCTATAATATATCAATGATCTTTACAAAAAGAAAAGGAACTTTAGTATACATACTATTACCAAAGCAAAACTAACATATCATCAGTCTAGACATTATAACAACCTGTCCTCTTAAATGCTGCAAATATAGACAAGAACAAAACAACGAAAGACAAAATACGTGAATACGCCATGGAGGTATCCAGCTCATCTCCTGAACCTCTAAAGTATCAAGCTAAATCTGAAAAATATGCTCGGGCTGACCCAAGCATTATAAGAAAAATAAATTCCGGATCAGTCTGGTAAACTAGCTTGAGAAAGAAAATCAATTGTATTCTTAATATTATAAAACCTTTCAAAATAAAGGCATCTCCTAAGACCACACCACACATAAACATGGATGAGTTTTTACCTTAGGATAACCAAATCATTTTTTATAAAATCCAATGATATTATAATAATGTCTAGGGGATGAAATATATAACATATATGGAATGGTGACCCATAATTACATTCAATAGTACCAGGTTCTACAACTAAAACCATGGGGCATATATTGGAGATTGGATTCCAACGATGATAAGGTAAGGGACTACCTTCTGTACAGTACACCTCCAGATCAAATGTACCCGAGGGCCACACATGGACGTCCGCCAGGACAGAGCCAACTACTGTGAGGACTCATTTCTTCGACTCTTGAACATCGACACTAATACATCCTTGGTATTCACGTGTTGTAAATCCAAGTGCTGGAAAAGCGGATTCGCAAGGGTAAGAAAGAAAAATAAAGACAGAACAGAATCTCACATGTGTTATTTCAATAAAAACTATATAGCTGAAATTAAAATACATTTATCAGAGTTAAAAACATGGACAATTATAAATTCCTGTCCTTACAAATGCGAAATACTATAGTTTAAGAGTGTAGTGGAAATAGACCAAAATCTTCAGAAAAATCTTCTAACTCCATGCTTTGAGCTCCATCCAGATTTATTCTAAACTAAACCCGAGTACTAGGCTGCCCGACAAAATTAGGGCACCTAGAGTTTAAGGAAAAGAAAAATAAACTCCGGGTCAGTCATGGGACTGGTGTGAGAACTCAAAATACGCGTTTTGAAAATAAAAGGGTATCTCATAAGACCACGCCGCACATAAACACAGAATGAGTTTTTACCTTATGATAACCAAATCGTTATTAAGTAAAAATAAGGGATATTATATTTAATGACGTTTCGTTAAAAACATTTGCAAGTAAACTATTAATCTTAGCCGAAATTGTTACATTATTAAATTTCAGCATACCACCTTGTAATACAAGGCTTTCTACATCTAAAATCTTCCAAGCTCTTATAGAAGAATGGGTTTCCATACAAATGACCAGGTGAAGGGACTACCTACCAGCAAAACATCTCTAGAGGAATGTACCGAGGCACAAAACATCTTCCCTCAACTAACACAAGACCAGCCTACCTTTCTCACTAGATAGTACCAAATATGTCAACACCACGGTCGTTCTCGACCTATCCGAGGTGTTTAACGGCAAATTTTCTATTGATTAGAAAAATGCCGATAAATTTGAAATAAAATAACCGCAAGCGCACGGCGTACAATTTTAGTACGTGGCGAGTACGGGTCGATCCGTAAGGAATTTTTAAGATTTAATTTTTTTCTAATCAATCAAATTAAACCAAAGTGAGAGAAAATTGTTGACTACAAAAATGAAGCTAAAACTAGAATTAAAATGTGATTTAAAAACTATTAGACTAGAGAACAATTTAGAGGCAAATCCACTCTCATATTTTTGTAAATCAACAAACAAATAATTTATGATCTCTAGTTATGAAATCAAGTGAAATAATTGTTGCATTTATCATAAGTATGGTTTGTTTTTGTTATTAATTAACATAACTCAAACCATCAAACTATAATACAACAAGTAAACCACTTATCAATTCTCATGAAAATGAAGCCAAAGCAAAAGCTATTTTAAGTATGATCCATTTAATATTGTCACTAGTAATATAGATCATCAAATTTCATTTTAACTTTCATTTCAAAATCAAAAATTAATTAGCAAATGCTGATGTAAATTGTGTTTATGTTGAATAAGAATAGCTCATTTGCATAAGCAATATAAACTATCAAACCCACTTGTATAAACTTACATCAAAATTCACTTTCATGAAGCACAAGCTAAAGAGATCATAAATCATAAAAATGTCGAAATTACATAATATTTGAGAGCTTCATTACCCCTAAATTGAAGGGGTTTAGCAACTCATTTGTGTTATCAAATCAACACATGTAAGTTTCAACATTGGAAAGCAAAGAGAAGTAAAAATTAAACAAAGGAAGTGAAATTAATTACTTGCATGAATTTGTTAGTCCTTGAGATGATGGTTTTGATTACAACAACCTTAGAATAAGATTATAAAATATAAATACTAACATTATAGTTTAGATATATATGTATATGCAGGATTTAACCATGCAAGCACCAAGAATGAAGACTGTATAGTATAGAGATTCAAGATATCAAGATTGAAGACTCATGAGTATCAAGAATATCAAGATTATCAAGAGTTCAAGATTTCAAGATAAGTATTGAGTCTAGAATTATGTTAAAACTTCATAACAGCACTGAAATCTTCACTCCATTTTTCTTTTGGGATGGAACCCATTTCTACCTTTTTAGTGGCTTACAAACCCACTACAAGTAGCTTACAAACCTACGACAAGTGGCTTACAAACCCATGAACATCCTGGTTTTGTACAAGTTCTCGAGTCCTGATATGATGAGATATTCTGCAGGAAGAAGCTTGCAAAACTACTTCAAAATGATTTTCAAAACTACTTCAGAATGATTTTCAAAACTGCTTTTCAA
Organism: Allium fistulosum; assembly: GCA_030737815.1. Taxonomy (NCBI): domain Eukaryota; kingdom Viridiplantae; phylum Streptophyta; class Magnoliopsida; order Asparagales; family Amaryllidaceae; genus Allium; species Allium fistulosum. The sequence continues at coordinate 407,853,472 of CM060904.1, read as the reverse complement.
AATGTTTTAGCCTTAAAAATTATCTTTTCAAATGATTTTCAAAAGGATGTTTTAGCCTTAAAAATTTTCTTTGTTTTTTTTAATAAACTCTTGTTTTAAACTTCATTTGTTTTAAACTATCTTTTAATTATAATATATTTATACTTAGATTTAAATATAAAATTATAGTAAAATTATATATAAATTATTCTCTATATTTATCTTTGTATTTTATCTATAGTCAAGTATATTTATAAAGTTTAAATAGCTTTTAATATAAGATAAAGGTTATTTTCAAAGAAAATCAAATCATCAAAAATTGCTTTGGGATGTCGACATGTCTTAGTACCCCATGTCGACTTAGTGACAGTTAGATTCAAAAATTTGAATTTCAAAAGAAGTGTTTATTCGTCATAACCTTTCACGAATGAACATGGTTGTTGTTCTTCTATAAATAGGGGTTAGTTTCAACGAATTTTATATCAGATTTTCTGGTTTTTCACTTCTCTTCTTCTTCCACATTTTCTTATTCAAAATCCTATCATCACTCTGCCGAAATCAACATTGAATCTAACTAGAATATCTCTGGTTTGATTCTCTATCACTATCTCAACAAGATCCCAGTGCTATTCAGAGTTATAGGCTTCTTTGTAATCTATCTAGCGAGAAAAGGTGTGATTGTAGCCTTGGACATCGATCAAGCGAGAAAAGGTGTGATTGTAGCCTTGGAAATCAATTGGGTGAACTTGAAGCCCCGGAAATCAAGTATCTCTACCCAGAGGATTGTTATTCTGGAGGGTGTACCTCGTAGCCTTGAAACCGAGGGTTGTAATTTTTGAATTGCTTTTGAAAGGAAATCCGTACTTAGTTGTGCGGGACTGGATGTAGGGTAACTCCGAACCAGTATAAAATCCGGTGTGTTCTTTCCTTTACTGCATTTACTTTATTTCTGCATCTGTATTTGATTCTGTGATTATATCTGTGTTTGAATATTGCATACATTACAAATCAACAATAACTCAAAAAGATTTAGTAATTTCTTATAAACACTAGTCACCCCCTCTAGTGTTCATTCTAGCCTTAAGATCCATATTTCGCATTCCTCGCATTTGGTATCAGAGCAAGGTTTTCAAAAGTTTCATAATCTGATTTTTGAAAAAGTTTTTTTTAATGGATATGTTTAAGAAATTTGTTAATGCATGTTTAGAAATATTCAGATCATCATTGTTTCTTGAGTCTGCATATAATCAATATTCAAATACAAGTTGTCTACTAAGATTGTTTGATGTGCGGAATCATGCTTTATGAGAGTTGAGGAATCAATCCAAAAAAAAAAACTGTGCAGATCAAAAAGAACAAATGGATACTCGATAGTGGATGTTCTAGACACATGACTGGGAATCCAGATATATTGAATGATATAATATACAAAGACGGAGGACTGGTTAACTTTGGAGACAATTCAAAAGGTTATGTGATCGGTATCGGCAAAGTCGGTAACTCTGAAACTCCTATTATTACTAATGTTTTGCTAGTTAAGAATCTGAAACACAATCTGCTAAGTATAAGTCAACTATGCGATAAAGGATATAAAATTAAATTTGAAAAAGATAAGTGTCACATTGAAGATAATAATTCAATCATAATATTTGAGGGAATTAGGAAAAAGAATATTTATATTCTTAGTATGAAAATTTCAAATGAAAACTTGTGTCTTTTGGCAAATGCAAGTGACCCTTGGATTTGGCATAAGAGATTTGGGCATTTGAATTTCAAACTTTTATCTAGACTATCAAAACATGATCTAGTAAGAGGCCTCCCTAAAATGAATTTTAAAGTAGATAGTATATGTGATGCATGTCAACTAGGAAAACTTAGAAAAAGCTCCTTTAAATTAAAAAATATAATTTCTACTTCAAAACCTCTTGAATTACTTCATATTGATCTATTTGGTCCATTTCAAATTCTATCAATAAATAATAGTAAATATGTTTTTGTAATTGTAGATGATTATTCTAGATTTACACAGACAATATTTTTAAAACATAAAAGTGATACTTTTGAAGAATTTAAGAATTTTTCAAAAAGGGTTCAAAATCAACTTTCTTAAAAAATTATAACCATCCGTAGTGATCACGGTGGTGAATTTGAAAATGAAAAGTTTGAAGAATTTTTCAATAAAAAGGGAATAATTCACAATTTTTCATTTCCAAGAACTCCACAACAAAACGGAGTAGTAGAACGTAAAAATAGGACGATTCAAGAGTGTGCGAGAACTATGCTTTATGATAGTAATTTACCAAAGTACTTTTGGGCAGAAGCAGTTGCTACCGCCGGTTATATTTTAAATAGAATTTTAATTAGACCTTTAACTGATAAGACATCTTATGAACTTATTTACTCAAAGAAACCTAAGGTATCTTATTTTAGAATTTTTGGAAGTAAACGTTTTAATTTAAATACAAAAGATAACTTAGAAAAATTTGATCCTAAATCCGACAAAGGTATCCTTATCGGATACTCTAATAAAAGTAAAGCATACAGAGTATTTAATTTAAGAACTAATACCATCAAAGAAACAATGCATGTTTCATTTGATGAAAATTTCAAAAATTTTGAAGAAATAAATGATGAAGAGGATTTAATCACTCAAAACCAAGAGTCAACTGAAACTAATAATGAATTAAATCATCCTAATAAAAGGATTAAACTTTTAAAAGATCACCCTATAGAAAATATACTTGGAGATATGCAATCTGTTGTTAAAACTAGAAACCAACTAAGTCAAATGAGTAATGTAGCTTTTATATCAACTATTGAACCCAAAAATCCAGAAGAAGCATCAACTGATGATTCATGGATTTTGGCTATGCAAGAAGAATTAAATCAATTCACTAGAAATGATGTTTGGGAACTTGTTCCTAGACCTGAAAATAAAACAATAATTGGAACTAAATGGGTTATAAAAATAAAATGAATGAACAAGGAGAGGTTGTTAGAAATAAAGCCCGGTTAGTCGCTCAAGGTTATTGTCAAGAAGAAGGAATAGATTTTGATGAAACCTTTGCCCCCGTAGCAAGATTTGAAGCCTTTAGGATTCTACTTGCTTTCGCAAATCATAATAATTTCAAATTATTTCAAATGGATGTTAAAAGTGCATTTTTAAATGGTTTTGTAAAAGAAGAAGTATTTGTTAAACAACCACCACTTTTTGAAAATGATAAATTTCCAAATCATGTTTACAAACTTAAGAAAGCTCTATATGGTCTAAAGCAAGCTCCTAGAGCCTGGTATGATAGACTAAGACCTTACTTGTTACAATCAAATTTTGAAATAGGTAAAGTAGATAATACTTTTTTATTAAAAGAAATAAAATTGATATTCAACTAGTACAAGTCTACGTAGATGATATCATTTTTGGATCAACTAATTTTGAAATGAATAAAGAATTTTCTGAAATAATGACAAAAGAGTTTGAGATGAGTCATATGGGTGAATTAAACTTCTTTTTAGGATTACAAATAAAACAATTAGATAATGGTATCTTTATTAGTCAAGAAAAATATGCTAAAGACCTAGTTAGTAAATTTGGTTTGACTACTGCGAGTGGAAAACCCACTCCCATGGCAACCAATGAGTACCTTAGTAAAGAAGATCTCTCGAAAGATATAGATCAAAAATTATATAGAGGAATGATTGGATCACTACTCTATATCACCGCGAGTAGACCTCATATCATGCATAGTGTCTGTCTCTGTGCAAGGTATCAATCCCAACCTAAAGAAACTCACTTAAAAGCTGTAAACATATTATAAGATATGTTAAACACACCTTTAATTATGGCTTATTTTATCCTAAAAATGATTCGTTTGACTTAATATCTTACTGTGATGCTGATTATGCTGGTTGTAAATCAGACCGAAAAAGTACAAGCGGAACTTCTCAATTTTTAGGGCATTCTCTGATTTCCTGGTTTAGTAAAAAGCAAAACACAGTTTCTCTATCAACAACTGAAGCAGAGTATATTTCTGCTGCTTTGGCTTGTTCTCAAGTAATATATATGCAACAAACTTTAAAAGATTTTGGTTTAAATATCTCAAAATCACCAATTTATTGTGATAATACTAGTGCAATAAATTTATCCAAAAATACTACTCAACATGCTCGAACTAAACATATTGATATCGAACACCATTTTCTCAGAGATAATATAAGTAGAGAAGTAATTACTCTCGACTATATCAATTCTGAAAATCAAATTGCTGATATCTTAACAAAATCCTTAAATGAATCTACATTTACTAAATTAAGAAGAGAATTAGGTATTTGTTCATTAACTAAAATATAAAATATAGATAAAAAAGTATAATTAAAAATTAAATCAAAATAAATCAAATAGTAAAAATATTGAGAACCATGTCGACATCCCCCCTATACCCATGTCGACATATAATGTTTTTTAAAATATTAAATTTTTCCCACCAAAATTCAAATAAGTGGTTATAAATTTCTCCTATTTCAAAATTTTCTTCATTCTCTCTGTTCTCTTTCTGTTCTATCTTGTGAAATCAATTTATCAATGGCCTCCTCTTCCAAATCAAACATAAAATCAACTTTTTCGTTCCCATCTCCTACTTCTGGTCCGTTTCAACAAACAACGCTCGCTCGTGTGACGAAAATGGAGGATTCTCTGAAGGATACACTTCAGTTAATGACTGAAATCCAAGTGATGCAACTTCGAATGGCCAAAGAACAAGAGAGGCAAGGCAAAATCCTTAGAAATTTACAAAAATTTCTAATGGACAATCATGATAATCCAATCTTAATTGACGAGGACTCTTCAGGAGATCATGAACAAGAGGAAAGTGAAGAAGAAGAAGAAGAACCAATGGAAGAAGTGCATGTGGAAGACAACGACAAAGTCATTTGCGTTGGCGAAGTATGTTTTGACAAGGACAGAAACTTGGTTGAACAACGTGGAAATTTCTGTTTCCATTATCCAAATTGTTCGATCCATAGATCTCCAATTGTCAAAGATACTCTGTAGTTTCTTCTCTTTCGTTTTTTATCGTTTTGTGTATACTTGTCACGTTTTACGAAAATGTAAATTTAAACAAATATATATAAAAATAAATATTGTGTGTTCTTATATATAATTCCTATATATGATATATATAAGTATTATATAGGTATTTGGTTAGGAATGTTAGTAGTTTAGGACTAAGTTTTAGGTTTACAAGTAAGTATTGATGATAACACTATCATCATATAGGATATTAGACTAAGAGTTATATAGTTTAAAGTAGTTTGTTTTTGTTGATGACAAAGGGGGAGAAATATAAAATAGAAGAGTTAGGCATAGATTAAGGGGGAGTTATTAGGATAGAAGTAATATTTTATAAACAAAGGTTGTCATCATCAAAAAGGGGGAGATTGTTAGTCCTTGAGATGATGGTTTTGATGACAACAACCTTAGAATAAGATTATAAAATATAAATACTAACATTATAGTTTAGATATATATGTATATGCAGGATTTAACCATGCAGGTACCAAGAATGAAGACTGTACAGTATAGAGATTCAAGATATCAAGATTAAAGACTCATGAGTATCAAGAATATCAAGATTATCAAGAGTTCAAGATTTCAAGATAAGTATTGAGTCTAGAATTATGTTAAAACTTCATAATAGCACTAAAATCTTCACTCCATTTTTCTTTTGGGATGGAACCCATTTCTACCCTTTTAGTGGCTTACAAACCCACGACAAGTAGCTTACAAACCTACGACAAGTGGCTTACAAACCCACGAACATCCTGGTTTTGTACAAGTTCTCAAGTCCTGATATGATGAGATATTCTGCAGGAAGAAGCTTGCAAAACTACTTCAAAATGATTTTCAAAACTACTTCAGAATGATTTTCAAAACTGCTTTTCAAAATGTTTTAGCCTTAAAAATTATCTTTTCAAATGATTTTCAAAAAGATGTTTTAGCCTTAAAAATATTCTTTGTTTTTTTAATAAACTCTTGTTTTAAACTTCGTTTGTTTTAAACTATCTTTTAATTATAATATATTTTTACTTAGATTTAAATATAAAATTATAGTAAAATTATATATAAATTATTCTTTGTATTTATCTTTGTATTTTATCTATAGTCAAGTATATTTATAAAGTTTAAATAGCTTTTAATATAAGATAAAGGTTATTTTCAAAGAAAATCAAATCATCAAAAATTGCTTTGGGATGTCGACATGTCCTAGTACCCCATGTCGACTTAGTGACAGTTAGATTCAAAAATTTGAATTTCAAAAGAAGTGTTTATTCGTCATAACCTTTCATGAATGGACATGGCTGTTGTTCTTCTATAAATAGGGGTTAGTTTCAACGAATTTTATATCAGATTTTCTGGTTTTTCACTTCTCTTCTTCTTCCACATTTTCTTATTCAAAATCCTATCATCACTCTGCCGAAATCAACATTGAATCTAACTAGATTATCTCTGGTTTGATTCTCTATCACTATCTCAACAAGATCCCAGTGCTATTCAGAGTTATAGGCTTCTTTGTAATCTATCTAGCGAGAAAAGGTGTGATTGTAGCCTTGGACATCGATCAAGCGAGAAAAGGTGTGATTGTAGCCTTGGAAATCAATTGGGTGAACTTGTAGCCCCGGAAATCAAGTATCTCTACCCAGAGGATTGTGATTCTGGAGGGTGTACCTTGTAGCCTTGAAACCGAGGGTTGTAATTGTTGAATTGCTTTTGAAAGGAAATCCGTACTTAGTTGTGCGGGACTGGATGTAGGGTAACTCTGAACCAGTATAAAATCCGGTGTGATCTTTCCTTTACTGCATTTACTTTACTTCTGCATCTGTGTTTGATTCTATGATTATATCTGTGTTTGAATATTGCATACATTTGTGTACAAATCAAAAATAACTCAAAAAGATTTAGTAATTTCTTATAAACACTATTCACCCCCCTCTAGTGTTCATTCTAGCCTTAAGATCCATATTCCGCATTCCTCACAGAATTAACATCAAACCAATTGCATGAATGTAAATCTAAGCTATGAACATGAAAAGAAAGAGAGCATAGAAATGAACATTAACAATAAAACAAAGAAAAGCATGTAGAAAAGAAAAGAGAGAGGCTTGGAAGCCATTTTTATTTCATGTAACATTGAGCTTACAATTTGATTGCTTAATTTCCTAAGTAAAATGAAAGGTAGAAGATGTTTACATGTACATAAGAGGGCTATTTAAACATGCATAAAACCCTAATTCTATTTTTAGGGAGCTTCCCAAAATGACCTCTATGAAGTGTGGCCACCAAGTAACTATTAGCCACCAATTAATCCATCATTTAATGTGCATGAATCTTTAACCTCCACTTAGTTGTCCATTAGCTTCTAATTGTAGATTTAGGTAAGTGGGTGGGGACCTCCATGTTCATGGTCTTGAATTATTTCCCTCTTCTTTCCTTTGTATTCATTTGTGCATGCATGTATCTTCATATAAGCCTCTTCCATTTGCATCCAAATTCCTATAAAAATCATCAAAAAATGTCCAAGTAAAAATTCTCAAATTTACACATGCACAAAAATGACCATTTTTCCCCTGAATGAAGATGAATATATGATGATTTGAAAATAATTGAATTATGGTTTTAAACATATTAAAATGCCCAAATATGATTTTTATTTAAATAAAAATAGATAAAATATGGATGTAAATATATGCACATTTGCGTGCACATCAAATACCCCCACACTTATCTTTTTATTCGTCCTTGAATAAAGGAAAACTAAGATAAATCCGTTTTCGTAGGGAGCACGATTGCATTGAGCGTATGTAACAAGCTGTTAAACCTCTGGGTATCCCCAGCAGGACGAGTGTTGTCTCGTGAGGGTTTTCAGCGGATACTACCCACAAAATCCAAATGAAAAGTGAAAATATTTACAAAATGCAAGATTTGTTTACAATGGGATGAATGCAAGTTTTTTGAAAGTATTTACAAATGAAAGATTTACTTTCAAATTGACACGAATAAGTTAAATATAAATTTTGGTCATTATCAATAATTTTATGTCCTTTTACTTGTCAAAATTTTCAAAAAAAAACTAAGTTATCATAATAAATAGACAATAGTTTAACTCGTTGTTTCGGTCGATAATATAGTGTAACTATGAAATAAATCCTTAGTTGATTATCAAAGTTTATCAAAGTGGTATTTTCATTTCTTTCCAATAATTAGTCAAATCATACAAGTTAAAATGGTGCTTGGATTTCAATTGCTTACTCTCTCTTATTTGAAAATTTTATTGATATTAACAATATTTACATATGCCTAACTCAGGTAAACTGAGGCAAGATATATTACCCATGCGCTGCCTTGTGGACTGATGTAAGGGGAATACAGAGCGTGGTGAGTGAATACACAAGTCTGAACATTTATCGACTGTAGGCGTTATTAAAAAGAATTTTTATATACATACACCTAACTCAGATAAACTAAGGCCAGATATACCGATCGTGCACTGCCTTTCGGGCTTACGTGAGAAGGGTACAGAGCATGGCGAGTGAAAACACGAGTGTGAACACATGACTCTAGGTGTTAAAAATATATACATATATACAAATGTTTTTTTTATACTTTTTTTGTGTTTTTTTCTATATTTTTTTAGAAAGAGAGAGTTTTGAAAAATCATCTTAGCACCTTTTAACTTAGAAGATAAAAATGTTATATCCTTTACTTTAAATTTACCACTTTTTTTAAACAACGATTTTCAATTAGAATATACTTTATAATTAACACATATGAACCTTCCTATATACTAGTTAAACCATTGTTATTTGTAATCAAACTTCATTTTTTTTGTTAAGACAAATAAATTTAAAAATTTCAATTTATTGACCAAAACTTATACTTATCCCATAGTGTTTCTTCGAAAATAAATCAAATTACTAAAAAGAAAAATGTTTTTGAGATTTAGAAATTGTGAGATTTTTTTTGTAGTTAACAGAAAATGAAAATTCAAAAATGCTACGAAACTAAAAAAAATGAAAATGAGACTCCCCCCACACTTAATTTTGACTGTGTCCCTACAGTCAATGCATAATATAATGAGTGTAACGGGGTAAACTATGTACATATTTACAAAAGAGGGTTAACATTCTTACTAGACGTAGCTTGGCTCATGAAGGATCATGAGCTACTCCTCTACAAGGCAATTCCAAGAAAGGTTTCAAACGATGACCGTTAACTTTGAAAATCGATCCATCCCTAGGGTTTTCTATTTCTACAACACCATGTGGAAAAACGGTTCATACCACAAATGTTCTGCTCCATCTTGATTTGAGTTTCCCAGGGAATAAATGAAGTCTTGAGTCATATAAAAGAACTTTCTGGTTAAGCGAAAATGTTTTCCTTAGGATTGACTTGTCATGAAAAACTTTGGTTCTTTCTTTGTAAATTTTCTCGTTTTCATACCCATCGTTCCTAAGTTCTTCTAGTTCGTTGAGTTGTAGTTTTCGGTTTTCGCCATCTTTTTCAAGATCAAAGTTTAAGTTTATTATTGCCCACAACGCTTTGTGTTCGATTTCAACGGGTAAATGGCAAGCTTTACCGTAAACTAAATGAAATGGGGACATCCCAAGGTTAGTTTTAAAAGTAGTACGGTAAGCCCAAAGTGCGTCGGTCAACTTCTGAGACCAATCTTTTCGATTTTTGTTAATAATTTTCTCCAAGATTTGTTTTATTTGTCGATTTGAAACTTCAACTTGGCCATAAGTCTGAGGATGTTATGGAGTGGATAACTTGTAGGTTGTTGAGTATTTTTTCATTAAAGTTTCAAAAGAACGGTTGCAAAAATGGGTCCCGTTGTCATTGATTATTGTGCGAGGTGTGCCAAACCTCGAAAAGATGTTTTATTTGAGAAATTTCACAACAATTCCATGGTCGTTGGTTTTGCAAGGAATGGCTTCGACCCATTTTGAGACGTAATCGACAACGAGAAGGATATATAAGTTTCCAAAAGAATTGGGAAAAGGTCCCATAAAGTCGATACCCTAAACATCAAAGATTTCGATCGTAAGAATGGGGTTTAGAGGCATCATATTTCGTCGAGAAATTCGTCCAAGCATTTGACATCGATCGCAAGTTTTACAAAATTCAAACGAGTCTTTGAAAAGAGAAGGCCAATAGAAACCACACTGAAGCACTTTTTTCGCAGTTTTTCGAGGACCGAAATGTCCACTGCACACTTGATCGTGGCAAAACGTAAGAACATTCCTGATCTCATTATCTGGAATGCAACATCGGATGATTTGGTCAGGGCAATATTTGAACAAGTATTGATCGCCCCAATAGAAATACTTGGGACATGAATTTATATTTAACCTATTTGGACCAAGATGAGGGAGTTTCTTTAGTGACTAAGTAGTTCACTATATCAGCGTACCATGGGTCAATAGAAATTGAAAGAAGTTGTTCATCGGGGAAGTTTTCATTGATTGGCAAAGAAGATGGTGCATTCGGAAGACGAGATAAGTGATCGGCTATGACATTATCGGGTCCTTTTTTGTCTTTGATTGTATGGTCAAATTCTTGAAGTAGAAGGATCCAACGAATCAAACGAGATTTAGCATCCTTTTTAGCGAAGAGATATCGAAGCGTAGAATGGTCTGTGTACACAGTAATGTGTGAACCAATCAAGTAAGGTCAAAACTTTTTGAGCGCAAAAATGATAGCTAGAAGCTCTTTTTCGGTTGTTGTGTAGTTGAGTTGAGCGCCGTTCAAAGTCACACTTGCGTAGTAAATGACATGAAGAATCTTGTTGATGCGTTGTCCTAAGACAACACCAACTGTAAAGTTCAAAGCATCACACATTATTTCAAAAGGAAGATCCCAATTGGGTGCGCAAATGATTGGAGCAGAAATGAGTTCGTTTTTGAGACGTTCGAAAGAAGAGATACAATCAGAGTTAAAATCGAATGGAACGTCTTTTCCGAGAAGAGTCATCAAAGGATGAGCGATTTTGCTAAAGTCTTTCACAAAGCATCGGTAAAAGCTAGCGTGTCCTAGAAATGATCGAATGTCCTTAACAGATTTGGGAATGGGTAGGTTTGCAATTACATTGATTTTCGCTTTATCTACCTCAATGCCTTTATTTGAGATGATATGTCCAAGGACTATGCCTTGTTTGACCATAAAGTGGCATTTTTCCCAATTCAAAGTCGAATGTTTTTCTTTACATCGATTTAGAACCAACTCGAGATGATGTAAACATTGGGAAAAAGAATCGCCAAAGATAGAGAAATTGTCCATAAAAACTTCTAGAAAGCGATCAATCATGTCGGAAAAGATTTCAACCATGCATCGTTGGAAAGTAGCAGGAGCGTTACAAAGTCCGAATGGCATACGTCGATAGGCAAAGGTACCGAATGGACATGTGAAAGTTGTTTTCTCTTGATCTTTGGGAGCGATTGGAATTTGGTTATAGCCGGAATAACCATCAAGGAAGCAGTAGAATTCATGGTCGGCTAAATGTTTGAGCATCTGGTTAATGAAAGGAAGAGGGAAGTGATCTTTACGTGTTATGGAATTTAGTTTTCGATAGTTAATGCAAACATGCTAACCCGTTTAAGTACGAGTTGGAATAAGTTCGTTTAAATCGTTCTTGACAACGGTTAGCCTAGACTTTTTTGATACAACGTGAATTGGGCTTACCCATGAACTATCAGAGATTGGGTAAATGATTCGGTTGTCGAGAAGTTTAAGAATTTCATCACGCACCACATCTTTCATTTTTGGATTAAGCCTTCGTTGCACGTCATGAACAGGCTTGGCATCGTCGATTAAATGGATGCGATGTTGAACAATAGCAGGGCTAATTCCCTTTATATCGGAGATCGACCATCCCATCGCTTCCTTGTTTTTCGAAAGAATAGAAAGTAAGGAAGTTTCTTGATCAAGAGAGAGAGAGAGTTGCGGAAATTATGACAGGCAACGTTTCGTTATCACCTAAGTATGCGTACTTAAGGTGATCGGGAAGTGGTTTGAGGTCCAACTTTGGGAGTTTCTCGATTAAAGAATTATGTTGAGATGCAGACTCAATTGGAAGCGATTCAAAGGGAAGAGTGTATTTAATTTCGTTGGGGATTTCGTGAAACAATTTTTTGTATTCAGCTTCGCGTTCGTCGTTAAGATCAAGTGTCTCGTTTTCAAAATTTTCGTGAATGGCACTAACTTCCAACGTTTGGTCGTGAGGTTCATTTGATTGGCTTTCAAGATTGAAAATGTTGAGATCCAAAGTCATGTTTCCAAAAGATATTTTCATCGATCCGTTACGACAATTAATTAAGGCATTTGAGGTAGCTATGAACGGTTGGCCTAAAATTAATGGAATTTGACTCGCGGGATTTGTCACGGGTTGTGTTTCGCGAACGATAAAATCAACGGGGAATATGAATTGCCCTACACGAATGAGCACGTCTTCGATTTCTCCCACGGGCTTCTTAATGGAACGATCGACGAATTGAAGCGTAACTTATGTGGGTTTGAGCTCACCTAAGCCTAATTGTTCATACACAGAGTATGGAATCAAGTTGACACTCGCACCTAAGTCTATTAAGCATTTGTTAATCGTCTTATCTCCAATTGTACACGAAATCGTAGGGCAGCCAGGATCTTCGTGTTTTACGGGCATGGATTGGGACAAGACTTCACTCAAACTAGCAGCTAAGAAGACCTTTTGGGCACTTGAGTGTGTCGCTTTTGGGTACACAAGTCCTTAAGAAATTTCGCGTACGTGGGGACTTGCAGAACGATGTCATGAAGCGGAATGTTAACTTTGACTTGTTTAAAAATTTCCAACATCTTTTCCATTTGGTCCGAGTGTTTCTTGGGTCGAAGACGATGTGGAAATGGAACACAATACTCGGTAGGCGGGTCTACTCGAGTAGAAGAAGAATTTTGATTAGCATTCGATTCAACGTTTGGCTCCACGTTCTATTCAGATTCGTTCGTTGTTTTAGAAGTGTCGAGAGAGGTTTCCGGTAAATCGTTTGGGTTAACGACTTGATTATCGATTTGTTTACCGGAACGTAGAGTTGTGATAGCATTCAATTGGGTGGCGTTGCTATCTTGAACAACATGGGCCTGATTTGAATTTGCGTTTTGATTTCTGGGATTTGGAAGGGGCTGACTTGGGAATGTTCCTCGTTCGCGTTCACTTACAAATGTGGCTAATTGACTCATTTGCATTTCGAGTTTTGCAATTGATTGGCTTGTGTTTTGCATATATGAGGTCAATAAATTTTACAAATTGCTATTTGATTGAAGGCTTTGAGTAGTTGCTTTAGCCAACGTTTCAAGAGTTTTCTCAAGTGAACTTAAACGTTTAATGTCTTGAGTAGGATGCGCAGAATTTGGTTGAAAATTTGATTGTTTTGGTTGATTATGAGACGGACCTGCAAAGTTTGGCTGGAAATTGTTGGGATGAAAGGGAGGATTCGAAGCATTATTCGGGAATGCTTGAAAAGAATCGTATTCGTGTTGGTTCCACGCAAAATTCGGATGATTTCTCCAACCAGGGTTGTACGTTGGAGAAAATGGGTCGTTTTTGGCTTTATTGAAAGCATTGATTTGTTCGATAGAATTAGGGCACTGATCGGCTATATGATTAGGATCGTTGCATTTATAACACATCGATTGGGAATTTTGGTTCATTTGATTCGATGAGAAAACGTTATCGAATTTCTTAATCATTGCGTCGATCTTAGCTTCCAAAGCAAAAGATCTTATCGAGTGTGCACTCGATCGTGAGTAAATTGATTTTTCGTTCGAATGTTCCTATTGGGATGATTTTTCAGCGAGGTTTTCTAGAAATTGCCAAGCATCGTCATGATGTTGGGCAAGAAAGTTGCCTTGGCACATTGATTCGAGCTAGGTTCGTGAGCTATTTTCGAGTCCATCATATAAGATTTGGAAAATCGTCCATTTTTCGAAGTTATGGTGTGGACATTTTATCAAAAGCTCTTTGAACCTTTCAAAATATTTTTCAAATGGTTCTCCCTTGAATCGATGAAAATTTACAATTTCGTTTCGGATTCTACTCGTTTTTTCCAAGGGGCAGAACTTTTTTAAGAAAGCTTTTACGAATTCTTCCCATGTTTTAATCGAGTTCAATGGTAAGCTGTACAACCATTTTTCAGCGTAATCCGTAAGAGCGAATGGGATTAATCGAAGCTTGATTCCGTCATCGGAAAGTTGTTGGAATTTAATGGTTGCGCAAACTTGTTCGAATTTAGTCAAGAAAATGTATGGGGCATCGTGCTCGAAATTGCCAAATTTCGGAAGCGTGGCAATATGGTTCGAGTGGATTTCGAAATGATTACCCGTAGGGGCGGGTAATGTGATGCAAGATGGAATAGAAACTCTATCGGGAAAGATTCTATCCATAAGAGTTCGAGAGGCATTCTCGTTTGCCATTTCGGGAGGATCGTTTGTTCAAGTTAAACGATTAGTTGTCGAGTCGCGAGTCCAACGATTTGTTGTTGCGTCACGAGTCCAAGTACTCATGCACAAGTGAAAGTCGAGAAGAGAAAGAAGTTAGAAACGAGTTTAAAGAAATTTGAAAAATGAAGTGAGAAATTGTTTTTGTTGTTGTTTTTTTTAAAGGAAGAAAAATATTTACCAAATGAAATTTATTTTCGAAAGAGAAGTTTAATTTTTGTTTTGTTTTTGTAATTTTTTTTGTTTTTGAATTTTCAAATTTTTACCAAAAGGATTTTTTTGGTTTTTAGAAAATGGAAATTTGATTTTTCAATTTTCAATTTTTTTTATTTTTGAAAAGATTTTATATTTTTTTTTTGAATTTTTGTTTTTGATTGAAAATTTTCAAAGGAAAGGAAAAATGATGTTGTTTTTCTTTTGGAATTAAAAACTAAGTTAAGTAAAATTTACAATTTTTTTTTGATTTTTTTTAAATATGCATGAACTAATGCAACTAAATGAATGCAAAGGACTTAATTACAGTTTTCTGTAGTAGCTCCTAACCCAAAACTATATAATCACACTTTGTCTTAAATCAACAAAAATATTTCTCAGCCAGGTAACGGGGAAGGGTTATCGGTGCACCACGAATCACCGTAGCAATGCAACCAAAGGTTTAAGTACCTTAAGAGGAACAACCACTATAATATTTACGAATCACCATAATATTTATAAATGGTTATTACACTGCCATAACCTAGACACCGAGAAATAAAATTGTTCAAAGAAAACAATTGTGAAGATACAATTAAGCCCTAGATGAGCTCGCGACACCCTTAAGTCGAATGTCTAACCTTTATTATTAGTCAAATTCTACAATTAAATGTGTTTGTAGGCTAAGGAAAGGGTGATGAAATCCCTCACCTTATGTGAATTAGGGTATTGCCCTTAGAAAATAAAATAAGATGGGATGAATGCAAAACAAAAATTAAACGTGAATTTACAATGCAACTAAAATGAAGTTTGTTTTTGTTTTTGGATTTTGAATTTTTTTAATATATATAAATGCAAATGCAAGCAACCAACAATGCAAATCAAATTAAAAACAAGGGAAAAGGGCACGATACCAGAGCATGCAGATTTTATTAGCAATTATTTTGAAGTGGCAGTTTTTTTAGCAAACAAGCAAAGCAGTTTATTTTTAGCAAGCACTTCTACCTTTGAATTTCTGCTTGGGCAACCTGAAAAGAAGTTAAAAACAGAATATATATACAAAATTCTCTTTTTTTTTGTTTTTTTAATATCAAAGAAGAACGTAAAATAAATGAAAAACAAAACAAAAATGAACTTAAAACAAAACAAATGAAACTATTCGAATGAAATTTTCTATTGATTAGAAAAATGCCGATAAATTTGAAATAAAATAACCGCAAGCGCACGGCGTACAATTTTAGTACATGGCGAGTACGGGTCGATCCGTAGGGAATTTTTAAGATTTTAAAATTTTTGTAATCAATCAAATTAAACCAAAGTGAAAGAAAATTGTTAACTACAAAAATGAAGCTAAAACTAGAATTAAAATGTGATTTAAAAACTATTAGACTAGAGAACAATTTAGAGGCAAATCCACTCTCATATTTTTGTAAATCAACAAACAAATAATTTATGATCTCTAGTTATGAAATCAAGTGAAATAATTGTTGCATTTATCATAAGTATGGTTCGTTTATGTTATTAATTAACATAACTCAAACCATCAAACTATAATACAACAAATAAAACACTTATCAATTCTCATGAAAATGAAGCCAAAGCAAAAGCTATTTTATGTATGATCTATTTACTATTGTAACTAGTAATATAGATCATCAAATTTCATTTTTACGTTCATTTCAAAATCAAAAATTAATTAGCAAATGATGATGTAAATTGTGTTTATGTTGAATAAGAATAGCTCATTTGCATAAGCAATATAAACTATCAAACCCACTTGTATAAACTTACATCGAAATTCACTTTTATGAAGCACAAGCTAAAGAGATCAAAAATCATAAAAATGTTGAAATTACATAATTTTTGAGAGCTTCATTACCCCTAAATTAAAGGGGTTTAGCTACTCATTTGTGTTATCAAATCAACACATGTAAGTTTCAACATTGGAAAGCAAAGAGAAGTAAAAATTAAATAAAGGAAATGGGATTAATTACTTGCATGAATTAACATCAAACTAATTGCATGAATGTAAATCTAAGCTAATAACATGAAAAGAAAGAGAGCATAGAAATAAACATTAACAATAAAACAAAGAAAAGCATGTAGAAAAGAAAAGCATGTAGAAAAGAAAAGAGAAAGAGGCTTGGAAGCTATTTTTATTTCATGTAACATTGAGCTTACAATTTGATTGCTTAATTTCCTAAGTAAAATGAAAGGTAGAAGATGTTTACATGTACATAAGAGGGCTATTTAAACATGCATAAAACCCTAATTCTATTTTTAGGGAGCTTCCCAAAATGACCTCTATGAAGTGTGGCCGCCAAGTAACTATTAGCCACTAATTAATCCATCATTTAATGTGCATGAAGCTTTAACCTCCACTTAGTTGTCCATTAGCTTCTAATTGTAGATTTAGGTAAGTGGGTAGGGACCTCCATGTTCATGGTCTTGAATTATTTCCCTCTTCTTTCCTTTGTATTCATTTGTGCATGCATGTATCTTCATATAAGCCTCTTCCATTTGCATCCAAATTCCTATAAAAATCATCAAAAAATGTCCAAGTAAAAATTCTCAAATTTACACATGCACAAAAATGACCATTTTTCCCCTGAATGAAGATGAATATATGATGATTTGAAAATAATTGAATTATGGTTTTAAACATGTTAAAATGCCCTAATATGACTTTTATTTAAATAAAAATAGATAAAATATGGATGTATATATATGCACATTTACGTGCACATCACGAGGGCCCTCACAGCATACTTCTACAATAATCTAAACCCGAACGTCATAGTGGGCAGAAATATATCTAGAAGGGGATCATATCCTAATGGTTGCGAACCACATAGCCTTGCCGCATCTACCCTGTTTTGGCCATTTTCGGGAGTAAGGCCTGAGGTAACGATTACCTTTTACTTAACACATTTCACTTTGAATGCGACATCGCCATTCGATCGATTTCTATTGACTACCATAAACATACAACCTCTAAGCTCATACATCTCAGAGAAGGGTATTAAGCTAAGTTAAGTTGCCTTCTCTGCCACCAAACAGATGTATGATTATAAAAGTCAATGATGAAATCTCAAGAAGGCAGTGTCAGACATTCATCCATAAAAGTTCATTTTGGGATCGAACGAAACCGAAGGCACCCTCCTACCACATTCTATCGGGAATTATCCCTAGGATTAGTAGCGAGAAGTCCTTGTAACCCAAAGAGTTTCAGAAATGAAGGGACCACTGCTACTTTAGTATTTAGGAGCTAACTAGAATTATCAACAAGTAGTCCTTTCACCCTGAAAATCCTCAGTCTTCATCCTTCATTCTATTTATCAGGTCTTCATTTTCGAATGCATACATTGGTTCGAAGTGGTTTTCGGATAGGAATTACCCCATATCCGACCTCGGTTCCTTCGATCCAATCATCGATAAAAAGATGTCTTGTGAATAGGGGATCATTCTTTAATTGATTAAGTCCTTTTATCAAAATCTCTTCCGAAGATATATATTTTTAAAAACATTCTTCCTGGTATATATGGAACCATTAAACCTCTCTTGTTAATTCCTTGATTACTTAAAACCCATTTTAAACTTGGAATAATTCGAAATCATTTCATTTTTCACTTAGGAAAACATTTCAAAATCATTTCATTTAAATCTCAACAAAGATTTCTTAATTCAAAACTCATAATTTTGATTGAATTAAAACCATGTTATCTAGGATGTTAATCCCAAATCCAGTAAATATTAAGTGAGCAGAATCAATAGAAATTATCTAATTCTACTCAATATTAATTCCTGTATTCAACAAATACTATGGGTGGAATAACCGCAAAATCACCTTTTAAATTCCATGAATATTATGAGTTCCCTCTTCGGGCTTTAACACCAAGTATAAGAAGATCATCTCTATAAAATCAAAGTTATATTTAATTTAAATTTGGAAAATTTAAAACTTTTATACTTAACTCGTTTCCGACATTTCAACCTTATCTATCCCTCGCCCAGGGAAGAGGCCAGGTGAACCAGGGAACTGGTTGCTCCAGAACATCTCCTTATTTTAAGCACCTAACATCTGGATCTCACGAATAGAAAAATCCAGTCTACTCGTCGGCTTTTAGAGCCAAGATTAAACCACTTATTTATAATAGCTTTTCTTTAAATATTTATTTAAATTCTTTTTACATAACTACAAAACATCCAAATCATTATTAAAACACTTAATTATTCATTTTAAAACATTTATAAAATATTTGAAAAAGAATTGTTAAGTTTAAAGCTATATTTCAAAAGTTATAGAAAAAGTGTTGCGGAAAGCGCTTTTATAAGCTATATTAACCAAAATGAATTTTTATTATTTGAAAATTCAATTTTATTACACAAATCACTTTTAAAACAATTTAAAAGATTTATAAGATTTATTTCATATTTTTAAACAATTTTAAAATATCATTTTCTAAGAAATCCAGTTTTGGATCCCGAACTGCAAAACCATGATTTTTCAAAAAGCTTGTTTTACTCATATCTCAAAATCTACTTATCGAAATCTCGATTTTATTTCTTCATTGGAAAACTATGGATATAATAGTTTGGCAAATTCTTATCTTGAAGAATTCCAAGCTATATTCCATCTTTACACTTGTTTGGCTTTTATGGCGCGAAATCGCAAACTGCTGTTACGCGACGCGCCTATTTTTGACGAAATTTCTCATTTCTTTTCAAACTTCACCAAAACACTTTTAAATGTTTATAAAACATTTCAAACTCAATTTAAACCATTTTTAAAAAGGTTTAACATTCCATATGCACCAATTCATTAAATCAAGGAAAGTGATTCCTTTTGTGCTTATCGGCGTGTATTTCCGTGACTTGCATATATATATATATATATATATATATTCAATATTCATATTTAAACAACCAAACTTGATGATCAAATCATATTAAACATCCATTATAAACATCATATCATCATCCAAAATATAATATAATAGTTTAGGAGTTCTCACCTTCATTTTCCCATTCGAGCTAATAGAAAATCGGCCATTGCTCCGCTACGATCGAACCAAAGCAAACAAAACCAAGACTATGACCGAAGAGAGAGCTTGGCCTAGCTTTAATGGTGATGGTGCTCACGGCCTAGGATGGAGTAAGGAAGTAGCTCGACCTATGTTGAAGTGGGGTGGAGATTGTGAAGAACAAAGAAAAAAGTGGAGTTTCGGGTTTGTTTTGAGGTGTTTAAGTATATATAACTATATATTATAATTTAAATTATTTTTTAAATAAATTTTGACATTATTTCTCTTAGGATGGAAGCCATTAAAGCGGAAGACAAAGCTTATAAATATGAAGAAGAAGATGAATGAAAATGGAGAGAAGAGGGTAAGGTATTTATAGGAAAAGAAGAGTGTAAAAGTATCCATGCATACATCATCATCACCATTATAAGGCTTCTCCAACACACCTCTCCCTCCCTAGGCACAACAATTATCCCTCCTCCATGTGCCTATCACTTCCATCATCTCATGTATGCATATGTTGACTTATATATGCTTAAGGAGCAAGAAATCTTAAAATATATTATATATTTTATATTATACTTTTATACTTAATTATTTTGGTATATATATGTTTATATGCATGTTTTCATGTGCATGTGACATATATATGTATGTAAATGTAGGTGCATAACACTTCGAACGTCTTCGAACAACTTTTGTTCGTTAAATCGTTGAAATCCAGAGAACAGATTATCAGTCACATTTTCACTTATTTATTAACGTACATATATTTGTAAACAAATTCAAATGATTATATTTGAATTATAAAACCATATAAATTTGTATTAAAAATTATTTACAAAAATTGCCTTTATACCAATAAAGCGATATCGATTTTTCCGTATATTTCCAAATCAAATATATATCTTTATAAAACTATTGTAAATGATTAGTTATCACTTTCTAACAATTCAAAATGAATTATCATCATTTAAAATAATTATTTGGACAATTAAAATAATTATTAATCGTTAAATCTCAATTCAAATTAAATAAATCAATAATTTTATTGATATAAATTTCGAGGAAAATATTTATAAGATTACTATTAGTTATTATTACTTGAAACAATATTATCCTTTTACTTGCATAAATTTAAAAATAAATCCAATTTATCAAAGTGATAAATTGGCGGATCGTTACAACTGCCCTTTAACATAACATACCAGAATACATCATCCCTCGGGCACCGAGGCTACAAATATTGCCACACGGTCGCCCAACGCACACACATAAATCCATAAACCGAATCAAGTATGATGAATGATGCTCCTAATGGTAGCTCACCACATAGCTCTACGAGCACCCTTGTTTTAGCCACTATTGGATTGTGAGGCTTGTGAGGTTATGCTTTTACCTTCTCCTCTTAGCAATTCCTACTTGAAATGCTAACACCGCCTTCCAGGCAATAATGCAATGCTAGCATTCATCCATACACGTTATTTAGGATATGATCAAACTGAAGGCACTACTTCTACTACATCCATTTTGGAATCACCTTAGGATTAGTAGCAAGTAGCCCTTGCACTTCAAAGAACTCCATCTTTGATCCCGTCATCTCGAACCAATCTGAACCTCTTCTAAAGCGTAGAACGCGCATATGGTTTTGGAGTGGCTACGGTTTCAAGTCATCTCATATAATTACACTCCCCCGTTTATTAGTTGCCCCAAAACTAAATTGATAGTTCTGGTAAACTCAACTCCGGTTCTTTTGGAAATAGTCAAACAATACATAAGAGCGGAGATCACCTCCTATTCATTTAAACAGATGGATTTCCTTATCATTTATCCTAGGAGAACAAAATGAGATTTATACGCACGGTACAACATCATTAAAGATGACTGTGCCATATAAATACCGTGTTCCCCCCAGATATTTCAAGAGTTATGTTTTAGCCAAGATTTTGATAGTCGGTTATTTAACTATCAAATAAACAATCACTCAAATCAGAGATTTAATTCCATGTGGGATCCACTAAGCCTCTATTAATTAACCTTTCATTAACTAAATCTCTTTCGATTATTTGATTCAAAATACATTCACAAAAGATATTTTCACAAACCCCTTCATCCCTTTCAATACTTGGAAAATATATCCATATACTTATATCTCCAGTATAAGTATATTACAAAACTTAAGGAAGATTTTCTCTTTCCAAATTCATATTTAAATGGGCTAAAAACAAATATCATTTTAAACATTGTTTATTATAAACCAAACCAATATCCTTCGGTGTTAAGTATGGAAAGAATGTTTCCATACCACCATAATTAAAAAGGATTTCTTATCAAAATCAAACGTCATTCCTTTCATAAGATTCTCTTTTAGAACTCATTCTATATCAACTAATCCTTTTATAAATCTCCAAATTAATTTATGAAACTTCTTTTATAAATCTCAAAAATTATTTATAAAATTCCTTTCTATTTATAAAACCCTTTTCTATAAATAAAACACTTTTCTATTTCTTTCTTTATAAACTCCTTTATAGAAATCATTCATAAAATCCTTTATAAAAATCCTTTTATAAATCCAAACTCTCATTTTTATAAATCTTTTATGTCTAACACAAATCTTCTTTATTTTTAAAATATCACTTATAAATCCATTTCTTTTGTTTATTAATTACCATTTATAAATCTATCTTTTATTTATTAAATACTATTTTATAAATCTCTCTTGCAAAATATCCACTATGAAACTCCATTACAAGATATCGTTTATAAATTTCCTTTACAAAGTATCATTTGTAAACTTCCTTTAAATAAATCCTTTTTATTAAGTAAAATCCTTTTCATAAAACAACTTATCATTTATAAACTCATTTATTAAATAAATTAATTACCTTTGAACATCATAAATAAAATAATTAATTAACTGTTAAAACATTATTGATAAAATAATTACTTAACTTAACCCAACATTAATAAACTAATTAAATAACATTAATAAACTAATTAAACAACTTTAAACAATATTATTAAAACAATTAAATATCCAACGTTAAAAATATAATTAAATAAATTTAAACATCTTTAATTAAAATATTTGATTAACTTGCTTTAAAACATCTTTAATAAGAAAATTAATTCACTAACTTTAAAGCATAATTTATAATTATTATAAAATTGAAGTTAATTTAAATCCATAACTTTTCAAATTCGGAAAGAGACTTAGCGACCACAATGGTACTTAAACATGCTACCATTTATTTTTAATTCATTTTCCAAGTCATATTACTGGTTAAACATATTAATTAATCCATCACTTATCCAATATTAATTAATCCACATATTAATTTATTCATACGCTTGTTAATTAATATGTGGATTAATTAATATTGGATAAGCAGTATTAATTAACAAGCATATGAATAAATGTCCAAATTAACATAATAGCAGAACGGAGATTTATTCTACAAAATAGATGTTATAAAAAATCTACTGAATTTAATTATAGCAGAACAATGTTTTATTCTGCTCAATAGATATCCAAAATAATCTATTCAATTTAATTAAATAGAACGATGTTTTATTTGGCTAAATAGATAACACTAATGAAGTATAATTAATTTAACTACGTTATTATTTAAAACAACGTAATAAAATTCAGAAAGAGACTGTAGTGTTGTACTCGTCAATACGAGTCAAATACAAAAACCCACAGGTTAAACAGATTTCAAACGAATGAGATATGCATTTTTAAAAATCAACGTACTTGGTTTAGATTATTTAAACAATTAAATATAAATTTCTCACCAAACCAAGTACAGCCCAAGGCCCACTTGCTCCTAATCCAAACCTAAATCAGCTACAATGTTCATTTCCTTAAATTGATTTTACCCCAAATCAATTTACAAATCTCAAAACCCATCGTGCACACGACTGTGCACGTGCACGTCCTCCACGCACCACCGATCGTCATATCTATGCCATCAACAAACTCTGTTGCTTGAGCTCGTTATGTTGCCACCATCCCCACAACCTCCGGTGCCACCTAGCCAATTCTGACCATATTTTCAAATGCCGAAATCATGTCCAGGTTCCACAGTTTCATGAACACGACCCCATCGCCGTTGCTTCGATCACAATGGGCTGCCCCACCCTCCCTATCAGCTTCGCCGCCCATCGAGTCACCATCTAGCATCTCCACGTTCGAATCAATATCACCATTTGCCGCCACGATCACATTTCTCGAACCTAAAAAAATAGGTTGAAACCCTACCCTGGCATGCAGATGCCACTATGGTCCACCGGACCACCTCTGATCGCACTCATGCCTCTGCCTAATCCTGAGCTTCACTCTAGCACTCGTCGTTCCTCTACTAGACCACCATGACGATGCAAAAAAATAAATGAACGAAATTCGATCATCCTCCATCCATAGCCAACCCCGGCCACTAAAAATCATGAAATCAACTCCAAAAATCTTTTCTCGACCATACAAACCCACCCATGCTCTCCGCTCATCATTTAGTGTTCATCCAATTTTCACCAACACTCGACCTTCACTAATTTCGAGCAAATCCCACCATGACGCTCAACAAAACTTCGAGCTAGTATTTTTTTTAAATACTATAGGTGGAAACAAACAACTTTCATGTTCGAAGATTCTAATTATGAGTGGAATTTGAGATACTGACTTTGGAAGGTAGAAAGGAGGATTTTTTTCTTTGTTTTCACATTTGCAGAGAGGTAAGAAATGAAGTTGGGAAGGAAAAAAGAAACTTGAATGAAAAGTGAAAATGAAATGAGCGAGAGCTTGGGTCCATACGTACACAGCCCATCAATTACTTCACCTATAAATTAACCAAAATCAACAAGTTAACCCAAAAATTCAAGCTACCCATCACCTCCAAGTCAAATCATATTAAGGAAAGTTGAAAAATTCAAATTTTAATTTGATTTGAAAAGGTCTTGATAATAAGATTTGCGGTACTCTGCTACATAATATCTTCTTCGCGTACGAACCACGAATACCAGAAATAAAAATACGATCACATACAATAATGTGACACGATAACAAAATAAAAATAAAATACATTGGTTATCAAATTCTATGAAATTTCAAAAATGCCAACGTTTCTCGTAAATTACGTTAAACAATAATTTAAATGTTTTCAAAAGTGAAAATTAGGGAAAAATCCTATAAATTCATTTTATGATCAAATTGATTTTCCTTTTATTTAAAACCATTAATCAAATATTTAAAAATAATTAATATTCCTAAAATTAAAGTGATAAAATTCTAGGTCGTTACAGAGGATTTCATGATTAGAGAGAAGAAATTGATCCGATGATGGCTAGTTAAGATAAGCTCATATTTATAGTGAGTAGTTGAGTTTTCTACTTTAAAGCTGTTATGGGCCCAAAATTATCCGATTTGGTAAAGCGATCCACACTAACATATCATATATCAAAACTTGTTTCTTGAATATTCTGAATACAATGGAAATATCAAAATTTTTAAAAAGACAACTCTAGTAAAATTCTCTTTAATCAAAAATTTCAATCAACCAACTGTTCAAAATTAATTAATAATAGATGTGTTAAATTTGCAGTTTATTAAAGTCTTCCCCACTCTTAAGAGAATTGTGTCCCAGCAATTTACCAAAGAATAATTCTCTATTCAATCCATAAAATAGTATAACATATCTTTAACCATATAAAGATTACAGAATATGGGGATGTATATCAATCACTAACTAACTGCTTTCTAGTATACAACTACATAGCATAACTAATTATGATAGAATCAAACCCATTTTCATAATTATTTTTACACACATACATACTATAGTAATGCAGAAATTCCCTCAACCGCACGACAAAAATTATAGCATGTAAAAATTAACATTCCATCAACACATAGTGAAACAATTAGTATAGCCTACCAGAATATAACTTGCATATTAGAGGTGATAACATATTGTCATCACACTGGCATACCGACAAATATCACATGAATACTAAACCCTTTACTGGCCATACGTAACTAAATAATATGTATATCACTCATGATCTCCTATCCTCAAGAAAATTAGTGTATTTCTCATGATTCGATCCTTGAAAATAATAGGTGTACTGGCTTACACTTACATCTACAAATATATCATGTGCACATACTCATGTGTAACACCCCATAAATTAAACGATAATTTGTTAGAAAGAAATTAATTAAAAAATTATTAAAGCCGAAAATGGAAATTTCAAAACGTTTGAATTTGGCTATAAAACTTTTACCGTTGGGTTTGCGTCAATTTTTTGATAAATTTTCATATATAAAGTTTTGTGATCAGTGTTCAAACGAAAAAGTTATTAACGTTTGAAAATTTTGAATCAGAAACAATTATATATGCAAGTAAGGAAATTAATGTAATTGATTAACGTCGATTAACGTTTACTTAATGTTGAAGAAAAATTAACGTTAGTCAGCATAATCAGATAAAGCAAAAAGTGGTATTAAATAGCGTAAATAGGGAAATAGGGAAATGCTTAACAAAATAACACAAACAGTCTAACGACTCGGATTTAGTATAATTAAATCTAACGCCCGACGTTGATCGAACCCCTATAAATACAAGCCTAACGCCTCACTATTCTCCTCATATTTTCTGAAACAACGACGAACCTCTGCCATTTTCTCTTCTCCTCAAATTCTAAAATTTATATAAACTAATATATATATATATATATATATGGAGAATAGCGGAGTGTAATAGGAGAAGAAGAATAGTATCGAATCAAATCGCTAACCAAGGTAAATTGTAAATCTAAACCCAAATCTAAATTAAATTCAAATCTCTTCTTAGATCTAAATTTATAATAAATATGTGTATACTTGTAGTACAAATTTTGGTAAGGAGAAAATGGAGTCAAACAGGAATAACAGGATTCAGATATGGAGATTTGGAAGCTAAGAGGTGAGTGAAATTATATATTTTTATATAATATTGGATTTATATCATTGTGAATCTATTCCTTATATGCCTGAAGGTAATTTTTGAGTTGTAGGCTTTAATATATACATATAATGAATTTTAGAACTATGTTTACATATTTCGTGATATGTTAACTATGATTAAATATTGCACATACTCGAATCTAGAAAGTAAAGGTGAATGTTGTCCCTGAATTTCATGTTTGTTGGTTGAATGATATATGTTAGTAAACATGAATTGGAAGTTATTATAACTTGGATTGGGGTTTAAGTAGTATTTTAATTCATTGGAATGAAGTATGTTGTAGTGTAATTTCTATAAATTATCCAATTTTATAATATGAATAAGTGTATCATTTGAAATAATAAGGAATATGCCTAAAAGAAAGAGATGCACAAAAAAATAAGGATTTTACCGTATATTATACCGTCTATTTTAATAATAATAGAAGATAATTCCTTGTAATTCCAAACATAACATAAGTCCTCTTTAGATAATTTATGTAAAATTATAGTGTTAACGTCTCCTTTTGGGAAGATGTAATTCCAATGCATTAAACTGCTAAAATCCCTACGTATAAACCAAAGTAATGTAAGTAGTGATAATAACAATAGTTTAATTGTGAATATAATATAAGGAATATAAGTTAAGTTAGAAAATAAATAATAAGGGAGGAAATATAAATAAAGCAATGGGGAATTAAGAGGATATAACAATCAATGAATGGTAGTTAATAGTTGAAAGGATAGTAAGCTATATTTAATAAGTTAAGTGGAAGTTAACTAGTAAATATTTAATCTATTAAAATTAGAAGTAAGCGGTAAATGACAATAAACGGCGTTAACGAAATAAGAAGTAAGTTATGTAAAAATAACTGAATATCAATAGTTGAACATAAGAGGCATTGTAAATAAACATATATATATATATATAGTTCCAAGTACGTACTTATGATGGGTGTGAATTATTGAATCTAGTCAATAACTTAGATTAATTAAAAATGATGTATTCATTAGTATAGGTTGGAATGTGAGGTTGGTAATGTTACACAATAGAAGCCTGCCCACAACAAGGGGCTACCAGTAGTTTTGTATATATTATACTGATGTGGGACATATCGAACTATAGGAGCTGTTAGCTTATACATTCGCGTATAGGTGAAGGGAATATACCAAAGTACGATGGTTTATCCCGTTCGAAGTGTCAAAGGGCCAAGTAGAGTCTACTTCAGCCTTTTAGAGGGTACGTATTAAGTAACCAAGTGGGCATTTCCTTGGTTGCATTAGGCAAACTAAATGAGTTGGTGAGCGTAGGTTCAGCACTATGGCAGCAAGATTGGTACCATATATGTGAGGAGTAGGAACTATACACATAGATCGAGATCATCATCGATACTGGAGCGGTCAACGGGAAGACAAAGGTTACACCCAAAAGGCTACACATCCTACTAGTGTAAATCACGTTTAGGACGAGCACTGCCTCACAATTGTTAGTTAGTTTGTTGTTTGGAGGAAAAGCTAGATAACCCTTAATGGAGATCTTTTAAACGAGTAGAATACGGCTAAATAGTTGCAATGCCATCATTAGGCACTACGGGAGTTCCTTGGTATGCACGGTGGCGAGGATGTAATACTGCATTGACGATGGATCCTGACGAGCTGCAGAGTTATAGATACTAGTGGGGAAAGTATCCTAGTCCAAAATGGGATTATGGTACTTATATATGTATACACACCTAAATATACACCTATGTAGTCATTGTATACATCGAGTAGGTGTGGCGTATCGTATGTGTATATGAAGTCAAGACGACTAAGTTTAAAAAGTAGTCATAACATATAATGGAAAGCAATTGAAATAAACTAGCATTATGTATAAATTATGTAATTTACCAATCACCAAAACTTTTGTTCTGAACCCTCCTCATTACAACCTACAGGATAGACTTAGATGGATAGGTACTGGTACAAGGCAGGAACGGTGGAATGTCTGAGTTCCTTATGCATGCTCGACATTGACAAGAGCACTAGACACTAAAGGTATTAATCTTGGTAAGTAATTATATATTTTATTATATTTTATACTTCCATTATGTTTTATTATTGACAGTGCAATGATATACTTTTGTTTATTATAGGATACCAACAACAACGATCCGTGCCCTAGTGGACTAGGATTCTCAATTTAGCGAAAATTCGGACCCATTATGGTATGGGTTGTTACATCATGGCTACACCCTCAAAATAATATATGCTTCTACCCATGGCTACATCCTTAAAAGGAACATGTCCACCTAATTATATCACGACAACATTAATACTCGAGTCTGAGACCCACTTAGATGGTTGGAAAGTGAGCACCTGCAAAAAGTAAACATTAGATAACTACCACATGACACTGTTATCACATAATTCGAGTGATATATTTAGCATATAAGGGAAATAATCACAACAAGGTAACCAAACAAAACAAATAAAACAAGGGCACGGTTAAAATAATAAACAACAATAAGGCAATGTAACCATAAGAAATCATTATAACCAAACATGTCATAACCATAAAACAACCATAATCAAACCAAGCAAAAAAAATTTGTAACATAACTAATCATTTAACAAGCATAAGAGCTATACGCAATAAATTCAACCAAAGTAACTGAATATAATTAAACTAGACAAATAAATTCCTAGTTAAAAAATCTCTCCCATATCCATCCATATGGATAGCTAGAACATCATAAAACCCAAAGCCTCACCATCGTCAATGTATTGGTTTTACATTATTTAGGTTTACATTGAAGGATGCCGCATAGGCCTTACACCCTTAAGTTCAAGACTATGGAAATTCATCTACGAACAAATTTTTTATTCATTTTTCAAACAAAATAGTTTTCTCATAAAACATCTTTGAAATAAACATCCCTTAAATCGGGTAGTATTTATAATAAAGTTTTCCTTAGACTAGAGTATTTCGCTCTTTACCTTCAGTAAAAAATATCCACCAAAATATCTCCTGAATATTTCAAACTAGATATTCTTCCACAAAATGTTTTTAAGTAAGATATTTCACAAACTAATCATCTTTCTTACAAAATATCATCATATATTAGAAAATGTGTCATTCCTCAAGTCAAATGTGTTTTTGCCGCATGTATAACTTTTCAATAAATTACTTTAAATCCAAAAAGATACTTTTACTTCCTTTCTAATTCAAATATTTACTCTTACCTTCCAATAAAATATCTTTAAAATCAATAGCGTATATTTTCATTTATTTATATAGCTTGCCAACAAAATACATTTCATTAAACACTTTACAAAATTTAGTAATACATTCATTTACTAAGATTTAAGTTTTAATTGCACATCTGAACTATATGTGTTTATTACTGTAACACCCCATATATTTGGTAGCATTATTCAGGATATTTGGTTATTTAAATAAAATAAAATAATGTGTTGATTTGGGGATTGAGATTTGATTTAATCAAAGGGTAGCCGTGACATTTAACCTATAAATTAAAATAAGAGTTAAATTGAAATAGAGGAGGGGTAAAACAGGAAAGAGGCCATTCCTATATCCCAAAACCCTTGGTCGTGTACCCCCTACACATCCATTTCATTAAATTTTTAAAATAAGAGGCCTGCCACCATTAACAAGAGAAAGAGGAAGAAGATAGAGAAAATCTAGGAAGAAGCTTAAGCAAATCAAATACAATCACATCTCAATCTTTTTAATCTCTAAAGCTAAGGTGAATAATGTTTACATCTCAAATTTTTATTATTTTCGGTTTTAAGATGAATTCCAGATATTTTGCATTGATTTGCCATGTTTTTGAATGATGGAATGATTATATATACTTGTTGATGAATAATAGTTGTTCATATTGAATTTATGATATGTTTTAAGGTGAAAATCCTATAAAATGAAATCCAAATGCCTTGCGAATTTTTATGAAGATCCTAAATGATATTTTAGAGATGGGTTTTAATTTTCAAAATTTTATGAATATTTGTGGAATTTATATGAATTTTCTAGTGAAGAAAAGGTTATTTTGGGTTATAAATTAATCACGGTTAAATAATATGATTGAAAACATATTAAAAGATATTTTTTGGAATTTTTGTAGAATTTTCCTAAGTGTTTTAATGGTTATATAAAATTATTTAAGGTATGGGACTTAAATGTTTTATATAATAAATAAAGGAGAATGGGCTTTTTGCAAATAATTCAAAAAGATTAGTTCTGAAATTGCAGTACTTTTTATTGGTAAATAAAGAGGCGACCAATCAATATTTTGACACGTAAAACAGGTTAGGTGAAAAGAACTATTTGCTACATGTTTTTCCCTGTTTTGATGATTTCGGCACCAGGTTCCGCCTCTTCATCTTCACTTCCGACACAGTCAAAACCAATGCACATGGTATCATGGAACTGGTACGTAGTGAATTGGATGTAGGCAGAAGGTATGGAGTCGAAACCAGGGGTTCCGAAGGGGTTGAGGCTTTACTATGTTTTTAAATTAAAAATGCGCCTGCTTGCTTTTGACTAAAATGGCTTTCGAATGAGTAGCTTTCGACTCAGTTTGCTTTCGACTGGGTTTAATGGATTTAAAGAAATGGTTTCGATTGGGTTGCGCTTTCGTTTTAAATGAGTGCTTTCGAATGAGTCGAAGCCTTTTTACTGCCGCCTTCCATCTTTCGAACCAGATGGTTTCGAAAGGGTTGTTTAGTTTGTTTTCTAAAACTTTGGCCCTTCTCCAATGCTTTCGAAGGGATGGTTTCGACACCATCACTTCTTTATGTAGGAAATGGTTTTGAAATAGACGCTTTCGACTTTAATGGGTTTCTGATCCTTTTGCTCTACTTGAAGGCATAATCCAAATGGTTTCGACCGAGACGTTTTTCAAAGGTTTCGAAGGAGTAAATTTTAGAATGGTTTCAAAAGGTTTCCATATATTTTAAATTGAACCCATAGTGCTTTCGAAAGGGTTAAGTTTCGACTGTTTCAAAAGGTTTTAATGAATTGTTTCGAAAAGGGTGGTTCCCTAGGGTTTCGAAAGGGTTGAAAGGAAGGGTTTTTCCTATGTTTTCGAAAGGCAATATTTAAAGGTTTTAAAGGAGGATGTCTAATGTTTTGAAGCTTTCAGAGAAAAGAAAGAAAAGGTTTTTCCAATGTTTTCGAAAGGCAATATTAATGGTTCAAAAAGGTCTTTCAATGGTTTTGAAGGGGTTACCTTCAAGGGTTTCGAAAGGGTTGTTTAAAGGTTTTAAACAAAGGTTTAGAATGTACTAAATAGGCAATATAGTCTAAGTATTTTCAAGTTAAAAATGCTTTTAACTTGCTTTGGAAGGATAGCCATTCCTTATTAAAATCCATCAACATTATTTTTAGTAAAGTATATATATCATGGCAAAATAGCCTAGAGTAAAGCTAAAAATATTTTTTTCCTTGTATAAGTATGATTTAAAAGGTTAAATCATTTTTGAAAGGTTTTCAAGGAAAAAGATGAAGGGTAGTTAACCTTCAGAAAATAATTCGGACAATTAGTCCATTTAAATTCAGACAGTTAGTCCAGTTTGTGGGCAGTCAGGCCAGTTGTATGGATAGATAGTCCATTTGTTAGCATAACGGACCTTGCTATTATGTTGTGGACAGATAATTCACTTATTACCTGTTTTATGGACGGATAGTCCATTTATTAGCATAATGGATATTGCTATTTTGATACAATCAGTTTGGTTGCATGAAAGGATTTGCAAAATATATGTTTTAAAGAGGATATTAGTGAGAGGAAACCCGTTCCGCTAAGCGGCTTGGTCACACTTAATATCAGTAAACCAAGATGTAACATAATTATTCACACCAGGCTTTATGTCTAACTCGAAGTTTTTGTTTCCCCTTAAACTCTTGGGTGCTCAAAATGGATTTGAGTAGGCTGAGGGTTAAGGTTTTCAGGTTTTATTCATTTTGGCGAATAAAGCTTCCGGAAACGAGCAGGTGGCTGACAGATAGCTAATTAGGAGTTATAGATTATTGTGTTTATTTCCGCTGTGTATTAAGTCAGA
This sequence comes from Allium fistulosum, assembly GCA_030737815.1. Lineage (NCBI taxonomy): Eukaryota > Viridiplantae > Streptophyta > Magnoliopsida > Asparagales > Amaryllidaceae > Allium > Allium fistulosum. The sequence goes on along the minus strand of CM060904.1, from coordinate 407,820,708 downwards.
TATGACTATATTGCTTTGATCAACCAAGGGGGCATCATCATATGTCGCTCTTGGCGTATTTTTGTAATGATTATAATTAATCTTTACTTGGGAAACGATATGGGATTATGTAACCTGGATATGAATTTTTTTTGAAATGTAATCAGTAAAATGTTGTTTTTGGAAATTTGTAATTTTGTTCATATTCAAGTGCTTCTAATATTATGGATACCATTATCATTACCATATTTTGTCACCATAAATTAATACTATGGATGACTGCAACATCTGTAGAGCTTTGCTTTTGACCTCCAGATATGGGATGTTACAACTTGGTATGAGAGCATGGTTTATAAAAAACTTTAAAACTAAAAATGGTTTTTAAAACATAATCCTAAGGAATTAGAGTAAGATAGGGGTATGGGATAATGCTATTGTAACGTACTTGTATTTTCTATATATAAGTATACGCTTTATCTCCAGTCTCCTATCCTTGTTAGGTTATTTTTCTGTATCCCATAAGGTTTGAATACAGATATGGAAGGTAGATGAGGAAGAGTTAACCCAAGAGGTGAGGGCACCGATGGGAATGCCAGACCTAGTATAAGTAGAACCCAAGGTCAGACACAAGCAGAGAATGTAGGTGCTGGAGTCCGACAAGGGGACATGGGAGCTATGTATTAGTTTTTTGTGAATATGATGCAAGCACGAATTGCAGCTGGAGTGGTAGGAGGAGAGGCTGCAGGGGCAGGAGTTCCGAAAGTTCTGGTAGTTAACCATTATGCTAAGCTGAGCGGAGATTACGCTAAGCTTGGAGGGAAGCCTTTTCTGGGGGCAGAGAATGCTATAGAGGTGGAAAATTGGTTGTTGCACTATAAGAGAATCTTTGTAGATTTGGGGCTCAACGATGAGCAGAAGAGGAGGTTGGCATCCAGGCTTCTTCAAAAACCCGCTTTGTTTTGGTGGAACAATGTGATGGCTGGTGTGGACGAGGAAACTTTGTTATAGGCAAATTTCAACGGAAGGTTCCAGGAGAGGTTTATGTTTGCAATGGCACAGTCTGCTCTAATCAGAAAATTTGCTGAGTTAGAGCATGGAGAGATATTTGTCCTGGAGTATGCTAGAAAGTTTGAGGAGTTAGCCAGATATGGGTATGCTTCAGTGGATACAGTAATGAAGAGGAACGAGAAGTTTATCAGGGGGTTGAAGCCTGAGTTAGACAGGGCTACATTACCTCATATTAGAGATCCTTTTGACTTTGTAGTGGAGGTGGCCTTAAGACATGAGGAGATTCTTGATTCTCTGGAGAAAAGTAAGGCTAAAGAAGTCCAGGTTGGGCAGAATCAGAAGAGGAAATTCCTAAGAAAGGTGCTCAGAAGGGTGGAGCATCTAAGAAAGGGAAGTCTGAGATTGTTTATTTAAAATGCGACAAGAAGGGGCACTTTGCTAATGAGTGTCGTGTTGGAAAGGCAAAGGAGGTAGTTGGAAAGAAGAATGTCAGGTGCTTCAACTGTGATCAGATTGGTCATTATAAGAGCCAGTGCAAGGAGCCCGCTAAAGATGGAAAGGGCAAAGTGTATGCATTAGAGCTTGCTACTTCGAAGCCAACAACTCAGGAAAAATGAAAGCCAGTTTTGGGAGGTACGCTTCAGATTCATGGTATATCTGTTAGCGTTATATTTTATACTGGTGCATCGCATTCTTTTATATCTAGATATTTGATAGATAAACTTAACCTAGAACCCACATATTTAGTTACTTCCTTATGGGTTGCGAATCCAATAAGAGGGTATGCAACTCTAGGGTTGAGATGTGACCAGTTAGAGTTTGACCTGTTAGGTCATGCTTTTGTTTGCAGTTTGCATGTGTTTAATTTTGTGGGGTTCAGGATTATTCTTGGGATGTATTGGTTAAGTGAGTACGATGCAAGGATATTTTTCCAGGATAGAAAAATATCGCTTAGACACCATGATTGTAGTGGTTGGATAGGTTTGCCGTAGAAGGTTCTAACGGTGAGGTGAATGCTTTATTGGGTGCTATGGGATTAGAAGATGAGTTGAGTCGAGTTTTTGTGGTTAGAGAATTCACAGATGTTTTTGAGCCTGTAGTTGGATTGCCACAGAAACGAGCCATTGAGTTTCAGATAGGTTTAGTTCTGGGAGCAGAACCAGTGAGTAGAGCGCCGAGAAGGATGACTCCTACAGAGATAAGGGAGTTAAAGGTGCAGTTTGTGGATTTGGAAGGCAAGAGTTTTATCAGGCCAAGTAGTTTGCCTTGGGGAGCAACCGTAGTGTTTGCTAAGAAGCCGGACGGATTATTGAGGCCATGTATCGATTATCGTAAGTTGAATGAGAGGACTATAAAGAATCGATATCCAATGCCGAGGATTGACGATTTGTTCGACAATTTGAGTGGAGCCAAGGTATTCTCGCTATTTGATTTAGCGATATGTTTCCATCAGCTCAGCGTAGCAGAGGATAGTATACCTTTGACGGCGTTTAGGACCAGATATGGGTCATACGAATGGTTAATATGCCGTTCGGACTGACTAATGCACCAGCTTTCTTTGTGGATTTGATTAACCGAGTTTTCCGAGAGCACTTAGATAGGTTCGTACTAGTTTTCATAGATGATATGTTGATATACTTTAAGGACTAGAGAGAGCATGAAGTTAATCTTACAGTGGTGCTTGAGATGCTGAGGTAGCATCAGTTGAAGGCGAAGTTTTCAAAGTGTCATTTCTGGAAGAAGGAAGTGAAGTTTCTGGGTCATGTAGTCTCAGAGAAAGGGTTGTCAGTAGATCCGACTAAGATTGAAGTGGTAAATAGTTGGAAGAGACCCAAGACGATGACAGAGATAAAGAGTTTCTTTGAGTTGGCTGGTTATTATCGGAGGTTCATTAAGGATTTTTCGCGGATAGCGGCATCGATGACCAAGTTGGCAAGAAAGGATGTGAAGTTTCTGTGGACCGATAATGTTACACTAAAAAACAACCATTCGACTAAGATGAAAGGTCTTTCAACAAAAGGAAAGGAAAAGGAGTATAGCCCAAACCTTTCGAAGGAGTCGAAGGGATGCAGTCATCGGAGTTTTACAGTCCCAAACCTTTCGAAGGAGTCGAAAGGTTCCATCTCTCAGTATCTAAGAAGTTCTTACCTTTCGAAGAGAATGAAGGAGTCAAGCAAGTGTGAGCAACTCCATAGTGACCTTTTCGAAAGCATTGCAAGCCTTTCGAACCGGTTGAAACACATCCAGAGTACCTTTCGACAATATCGAAAGGTTTATGAAGAAAACAACACTCACAAATCTACAAAGAGCGAAAGACAACCTTTCGACAACGTTGAAGGAAAGCACAGCTCTCGAAGAGTAACCTTCCGACAAGGTCGAAGGGTTCACAACAATCCGATGAAGAGCAACCTTCCGACAATGTCGAAGGGTTCACAACAATCAAGTGAAGAGCAACCTTCCGACAAGGTCGAAGGGTTCAAAACAGTATAAAGGAGACAAACCCTTCGACAAAGTCGAAAGTTTCATGAGACATAAAGAAAAGCGAACCTTTTGACAAAGTCGAAAGGTCCATAATAGCATATGAAAGGCAAACCTTTCGACAAAGTCGAAAGGTTCACGGCTGCATATAAAAGGGGGAACTTCCGACCCACTCGAGAGCATGGAGTCAAAAAGAGGGCTGCCTGCATCTATAAATAAGACCCAAGGGGTCCAATTTTGGGGATCCGAATTCTCTCATTCTAATCTTGTATTTTCTTAACCAATACATTGTAACCCTAACTGGGTGCTGATTTGGGGATTTAATAAAATAGAGATTTTCATAACCAAAAAGGGGGAAGTCTTATGCTCTATTAATTACTTTACAACTTGCTTATACTTTTGTTGAATTAACTCCTATTTTCAGGTTCAATATCACCGAAAGGTTCTTGTCGACAAGGTCGACAACACTTCTTCTACAAGTAAATACTGCCACCTTTCGAAGCCCTTAGCCCAGCCATTTAAACCTTCGATAAGGTTGATAATATATTCGGTCAAAACATCATTGGTAACCTTTCGACTAGGTCAAAAGTTCTATGCTATAACAGTATCAATAACCTTTCGAAGTTATAATTCAAGTGGTCAAACCATTCGACTAGGACAAAGACAACTCTTTAAGCATAGATACCTGGACTTACAAGGCTTAATCCAGAAGAGACCGTTCCTAAAACTTTCGACAAGGATGAAAGATACATTATATAAGTGATCAAACCTTTCGACAAGGTTGAAAGCTTCTACATATCCACTGAGAAGTTTGATATCCAACCAAGACCCAAAGAGGGCTATCCTCCCAACCTTTCAACAAGGTAAAATCTAACCTTTTAAGGACAAATTCAAGGAAATCCAATCTAAACAAAGAAGGAAACTCTTGAAGAGGATCTCATACTAACTCAATAAAGTTGGAAGGTTTCATAACCTAGCAACAAAACCTTTTGACGACGTCGAAAGTTCTAATTCGAAAGCTATCTACTAGTAAGGCTAAGTTTGAAGGCAATTCCGAAGGGATTCATATCCACTATTCATAGAAAGGACTTTCATCTTCCTAAGCACTATTTTGGGGTGTTGACAAGAAATCTTTTTAACATTTTTGGCGCTAGAAGGAGGGCTCGAACCTCCGACTTGGTTAACCCCCTAATACTACTAATATCTAACCCCTTTGGATTAATCCTCCTCCAAGTTTATTCACTTTGGTTTGATCATGGCTAGAATATTTAAAAGATCTGAACAAGGTTCTTCTGAACCACACTTGACAAGATTCTCCCAAGTAGACATCAAAAGCTCCAATCAATATGAAGAACAAAGACTAAGGTTCGAAGCCTTAAGGATTATAAACAAAAAGAAAGCAGAATCTTATGACCCTGAAAAATGGAGTCTAAATCCTTTTTATGTAGGCCCTACCTCAATCTTTTCACTTGGGAAGAAAAAAACTGGAAGTGACAATGTCTTTAGTCAAATGAGAAGAACAATTCAACATTATTCCAAGGGCACAATTTTTAGGAAAGAAATAATGAATGATTACAACGCCTTTGCACACAAATGGCAACCAACAGTAATAAGAGCGCTTCCAACCCAAGAGATTCAAAGGGTAACAAAAAGAAAAATAGTTGAAGAGCATGAAATGATAAGGCCGAAAAGTAAAAATCTAAAGAATCATCCTCAAGAGTCAAGTTTAAAGTCTAGACTTCTAAAAGAATGCAACTTAACCACATCAACGGAAAACGTCTACTTGCTTACAAAGGATTAACTTAACTATTGGCCATCACAAAAGAAAAAGCCAAAACATGAAGGAACTTGGGAAGATCCTTCTGTCATTATCATATGATGAATGGTCATGAAATCAACCATTACAAAGCCCTGGAGGGGACGATCATCAATTTCTTTAGACAAGGAAAGATCACTGAATTTGTAAAGAGAACTTGAGAAAAGATTGATAAAGATCAGCTTTCTGAAAAGAGAAAGTCTACATGGTTGGGAGTGAAATGCTCCTCCAATTTGGATACTGCCTAAGATGGTAGTACTACCTAGGATGGTAGAAAATCCTTTGTCCATGCCGAGATGGCCAGGGCAGAGCGCGTCCTGGAGGAAGGACGGAGTAAGCCTCTATCCGCGCCTAAGATGGCCAGGGTAAAGCATCGACAAGCCCTTATCCGCGCCACACTATGGCTAGGTTAAGTCACCTCCTGGAGGGAGGATGGAGTAAGCCTCTATCTGCGCCTAAGATTGCCAGGGTAGAGCACTCAACATGCCCCTATCCGCGTCGCAAAAGGACCAGGGTAGGGCACCTCTTGGAGGGAGGTCGGGTAAGTCCTTGGTTCCAATCACTAAGATGAGCTAACCAAGAGCACCGAACAGTGGACTAAATTGTCCAGACCCAATCAAAAAAGGACTAAGATGTCCAAGCCCAAGAGAGGCTCATTCAATAAAGGACTAAGATGTCTAGGCCCAAGTGAGGCTCATTCAATAATGGACTAAGACGTCCAGGCCCAAAAAGAGGCCCAATCAAAAAAGGACTAAGATGTCCTAGCTCAAATGAGGCTCAATCCATACTGAACTAAGATGTTCAAGCTCGAGATGAAGCATATTCAATCATGGACTAAGACGTCCTAGCTCAAGAGGTAGCTAATCAAATTATTTCTATACATATTCAAAACCTGGAGGGTTCATGAACGTCAAAGAAGACGAAAACGAAGGAGTAGAATGGAACTCCACTTTCTATTACTCGAATCTGAGTTTCGGGACTTTCTTAACATCAACTATTAATACCCGAATCTGGGTTTCGAAACTTTCTTAACATCATCTATTAATACCTGAATCTGGGTTTCGGGACTTCTTTAACATCATCTACTAATGCTCGAATCTGAGCTTTGGAATTCTCATATTTGAACCTCAGTAACTAACACCTGAATCTGGGTTTCGGGATTCTATCAATCGCTATCTTTACTAAGCCTAAATCGGGTCATGAGAACATTATCGATCACTAAATTAAAATCTGAATCTAGGTTTCGGATCTTTCACATAAATATTTCATTTTCTAAAAACCCAAATCTGGGTTTTGGATTATTATCAATCACTCACATACTATACCCGAATCTGGGAATTAAGACTGCTATTTATTTAAGCCCTAATCTGGGTACAAGATCTTTGGATTTCTATCTATTTCAAATGCCCAAATCTGGGCCAAAGAATATTATCAAAAAGACTGTTATTAAGATCCTCCGAATGGGAACTTCGGGCTTCTAATTTTTTTAAAATCCCATTAATGTTAAGGAATGGGTAAGAGAGTTACTACTTCAAAATTTCAGACACAAGCTTCTGAATCAGGTTCTTTATTTAATAAAAGTTATATTCTAATATTCATGACCTAATGATAAGGCAGAATTTACTACGTACAAGTTTTGTGCATTCCAAACAAGTGGAAGGAGCTAAGTCCTTAATCATTTCTCATCGTGGTTGAAGATGAGATCTTAACATTTTGAATAAATTACTTTTCATACAATTGGCAAAGATGATTTGTTAATTTAGGAAAACGACATACATAGAAAAATATGTCAATTTCAAGCTAACAATTAAAGATATTGTTTGCTACATGTTTCTTAGGAAAATCAGAATGACAAGGAGTAACAAAAGATCCAGCAAGCACAAAAGTCGCCGAATGAGCAATTCAAAGGCATATCAAAAGTTACACTACAGAAAAGGATCACAAATTAGGTGATATTTATAAAATTTCTATAATTTACATAAGTTATGAGGTCATTTACAAACGACAAAATTATGTACAAAGTAGATTTACATGACTCAAATACATAAATAAATTACAAGTCCTGACTTGCTTTATTGAGAGTCTCTGCCACTAAAGGATTGACGACATGATTGATTGCTGCACGGAGAACTTCCTTAAGCTTCTTTTCTTTTCTTCTTATACTACTCTCATCATCAATGACATCAATGTTGGTTTTCAGGGCGCGAGTAAAGGCCCTGTTTGTGGCCCTCAGGGTTTTGCTTTCCCTTTCTAACTCTGCAACCCGCTTGTCGAGAAAGTAATTCTCATGCTCTAACTTCTGATTTTTAGCAGTGTAATCATTAATAGTCTGAGAATACTTCATCTTCTACTGCTCATTGAATTACGTGGCAATTTCAAATTTCAGCCTCCGGCACCAGTTTCCAACTACGTTATCATCTAAACCCGGAGGAGGGTTCCGCATGGTTGGAAACTTCTAAGCTACGAGAAGTTTTGACCTACTAGGCTTGACAATCGAAGGAGTTTCTTGAGAGACCTAAAGATCAATATTTGGAGTCTTTTCCCCTATGAGGAATTCTAAAGAGGCACATTGAGCTTGACTGTCTCTCAATTTTAACTCTAAATCGCTTATTCGCTGGATGAGTTCGGACATCTTTTCATCGAAGTAAATTGTAGGATTCGACTTCACATGTCGTTTGAGCATAATAATCGCTTCATCTTTTCTCTTAATCTCAGCCTCAAGATGGTCAATGTAACCCTTATGATTGCTGGCTATGGTTTTTTGGATAAGCTATCTTTTGTGCCATTTTACGGCTCCAACATTGCCACCAAAACGTTCTAATAATACTTCATCCCGAACCACAATTGTTCCACTCTCTGTCAATAATCTCTCTCTGATTACATCAACATGGGATATTAAGCCTTGACCAAGAGAGGTCATAGATGACTGTGGCTCCTATTTAAAATAAAAAGAAATGAGAGAAAATCAAAATTAGGATAAAAGATATCTTTATTATTGTAGTAATGGGTTACAATTGAAATAATCACAAAGTTAAAAGGTACAACAAACACTTTCATCACATCTAAAGTTGAGAGACCACATTCCTAACTTTATCTAAAGTGTTAGCTGAAAGCATGGCTGTTGAATCAAATGGTATCGTAACTCCTTCAGGAGTTATAACCGGTGGACATTTACTGTAATCCCATTTCCCGGTCGGTGGGCTATCACGACCACAAATCAACTTTGAGTGAAATGTTTTGATTTCCTTTAAGAATGATTCCTTTTCTTTGCCGAGGAAGTCAAAGAGAAGACGAGGGTATTCCAAGTATAATTTTTGTAAATCCCGATAAAAGCAATATCTCGCTAACTTCGAAGTCTTTAAAATTGGTGCATTTTTAGAGTAAAATCTCCTCAAGTTAACATATTGACTTAAGTGATCTCTTGGGACGACTCGACCAAAAGAACTGATATTCTAAAATAGTACATCAAAAGAAACTAAGTATAGAGAACATAACAACAGCATGTATTCATAAATCGATTACTTGATACATATTAAAAATCACTCATCTGGTTCATACAAAATAGACTTAGAGAAAAACTCAGAAACCGATTTTTCCTTATAGTACTTAAGCTTTTCAGGGGGAAGATCTTGAAGAATCAATTTGACACGTGGTAAGTTCCAGCAGGCTCCAGGATGCGGGTCAGAACCGAATTCATCTAAGTATCTTTTGTGAAAACGTCTAAGAAGACACCCACTGAATTCCCCTAAGTATGAAAAATCTATAATAGAGTGTCTACAATATGCTTTATACAAAAAATTGACTAAGATGTCTCTCACTTCCATCATCATCCAGAATAGAGTTATTAATTTTCTATTTTCCTTTAAGAGAGCATCGTACCGGTGACGTGCTTTCTTTAATAAAGGAGCCACCCTCTGATATTTAAAAGATGCAAAAACGGAGGTACTCCTGTCCAGACTATGGTATTTATGAGATAGAGCATTGTGTTCCTTTATTAATTAGTCTAACTCCCTATATAACTTGTTAATTTCTGCCTGTTTGCTCTCACGTTTTGTACTATAGGGAAAGTTTGACTTATTCTTTATCTAAGACAAATGATTTATCACTAATTATTATTTTCGAAGTGTAAGATATTTAAACAGTGAATTCCATACCTATAAACTGGAATGGAAACCTACGGAGCTTATTCTTTCTCTTGAGGATCCTCGGGATGAGTGGGAGCATTAGGATCTAATTCGTATTATTAGAATGAAAAGTCAAGCGAAAGTACAAACAGAAGAAAAAGATGTAGAGAAACTACTGAATCAAACAGTGTAAATTAGAACCTACTGCATTCTCATATTATTGTTCAAAAAGGAAATAACAAAGGTTTCCCAACACCATGTCAAACTCCAGCCCAAGAAAGGAACTATTGAAATTTCCATAAAGTACATGGCCATAAAACAGAGGAATGTCGTATCTTACAAAAGCTATTAAAATCAATTCTTCCATGCTGAAAGAAAGCAACTTAATCGTAGCAGAGCCAAATTCAAATCAAGTTGTGGAGCTCTAAGATACTTACTCGCTACGCATTTACTTTACTTGTAATTTCTAATTTGACTTGTGTTTGGAATTGATCATGTATTAATACGAAACTCGAGTGTCTTAATGGATGAAAAAAAAATCATCCATTATGACCGGAATAGGTTTTGGCCCCCGACAGAGCGTGTTTTAACCTCCGATGGAATGGGTTGTAGCCTTCGACATGGCGTTTAGCGTCCTTCGAAGGGGAACTTTCGTTTCAATTGCCTATGGGAGCCTCCACGATGCTTGAACTCTTTCGAAGGGAATGAATGCCTTCGACTTTGTTCATATTGAAAGTCTTTTTCATATAAAAGCTCGCCAGATAAGTTTTCCATTACATATTTTATTTTAAAATAAAATGAAAATTGTCATTGTGGTAAAAAGACAAAATAACATCATTACATTAAAATATAAACATTTCCTTTCACAAAGAAACACAGATCTATTTCTTTTCTCGTTAAGAAGAGAAAAACTGTTCATATTCCCTGTAAAACGAAGATCAAATTAATGGTGGCTTGTAATCTTCATCTGATCCATCCTGACTCTGTCAATGATGAAATGCCGCATTTCTGCTGTTACTATGCCATGACCTTGCAAAATCAGCAGCCGATGGCGGAGGAAGTTCACAAAACCCTAATCCAGTAGTGGAGTCCACCAACAACCATATTTCTCCAATCATAATCTTGTCGCCACGTGGTCTATGTTTTATGACCTGACCATTACCACATTTTGGGTGGACTTAGCCATTTGGGACATGTCTGGTGAAAATCACTCTCTGGTGGTTTATTCACCTTATCAACCTATATGGTTGAACCTGTTATGGCTGATTTTATCGATTTGGCCCCAGATCTACCGCCGTTTCCAAACGAGTTATGATCAAGGGGTTATGTTATCTTTTGATAATTATTAATGATGCTTAATTTTGGAATAGTGATATCTTTTTGGGTATGTATACATTAAACAGTTATTAGTAGTAGTTCCGTAGGGTTAAATTTTGAGGGGTATAATACATGTTGTGTATAAGCTAAAGTTTCCCCGTGTTTAAATTGTTGTTAAATGTTAATTCTGGAATGATGTTTTGGGAAAAAAATGTGCTTTCCTATTAGTATTTTGTTAAATGCTATTCATCATGCAGGTAACAATTAAATGGCTTATTGACAAATTAAACCATATAATGTTTAACATAAATGCTCTTGCGTATGGGACAATAATGTGTTTTTACTAGATTTTGAAATTTGTAGATTACAATTAATTTTCATGTTTGTTCTTAGGGCTTTGATTGGATATGAGCTTAAAAGAGTCCCATTCATATTGAAAGGAAAACTTGATTTTGAGGTTTCACGGAAAAGGGGATTTACCAAGATAAAGGATAAGTACCAACTATTGAAAATCGATTAGGAAACATTTGAATAACAAAGATTGCATCATCGGTATCAGAGGAACAAAGGTTAACTTGACCAAACCAACTAGCGTATGCTCAAACCAAAATGAAGTAAGCATGAAATAAGTTTGAACAAAAGAATCGCATCTTTGAGCAGATTTATCCTAAAAGTAATTGAAAGATGTGTCGAACTTCTTGGAATAATTAAGGAAAAGATGTGTCGGACTTGACCAAACTAATATTTTTATCGATTTTGGGTTTAGAAAAACTAGAAATCTGATTGGAAACTGATAAGGGTAACGATTAGATTAAGATTTATGAAACGAATTCAAGGAATTACCTTGTTGTTGCAAATCGAGATTCAGAAAATTTTAGGAATTCTTTTACTTATATAGGATGATTTTAATTTCAGGCAAAAGAGGAAGAAAGAGAAGAAGCATACTATATAAGAAAAGTCGCCCAAATTATCAATCGTTGGATTAGATTTGAATGGATGTCCCAAATCAACGCAGGAAGGCCAAGAGGTGGGAAGTTTTATAGCTTTCGACAAAGATGACTAGGAAAGTCAAGAGCATCCCTTCGAATGGGGGGGGTATGTTATACTAAAAATCAACCTTCGACTAAGACGAAAGGTCTTTCAACAAAAGCAAAGGAAAAGGAGTATAGCCCAAACCTTTCGAAGGAGTCGAAGGGATGCAGTCATCAGAGTTTTATAGTCCCAAACTTTTCGAAGGATTCGAAAGGTTCCATCTCTCAGTATCTAAGAAGTTCTTACCTTTCGAAGAGGATGAAGGAGTCAAGGCAAGTGTGAGCAACTCCATAGTGACCTTTTCGAAAGCATAACAAGCCTTTTGAACCTGTTGAAACACATCTAGAGTACCTTTTGACAATGTCAAAAGGTTTATGAAGAAACCAGCACTCACAAGTCAACAAAGAGCGAAAGACAACCTTTCGACAACATTGAAGGAAAGCACAGCTCTCGAAGAGTAACCTTCCGACAAGGTCGAAGGGCTCACAACAATCAGATGAAGAGCAACCTTTCGACATGGCCGAAGGGTTCATAACAATCAAGTGAAGAGCAACCTTATGACAAGGTCGAAGGGTTCAAAACAATATAATAGAGACAAACACTTCGACAAAGTCGAAAGGTTCATGAAGACATAAAGAAAAGCAAACCTTTCGACAAAGTCAAAATGTCCATAATAGCATATAAAAGGCAAACCTTTCGACAAAGTCGAAAGGTTCATGGCTACAAATAAAAGGGAGACCTTCTGACCCAATCAAGAGCATGGAGTCGAAAGGAGGGCGACCTGCATCTATAAATAAGACCCAAGGGGTCCAGTTTTGGGTATCCGAATTCTTTCATTCTTATCTTGTATTTTGTTAACCAATACATTGTAACCCTAATTGGATGCTGATTTGGGGATTTAATAAAATAGAAATTTTCATGAAAAAAGAGGGAAGTCTTATGCTCTATTAATTACTTTAAAGCTTGCTTATACTTCTGTTGAATTAACTCCTAATTTCAGGTTTAATATCACCGAAAGGTTCTTGTCGACAAGGTCGACAACACTTCTTCTACAAGTAAATACTGCCAACTTTCGAAGCCCTTAGCCCTGCCGTTTAAACCTTTCGATAAGGTTGATAATATATTCGGTCAAAACATCATTGGTAACCTTGAAGTGGTTAACTTTGTGGCCTAAACCTTTCGACTAGGTCAAAAGTGCTATGCTATAGCAGTATCAATAACCTTTCGAAGTTATAATTCAAGTGGTCAAACCTTTCGACTAGGACAAAGACAACTCTTTAAGCATAGATACCTGGACTTACAAGGCTTAATCCAGAAGAGACCGTTCCTAAAACTTTCGACAAGGATCAAAGATACATCATATAAGTGATCAAACCTTTCGACAAGGTCGAAAGCTTCTACATATCCACTGAGAAGTTTGATATCCAACCAAGACCCAAAGAGGGCTATCCTCCTGACCTTTCAACAAGGTAAAATCTAACCTTTTAAGGACAAATTCAAGGAAATCCAATCTAAACAAAGAAGGAAACTCTTGAAGAGGATCTCATACTAACTCAATAAAGTTGGAAGGTTTCATAACCCAGCACCAAAACCTTTCGACGACGTCGAAAGGTTTGATTCGAAAGCTATCTACCAGTAAGGCTAAGTTTGAAGGCAATTTCGAAGGGATTCATATCCACTATTCATAGAAAGGACTTTCATCTTCCTAAGCACTATTTTGGGGTGTTGACAAGAAATCTTGTTAACAAATAAGTGTGAGGAAGAATTCCAAATTTTGAAACACTTATTGACCTATGCACCTGTGTTGCTTGTTCCGGAAGGGAATCAGGATTTGGTGGTTTATACAGATGCATGTGGAATAGGATTAGGAGCTGTGCTGATGCAGAGAGGTAAAGTGATTGCCTATGCTTCTAGACAGCTTAGACCGCATGAGGTCAGATATCCGATGCATGATTTGGAATTGGCAGCAGTGATTTTTGCATTGAAGGTATGAAGACATTACCTTTTGGGAGAGAGGTTTGAGTTTTTACAGATCATAAGTCGCTGAAGTATTTGTTCTCTCAGAAGGAGTTGAACATGAGATAGCAGAGGTGGTTAGAATTTATCGCTGCTTATTATTTTAGGATTGAGTACACACCGGGGAAAGGCAACAAGGTTGCAGATGCACTTAGCAAGAGATATCAGAATGCAGTGTTGGCAATGATTACTGAGTGGAAAGATTTGGATGCATTAGCAGATTGCAGAGTGCAGTGGAGATCTGAGGTTGGGTATAGCAGAGAAACTATAGTGTTATCTTGTTTCGAAGTTCGACCAGTGATGATCGAAAAGATAGCTTCTAAACAGGAAGAAGATCCGGTATTAGCTGAGCGGATCAGGAAGTTAAGAGATGGAACTGAGAGCGATGACTTGAAAGATTTCAGCCTTGACCAGAATGGAAGGTTAAGAAAGAAACGAAGATTATGTGTTCCGAGTGTAGGAAACATAAGGAAATAAGTCTTAGAGGAATGCCATCGTTCAAAGTTCTTTATTTATCTGGGAGGTACTAAGATGTATCAGGATACGAAGAAAAGTTTCTTCTGGGAAGGAAAGAAGCGGGATATTGGTTTATGGGTAAAGCAGTGCTTGATTTACCAACAGGCAAAGGCCGAACTCCAAAAGCCATGTGGATTGCTTCAGCCGTTGGATATTCCGGTATGGAAATGGGATTCAGTTTCTATGGAATTTATTAATGGGTTGCCAAGGTTGAACAGAGGAAATGATAGTATATGAGTCATAGTGGACAGATTGACCAAGAGTGTCCATTTCATTCTAGTTAATTCAACCAGAATGGCACTTGTTTTGGCAAAGTTTTTTATGAAGAATGTGGTTAGACTGCACAGAATTCCTAGTAGCATAGTTAGTGATAGAGATTCCTTATTCACTGGCAAGTTCTGGAAGAGTCTGCAGGAGGTTTTGGGAACCAAGCTCAAGATGAGTACCGCTTACCATCCACAGATAGATGGGCAAACAGAAAGAGTTAACAAAATCTTGGAAGATTTGTTAAGAGCTTGTGCATTAGATTTCGAGGGATCATGGGAAGACCATCTGCATTTAGTCGAGTTTTCGTATAACAATAGTTATCAGACTAGTATTGGGATGACACCGTTTGAAGCTTTATCTAGAAGACCATGCAAATCTCCTGTATGTTGGTTAGAGACCGGGGATAGGTTGGTTCTTGGTCTAGATTTGGTCAGGGAAGCTGCAGAAAAGATTGCGGTCATTCGGGCTAGAATGAAGGAGGCTCAGTCTAGGCAGAATAGTTATGCAAATAAGAGACGGAAAGACTTAGAGTTCTTAGTTGGAGACTAGGTTTTTGTCAAAGTGTCACCAATGAAGGGTGTGATTAGATTTGGGAAGTCAGGAAAGTTAGCACCGAGATTCATTGGACCTTTTCCTATTGTTGAGAGGATCGAAAAACTCGCTTATAGAGTTGAGTTACTGAGTAGTTTGGCAGGAGTCCACTATGTTTTCCATGTTTCTCATCTTAGAAAGTGTGTTAGGGACTATTATTGCACCGACTGTGCCAGATGATTTAGTGGTAGAACCGGATTTGACTATAGTGAGGAAGCCTATTTGTATTGTTGTTAGAGATGAGAAGAGGCTTAGAACCAAAACAGTCAGATTAGTCAAAGTCCAGTGGAGCGACGATGACAGGGACTGTACTTGGGTGATTGACAGCAGGATTAGAGATACTTATTCTGACTTGTTTGACAGTATGTTTTACCTTCTTGTTTGATTTGTTGTGTTCCTTACCGTAATTTTGAGGACGAAATTCCTTAAGGAGGGGAGTTGTAACACCTCATATTTTTTGTAACAATATTTAGGATATTTAGTTAGTTAAATAAAATAAAATAATGTGTTGATTAGGCGATTGAGATTTGATTTAGTCAAAGGGTAGCCGTGTCATTTAACCTATAAATTAAAATAAAAATTAAATTGAAATAGAGGAGAGGTAAAATAGGAAAGAGGCCATTCCTATATCCCTAAACCCTTGGCCGTGTACACCCTACACGTCCATTTCATTTCATCAATTTTTTTAAAATAAGTGGCCGATCACCATTAACAAGAGAAAGAGGAAGAAGATAGAGAAAAGCTAGGAAGAAGCTTAAGCAAATCAAATCCATTCACATCTCAATCTCTTTAATCTCTAAATCTAAGGTGAATAATGTTTACATCTCAAATTTTTATTATTTTCAGTTTAAGATGAATCTCGAATATTTTGCATTGATTTGCCATGTTTTTGAATAATGGAATGATTATATATACTTGTAGTTGAATTATGGTTGTTCATATTTAATTTATGATATTTTTTAATGTGAAAACCCTATATAATGACATCCAAATTCCTTGCAAATTTTTATGAAGATCCTAAATGATATTTTAGTGATGGGTTTTAATTTTTAGAATTTTCTGAATATTTGTGGAATTTATATGAATTTTCTAGTGAAAAAATGTTATTTTGGGTTATAAATTAATTACAATTAAATAATAAAGGATTTTGGTCTGAAATTTTATATGTTGGAAAACATATTAAAAGAGATTTTCTCGAATTTTTGTAGAATTTTCCTAAGTGTTTTAATGGTTATATAAAATTATTTAAGGTATGAGACTTAAATGTTTTATATATAAATGAAGGAGAAGGGGCTTTTCGCAAATAATTCAAAAAGATTAGTTCTCAAATTGCAGTATTTTTTATTGGTAAAGAAAGAGACAACCAATCAAAATTTGATACGTAAAGAAGTTTAGGTGAAAAGAACTATTTGCTACATGTTTTCCCTTGTTTCGATGCTTTCGGCACCAGGTTCCGCCTCTTCATCTTCGCTTCTGACATAGTCGAAACCAATGCACATGGTATCAGGGAACTGGTATGTAGTGAATTGGATGTAAGCGGAAGATATGGAGTCGAAACCAAGGGTTCCGAAGGGGTTGAGGCATTACTTTGTTTTTAAATTGAAAATGCACATGCTTGCTTTCGACTAAAATGGCTTTCGGCTGAGTAGCTTTCGACTTAGTTAGCTTTCGACTGGGTTTAATAGATTTAAAGAAAGGGTTTTGATTGGGTTGCGCTTTTGTTTTAAATGAGTGCTTTTGACTAAGTCGAAGCCATTTTACCGTCGCTTTCCACCTTTCGACCTAGATGGTTTCGAAAGGGTTGTTTACTTTGTTTTTTAAAACTTTAGCCACTTCTCCAATGCTTTCGAAGGGATAGTTTTGACACCATCACTTCTTTACTTAGGAAATGGTTTCGAAACAGATGCTTTCCACTTAAATTATTTAAAGACCTTTTTCTATAATTGAAGTAAAACCCAAATGGTTTCGAAAGAGATTGTTTTAAATGGTTTTGATACAGATGATTTCGACTTTAATGGATTTCTAATCCTTTTGCTCTACTTGAAGGCATATTTCAAATGGTTTCGAACGAGACATTTTTCAAAGGTTTTGAAGGAGTAAATTTTTGAATGATTTCTAAAGGTTTCCAGATGTTTTAAATTTAAGACAAAGTGCTTTCGAAAGGATTGAGTTTTGACCTTTTCGAAAGGTTTTAATGAATGGTTTCGAAAGGGGTGGTTCCCCAGGGTTTCGAAAGGGTTGAAAGGAAGGGTTTTTCCAATGTTTTCGAAAGGCAATATTTAAAGGTTTTGAAGGAGGATGTCTAATGTTTTGAAGCTTTCGGAGAAAATAAAGGAACAGTTTTTCCAATGTTTTCGAAAGGCAATATTTAATGGTTTCGAAGGGATTACCTTCAAGGGTTTCGAAAGGGTTGTTTAAAGGTTTTAAACAAAGGTTTCGAATGTATTAAATAGGCAATATAGCCTAAGTATTTTCAATTTAAAAATGGTTTTAACTTGTTTTGGAAGGATAGCTAATCCTCATTAAAATCCATCAACATTATTTTGAGTAAAGTATATATATCATGGCAAAATAGCTTAGAGTAAAGATAAAAATATATTTTACCTTGTATAAGTATGATTTAGAAGGTTAAATCATTTTGAAAAGGTTTTCAAGGAAAAAGATGAAGGGTAGTTAACCCTAAGAAATAATTCAGGTAGTTAGTCCATTTAAATTCGGACAGTTAGTCCAGTTTCTGGCCAGTTTGCCCAGTTTTATGTACAGATATTCCATTTGTTAGCATAACGGACCTTGCTATTATGTTGTGGACAAATAGTCCACTTATTACATGTTTTATGAATAGATAGTCCATTTATTAGCATAAAGGATATTGCTATTTTGATATAATATGTTTTATTAACTAGTTTGGTTGTAGGAAAGGATTTGCAAAATATTAAAAGGGATATTAGTGAGAGGAAACCCGTTCCGCTAAGCGGCGTGGTCTCACTTAATATCAGTAAACCGAGATGTAACAGAATTATTCACACCAGGCTTTATGTCTGACTCGAAGTTTTTGTTTCCCCTTAAATTCTCGGGTGCTCAAAATTGATTTGAGCATGCTGAGGGTTAAGGTTTTCAGGTTTTATTCATTTTGACGAATAAAGCTTCCAGAGACGAGCAGGTGGCTGATAGATAGCTAATTAGGAGTTATAGGTTATTGTGTTTATTTCCGCTGTGTATTAAGTCAGATATGACTATATTGCTTTGATCAACCAAGGGGGCATCGTCATATGTCGCCCTTGATGTATTTTTGTAATGATTATAATTAATCTTTACTTGGGAAACGATATGGGATTATGTAACGTGGATATGAATTTGTTTTGAAATGTAATCAGTAAAATGCTATTTTTGGAAATTTGTAATTTTGTTCATATTCAAGTGCTTCTGATATTATGGATACCATTATCATTACCGTATTTTGTCACCAGAAGTTAATACTATGGATGACTGCAGCATCTGTAGCACTTAGCTTTTGGCCTCCAGATACGAGATGTTACAATTACACGGACTACAACCAACACTCAATCCTTACTATAAGTGCACATCATACATTACTCCCACTTCATCAAGTTCCCACATATAGATCATCTTAAACATGCATCATCTTAAGGTGGGGTAGTGGTTGTTATACATGCATCCTACACACATGCACACACGTTCATGCGCACACGCACATGCAGACACAAAACATGTAACAATAAGCAAGTACAGTTTCTCATTCTATCTTCGACCCAATCTAAGTGTAAACTAGTCAACACCAAATGGGATCAACTCACCAAAGGGTCAGTTAGTGTTATATATAAGCTCTGATACCAAATGAAATGACCTGATATTTCAATGCCTAGAATTAACTCTGGAATCGTTAATTCCAAGCACTAAAGATGGTGACTCATTTAATGAATAAATTCAATACAATAACTAGGTATATAGATAACCCCATAATGGAAGATAATGTTAAAAAATGTATATTATATAAGAGCTAATAAAAAACTATAACATCCCCTACTTCGAGACCCAAAAATGAACGTCAATGGTGCTGCAAAAATCACTAGAATTATTATCAAGCAGCATAAGTGGGTTCAGAATAAATGAATAACAATCTAAGTAAATCGAGTAGCCAAAAGTTCAAATCACATAGAAATTACTTTAATATCCATTACATACACTTTTCAAATTTAATCCCCAAAGTCATGCTCATGCAAGGGTCAAACTACAATATAAAAATAACATAGTAGAGAGTCAGGTCAACATGTGATGATGCTGCTTAAAACAGTGGAAATAACCATTATTTAATCACTAGCAAAGCCTCTTGCTTCGTCTTCAATCTGCATCCTTTAGCTCCTAAAATGAACTTGCCTAACCCATAAATTCAGCTTACTCAAATGAGTACCTGAGAGTTTATAGGAGAAAAAAATAAAAACATGGGCCAGAATAAATTCTGGTGTAAATAATACTTACCCAAAAACATAATATTTAGTGAAACAAGGCCGCTATATGTGGAATGGGTTTTTTCCTCACTGGTATATAAATCCATAATAAAAGATAGCATTAGCAAGTAGACGTTAAAACTACACACATAACACATATCTACCACAAGTACCCTACCCATGATCCAGTTTCCAAGTAATATCCTTACATTACTCAATCCTTTTTGGCGCGGTTCTTTACTTCCTTAGTTTATGATATACTGACTAAGCAACTAGCAACCACGATTTATTCAATATATACTGCGAAGAACTAGCCCCACGTAGTTCCATTCCATTTTATTTGATTTATACCACAAATTATCACCCAAATGTAGTTCCATTTTATTTTAATTTAAGCTATAAAGAATCAGCCACATGCATCCAAGTTTTATCTTATTTAATTTACACCACGAAGAACCAAGCAACAAAGTTTCATTTTGTTTTGTTTACTTTAAATAACAAATTTACAGCCACATGCAACACAAATTTACTTTTAATTCATACTACAAAGAAATAACCACATGTAGTTCCATGTTTGGACATCCCATATCCTTTGGAAGTTGAATGCCTCTTCTCATCTTCTCAAAGTGTGCATTCGAGTGAGCACCCCCACTCAACATCAATAGCCCTTCCTGATTCAAACCATAGTGCTGAATTTTTTTCTTTCTTAGTTGATTTTAGCACCCCGAGCTCTTCCAATTATCATACATTAGATGTGGATTTCATTTTGTACGTACACAGTATTTCATTGCGACATAGTACAATTCCTTACTTAGTTCCCTTAGCTCCCCGAGCTAAACCTAACTATTACATATTAGGTTTCCACTTACTGATATTGTGGAGTAGTATTCACGCGCCTTCCTTCTGCTATCGCAACATACATTAAAGTACTCTTAGTTTACATGACCTCACTTCCTTGGCATAGTTCCCATTTACACTTCCCAGCCTTAGGCCTTTGCCTATGTTGTATCCTTTAACATAGCGCTACTTAGCGTAGTACTAATCTCTCCCTAAAGGTCTACGAATTCCCTTAGAAATTCACTACCCTAGCCTTAAATACTCAGTTATCTCCCCAACTCTCACGTAGTTCTCACTCTGCATCCGACAAAGTTTGACACACCTGTCACCGTCTTTACAAGTGTCGCAATCTGATTCATTGAGACTCCACTTTAAGTTATTAACATTGTCATTTCTTTGGATTTTTAGTATTTTTGTGGATCTTGTCCCCTATTAATTTTAATGTTTATACCCAATATTTTAATAAATTCCAATTACTTGCACTGTTCAATTTGGCCAACGCAGTTTTCCTCTAATAAAATGCTTTTTAGCTTAGAAACCTATTATAATTTCTGGAAAATTTGTGTATAATTCTTTTTGCATATTTTACCCTTTTAATTCTATTTTTTGGTTATTTCTTATATATATATATTAGGTAATTTCCTCCAAAAATCTATATCAATTTATTTCGACGTTGAAAATTCTTTAAATTAAAAACCTTTCTAATTCATGAGTTGAATACCATACATTTCATAGTATTTCGAAAACATTAGTGTAAGAAAATACATCTAAACATCCCATGTTCATCTATATTTCCCCAAAACATTCTTTAAAATATTATTTGCCTCATTAAAACACTATCCCTTATGAACTCAATCATATTAAGTCAAAATCGAAATCAAACATATAGAAAACAATAAAAAGGTTCTAGTATTACTCACTTAGGTCTTTGAAATATCTTGTTTTAATCTTCTCAATCCTTCTTTAGCTTGCGTATTCTTCTTCTTCTTATTTACTCTTTTTAGGCTACCACTATTAATGTTCCTCTCAAGCTTTTTTAGTATAATGGAATGAAATAATGGAAAAGAGTCATGCTTATTGTCGCATAATAATTTGGACCTTGGCCCTCATACCCCTTTTCATTAATCTATTACCCATTTCCTTGTTAAATTTGTCTTTTATAACATTTCACTCATCTTAATTCTTTAATTAGTTGATTCATTAATTGGGTGTTACAGGCTTCCCCCTTAATGGAATTTCTCCCCGAAATTCAACTGACACAATAGTGATTACCAATCTATCCTATACCCACCCTTAGCATAAATTCATGAATTCCCAATTCATATAACACAATAAAAAGCGTACCGGTGCCATCTACTAATACAGCCAATATGTCATACAACTAACGTATATATATGGTCTATGTCAGTACAATACATAGATAACATAAGTTAAGATGAAACAAATAACTATAGATTGGATCTCTTAACCTTATCCTTTGTTTCCCACGTGTAGTCCTAATGATCCGCACTCCATTATACACATACCAGCTTTACTAACTTTCAAAGTAGCTTCTCATCCGGATCCACTATTCGAATCGACCTCCTCATATTGGTCATGTTTGGCTCTATGACCAAGTCTTCTACTACCTTTAGATTCAATATTGTGCCTAGATTCCTAATACACTTATGCAAATATGATATGTAAAACACATTATAAAAAGCACCCGGTAGTTTTATCCTATAAGCAATCTTCCACCTTCCCAATGATTGAAAATGGCCCTACATATCTGGGTGCTAGCTTCCCAACCTTCCCAAAGCACATCAAACAAACTTTCATGAATACCTAGTCGCGCACTTTAAACCCATGTTCCTTCCTTCTTATGTTGGCATAAATCTTTTTCCTAGATTGCGCCATCTTCATTCTAATCCAAATCACCACCACTTTCTTAGTAGCATCCTTAACCATATTCGGTCCTAACATGAGCCTATCTCCATCTCTAATCAATATATGGATGAATTACATGGCCTTCCATACAATAATTCAAAAGAGGCCATCCTAATACTGCTCTGATATCTATTGTTGTATGAAAAATCTACTATGTGCAAATGTCCTACTCATGGTCCCCCAAAATCTAATATACATGCTTTTAGTAGATCTTTTAGAATCCTATTGACCCTCTTGGTGTGTCCATCGGTTTGGGGATCGTACATGGTACTAATGTACAACTCTGATCGTAAAGTACTCTACAAACTATGCTCACTAGAAAACAATGGGTCTCGGTTACTACAATGGTATGAGGAACTCCATGCAGTCTCACTACTACCTTAATATATAACTCAGCCAACTTCAATGCAGTTCTTATGGCCTTTATTAGGATAAAATGAGCATACTTAGTTAGTCTATCAAATATGACCCATATACTTTCATTCCTTTCCCTAGACCTTGCTAACCCATCAACAAAGTCCATCTATATCGAATCCCATTTCCAAATTGGAACCTCCAAAGGCTGCAAAAGCCAAGTTGGCCTATGATGCTCTGCCTTGACCTTCTGGCATGTAAGACATCTCCCCACATACTCTCTAACATACTTCTTCTTTCCTTTCCAGAAGAAACTTCTCTTCATGTCTCGATGCATCTTAGTACCCCTTGGGTTAATGGTGAACTTTGAACAATGACATCCATCCAATACTTCCTTCCATCATCCTTCCATGCTCGGGACATACAACCGTCCATTCCATCGCATTTTACCTTCTCTATCAATAGCGAAGCCCTTCAACTCTACTGCCTCATTTCCAAACTCTAAACACCTTACTCTATCTACGCAGATCTGATCACCCTTCCACAATTTTGCAGTTTTCTCTACTAGTGTAGGCCGAACTTCCAAGCATGCCAACATTTTGTTTGAGCTGCTTGAGCCTACACTAGAACAAAACTGCACATTACATGCATCCGATGTCTGTAAGACATTCCACTCCCCCATTATAACCAAAATACTATTTTGTTATTTTCGGCTTAAGGCATCAGCTACTTTATTTCCCTTCTCTGGGGTATACTCTATCCCAATGTAACAACTCATAAATTGAACAATAATTAATTAAAAAGAAATTTACTAAAATTTCTTAAAAGCCAAAAATGGAATTTTCTCAAACATCAAAATTTGGCTACAAAGCTTGCACCGTTGTGTTCGTGGCGGTTTTCTAATCAATTTTCATACATAAATTTTTATGATCAAAGTTCAAATGAAAAAGTTATTAACATTTGAAGATTTTGGATCAGAAATAATTATATATGTAATTAAGGAAATAAATATGGTTAATTAACGTTAATGGTTACTTAAAGTCTAAGTAGAATTAACGTTAAATCAGATCGGTTAAAATCGTACAAAATAACATGTGAGAGGAAACTAATCAACGTTTAACATAAATTGGCAACCAGTCGACCCCTTAATTGTACTCGTCGACTGTTGATAGGCTGGTGGTTGTATATTGAACCTAGGTCGAATGGCTTGGATTTAATATAATATATTCTAACGACTGACATCGATTCGAATCCCTATAAATACAGGCCTAACCCCTTACTTTTCTTCTCATAATTTCTGAAGCAACGATGAATCTCTGCCTATTTATTTTCTCTACAAATTCTGAAATATATATAAACTAATATATATATATATATACGTACATATGTATGTATGTATGTATGTATAAGTTGATGACAGCGAAGAACAATATAGAGTAGGATCAAAACGAATCGCCAAAGCCAAGGTAAATTGTAAATCTAAATCCAAATCTAAATTAAATTTAAATATCTTCTCAGATCTAAATTTCTATTAAATATGTATATGCTTTCGATACATATTTTGGTAGGAATAAACGGAGTCAAATATGAATAATAGGATTTAGATCTAGGGATTTGGATGCATAGAGGTGAGTGGCAAATTATATAGTTTTATATAATATTGGATTTATATCATTGCAAATATGTTCTTTGTATGCCTGAAAATAATTTTGCAGTTATAGGCTTTAATATATACATGTAATGAATTTACAAACCAAGCTACATGCTATGTGAATTGTTAATTTTGATTTAACATTGCATATGCTTGAATCTAGAAAGCAAGGGAGAAAGTTATCCCTAAATTTATAATACTTTATAATAATTCCAGGTTTGTTGGTTGAATGATATATGTTAGTAAACGTGAATTGGAAGTTATTATAATTTGGATTGGGGCTTAAGTAGTATTTTAATTCATTGAAATGAAGTGAGTTACAATGTGAATTTTTATAAATTATCTGGTTTTATAAATAAGAATAAAAGTGTATCGTTTGAAAATAATAAGGAATATGCCAAAAGGAAGAGATGTACAAAATATGGATGTTTACCGTATTTTGTACCATCTAGTTAAATAAGAATAGAAAAGATAACTCCTTGTATTTCCAAACATAAACAAGTCCTCTTTTAGATAATTTATGGAAAACTACAATGTTAATATTTCCTTTTGGGATTATGTAATTCTAATGGATTAAAATGCAGAAATCCCTAAGTATAAACCAAAGTATTGTAAGTAGTGATAATGACAATGATTTAATTATGAATCTAATATATGCGATTTAAGATAAGTTAGAAAATAAACAATTATAAAAGAAACATAGATAAAGCAATAGGGAACTAAGAAATTATAATATCAAAGAAAGGTAGTTAGTAGTTGAAAAGCGGTAGTGAGCTATATCTGATAGTGTTAAGTGGAAGTTAGCAGTAAAAGATATTTTATCTATTAAATTAGTAGAAACTAGTAAATGATATTAAACGATGTTAATGAAATAAGAAGAAAATTATACAACCAAATATTAACAGTTAAATATAGGAGGCATAGTAACTAAATAAATTATATAGCCTCAAGTATGTGTTTATGGCGGGTGTGAATGATTGAATATAGTCAATAACTTGGATTAAGTATAAATGACATGGTCATTAGTACAAGTTGTGATGCGAGGTCAGTAAGGTTACATAATAGAAGTCTACCCTCCGAAAGGGGCTACTAGCGGTTATGTATACATGTACTGATGTGATACATCTCCAACTGTAGGATCCGTGGGAATATATGTTCTGGTATAAGTGAAGTGAATATACCAAAGTAGGGATTGCCTTAGTTTTAAGTGTTAAAGGGCCAAGTAAGGTCTACATCATTCCTTTTAGGGATACATGTTAAGTAACCAAGTGGGCATTTCCTTGATTGCATTAGGAAATCAAAACGGGACATTGAGCATAGGCTATGTGCTATGTCAGCAAGGTTGGTACAATATATATGAGGAGTAGGGTTGTACACATAGACGAAAGCATCATCGATCATTGAGCGGCCAATAGAAAGACTAGGATTACACATAAAAGGACTACACCTCCTACTAGTGTAGATCGTTTTTGGGACATGCACCACTTCATGGTTGTTTGTTAGTTTGTTTGTCGTTAAGAGGCAAGGCTAGATAACCCTTGGTTAAGATCTTTCAAGCGAATAGGATAGTCTAAGGAGCTGAGTCCTCAATAGTCTTTGAATAGTCCAAGTAATGAAATCCTCGATACGAAGCAGCTTGATAAGTCTTCAAGCCTAGATAAAATACGGCTAAACTGTTGTAATGCCGTTATTTGGTAGTAAAGAAAAAAATCAGTGTATACGGACAATTTGGCCTAGATACAGATGATGGATACCTAGTGTAGTGTAGAGTTCGAATACTAGTAGGAAATGTATCCTAGTTCATAAGGGACTTTGGTACTTATATGTGTGTATATAATTACACACACACACATACATATGTAATTATTGTATACCTTGAGTAGGTAGGGCATATCGTATGCGTACATGAGTCAAGACGACTAGGTTAAAATAGTAGACATAAGATGTAATGGAAAACAATCAGCATAAACTAGTGTTATGTATAAAGTAGGCAATTTACCAGTCACTAAACTATTGTTCTGACCCCGTCCTCATTACAACCCACAGGATAGACTTAGAGGGATAGATACTGGTATAATGCGAGAATGGTCGAAGGATAGGTTTCCTTATGCATGCTTGACAATAACAAGGGTACTAGATACCAGAGGTATTAACCCTGGACAATAATTATATGTTTTATTATACTTTACTATTTCGCTATGATTTTTATTAACAATGCTTTATATATTTCATTTATTTGTAGGATAACAACACCAACCATCTATACCCTAGTGGACTTGGGCTTTCGATTTAGCAAAAATTATGGCCCATTAAGGTGCGGATTGTTACATTTGGTATCAAAGGTTAAGTTAATCAATCATATAAATTAAAATATGCCAGTTGAACATATTTGTATTTTTACGTACACTATACACCAAACTTTACAAATTTTGACTATAGAAGTAGTTGAAACCATATTCTGAAAAGATATGTAAATTAACTATGGTTGGAAAAATAGATAGATTTAAAAATATACACCTATCCCAATCACCTTATGGGAGGTAGGTTATATCAGAAGGCATTGACTTAAGAAGAGCATGAATGCGAGATATGAAGAGTCCTGGAAGCCAAATAGTACTTGATTCCCTTATAGAGCATAGATTGCCTCATGGTTGTAGATCCCTACAGTATTATCGATTGATGATGTACGTTAGATCCTGATAAGGGGAAAGTAAGAATCTATATGATGTAGATATCCGGAAGAAAGAATTAGATAAGTTCCTAGAGGAAGGTATGTAGAAATCATTCTAAGATGACAACCATATTTTTAATATTCTGGGAGAAGGTAAGAGAATTCCAAAAGTAGGGACAATTAAAATCCACTCCGAGTCCGACCCTATATAAAAGAATTTAATAAAAGGTTTGAGAAAAAAATACAATAATAGATTTGAAATGATTTTCAAAGGATTTATTTAAAAGTAGAAAAACCCTATTTTTGAAAGTAAGTAAATATTAAATTTTCCATAAAATAAAATATCCTTTTTTTAAAAAATTTAGTTAAAAATGGGTTTTAATAAAGAAATGTTTCTTTTGAAAGGAAGTAGAGTGTATATATAGCTCGTTGACTTCTTTTTTTCCTAAGATGGATTTTTTTAAAAGTTTTAAAATTCTTTTGGGGGTGGACAATAGAAAGTGGTACAAGTTTTAAAGGGGGTTAGAAGAAAGAGAAAGAAGACAAGAACCCAAAACAAAGCGGTAGGCGAGTGCACCGCTATAACTAGAAAGGAAGTTTTCAGAACAATCAGTATGAAGATAAGAAGATAGAGGCAAAATGAAACAACGTTACTTATAATTAATAGTTACGATTCGACCTGGCCAGAAAAGGGTCCAGTTTTAATTTGGCCCAAATAGGTCAAGAGCGGTCGACCCCTTGGGATCAACCAATCGACTGGTAGTGGTCGACTACCTCAAGATAAGTGGATGGTCGGTTACGGGTTTTGGGCGTGACCCAAACCACGAACGCGACATATAGTCGCATCCAATCAAGCAGCCACATCATTTCTAATGCCCTCCCATCCTCCTCAATTACGACAGCACCCCCTCCTCCTCAAAACAACTGACGGTGACAACTCCACCCAAGGTAACTCGAGCGATGACTGCAGCAGTTCACCTGACCCCAAAAACAAGCGGCCCCATCCAATTTAGCCCCCAAATGTAGAATCCCCACCAAACCAAATCATCGCCCACTATGAAGTAGCATCTCCTCTCGCCACCTAAATTTGACCATAAAATATCACTTATTTGCAGCATGATGAAGAAAAGATAAAAGGGAACGAAGAGGTAGTGAATTTTGCATTTCTACATGGACGACCAGTGATGTTTTGAGACTTTGCCGCTTATCATTTTGAGGGTTTGTTTTAGGATATAGAATTACTACCAATCCTTAGCCACGATATATTTGAGTGGGAATGCTACCCATGATGCAAGAATCTATTCGACGCTAACTTAGAGTATTCATTCGACGAGGACAATAACAACTCCACATCCAAAGTGAAAGGAGTAGAAATTCCGACAATCGATGAGCAGTTTGGAGGTATTCTTCATAACTCCATAGTAGGAGAGGATATTGTTACATCCCCTATGTAGAGGCCCAAAGCTAAGCACTACAGATGTTGTTGTCATCTATAGTATTAACTTCCAACGACTAAATACGACTATGTTAATGGTATCTATAATATCAGAAGCACTTGAATATGAAACAAATCACAGATTTCAAGACAGAATTTTCCATTACATTTCAAAACATATGTTCCATATTCAAATTACATAATCCCAAAATGTTTCCTAGGCAATGATCAAATATACTTATTACAAAATACGCCAAGAGCGACATATGATGATGCACCCTGGATGACCAGAGTAATATTGTCATAATTGACATAATACATACATCTAAAATAACAACAAAACAAGAACTGCAACTCCTAAATTGCTATTCGTTATCCTCCTTCTCGCCTTCGGTAGCTTTATTCGTCATCCTACTAAGAATCTGTATACCTCAAACCTCAGCCTACTCAATTCAATTTTTAGAACCCGAGAGGTTAAGGGGAAAAGCATAAACTTTGAGTCAGATATAAAGCCTGGTATGAATAATACTATGCATCTCGGTTATTTAATGTTAAGTGAGACCACGCTCCTTAGCGGAATGGGTTTCCCCTCACTAACATTCTTTGAAAACATATCTTTTTGCAAATCATAATCCTGCAACTAAAACTGGTTAAAACTGTAAAGCATTATATGTAAACATATATATCTAGTAACAAATGGACTATCTGTCCGTACACTATAGTTTTGTTTGGCTTACTATTAACCTTTGCCTGACTCGGGCCTACCTAACAATATAACAAAATAATCTTACATCTGTTAGAAACACCTCTTATGGACGGTCTATCCTTAACTATCTATTAAATACTTCTCTTCTGGATGGTCTATCCCTAATTTAACATCTCCTAGGGTCACCTGATCCTAATGGTTTTGCGGGCTCACCAATAACCTATCTGTATAAAAACATATATTCCTTTCTATGTGTAATCATAATTTTAGTCTTACCTATGACAAAGCACTACACACTGAAATTTTGGACGAAATTAGCTAGGGCCAATAGCTAATGTATAGGGCGCGACCCTCCTTAAAGAATTTCGCCCTTGAAATTACGATAAGGTACACATCAAAAAAATCAAAGGTAAAACATACATTAAACAAACCAGGATAATCGCCTCTAATACTGCTCTCAATTTCCCAAGTACAGTCTCTAGCATCGTCACTCCACTGGACTTTCACTAACCTGACTATCTTGTTCCTCAACTTCTTATAATCTCTCGCGACTATCCGGGTAGGCTTCCTAACTATAGTCAAGTCTGGTTCCACTGCTAAATCTTCTAACATAGTCGGTGTTATTGTAGTGTCTGGATCCCTAACACATTTCCTCAGATGAGATACATGGAAAACATCATGGACTCCTACCAAACTACTCGGTAACTCTACTTTATACACGAGTTTCCTGATTCTCTCTAAAATAGGGAACGGTCCTACGAATCTCGGTGCTAACTTTCCTGTGTTCCCGAAACCTGATAACACCTTTCATCGATGATACTTTGACAAAATCATGATCTCCAACAGAGAACTCCAAATCTTTCCGTCTTCTATCTGCATAGCTCTTTTGCCTTGACTGAGCTTCCTTTATTCTTGCCGTTATCAGCTCAGTCTTTTCTACTGCTTCTCTTACCAAATCGGGACCAAGGACTAATCTATCTCCGGTCTCTAACCAACAAGCATGGGATTTGCATGGTCTTCCATATAAAGCCTCAAAAGGTGCCATACCTATACTAGTCTGATAACTATTGTTATACGAGAACTCGACTAGGGGTAGGTGGTCTACCCATGATCCCCCGAAGTCTAAGATCTTATTAACTCTTTCCGTTTGCCCATCTGTCTGTCGATGGTAAGCGGTACTCATCTTGAGCTTGGTTTCTAAACTTTCCAATAGACTCTTCCAGAACTCGTTAGTGAATAAGGAATCTCTATCACTAACAATACTACTAAGAATTCCATGCAGTCTAACCACATTCTTCATAAATAACTTAGCCAATACAGGTGCCGTCCTGTTTGACTTAACGGGAATGAAATGGGAACTCTTGGTCAACCTGTCCACTTTGACCCATATACTTTCATTTCCTCTGTTAGATCTCGGCAACACATCTTTGAAATCCATAGAAATAGAATCCCACTTCCAAACCGGAATGTCCAATGGCTGAAGCAATCCACTTGGCTTCTGATGCTCGGATTTTACCTGCTGGCAGTTCAAACACTGTTCCACCCATAACCCAACATCCCTCTTCATTCCTTCCCAGAAGAAACTTCTCTTCATATCCGGATACATCTTCGTTCCTCCTTGATGAATAGTGAACTCCGAACGATGGCGTTCCTCCAAAACTTCCTTCCTTATGTCTCCTACATTTGGAACACATAATCTACCCTTCTTTCTCAACCAGCCACTTTGGTCAAGACTGAAATATTTCAAGTCATCGCTCTTCGTTCCATCCTTTAATTTCCAGATTCTTTCAGCTAACACTGGATCCTCTTCCTCTTTAGAAGAAATCTTCTCAATCAATATCGGTCGGACTTCTAAACAAGACAATATAGAAGATCCTCCACTAGACCCAGCCTTGGATCTCCACTGCACTCTACAAGTTTTCAAGGCTTCCAAATCTTTCCATTCTGCTATCATAGCCAACATTGCATTCTGATGCTTCCTACTAAGTGCATTTGGAACCATGTTGCCTTTCCCTAGTGTGTACTCTATTCCAAAATCATAAGCGGCTAAAAACTCCAACCACCTCTACTGTCTCATGTTCAGCTCCTTCTAAGAGAACAAGTACTTCAACGACTTATGATCTGTATAAAGCTCGAACCACTCTCCAAAAAGGTAATGCCTCCACACCTTCAATGCAAATATCACTGCACCAATGCACATAGAATCAATTTTGGTACACAGTGAATTGGACAAAGGCGAAAGGTAAGAGTCGAAACCAAGGGGTTCCGAAAGGGTCAAAGCGCTTTTATGTTTTGAATAAGAAAAGCGCCTGCTTGCTTTCGACTAAGATGCTTTCGACTTAGTTGGCTTCTGACTAGGTCAATTGATTTAAAGAAAGGTTTTAAGGTTGCGCTATTGTTCTAAGTAATGGCTTTTGACTTAGTGCTCTCGAAAAAGTCTATGGATTTAAAGATTGGTTGTGAAATAGTTGCACCTTTGTTTTTTAATGATAGCTTCTGACTATGTCAAAGCCTTTACTACCGCTTTCTACCTTTCGAAACAGAGCTTTCGAAGGGGATTGTTTTGTTTTATAAAAACCCTGCCACTTCTCCAATGCTTTCGAAAGGGGTGGTTTCAACACCATCACTTCTCTACTTAATTATAGCTTTCGAAAGAGTAAGCTTTCGACTCGGTTGCTTGTGACCCTTAGTGGTTTTAAAGAATAACCAAAAGGTTTCAACTAGTTAGTGTTGAATGATTTCATAAGGTGTTTTCATCATGTTTTAAATTGAACCCAAATGCTTTCGAAGGGTTTAAGGCTTTTAATACCTTCGAAAGGTTTTAAAGAAGGTTTCGAATGGGAGGTTCCACAATGGTTTCGAAAGGTCTAAAAGAAAGGTTTTCCAATGGTTTTGAATGATTTAAAGGAAAGGTTTTTCATATGGTTTCAAAAGACAATGTTTATTGGTTTTAAAGAAGGATGTCTAAGGTTTTTGGCTTTCCAAGGAAAAGGAATTTCAATGGTTTCGAAAGGTTATATGAAATGTTTTGGAAGAAGGATTTGGCCTTTCGGCCTAGATAGAAAAAAAAGGTTTTACATAGTTTTGAAAGGGGTACTTTCAATAGGAATCGAAAGGGGTACTTTGAAGTGTTTAAGTGTTTTCATCAACTAGGGTTTGAGTAAAGTATATATTATATAACATGGCAAGGTGATTTTGTATAAAGCATAGAGTATATGTATTTTCCTTCTGTGAGTTTGATTTAAAGGTCATAAATCATTTTGTAAATGGTTTTCAAGGAAGATTTTAGGAAGATGTCCCTAAGTAAAAATGAGTAATATATTAGAATAATAGATGGGACTGCTATAAGGTCGAGCCATATACATTAGCTATTGGCCCCAACTAATTTAGTCCAAAATTCCAATGTGTAGGGCTTTGTCATAGGTAAGACTATAATTATGATTACACGTAGAAGGGAATATATATTTGTATACATATAGGTTATTGGTGAGCCTGCAAAACCATTAGGATCAGGTGACCCTGGGAGATGTTAAGTTAGGGAAAGACTGTCTAGAAGAGAAGTATTTAACAAATACTTAAGGACAGACTGTCCAGAAGAGGTGTGTCTAACAGATGTTAGATTATTTTGTTATTTTGTCTGGTAGGCCCGAGTCAGCTAAAGGTTAATAGTCAGTGTTTGAACATATAGTTCTCTTATTACCTGATATGTATGTTTACATAATGATGCTTTACAATATTTAACCAGTTGTGGTTGCAGGAAAATATTTGCAAAAGATATGTTTTAAAAGAATGTTTGTGAGAGAAAACCCATTCTGCTAAGCAGCATGGTCTCACTTAACAATAATAACCGGGATGTATAGTATTATTCACACCAGGCTTTATGTCTGACTTGAAGTTTATGTTTTCCCCTTAAATTCTCGGGTGCTCAAAATTGATTTGAGTAGGCTGAGGGTTGAGGTTCTCCCATGTTTTAGTAGGATGATGAATAAAGCTACCGGAGTCGAACAAGAGGGTAACAGATAGTTATTAGGAGTTATAGTTCTTTGTTTTGTTGATTATTTTTGCTGTGTATGTATTAAGCCAATTATGACTATATGACTCTGACCGTCCAAGGGGGCATCTTCATATGTCGCTCTTGGCGTATTTTTTAGTAAGTATATTTTATCATTGCCTGGGAAACGTTTGGGATTATGTAATATGAATATGGAACATTGTTTTGAAATGTAATGGAATAATGTTATTTTGAAATCTGTAATTTGTTTCATATTCAAGTGCTTCTGATATTATAGATACCATTAACATAGCCGTAGTCGCCAAAAGTTAATACTTTGATGACTACAACATCTGTAGCGCTTAGCTTTGGGCCTCTAGATAGGGGAAGTTACAACTTGGTATCAAAGCATAGGTTTATGAAATATTTTACCTAAAAATGATTTTTGGAAACCTAATCCTTAGGAATTAAAGTTAGGATCGGGGCATAGGATAACGCTATAGTAACGTACTTGTATTTGCTATATATAATTATGCGCTTTATCTCTAGACTCCTATCTTTGTTAGGTATTTGCGCCAAAAATGGCCACAAACCCCAGAATTAGTGAAAGCACTAGTGGTTACACACAAATCCTCAATATCCAAACACCGATCTCAGAGCTAGATAATGTAGAGAATAAAAATGAAAAAATAACAGAATTAAAATGAGAGAAAACAATAGAAGACACAAGATTTATAGTGGTTCGGTTATCTCCGGCCTACGTCCACTTTGAATTGATCCTTTTTTATTTCTTTTTATACTGTGATTTCATTTACAAGCCTTTGAAATCAATAACCAAAATGGCAGAGTTTCGCCAAAAGAGAAGAAGAAAACCCCCCGTTTTTAGTTGCTATAGAGTTGCTATTTATAGGAGTAGATTTGGAAATATCTGCCCCAAAGCTCGGAATACCTTTTCTCACGTGCAGGTGGGCCCACATGATTGATCTAGAGTGGTTTGGGATCGATCCATATGGATTTTGTATCGATCAAGAATCACTCCAAATGAGCTGAGATCGATCATGGTGAAAGATGATAGTGCATTGTCCTTGCTCTCTAAATTTCATGAAATTCCAGTGTGTAGATTGTGAGATATGATCGATCCAAGTTTCGATCTTCCAATGTTAGCTGATGACTTCGTATCCATAATTCGTATCCATAACTTTTGCATCGATACAAGTCTTTGTATCCATCGCCCATGTCCATAGCTTTTGCATCGATCCGCTTCTCAGGTTGTGATCCATGTTTCACGCTCCATCTTGACCGTTTCCTTCGTATCGATCGATACGAACTCGATCGATATGAAAATGGCTCCTGAATCTTCCTTATCCATCCAGAGCTTTGTTCTTCATATCGTTCCACACATGCCTTCCTTCATATCGATCCTTAAATGCCCACTGCCTTTCGTATCCATCCCCTACACCTATCTTTGTATCGATCCCGAGTGTCCTGGTGAAGCATATGACTTCGTATCTATCAAGTCCGTATCCATCCAAGTCATGCTTCCTTCGTATCGATCCAAGCTTTGATCGATATGAAGCGTGCCAACATGCCTTGCTGTATCCATCCAATCGATGTGCATTGGATCGATACGAAACCCATCAATCCAAAGCAAACAGCCGAGTCTACTTCGATCGATACGAAAGTATCGATACAAACTTATTTTCCATGAATATTGATCCATCCATAACTTGAGCATACGAACTCCGATTGGCCTGAAATTTGAACGGTAGCCTCGACTAGCCTTGTACATCATTCCCTATCGATCCCACATTGATTGGAGCTTGGTCCAATTTTGATGGTATCGATCATAGCCTTGTTTCTAATCGATCTCCAATCCTGATATCCATCCTTTTCAGCCAACTTATTGATATCCCGGCCTTGACCAAAAGGCGAGATAAAATTTGCCCCCCAAAACATGCCTTGCGGTAGGAAGGCGTGTTTTGAATAGCTTTAAATCCGACATCCAAAGTCTATATTCCACCCATAGCCATATCACCCGATCCATAATCCAATCCATTACCAAGCCATTCCATAACCATATCCTTATCCAAATCCATGACTATTCTGAGTCGATATCCGATTCCGAATTCAGTAACCAAATCCTTAGCCAATTCTATATCCATCCGAACCCAACAACCTAGTTCCAATCCATCCATATCCAATAACCAAATCCATGACCTCTCTAGGTCGATGTCCAAATCCGAGACCGCTCCGGGCCATTAAGCTAGGACATCTCCGGGTCCAAATCCAAATCAATAGACCTTGCCGGGTCATTTTATCCTACTCTGGCCTCAACTCTCCGGTCGAGAGCTTATCCACGGCTTTCCTTCTGCGGCCTCGACTCTCTGGTCAAGGGATTATATTCTCCGACCTCGACTCTCCGGTCAAGCCGGTCGTGGGCTTATATTCTCCGGCCTCGACTCTCCGATCGAGGGCTTATATTCTCCGGCCTCGACTCTCCGGTCGAGGGCTTATATTCTCCGGCCTCGACTCTTCCGGTCAAGGGCTTATATTCTCCGACCTCGACTCTTTGGTCAAGGGCTTATATTCTCCGGCCTCGACTCTCCGGTCGAGGACTTAATCTGAGTTCTAGTCCATCCTATCGCTCTCCGACAAAGGACTCGTAACTCGCGGTTATTGCCCCATATCTCTAGTCAGGACCATAACCGTATGACCTGTAGTATTTATTACATTAATTCAAATCTAATCATCACAAAGTTTAATTGATAAAATAAAAGTTCGTACAACCAAGAAAACTAAATAACCAGAGTGCCAAAAAAGAAACCAGAGTTTGTAGAAAACAGAAAAAACAAGATTTCATAAACCCGAGAATCACGGGTTATCATCATCTCAGAGCATGCTTGGGGACGGTCCTCGATCCCGTACATGTGTAAGTGACTTAGCCGCATTACTTCGGGGTTTATTACTTATTCCTTACCATAAATCCAATCAGCTGATAATAAGCTGATGACGATGCCTAGATCTAGTGCTATCTTCATTTGGGGTGGGCGGTGGCTGCTCCTGTTCCACCGCCACAGCTCGATTCCCGATGTATTGTTGCAAATGACCATTCCTCACATGCTCCTCAGTAATATCCTTCAAATGTTTGCAGTCGTTCGTGTTGTGCCCATCTAGCTCATGGAATATGCAATGCTTTCCCGATGCCCGCTCGTATTCAGAGGGTTCCCTTTTTGCCAGCCTTCGATATTGGAGGCGCCCTCGAGTATCCAAGCAATCCTTTCAAGAGTTTCAGTCAAATCATTGTAAGAAGAGAATTTTGATTCCCTCAGTTGCCTTTTCGATTTGTTATCATTGTCATTCATTTTCCTTTTGCCTCTATCATCCTTGTTTGAATCCTCCCTGGACCTATGCAGTTAAAGCGGACTGCCACTCCATAGCGTTTGAGGTGCGAAAAGTTGTAGCAGAGATATATCGGGAATATAGCAGGATATAGCAGACGATTTTAAAAAGAGGAATGATGGACATTCTAAAAAGAGGAACAAGTATTACTTATTATTTCCCACCAAGCAAAACAAGTTATAATAAAGTAAAGATAAACAAAGTTGACACTTAAAAAGTTAGAACTAGTTATAATAACCAACAGTATATATCATTGTTACATCAACTTTGAAGTTACCATAAAACTTAAAAGCAAGACATTAAGCAAAATGCTTATTTAAAGGAAAGGGGGATATAGCGAGGCAACAGAATCGGGGATATAGCGGATTATTGCCGCAATATCGGGGATAATAGCGGATCCGCTATATTGGGCCGCTTTATTGGAATATCGTTGCCCTAAAAGTCCGCTACGAGATATATCTGGGATATATCGGGGCAATATCAAGGAATTGACTGCATAGCCCTGGACTGACCTCCACCATTTACCGCATAAACTTCAGCCTCTCTTCTCTCTCTTTCAGCCTTCGCATCTTCCTATCGTAGAAACCTCTCTTCTTCATGGTAAAACTCCTCGAGATCCATCGGTGGATCCTGCTCCAACGATATCTTAAAATCCAAATTATCCGCAATCTCTAAGACTACTGCCATCAAAACCATTAACGGATCTGGTCGACACACCAAAGCCACTGCCACATTGAATCTAATTAATAAATCCCTATGTGATTCTCCCTTACACTGTTTCATCGATGTTAAAGTCATCACATTCTTGGGTCTCACGATGTGGACCCGAAATTGCCTCATAAACCTCTCGATCAACTTCGTCCATGTGCTAGTAGAGTCGATTTCCAGTTGTCTGAACCATAATACTGCTATATCCATCAAATACAAAGGGAAACATCGCGCCATGACTTCCACCGATGCTCCCAGTACTTCCATGTGTCTCATGTACCTTGGCAAGTGAACAGTGGGATCCGTTCTCCGATTATACATTTCCAATGTTGGTGGTTTGAAATCTGGTGGATTCCTAGCTTTCCTGATCGTAGCAGCGAAGGGGCTCCTATTCACGTCCTCCAAATCTCTATTCACTAATCCTCCCCTCAGAGCCCGCCTGATCATGTCCGCCAACCTATCGTTGTCATCAAGTGGTAGTCTTTGTTCGTTGTCTCCAACCTGCCCCCCGAGTTCTCGAGGGAATCCTGAAATCCGCTCTCCTGAATGGGCATTCATTCCTCTATCGATGCCAAATTGCACAGCACCACCTGGTATCCTGCCTAGAATTAAGCCAACATGATCCGGGGGCGTGCTGCCTAGTTCAGGGGCTGTTCCCGATGGTCCC
The DNA here is from genome assembly GCA_030737815.1 of Allium fistulosum. Lineage (NCBI taxonomy): Eukaryota > Viridiplantae > Streptophyta > Magnoliopsida > Asparagales > Amaryllidaceae > Allium > Allium fistulosum. The sequence continues at coordinate 407,782,753 of CM060904.1, read as the reverse complement.
ACTCTATCCTGCATTCTGGTTGTTCCGTTTCCTTGGTTCTAATTCTAGACTGCCTCTGTTCCTGCTGTTCTAGCTTCGTGGTCCTCATTTTCAGTATCTCTTGCTACTCCATTCCTCTGGTTTTGCACTCCATCTTGTCCAACCTGTCGGAGTAGGCTCTGTATCATATCCTCCTGCCTTTTTAGTATTGTTTCCATCTCATCTCTAGTGATGAAAATTGAGGCCTGATTAGCTCCTAAGGAAGCCTCCTGACTTCCTTCATGTTGACTCCTCTCCATTCTCTATCTCCTTGTTTATTGCTTAGCCATGGCTTCACAGATCCAAGTTCCTAAGCCTTCAAATCCAAAATCCAAGCTTAAGAATTCCTGAGTGCTAGCTTTCTCAGTGGAAGCACCAAAGTGTTTGCGCCAAAAATGGTCACAAACCCTAGAAGTATTGAAAGCACCAGTGTTTACACACAAATCCTCAATATCCAAACACCGATCTCAGATCCTGATAATGCAGAGAATAAAAATGAAGAAATAATAGAATTAAAATGAGAGAAAACAAGAGAAGACACAAGATTTATAATGGTTCAACTATCTCCAGCCTACGCCCACTTAGAATTGATCCTTTTTATTTCTTTTTATACTGTGATTACAGTTACAAGCCTTTGAAATCAATAACCAAAATGGCAGAGTTTTGCCAAAAGAGAAGAAGAAAAACCCCTTTTTTAATTGCCATAGAGTTGCTATTTATAGGAGTAGATTTGGAAATATCTGCCCCAAAACTCATAATACCTTTTCTTACGTGCAAGTGGGCCTACATGATCAATCTAGAGTGGTTTGGGATCGATCCCCGATCGATCCATATGGATTTTGTATCCATCAATTATCACTCCAAACGAGCTAAGATTGATCATGATGAAAGATGATAATTCAAAGTCCTTGCTCTCCAAATTTCATGAAATTTCAATGTGTAGTTTGTGAGATATGATCGATCCAAGTTTCGTTCTTCTAGTGTTAGCTGATGACTTCATATCCATGATTCGTATCCATCACTTTTGCATCGACTTGAGTCTTAATATCCATCTTCCCGTGTCCATAACTTTCGCATCGATCCGCTTCTCACACCGTGGTCCATGTTTCGTGCTCCATCTTAACTGTTTCCTTCGTATCGATCGATACGAAAATGGGAACCTTCTGTATCCATCGAGAGCTTTGTTCTTTGTATCGATCCACACATGGCTTCCTTCGTATCAATCTCTGAATACCTACTTCCTTTCGTATCCATCCCCTACACTTATCTTCGTATCGATCCTGAGTGTCCTGGTGAAGCATATGACTTCGTATCTATCAAGTCCATATCCATCCCAGTCCTGCTTCCTTCGTATCGATCCAAGCTTTGATCGATACGAAGCACCAACATGCCTTGCCATATCCATCCAATTGATGCACATTGCATCGATATGAAACCCATCGATCCAAAGCAAACAGCCGAGTCTACTTCAATCGATACGAAAGTATCGATATGAACTGATTTTCCATGAATATTGATCCATCCATAACTTGAGCATACGAACTCTGATTAGCCTAAAATTTGAAAGGTAGCCTCAGCTAGCCTTGTACATCATTCCCTAACGATCCCACCTTGATTAGAGCTTGGTGCAATTTTGATGGTATCGATCATATTCTTATTTCCAATCGATCTCCAATCCTGATATCCATCCTTTTCAGCCAACTTATTGATATTCCGGCCTTGACCAAAAGGCGGGATAACATTAGGCCATTCTTCTGTATCACACTGGGCTTGAATACAGATATGGACAGAAGGAGAGGTAGAGTTAATTTAGGAGGAGACAACACTACCACAAATTGAAATGCCGGACCAAATGCTAGAAGAGATCGGGATCAGGCTGAGAATGTTGGTGCTGGGGTTCCCCAAGTAGATATGGGAGCCATGTACCATTTTTTCGTAAACATGATGCAAGTTGGAATCGTAGTTGGAGTTGTTGGAGGAAATGCTGCTAGAGGAGGAGTTCAGGAAGCTCCAATGGTCAATCAGTATGCTAACTTGAGCAAAGACTATACTAGGCTTGGAAGAAAGCCGTTTATTGGAACGGAGGATGTTATCGAGGTGGAAAACTGGCTGTTACACTGTAAAAGGATTTTTGCTGACCTAGGGCTCAATTACGAGCAGAAAAGAAGACTTGCTTCAAGGCAGCTTCAAGGAGCTTCTTTGTTTTGGTGAAATACCATAACTATCGGCATGGATGAAGAGACTATGACGTGGCCAGAGTTCAGGAGGAGGTTTCAAGAAAAATTCATGTCAGTTATAGCACAGTCTGTGTTGGTCAAGAAGTTTGCTGAGCTGGAATATGGGGAGATGTCAGTTCTGGAATATGCCAGCAGATTCGAAGAATTAGCCCGGTATGGGTATGCCACGGTCGACACGGTGATGAAAAGAAATGAAAAGTTTATTAGAGGTTTGAAGCCGGAGTTGGCTAGGGCTACTTTACCACACATTAGAGATCCATGTGATGTAGTGGCAGAAATGGCGTTGAGACATGAGGAGATGTTAGCTTGTTTATAGAAAAAGAAGGAGATCCAGGTTGGAAAAGGACAAAAGAGAAAGTTTTCCACAAAAAGAATGCTCAGAAAGGAGGTGCGGCAATGAAAGTAAAGTATGAGGTGGTCTACTATAAGTGCAACCAAAAAGGACATTATGCTCACGAGTGTCGTACAGGAAAAGGAAAAGGAAAGGAGGTGATTGGAAAGAAGAACATCGGGTGTTTCAATTGTAATTAGATCAGCCACTACAAGAACCAGTGCAAAGAGCCAGCTAAAGGAGATAAAGGCCAAGTGTTTGCATTAGAGCCTGCTACTTCAAAGCCAATAATGCAGGAGAAGGGAAAGGTTGTGTTAGGAGGTACGCTTCAGGTCCATGATACATCTATTAGCATTTTGTTTAATACTGGTGCATTTCATGCTTTTATATCTCAATGTTTGGTAGATAAACTTAACCTAGAACCTACATATTTAGTTACTTCCTTAAGAGTTGCAAATTCGATAGGAGGGTATGCGATGCTTGGGATGAAGTATGACCACTTAGAGTTTGACTTGCTAGGTTACACCTTTGTTTGCAGTTTGCATGTATTTGACTTTGTAGGGTTCGAAATTATATTGGGAATGGATTGGTTAAGTAATTACGATGCTAGGATATTTTACCAAGATAGGAAAATATCGCTTAGACACCCGGATTGTAGTGATCGGATAGTTTATACCATAGAAAACCCTAATTGTGAGATGAATGCTTTGTTGGGTGTTATGGAGTTAGAAGATGAGTTAAACCGCGTTTTCGTAGTTAGAGAATTCGCAGATGTTTTTGAGCCTATAGTTGGATTACCACCAAAACGATCTATTGAGTTTCAGATTGATTTAGTACCTGGAGCAGAACCAGTAAGTAGGCCGCCAAGCAGGATGACACCAACAGAGACGAAGGAGTTGAAAGCTCAATTGGTGGATTAGGAAGGCAAGAGTTTTATTAGACCAAGTAGTTTGCCTTGGGGAGCAGCCGCTATATTTGCTAAGAAGCCCGACGGATCGTTAAGGCTATGTATCGATTATCTAAATAGGGGATGTTACAGCTTGGTATTAGAACATGGTTTATGAAATACTTTAACTAAAAATGGTTTCTAAAAACATAATCCTTAGTAATTAGAGTTAAGATCGGGGTATGGGATAACGCTATTGTAACGTACTTGTATTTGCTATATATAAGTATATGCTATATCTCTAGACTCCTATCTTAGTTAGGCTATTCATCTTTATCTCACGAAGCTTGAATATAAATATGGATGGAATAAGAGGCAGAGTTAATCGTCTAGGAGATAGCACCACCACTAATGGAAATGCCCGACCAAATGCTAGAAGAGGTCCAGGTCAGGTTCAAGCTGAAACTGTTGGTGCTGGGGTTCCCCAAGTGGACATGGGAGCCATGTATCAGTTCTTCGTAAACATGATGCAAGCTGGAATTGCAGCTTGAGTTGTCGGAGGGAACGCTGTTGGAGGAGGAGTCCAGGAAGCTCCGATATTCAACCGCTATGCTAATCTGAGCAGAGACTATATTAGGCTTGGAGGGAAGCCGTTCATTTAAACTTAAGGTGCGATTGAGGTAGTGTTCGTCGACGGATTGTCTATCGGTTTAGAAAACTGTCGAACGAATTTAGAAATAAAATTTACTGCAAGCGCACGGCATACTATTGAAGTACGTGGCAAGTACCGATCGATCCGCAGGGAATTGTTGATTTTAAATCTCTATTCAATCAAATTTACCAAAGTTGAAAATGTGATTAGCTAAAAATGTAGAAAACTAGCAAAGGAAAGTTTATAAAAATATGAGAGTGTGAAGGAAATTTAGAGGCAATTTCCACTCTCTAGATCACATAAATCAACAAAATGAAGTTATGATCTCTCTTTTCTTGTCATTAGTGTAATTAGTTGATGTGCTTATCATAAGTATGGTATATTTTTGCTATTAATTAGCACAATATAAATCAAACTATAACACAACCACTACTACACATTTAACTCTCATGAAATATGACAACAAAGTTGAAAGCAAAATCTATTTTAAGGATGACCTATTAACTATTGTTTAAAAATATAGGTCATCAAATTTTAATTTCAACAATCACTTTATTACCATCATCATATGTAGATGAAGAGGTAATCATTGTTTGTAATTGTTTAAGCATAGCCTATTTGGTGTCAACAATATAGGCTATCAAATTCACATCAAAAACAACAAGTTAAACCACTTCAAATGATTCATTAAACACAAAAAGAGAGCATAAACATCAAAATGTTGCATCTACATACTAGAGAGCTTCATTACCCCTAAATTGTAGGGATTAGCCTCTCATATTTGTTATCATATTAACAAATGTAGCTAGCAACATGAAAGAAAAAAGAAAGGAAAATGAAAGCTAATGGAAAAGAGAAGCTAATTAACAAGAATTAAAACTAACTACTTGCATGAAAGTAAATCTACACTACAACATGAAAGAAAATAAACAAGAAAAGAAAACGAACATGTATTGAATTGCATAAAAAAGTTACATGAAAAGAAGAAATGGCTAAGTAGCCATGAAAAGAAAAAGAGAAGAGCTTTCTTTATTTTTGAGCCTAAACTAAACTAAAGAGAGACTAAGGGAGGAGGGTTACATGAAACATAAGGGGATTTTATACATGTGTTAAACCCTAATTCATATTTTTGGGGAATGTCCAAAATAGCCTCTTAGGAAGTGTGGAGACCAAGTAATCATTAGCTTCAAATAATCCTTATTTAAGTGTACATGAAGCCATTAATTCCATAAGCATGTGCATTAGCCTCTAATTTGTACATTAAGGTAGGTGGGTAGGTGGGGTCCTCCATTACCTTCACTTTGAATTATTTCCATCTTCATTTGTTCTCTTCACTCTTGTGCATGCATATATCATCATGTAACCACTTGTAAAATTCACCAAATTTCCTACAAAACAACATAGAAAATTCCAAATAAATTTTCACAATTTAATAAATGCATTAAAATGACCATTTTGCACCTATATGAAGATGAATATGTGACAATTTCAAATAATTTGAATTTTGATTTAAACAAGTTAAAATACCCAATATGATCATTTATTTAATTTAAATATATTAAATATGGTGGTAAAAATATGCACATTTACGTGCACATCAGGTAGAGAATTGGTTGTTGCACTGTGAGAGCATTTTCGTTGACTTAGGATTGAATGATGAGCATAAGAGGAGATTAGCTTCGAGACAACTTCAAGGAGATGCTCTATTTTGGTATAATACCGTTGTAGGTGGTGTTGATGAGGAAACCATGACTTGGGCGAAGTTTAGGAGAAGGTTTCAAGAAAGGTTTATGTCGGTGATGGCGCAGTCGGCATTGGTTAGGAAGTTTGTTGAACTAGAACAAGGGGAGATATCTGTTCTAGAGTTGAGCGAAGCAAGCAACTTTTCCAATCTGCTTTGGCAACCTGGAATTTAAAACAAGATATATACAATTGTTTTTTTTTGAAAAGGAAACTTAAAAGTGAGGTTTTACTTTAATTTTTTTTGTTTTTGTATATGTTTATTCAAGAAGAAAAACAAAGCACATAAAGAAAAACCAAACAAATGAAAATTTAAACTAGTAAAGAATGAAAAACCAAACAAACTTGTTTCTCTCTTTTTTTTAAATGCAAGAAGAACTAAATGAAAAGTAACACTTGAAAGAACTGGTTGTTTTTTTATGGCTCTAAAATTAAACTAACAGAAACAAAATCAAAATCAAAAAAATAAAAAATAAAAATAATAACTAACACTAACATGCTGCCCAAACTAGAAATCAAAGCACACAAATAATAATAGTAACACACACGGCCAGCACAGTTAAAGAAAGATTAAAACCAGCAACTTCTCGATCAAACAATCCTGGATAATAATAAACACTGCACCACAAATTTCACACCCAATTTCCTCAATCAAATTTCTAAACTAAATCGCGGCCAATTTCTTGATCTAGGTTGAATTGTAACGAGGTAGTAGGTCGCGTGTGGGATGCTTAAACAGGTAGCTATGTTGAGGGGTCGTGCGATATTGATTGGGGGGTTGCGAGTTAGACTTTGCGTGTTATTCATTGTTCGATTTGAGGGCACAAGGTGGTTCGATTGGCATGCGAGGAGGTTCTTGAATGATGGATTTTGGAAGGGGTGGAATGTTGAAGCTCGAACGTGGAGCTGTTGTGGTTCGGCGTGGTTCTGTTGCAGGCGATTTGTGGTTTCGATGGTGACTGTGGGTGGCAGATTGTGGGTTACTTGGTGGCAGTGGTTGGTAGTTGTGTGACGGTACGTGGTGATGGTCAGAGGGAGTATGGATTGTTGTTTGGGAGTATGTAGTTATGTAGTTGTTGTTTTGTGATTTTTAGGTGGTAGGAAAGGTTAGGGATGGTGAGGCGATTGACAGAGAGCAGTGGTATAAATGGTAGTGTGGTGGTTTGACAAAGGTGGAAGGCAGTTTGGAGTTATGGTTTGATTGTGGGAGGAAGAATGGATTTGCAGTGTAGTGTAGATGGCTGGGGATGATGATGCCGTAGAAGGGAATTGAAAGTGAATGTCGTATATGTATAGTGGAATGATATGAAGGATGTATGATGATGTATGAGTGGCTGTTGTGTAGATGATGAGAGTGGAGCAGTAGATGTAGGGTATGCTAATTGGTCAGCAGTCAGGGGGTATTGGGTTGATGATGAAATGGGCGGGAGTTGAGGAAGTGCAGTATGTATTGAGTTGAAGGTTTTTTGGTAGGAAGAATAGTGAAGTTTGTGGTGATATCTGTTGTTGCAGTGAGAGTTTAAATGGCGATGATGGAATTGCAGGAAAGCAGTTGAATTGAGTATAGTAGTGGGTGGCAGGAGATAGTAATGTGGTATTGATGGTTAGTGCACTGTTGAGAAAGGGATGTGCACAAAGCTAATATGGTTTCGTTTGGAAATAGGCAGGTTTGTAGGAGAAATGTAAAACAGTATGGTGGTGTTAATGTCGCAGTGCTTGGTGACAGTGTAGTTATCTGAAGTGAAGATAAGTGTGCAGAAATCTGTTATGACTATTGTTGTGGGTGGTATGGTATGGTGATAGTGGTTCAAGGCAAGATTGGGAAGTTTGTGAATGGCACTATTTGTATGTACTGGTGTGCAGGTTGAAGGCTTGCTGATGTTTGAAGGCAGTAGTAGATGTTAAGGCAGCAGCAGAAGGTGGAAGCTAGAAATGCAGTGAGGTGTAGCAGTAGATGATAAGGCTGGAAGTGAACTGTCGTAAGAGTTTGATGATGTGGTTGATATAGTTGAAACTGGCAGTGGAGTATATGTGACAGGTATATGAAACAATAGTGGGGATGAAGTTATGGCTGTGTTGTTTGATTGAGGAAGTTGGCAGTGGAGGGGCAGTGTGTCAGGTAGTGATGGGAATTGCAGCTATCAATGATGGTTGATGTTCTTGTAGAGGCAGACTAACTGATGTATGATATGGTAATGAAGGCGGTAAGGTGGTATGTTTGTGGTTGTGGAAGAGAAGTGGCAGTAAGACAGTGTAATATGCTGGGGTAAGGAGATAGACGTCAGTAGAAGTGGGTTGTTTCAAGTGTGAACTGTGCACAGAAATGAAAACAGAGAGTAAACAGAAACAGAAATTGTAACAATGTTTTGAATTTTGTAACAGAAATTGTGATAGAAAATAGAAATGTAATAAAAAAAATTCTTGTTTTTTTTTCTTTTTGAATTTGCAAATGCAATGGAACTAGAAAACAACAATCACACAAACAAAAATGCAATAAAAAAATGACACAAACACACAAGAGTTTTTTTTAAATGCAACACACACACAAAATAAAAATCACACAAAAAAAACTAAATAAAAAATAATTCGAAGAATAGAAAATCAAAATCAAAACAAATCCCCGGCAACGGCGCCAAAAACTTGTTCGTCGACGGATTGTCTATCGGTTTACAAAACCGTCGAACGAATTTAGAAACAAAATTTACAGCAAGCGCACGGCGTCCTATTGAAGTACGTGGCGAGTATGGGTCGATCCGCAGGGAATTGTTGATTTTAAATCTCTATTCAATCAAATTAACCAAAGTTGAAAATGTGATTAGCTAAAAATGTAGAAAACTAGCAAAAGAAAGTTGATAAAAATATGAGAGTGTGAAGGCAATTTAGAGGCAATTTCCACTCCCTAGATCATATAAATCAACAAAATGAAGTTACGATCTCTCTTTTCTTGTCATTAGTGTAATTAGTTGATGTGCTTATCATAAGTATGGTATATTTGTGCTATTAATTAGCACAATATAAACCATCAAACTATAACACAACCACTAATACACATTTAACTCTCATGAAATATGACAATAAAGTTGAAAGCAAAATCTATTTTAAGCATGGCCTATTAACTATTGTTTAGAAATATAGGCCATCAAATTTTAATTTCAACAATCACTTTATTACCATCATCATATGTAGATGAAGAGGTAATCATTGTTTGTGATTGTTTAAGCATAGCCTATTTGGTGTCAACAATATAGGCTATCAAATTCACATCAAAAACAACAAGTTAAACCACTTCAAATGATTCATTAAGCACAAAAAGAGAGCATAAACATCAAAATGTTGCATCTACATACTAGAGAGCTTCATTACCCCTAAATTGTAGGGATTAGCCTCTCATATTTGTTATCATATGAACAAATGTAGCTAGCAACATGAAAGAAAAAAGAAAGGAAAATGAAAGCTAATGGAAAAGAGAAGCTAATCAACAAGAATTAAAACTAACTACTTGCATGAAAGTAAATCTACACTACAACATGAAAGAAAATAAACAAGAAAAGAAAATGAACATGTATTGAATTGCATAAAAAAGTTACATGAAAAGAAGAAATGGCTATGTAGCCATGAAAAGAAAAAGAGAAGAGCTTTCTTTATTTTTGAGCCTAAACTAAACTAAAGAGAGACTAAGGGAGGAGGGTTACATGAAACATAAGGGGATTTTATACATGTGTTAAACCCTAATTCATATTTTTGGGGAATGCCTAAAATACCCTCTTAGGAAGTGTGGAGGCCAAGTAATCATTAGCTTCAAATAATCCTCATTTAAGTGTACATGAAGCCATTAATTCCATAAGCATGTGCATTAGCCTCTAAGTTGTACATTAAGGTAGGTGGGTAGGTGGGGTCCTCCATTATCTTCACTTTGAATTATTTCCATCTTCATTTGTTCTCTTCACTCTTGTGCATGCATATATCATCATGTAACCACTTGTAAAATTTACCAAATTTCCTACAAAACAACATAGAAAATTCCAAGTAAATTTTCACAATTTAATAAATGCATAAAAATGACCATTTTGCACCTATATGAAGATGAATATGTGACAATTTCAAATAATTTGAATTTTGGTTTAAACAAGTTAAAATACCCAATATGATCATTTATTTAATTTAAATATATTAAATATGGTGGTAAAAATATGCACATTTACGTGCACATCAGGTAGAGAATTGGTTGTTGCACTGTGAGAGCATTTTTGCTGACTTAGGATTGAATGATGAGCATAAGAGGAGATTAGCTTCGAGACAGCTTCAAGGAGCTGCTCTATTTTGGTATAATACCGTTGTAGTTGGTGTTGATGAGGAAACCATGACTTTGGCGAAGTTTAGGAGAAGGTTTCAAGAAAGGTTTATGTCGGTGATGGCGCAGTCGGCATTGGTTAGGAAGTTTGTTGAACTAGAACAAGGGGAGATATCTGTTCTAGAGTATGCAAGAAGATTAGAAGAGTTGGCCTGGTTTGGGTATGCCTTTGTTGATACGGTGATCAAGAGGAATGAGAAGTTAATAAGGGGCTTGAGGCCGGAGTTGATAAGTGCTACCTTACTGCACTTAAGAGATCCAAGTGATGCAGTGGTAGAAATGGCATTGAGGCAGGAAGATGCGTTAGCTTGTTTGAGGAAGAAAATGAAGGAGACCCAGGTGGGACAAGGCCAGAAAGGAAAGTTTTTCCATAAGAAGAATGCTCAGAAGGGAGGAGCACAGAAGAAGGGAAAAGCTGAGGTGGTTTGCTATAAATGCGATAAGAAGGGACACTATGCTAATGAGTGTCGTACCAGAAAAGGAAAAGGGAAAGAAGAGTTGGAAAGGAGAATATCCGATGCTTTAATTGTGATCAGATCGGCCATTATAAGAACCAATGCAAAGAGCCTGCTAGAGATGAAAAGGGACAAATGTATGCATTGGAGCCCGCAATTTCAAGGCTAGTAGTGCAGGAGAAAGGGAAGGCTGTTCTGGGAGGCTCGCTCAAGATTCACGGTATGTCTTTTAGCATTCTATTTGATACTGGTGCATCACATTCTTTTATTTCTCGATGTTTGGTAGATAGGCTTTACCTAGAACCCTCATATTTAGTTACTTCCTTAAAGGTTGCAAATCCGATAGGAGGGTATGCAACACTTGGGATGAGGTGTAACCATTTAGAGTTTGATTTGCTAGGTCATACTTTTGATTGTTGTTTTCATGTGTTTGATTTTATGGGATTTGGGATTATCCTTGGGATGGATTGGTTGAGTAAATATGATGCTAAGATATTTTGCCAGGATAGGAAGATATCACTTAGACACCCGAATTGTAGCGATCAGATAGTTTATACCGTAGAAAACCCTGGTTTTGAAGTGAATGCTTTATTGGGTATCATGGAGTTGGAGGATGAGTTTCATTGAGTCTTCGTAGTTAGAGAATTTGCTGATGTATTTGAGCCGGTAACTGGATTGCCACCGAAACGAGCCATTGAGTTTCAGATTGATTTGGTGCCTGGAGTGAAACTAGTGAGTAGGCCACCAAGCAGGATGACACCTACAGAGATGAAAGAGTTAAAAGTGCAGTTGGTGGATTTGGGAGGCAAGAATTATATTCGACCGAGTAGTTCACCATGGGGAGCTACCGTAGTGTTTGTTAAGAAGCCAAACGGATTGCTGAGGCTATGTATCAATTATTGTAAGTTGAATGAGAAGACGATAAAGATCTGATATCCATTGTCGAGAATTGATGATTTTTTCGATCAGTTAAGTGGAGCTTAGGTATTCTCTTAGCTGGATTTAGCGACTAGATTTCATCAGCTTAGGGTGGCAGAGGATAGTATTCCTTTGACGGCGTTTAGGACAAGGTATGGATCGTACGAATGGCTAGTTATATTGTTCGGACTAACTAATGCGCCGGCATTCTCTGTGGATTTGATGAACCGAATTTTCCAAGAGCACTTGGATAGATTTGTGTTGGTATTCATAGATGATATTCTGATATACTCTAACGATGGGAAGGAGCATAAAGTTCATCATAGAGTTGTGCTTGACACGTTGAGGGAGCATCAGTTGAAGGCTAAGTTTTTGAAGTGTCATTTTTGGAAGGAAGTGAAGTTCCTTGGTCATGTAGTCTCAGAGAAAGGGTTGTCTGTAGATCCGACTAAGATTGAGGCGGTAAACAATTGGAAGAGGCCCAAGACAGTGACCAAGATAAAGAGCTTTCTTGGATTGGCCGGGTATTACCGAAGGTTTATAAAGGATTTTTCGCTAATAGCAGCACCGATGACTAAGCTTACGCGAAAAGATGTGAAGTTTGTATGGACTAATAAGTGTGAGGAAGCATTCCAGAGCTTGAAATACTTATTAACCCATGCACCTGTGTTGGTGGTTCCGGAGGGGAATTAGGATTTGGTTGTTTATACTGATGCGTGTGGAACTGGATTGGGAGCTGTGTTGATGCAAATAGGTAAAGTGATTGCTTATGCTTATAGACAGCTCAGATCGCATGCAGTTAGATATCCAATGCATGATTTGGAGTTAGCTACCATTATATTTGCTCTAAAGGTATGGAGGCATTACCTCTTGGGAGAGTGATTTGAGCTTTATACGGATCACAAGTCGTTGAAGTACTTGTTCTCTCAGAAGGAGCTGAACATGAGACAACAGAGAAGGTTGGAATTTATTGCTGCATATGATTTTGGAATTGAGTACACACCCGGGAAAGGGAATAAGGTAGCAGATGCACTTAGCAGGAAACATCAAAATGCAGTATTGGCTATGATTACTGAGTGGAAAGATTTGGAAGCATTGTCAGCTAGAATGCAGTATAGATCTAAGGCAGGTTCTAGTGTAGTAAGTGCTGTATTGTCTTGTTTGGAAGTTCGACCGGTAATGATTGAGAAGATAGCTTCTAAATAGGAGGAGGATCCAGTTTTGGCTGAACCGATCAAAAGGTTAATGGAAGCAATAGAGAGCGGTGACTTAAAGGATTTCAGTCTTGACCAGAAAGGGTGGTCGAGAAAGAAAGGAAGGTTGTGCATTCCGAATGTAGGAGATATGAGGAAAGAAGTTTTGGATGAATGCCATCGTTTGAATTTCACTATCCATCCAAGAGGAACAAAGATGTATCAGGATATGAAGAGAAGTTTCTTCTGGGAAGGTATGAAATGGAACATTGGTTTATGTGTTAAGCAGTGCTTGAATTACCAGTAGGCAAAGGATGAACACCAGAAGCCAAGTGGATTGCTTCAACTGTTGGAAGTTCCGTTATGGAAGTGGGATTCTATCTCTATGGATTTTATTGATGGGTTTCCAAGATCTAGTAGAGGGAATGAAAGCATATGGGTCATAGTGGATAGATTAACTAAGAGTGCCCATTTCATTCAAGTAAAGTCAACTAGGACGTCACCTATTTTGGCAAAGTTATTTATGAAGAATGTGGTTAGGATACACAGAATTCCTAGTAGTATCACCAATGATAGAGATTCTTTGTTTACTAGTGAGTTCTGTAGGAGTCTACAGGAAGCATTAGGAACCAAGCTCAACATGAGTACCGCTTACCATCCACAGACTGATGGGCAAATGGAAAGAGTTAACAAAGTCTTGGAGGATTTGTTAAGAGCTTGTGTATTGGATTTTGGGGGATCATGGGAAGACCATCTTCATTTAGTCGAGTTCTCGTATAACAATATTTATCAGACTAGTATTGGGATGACACCGTTTGAAGCTTTGTATGGGAGGTCATGCAAATCTTCCGTATGTTGGTTAGGGACCAGGGATAGACAAGTTCTTGGTCCGGATTTGGTGAAAGAAGCCGTAGTGAAGATTGAGTTGATCCGAACTAGGATGAAGGAAGCTCAGTCTAGGAAGAAAAGTTATGCAGATAGAAGGATGAAAGACTTGGAATTCTCTGTTGGAGACTATGTGTTTATTAAGGTTTCACCGATGAAGGATGTGATTAGATTGGGAAAGTCGGGAAAGTTAGCACCTAGATTTGTTGGACCCTTCGTATTGTTGAGAGGATCTGGAAAATCACTTATAAAGTGGAGTTACCGAATAGTTTAGCATGAGTCCATGATGTTTTCCATATTTCTCATCTTAGAAAGCGTGTTAGAGACCTAGAGACCACTATAGCACCTATAGTGTTGGAAAATTTAGTAGTAGAGTCGGACTTGACTATAGTTAGAAAGTTGATTCAGATTGTGGCTAGAGATGAGAAGAGGTTCAGGAACAAGACAGTCAATTTAGTAAAGGTCCTGTGGAGTGACGATGCAAGAGACTGTAGTTGGGAGACTGAGAGCAGGATTAGAGAGGCCTACCCTGATTTGTTTGATGGTATGCTTTACCTTTGTTTGTTTTGCGTGTGCCTTATAATAATTTCGAGGATGAAATTCTTTAAGGTGGGGAGTCTATAACACCCCATATTTTTATAACATTATCTAGGATATTTAATTAGTTAAATTAAATAAAATAATGTGAAGGTTAATAGGTTGAGATTTGATTAAATTAAGGGTAGCCGTGCCATGTTAATGTGAAAATTAAAATGAGAAAACATAAACTAATGTGTTAGGAAACGAGTAAGGGCATTATGGGAGATAGGAAAGGCTTATACCCTAAACCCTTAGGAATTGAAACTCACATTCATTCTCATTTTACCAAACTAAAAACTCTTAAGGCCGACCACCATTATTTTTCTCAAGGAAAGATTAAAGCTAGGATTCAAGAGAAGGAAGATAATCAACTAGTTCAACATCAAATCACACCTTTTAATCTCAAAGCTAAGGTGAATAATTACTACATCCCATTTTCTTATGGTTTTCGGTTTTAAGATTAGATCCGAAATGTTTTTGCAAGTATATGCCATGTTTTGATGATTAAAGCTATATATTTGTTTGTTGGTGAATTATGCATGTTCATATTAGTATTTATGAAATGTTTGATATGAAAACCCTATTAAATGACATTCAAATGCCTTGCAAATTTAAATATAGGTCAGAAATGATATTTTAGAGATAGGTTCCAATTTTCTGAATTTATGTGGATTTTATATTAATTTTCTAGTGAAGAAAATGATTTATTGGGTTATAAATTATTTACGGCTAAAATAATAATTATTTGGATTTGAAATTTTTATATGTTGGAAAACATATTAAGATAGATTTTCTGGGATTTTTCCAGATTTTTCCTAAGTGATTTGATGAATACATAAAATTATTTAAGGTTTGAGACTTAAATGTTTTATATATTTAATTTAGGAGATGGGGCATTTTATAAAATAAAAATATTATTTAATTCTGAAATTAGTGGTAGCACTTTTCTAAAAAGTATTTATTAACCGATGAGAATTTGACAAATAAAGGAAGGTTAGTTGAAAAGTTATCTTTTTTAAGTTAAAAACACGAAAATCATGCTTTTAACATGTTTCAGCCATTTTAGGCATCAAACTTTCCGACCCGGACCTTTCGACAAAGCCGAAAGTTATAGCTTTCGACAAGGTCAAAGTTCAATGTATATGGTATCAAGTTACTTGGTACATAATGAACTGAACAAGGTCGAAGGGTACTTAGTCGAAAGGTTGGTTGCCAAATAGGTTGGGGTATGTTTGATTTATAAACCAAAAGCGTACACCTACTTGCTTTCGAAAAGGAGCTTTCGACTTGGTTGCTTTCGACCAGGTCAATTATTTAAAATAAAGGTTTTAAACCTTCCGACAAAGTTGAAAGGTTACTACCGCTTTTCTAAAGTCATTGCTTTCGACAAAGTCGAAAGGTTTACCTGTTTTTAAAAACCAGCTGCTTCTCCATGCTTTCGAAAGAAAGCTTTCGACTTAGATTTTTTACCCTTGTTTTTAATTGAAGAATAACCCAAGCTTTCGAAGGAGTTGTTATAAAGGCAGAGGCCTATTGTTTTAAATGATATGTTTTAAAGCTTTCGAAGCAGAGCTTTCGACAAAGTCAAAAGGTTGCTTCCATTGATTTCAAATGGTTTTAGTTCAATGGTTTCAAAAGGTTCGAGTTCAATGATTTCGAAAGGTTTTAGTTCAATGGTTTCGAAAGGTTCGAGTTCAATGATTTCGAAAGGTTTTATTTCAATGGTTTCGAAAGGTTTGAGTTCAATGATATTTCGAAAGGTTTTAATGCAATGGTTTCGAAAGGTTCGAGCTCAATGATTTCGAAAGGTTTGCTTTGAATGGTTTCAGAAGGTTTAAATGAAAGGTTTTCCAAAGGTTTTCTAAGGCAATGTTTTAAGTTGTTTTTAAAGTAGGATGTCTATAGTTTTATGGCTTTTGAAAGGAATGATTTCAATAGTTTTGAAAGGTTTGATGTTTAATTTCGAAAGGTAAGGTTTTGGCCTTTTGGCTTAGAAAATTAAAGGGTTTCACTTGGTTTTGAAAGAGATGTTTTCAAAAGTTTAGAAGAGGTACTTTCAAATATTTAAATGTTTTCATCAACTAAGTTTGTGTAAAGAAGATATATATAACATGGTAATGTGATTTTGAGTAAAGTATAAAGATTATATATTTTCCTTGTTTAAGTTGATTTAACGGTTTTAAATCATTTTGAAAATGTTTTCAAGGAAAATTATGGAAGGGGATCCTTATGTGAAAATGACTCAGATATTAGAATACCAGATGGGACTAGTATGGGGTCGCGCCCTTTACATTAGCTATTAGCCCCAGCTAATTGTTGACCAAAATTCCAGTGTGTAGGGCTTGGTCACAGGTAGACTAAAATTATGATTACACACCGAAGGGAATATATGTTTGTATACAAACAGGTTATTGGTGAGCCCGAAAAACCATTAGGATCAAGAAGACCTGGGAGATGATTAAGCTAGGGACAAACCGTCTAGAAGAGAAGTATTTAATAGATGCTTAAGGATAGATAGTCCAGAAGAAGAATAGCTAACATGTGTTAGATTAATTTTGATTATATTGTCTGGTAGGCCCAAGTCAGCCAAAGGTTAAAAGTTATCCAAACAAAACTTATGTGTTTGAATAGATAGTTCATTATTACCTTATATTTATGTATGTTTACATAATGAATTGCTTTATAGTATTTAACCAGTTTTGGTTGCAGGAAAAGGTTTTGCAAAGATATGTTTTAAAAGGATGTTAGTGAGGAGAAACCCATTCCGCTAAGCGGCTTGGTCTCACTTAACATATTAAACCGGGATGTATAATATTATTCATACTAGGCTTTATGTCTGACTCGAAGTTTATGTTTTCCCCTTAAACTCTCATGTGCTCAAAAATTAATTTGAGTAGGCCGAGGGGTTAAGGTTTTTTCAGGTTTAGTAGGATGACAAATAAGGCTACTGGAGGCATGCTGGAGGCAAACGGATAGCTAAATAGGAGTTGAAGTTCTTGTTTTATGTTTTGTTGAATTTCCGTTGTGTTTGTATTAAGTCTATTATGACCATATGACTCTGATCATCCAAAGGGCTATCGTCATATACCGCTCTTAGCGTATTCTGTATTAAGTATATTTTATCTGTGCCTAGGAACGTATTGGGATTATGTATTAATAATATGGAACATCTGTTTTAAATATAATGAAGAAAATGTTGTTTTGTAATCTGTGTTTTGTTTCATATTCAAGTGCTTCTGATATTGTAGATACCATTAAAATAGCCGTATTTAGTCCCCGGAAGCTAATACTATAGATGACTGCAGCATCTGTAGCGCTTAGTTTTGGGCCTCTAGATAGGGGATGTTACAGGTACATGTTAAATAACAATGTGGGCATTTCCTTGATTGCATTAGGCAATGGGACGATGAGCATAGGTTCGGCACAACATTAGCAAGATTGGTACTATATATGTGAGGAGTAGGGTTGTACACATAGGTCAAGAGCGTCATTAGTCCTCGAGCGATCAGTAGAAATATTAGGGTTATTCCTAAATGGACTACACCTCCTACTAGTGTAGATCGTGTTTGGGACATGCACCACCTCACAGTTGTTTGTTAGTTAGTTTGTTGTTAGAAGGAAATGCTAGATAACGCTTAGTTGAGGTCTTTTAAGAAAATAGGATAGTCTAAGGAGCCGAATCCTCAATCGATCATGGAGCTAAGTCTATGATTAGTCCGAGGAACAATGTCCTCAATACAAAGAACCTAGATAACTCTTCAAGACGAGGTAGAATACGGCTAAATACTTGTAATACCATTATTACGCACTAAGGGGAAGATCCTCGGTGCATGAAGGCAACTTGGTCTAGACACAGATGGTAGATACCTAGCGTGGTGCTGAGTACGGATACTAGCAGGAAATGTATCTTAGTCCATGGGCAACCTGTGGTACTTATATATATCTACATATGCATATATATATATGTATGTATGTATGTAAACATAAGTATGTAGTTATTGTATACCTCGAGTAGGTGGGACGTATCGTACGCGTACATGAAGTCAAGACTACCAAGTTAAAATAGTAGACATAACACATAATGGAAGACAACCGGCATAAACTAGTATTATGTATAAAGTATGTAATTTACTGGTTAATAAAACGTTGTTATGACCCCTTCTCATCACAACCCACATGACAGGCTTAGAGAGAAAAGTACTGGTACAAGGCAGAAAAGGTGAAAGGACAAATTTCCTTATGCATGCTTGACAGTGATATGGGTACCGGATACCAGAGTTATTTACCTTGGACGGTAATTATATGTTTTATTATAGTTCACTAATCCACTATGAGTTTTATAGGTAGTGCTTTTATATACCTTTGTTTGCATGATACCAACACCTACGATCCGTACCCTAGTGGATTTAGGTTTTCAATTGAGCTAAAATTCGATTCCATTATGGTGCGGGTTGTTACACCCAAAATCATATGAAGCTAAAAACTCTAACCACCTCTGTTGTGCCATGTTCAACTCTACGACATCCGCCCTATAGTACCGACACCCAATAATAACTATTTACTTCACTACTGACATGCTCGACCGATGTTGGACGATTATCAAGGGTTGAAAATGAAATGAAACATCATATAACCAGTCGTATATCTCACAAGACATGGAATAATATATAATATACCTCACACACATATATAAAACAAAAGAGACAGTAATAGATAATTGATCCAAAAATCAGAGTAAGAATCCATAGAGTTATATATCAAGTAATAGAGTTTATACAAAACAGAAATAAACTCGAATTACTATCTCAGAACAATAATAATAAGCAAGCATTGTCAGAGCTCCACAGTGTTGCACAATAGAATAAACATAGAAATTCATATATATAATACGAGATAACATCATCCAACTCGTCCTTTGTACAGCTACTACATCGCACTTAGACCTGCTATCTAGTTTACTCATTTAAGAGTACCTAAGATAATAAGAAGAAAAACATAAAACCTCGGGTCAGACAATAGTCTGGTGTGAGCCGTAAATGAATCTAAAATACTACACAAGTCGATATAGTAAGGAATAAGGGTATAAGAACCATACCTAGCTTGTCCCTACAACCAAAGAGTTAGCACATAACAATATGCTACTCTTCGAATATCATAGGGTTATACTGCAAACTAGGTATGATGACAGGTGTCCCTAATACCTATCTCTAATGACATCCCTAGAGTGATAGACTATGGAAGAAAGCAATCAAAACAACCATCGCATCCATCAAACAATCCTCAATATCACTCGATGTGCTCTATATATATGATAACTTGTATGGCCTTTCCCATGCTAGGGACTAATGTAAATTCCGGTTTTTAGTGTACTCGTCTCTAGCCCGAAGCTGATGCTAGACCCAAATCCTCCGGTCCACGGTATACGGATCCAAACAACCGATCTGGGGTAGCTAAACAAAGTACCCATGAGCATCCCCACAATACCCTTGCTTTCGAGTACATCAGAAAACACTTCTAGTATAAAAGATCCCTTAGCATACGTATCCGATCCCTTTCCTTTCTCCATCTTGCTTCTATTATTCTCGAGGAACCAATCCACATTCCTTCATTCCATGATAGAACCATTCTCACATTCTATCTATGGGTCACCATTCCTAGAACCCGACCTTTGTGGACAAACATTTTCATGACTCCTTTCAACATCAAGCCACTACTATTGGACCCTAACTCCATTCACCGTCGAGTTGCCATCATCGAAGTCCCAAAGCTATCATTGTACTATTACATTGCTATCAAACCCTAAGCGAACAAACAAACACCTCCAACATGACCTGTAGAGTCTACATTCCCCCTCCTAGAAGTTCCACCCCGATCCCATCAAAATAGACCTCTCGGCACCGACCAAAAGCTCTCGGCACCGAGTTGAGTACTTAGCAAATTTTGGTTAACAATCTTCCTCTTCTTCTACTGTTTATCCTCTAAGTGCTTGGACCCCGACCATTCCTCTTAAAAGCTCATAGCATCAACTCCAAAGCTTTTGGTGCTAATTCCAAAAGTTCTTATTTTCGTTCCCTCCAAAGCTCTCGGTGCCAAGTCCAATACTTAGCCAAATTCTTGCATTTGGCATTCACTCATCACCCTAAGCCCCAACTTGAAGTATCAATCTTTCACCAAGTGATTTCCATGAAGAAAAAGCTCTTGGTACCGATCAGACCTCTTGGTACTGACTCATTTACTTAGCTCCAATTTTGATACGACTTGAACCATGAGCTCCTCCAATACTCTAGAGCCCTCATCCAAGTTTCATGCAATTCTGACCAGCTTTGCCTTCAATTTGCCAATTCGACCACTCCTTTTCTAACTACTTAAAAGTACTAACAAACCATACCAAAGCACAACATACAAACATGGAATATCATACATATACATCCATTTATACATCTAATACATAAAAACATGATAATCAAGCAAATTCTAATCCAAATCTAACTTTTACACTAGCATATGCATATGAACAAAAGGAGTTGGAAGACCATTTTAAAATTCGGCCATAAACACCTATAAAATGTGATTAACATTAGAAAATATTTTAGGATCGAAATCATGTTAAAAACATCATTTTTAACTATATAAACATGGATAGTAGAGTGAGTGGTCAAGAACTACTCACCAAATACCTAAAATACCAATTCCTCCCTTCGATCAGAAGTAGATAGCATGGAAGAGGAATGCAAGTCAACCAAAATGGTAATTTCAAGCTTCTATATGCTAATCATCCCTATAATTGATGATTTGGCTAAATTAATAAGGAAAATGTAGGCTTTTTTTTATGGAATTTGGATTAATGGAGGTTTAGAGCTATTTTGGAGAAGATGGAAATGACTTAGATTGGTTCCTGTAGCCCCTCTTAGCATAATTTTCGAGGTGGGTTAGTGGGCCTAAGCATGTGTTTAGTTAATTACCCACTAACGCTGGCTAGCAGCAACCAAAACTTAAAACTGCTATAACTTTCAAATGGTAAGTCCGTTTTTCTATTATGACCACCCTTGGGAAACCATTATCCTAAAGCAATGGAACTAGTTTGATACCCTAACTCGGCTCCTATCAAAAGTTATAGTCCAAACAAGATTTTCATGGTTAAATTGTAAAATAGAAATTCGACAAAAATCATAGATGTGGAAAATGTCCCTAAGAATCACTTCTTAAAATTTTAGGGCCATATTACCTCATATGAGTAAAATAAAAATAATTTACGTTCCTCTAATACATAAAATACGCATCGTTACACACTTCCTCCTTTAGGGACTTCGTCCTTGAAATCCCCAAAGAAGTCCAGGAATAGTCAAACATATTTACCTCGTATGCCAACAATCATATGCAATCATCACACATATCAAACAAGTAGCCATGCAACCAATAGTGTATGAAAGCCTATCCTAGCATGCGTGATACTAAACTACCCTAAATGGTATCAAAGATGAAAGTGAATACGATAAATATAGGCCTTACCATACAAAGAGCTCTAGATATATGGCCCTCATGCTCTCATCGGTTTCCCACTTGCAATCGCCTTCACTTTTTCCCTGTCGAACCTTCAGTAACACCACTGTCTTCCTTCTAAGCATTTTCGTATCGTCTCCGACAATATGAATCGGCCTACGAGATCACAAAGCTTTTGGTTCAACCTCGATATCATCAAGTTGATTTAGTGCAATCGTAATGTTTGAGTCATGCACAAACTTTGACAAATGTGAAACGTGGAAGGCATTATGCACATCCGTCATCTTATGAGGTAAGTCGACCATATATGCTAGAATTCCAACTCTCTCTACCATCAAAAGGGACCAAAGAATTTTGGCGCCAACTTCCCCTTACTACCGAATCGAATGACGTTCTTCAAAGGAGAAATCTTCACAAACACCATATCGCTGACAGAAAAATCCAAATCCCTACGTCTTATATCAGCGTAGCTCTTCTGCCTATCATGAGTAGCTTTCATTCGTTGCTGAA
The DNA here is from genome assembly GCA_030737815.1 of Allium fistulosum. NCBI lineage: Eukaryota > Viridiplantae > Streptophyta > Magnoliopsida > Asparagales > Amaryllidaceae > Allium > Allium fistulosum. The sequence goes on along the minus strand of CM060904.1, from coordinate 407,760,498 downwards.
TGATCTCTATCTTCTCTGAGGTTTCTCTAATCATATCTGGCCCAAGTATTAGTTTTCACTAGCTTCCAACCAACATGAAGGGACGTTACACGGTCGGTCATACAATGCTTCATACATTGTCATACCTATACTAGGCTGATAGCTATTGTTGTCTATGAACTCCACTAAATGCAAGTGATCGTCCCACAAGCCTCCAAAATCGAGTATTCAAGCCATCAAGAGATCCTCCACTATACGGTTCACTCTCTTGGTTTGCCCATCGGTTTGTAGGTAATAAGCTGTACTGAGATACACCTCGATCCCTAAAACCTCTTGTAAGCTCTTCCAAAATCTACTGGTGAACAACGGATCTTCGTCGCTCACAATGCTCTTCGGCACACCATGAAATCATACAACCCATTTCACATGCAACTCGGCCAGTTTGGCTACCATTCTACTTGACTTGATGGATTATAAATCTAGCACTCCTGGTCAATCGATCAACTATGACCCAAATGTTGTCGTACCTGCTCGATTCCTTAGTAGTCCATCAATAAAATCCATTGATACTTGCTTCCACTTCAATTCGAGTACTTCAAGCAGTTGCAATGACTCACTTGGCTTCTTTAGCTCTGCCTTCACAAACTGGCAGTTCATACACTTTGAGATGAATGCCCAACTTGTAACATCCTCCATTTTAAGGCCCAAAATTAAGCGCTATAGATGTTGCAGTCATCCATAGTATTAATTTCTAGTGATAAAATGCGACTGTATAAATCATAACAATAATCAAAAGGACATGAATATGAAAAAATTTAACATAATTTTAATAGCAAACTTTCACATTTAATTTCATAAATAACATTTCATATTCATTACATAATCCCATTCCTAATCCCACGTTCAGAGAAAATATAATTATAACATAATACTCTAAGAGCGACATATGACGATGCCACTTTGGTTGATCAAAGTCTAATACTTTTCAACTTTAAAACTTTGCCATTACATCCATACAAACAAAATTAAACAACACGGCAGGTTAGATAAGAACTCCTAAATAGCTAGATTGCCACCTGCACGTCTCCAGAAGCTTATTCATCTTATTGGAAACCTGATATCCCTTACCCTCGACCAACTCAAATGAGTACCCAAGAGTTTAAGCTGGAAACAAAAACTTCGGGTCAAACAACAGTCCGATGTGAAGAATAACCTACCATCTCGAACCAAAAATAGATATCTAGTGAGACCATGCCACTGGATGGAATAGGGTTTCCCTCTCACTAGTATCTTAACCAAACATATTAACCATATAATGTGCTCCTGTATCCACAATGGTTAGAATATAGAAAATAAGAATTTGTAATCATGCAACGTACATTAGACTACCCATCCCAATTTATAAGACTATCCATCTAAATTCTCATCAGGCGATCTGTCTTAATTACAAATGACTATCTATCTTATATTTATGTGGACTACTCATCTCATATGTAATTGTTCGAATTACCCACCCCTACCATATGGACTACCCATCACACATGGTTTCTTTATCAAAGTTATGTGGACTATCCATCTCACATATAAACATTTATATGGATTATCTATCCCCTCCCATATGGACTACCCATCACATATGATTTCATTTATTTAAAATGATGTGGACTATCCATCACACATCCCATAGTTTTCCTAGGATAACTATGAACCCATCACTTATCAATTTAAATCATGTTTAACCCAAATGTTCAACCTTTTTCTATTGGTATCCCTAATTAGGTTGTCGCCCCTTAAACTTATAACATCTCAAAACGATTTGTACCCCCAATGATCTATGTTGGAATTATAAATAGAATACATTGGTATCCCTAATAAACAATGTCAAAATGAAAACGTATGGCCATCCGCCATTAATATAGAAGATTTTAAATTTGTATAAAACAAAATATCGAAACATTGGCTATATTGCCATCCAAGGTTAGAAAACAAAATTTTTAGATTTTTATAAATCATATGGTTAAAGTCTGAAAGCATAAGGTTATCGACCTTCTTAAACATTGGCTATATCTCCTTTTTAAAACATAGTTTTAATTTGTATAAAACGTAGCCTAGCTAGCATTAAAATGAAGAGGTGCAATGTTCATGCTGCATAAAACCATAGTTAACCTTTATCCAAGGTTTGAAGACAAAAAATTAAATTTCTTTCAAGTATAAACTTTATTTTGAGAAAAATGTTACATTCTTCCTTGTGATATAGGCTATCCGCCTTATAAATCTTTACTTAATAATTAGTATGCCATCTCGGCCTAATAAGCCTTATTGGCAGCATCGAAGAAATGCAGCAACGAAACTAGGCAGCATCGTTACCCAAAACAATAAATTATAATACTTCGGCTACCACGCCGTATAACATATAAAGTCGATATTGAAACATGTGGTATCACTACCTCTTATATAGTTGATATCAGAAACAATCAAAATGGTGGTATGCGACATCATTTAAAACAATGGTGAAACATGCAACATTAATGATTGCGGCATTAAGCTTTAAAAATTTAAATGAATTACGAGGTTGCGATGCATCTAATATTAAATTGCCGACGAAGTCCACTTCGTCTTGGTTAGAATCATTCCATAACTACCTAAGTAGTTATCATAAGCTTCCCTCTATATCGATGCAGACTCTCATAGCTGCAGCGTTGTCTTAGCTTTGGTAAAGTGCGGCACGGTATTATCGTAATTATTATGAAAACTAATTTATTACTACTAAAAACAATTACTTTTCACCAAACCTTAAATCTTGTCAAATTTCTATTAGATTATGCAATATTTTTCCTAAATCCTTTTAGAAATACCGCGGCATCCAATTTTAAAGTCCCAAAATCATTTGTCAATTTAATTAATTAATATCCTTAATTAATTATTGTTTTAAATGCTTATCTAGCAAAATAAATTCTTAATAATTCGAAATCACTTAGGAAAAATTCTTAAAAATCACAGTAATTCAGAAATATCATATTCTTTTCCATATAAAAATTTCGAGGCCAAAAACTATATTTAATTATTTGTAATAATTAAAACCCGAGATAAGCCGAATTTCCACATTAGGAAATTCATAAAACGTTCAATTTAACTTGAAAAATTATGAAATTAAAAATCCATTTCAAAATTATTGTTTTACACGATATACCAGAAAATCAAAGCAATTTGAGATTAATAACTTAGGTTTGCCCATAAAACCCATCGAATAATTTCATAAAATTTCCATAAATCATTATTCTTTCCAAACAATGGTTCTATAACCATAACTTGGAAAAATCTATCAAAATAATTCAGATATTACCCATAGAAAAATTCAAGAATAAGAAATAAAGATGGTTTACTTATTATTCACCTTAGATTTTACATTGGATTTGAGATTTGATGTTGCTTTAGTTTCCCTAAGCTCTTTCTTGGGTTCCCTATTTAATTTCGATCCTACTTAGCTTGTTAATTACCGGCTTCTTCTCTTTTTCTTTGATTGTTTATGTTTATGAAAACTGAGAGTGAAATGGGAGAGTGTGAGAGTTTAAGGGATAAAAAGATGATAATTCCTATTTTGCCCCCTCTCATGTCTTCCCTTCCTTATAAAGTTTAAAAAATCTTATTAATTAATTAGTTAAGGCCTAACCTTGTTAATTATCAAATCTTATCCTTATGTCTTGCTACATTATTTTATTTAATCTATCCAATTAAATTTCCTAAATAATGTTGAACTAAAATTAGGGGTGTTATAGGCTCCTCTCCTTACGGAAATCGTCCTTGAAATTCAGTAAGGACTGCATAACAAGCACATCAAACATGCAAACAATGCTAGTATATCCTACCAGCTACAAAGTCTATATACAACAAATATACTACATACCATCATAACAACTCAGGTTAAGTATCCCTAATCCTGTCCTCTGACTCCCAAGTACAGTCTATCTCGTTGTTAGTCCATTGGACTTTCACTAATTTGACTGTCTTGTTCCTTAACCTCTTCTTATCTCTAGCCACAACATGAACTAGTCGTCTGACAAAAGCCAGATCCGACTCTGCTACTAAGTCTTCCAGTGCATTTGGAATAATAGTAGTCTCTAGATCATGCACATACTTCCTAAGATGAGAAAAATGAAAAATATTATGGACTCCTGCAAAACTACTTGGTAACTCTACTCGGTACGCGAGTTACCTAATCCTATCTATAATAAGGAACGGTCCAACATATCTTCGTGCCAGTTTCCCCGAATTTCCAAATTGTACCATACCATTCATCAACGATACCTTAATGAAAACATGATCTCTAACCGAGAACTCTAAATTTTTATGCCTCTTATCTGCGTAACTTTTCTACCGAGACTAAGCTTCTCTCATCCTAGCTTGGATTGACTCAATCTTTTCCGTGGCTTCTCTCACCATATCTGGACCAAGGACCAATCTATCTCCTGTCTCCAAACAACATGCTCGTGATTTGCATAGCCTTCCATACAAAGCTTCGAAAGGCACCATTCCTATACTAGTCTGATAACTATTATTATAGGAATACTCAACTTAGTGCAAATGGTCTTCCCACGACCCACCAAAGTCTAGTACATAAGCTCTCAACAAATTTTCAAGTACCTTGTTGACTATCTGTCTGCCCCTCTGTTTGAAGGTGATAAGCGGTACTCATCTTTGACTTGGTACCTAATACTTCTTGTAGACTCTTCCAGAATTCACTAAAGCAGCTCTGTCACCGAATATACTACTAGGAATCCTATGCAGTCTAACAATGTTCTTCATAAACAACTTAGCCAATACATATGCCGTCCTGGTTGACATAACGGGAATGAAGTGTGCACTCTTGATCAGTCTATCCACTATGACCCAAATACTTTCATTTTCCCTATTCGACCTTGGCAACCCGTTGAAAAAATCCATGGATATCGAATCCTACTTCCAAACTGGTATATCTAAAGGCTGAAGTAACCCACTCAGCATTTTTATGTTTAGCTTTCACTAACTGACATTTCGAACACTTCCTTACCCATAAGCCAACATCCCTTTTCATACCTTTCCAGAAGAAACTTCTCTTTATATCCTGGTACATCTTAGTTCCTCCAGGATGAACTGTAAACTTCGATGACACTCCCTAAGAACTCCTTCCTTAGGTCACCAATATCTGGAATACATAACCGTCTCTTCTTCCTTAATCATCCTCTTTGGTCAAGACTAAAATCTTTCAAATCATCAATCTCAGTTTCACTTTCCAATCTTCTAATCTTTTCGACTAATAATGGATCATCTCTTTACTTAGAAGCAGTCCTCTCGATCAATATTCGTCAAACTTTCAAGCAAGACAACATGGCAGTACTTTGACTAGAACTAGTGGTCGATCTTAACTGCACACTATAAGTAGTCATTGCCTCTAAATCCTTCCATTTTGCCAGCATAGCTAACACAATATTATGATGTTTTCTGCTAAGTGCATTCACTACTTTATTTCCTTTCTCTAGTGTATACCCAATACCAAAATCATAAACTACTAAAAACTCCAGCCATCTATGTTGTCTCATATTCAACTCTTTCTGAGAGAATAAACACCTCAAAGACTTATGATCCGTATATAACTCGAATCTTTCTCCCAAAAGGTAGTGTCTCTACACTTTCAATGCGAAGATCACCGCTGCCAACTCCAAATCATGAGTGGATATCTAACTTTATATTGTCTAAGCTATCGAGAAGCATAGGCAATTACTTTACCCCTTTGCATCAACACGGCTCACAATCATGTTCCCTATGCATCTGTATACACCACTAAATCTTGATTCCCATCCGGAACAACTAACACGGGTGCATTGGTCAACAAATGCTTTAACTTAAGGAATGCACCCTCATATTCATCGGACCAAATAAACTTTACGTCTTTCCTGGTTAGTTTGGTCAAAGGTGCTGCTATTTACGGGAAATCCTTGATAAAACTCTGGTAATAACCAACTAGTCCAAGAAAACTTCTTATCTTGGTCACCATCTTGAGTACCTTCCTATTGTTAACAGCTTCAATTTTAGCTGGATCTACGGATAATCCTTTCTTTGAAACCACATGACTAAGGAAATGCACTTCTCACTTCCAAAAATGACACTTCAAAAATTTTGCTTTTAGTTGACGCTGCCTCAAGGCCTCAAGCACTATCCTAAGATGAACCTCACGATTTCTTTCATCCTTAGAATATATCAAAATGACATCAATGAACACCAACATGAACCTATCCAAGTGCTCTCGGAAAATTCGGTTCATCAAGTCACAATGAAAGTAGGCACATTTGCCAACCCGAATGACATTACTAACCACTCATGTGAACCATATCTTGTTCGAAGCGCCATCAAAGGAATACTGTTCTCCGCCACCCTCAATTGATGGAACCCTATCACCAAATCCAACTGGGAAAATACTTTGGCTCCAGTCAATATATCAAATAAATCATCAATTCTCAGCAAAGGACATCTATTCTTTATCATCTTCTCATTCAGCTTACAATAGTCAATACACAATCTTAACGACCCGCCCAATTTCTTCACGTACACCGCGGCCGCTCCCCAAGGCAAACTGCTTGGTCCAATAAAACTCTTTTCTTCTATGTCCACTAGCTGCACCTTTAACACTTTCATCTCAGTAGGTGTCATTCTACTAGGTGGTCTACTAACGGGTATTATTTCGGTAGTAGTCATGTAACAGGCTCAAAAACATCTATAAATTCTTTTACAATACAAACCCAATTTAACTCACCTTCCACTTTTGTGGCCTCTAATAAATCACATCTTATGAACTCGATTCTCGACTGGGTATATGATTCGGTCACTACTATCAGGGTGTCTCAATGATATTTTCCTATCCTGGAAATATATCCTAACAACATATTTGCTCAACTAATCCATACCAAAAATAATCCTAAAACCCATAAAATCTAACACAAACAAACTACAGGTAAAAGTATATCCTAGCAACTCAAATTCTAGATAGTCACATCTCATCCCAAGAGTTGCATAACCTCCTATTGGATTAGCTACCCTTAAGGAAGAAACAAGGTATGATGATTCTAAATTAAACTTATCTACTAAACAGTGAGAGATAAATGTATGCGATGCTCCAGTATCAAACAATACTCTAACTGCTATGCGCTATGAATCAAAAGCATACATTCCATCACAGACTTTACTTTCTCTACAACAATCGGTCTCGATGCAGATGGCTCCAAAGCAAACATCTTTCATTTATTAGCCTTGCCCGCTTCTAGGCAGTTGTTCTTGTAATGCCCCACTTGGTCACAGTTAAAGCACTTCGCATTCTGCCTTCCCACTAGGGGTGGGCATTTAACCGACTTAACCGACGTAACCGACTGAACTGACCACTACTGAACCGACTTAACCGTTAAAATCGATTAACCGACATCATTGGTTAACTAACCGACCTTAACCGAATATTTTCGGTTCGGTTAACGGTTAACCAAACATTTTATTTTCTAATCCTTTTAGTTTTGGGCCAGCCCACTTCTAACCCACTAACCGTTAACAAAGTATTGTCTCTTGAGACTTGAGTAGTCTCGTGACCTGCCTTCCTGTAAGGCTGATAGCAATTAACAAATTCATACTTAAAAAAAAGACGAAAAAACCATAGATCAGTAGATCTGTAACGTCAGTCGAACTCGAAGCCTCCCCCAAATTCCAATCGCTTGAGTGCACTACCGCCGCTGATAGTCGAAGTCGAAGCCTTCAAATCCCAATCGCTCGAGCCTCGAGCACATCTACTGATCTACAGCAGCTGGCAGCTGCTACGATTGCTGTTGGTTGTTTCTACTCTTGAACGCCACGACAGCGCCTTTAGCCAGGTTTCAAGCCTTCAACTATTCGAGTTCGACTTCGAGTCGAGTGACTACTGTAGTCTGTAGATAGACATGGCAACATCAACGAATCCATCGACGACAAGAAAGAGAAAGAACATGAGTATAATTTTTTATTAAGCTAGATTTAGATTGCTAATTTGCTAAGTTGATAACTGCTAGTTAATTGTTGTTAGCCTGTTATTCAATTTCAGCTAGTTCAACTGTTCAATAATCAGTGATTCAGTATTGTGATCATTTAGGAGATGTTTGCTGACTTAATATAATACAATATTGTTGAATATTAGTGCTGCAGTGTTTTATGTCATTAAACTTCAAGAACCAAAATACCTAGAAAACCTATATAGATTATTCTGTAACAGACATTGACAAGTTGTCAATGACAACCTTAAGATATCTAAATCATGTATTTGAGCCTGTATAATGTATATGCACCTGAGGTCAAGTGCACACTGCACAGTTTCAGTTTTATACTTTTATGTATAGTAAAACTAGTACCAGCAGCAAGTCCTTATTCATGATTTTAGTGACCTTCTTTTTGGGACAGTCACTTCTCGGCATAAAGTTGTTTTCACTAACTACTTATTTTCCACTCATCAATCTAAATATGTAACAATTGTTTTCACTAATTTAGTTTTTGTAAAAAAATAAGTTCAGCTTGTACGTGATATGAATACAATGTTCTGATTAATGTTTATATTATTATTTTCAGATGGAAGTTGGCACTGCTGATGATTTACTGGACAAAGATTGGGTGGAAGAAGTGGCAATTCTTGAGGACAACGACGACGAAGAAGAACTGGTCGTAGAGCCTAACAATGCAAGAAAGCCTCTATTAAATCTTAAGCGCAAAGCCTCTACTAGAAAACCATCTATGGTATGGGAACATTTTACTAAAGAGAATCCTTTAAATCCTAAGTGTATTTGCAACTATTGTCATGCATAATTTTCTTGTGATGGTAAAGCAAATGGTACTTCACATTTAATCTATCATAAAAGGCAACCTTGTAGGTCAATTCCTCGAGAAAGTGATAAGAAACAAAAAAGTTTAGCTTTTACAAAAAATAGTGAAAGTGAGGCAAGTAACACCCTTATTACATGGACATTTAACAAAGATGAGTGTAGAAGGTTTCTAGCTCGAATGTTAATTATTGATGAGCTTCCTTTTAGTTTTGTTGAGGGTGAAGGGTTTCTTGATTTTTGTCGGAACATGTGCCCTAGTTTTGAAGTGACTTCCCGTAGAACAATTTGTAGGGATGTGCTTAACTTATATGGAGACACAAAAGATTATCTTAAAATCATGTTTTCTAATTGTTTGCATGGAGTATGTCTTACTACTGATACATTGACTTCTTGTCAAAATGTGAATTATATGGTTTTAACTGCGCATTTCATTGATAATGATTGGAAACTGCATAAAAGGATTTTAAATTTTTGTGTGATCACTAGTCATAAAGTGGAGAACATTGGAAAACTTATGGTTTCTTGCATCAAACAGTGGGAACTTAAGCGAATAGTGTCTATCACAGTCGATAATGCTAGTGCTAATGAAGTAGCAATCAATTATGTGAAAAATGCGTTGAATGATTATGATGGATGCAATGGTTGTGTTTTGAATGGTGAATTCCTTCATATACGTTGTTGTGCTCATATTGTTAATTTAGTTGTTAATGATGGTTTGAAAGAAATTGTGACGCAGCGGATATTACAAAATACAAGATAATACGATGAATGTAGCAATCGGTGGATTGGAGGATACTGAAATGCCCAAATTCGTTGATCCGAAGATACCGAACTCTAGCTATCCCGAACTCGTTGATCGCGCACGATACCGGGTTCAAAGATCTTCAATTCTTCAAGCGTTGATCAAGCGCACTTGATTCCGTGAATCGGCTTCTGCAATCGTTGAATCGAGCGCACTCGATTAACCGAAAGAGGAGATAGGAGATTACACTTAACTACCAATTGGAATGAAAGCACAAAGCAATCAAAAGAGAATTTTATTCAAAAATCAACAACCTTTTACAAATGAGAGACCCGGCCTATTTATAGGCGTTTTACAACTCACACAAAAAAAAACAACAAAAATTTACATCTCCTAGGTCGGTTCCGAGCTAACAGTCACGACCTAACATAAGTCGTACACGACTTAAGCCCAAACAGTTACAACTCAACACACACAAAAACTTCAAAGAAAATACAAGTACTTAGGTCGTTCGCGACCTACGACCTACAATGATGCGACCTATAAAACCCAGCGACCTAGCAGTCTTTATTACAACACACCCATTACAAACACGTCTTTACAACACTTAGGTCGTACGCGACCTAACTACTCACGACTTACAATCATACGACATAACATCTGTATCTATCAACGACCCAAGGAAGCAACGGTCCAGATTAAGTCGGCAATAGAATCCATGGCAACAAGTCTTCAGCGACTTAAAACTTGCGGCATCCCAAATCAACGTATTAAAGGAATCAAAGGCAGAGATTAACTCGGCAGACGAATCAACGGCTTCCAGAGCTTCGCGACCTAAAAGATAAGCGGTTCCAGGAATAACTTTGCGACCTAAGCCTTGCGACCTAAGTCCTTGCGACTTTAACTCCCAGTTCACCCAGCGACTTACCTTAAGTCGTAACTCATTTATGCGACCTAACTTAGGTCGAATCAAAACTCCGCGACCTAACTCCTTGCGACCTAACTTAGGTCGTAACGTCTTCCTGCGACCTATCATAGGTCGCGCCTTGTTAACTCGTAGCACCTTCTTAGCTTGTTCCAGCGACCTATTCTTTATCTCGCTAGGTCGTACACGAGTTAACTGGTTAAGTCCTTCTTGCGACCTATCTTCTAACTCGCTAAGTCGTATACGGGTTAAAAACATGTTAGGTCGTTCCATTAGCTCGTTAGCTTGCAAATCTTTGGTAGGTCGTTGGAGCGACCTAAAAGCCTCGTTAGGTCGTATGCGACCTAACACTTCACCAATTTGGACACTGCCACTCTTTCCAGCATTACTTGCTCCCTCCTCTATCTTGCTAGGTCGTGAGCGACCTACGAACTTCTTAGGTCGTGAGCGACCTAGGCCTTTAACTTTCTGCGCTGCATCATCCTTCCCAGGTTGAGAAAAATTCGACCTCGAATTTGCACCCTCTTCTTCCACAACAGACTCATTCCCATGATATGGTATAAGATGTTTAACATTGAACACGTCAGACGTATACACATCATCCGGCAGCTTCAACTTATAAGCGTTTTCATTAATCCGTTTTACAACTTCCACCGGACCAATTTTCCTGGCTTTCAACTTGTTGTAAGCGCCTACTGGAAAACGATCTTTTGTTAACACGACATAAACCATATCTCCTTCATTAAACTCAACATTTCGTCGTTTCAAATCTGCAGATTGTTTATACTTCTCATTTGCTGTCTCCAATCGTTCTTGAACGATTTTATGACATTCCGTCAGCCCCTCAACAAAATCAGCAGCTTTCTTAACTGTCTTCTTTGATTGTGGCACTACCGTTAGATCCAACGGTCCCTTCGGTAAACTTGAATATACTATCTGAAATGGACTGAACCCAGTACTTCGATTCACAGCATGATTATGAGCAAATTCAGCCTGACATAACTTCACATCCCAACTCTTCAGATTGTCTTGCACAAGACACCTCAACAAGTTTCCCAATGATCGATTAACCACCTCCGTTTGTCCATCAGTTTGTGGATGATAAGCACTACTAAATTTCAGCTTCGTTCCTACCATCTTCCACAAGCTTAGCCAAAAATGACTCAGAAAACGTGTATCCCTGTCTGACACAATCGATTCTGGCAATCCATGAAGTCGATATTTCTCTTTGAAAAACAACTGAGCAACATGAACAGCATCCGCCGTCTTCTTACAAGCTATAAAATGTGCCATTTTCGAGAATCGGTCAACTACCACATAAATGGAATCATTACCACGCTGTGTCCTCGGTAATCCCAACACGAAGTCCATACTCACATCAACCCACGGTTTAATTGGTACAGATAACGGCATATACAACCCAGCATTAGTTGCAGTTCCTTTCGAAACCTGAAAAATATGACAACGCTCCACAAACCTCTCTACCTCCTTCCTCATTGATGGCCAAAAGTAGGATTGTGAAATCAACTGTAATGTAGGGTCTCTCCCAACATGTCCCTCTTCGTGTAACTCCTTGATAATCTTCATTCTCAGACTACCCTCCGGTATGCACAATCGATTTCCTTTAAAAAGAAAACCATCAACCATCACGAACTCATCCGTCTCTCCCTCTTCGACTTTATAAACAAACTTTGCAAAGTAAGGATCATCGGTAAATAATTCTGGCAATATTTCAAACCCCGTCACTTCAACCTTCACTGTAGTTAACAAGTGATTTTTTCTACTCAACGCATCCGCAACACGATTCGTCACTCCCGACTTGTGTTTCACAAAAAATGTAAATTGTTGCAGATATGCAATCCACGATGCATGTCTCGCTGAAATCTTGTCTTTCCCTTGCAAATGTTTCAATGCCTCATGATCAGTATACAAAACAAACTCCTTCTGAAATAGATAGTGTCTCCAGTGTTTAATAGATTGTACAACAGCATAGAATTCCACATCATACGTACTGTACCTCATCTTCGCTCCTGACAACTTCTCACTGAAATATGCAATTGGACGTCCCTTCTGACTCAACACTCCCCCAATTCCAACCTTGGATGCATCAGTATGTAGTTAAAACACTAACTGAAAATCTGGTAATATTAGAATTGGTGCAGACGTCAAAAGTTCTTTGATTCGCTCAAAAGCAACCCCGGCTTCCTCCGTCCATGCAAACTGTTTACCCTTCATGCAATCAGTAACAGGTGCCATCACACTACTAAAGTGTGGTATAAACCTTCGATAGAATGAAGCCAACCCGTGAAAACTACGAACTTCCGTTATCGTCTTGGGCTGCGGCCAATCTCTGATTGCCTCAACCTTACTTTGGTCAACTTGTATTCCTCTTTCCGATACAACATATCCCAGAAATAAAACGCTATGCGTCATGAACACGCATTTCTTCGTTGCAGCATAAAATTGTTCTTGTCGCAATACCATCAGCACTTCTCTAAGATGATTCAAATGTTCCTCTGGACTCCCACTGTAAATCAGAATATCATCAAAATACACCACCACAAATTTCCCAATGAACGGTCTAAAAATCTGATTCATCACCCTCATGAAAGTACTTGGTGCATTTGATAAGCCAAACGGCATGACCAACCACTCGTATAGACCCTCCTTGGTTTTAAAAGCAGTTTTCCACTCATCGCCTGGTCTGATACGAATTTGATGATATCCACTCTTCAAATCAATCTTCGAAAAGATAGTAGCTCCGCTTATTTGATCCAACAAGTCATCCAACCTCGGCATTGGAAATCTATATCTCACAGTAATCTTATTCAATGCTCGACTGTCAGTGCACATCCTCCACGTTCCATCCTTTTTGGGTACCAATAAAGATGGTACAGCACAAGGACTTAAACTCTCCTGCACACGCCCCTGTTCAAGCAATTCTTCCACTTGCCTCCGCAACTCTTCATGTTCCTTCGGACTCATTCGATAATGTGGTCTGTGTGGCAACACAGCACCTGGAACAAGATCTATCTGGTGTTGAATATCCCTCAACGGTGGCAACTCCGTTGGTAACTCCTCTGGAAATACATCGTCAAGTTCTTTCAAAACTGGTTTAACTTCTTCTGGAATCTCAACCTCTTCACTGCTCTCTCGCCCAATTAACAAAAACACTTCAGGTTCCTTCTCTACTTCCTTCACAAACTCCTTCAGCGATAACAAAGTTTTGAGCTCTTCAATCTCCTCCAACTTGTTTTCCTCCTGTTGTCGCTTCTTTGGAACTAGAGTAATCTTTGTGCCTTCGAACATGAAACTGTAACTGTTGGTTCGTCCGTCATGCTGCACAGCTCGATCATACTGCCATGGTCTCCCCAGCAACAAATGACAAACGTCCATATCTACGACATCACACCAGATTTCATCTTTGTATTTCTTCCCAATTGAAAACTTCACACAAGCTCTACGCCCAACTTTCACCTCACCACCCTTCCTCAACCAAGCTAACTTGTACGGTTTAGGATGTTTCTCGGTTTTCAACTCCAACTTCTTCACCGCTTCTGTAGAGATAATATTATCACAACTCCCAGCATCAATAACAAATTTACAAACTCTTCCCAGAATAGTGCATGTAGATTGAAAGATATTGTTCCTCAACCAACTACTTTCCTCCTCTTGCTTCGGTGTTAAACAACTTCTCCTCATCATCAATGCGTACCCGTCATCTCCTGACAGTAAGTCTTCCTCCTCAACTGGTAAAGAATTAGAGCATTCAGCTTCTTCATCCTCATCCTCAACCTCAGCTATCATAGCTCTCTTCTTCGGCTTTGGACATTCATTACTTTTGTGACCCAATTCCTGACAATTGTAACATTTGAAACCGTTGTTAACCTTTGTCTTCTCAACCTCCTTCACCACTGGTCTACTGATAGGTTTAGAAACATTAGAACTTCCACCAACACCCTTCACTTGATTGTTAGAATTAGTAAACACACCACTTCCTCGTCGTCCCTGTTTCTCCCAAGCCAACGCTTTCTGATGTGCTTCCGCTACAGATCTGGGATCAAACATGTTAACCATATCCTGAATCTGCATTCGCAATCCCCCAATGAACCTAGATGTCAGCTGCTCTTCCGTTTCCATAATATCATTCCTTGCAATAAGATGATAGAATTCATCAGCATAGTCATTCACAGATTTCGTCCCTTGTCTCAAGTTCTGCAAACGTTGATACATCAAAGACTGATAATTGTAAGGTAAGAACGTTGCTTTCATCAATTTCTTCATCTTCTCCCAAGATTCAACTTTTGACTTTCCCATCCGATCACGTGTAAGTTTGGTCTGCTGCCACCATGCCAAAGCTCTACCCCTCAGCCTCGTAGCAACCAACTTCACTCTACGATGTTCTGGAACTTCTTTGAAGTCAAAAATCTCTTCAACATTAGCTACCCAATCTAGAAACTCCTCCGCTTGCATACCACCTTTGAATTCAGGAATTTCAGTCTTCATCCCCGACTCCCATTTGTGATCATACTCAGAGTAATTTCTTCCTTGTCCTCGTCCTTGTGCTTGAACACTACCACCATCATACTCCTCTTCAAAATCAGATGTATATCATTGTCTATCTCGTCCACCCACATCTCTACTACCATTACGCCTTCCACCTTCATCCCTTCTATCGACATTCCTCCGTTCACGATCATTCACGTTCCTCCCACGCCCTTGATCATTTTCAACACTTCTGTCTCGATTGGAATGTGGCGAGACTCTACTACCCCCATGGTTAGATTCAGGTGAAACCCTTCTCCGATTTTGATTCATCTCCGTCATAAGCTTCTCTAACCGGCCAATTCCTTCGTTAAGCTTTTCACTAAAGTTTTCATTGATTCTTTGCTCCATCTCATCAGCTTCTTCTCGTCGATACAAAGCTTCTACGTTTTGGTGGCGATTAGCTCTTCTTGGCGGCATACTTGAAAATTTCACAACTCTTCAACACTTCAAAATTCAAACACAATTCGAACTTTGATCCAAAATGAAACGGATTGAAAACTTCCACTTTGTAGCAAATCGCGATGAACACGATGGACAAAGTTTCGGCCTCCAATTCAATTTCGATCAATCAATCATCGAACAAGCTCTTCTTACTCTCGGCCGTGATAAACACAAACTTAAATCTTCACTTCAAGCTCGGCAAATCACTTCAACTTCTAAATGAATAGGCTCCAAGTCTCGATCTAGCTATGATTGGCTAGAACAAGCTCCGATACCAAACTGACGCAGCGGATATTACAAAAAACAAGATAATACGATGAATGTAGCAATCGGTGGATTGGAGGATACTAAAATGCCCGAATTCGTTGATCCGAAGATACCGAACTCTAGCTATCCCGAACTCGTTGATCGCGCACGATACCGGGTTCAAAGATCTTCAATTCTTCAAGCGTTGATCAAGCGCACTTGATTCCGCGAATCGGCTTCTGCAATCGTTGAATCGAGTGCACTCGATTAACCGAAAGAGGAGATAGGAGATTACACTCAACTACCTATTGGAATGAAAGCACAAAGCAATCAAAAGAGAATTTTATTCAAAAATCAACAACCTTTTACAAATGAGAGACCCGGCCTATTTATAGGCGTTTTACAACTCACACAAAAAAAACAACAAAAATTTACATCTCCTAGGTCGGTTCCGAGCTAACAGTCACGACCTAACATAAGTCGTACACGACTTAAGCCCAAACAGTTACAACTCAACACACACAAAAACTTCAAAGAAAATACAAGTACTTAGGTCGTTCGCGACCTACGACCTACAATGATGCGACCTATAAAACCCAGCGACCTAGCAGTCTTTATTACAACACACCATTACAAACACGTCTTTACAACACTTAGGTCGTACGCGACCTAACTACTCACGACTTACAATCATACGACATAACATCTGTATCTATCAACGACCCAAGGAAGCAACGGTCCAGATTAAGTCGGCAATAGAATCCATGGCAACAAGTCTTCAGCGACTTAAAACTTGCGGCATCCCAAATCAACGTATTAAAGGAATCAAAGGCAGAGATTAACTCGGCAGACGAATCAACGGCTTCCAGAGCTTCGCGACCTAAAAGATAAGCAGTTCCAGGAATAACTTTGCGACCTAAGCCTTGCGACCTAAGTCCTTGCGACTTTAACTCCCAGTTCACCCAGCGACTTACCTTAAGTCGTAACTCATTTATGCGACCTAACTTAGGTCGAATCAAAACTCCACGACCTAACTCCTTGCGACCTAACTTAGGTCGTAACGTCTTCCTGCGACCTATCATAGGTCGCGCCTTGTTAACTCGTAGCACCTTCTTAGCTTGTTCCAGCGACCTATTCTTTATCTCGCTAGGTCGTACACGAGTTAACTGGTTAAGTCCTTCTTGCGACCTATCTTCTAACTCGCTAAGTCGTATACGGGTTAAAAACATGTTAGGTCGTTCCATTAGCTCGTTAGCTTGCAAATCTTTGGTAGGTCGTTGGAGCGACCTAAAAGCCTCGTTAGGTCGTATGCGACCTAACACTTCACCAATTTGGACACTGCCACTCTTTCCAGCATTACTTGCTCCCTCCTCTATCTTGCTAGGTCGTGAGCGACCTACGAACTTCTTAGGTCGTGAGCGACCTAGGCCTTTAACTTTCCACGCTGCATCAAATTGGTAGCAGTATTGTTGGGATTCATACTGCCGTTAGATTTGTAAGATCATCTCCGGCTAGATTGGCTAAATTTAAAGAGGTTTGTGTTAATTTGAGAATTGATGATAAGTCTATGCTTGCTTTAGATGTCCCTACTAGGTGGAATTCTACATATTTGATGTTGGAAGCCGTTTTGAAATATAAGAAAGTTTTTAATGAAATGAAAGAAAGCAATGGTATTTATATTGCCTATTTCAATAATGAAACCAATCCTCCAAATTCGCTAGATTAGAAAAATGCTGAATTTTTTGTACAATTTTTGAAATTTTTTTATGACATTACTTTAAAGTTCAGCAGCTCTTTATTTATTACCTCAAATGTATGTTTTACGGAGTTAGGTGGAATTCAAGAAGAATTGCAAGAGTTGATTGAAAAAATGGATCCTAATCTTTCATGAATAGCAAGAAGTATGAAAGAGAAGTTTGATAAATATTGGGGGAATATTGGTAGTATGAACAAAGTTTTATTTATTACTTGCGTGCTTGATCCCAGATATAAATTACAATTTTTGAGGTTATGTCTTGATGACATGTACGATAAAGAAGTGGCAGAAGGTATATTAGCAGATGTGAAACGTATTCTAGTAAGATTTTTTGATTTTTATGCCACTGATTCTACATTTGGGATGCAAAGTTATGATGAACCACAACTTAGTTCATCCATTGCTAGTGGAAGTATCGATAGTGGTGGTAGTGTTTATTCTAGAAGAATGAGCAACTTTCTAAAACAAGTTCAACAACAAGATAATGAAAGTAATGAATTGGAAAGGTATTTAAATGAGCCGGTTGAATTACCAAAAATTAACTTTGATATTTTATTATGGTGGAAGGTAAATAGTCCAAAGTATCGTATTTTATCTCTAGTTGCACGAGATCTTCTTGCAATTCCGGTGTCTACGGTCGCTTCAGAATCTGCTTTTAGCACCGAAGGACAAGTTATAGATCCATTTCGTAGTACTTTAAGCCCAAGGATGGTTGAGGCATTGGTTACAACCCAAAATTGGCTAAGGTCTAAACCTATTTTTGTAGATCACCGAATTGAGGTTCCTTGGGACGATGTGAATGATTATGATGTTGTTTTTTCAGGTAATATTTCTCTTTGGTTTGTAAATTATGATTATTTAATTATCACAAACTGAATACACATTATACCCTATCATTGACTTGTTTGGCTATAGAGTTTGTACATGGGCGTGGTTCGAGAACTTCTTTAACTGTGGAAACGTCAACGGAGAATCGATCACCATCCATAGGCCTACATTGAGGTAAGTTAAATTTTTATCATTTTTGTATCACTTTCATTTTAGACTGTACATATACAATTATGCTTCATTGCTTAGATTTGGGTCAGTTTATGTTCTCTAGTTTTGCCTTAATGGTCTCACCCAAAAGAAAACTCCAATCTGTTTGATATTAAAGTTTATTTACTGTTTACATTAAAGTTTATTTACTGTTTGATATTAAACTCTAATCTGTTCTCTAGTAATGCCTTCATTGCTTACATTAAAGTATATTTACTGTTTGATATTACAATCTTTATAGCAAGTTTAGATAACTCCAATCTGATTGATATTACAATCTCAACATTTGTACTTTATAGAAGCAGTAAGTTTAGATAACTCTAATCTGATAATCAGCAACACATCTCCAGTCTATGGAAGATAATATTACAATCTTCTGAAAATGGTTTATGTACTTTTATATACTAACAATTCAAGTATATTCCATGTAAGAACCAATATATTAAGCAAACATTTATATCACAAAACTAGTGCACTGTCCACTGTCATGGTAGCTTATAATTATATCACAACATAATTGTTTGATACTGCACTGTCATGGTTGATACTTAATATTACACTTACACTTATATCACAACATAATTGTTTGTCTCTTGCATGATGCTCACCTTCATAGTTCATAAGCACTATCATTGCCTTATAAGTAATTAATTTCCAGTTTCCTTGAAGTAGATAAGGACACTTGCTAGTTGATGTTGCTGCCTTGCTGGGATGTTGCCTTCACTTCAGCCTTGAAGCAGATAAGCACACTTGCTAGTTGTTGTTGCTTGAGTGTGCAGTGCTTTGTAGTTTGTAATATGTATGCAGTGCTTTGTAGTTTGTAGTTTGAATTAATATGTTATTGTAATATGTATGCAGTGCTTTGTAGTTTGAATTAATATGTTATTGTAATATGTATGCAGCGCACAATGGTATTGACTATTGAGTATTGAATTATGTCATTGTAATATGTATGTGTGCAGTGTGCACAATGAGAGCGGTGCTTTGTAGTTTGTAGTTTGTAATATGTATGCACTAGGCAGTGCTTTGTAGTTTGTACTTTGTAATATGTAGTTTGAATTATGTATGCAGTGTGTATGTAATATTTATGTCTCTGTAAATATTTATATGTTGGATTGACTGTGCACACATTTTTGGTTAACCATAGTTAACCGGTTTTCAGTTAACCGATTTAGCTGAGCGGTTAACTAATACTTTATTACGGTTAACTGTGGTTAAATTATGGCAGTTCGGTCGGTATAAGCTGTTCAAATGTAATGTCGGTTCGGTTAACCAAACCGTGATTCCTAAGCAGTTAAATCGGTTAATTAACCGAGCGGTTCGGTTAACTGACCGCGCCCACCCCTACTTCCCACAACCTTCTTACCATCACCAAATCGGCACTGGTTTTCATAGTGCCCCTTCTTATCACACTCATAGTAGGTAATACCAGCTTTCCCTTTCTTGGTAGCTCCACTCTTCTGAGCTCCATTCCTTTTAAATAAATTCCTCTTCTTACTCTGGGAACCTTGAGTCTCCACAGACTTCTCCTTCCCGAAGGTCGAAAGCATTTCCTTATTCTTAATAGCCATTTCCACAACTATATTTGATGGATCCCTGAGATGTGACATAGTGGCCCTAGCAATCGACAGCCTCAACACCCAAATGAACTTCTCATTTCTCTTGATCACGGTATCGATGGTAGCATATCCATATCTAGATAGCTCATCAAACTTAGCAGAGTATTCCAACACCGACATTTCCCCTTGCCCTAATTTCATGAACTTCTTGAGCAAGGCAGACTTGGCTACCTCAGATAAAAATATTTCCTCGAATGTCCTTCAAAAATCTGCCCCACTCAGTTCCTCTTTTGGTACACCTACGGTCATCCCGTTCCACCAAAATAATGTAGCTCCTTCCAACCATATAGAAGCCAACCTTTTTTTCTCCTCGTCATTCATACCCAAATTATAAAAAATTCTTTCACAATGCAACAGCTAATTCCTTGCTTCAATATCAATTCCAAGAAAAGGTCTTCCTCCAAGACTGGTGTAATCTTGGTTCATGTTGGCATAGTTATTACCAAATGGCACCATGGGATTAACTCCTCCCGCATTAACAGCATTTCCTCCAGCTACCCCCTATAGCTGCTCCAGCATGCATTAGGTTGACAAAGAACTAATATATAGTCCCCATATCTACTGGTGGGATTCCAACACCTACATTAATATTTGCGTTTTGATTAGCATTTGCTTGTCGACCTTGTTCCTTCTGGTATTAGGTTAAACATTTCCATTGGTTGTAGTGCTTCCTCCACCTAGATTCACTCTTTCATTTCCTGCTTCCATACCTTACTTTCTTGTAATGTACAAATGAGCCTTAATAAGATACAGAAGAACAATCTAAGAGAGAGGGAAGAATACATACTTAAATATAATAAATACAAGTACGTTACTATAGAGTTATCCCTACCTCAATGTTATCCTCTGATTCATTAGGATTATGTTTTCAAAAATCTTTTAATCTTTTAAGTTTTACATAAACCTATGCTCTAATACCAACCGGTAAAATTCCCCATTTTGAGGCCCGAAACTAAGTGCTAGAAATGCTGCACACATCCATAGTATTAATTTCCGATGACAAAATGTGGTTGTGTTGGTCATATCAATAATCAAAAGCACATGAATATGAAATTGTTTAGCACAATTCTAGTAGCAAACTTTCACATTTTATTTCATAAATAACATTTCATATTCATTACATAATCCCATTCGCAATCCCACGTTCAGAGAAAATATAATTATTACAAAATACTCTAAGAGCGACAAATGAAGATTCCCCTTGGTTGATCAAAGTCTACTACTTGGCAATTTTACAACTTTGCCATTACATCCATACAGCCAAAATTGAATAACATAGCAGATTATATAAGAACTCGTAAATAGCTAGATTTCCTCTTGCATTTCTTTGAAAGCTTATTCGTCTTACTGGAAACCTAAAATCCCTTACTCTCGACCTACTCAAATGAGTACCCATGAGTTTAAGGGGGAAAACAAAAACTTCGTATCAGACAACAGTTTGGTGTGAATAATAACCTACCATTTTGAGCCAAAAATAGATATCCAGTGATACCATACCGCTGGGCAGAATGGATTTTTCCCTCACTAGTATCTTATCCAAACATATAACCATATACCGTGCTCCTGCATCCACAATGGTTAGAACATAGAAAATAAGCATTTGTAGTCATGAACATACATTAAACTATCTGTTTGCACAAAAAATTGGCACAAACACCCAATGGAGATTTTTGTAGAGAAATAAATGAAGAGTATAAAATGAAAACAGCGGAAACAAGCAATTAAATGATAGAAAATCAAAGCAAGAGCAAGAACACAACAATTTATAGTGGTTCGGCGTTGTTTGCCTACGTTTACTTTGAATAGATAGATTTATTAATCACTTTGTAAAATGGTGTAATAGGGATCAGATGAAAATCCTTAGTTACAATAGAGTACAAGGCAATAAGCAGTGTAAAAGTCCTGAAATTGAACAATCAAACCTATATTTATGGAGGAGTATGGCGAAATTCTCCCTGAAACTTCGATAGAAGGATCTCCATAGCCATATGGAACCATAAGAGGGATTGCATGGCCGAAATCCCAAGGAATAAGATCGGTGCCAATCCCTATTTTAGAGGAATTTGAGAGTGCGATCCCTACAGGAGCTTCCCCATGTTGTAATATGCTTAGCCTTTCATGCTAATTGGATTAGTAGAACTTGAGTTATTGCTCGATCTTTGCTGCGATGTGAGTTGTTACCTGATTCTGGAATATCCCTATTGATGGAAGAGGGCTAATCCCATTTGCTTAGTCCTTTTGAGGTGCGATCCCTAAGGCAGGCTCCCTAGGGTCCCCACATCTTGTTTCTAAAATTTCATATGCATTGGACTTAAGGATTTTGAAATATTGATTGTTTTCCATTGAGTTGCACTTGTTTGGCTAAATTAGACCGATCCCAATGATTGAGAGGGATTATAGCCGATCCCTTTTCACATTGAATTATATTTCATACTTAAAACGTTCTATATAGCATATCTCTTGATTTCGTTTGACTACAGCTTCATATTACTATCTGTACTTGACTTTTGGACCCCATAATCATCGCTTTGGACTTATTAACCTTGATGACAGTCGAATCTAACTTATCCAATCACTTTGGATATAGTCGGGTCAAAATGCCGCATAACACTTGCCCCACAAAGTTCATCTTGTGTTGAGCATGGCATGCTTTGAATCGAAGCAAGTTAAAGCCGTCGATACGAAATCCATCTAGTTTTCTGAATTGTCGTTATCCCTCCGTCGAATTATTTTCCCAAAGGTCGTATCTCCCTTTTGGTCGTCATGATGCTTGGTTAATTTCCAATAGTATAAATTCAGGATTATATTACATCAGTTGATATCCATGTTTGGTTCTACGAGACTAGTAAGCTTTGGCTATCCGGTCCTGTCTCGACCTTGAAAGCTTCAGGTTTGAATTCAATTTCCGTCGATTTCAAAAATTGAACTTTTAGAATATACAGGTGCACGTTCAGGTACACGTTCTTGTCGTTGGCTCATGGGTCATCGCCAATTTTCATTGAATTATATGCAAGTCCATTGCATTTTATATTTACTTACTTTATATAGCCTTTTAGGTACATGTTTGCATGCACATAGAGTTCGTAACCAATCCCTCCTTTCTCTCTCTTTCTTTTATGTTTATAAGGATTGGCATTCCTCAAGCCGATCCCCATTTCTCCCTTTTCTTATAGGGAAGCATTCTTTTAGCCGAACCTCACCTTTTTTTAACATAGGGATCATATTTTGTTCCCTAGGGTAGGGATCATACCCAATCCCATTTACTTGATGGACATAATCGATTTTCGACTTCGTAAACAAGGAAAGTGGGTCGGACCCTTGGACTCCATATATGTAAACCAACATTTGACTTCCCTTCCTTACTTTATCTCGGTTCCTCTTCTAAGAAAACTCCGAACCCTCTCTTCCTTTTTTTATTGCCTTTAAGCATCTTGGATCCATCAACGTGGGTGATAACTTCCATCCCTACTCATTTGAATCGTCATCGACTTCTCGTCCATCTCCAATAACCTTTCTCCATTCGTCGATTCCAATATCAAATTGAACCCCTCTTTCTTATCAATTTAGCAATCCGGATAACATTTGTAGGTTTCATTGTATACGTTTTGGATAAATGTCAGTGACGAGACGATGTGCTTGGTGATTTTACGGGTTATGAAACTGCGCATTTGGTTTGAATTGGAGAAGACGAAGTGAGATTGTAAAATGGAGGGACCGGTAGTGGATGTTAGAGTAATGTGTGGGTACGACCGATCGATATAAAGGTTAAGATGATTATAGAGATCAGTTTGTGGTGGATGGAGGGTAGATCGGTTACTGAATGAGGAGAGGGATAGACTAGAAATGATGCTGAAGGATGTAAGAGGTGGGATCAGTTTAGTGATCTTGTAGTATAAGGATCGGTTGGAGTATCACTTGAAAGAGGGATTGGTTGTTGGCGTACTCCGCAAAGGGATCTCAGTCGTATTGGTTTAGGCATAGGTACTAGTTGCGTAGTGTTTGAGGAGGGATCGGTTATAAGTTTGTCGAGAGGGATCAATTGAGTAGAGTGGTCGGCTATGGGGACTTAGCCGATCCTAAGCCTTGAATTGAACTTGAACACTTTAGCAAACCAATCCAAATTCACTTGCATGAATGAACTTGAACATATGACGATAATGAACAACAAGACTTGCATATCCAATATCGAACTCAAAATTGAATGATTAAACTCCTGGGACTTAGAATATGAACTAAAACTTAACATATGGACTTCAATATTGGACTTCACACTTCGATATGTCGATGGTTGATCCCAAATTTTATACAACCGATCAATCTAAACGCCAGTTAAGATGGTCAGCGATGACGGTCACTTTGGTCAGAATCCAAAGTCTCTTCACTTACTTTTACTTTTAATCTGAACTGTTTATCTTTGTACTACGCAACTCTGCACCACCCTAGTTTACACTTAGCACGTGGGGACAGGTAAACTTGTCTACTCTCAACTATCTACTGATTTTAGTTGATATAGGCTCCAGACGTTTAGAGCATTTAGCTGCAACGCCTTATAGGCAACCTTCACAATACATCAATCCCAAAGCCGAGTCAAGTTCTGCAACTGTATCCAATAGACTTTCCCCTGACCATTTAACTGAGAAACCGGAGGTTTTTGGCCCATCAGTCGGCCTTTTCTCTAGTGTTCCAATCCTTCCGGTGTAAGAGATAAGTCATGCCCCTGACAATATAGAAGGTGCTGTATTTTTGGATAACCCAACGGATTCCCAAGCCTCCAGAATTGGTGAGGCCGCTCTCCATAGACTATGCTCTAAACATGGAATTCTATTTCCAGATGTTCTAGTCCCCTCAGTTAATGACATGGCTCACTTGCCCCTAGAGGGGTATACGGCATGCAATAAATTCATGTGCTAGGACAGAGTGTGCCTCATTTTAATTATTTTATCTGAGAGATGCTAAATTATCTTAGAATAGCTCTTGCTCAACTGCATCCTTACAACTATGCTTTTCTTCATAGAACTTCTTGCTATTTATGGATGTTCTGTTCCGCCCGCCATCTCCTAAGGACATCAGGTTTATTTACAATTTCAAACGATGGATGGGTAGCCTTTCTTACACTTTCCTTGAGCCTTTTCCCAACTATCAAGTTCTAATTGGCGCTTAGAACAAGCTTAGCATCTTTAAACATGAACGGTTCTACGTTCGTTGTCCATCTAGGTTCGCGAGGCGATGGTTGGGAGGACGTAAGTGTTATCTTCACTTTATTCTCAAATTCTTTGGCCCTAGTCGTATCCTGAACTAAGTAATACTTTGAAAATTTACAGGTGTCCATCCACATCAAGAAGGTGATAGTTTTTCAAGGGTGGTTTCTACAAACTATGCCACCCAGTCGAGGACAGGGACATCAGATACCTTGTAACCGATGAATGGTTATCGCTTTTTGGGCTTCTAGAAGAAGGCCGCAGCATCGGGCTTCTAGAAAGCATGAGCACCATAAAGAAATGTGGTAGAACAAGAAGGCGTCACTAATAGCCTTGTTCTGCCCCAAGTCAAGGGGACTTAGAACGATGCCGAAGAGGGTGAAATTAAAGGTGATGAAACTAACAAGCCTAGCGATGCTGATGTAGGTCCGGGCAGTGCACTTATGGTCCAACCATTACAAGGCGTGCAATCTCATATGCTAACAAGGAGGGGAGAAAGCTTGCCTATAAACTCCATAGGATTAAAACTACCAAAGAGTCAGAGTTCATCATCACCTCAGTTGAAGAAGAGTCTTCCGTTTAACATTTAGAAAGTTTGATGGAAGGGTTCTCAATTCTCTCGATCCTTGATGATATCATGACCTATGACTTCCCCAACATCAGTATTGGGGGGCTTAATTCACTAGCCAGGACTGGTGATGACATTCCTCCTACTATCAAAGGCTTGAACAATCTTATGAGCAAGGCTACAATAACTGGTCCGTCGGGGGGGACACTAGGACACTCACAATCACACGTGCTTCGCTGCATGATTTTCATCTATCTCTCATTTAATGGTCACTTTACACTCTTGTTTGGTCTACAAGTGCTATGTCTCAATCTTGTGCCTTCGATCGCTTGAGGGGCTCCTCAATAAAGTATGGATTCAGTCGTGGTCCAGACTTGGGCAGGTGTCGAGAGAGAGATGATAGCCGGGAAAGAAGTCGTCGTTCGAGAGAGTCTTCATCTTCTAAACACAAGTCCAAATATCAACCGTCTCATTGGGAAGTTCATCCAATCTTCCTGCACATAGCAACAATCAGACCTCTTCCCATGCTCCCCAAACTACCGTGTCACCTGAGTATTATTCAGGTTCATCTGGTTCTAGACAGTCCCGCGATTGCAGGTTGAGCAAACTCCCAATTGCTACTTTTGATCCAGCTCTAGCTACTACGGCTCCAGAGGCCCCTACAGTGGAAAGATTGGACAAACTTAAGGTCAATTTACCAAAAATCTACTTTGATGGGCTTAAGTTCCTTCCATCCATACAATTCCAGGGAGTGCTAAAGCGAGTTCACTTGCATGTATCAATGATGTTTTCATGCAGCATGAAGTATTCCAGCATTTAGCCGAGAAAATCTCTGATGTGTCTATTGAGAGACAACATGAAATTAATTGCCTCAAGCTAGAGGCGGTCTATGATAAAGACATAATTAAACATCAAGATGGTGAGATCTTGAAGTTGACAATGAAGCCAGCCGTGGCAGAAAAGAGTGCTAAAGAAACATCCGAGGCGGTTAGTTGTTTAGAAACAGCTCACAAAAAGGAGCTGGATGCTACCCTCAACTTCAACGGTGTGCTTGCTCTGGAAAATTAAGGACACATTGCAAAAAGAGAAAAACAATCTAGCACGCTGTGTTGAGGAACTCGTAGAACTCCTTAAGAAAGAGAAGTAAGAAAAACTCGAAGCTTAGGAGGAATCTCAAAGATGTTGTGAACAGGCCATCGAAGCCTATGGACTAAAAATTAAACTTGATGAGAAACTCGCTCAAATTGAAGTCCTCAAGGAAGAAGCAAATGAAGCCGATCATAATGAAGTTAGAGAGAAGATTGAGGCCCAGTTGTAGGATGCCAAGGAAGCTGGTCGGAATGAGATTAAGGACATGTTCGATCCAATTGTTGAATATAATACTAAAGTCCTAATCCATCATGATTTGAGTTTTCTTGGAAAGGGCTATCTCAAGTTGCTTGCCAAGGAATGGGAATATTTGTTGAAATGAAGAAGAAAGCCCTTGGTGAAGCTGATTTAGATGAAGAGAAATTGTTATGGGAAATCCCTCATGGGGATGAACCTTTAGACCTTGCCGCTGTAAGGCTCCGATATTTTGATTTTTTGGCACTCTCGAGCAAAGGGCAAAACATCATCGAAGCTTTGGAGTCCGATCCCAAAGGTCCCCCTTCACTTCATATAGCCGGAGCATCAGTTTCTCTTGGCTTGGGACAGGATCCGAGCTATGATTGGACACACCCAGTTATTAATCAAAGGTGCCGACTCCTATTCTACAAAGTAGCATGCCGACGATAACTGAAAGTCGGCCGGACATAGCTATTCCGCTTTACTCTCCATTATTCAAGAGATTTCATTCCTCACGCCTAATAGTTATAGGTTTATTTTCTTGTTCCCATGAATCTGCAGGTCTTCCTGGTCTTAGTCAAACTCCAGGAAGTGGTGCCACTGTGGGGCAGCAATTGACATTTACTGAAATTCCGACGGCTACCGACATTCCAAGGCCCAATGCTTAAGTTATCAGAGCACTTGATGATGAAAAAGCTAACGACCAGCCGCTATCGGATGAATAGGATGACGTTGTGATCACTAGTGAATTCGAACATACCAATGAGCTCAGCCTGAAGGAGCGTATCTAGAGAGAGGAGTTATTGAAGAAAAAAGCTAAGGCAAAACCATTGATGTGGATGTTGACGGTCCAAATCTCGTTCCACCGCAAGTCATTCCACCCGGCGTGTCAGTCCCCGAAGAACTCCCTCCACCCTTTGAAAGCTCTCATGCCAAGGGTATTAAAGGATCAAAGAGAAGGACAGGCGGAAGCTTAGGTGGTGCTACTTCCAAGAAATCCAAAAGAGAAAAGGGGCAAAAGAAATAGTCGTCCCTTCGGCTAAGTATGTATATAACTTGTATAGCTATTTTACTTTTTGTTGGCCGTGATTGTGCAGGTATGACCCTTGCTTTTGAATAAACTTGTTCCATGATTTTCAAGTTTAATGTGCAAATAAAATTTCTTTATTTTCTGTCGAAGTCTTATGTAAATTTTGTTTAAGTAGTCAAGCTATTACTTTTCCATTCAATATACTTGTAATTTGTTGCTCGTTAATTTGGATAATCGTCCATTAAGTTTTACTCAAGGCCTCTATGTGGTCATAGCCTCAAGTTGTATCAAAGACTGGGCTTGAGCCCTAGTGTTACGTCGTCGGATTCAATAGTTTGAGTGATTATACTCCTGCCCCAGTCTCGGGTTAGCGGGGTTAGATAATGGATGGTTGAACTTCGTCCCTAGCGAGTTTATACTCCGCATGTCAGTTTCAGGTCGGAGTTTATGGAGTAATGAGTGGTCGAACTGCACTCACCCATTTGTTTATACTCATATCAACACTCTAAGGATAAGAGTTAGTTAGAGGGCGATCAGATCACACCCAATTCATGTTTATACTCCAGTCCACACTTTAGGGACATAGAGTTATATTGGAAAATAGTCGGATCGTACTTTCCTTAACTGATTGATTTTCTGCCAAGTCTAGCGTTTAACTTAACGAGCGGTCGATCGTATCACGATCAATTTTGATTCATGTCTATCCCATTACTCGTTAGGATTAATTTGGTTATGGATAATTGAGTCACATCCATTCCTTGTTAGGTATTCCATCCATTGGGTTGTGAGCGAGAATCATCAAATGAACGGTCAGACCACGCTCATTTTGTTTAGTTCAATTGTGAACTTATGTAATCGGCTAGCTCCAACTCTGGGAACCTGCTCACACATGTCAATATTAGTTAGTCGGGTATCGTAACTAATATGTAATGCTATAACAATCATAGATATGAAGGAACTTTCAAACTTTATTTTCTAAATGGAAAGGAATGGCATAATTTGTCTTTTCACATATCTGGGAAATCAAATGCTAAAGAAAATTCAAAAATTGAATACAACTAAATGAAAAAGAATAAACTAAGTGAAATAGCATCATAAATTCTCACTATTCCATGCTTTTGGTAGTGTGTCACCATCTCTATTCGTTCTGGGGTCATAATAGGTCACTCGATTAGAATGGACTTCAAGTTCAACAGGAATGACAGCTTCAGTGCCATAAGCAAGGGTGAATGGAGTATGGCCAATCGTGGACTTGTGGGTGGTTTCGTAATCCCATAATGCTGTCGGGAGTTCATCCACCCATTTGACCCTAGCCTTTTCCAAAAATTTCTTCAAAATGGACTTTATGATTTTGTTCACAGCTTCCACTTGTCCATTTGATGGAGGGTGAGCAACTGCCGCAAATCTCTTTTCAATATGATGCCGTCGGTAGAAGTCTTTGAATTCAACGCTGTCGAATTGAGTCCCATTATCAGTTACAATGGCTTATGGACGGCCAAAATGACAAATGATGTTTCAGACAATGAAGTTAATTACTTTCTTCGTCGTGATCGTGGCTAAAGGTTCTGCTTCGGTCCATTTGGTGAAGTAAGTGAAGTAATCAACTTCTACGATGGCATACTTCACACCACCTTTAGAAATCGGTAAGGAACCGATAATATCTATGCCCTATGTAGCAAATGGCCATTGAATGACCATTTATGTAATTTCTGTTGGCAGAGCTCTCAGAAATTTCGCATACATCTGGCACTTGTCGCATTGCTTAGCGTAATCAGCAGCGTCCCGGTTAACAGTTGGCCAGTAATACCCATATCGGAGTATGGGAGCTTATGTAGTCGGCTAGCTCCAAATTCTAGGAACCTAATCGGACATATCAATATTAGTTAGTCAGGTATCGTACCTAATATGCAATGCTACAGCAATCAAAGATATAAAGGAAATTTCAAACTTTATGCCAAATGGAAAGAAATGACATAATTTGTCTTATAACATGTCTGGAAAATCAAATGCTAAAGAAAATTCGAAAATTAAATTCAAATGAATGAAAAAAGAATAAATTAAATGAAATAGCGTCATAAATGCTCGCTATTCCATGCCCTTGGGAGTGTGACACCATCAATAGTCACTAGCTTAAAAGTTCCTTCTCCAAGCCTCTACTCAATGACGTACGGTCCTTCCCAAGTAGGATTCGTATGTGACAGGACAGAAAAACCCGTTTCAAGACGAGATCACCAATTTCAAAGATCCTAGGTCAGACTTTAGTGTTGTAGTATCGGGCGACTCGATATCGATGTGCAGCTGCCCTCAAATCAGCTTCTTCGCGCTTCTCATCTACCAAGTCTAGAGATTCTAAGAGGAGATCTCTATTCGTTCTAGGATCGTAGTAGGTCACTCAATGAGAAGGGACTTCGAGTTTAACAGGAATGACGGCTTCAGAGCCGTAAGCAAGGGCGAATGGAGTATGGCTAGTCGCAGACGTGTGAGTGGTTCTGTAAGCCTATAATGTGGTTGGGAGTTTGTCCACCCACTTGCCTCTAGCCTTTTCCAAACGCTTCTTTCAGATGGACTTTATAATTTGTTCACAGCTTCAACTTGTCCATTTTCTTGAGGGTGTGCAGTTGCCACAAATTTCTTTTCAATATGATGCAGACGGCAGAAGTCTTTGAGTTCAGCACCATCGAATTGGGTTCCATTATCAGTTATAATAGTTTATGGAAGGCCAAAACTACAGCTGATGATCCAGACAATGAAGTTGATTACTTTCTTTATTATGATCGTGGCTAAAGGTTCTGCTTTGGCCTATTTAGTGAAGTAATCAACTACGACGATGGAGTACTTTGCACCACCTTTAGAGATCGGTAAGGAACCGATAATATCTGTGCCCTACATGGCAAACGGCCATTGACCGACCATTTGTGTGATTTCCATCACTAGAGCTCTCGAAACTTTTGCATACATCGGCACTTGTCGCATCACTTAGCGTAATTAGCAACATCTCGGTTGACAGCATGCTAATAATACCTATAACGAAGTATTTTCTTTGCTAGAGTTTGCTCTCCGGTGTGATCGCCACATTCCCCTTCATGAACTTCCTTTAGGGCTCATTGTATTTCATCATAAGCGATACACCGGAGCAGGAGAACGGAAAAACCCTTTCTATACATGACTCCTTCCTGAATGATATACCATGAATCTTTGCAAGGACTTGTCGCCTTTCATTCCTTCGTTTGGGAAGGACTCTGCGTAGTAAATAGGCTTTAATTGGTGTCATCTACAACTCCTTTTCAGGCTTTGTCTCTAGTACCTAGTCGATTTCCATCTAGTTTATGCTTGAGCGTTTAGTACTTCAACTTGAACCAAGCCCATTTGTTGCGCATCCCCGATGCTAACAAACTTTGCCAATGAGTTAGCCTTTTTTTATCCTAGGGAATGTGCGTGATGTCATAATACTCAAAGTCAGTCATAGCTCTTGGACTTGGATAAGGTATGAAGAGAGTCGTTGTCCTTTAGCCTGGTAATCTCGCCTGACTTGGTATACTACCAACTGGGAATCGCAAAAGATTTCAAGAGATTTTATCCCCAATTCTCTGGCAAGTATGAGTCGAGCAATCAGAACTTCATACTCAGCTTCGTGCAAGGAAGTTAAGCTTCAAAGCGTAGCAAATTGATCATTCTTCGGATGTTACTAGCACGATAACGGCCCAGAACAAGAATTATGGGATGCTCCATCTGTATAAATTTTCCATCGAATGGTAAAGGCTCCACCGCTCTCTTGGAGATTATCCTGTGCAGTGAATTCTGCTATGAAGTCCACCAGTGCCTGTCCCTGCATGGTTCTCGGAGCGAGATAAGTGATGTCGAATTGACTCAGTTAAATGTTCCACTTGAGCAACCTTCCAGACGTCTCAGGTTGCTGTAGGACCTGTCGTAACGGCTGATCGGTGTAAAGGCTGATGGGATGAGGCTGAAAATAGGAGTGGAGCTTTTGCGAAGCAATCAACAAGGAGTATGCCAATTTTTCTATCTTCGAGTAGTTCTTTTTAGCTCCCATTAATCGGTTGCTAATATAATAGACCGGTCTCAGGATTCGATTCTCCTCGCGAAGCGGCACGACACTTATAGCGTGTACTGACGCGGCCAAGTTGACATAAGTCTTCGTGATCCACCGACTTTGACAAATTGGGAGGCCTCTCTAAGTGGCTCACTAAAGCTTGGAATGCGTCTTCACAATCATACTTCCATTCAAAGTTCCTTTTCCCTCTTCTAATCAAATCGAAGAAAGGAATGCATTTATCAGTGGCTCTGGAAATAAACCGACTTAGGGCGGCAACCTCCCATTTAGGCTCTGTACTTGTTTAATAATCTTTGGTGCCTGAGTGTTGCGGATTGCTCGAATCTTCTTGGGATTAGCTTCAATTTTGCGAGCATTGACCATGAAACCCAAGAACTTTCCTATTGCAACACTAAAAGAACATTTCAAAGGATTGATCTTCATTTTGTAATATAAGAGGATATCGAACATTTCTGCTAAGTCTTTAATATGGTCGCTTGATTTTCGTGACTTCACAAGCATATCATCCATGTATACCTCTATTGCCTTTCCAATCCGATCTTTAAACATTCGGTTGACTAGGCGTTGATAAGTTACTCCAGCATTCTTCAATCCAAACGGCATTACCACATAGCAATACAATCTAATGTCGGTAATGAAGTTGGTGTGCTCCTGATCGGGAATGTCCAACAGGATTTAATTATATCTAGAGTATGCATCAATGAAAGATAGCAGCTCGTGTCCTGCTGTTGAGTCCACTAGTTAGACAATCCTCGAAAGGGGAAAACTGTCTTTTGGACACGCATTGTTTAGGTCCGAGTAATCAATGCATGTACGACATTTTTCATTTGCATTTCTCACAAGTATAGGATTGGATACCCATTTAGGATAAAGGGAAATAAACCCATTGCCTTTGATCCTATCCACCTCCTCTTTAAGGGCAACAGATCTTTCCGAATCCATTGCACGCCTTTTCTATTTCTCTTTGACATGACTCGGGTTGATATTTAATGCGTCATTCGCAATGGCAGGCAAGATCCCACACATTTTAGAATGAGTCCAAGCGAACACATTAAGATTCTCTCGGAGAAAACAGTAATTTCTTTCATCTTCGGGGGGCTGAGCTGCGATCCGATCTTTAGGACCCGTGACGAGTCGTCATGGCTGACTGTGATGGCAATCGTCAGCTCAGCCGGTGTAGCCATGGTCTCTTTGGACTCTTCCTCGTCATCCCTCGAATCTATGTCTTTATAGAACAGATTGTGGCACCCGAACCAAGGCCTAGGAACTGGTTGTCAATCTTCGGCGGTTTGGATGCGGAGAGACTTGTCCAAACCCTTACCTTTCTCCTTCAATTGAGCATCTCTCAATTCTGCCACATAGCAGGCACGTCTAGTCACCTGATCACCATGCGCAACTCCAACATCGTAATTAGTTGGGAACTTTAAAGTCAAACACCATGGGGCCAGAGCTACCCTAAATTCAGCTAGGGTTGGTCAGCCCAGAAAAGAAATGTATGGAGAGTCAACATCCAAAACAACAAATGGCAACATCTGCACTCTCCTGTGTTCACCTTCTCCCAATTCCATGGGCTATTTGACATATCCTACAGCTTTGGTCGCAGCACTATTAAAGCCATGAATGCGGGCTTTAGATGGTTTCAAGTCCTTGGCTTCCATCCTTATCTGCTAGTAAGCCTTTTTGAAAATTATATTTATGAAACTTCCACAATCAACCAAGATCCTCCTCACTAAGGCGGGGTCGATCATGGCCGAAATGACCATTGGGTCGATCATCAGTGCCTCCACCTTGTTTGCATCTCTATTTCTGAATATGATGTTGTATGCTATTGTATGCTGCTGTTTTGCCAAAGCCCCATCTTTTGTACTCGAACAACACTCAAAATTCATATGCCTGATTACGCTAGCATAGAGCTCCATCTCGTGCCTGCTCTTGTCAGCTAGATGCGTTCCTTCGACTATTGTATTGATCACTAATCTTCCACCAGTCTACACAAACACCTCGGCCTTGTGCAGCGCTATTCATCGGTTGGGGTCGGATGTCCCCTGCCCGCCATCCTATGGGGTTTTAACAAACTGCTATAATTTTCTTTCCCGAATCAGTTTCTCAATAACACCCTGGAGATGCCTACATTCATTTGTGTTAGGACCATAGCATACGTGGAACCGACAAATTTTTCCAGCTTCTCTATCGACTCTTTCGGTGGTGGCTTCCTATGCTACATGGTATTACATGTAGATAAGTAGACGTTCTCTAGAGATGTATTTAGTGGTGTGTAGCTATCATACATTGGAATCTTAGGCTTTCCTCTTCCAGAATCCCTCTTCCGTTCACGGTTCCGATCACCGCATTTCTTTTGCTGATTCGATTTATTTTGGACATTTACTTGAACTTTTCTGGAGCTCTCCTCAGACTGTTTCACTGCAATGTTACTCTGCGCTCCTTCCCCACTTAGTCCCACAGCATTCTTCTTCCTAGAGCATCTAGCTTCCTCTTTCCTCAAATACTGAGTTGCTTTTGCATAGAAACGCTCCAACGTTGAGGGTGGTTTGCTAGCTAACCAATCGCCAAAGTCAGATTCTGAGTCAATCCCATTGTTACCCCATCAATATTGAATGATCATTCGGATTACTAACTTCTATGATATTCGTATGAAATCTCTCCAAATAATCTTTTAGCTATTCTCCCGGAACCTGGATCATGTTGGATTCAGACATTACATCTTTGGGGCGAGTTGCGTGCATACGGAATTGCTCCACAAACTTTGTTGCTAAATCGTCAAATTTAGAAATTGACCGTGGGGGTAATCTTTTAAACCACATTGTTGCCATGCCCGAGAGAGTAATAGGAAAATATCTGCATTTTGTGGCATCATCAGATCTTGCGGAATCCATCAGCCATTCATATCTCATGATGTGCTGCCTAGGGTAGGTTTTTCCCTCGTAGGCCGACATCGATGGCATGTTGAACCTCCTTGGATACTCCACATGTAAGTTATTGTCAGTGAATGGGTTATGGCTTCTCGAGATCCCCCAATCAACATTTGTTAAGCCTTGGCTCTCCTTCATCTAGCTGTCTAACCATAGCCGACAAGTCCAGCGTTTGGATAGTTAGAGCCAAGCGATAGTCGTGCTCCACCTCACGTGAATGGTCTGATCGATGTCTACGGGCCTTTCCACACCTTCTTAGCTCAGCATCCTCATGATGTATATCATGTACATTTACTTCATTGTCATTTAAGGAGGTAACTGGTCTGCATCCACCTGAACTCCAGCATCTGAATCAATCGCAGCAGCTCCAGCTTGTGCCCCAACGTGGAAAGGCAAGCTTCCTCCTCTAGAGGAGTGATCGGCCCCGATCCCTATAGAGAGATCGGCACTGATCGGTCTCAGCAAGCCAGGTTGGTTTACCAGTTAATGTCTAGAAGCTTCTGCGTGATATCCGTCAATTCTGCGACTTCTGCGTCTGTGATAATCATCTGATGAACTAGAACTGTCCGACATAGAATAAGGGGTAGGCTCCCTCCTAGCTTTCCCGCATTGTTGATTTATGAGTTGATTCATTAGATCGATATTGGCTTAAATCTGTTGGTTCAACTGTCGGCGGCTATCCACGAGATCTCTCATCAGATTCTAGAAATTAGCTATTGTGATGGAATCGATGGGATTTTGGACATCAACTGGATTGGCAGCATTCACATCTACTAGTAGATTGCTTGGTCCTCCTTGCTGGATGATAGCGTTACCCTTTCCTTCTACGTTTTGAGAGGTAGATCAGGCGTTCATCACATTATTGATAGTTTTCCTTAGACTTTTGCAAATTTGAATAAAACGGTTAAACTACTAGAAGATAATTCTTGATCTCTTTTGATGATTTATGCAATCCTATAGCAGCAAAGGGATCCAAATAGGGCTAAGAATCTCGTTCTTAATGAAAGCCCAAAATGTTCACACAAAAAATTGGTATAAACACCTAATAGAGATTTTTTTATATAGAAATATGATATGCACGTAAATGTGCATATGTTTACATCCATATTTAATCTATTTTTATTTTAAATAAATGTCATAACTGGGTATTTTTACACGTTTAAAACCAAATTTCAAATATGCTTTCAAGTCATCATTCATACATCAATGTGGGGGTAAAATAGTAATTTTGTGCATGAATTAATTTTGACAATATTTATTTGCACATTTTCTTTTTAATTATAGGAATTTTGGATGGAATTATGAAGGTGTTTTCATGAAGATATGCATGCACAAGGAGGGAAACAAAGGAATAAAGATGGAAATAATTCAAACTCATGCATCATGGAGGACCCCACCTACCTACTTACCGTAATCTACAATTAGAAGCTAATGGACAAGTTAGTGGAGGTTAAAGTTTCATGCATACTTGATGATGGATTAATTAGAGACTAATGATTACTTGGTGGCCACACTTCCTAAAGGGCATTTTGGGAAGCCCCTAAAAGTTGGATTAGGGTTTTGTGCATGTATAAATAGCCCTCTTATGTACATGTAATGGATCTTCTTCTCTTTTAGTTTACTTATCATTAGAATGCAAGTTGTAGTTTCAAATCAAATGAGAAATAAAATGGCTTCCTAAGCCTCTTTTTTTTTACATGCTCTTTTATTTCTTGTTCATTTCTATTTACCTGCTTTCTTCATTCTAATGTTAGTAGATTAGCTTCCTCTTTTATGCACTTAGTTTAATTTTATTTTCATGCAAGTAGCTTAGTTCTTTTTTCTTCCATTTTTATTAGCTCTTACTTTTTTGCTTACTTTAAAATGTTGAAATTTACTTGTGTTGATTTGATAACACAAATGAATAGCTAGACCCCTTCAATTTAGGGGTAATGAAGCTCTCTAATTATGTAGATTCAAAATAATTTTGTGATTTATGGTCTCTTTTATGGTTCATGAGAAGTAAATGTTGATGTAAGTTTATAAAATTGAATTTGGTAGCCTATGTTGTATTTACAAATAGGCTATTCTTATTCAAACATAAACACAATTTACATCATCATTTTACTAATGGAATTTTTATTATGAAATTAAGGTAGAAACAAAATTTTATGATCTATGTTGCTAAATACAATAGTAAATAGATCATACTTAAAATAGCTTTTTCTTTGACTTCATTTTCATGAGAATTGATAAGTGGCTTTGGTTGTTGTATTATAGTTTGATGGTTTAAGTTATGTTAATCAATAACATAAATAAACCATACTTATGATAAATACCACACTAATTCCACTTAATATCAAAAATAGAGATCATAGATTATTTTTTGTGTTGATTTACAAAAATATGAGATTGAATTTGCCTCTAAATTGTTTTCTAGTCTTATATTTTCCATCACCTTTATTCTAGCCTTTTGTTTTACATTTTTAGCTACTAACAATCTCAGGTTTGGTTTAATTTGATTGAATAGAAAATTTTAAAATCTATATAATTCCTCCATGCTTTTGCGGTAAATTTTTATTTAAAATTTTTCGGCTATTTTCTAAACCGATAGAAAAATAGTCGCCAAACAAGTTTTTGGCGTGGTTGTCAGGGATTTTGATTTGATTTTTGAATTATTTTCGTTTGATTTTTATGTTTTTTAATTTTTGTATGTGTATTGCATTTAAAAAATATATATTTGTGAGTGATTTTTGTGACATTTTGTTTGTGTGAATCTTGTTTTCTTGTTTCATTTGGCATTTGCATTTCTATTAAAAGAAATACACAATTTCACTTGAAAAATAATTTTATTTCAATTCCTTTTCAATTTACATTTACAATTTTCAATTACAATTACATTTTTACAACTATCCTCTTACATTCAAAAGTTCACTGTATAACCACCTCACCACAGTTTTGCCATCTACTGCCTAAACTACCTAGCCGGTACCTTCTACTTGCCTTCAACCACCCTTCTATTCACTGGCCAACAAAAATTGCGCCTTTCACAAACACTGTGCAGCAGACCCCTTTCCTTCAATTCCCCGTCACAATTGTGCCATCAACTTGCTTTCTACCACAAACTTCAACAACCAAACATCATAACCATCACAGAACCACTGTTCAACCACAGGCACCTTCAACTCCCCTGTACACACCTTGCTGCCTTACTTTATTTGCCATAACAACAACAACAACCCCAAACTGCCTTTCAACCCTTCTCTGTCATCATTCCAATCATCACCAAACAATACACTCCCTCAACCTTGTCTGTAGTACTCAACCAAAAATCACATACATACAACTCCTACTGTGC
Organism: Allium fistulosum; assembly: GCA_030737815.1. Taxonomy (NCBI): domain Eukaryota; kingdom Viridiplantae; phylum Streptophyta; class Magnoliopsida; order Asparagales; family Amaryllidaceae; genus Allium; species Allium fistulosum. Next base: position 407,721,882 of record CM060904.1, on the reverse strand, counting down.
ACTTCTGCCAATAATTCCACATTCACAACCCATACCATTCTCTAATCCCACTACTATTTAACCACTGATTTAACCACTAGCCTAGTTGCAAACTGACCGCATCTACATTTCTCTAGCCTTCATTTCAAACATTTCCCATCGGTCATCACATCACCACAAAGCACTGCCCCCATTCACTGTTCTGTTAATAAACTGCAACACTTACTAACCCTCCTTCCTTCTTCATATAAAACAGCCACAGTGCACTCCCTACCCACAGCAGCTCCTCCTACCCAAGCGACTACACATCAACTCAAACAGTCCTCACAGTTCATATACTCCATCAATTCCCCTCATCATCAGTCATATCAATACATACTACAAGCCCACACTCAAACATACAAACTCTTCATACAAACTGCTATCATACAATTCAACCAACCACCATATTATACAGTACCTTACTACTACTGCCTTACTGGTGCCAACTGTTATCCCGCCTTTTGGAAAGGCTGTGATACCAAAGAATTGACTAAAAATCGAAGGTAATCATTCCCGAAGATTAGTTATACACAGGTTCGCTATGGATACTGACAAATTTTGCTCGAGTCCGGATCGAGCTACAATTGATATGATATGACAAGCGAATATATGGGAGCCAACATTCCAAATTTCAAGTCAATCGGAGTTTGTATGCTCAAGTTATGAATCGATCAATTCTCAAGTGAAATACCTCTGGTTCGTATCCATCAAATGTAGATTACTTCGTATCCATCAAGGGAGCAGCACTTCGTATCCATCAAGTAAGCACTGATTCATATCTATGGAAAAAGCACCGCCTCGTATCCATCACATCTACCCCATTTCATATCCATCACTTGAGAAAATATCGTATCGCTCCATCTATACCCAATTCGTATCGATCGTCATCTACACAATTCGTATCGATCGATAAACGATCGATACAAAATGTGCCACCAACGATACAAAACACCACTCAAAAGGCATTGATACGAGTTCGATTTTCAATCGATACGAAGGAGGTTCAGGTGAACGATACGAATGGAATAATTTGGAACGATACAAACCACATCGTCTCAGATCGATACGAAATAGAGTACAACAGATGGATACGAATGGGTTTACATTGGTGGATACGAACAGGGCCTATAAGAGAGGAAGACTCGATCACTCGGCATAAAAAGTGGATCGATCCCAGAATATAACGGCACATCATATGATCAACACGTGCAAACCATCGATACAAAGAAAGCGATACGAATTGTATCGATACGAGCTCGGATGTACGTTGTAAATCCAAACTTGCATCGATCATAACTCAAAATCTACAAGTCCAAATGCCACCAAATTTTCACAGAAGCTTGCCTACAACGTCAAGAATGTACCAGATCAATTTTAGCCAAAAGGATCAATTCTTAATCGATACGAATTCCATTCGTATCGCTCCTAAATCGAGGAAAGATCACCTGAACTCGATCTTGTAGGCCCACCCATGTGAGAGAAGAAGTCCTCCGAGATCTGGGCGAGATATTTTCTACCTACGCCTATAAATAGTGACCAAAGACCTACAGAAAAAGGATCTTTTGGCTCTTACACACCGATACTCGCCGGAATCATTGTTGCAACTCGGTTGTACTGTTGTAAACCTCTGTAACCAACGAGTTATAATCAATAAAACAACAACTCTTCAAAGTGGACGTAGGAAACAACGCCGAACCACTATAAATCTTGTGTTTCTACTGCTTTCCTTTTAAATTTTGAGTGTTCTTCTTATTTATACTCTCTACATACTTGCTATCTCTGATATGTGATTGTGAACGGGTGCTTTCATCAGCAATTGGGTGTTTGTGACCAATTTTGGCGTAAACATTTTGGTGCTTTCATTGAGAGGGCTAGCACTCGGGGATTCTACAACTTGGATATTGGATCTGAAGGTTTTAGGACTTGGATCTGGAAAGCTACGGTGAAGCAGTTAGTAAGGAGACCAAGAGCTGAAAGGAGTCATCATGAGGTAAGTCAGGAGGCTTCCTCAGGAGCTAATCAGACTTCGGCTTTCATCACTAGAGACGAGATGGTGATGATGATGGAGGCTATGCATGAAGGAATGGTGGAAAGTTAGGAGGAGATGATGCACAACCTACTCCAGCGGATTGGGCAAGCTAGAGTGCAGAATCAAGGGAACGCAACTGTAGGAAGTGCTGGAAATAGGGATCAGGAGCATGGAGCAACCAGAACTCAAAATAGAGCGAGACCATCAGGGGCAGCCCCAGAGCTAGGGGGCTCTCCCCCGAGCATGTTGATCCAGTCTCAGGCAGGATACCGAGAAGAACTGTGCAACATGGCATTGATAGAAGAATGGATGATCACCTAGGAAAGCAGATTCCAGGATTCACTCGTGAACTCGGGGAAAAAATCGGAGGCAATGGACAAGGACTACCACTTGGAGACAGTGATAGATTGGTGAAGATGGTCAAATGAGCCATGAGAGGTGGATTAGTGAATAGAGATCTAGAGGATGTGAACAAGAGCCCCTTCGCTCTGGCAATTAGGTAGGCTAGGAATCCACTAGAATTCAAGCTACCAACCCTAGAGACATTGATGGGAGGACAGATCCTGCAGTTCATTTAACGAGGTATATGAGGTACATGGAGGTACTGGGGCATCGGAGGAGGTCATGGCCCGGTGCTTCCCATTGTATTTGACAGACATAGCAGCACTGTGGTTCAGGCAATTGGAAATCAGCTCCATTGGAGACACTTGAGGGATGAGATAAAAGGGCATATCCGGAACGGCATGCTATTACAATACGTGAGGAGGCGAGCAGCAACGGTGGAGCAAGAACGACCACCATCTGCATCAACTGGGGATGGCTCAGGATCAAGGCATCAGCTTGTCATCAACTGATTGAAATAATGACGAATAAGTCGCAAACTCCACACTAATGTGGTTAAGTCGCTTACACATGTACAGGATCACGAACGGTCCTCAGGCATGCTCTGAGACGACTATCAACCGCATCTGTGTAGGTGTTTGCACTTTGACGTCTCTGTTTTGCTTTTTTTTCTATTTTTTGCATCTGGACTTGATTTTGTTGGACATTTTGGTTGTAAGAATCATTTTGAATGTAAATCTGGTTTTTATAATCCCATAACGGCCAAGTCACTTAAACATGCACGGGATCACACACGGTCCTCACGCATGCTCTGAGATGGCGATAAACCGCCATAACAAACAATTCAGAAACTCACTCGAACGTGAAATCTGACATTAATGTTACTAAGTCCCCCCTGGGCACACACAATTCACCTCGAACGGCACTCGATCACGAACGGTCACAATTCGCCTCGAATGGCACTCGACCACGAACGGTCACCTTTCGCCTCGAACGGCACCCGACCACGAACAACCACCATTCGCCTCGAACGGCACCCGACCACGAACAACCACCATTCGCCTCGAACAGCACCCGACCTCGAACGGTCACATACCGCTCCGAACGGCATATGATCTCGAACGATCGCTATTTACAATCAGGTAAGGTTATTAATCTCTTTACAGGTAATTAACAGGATACAAACATCAAGCTTATCAAACTACAAAACACACCTTCCTATCGCAAGGCATGTTTTGGGGGGCAAGTGTTATTCCGCCTTTTGGCAAGGCTGTGATACCAAAGAATTGATTGAAAATCAAAGGTAATCAGTCCCGAAGATTAGTTATACACAGGTTCGCTATGGATACTGAAAATTTTTGCTCTAGTCCAGATCGAGCTACAATCGATATGATACGACAAGCAACGCTATGGGAGCCAACGTTCCAAATTTCAAGTCAATCGGAGTTTGTATGCTCGAGTTATGAATCAATCAAGTCTCAAGTGAATACCTCTAGTTCATATCCATTAAATGTAGGTTACTTCGTATCCATCAAGGGAGCATCACTTTGTATCCATCAAGTAAGCACTGATTCATATCCATGGAAAAAGCATTACCTTATATCCATCACATCTACCCCATTTCATATCCATCACTTGAGAACATATCGTATCACTCCATCTATACCCAATTCATATCGATCGTCATCTACACAATTCGTATCAATCGGTAAACGATCGATACGAAATGTGCCACCAACGCTACAAAACACCACTCAAAAGGCATCGATACGAGTTCGATTTTCAATCAATACGAAGGAGGTTCAGGTGAACGATACGAATGGAATAATTTGGAACGATACAAAACACATCGTCTCAGATCGATACGAAATAGAGTACAACAGATGGATACGAATGAGTTTACATTGGTGGATACGAACATGGCCTATAAGAGAGGAAGACTCGGTCACTCGGCAGAAAAAATGGATCGATCCCAGAATATAGCGGCACGTCATATGATCAACACGTGCAAACCATCGATACGAAGAAAGTGGTACGAATTGTATTGATGCGAGCTCGGATGTACGTTGTAAATCCAAACTTGCATCGATCATAACTCAAAATCTACAAGTCCAAATGCCACCAAATTTTCGCAGAAACTTGCCTACAACATCAAGAATGCACCAGATCAATTTCAGCCAAAAAGGATCAATTCTTGATCGATACGAATTATATTCGTATCGCTCCTAGATCGAGTCGAAATCACCTGAACTCGATCTCGTGGGCCCACCCACATGAGAGAAGAAGTCCCCCGAGATCTGGGCAAGATATTTGCTGCCTATGCCTATAAATAGTGACCGAGGACCTACAAAAAAAGGATCTTTTGGCTCTTCCATGTCGATACTCTGCCGGAATCATTGTTGCAACTCGGTTGTACTATTGTAAACCTCTGTACCCAGCGAGTTATAATCAATAAAATAGCAACTCTTTAAAGTGGACGTAGGCAACAACGCGAACCACTATAAATATTGTGTTTCTACTGCTTTCCTTTTAAATTTTGAGCGTTCTTCATATTTATACTCTCTACATACTTGCTATCTGTGATATGTGATTGTGAACGAGTGCTTTCATCGGCAATTGGGTGTTTGTGACCAATTTTGGCGCAAACACCAACCACTGTCAACTTGCCTGAATACAACCTGCCATTACCATTGCTTCATATTGCTTCCTACTAACTGCTGCAATCACCTTGCTTCTCTAGCCAAACAATAAACTTACATTCATTGAACAATTACCTAACTGCTGCATAGTGGCCACCACGAGAAACCCCACATCCTCCTTTGTCGTGTACTCAACACAATCACCACCAAGAACATACGAACCATCTCCACCAAACTCCAGCAGCCATCGCCACTTCGAAATCCACCCTTCTCAACACAAACTACTACCTCCTCCTCTTACAAACCTTCCAACCATCCACACTTGCCAGAGAAAACCACCTCGTAACAGAAATTGATCGAATCCAAATCACATACTACCACATCCAAATCCACAACCACGAACCGACATCACCTCATCCCTTAATCGAACCCGTGCCTCCAAGCGCCTGTAAATCAAAACCAAAACAAAATCGTGACCTTTCACTGACCCGCAACCAATTCACTGAACTTTGCTTCTCCTCAACCTTGAATCCCGAAATCGCAAAACAACCCGAAAATTTCATCTCTAGTTGTGAATTTACAGTTTATTGAATCTTGAATTAAGAAGTTAGAATTACGATTTGGGAAAATTGATTGCTTTGGATAATTTTTTTTTCTATGAGTTGTTATTTTACGCATGCGGTTGGATTTTTTTTTGATATAGTCAGGCTGGGGTAATGTAATTTTTACAAAATGAAGAAAAGGAAAGAAAAAAAATTCAGTTAGGTTGGGCTGAGTTACTTGGTCTTGCTTTGCTAATTGTGAGTTAGAAGATAATTGTTTTATTTTGTTTTAAAAGTTGAGTTATTTTGTCTTAAAAAATTTCATCTTCATTTGAATTCTTCTTGATCTCTAAAAAAAATAACAATTTTCAATTTGTTTAATTTTCAATTTATTTTGTTTTCATTTGTTTTGTTTTCACTTATTTTGTTTTTGTTTTAATATGTTTTAAGTTCCATCCTTATATATAAAAAAAACTGTATATATCTTGTTTTTAGTTTTAGGTTGTAGAAGAAGAACCGCTTGCCAAAAATAAATTGCTTTACTTGCTTATATAAAAAAAATTCACCGCAAATAAAACATTCCTAATAATTCTGCATGCTTTGGTATTGTGTTCTAATCTCTAGTTTTATTTTCTTTGCATTGTTGGTTGCTTGCGTTATGAAAACAAAAAATTTCAAAAATTTCAAAAAAAAACAAATTTCATTCGTAGTTGCATTGTTAATACACGTTTAATTTCTGCTTTGCATTTCATCCTTAAATTATGATTAATAATAACGGTTAAACATCGATAATGCTTAATTGTATATTAACAAGTTGTCCTCTTTCGATAATTTTATTTCTTGGTGTCTAGGCTACGGTAGAGCAATAACCATTAATAAATATTATGGTGATTCGTAAATATTATAGTGGTTGTTTCTGTGAAGGTACTTAAACCTTCGGCTGCATTGCTATGGTGATTCGTGGTGTGCCGATAAATCCTGTCTGTTACCTGGCTGAGAACTATCTTGTTGGATTAAGACAAACTATGATATTACAATTTTGGGTTAGGAGCTACTGAGGATAGAAAATTTGTAATTAAACCCTTGCATTCATTTAGTTGCATTAGTTCATGCATATTTAAAAAAAAGAAAAAAATTTTCAAAATCCAAAACTAAAAAAAATGTACATATTCCTTAACTTAGTTTTTCCTTTGAAATTTTTAAAAAATTAAAAACAAAAATCCAAAAAAAGTAAAAATCTTTTCAAAAAAAAAATTGAAAAAAAAATCAAATTTCCATTTGGTAAATATTTTTTTTCTTTTCCTTTATAAAAAAACAACTCAATTTCACATTCAAAAATAAATTCCTTTTGAAAAATAAATTCCTGTTGGTAAATAGTTTTCCTTTATAAAAAAATCCAAAAAAACAAAAATCCAGAAAAAAAAGAAGAAAAAACTTTCCTGAAAATATCTGAATTCCAATATTCACAAGAATTTAATGATAGTTGTGAAAATCAATGTAATCCATATAATTTCACACCAAATTCTTGTGGATATTTAATGACAACTATTGTACGAACAATTCGAATTTGAACCACAAAATTTTCAAAATGATGACCAACCCTTAAATCTTGAAAATAACATTGAAGTGATTTCGTCTTTACTTGAACTCTCTACTCAACAAAATCGAATGATAAATGAATTGTGTAATTCATATTTGTGCAACGATTCAAGTCAAAGTTTTCAAAATAATCAAGATTTGAATTCACTTCAAAATTAAAATAATTTCGAGTATAACCCATGCCAATTCAATTTCGAACTTCAAAATGCGTTTCAAAGTCAAAATGAAAATGGAAACAACTTTTTAAATGATTTTGGAAATGGGCATAATCTCGACTACGATGCGATTGATAATTTTTGTTATGAACAAGTTCAAATCGAAAATTCTCAAGATAATAACTATAAATTAGATTTTGTTGAACAAATGGACGAAATTTACAATGATCACACGGATTTATTGTTTGAAACATATATGAAACAACGTGAGCAACAAAATCAAATCCCAATGTGTGACGAGTCAAGTGATATTCAACCTTTTTACCAAAATTGGCGATTTTTAAATAACAACTTTTGAAATTGAAGACGACAATCTTAATGAAGTTGTTGAAAATATGGTAGCTGGGTTGGATTTTAATTCTTTTGAGGGTGAGAAACTCGATTTAAAATTCGATCTTCCTTTTTCCGATTTTGAAAAATTGAATACAACAACTTTGGATTTTGAACTTGATATATGCAATGGAGTTGTTGATAATCTAACAGAGGAAGACAAATTTAGTGAACACGTTTTCTTTAGACTTTTTGAAAATGAGTTGTTGAATTCTGAAGGGGAAAATTTAAATCACCGTTTTGACTTTGAAATCAATAATTCTGAAGAAGTTTTAAATGATAAGCTTGATTTCAATTTGGTGAAAATAAACTTGAACTTCAACAAATCGTTCTATCTACCCTAAAATCATCGAAAATAAAACAACTCGTATGATTTTTAATAAAACGACATTCGTTTTTCCAAATAAACACTCAACTTCAAAATCTTTTATGGATTGATTTTCCGAGCTTAAGCTGTGTCTGTCACACTTGATGAGACAAATGAATTGGTCTTTGAAAGACCGTTTCATTTACTCATTAACGGCATATTTTCTGATGTCTTGTAAATAATTATCTTTTCATTTTTATGTAAATATGGTCATATTTTTATCTTTATTTTATTTTTCTCCTTCCACTTGGGTTGACTGTGGGGACACGGTCAAAACCAACTGTGGGGGAGGGGATCTCATCTTCATTTTAATTTTCATGGAATTTTTGAATTTTCATTTTCTTTAAACTCAAAATTTCTATAAAAAGAAAAAAATCAAAAAATTTCAAAATCTCAAAAATATTTTTTAGCATTTTGATTTATTTTTGAAGAAACACTATAGGATAAGTATAAGTCTTGGTTATTAAATTGAAATATTTGAAAATTTATTTGTATTAACAAAAATAAAAATAAAGTTTGATTATAAGTAATGATGGTTTAACTAGTATATAGGAAGGTTCATGGGTGATAAGTATGAAGTATATCCTAATCGAAATCTTGGTTTAATAAGTGGTTAATTTAAAGTAAAGGCGATAACATTTTAAATCTTTTAAGTTAAGTAATGCCAAGATAATATTATAAAACTCTCTTTTTAAAAAAAAGAGAAAGGAATTTTTTTTTTGTATATATGTATATATATTTAATTAACACCTAGAGTCATGTGTTCTCACGCAAGTGTGTTTACTCGCCATGCTCTGTACCTTTCTCACATAAGCCCAAAAGGCAGTGCACGATCGGTATATCTAGCTTCGGTTTATCTGAGTTAAGTGGATGTATATAAAAATTCTGTCATTAAAACCGCTTACGGTCGATAAATGCACACTTGGGTGTTCACTCGCCACGCTCTGTATTCCCCTCACATAAGCCCGAAAGGCAGTGCATGGGTAACATATCTAGCCTCGGTTTTCTTAGTTAGGCATATGTAAATATTGTTAATATCAATAAAATTTTCGAATAAAGAGTGAGTAAGCAATTCAAATCCAATCACTATTTTTAGTTATTTGATTTGACTTGTTATTCAAAAGAAATGAAAATACCACTTTGATAAACATTGAAATTCAACTAAGGATCCATTTCTTAGTTGCACTATGTTGTCAACCGAAACAACTAGCCAATCTAGAGTCTATTTGTTATGATAACTTAGTTTTTGTTGGAAATTTTGACGAGTAAAAGAACTTAAATTTCTTGATAATGACTAGAACTTATATTTAACTTATTCACATTAATTTGAATGTAAATTCTTCATTTGTAAATATTTTCAAAAATGTGCATCAATCTCTTTATAAATAAATCTTGCATTTAGACATTTCTCATGTTGCATTTAGATTTTGTGGGTAGTATCCACTGAAAACCCTCACAAGACAACACTCGTCCTGCTAGGGATACCTAGAGATTTAATGGCTTGTTGCATACGCTCAATACAATCGTGTTTTCTACGAAAATAGGTTTATATTAGTTTTTCTTTCTTCGAGGATGAATAAGAAGATAAGGGTGGGGGTATTTGATGTGCACGTAAATGTGCATATTTTTACATCCATATTTAATCTATTTTTATTTTAAATAAATGTCATAATTGGGTATTTTTACATGTTTAAAGCCAAATTTGAAATATGCTTTCAAGTCATCATTCATACATCAATGTGGGGGTAAAATAGTAATTTTGTGCATGAATTAATTTTGAGAATATTTATTTGCACATTTTCGTTTTAATTATATGAATTTTGGATGGATTATAAAGGTCTTTTCATGAAGATATGCATGCACAAGGAGGGAAACGAAGGAATGAAGATGGAAATAATTCAAACTCATGCATCATGGAGGACCCCACCTACCCACTTACCTTAATCTACAATTAGAAGCTAATGGACAAGTTAGTGGAGATTAAAGTTTCATGCATACTTGATGATAGATTAATTAGAGACTAGTGATTACTTGGTGGCCACACTTCTTAAAGGGCATTTTGGGAAACCCCCTAAAAATTAGATTAGGATTTTGTGCATGTATAAATAGCCTCTTATGTACATGTAATGGATCTTCTTCTCTTTTAATTTACTTATCATTAGAATGCAAGTTGTAGTTTCAAATCTAATGTGTAACGACCCATTATTTTGGACCATTCGCATCCATTATAAGCGTATAGGTAAACACTCATGCCGGAATTGAATTGCTCAAAATACCGCGTTGTTAATTTAAATTGGCAAAACTGAACATATACAGTAAATAAAATAATCATAGATCACAGACACAGAGTAATAAATGCAGCGGAAATAAAAGAGATAGTAGTTCATGAAGCTACTATATAAATGTATAAGTTACATCAGAGTTAAACCAGATACAACGGAAGAGTAATGCGATACATCAAATACAAAGCAGAATACATCACTGAAATCATCGAATACTGAAAGCAGAATAAATGGCTGGATCTTCAAGTAAGCTCCAACTTCAAAGGTGAGTCTCGAATACTGGTACACTCAGTCTGACCCGAGCGTAAAGAAAACACAAAACACTCGAGTCAGGATTAACATTCTTATATCAATAAATCCAACTCAACTGAAATAGCAATTGAAATACAAATAACTCAAAGGATGTTTGGAATAACCATCCTTTAAGGATCCGTTAAACTATCTACTAGGTAGTAATGTACGCTAAGTAGATAATGTCTATCAGTAATATAAGGTATCGAAATAGTGTTAAGGCGTTACCATTATCCCCCTTAACACATTTTTATTCCCAAGAGCATATACAAGACCGTAGTTTCCCCAAAACCGGAAGTCACCAGAGGGCAATCCATATACTAAAGGTACAAACCAAAATCGTAGTGGTCGCGTATAAAGGGATACAAGTATGACAAGGCACATGAGGCAATACCCAAGGTAGTGACACTACCGTTTGCCTGATCCGGACTGGTGAGAACGCATCGCCGCAGCGATCGCAACACCATGAAACAACACTCCCAAAATCAAGGGTGCACCGATCGACAACAAGTAACGAGTAGTTCGAAGAAGTGTGTTCACTTGAGGTAGCTGACCTCCATTTGCCCGGCACGGCTCCTGTTTTAGTTATTTCCAATTTGACACAAGTGTCAAGGCTATCCATTATCGTTCTCTTTCTTCAGTCATCACGAACATCATTCCAACCACTTCATTCTGGATCACACTCCGCGTATAGTTATTAAAGTGGGTTTCAGTTTAGATAGAGAGTATATCCATAACCAATTCCGGTCTCTTTAATAACCTTCGAAATTATTTCACCGATTGGTCATTTATTTATTTCAAAACCAAATCAATTTCAATTTCAATCAGAGTTAATAAATCAACATTTCGTTTGTCTTTCTAAACCAATTTCCATAATTACGTTTCAAAACTTCCAAATTACCATTTCAAAATCTTATAATACAATTTCAAATTTTATTTAAAACAATTCAATATTGATTCAAGTTCGTATATAAGTTTCATTCCGAAATCATTTAAATTATTTTAATTTAACATTCAAATCAGTTTAACTTCATTAATCGATTTCATTCAATATTCGTTAAGTAATTTGTCATTCAAAACGATTTCTATTAAATTTCCAATTCGTTAAATCAATTTCTTAAGTTCAACTTCATTAAATCAAAACTTACAATTTTGAATTAAATTAAATTCGTCAAATCAATTCTTTCAATTACAAGTCTTGCATTAATTCCAAAATATCACATTTTCATTTCTTGTTAAAGAAATTTAATTTCACTTATTTACTTTCTTAAATAATTTTCCAAAAACTTAATTAATAAAGAAACTCAATTTTAATTATTTACGAAGTAAATTTCACTTATTCAAAAGTTCAATTTTACTTATTAAAGAATTCAATTAAATTAAATCATTAAATAATTTAATCTTATTTAATTATTAAAAAAATTCCAAACTTAATTATTATATAATTTCAAAGTTTAATAATTTCAAACGAAATTATAATTTCAAACTTAATTATTAAATCATTTCAAACTTAATTCAATCATTTCTCAAATTAAACAACATTCTTTCATCAATTACATTGTTAATATTTTGTTTCAGATTTTTTAAATATTAACATTTTCCTTTCATCAAAATTCAAATTTCAACTTCATTTCAAAACAGTATTATTTATTCAAATAAAATCTTCGTTTATTTTTAAATCAAATTATTGACCAATTGGGTTTTATTTAATTCTCTATCCTAGGTCAAAGTTCAATTTGGGTATTTATCATTTCAACCCGATTCCATTTCAATTCAAAATCAAAGCATAGCAAAGGGAACTTGCAGTGTGATAACTGGGATGGTGTCAAAGTAAATAAACAAGCAATAACAACAATCAACATCAATCCAATAATCTATTCAAATAATCCCGAAATAATCGTATTAATTCGCATTGTTATTTGTACGAATTAATATAATTATCTCTAGAATCTACACTATCATTTCATGTAGATTAAAGATTATTACACTAATATTTATATGGTTCTTCAATTGTCATTCGATTTCAATTTTAACACTACAACAATTAATCAAATATACGTTCAATGGTTCAAAGTGTAATTATCACTATTCTACATGTCAATTAATTTAACAATTAAAAGGGGTCATATTCAACTAATCAAATCCAACATATATGTCGATTCAAATTTTTATTTATCCTACGTCAAATTTACTTGCATAATATTTATCACTTTATACATTTCAATTTATCATCCAATATAAACAACAAACCATCAACCAATTATCAATCAAACAGGATTATCATCGTATAATTAACAAATAATGGTGTCAGATGTCACAGGTGAACTGATACAGGTAATAGCATACATATAACAGTGTAAATAATTGACAGCAGCATATTTCAATTATCGTTTCAATTGAAATCAAATTTAATAAATAAAAGAACGTTAATCGTGAGTGAGTGCTCACCTTCCGAGGCTAGAGAAGTTTGAAACACAACCAGCTACGAATTGGATCACGATCTAGAAAATCGAACAATCCAAACGACAATCTCAAAGTGAAGTAAGCTGAAAGCAGATTTTGATGGACAAAGCTGATAGATAAGAATTGATGGGAAACGAATCAGAATCAATTTAGACAGAAACAGAATATATATTATTATCTTCCCATGAAATCAATTATTAAAATTTAAGACGAATGTTAAAATTTAAAAAAAAATCATTGTTTACATTTATAACACCTAAACCGTTTAGATGTTGAAAATAGTACATATATTAAAATACTTTAAAATAGTTTATATATTAAAATAATTTGTATATAAATTTAAAATCGATAAATAACTTTTAAAACAAATCTCTATATATATACACTATATACACCCACGAATATATCACTTACGTACCTTTCTTTCTTATGTTAAAATCTATTTAAACATATATATACAGATGTAAATTTTTACAAAAACCCAAATAAGTTATAGATAATATAACCAAAAATTTATACAACCCGTACCAATATACTAAACTAACATATAACCACACAGCATGTATCTGACACTTCCATACTGCACAAAATATACTTATACTGTACTGTAAGATATAAACAACTTTATATACTACTATAAACAAGAATAAAATAACAGTCGGCCTTCATAATAAAATTTATAATATATCTTTAAACATATAGCATGAATACACTGACATATGGTCTCTATAGTACACACGCACCCTGCTACTTAAGCTTAATTTTTTTTTAATATATATTATACAAAGCTCGAAACTGGGTAACATTGTAATGCTTATTAAAATACATACTAAAATTATTATATAACCGTTTAACATATGGCATAAAACTATTTTTAAAAACACAGTATATAATAGACATAATATATAGTTTGAAATAAACATATTGTAAAAGCCAGCATATATTTGTATACTACTATATTACAGAAGCAGGTTACTCAAAATATTACAAACTTTTATATGTATGCTATCCATATAGCTGTAACTATTTATAATATAACACACTGTAACAAATATTTCATTCAACAGACTGTATAAAATATATATCAACAAATCTATTACCTATATACGAAAAGAGGGACTGCCAAACTCAAGATGGCGTCGGTGAGTTGCTCACGGCAGTGGATGGGAGAGGCCATGCGGCCATGGTGTGGATGCGTGGAGACGCAGCAGGTGGCCAGGTGGAGTGATGTGGTGGGGTCGGCTAGCTTAGGTCGGAGCTTGGTCAGTGATGAGGCGTAGGGCTGCGGTCGGTGAAGTGGCGGACGATGGTGGAGAGGGGTTGGGCAAGCTGTGGGAGAGGAGGTGGGGCTGTTCTCGGGTGTTGGAGTGGGTTTCCAAAGGAAAAATGGAAGAAGGAGCTTGCGTGGTATCCAGGCAAAACAAATGTTTGTCCTATTTTTTTTTTATAGAAGACGAGCAAAACAAAAAAGAAAGGTTGCAGAGAAAAAAAAATGATACCGAATATCTTCACAAATAAATAGGAAGTGTGAACGGAAAGGAATAGGAAACAAAGAGACAAATGGCTATTGGTTGTTCGTATTCAACAGGTAGGCAGTTAAATGATCGGAGAGAACCAAAAGGCACAAAAATGGATACCCATACAGAAATCGTTTTACTGATTTCACGGCATACCAAGGTTCGAAAAACAGAAATAAATATACTGCTGAGATCAGTACGACAAGGCGATCAAAACGGCATACGGATATCTGTGGTGTGATTGGATTATAAAAATTTGAAATTTCTAATAGCGGAAAATGCAAGAAAAACGCTGAAAAATAAGATCGACGGAGCCATAGAAGTCCGAATTTGGAAAAACGACAAACTGACATCTTGCTCAGAAGATGGTTTAGAATTTTTCTATGTAAAAATATTTACGTTTCGGAAACGTTTTATTTTTATCGCTTTTTAACTGATTAAATTGAAGTAAATTTACGCGCGAAATAAACTTCATATTTTCGGACGAAAATTTACCAGTTGCTATGTTTAACTAGACGCATTTCAAATATCAAATTTATATTTCAAAATTTTATCGTTTAAAATTTCACAAAGTTTCAACTAATTACGTTATTAAAACCAGCTAAATTTACGGGTCGTTACAAAATGAGAAATAAAATGGCTTCCTAAGCCTCTTTCATTTTCTACAAGCTCTTATATTTCTTGTTTATTTTTATTTACATGCTTTCTTCATTTTAATGTTTGTAGATTAGCTTCCTCTTTTATGCACTTAGTTTAATTTTATTTTCATGCAAGAAGCTCAGTTCTTTTTTCTTCCATTTTCATTAGCTCTTACTTTTTTGCTTGCTTTAAAATGTTGAAACATGTGTTGATTTGATAACAAAAATGAGTAGCTAAACCCCTTCAATTTAGGGATAATGAAGCTCTCTAATTATGTAGATTTAACATAATTTTATGATTTATGGTCTCTTTTATGCTTCATGAGAAGTAAATGTTAATGTAAGTTTATAGAAATGAATTTGATAGCCTATTTTGTATTTACAAATAGGCTATTCTTATTCAAACATTAACACAATTTACATCATCATTTTACTAATGGATTTTTTATTATGAATTAAGGTTGAAACAAAATTTGATGATCTATGTTACTAAATACAACAGTAAATAGATCATACTTAAAATAGCTTTTGCTTTGACTTCATGTTCATGAGAATTGATAAGTGGCTTTGGTTGTTGTATTATAGTTTGATGGTTTAAGTTATGTTAATCAATAACATAAATAAACCATACTTATGATAAATACATCACTAATTCCACTTAATATCAAAAATAGAGATCATAGATTATTTTTTGTGTTGATTTACAAAAATATGAGAGTGGATTTGCCTCTAAATTATTTTCTAATCTCATATTTTCCATCACTTTTGTTTAGCCTTTTGTTTTACATCTTTAGCTAATCACAATCTCAAGTTTGGTTTAATTCGACTGAATAGAAAATTTTAAAATCTATATAATTCCCTGCGGATCGACCCGTATTCGCCACCTACTAACATTGTACGCCGTGCGCTTGAGGTAAATTTTTATTTAATTTTTTTTGGCTATTTTCTAAACCGATAGAAAAACAGTCGTCAAACAAGTTTTTGGCGCCCTTGCAGGGGAATTTGATTTGATTTTCAATTTTCTATTCTTCGAATTATTTTTGTTTGATTTTTGTGTGTTTTAATTTTTGTGAGTGTATTGAATTTAAAAAAAATTGTGTGTAATTTTTGTGACATTTAGTTTGCGTGCAACCCTTGTTTTCTAGTTTCATTTGGCATTTGCATTTCTATTAAAAAATACATAATTTCACTTGAAAAAGAATTTTATTTCAGTTCATTTTCAATTTACATTTACATTTTTCAATTACAATCACTTTTACATTTTTACAATTGTTCTCTTATATTCAATAGTGCACTGTATAACCACCTCACCACGGTTCTGCCATCTACTGCCTAAACTACCTAGCCACTACCTTCTACTTGCCTTCAACCACCCTTCTATTCACTGGCCAACAAAAACTGGGCCTTTCACAAACACTGTGCATCAGACCCTTGCCTTTAATTCCCTGTCACAATTGTGCCATCAACTTGCTTTCTACCACAACCTTCAATAACCAAACATCATAACCATCACAGAACCACTATTCAACCACAGGCACCTTCAACTCCTCTGTACACACCTTGCTGCTTTACTTCAGTTGCCATAACAGCAACAACCCCAAATTGCCTATCAACCCTTCTCTGTCATCATTCCAATCATCACCAAACCATACACTCCCTCAACCTTGCCTGAAGTACTCAACCAAAAATCACATACATACAACTCCTACAGTGCACTTCTGCCAATACTTCCACATTCATAGCCCATACCATTCTCTAACCCCACTACTATTTAACCACTGATTTAACCACTGGCCTACTTGCAAACTGACTGCATCTACATAACTTTGGCCATCATTTCAAACATTTCCCATCGGTCATCACATCACCACAAAGCACTGCCCCCATTCACTGTTCTGTCAACAAACTGCAACACTTACCAAACCCTCCTTCCTTCTTTTATACAAAACAGCCACAGTGCACTCCCTACCCACATCAGCTCCTCCTACCTGAGCGACTACACATCAACTCAAACAGTCCTCACAGTTCATCTACTCCATCAATTTCCTCTCATCATCAGTCATATCAATACATACTACAAGCCCACACTCAAACATACAAACTCATCATACAAACTGCTATCATACAATTCATCCAACCACCATATCATATAGTACCTTACTGCTGCTGCCTTACTGGTGCCAACCACTGTCAACTTGCCTGAATACAACCGGCCATTACCATTGCTTCCTACTAACTGCTGCAATCAACTTGTTTCTCTGGCCAAACAATAAACTTACATTCATTAAACAATTACCTAACTACTGCATAGTGGCCCCCACGAGAAACCCCACATCCTCCTCTGTTGTGTACTCAAAACAACCACCACCAACAACATGCTAACCATTTTATAGTGGTTCGGCGTTGTTTCCCTATATCCATTTTGAATAGATAGCTTTATTATTCACTTTGTAAACTGAGTACAATAGGGGTCGGATGAAAATCCTTAGTTACAATAGAGTACAAAGTAACAAGCAGCGTAAAATTTCCGAAAATGAACAATCAAGCCGGTATCTATAGAGGAAGATGGTGAATATCTCCCTGAAAATTCGGCAGATGAATCTTTAAAACCATATGGACTCATAAGAGGGATCGTATAGCTCAAATCCCAAGGAATAT
The DNA here is from genome assembly GCA_030737815.1 of Allium fistulosum. Taxonomy (NCBI): domain Eukaryota; kingdom Viridiplantae; phylum Streptophyta; class Magnoliopsida; order Asparagales; family Amaryllidaceae; genus Allium; species Allium fistulosum. The sequence continues at coordinate 407,703,949 of CM060904.1, read as the reverse complement.
GGATCGGTGCCGATCCTTATTTTAGAGGAATTTGGGAATGCAATCCCTATGGGAGCTTTCCCATGTTATAGTATGCTTAGCATTCAAGTTTCATGCCAATTGGATTGGTAGAACTTGAGTTATTGCTCGATCTTTGCTGCAATATTGTGAGTTGTTACCTGATTCTGGCCGATCCCTATTGAGGAAAGAGGTCTGATCCCTCTAGCTTTGTCCTTTTTAGGTGCGATCCCTATGGTAGGCTCCCTAGGATGCTCACATCTTGTTACCAAAATTTCGTATTCATTGGACTTATGGATTTCAAGATATTTTATTGTTTTCCATTGAGTTGTACATGTTTGGCTGAAGTAGGCCAATCCGTATGATTGAGAGGGATTATAGCCGATCCCCTTTCCAAATTGAATTATATTCCATACTTAGAACGTTTTGTATAGCATGTCTCTTGATTCCGTTAAACCACAACTTCATATTATATTCTGTACTTGACTTCTGGACCCCACAATCATCACTCTGGACTTACTGGCCTTGACGATAGTCAAATCTAACTTGTCCAATCAGTTCGGATATTGTTAGGTCAAAATTCCAGATAACACTACCCATCCCAATTTATAAGACTATCTATCTTAATTCCCATCTGACTATCTATCTTAATTACAAATGACTATCTGTCTTATATTTATGTGGACTACCCATCTCACATGTAATTATCTGGAGTACCCATCCCCTACCATATGGACTACCCATCACACATGGTTTCATTATCAAAGTTATGTGGACTATCCATCTCACATATAAACATTTATATAGGTTATCATCCCCTCCCACATGGACTACCCATCACATATGGTTTCATTTATTTAAAATGATGTGGATCATCGATCAAACATCCTATAGTTTCCTAGTATGACTATGAACCCTTCATTAAATATTTAGAGAATATCTATCTCTATCATGATGTGGATTATCAATCTCACATCCCATAGTTTTCTTAGGATAACTATGAACCTGATCACTTATCAATTTAAATCGTGTTTAATCCAAATGCTCAACATATGTCTATTGGTATCCCTAATTTAGTTGTCACCCCTTAAACTTATCACATGTCAAAACGATATGTATTGGTATCCACAATGATCAATGTTGGAATTATAAATAGAATATGTTGGTATCCCAATAAACAATGTTAAAATGAAAACATATGGCTATCCATAGTCATTACAGAAGATATGCAGCATTCATGCCATAGTTTATAAGGTTGAACCTCTATCCAAGGATAGAAAACAAAATATTTTTTATTTTTATAAATCATATGGCTAACTACCGAAATCATATGGTGATCGACCTTCTTAAACATTGACTATCTCGTCCTTTTAAAACATAGTTTTAATTTGTATAAAACCTAGCCTCATTGGCAGTAAAATGAAGAGATGTGGCGTCCATGCCACATAAAACTATAACGAATCTTTATCAAAGGTTAGAACCCAAAAACTTAAATTTCTTTCAATTATAAACTTTATGTCGAAAACAAGGTTACAGTCTTACTTGTGATATATACTATCCGCTTTATAAATCTTAACATTATAATTAGTATGCCGTCTCGGCCTAACAGGCCTTATTGGCGGCATCGAAGAAATGCAGCAACAAAACTAGGTGGCATCACTACCAAAAAAATAACATATAATACTTCAGCTACCACGTCGTATAACATATAATGTCGGTATTAGAATAGACAACATCATTGCCTCTTATATAGTTGATATCAGAAAAAAATCAAAACGATGGTATGTGACATCATTTAAAACAATGGTGAAACATGTGGCATCAATGATTGCGACATTAAGCTTTAAATACTTAAATGAATTACGAGGCTATGATGCCTTCAATATTAGATTGCCGACAAGGTCCACTTCGACCTGGTTGGAATCATTCCATAACTGCTTAAGTAGTTATCATAAGCTTCCCTCCATATTGACGCCAACTCTCATAGCTGCGGCGTTGTCTTAGCTTCAGTAAAGTGCGGCATGGCATTATCATAATTATCATGAAAACATATTTATTATGACTAAAAGCAATTACTTTTCGCCAAATCTTAACTCTTGTCCAATTTCTATTGGATAATGTAATATTTTCCAATTCTTTTTAGAAATACTACCGCTTTCGGTTTTAAAGTCCAAAAATCATTCGTCTACTTAGTTAATTAATATTCTTAATTAGTTATTGGTTTAAATGCTTATCTAGCAAAATAAATTCATAATAATTCGAAATCACTTGGGAAATATCCCCAAAAATCACAAAAGTTCAGAAATATCATATTTTTTTTCATATAAAAATTTTAGGGCCAAAAACTATATTTAATTATTTGTAATAATTAAAACTCGAAATAAAGCATATTTCCACCTTAGGAAATTCATAAAACATTCATTTTAACTTGGAAAATTATGAAATTAAAAACCCGTCTCCAAATTAATGTTTTACATGATATACCAGAAAATCAAAGTAATTAGAGATTAAAAACTTAGGTAGTGTTTGGTTTGTTGTTTTTAGTTTTGGGTTTTCGTCCATACAAAATGTACATAACACATGTATATTGCCATATATTAACTTATAAGTTAAATTCTTAAAAATACATTTAAAACCATATATTAACTTATAATTTATAACTTTTAAAACATATAAAATAAATTATTTTCCAAATATAAATTTTAAATAAAATCATTAAATAAAATTTAAAAATAAAATTTGTAAATCAAACATACTTTACTATTTAGAAAATAATTTAAACCCGACCAACGGTGTCCGTATATAGTTTTCTACCCTATAGTCAAGTGATAAGGTATGTATCATTTCAACCCCAAAATAGTTAAATTTTCCGAGTATATAGCATTTCAACCCGTATCACGAATCAATAATTTCCAAATCGATAAAATCTCTCGGGTTTATCATTTCAACGCATAACGATTTTCCCTAATCTATAAGATCATTCGGGTATGTATCATTTCAACCTATAGTGGTTTTCCTAACAACAAACTAAGGGAACTTGCAGTCTGATAACAACATATATAATAAACATAACATCCAATCATCTAATGTCAACAAATAAACGTCCATCACAATCAACATCCAAATCAGTCAATAAATCAAAACAATTAACTAGTTATCTAATCAGGTATTTAACTATCAGTTTAATTTCAATATTAATTCAAATGATAATTTAATTCAAATTAAATTTAAATGGCAATTCAAATTACCAAACGGCAATCAATAAATTCTTATCTATTCATAAATTTAATTCAACAAACATAAGAAGTTTTAGTATTTGTGAGTGGGTTAAATCACTCACCTTTATACAAATCTGAAAATAATAGACTTCTAATCAATAGCTCCTCTCTATGTTTCCTTAGTCTCCTTCTTGATTGCCAGCTTTGTTCCTTAATTTTGCTTTTGGTTTGATTTACTTTAATTTCCCTCCTTATTATATTAATATATATATGTGTGTGTATGTATGTATTTTTAAAAGGTTTGGAAAAAGAAGAAGATTTGAAAAGGAAGAATTGAAAAGGAAAAGGATTAAAAAAAGAAGAACTGAAAATAGAAGAGAAGATCAAGGTTTGAAAAGGAAAGTTTGAAATAAAAGAAGATTTGAAGAAGAAGAATATTTGAAGAGGAAGGGAAAAAATAAAATGAGAAAGAATAAGAAGATTTGAAGAAGAAAAGGAAAAAGAAAAAAGAGGAAGATTAGAATGGAGGCTAGGGTTTCATTTGCATCACATCTTATTTATAAGGTTAGAGTTAGGTTTAGGGCCAATGAAATTCGAAGAGAGAGGCTGCTTTTAATTAGAAATAAATGAAATGAGAGTTCAGAAAATGAAATTGAAAAATGAACGAAAAAAATAAAGTAAATATGAATAAACTAGGTATTGAAATAAAGTAAATATGAACAGCCTTTTTTTTAAAAGTAGCAGGTACTAATAAGAGGTACAAGAAAGAATTAAAAATATGAAAAGTAGTTCATGTTTGCAAAATGGAAAAGCTTTAGACAATGTAAATGGAAAGGACTAATGGAACAAATAAGAAATAACGAAAAGAATGCGACAATTATTAATTAGAAAGGGAATGAAAGGACCAACTCTACACTGTAAACAAACTTTTGGAATTCAAATTTCAAAGACAATTGTTCACTTAATTATTTTGTTAACCCCAAGCCTACTAAAATTGACATCAATTAAAGATTTAATTAACACGCAATAAATGAAAATAAATTCTCTACACAAATTTATGTCATTAATTAAAAGAATATACAACATTAAGAACTTTTCATTTCTCCCTCTCTCTCTTTGATTAGATTGGGAATTAAACAAACATGTTAACATTTCTATTGAATGTTTTACTAGGAATGTATTAACATACATTCAAAAATATGATAGCATAAATAAGTTAATATAAAAAGGTGTATAATATATATATGTACATATTTATCGCCACTTATAGTTTACATTCATAAATAAAAGGTATGAAAATAATCCACATAAGGAGGCAATGAATGTAAGAGTAAATTAGAAGAGTGAAGATGGAAAGTAAATTATGTTGCAATTAGAATCTAATCAAGTCTAACTGAAAAAGAAATAGTCAAGTGTAAATCTATTTTACCCCCTTTATCATCTCCTATTAACATTTAATTTAATACCGCATGAGATTTCAAACCTAAATAATCTTTTTTATGATATAATTGAATCTAAAACATAAGTTTATATTTAGGTATAAACATATATGCAGTAAACAAACATTTAATTTTGAAGCATGAACCGAATTAATTGGAAATAAATCACCCAATTTAAATTTATTTCAATATATGTTTACAATTAACGTCTTCCCTTTTTTAATAAAAGATTCCAATAAAATCTTTTATTTTGATTCTCACTCTTATTATTGAATCAACTATTACCTTATGAATATAATTAACATTAGTTTACATTTTATTATAGTCATATTCTACAGTTATTATCTTAACTCACATTAACTGCAATATTTAATTACATTAAGTTCCAGCAATTGATTCCAACAATTATTTTATTCCTTCTTAACTTACAATTGTATCCAAATTAAGCTCTATAATTATATTTCAATTAGAAATAACATTCATTTCATCCTTATAACATTGAGTTCAAAATTTACAATCGATTGAATTCAGGTTAACATAGTTTTTAATTATGCACAATCAATATTATTAATTATATTCTAATTTGCATTATTATTTTTCACTTCACTATGGTTATTGTTTTAAAATTCATTTAAGATCAAGTTAAGAATTCTAACAATCTTTTTCATTAATAAATCATAAATTTTAATTTCTCCCGGTGATAAATTCCAAAATATTATTTAATTTAATAGTTTTAATTATCAAAAATACAGGTTGTTACACTCTCCCATACTCAAAACTTTTCGTCCTCGAAAAGGAACAAGTAGGAATTAAGAAACTTGATATAATTTTATTCAAAATATTCAATTGATAAACACTTTAAATTTACATAATTAAGTATTTTAAATAAAATATATCAATTTATAAACCATTAAATCTTTCATATTCAAGTTAAATAAAAGTTTGAAAATATTTCACTTTCACAAAAAAATTCTTCTAAGTCCTAAATTTACGAAAATTTTTGGCAGAGTCTTCTTTGCGCGGTTAGGTCCGAAAAAATAATAATATCAATAATTTCAATATATATCATATGTCAAAAATAAAATATCCCAAATCAAGGGAAAACAATAAAATATCGTTGCAAAACCATAATCCGAAAACGTACCTATTTGTCCGGCAAACAACTTTATTTATGTAATCAAAAGCAGTAGCTATTGCTTCCATAAACCTATATTTCACTTATATAATCCAAAAAGTTAAAATTATGTAAGAGAATAATATTTTAGTTGTTCAATTAATAGCACAAGCAACATACAATATATTACAATCATATGCGAAAAAAGTAGTACAACCATTATATGTAACCAAAGAATCCATCACACATTCATAGCAATCAAAACTAATGGTTTGTTTAGTTTCAGAAACTTCTCATCGTTCAAGGGTGATAAATAACCTACTAAGTGTACCTTACGCTCAATAGCCTTAGATAATTACTTAATAGATTATTCATACATCCTCAAACAATTAAGATATCCTCTCCCAACTTCCCATTAGCCAAACAATAAAGAATTTAAATGTGATTTAAGTTTATTCAATCGGTTTCCCTTTTACACATTATTTACTTTCATTTATTTTCAGTTCCCATTCATACCAGGTTATCTTTTATAATTTTTCATTCAGTTACTTACATAATATATTTCCCATTCCATATTTGAAAACACCAATGAATCCATTATTAAAGTATTACATACATTGCATTCCAGTTTCATTCACATTTATTATTTACTTATATACCTTGTTTCCCTTTTAATATTAATATTAATTAATAAATCATTTTATACTTAAGTTTCTCTATCTTTTAATTCCCATTTATTTCTCCATATGTAGTATCAACTAATATTAAATATGTTTATGAATCATTTCTACATTTTCTTAAGTTCATACTCATTTACTTAAATCGTATTCTCTTTTAACTATTCCATTTAATTATTAGCATGTCAAACATTAACTTATGTTTATAATATTTATTGTACATCTTAGTTTTTTCATTCTTAAATATATGTTTATTTTGAAGCACTTTTGTTATTAAGATTTTACTTGTATAATATTCTATTACATATTCATATTAACATTACAACTTTTTAAATGTTTCTGGTAAGTTTTATATCTGTTTTTAGAATGTAATTGAATGTTATACAAATTTATCTTATTCATTTTAGTGAACAAAAATGTTCAATAATTTACAACTATTAAAATTTAACTTCTCATATTCATTTAAACACTTAACTTCTAATTTCTTATTTCTCATTTTAGAAAATTCCACTATTAAAATTTCACTTTATTTCTACAACTGAAAATCATTAATTTATCAGGAACTTAAGAACTAAATACCAGGTTCATTTCAAATAATTTTGAAATAAAATATACTTATATTCTTTGTATACCAAATCATACTTAGAAAATTTAGAAGTAAGATTTGTTTATCAAAACAAATGTGTAGCAAAGCTACTATAGTTGTCTTCCCACTTTGAAACTCGAAATGAACGTCGATGATGTCATGATCATCACCGAAATTATTTTCTAGCGACAGAAGAGGGAAGTACAGAACTTATTTCCTTTAAAAATCCTTTTAAAATTCTTTTAAAACATTTCTTTCAAATCACATTGAAAATATTTATATTCGAAAATACTTCCAAATAATACTAATATTATATTCCAAAATCTTTTGAAAACCAATTTCAAAACCCCGAAACTTAAGTTCTCAAATTTCCAATTTATATTCACTTTATTTGTAAATCCTATTTTGCAACCAATATTTATAAAATTTCACTTCCTAACAAATAACATATTACATACAACTATATCCATTTATAAAAATTATTCTTTTATATACAAAATATAATACTAGGTAAAATTATTTTATTTACCTATATTTCAAAAACAATATTGTGTCGGTCTGCCCTATTAAGTGTTTAGAAATCCCTATCGATACCATGACATCCCATGTTCCAACTAGAATTCATAAATACTCAACAGAACAAATTAACACAATACAAAACATTTTTATAAAACTAACAAATACGCTCTCTCATATATATACTATTAAAGAACTCATTCTAGGGTATTACTACCCTATCTCTAATGAGTCAAACCCCACAAAGCTAAGGTTATCGCTAAACCTGGCTTGATACCAACTGTAACGACCCACCTTTTTGGACGGTTTAAGTCGACAATGAACCACACATGTCAACTCAAACCATTCAAAAGGGAGGATTGTCAATGGGGTAAATAAGAAATAAGAGAAAAGAAGGAAAAACAAAACACAGAATCTTACAATGGAATGACAAAATATAATAATCAAATAAACAGTTCATGAAGCTATTTGACAAATAACATTTGATTACACTTTTACAATACAATCAGAGTTATACATACAGTAGATAAAATAGGATAATGCAATGGAATAGCATGATGCAATGGAATATATACATAATATAATACTAAACTCTGTCTTCGTCCTTTGGAAATAAAGTCTTCAACACTGAAAAGCTCAGGCTAACCCGAGCGTAATGAAAAGACAAAACACTCGAGTCGGAACTAAAAGATCTCATGTAAGTTAAATCAACATAAATATGAGTGTAATGACTTCAGAGATGTTTACGGGATTTTACATCTCCTATCCAGTGTATAATGTGGGTGCAATAACTTAAGAGATGTTCGGGATTTCCATCTCCTATGGATCCGTTAAACTATTTATATGTAGTAATATACGCTATATATATAATGTCTATCAGTAAAGTAAAGTATTAAAATAGCGTTAAAGCGTTACCCATATTCCACTTAACACGTTTTATAAATGCCATAGTTTATATAGTACGGTAAACTCCACCAAACCGATGGGCTATCAGGGAGCACTTCATAGGTACGACATAAAACAAATCATAGTGGGCTCGATAAGGTAGATGACAAGGCACGCGAGGCTATACCATGGGTAGAATTCTACCATTTTACACTTCTAGGCTAGTGGTAACGCATAGCCACAGCTACCACCCACCTCGAAACAACACTCCTATAATCAAATCGAGGGTGGCCACCAATCAATCACAAAAGTAAGAGATATGGCATCGAAGAAGCGTGTCCATGTCAGAACCTCGATTTCGATGACAAAAACTATACAAGCACTTGCATTCAATATACATAGGTATATATATCATCCATATGTAGGTAGACTTTCGCGACCAAGACTTGAAGACCGATACAAGGATTATTATATTGAGAAATATTAGTACATTCTGTTAATGTCATAAATAGATGATATGTACAATCTCCTTGAGTAATCTTTACAAGCATCTACACATAAAAATTATTTAAAAAAGGGAAGATTACAAAATATACATGTGTTAGACGTCTGGCAACATGTTCTGTTTTTAAAATTTTAAACAGACCAGACGTCTGGCACAAATGGCCAGACGTCTAACCTGGGTATGGCTATTTTTCCTTAAAAGTCATCTTCTTCAATCGAAGAGTTGCATCCTCTTGTTTTGGTCATAACTCTTTCTCCTCAAACATTGTAACTCTTGGACTGAAATAGGTTAAACCAAAAGTCGTTACTTCTCAAACAAACTCTTCACCGTCTATAAATAAACATGAAATTGAAAATTACAACTTAACTTGTCATTCTAAACTTTCTCTATTTATTTTCTAATATTCCTGTGATCTCTCTGATTTCCAAAATTACTCAAAAACACACTTTTATCTCTTCCTTATATCAAAGCTTAAACTACATACTACTCAAAGGAGATTATAGGAAGAAGTTGTACTTGTAGTCAAAATTACTGTTGCATAGAACACACATTTGTCAAAGAAATACTCTTGTATAAAAGCCTATTCCTCTGGGCAAAGCGAGGGCAATTGGTTAGTGTATTTCCAAAGGGGAGCTTCAGGACTAGACGTAGGATGGTAGTTCCAAACCAATATAAAAACTCTGGTGTGATTACATTTAATTTTACCTGCATTATTACTCTGTGCAATTCATACTATCATACACGTACTTGTCATATACTATACACATATACGATCCACATAGACTTTCAACTGGTATCAGAGCACGGTTAGTTCAAATCACAGTAACACGTATTTGAATTTTTTTTAATATGGCAAGTATGTTTCAAGAAGGTCAGTCAACTACACGTCCTCCACTATTCTCTGGATCTAATTATGCATATTGGTCAACCCGAATGAGACTTTTTATGGAAGCAAATGATTTAGAAATATGGCCAGCAACTCAAATTAAGTATGTAGCACCTGAAAGAAATATTAGCGCATGGACCGATGCACAAAAAACCACTGCTTCTAATAATGCTAAAGCTATGAATGTACTATTTTGTTCTCTTGATAAAAATGAATTTTCACGTGTTATGTTATGTACTACTGCATATGATATATGGCGTACTTTACAAGTTACACACGAAGGTACAACTAAGGTCAAACAAACAAAATTAAATATCAATTTTACAAAATCAATTTTCATCTTTCAAAATGAAATAAAATAAGTCAATTGCTGACATGTACTCAAGATTTCAAACTATACGACACGATATTATGGCACTAGGAGTTAAATTTACTAATTTTGATTTAGTTTCTCGAATTCTCAACTCTTTAACAATTGAGTAGGAAAGAAAAGTATTGGCTGTCGAAGAAGCAAATGATCTCTCTGTACTCAAGGTTGAAGAGTTAATTGGAAATTTAATGTCGTATGAAGCTAATTTGCAGGCCAGAAAGGAACAAAACCATGAAAAGAAAAACATAGCATTTCAAGCAAGCAATGAAGATTTTGAATTGGACGAAGATGAAATTGTATTTATTGTCAAGAACTACAACAAATTTAAGAAATTCAAGAAAATGACTATATTCCAAAATAACGGAAAATCAAATTCATCAAATCAAACTTCGATCAAGTGCTTTGAATGTGATCAGTTCGGACATATGAAGAAAGATTGCCCAAAACTCAACATCGAGAAAAAGGAAAATAAGTTTGAGAAATTTAAGAAAAAGAGAAAGGCATTCCAAGTCACATGGGATGATTCTGACTCTTCCTCTTCATTCGATAGTGACAGTAAAAGTGATACGGAGCAAGCAAATGTATGTTTCATGGCACACACTAATGAGGTATGTCCCGATCTTACTTATGATGAAATTTTAGAAGTAAGAATGGAACTTGATGACAAATATAGAGAAACTAAAAAATTAAATAAAGAATATGTACCTAAAATAAATCGATTAGAACTTGAAATAGGGTTACTAAAAGATGAAAAATCTATTTTAGAAGAAGAATTAGAAAATGCTCAAGAAAAATGTAAGAATCTTTCTTTTGAAAATAATGTTTTATCTTGTGAATTAGGAAAAGTTAAACAAGAAAATAATAAAATTAGTAATAAGCACATTATCTTAAAAGATAATCTAGAAACTTCAAGATCTAAAAATACTAATCTTAAAAACAAATTGGATAAAATTACAAATAATGTTACAAATTTTAACAAAGGAAACAAGACTTGGAGAATTTAATTAAAATTTCCAAGCCATTCAAAAATCGAAATGGAATAGGGTTTGATAATAAAACCAAAAATATAAAGTATAGTAAGATTTATACTAAGATAAAACCTTCTTCCAAAAATAAGAAATTAATCACAAATTCAAAAATGATTAAAATATGGGTTCCTAAAACAAATAACAACTTAATTAAACAGAAATATATAGGTAATTATATGAAAGATGTGATTCACAATAATAATTATATTTCTAAAAGAACCAAACCATCTTGGGTATGGTTACCAACTAACACTTAGGACCCAAAAATAAAAAGGGTACCAATTTAAATATTTTTATTTTTTGCAGGTATCCAAATACAAAAATAAAGAGAAATGGATATTAGATAGTGGATGCTCCAAGCACATGAAGGGAAATGCTCATATACTGTCAAATATAAAATACATTGATGGTGGCACTGTAACTTTTGGCGATAATTCAAAAGGGTTCGTCATTGGCATTTGAGAAGTCATCAATATCGGTATCTCTAACTCTCCTATTATTTCTAATGTTTTATTAGTATAAAATCTAAAACATAATCTTCTTAGTATAAGTCAGTTATGTGATAAAGGGTTTGAAATAAAATTCGAAAAAGATAACTGTAAAATTCTCGATCAAAACAAAAATTTACTCTTCGAAGGATTTAGAAATCGTAATATATATATATCCTAAATATGAATATTACAAATAATTCAGATTTATGTTTAACAGCAAATCATGATGATCCTTGGATCTGGCACAAACGTTTCTATCATATAAATTTTAAATATAACAAACTATCAAAACATGAACTAGTTAGAAGTCTTCCTAAAATTAACTATAAAATTAAAAATTTATGTGATGCTTGTCAAATGGGCAAGTTAAAGAAAAGTACTTACAAATCTAAAAATAACATATCTACTAAGCAACCTTTGGAATTACTTCATTTAGATTTATTTGGACCAACCTAAGTACGATCAATAAATCATAACAAATATGTGTTCGTAATTGTAGATGATTTTTCAACATATACTTGGACATTATTTTTAAAACATAAAAGTGACACTTTTGGAATGTTTAAATCTTTGCAAAACGGATCACTAACATAATGGATTTAAAAATTAAAAATATACGTAGTGATCATGGAGGAGAATTCGAAAATGAATTTTCCACTAATTTTTGTAACAAAAAGGAATTAGTTATAATTTTTCAATTCCACGAACACCACAACAAAATGGTGCAGTTGAAAGAAAAAATAGAACTTTACAGGAATGTGCACGAACACTACCAAATAGTAGTAATCTACCCAAACATGTTTGGGCTGAAGCTATTTCCATAGCCTGTTATGTATTAAATCATGTCACACTTTGACCGATGACTAAGAATACATGTTATGAAATATTCAATGGAAAGAAACCAAAAGTTTCATATTTTAAAATTTTTGGGTCAAAATGTTTTATTTTAAATACTAAAGATAATCTTGGAAAATTTGACCCTAAAGCCGATGAAGGAATTTTTATTGGTTATTCAGAATGTAGTAAAGCTTATAGAATTTATAATAAACGAACAAATATTATAGAAGAAAGCTTACATGTATCTTTTGATGAAAATTTCCAACAAACTATGAAAGAAGATGAAGATGAAATTTTAACTAAAAATCAAACTGAAATTACAAACAATATGAATAATTCATCTTTTGATAATAATGAAACTATTTTAAGATCACCCACACGAATATTAAAAAAATCATCCTTTAGATAATGTAATTGGAGACTTAAATTCTTGAGTCACTAGAAACAAATTAAATCAAATGAGTTATGTCGCTTTATCTCAAATATAGAACCTAAAAATTATAAGGAAGCATATAAAGATGACTCATGGATCTTAGCAATGCAAGAAGAATTAAATCAATTTGAACGTAATAGTGTATGGGAACTCGTTCCTAGACCATCAGATCAATCTGTAATTGAAACAAAATGGGTTTTCAAAAACAAAGCTGATGAAAATGGAAATATTATTCGTAACAAAGCAAGATTAGTGGCTCAAGGATATAACCAAGAAGAGAGAATTGATTATGAAGAGACATTTTCTCCCGTAGCTCATCTCGAAGCAATTCGTACTCTCCTTGCTTTTGCATGTCATCATAACTTCAAATTATTTCAAATGGATGTTACCTTCTTAAACGGTTTTATCAAAGAAAAAGTTTTTGTGGAACAACCGCCATTATTTATTCATGAAAAATATCCAGATCATGTTTTTAAACTAAAAAAGCTTTATATGGTTTAAAACAAGCACCACTTGCTTGGTACGATCGACTAAAAACTCATCTACAAAATTCTGGATTTCAAATTGGAAAAATAGACACTACACTATTTATAAAACAAAAAAATAACGATATACTAGTTGTACAAATATATGTTGATGACATTATATTTGGGTCAACTGATGAAAGTTTATGTAATGAATTTTCTAAAATAATGAAAAATGAGTTTGAAATGTCACACATGGGTGAACTTTTCCTTGGATTACAAATAAAACAATTAGACAATGGCATTTTCATGAATTAAGAAAAGTATTGTCAGGATTTACTTAAATGATTCGGAATGAAAAACACTACTTCTAAACCAACTCCTATGAGTACAACCTTATATTTAGAAAAAGACGGAAATAGAAAAGACTTTGATCTAAAATCTTATCGTAGTATGATAGGCTCTTTATTATATTTAACAGCTAGTCGACCCGATATAATGATGAGTGTTTGTTTATGTGCACATTTTCAAGCTCAACCAAAGGAATCACATCATAGAGCAGTCAAACGAATTTTACGTTACTTATCCAACACCAAAGATTACGGCTTATTCTATCCTAAAGGTACGATTTTCGAACTTGTATCATTTAGTGATGCAAACTTTCGAGGTTGTCAAACGGACAGAAAAAGCACAAGTGGTACCTGCCATTTTATCGGTTAATCTTTAGTTTCATGGTTTAGCAAAAAGCAAAATTGTGTTTCTCTTTCAACTTGTGAAGCAGAATACATTTTTGCTGCTCTGGCTTGTGCACAAGTAATATATATGCAACAAACACTTCACGATTTTGGTAAAACTATAACTTGTTCTCCGATATATTGTGATAATACAAGTGCAATTAATCTATTTAAGAATCCTATAAATCATTCTCGAACTAAAGACATTGATATCAGACATTATTTTCTTAGAGATAACGTAGAAAAAGGAGTAATCTTTAGAATTTATGATGACCCGAGATTTTGGGCAATATAAATTTAATAATCATTATTAATAATTTAATTGGATTGATAATTTTCCTTTATAATTTTAATTTAAATTGTTAATTTAATCTTTTAAAGGCTAATAAATATTTAATCTGGCAATATTGATCAATATCTTTCTAACAATTTAAAATTGATAAGAATTATCTTTCAAAGCTAATGAAATTCTTTTCTATTTATAATATGTATAATTGATATATATTGTGAATAGAAGATCTTTTGTTTTAAATAAAAGATGTGTTTTCAAATTGTAATATATATGTATGTATATGTTATGATTTGAATTTGTATTGAAATTTAATATAATAATTCTCAAATTAATGTTAAAAATATTTTCTATTTAAAATGTATATGTATATTTGTATATATTGAAGTTTTGATTTGAATTTAATATAATACCTTTCAAAAGCTATTTAAAAGTTAATCATATATTTCAAAACACTTAAGGTAAATATTTATTTTGTTTAAAATATTTTAGCTTAAGTTTAAAGTAAGATTTAATTAAAGGTTCATCTCTTTTGTTTTAATATTCTTTCTTTTAAATTTAACATGAATAAATGTATGTTGAATATATATATAAATAAATTACTAAATTCACAATTATATAAATATAAATACTTTTATAATAAGGATTTAAACAAAAAAATTCATTGTTTTAACATTTGTAATTCATAGAAACATGCATGTACATTTGTCTAATTTATAAATCAACAAGTGGCATCATTTTGTTTTTCTTTATCAATTAAATTTTATAAATAAGTGTTATTAGGAGAAACCTAGTTTTTGATTTTCAGTACAATTCTTTTCTTCCTCAATACTTTCTTTCTTCTCTTCTTCTAAAATAAAAATAAAATAAGAACTAAACCAAAATTCAAAAGGGAATCAAACCAAATCAACCTGCAACTAAAATGAAGTTCAACTGCAATTCAAATTTTCTGCAATTCAAAAGGAATCAAGACCAACTCAGCAGTTTCAACTTTAAACAACATCAAATTGAAGGCATGCAAAGGTTTCCATCAGCAAAGCAAATTTAAAGCTTTCACAGATCAAATTTTTAAAACCTGGAAGTAATAGACTGCTCTCTGTTCTTCAAGTACTGGTGAGTAAACATAAATTTTAAAAACAGTTTTTACATCTTGATTTCACTTTGATATATGAATATAAATCATGGTTGCTACCTTGAAATACTTGTATTTAAGAAAATGCATGTATGTGTTTAAGTGATGAATGCTTGTGAAGATATGACAAACTCTCTGTTCTCTGCTTATAAAATAGTGAATAAACTTTTCTTAAAAACAGTTTAATTTGTGACTATCTATAATGAATGTGTTGATCTGGGAATTGTTATTGATGTTGCATAAAAATCTTTCAGTTTTATATAATTGAATTGATATAAATATATATGTGTGTAAGTATGTCTGTATATATATAGATATTCTGTTCTCTGCTATTTCATTTCATGTTTTACCTCCAAAAATTCAAATCTTTCAATATAATCAATGTTAGACTTTGATGTTTAAATGGAAGTTGGTTGTTAAGATATGAAGATAAAATTAAAAATATTTTCAGGATTTAAATTTCAATAAATTATTTTTAAATTTTGAAATAACAGTGAGATTCATAAACTATGATAAAATCAACCACCTTAATTACAAATTTGAATTACAGGAATGGATTTGTGATTGAAAATCATGAATTTTGATATGCATTTCAGAATTTTTAATTTGTTATTCAATTGGGAATTTAGAGATGATCATTTTTCGGCAATTTGACGAATTGCCGATGTTCAACTTGATGATTTGGGTTGAAATCTTGATTGAAGCTAGCTAATGAATTGTTGATGAAGGGAAAAATGCAGTTAAATTTTTCCTATGTCCGAATTGTTCGAATTCGATAAAAGTAGGGTTTTCTTTCCAGTTTTGGTCGATAGTTTCTCCAGGCAATTGCACCGCCATGAAGGTGCCAGACACGATCGCATATGGGGGATTGGCAGCGTGGCGATGTGGTGGTTCTCTGGGATGAGTGTCGTGGTTTCAGTCGTTTTGATCGTCGGCGGAGAAGTCATTTACATCGATGGGTTTGGGTTCCTTGGTGTCGAGAGTCTCGTTTTCGACTCGTTGTCGTTTTCATCGAGCTGAGTGGTTGAACGTTGAGAGTGAGCAGTCGACGACTTGTGAGCATCGGCGGCGATGAGCCGTTGTCACTCTGATGAACGTGCACGTGCACGTTTGTTCGCATCTGGGTTAATCAAAGTTCGGGGAAGAAGAAGGTTAACTCGGGTTTATTCTCGGGGAAACAAGGGTGATGTCTCGGGTTCATTCTCGAAGGGCTTGGGTGGGTTTTTATAAAAGGTTTCAAAAATCTGAAACAAAGTTTTAAAAACAAGAAAAAATATGGTAACTCGAAGTTGGGATCGGGTAAACTAGTGTTTGGCTCGGGTTCTTTATTATGTTGACAAGTTTTAATTTTTAAAGGAAATAATAAGCTTTAAAGTATAAAAACTAAATCAAGGAAATATTTTATTAACCATTTCCTTTAAAAATAATTAATGTTTAATTAAGATGGAACTTATTAAAAGTTTGAAAGATAAAATTATTTGAGTTTACAATGTATTTAAACAATCGTTGAAAGATTTTAAAGATTTAAAGGTTAAAATTAAGATGTTTAAGCTTCTTTTATATTGATTTCTAAATGTTTTATTTGTAAATATGGTATAATGATAATTAAGTAATCAATTATAATAAAGAATTTGTCTTTAAGTTATTCAGATTCTGTTTAATTTTAATAAATAAATTTGTGGAAATAAATAAGGTTAATTAATTATTGTTATTAACTTAAGAATAGTTAATTAATGTAAATGATTTGTTAATAAGTAAAAGTTTAATTAAGATAAATGGTTTTCTTAATTTATTTAAGTATTTTAAATATAAGGAGTTAATTAATTATTTAATTAATTTTAAATGATCGTTAAATGTTTGGTTAATTTAAATAATCACTTAATTATGAATAAATTAAGTATAATTAGTTGATAGAGTAATTAATGTATAATTACTAAATGTAATTAAGAAAAGAGAAATTACTTATGGAAGTAATTAGTGAAAAATTACTTATGAAAGTAATTAATGGAAGTAATTAAGAGTAAATCACTTGGTGTTATTAACTAAAATATTAATTAATATAATTGATTAAAGAGTAATTAATAAATTAAAGGATTAAGGTTAATTAATGATATGATTAATTACTTGTTAAAGTAATTAATTAAGAGAGTAATTAACTAATGAAAGTAATTAGAAGATAATTAATGTAAGTAATTAAGGGTTAATTACTTAGCAAATTTGATTAATTAATTAGTATGATTAATTAATTAATGGATGAGACTAATTTAAGATTAATATAATTAATTGAGGAGTTAATTAATTAAGGTAAGTAATTACGGGATGCTTAATTACTGTTTATGATTAATTAAGGCTAATTAATAATGTAGTTAATTAAAGATTAATTATTTAATTAACTAAAAGGTAATTAATTAATGAAGTAATTAGAGGATTATTAATTAATATAATTAATAAAATTAATCAAGTTTGATTGATAAAAGTGATTAATTAAAGTATGATTAATTAATTATAATTAATTGAGGATTAATGCAAACAATTATAATTAATTAATTAATGGAAGTAAATGAAGGATCATTAATTATTGTAATTATGATAGTAATTAAAGGTTAATTACTGTATATGGTTAAGGATAATTACTTGAATGTAATTAAAGTGTAATTAATCAAGGAAGATTAATTAAGGAAGATCATTAAGAGATGATTAATAAATTGATATGTAATAAATCAATGAAGCAGGATTAAGATAATCCAAGTGATTAAAGGATAGTAATTTATTTAATTAAAGGTTAATTAAATTGATTTGGAGTTAATCAATTCTGCTTTTGAATGATTGGTTAATATTGGATGATTGATATTGAGTGATTGGTTGATACTGGATGATTGGATATGATATCTATGTGACATGCTGCTTTGTGAGATGAATGTTTGATAGGAATTATCTATTGTGATAATGTGATTTATCTATCTGTTTATATCATCCTGAATATAAGTTAAATGTTTAAAACCTTTAAACAACTTGGCCTTAAAAGATACGTTTTGGATTTCGATGAGACCGAGATCGGATTTGCTATAGTACAACATGATAGGGGGTTCTCGCTTCGCGGTTTGGTGGCGAACGGGAGACTCTTACCCCTACATGTCCCTGAGAGGTAAAGGCCTTGTGAGGGTTGGTTGCAAGTCGAGAGGCTGGCCGTAAAAGCAAATTCGAGTTCGGTTTCGTTCGAACCCGGAACGAACTTGTATGGATTGAATGCTTTCAGAACATCGTTAGGAGGGCGATGAGCATTCTAAGATAGATGTGTTCTATAAAGGTAATCGTAGCCTCAAGCCTCATCAACCGGGAATAGCTAAAACAGGGGAGGTGCAGCAAGTTTAAGTGGGTAGCGCCCAAGTAGGATGAGATTTTCCCCTGTCTAGAAGTTCCTTTTTATTCGGCTTAGTGTGTGGTTGGTCGCGCTAACTACGGGGTTGTCTTGTTCGGAATTATCCTTAGATGGTTCCGGCCTTGTGTTGTAGGGGATTGGGAGTGATCCTCGGTACGGTGATATAGGCCCCGTACTGTGACGGGCGGTACCCCAGTAGCCCTGCCATTGTATGGAATCCAAACTCCAATAAGTGCCATACGTATTGATTGTGCCCAACTATGTTGGAACGTGAGATGTAAGCATTCCAGCTATTTCTGTATTTTACTTGAAAACCCTAGACACTATTATAATATAACTGGATTTCCTATCAAATGTTTTGGTTAGCGTAAGGTAAAAACTTACTCATGTTTATGTGTGGGGAGTCTTACGTGATACTTTTTCTTTTCAAAGGATTTTAAAGTTAAGTAATTTTAAACCGTTTACTCACACCAGACCCATGTCTGACCCAAGTGTTTATTTTCTGTTTTATTAAACTCTTGGGTACTCAATTTTGTATTGAGTAGTCGAGGGATTCAGGTTAGCTTTGACGAATTCTGGAGGAGATTTGGAGCAGGAGGCTTCAGCGTGTAGATATATAGTGATTCCGCTGTGTTTGTGTTGAGTCTGTATCTCTGTGATGTTTGAGATGTATGATAGACAGGTGTTTATAACTGTCTAATATGAGATGTATAAGTTGTGTAACTCTGATGTATATGATACTATGTAATATCTTATGTGATATATTATATTTCATTTGTTCCGCTGTGAGATTCTTATATGTTGTTGTTCTTTCTTTCTTATCTTTTCTTCTTCTATCCCTTTCTTTCTTAATTCATGATGCGTCTTTCTGGGCTTAGAAAGTCGGGTCGTGACAGTTGGTATCAGAGCATAGGTTGAGTGAATACCTAAGCTCTGGAGTGGTGTCTTTCTTGAGAGAGCGTACTTGTAATTAGATATATATATATATATATATGTATTTCTACCTATTTGTTGGATTACCTGTTCGGGTTTTCCAATATAAGTTATAAAGGTAGATAAGGTGGTGGTGTGTTGTAACGACCCGATATTTTGGACCATTCGCATCCATTATAAGTGTATAGGTAGACACACATGCCGGAATTGAATTGCTCAAAATACCGCGTTGTTAATTTAAATTGGCAAAACTGAACATATACAGTAAATAAAATAATCACAGATCACAGACACAGAGTAATAAATGCAGCGGAAATAAAAGAGATAGTAGTTCATGAAGCTACTATATAAATATATAAGTTACATCAGAGTTAAACCAGATACAATGGAAGAGTAATACGATACATCGGATACAAATCAGCATACATCACTGGAATCATCGAATACTAAAAGCAGAATAGATGGCTGGATCTTCAAGCAAAGCTCCAACTCCAAAGGTGAGTCGAATACTGGTACACTCAGTCTGACCCGAGCGTAAAGCAAAACACAAAACACTCGAGTCAGGATTAACATTCTTATATTTATAAATCCAACTCAAGTGAAATAGCAATTGAAATACAAGTAACTCAAAGGATGTTTGGAATAATCATCCTTTAAGGATCCATTAAACTATCTACTATGTAGTAGTGTACGATAAGTAGATAATGCCTATCAGTAATATAAGATATCAAAATAGTGTTAAGGAGTTACCATTATCCCCCTTAACACATTTTATATAAGCATCATAGTCTATACAGCACTGTAAACTCCACCGTAAACTAGTGGGCTATCAGGGAGTACTCCATAGGTATAACACAAAACAAATTCGTAGTGGTCGCGTATATAGGGATCCAAGTATGACAAGGCACATGAGGCAATACCCAAGGTAGTGAAACTACCGTTTGCCTGATCCGGACTGGTGAGAACGCATCGCCGCAGCGACCGCAACACCGCGAAACAACACTCCCAAAATCAAGGGTGCACCAATCGACAACAAGTAATGAGTAGTTCGAAGAAGTGTGTTCGCTTGAGGTAGCTGACCTCCATTGGCCCGGCACGGCTCCTGTTTTAGTCATTTCCAATTTGACACAAGTGTCAAGGCTATCCATTATCGTTCTCTTTCTTCAGTCATCACGTTCATCATTCCAACCACTTCATTCTGGATCACACTCCGCGTATAGTTATTAAAGTGGTTTTCGGTTTAGACAGTGAGTATGTCCCTAACCGATTCCGGTTCCTTTAATAACTTTCGTAATTATTACACCGATTGGTCGTTTATATATTTCAAAAACCAAATCAGTTACAATTTCAATTAGAATTTGTAAACCAACATTTCATTCCCTTTCTAAATCAATTTCGATAATTTACGTTTCATAACTTCCAAATTACCATTTCAAAATCTTATAATTCAATTTCTATTTCTATTTAAAACAATTCGAATATTGATTCAAGTTCGTATATAAGTTTCATTTCAAAAACATTTAAATTTATTAATTTAACATTCAAATCAATTTAACTTCATTTATCGATTTCATTAAATATTCGTTAAGTAAATTTGTCATTCAAAATAATTTCTATTAAATTTCCAATTCATCAAATCCATTATTTAAATCCAACTTCATTATATCAAAACTTACAAATTGAATTAAATTATATTCATCCAATCAAATTCCTTAAATTTCAAGTCTTACATTAATTTCAATAAATTACATTTTATTTCTTGTTAAAGACATTCAATTTCACTTATTTACTTACTTAAATAATTTTTCCAAAACTTAATTAATAAAGAAATTCAATTTCAATTATTTACGAAGTAAAAATTCACTTATTCAAAGGTTTAATTTCTCTTATCAAAGAATTTAATTTTATTTAATTATCAAATAATTGCAAAACTTAACTATTAAATAATTTCAAACTAATTTTTTTAATAATTTCAAAACTTAATTCGATCATTTCTCAAATTAAACAACGTTCTTTCATCAATTTCTTTATTAATATTTTATTTCAGATTATTAAATATTCACATTTAAATTTCATTAAAATTCAATTTCCAACTTCGTTTCAAAACCATATTATTTATTCAAATAAAATCTTCATTTTATTTTTAAATCAAATTATTGACCAATCGATTTTTATTTAATTCTCTATCCTAGGTCAAAGTTCAATTTGGGTATTTATCATTTCAACCCGATTCCAATTCAATTCAAATCAAATCATAGCAAAGGGAACTTGCAGTGTGATAACTGGGAGGGTGTCAAAGTAAATAAACAAGCAATAACAACAACCAATATCAATCCAATAATCAATTCAAATAATCCCGAAATAATCGTATTAATTCACATTGTTGTTTGTGCAAATTAATATAATTATTTCTAGAATCTACACGATCATTTCATGTAGATTAAAGATTATTACACTAATATTTATACGGTTCTCCAATTGTCATTCGATTTCAATTTTAACACTACAATAATTAATCAAATATACGTTCAATGGTTCAAAGTGTAATTATCAGTATTCTACATGTCAATTAATTTAACAATTAAAAGGGGTCATATTCAACTAATCAAATTTAACATATAAATCAGTTTTAAAATCGTTAACTATCCTATATCCATTTCAATTTGGCATACTATTTATCATTTAACACTAACAATTTAACGTCCAATATAAACATCAACAATCAATCAATTATCAGCCAAACTGTATTATCATCGCATAAATAATTAACAGATAATGGTGTCAGATGTCACAGGTGAACTGATACAGGTAATATCATATATAACAGTGTAATTAACTAACAACAGTAAATTTCAATTGTCGTTTCAATTGAAATCAAATTTAATAAATAAAAGAACATTAATCGTGAGTGATTGCTCACCTTTCAAGGCTAGAGAGAATAGACAATGAAATGGGTTACGGATCCAACCACGAATTCCAAAGCAAAGCTAGATGGACACGATTCGACGAACAAAGCTGATAAAAAGTAATCGGCGAAATAAATCAGACTGGATCGATGAAGATAATTGATATGAGTGAACTTATATATAACTATATAACTATATAACTATATATATATATATATGGAATCATATTTTAAACTCAAGCGTATGCTAAAATAAGATATACATATTTATTTTCAAATCAAAATGTAACTTTTAATACCATAATAAAATATATATATATATATATATATACAAATCTAAATTCACATACACTGAAACCAAATCATACGTATATATGCTAGCAATGAAAGAAATCTTCAACACAGCTTATATAAACTATATACATATACTAGCATCTATAACCTGAACAATTTTATTCTTATATGCATATACTTCCACCCAGAAAATATTAATATAAACTTATACTTAACCATAACACAGATTCATTATATAAGTAAACTAGTATATAACCCATGTATAAAATCAAAACATCTTCATATATAGAAATAAATCAACTTACTATATGTATAGTTAATACAAATTCATAATAAAGTACTAACATATTTAAGATTGTAAACATGTAGACCTATCTTTATATTTTACTGTAAACATATACAAACATTATATTATAACTCACGTATATACTAATGTATCCAGATAATACCAGCTACTGACTATAATATATATAAGCAGCCATGTATTATATAATCTTAGTAACTAATATATATTCTAACATAAAATCTAACCCACGCACTAATCATTAAAAACGGTATTCATAAAAAAATTGATATAACCTCATTTATAAACTATAAATAATACATTTTATTAAAATATTCATGTATAAACAACAGAACTCCATATATAGTAATCAATTAAAATGAAGACTGTTTGCACAAAAAATGGACAAACACCTCAAAGTTGTATGATTTAGTAGATCGTATGTTATTCTTAGTAATTTGAGCGATTTATGCAAATACGTAAAAAACAGGGGCTAAACTGAATAAAGACATGCAGATTTATAGTAGTTCAGCCAGAATGTGCCTACATCCACTTTATATGTTATTTCTCTTCTTTTTTTTTATGATTACAAGTACAAAGCTTTGATACGAGTAAAAAAAAGTTGTTTGAAGAGTTCCTTCCGTGCTTGAGCTCTCAAACTTGTCCGCCATTGTTGTACCCCTGCCCCTCTATTTATAGAGTGAGGTTGGGGGCAGGGGTCTTGGATGTATATAGCTGCTGGTGGGCCTGGGCTGAAGCAATCTGGCCTGGCACATCTGGTTCGGCGGAGCTTGGTTCGGCCGTGCTTGGAGTGGTTGGTTCGGTAGAGGTTGGATCGGTGGTTGCTAAGCGGAGTTTGGTCCGGTGATGGATGGTTCGTGTAACGACCCGATATTTTGAACCATTCGCGTCCATTATAAGTGTATAGGTAGACACTCATGCCGGAGTTGAATTGCTCAAAATACCGCGTTGTTAATTTAAATTTGGCAAAACTGAACATATACAGTAAATAAAATATCACAGATCACAGACACAGAGTAATAAGTGCAGCGGAAATAAAAGAGATAGTAGTTCATGAAGCTACTATATAAATGTATAAGATACATTAGAGTTTACAACAGAAGAGTAATACGATACATCAGAGTTAAACCAGATACAACGGAAGAGTAACACGATACATCAGATACAAATCAGAATACATCACTGGAATCATCGAATACTGAAAGCAGAATAGATGGCTGGATCTTCAAGCAAAGCTCCAACTTCAAAGGTGAGTCTCGAATACTGGCACACTCAGTCTGACCCGAGCGTAAAGCAAAAACACAAGACACTCGAGTCAGGATTAACATTCTTATATTAATAAATCCAACTCAAGTGAAATAGCAATTGAAATACAAGTAACTCAAAGGATGTTTGGAATAACCATCCTTTAAGGATCCGTTAAACTATCTACTATGTAGTAATGTACGATAAGTAGATAATGTCTATCAGTAATATAAAGATATCAAAATAGTGTTAAGTCATGGCCCATTCCACCCTTAACACATTTTTATTCCCAAAAGCATATACAAGACCGTAGTTTCCCCAAAACCGGAAGTCACCAGAGGGCAATCCATATACTAAAGGTACAAATCAAAATCATAGTGGTCGCGTATAAATGGAATACAAGTATGACAAGGCACATGAGGCAATACCCAAGGTAGTGATACTACCGTTCGCCTGATCCGGACTGGTGAGAACGCAACGCCGCAGCGCCCGCAACACCGTGAAACAACACTCCCAAAATCAAGGGTGCACCAATCGACAATAAGTATAAGTAGTTCGAAGAAGTGTGTCCACTTGAGGTATCAATCCTCCATTGGCCCGGCACAGCTCCTGTTTTAGTCATTTCCAATTTGACACAAGTGTCAAGGCTATCCATTATCGTTCTCTTTCTTCAGTCAACACGTACATCATTTCCAACCACTTCATTCTGGATCATCACTCCGCGTATAGTTATTAAAGTGGTTTTCGGTTTAGATAGAGAGTATATCCATAACCGAATTCCGGTCTCTTTAATAACTTTCGTAATTATTACACCGATTGGTCGTTTGTTTATTTCAAAACCAAATCAAATTTCAATTTCAAATTCGTAAATCAACATTTCATTTGTCTTTCAAAACCAATTTCCAAGATTTACGTTTCAAAACTTCCAAATACCATTTCAAAATCTTATAATTCAATTTCAATTTTCTATTTAAAACAATTCAAATACCAATTTAAATTCGTATATAAGATTCATCCCGAAATCATTTAAATTAATTTGATTTAACATTTAAATCAATTTAAATTCATTTATCGATCTCATTCAATATTCATTTAGTAAATTTTCCATTCAAAACAATTTCTATTAAATTTCCAAATCATTAAATCAATTATTTAAATTCAACTTCATTAAAACAAAACTTACAATTTTGAATTAAATTAAATTCGTCAAATCAATTCTTTAAATTTCAAGTCTTACATTAATTCCAAAAATATCACATTTTCATTTCTTGTTAAAGAAATTCCATTTCACTTATTTACTTTCTTAAATAATTTTCCAAAAACCTTAATAAAGAAAACTCAATTTCAATTATTTACGAAGTAAAATTCACTTATTCAAAAGTTCAATTTTCTTTTTAAAGAATTTCAATTCAATTTAATCATTAAATAATTCAATCTTATTTAAGTATTAAATAATTCAAAACTTAATTATTAAATAATTTCAAAGTTTAATAATTTCAAACTTAATTATTAAATCATTTCAAACTTTAATAATTTCAAACTTAATTATAATTTCAAACTTGATTTTAATTTCAAACTTAATTATCAAATCATTTCTCAAATTAAACAATATACTTTCATCGATTACATCGTTAATATTTCGTTTCAGATTATTAACATTTTCCTTTCATTAAAAATTCAATTTTCAACTTCATTTCAAAACCATATTATTTATTCAAATAAAATCTTCGTTTTATTTTTAAATCAAATTACTGACCAATCGGGTTTTATTAAATTTTCTATCCTAGGTCAAAATTCAATTTTTTTTTTTGGGTATTTATCATTTCAACCCGATTCCAATTCAATTCAAAATCAAAACATAACAAAGGGAACTTGCAGTGTGATAACTGGGATGGTGTCAAAGTAAATAAACAAGCAATAACAACAATCAATATCAATCCAATAATCAATTCAAATAATCCCGAAATAACCGTATTAATTCGCATTGTTATTTGTACGAATTAATATAATTATTTCTAGAATCTACACTATCATTTCATGTAGATTAAAGATTATTACATTACGGTTTCCACTTGTCGTCTATTACAATTACATACATCATCAATTTAACAACATACATTCAGTGGTTCAAAATGTAATTAAACAAATCCTACATGTCAATAAATTCAACAGTAAAAGGGGTCATATTATACGATGTCATTTAATCAAATTTAACATTTAACTATCCTATATCAATTTCAATTGCACACTATTTATCATTTTAACATTTACAATTTAACGTCCAATATAAACATCAACAATCAATCAATTATCAGCCAAACTGTATTATTATTGCATAAATAATTAACAGATAATAGTGTCAGATGTCACAGGTGAACTGATACAGGTAATAACAGTGTAAATATCTAACAACAGTATATTTCAATTGTCGTTTCAATTTGAAATCAAATTTAATAAATAAAAGAACGTTAATCGTGAGTGAGTGCTCACCTTCCGAGGCTAGAGAGATTTGACAAAAGAATGAGCTACGAAATCTGAAGCAACGCTACATGTATATGGTTTTGATGTCGAAAACAGGCACGACGGACAAGGCTGAAAATGGAAAATCGATGAGAATGATTGAATCAGTTTTGATATAATCGAAAATATAAACATTACTATTTCATTATATATATATATATATTATTATTATTTGTTTCTAAAATATTTTCAAAACACATATCTTCAAATCCATATTATGTCCCAAATTTTTTTTTTTAATCAAACATATATAAGTAGTGTACTTGTACACACGTATATTACAATATCCATATATTTCATACAGAGTATTGCTAAATCAATAAAATTTCGAAATAGGGTATAAAACGGCATTGTCTACTCGACTCAATATATATTTAAACATCTTCCCTAACACATCGGTGAATTTGAAATATATATATACGATGATGAATTAAAACTTAAACAACAAACTTACAACCCAACAGTAAGCTAAAGCTAACATACTAATATAGAAATAATATTATATATGACTACTTAATAATATAATATATATAGAACACCCTACAGTACTTGAAGAACGAAAACTATATATACAAACTGATGTTTTTTAAAATCTTATATAACAGCTCATTACAAAACTTATGCGACATTTAAATTTAACCAATGTATAAAAGTCGACGAATATAGGGTATAAACACACAAAATTTTCCAAAGCTTGGAATATATCATACTACCGCTACTGTAAACTTTCTCGGAGCAGAGTTTAAAATATATACAGTTTAACATGTTATATAAACAACAACCGGCATAAAATTAACATATCATTTATAATTTATATTACAATGTAATGTATACTTTAAAGATGCCATATTCATACATATGTAGACGATATAAAATAGGTAGAATATAAAACTGTAAGTTTGAAAAGCTGCAAAATAGAAAAGAAAACCAACTATACTTGTGGTAGCCAACATGTACATACTGTAATATACAGCATATATTATATGTAAACTACTGTAACCAACGCAACATGTGAATGTAATAATTTTTTTTTCATTTTCTTATAAATGTACGCATAAGAGTACCAGACTTAAAAATTGAAACTTATAAAACTGTAAATGAAAGAATTATAAACCCAATGTTTAAGCAATAAAAAAAAGAAAAAAGAAAAAGAAAGAAAGAACCGAAAAACTTTATAATATATAAACATGCAGCCCTATTCCTAGCTTAATACCTTGTGCTTTATATTTCTAATACATACAGCTTTATAACTAACATGAATATAGAATATATATAAACCAATGTAGGTAAACTGATGTATGTGTGTATAATGACAGATTTTAACATTTTATAACTCACACATATAATAAAATTTATAGAATTATGCAATTATACAAGAGCTAGAGCATAACAAACATAAGCACCTTATATCGAAATGCATGTATGGGGTTCGGCACTAGATCAAGAAAGCGGTGGACATCGCAGTAGGGGATGGAAGGCTAGCTGCTATGGTCGGTGAGCTTTGGTCAGGCAGAAGGAGCGGAGGCCAACGGAGGATGGTGGTGGCCAAGGGTGGGCTCGGTTGCAAATGAGGATGGGTCGAAGCTCAGGCGACGGGTTGGAGATGGAGTCGGCGAGGGTGACGTTGGAGTTCAGCTGAGCTCGGTTTCGGTGCGGAGGAGGAAAGCACGTGTCGGCTAACTTCGGATTGCACGGCTTGGGAAGAGGAACAGACTCGAGCTGCGGGTGGTTGTCGTGGCCGAAGAGGTGGAGAGAAACACGGTGTTCGATTCGGGTCGGAGCCAAAGAGAGAGAGAGAGCGGAGGTGGAGGGAAGATAGCGGGGTTTTGAGTGCGTGCTTGCGTGGGCACAATGTGGCTGAGCTTGGCCAAAATAAAAATATAAGATGCGCATGTTTTAGTGAAGAAAAGAAAAAGATGTGTACAGATTTTATAATGCAAAAGCAACTTTATATTAATTTGTTTCTTTTATATTCCCATGAAGACACTGACCAAACATGGGAAAAGGAAGAGATTGAGAAAGTTAAGGGACAAACAGTAGTTATATTATTTTCAAGAGCAATAGTCCAAACAAAGTGAAAGAAAATGAACGGATCAAAATAAATAATTTGCACTGGGAATAGAAAAAGGCAAATGACTGTTCAGTAAATATACGTTGGAAATTGAATGGACACCGGAAGCCAAAAGGCATGAAACGGTTACCGATACGGTAGGCGTTACGCAAAGTGCAACGTACAACGGAACTCCGAATTTGACAATCGAATATACCGTAGAGATCGGCACGATGAGACGATCAAAACGGTATATAGAAATCAGTGGTACGATCATCCGATAAAAATCGATATCGGTACCAGAATACTGCTATTTTGCAGAAAATAAGAACGACGGAGCCAAAGATGTCCGAATTTGGAAAAACGACAAACTGAAATCTTGCTCAGAAGATGATTTAGAATTTTTCTGTGTAAAAATATTTAGGTTTCGGAAACATTTTATTTCCATCGCTTTTTAACTGATTAAATTGAAGTGAATTTACGCGCGAAATAAACTTTCATATTTTCGGACGAAAATTTACCAGTTGTTATGTTTAATTAGACGTATTCTAAATATCAAATTTTTATTTCAAAATTTTATCGTTTAAAATTTCACAAAATTTCAACTAATTACGTTATTAAAACAGTTGAAATTTACGGGTCGTTACACTCTCCCCCACTCAAAACTTTTCGTCCCCGAAAAGGAACGAGGTAGGAGAATAGAAACAACCAGAAAGAAAACAGATTTGAAATACAAAATAGCAATTAATTTAAACCATATAAATTCAAATTTAAATTGATTGTTATTCAATAATTGATTTAATACATTTGATTTCACCAAAATCAATCTCAACTATTTTTAAATTCATTATCTTATTATCCAATTATCTTCAATCTACAATTCTAAAACCATAAATTTTGAATAGTCTTTTATTATAGTCATATTTTATTTCAACAGATTAAATTCTTTAATTCCAAATTTTTTATAAATTTTATTTCTTTTAATATCTCTTATCACATATATTTAACCCATATAAGTTAATTTAAACCATAAAAGTTTCGATTTAAATTAATTTATATCTATTAATTTCTTCTAAATTCAAGGTATTTTCATATGTTGATCAAATTTCAATTTATTAATTCTTTCAAAACAAATCTATTTTACTATTAACAGAGTATACTTATTGCCTTATCTAATTCTATTAACATCTTTATAATCAAAATTTAGTGTATACCATTTATTATAAACACTCAAGTTTATTTATAAAATCAATTTATATTATATATTATCCAATTACATATTCAACTTCTGAATAATTTAGGTAAGTTGTATTAGAATGCAGTTGAACAATATACAAATAAAATTTTCCCAATTCAATTATTCAAGTTAAATATTTATTCCAAATTTTTTTTTTATTTATAATTAAAATCATCTTTTAACAAAATTTAAGAATTAGATTTCCGATTAACTTTAAACAATTTGGAGACATATATAATATATTTATATCAAATTAAATTTTAAAATAAGATACCTATATATATGTGAATCAAAATATACTGAAGAAATTTAAATCAAAATATTTTCAAAACAAAACCGTAGCAAAGCTACAGAATAGTATCTCCACTTCGAAACTCGAAAATGAATGTCGATGATGCGGCCGCCATCACCGAAATTATTTTCCAGCGACAAAGAAAAGAGCACTGATTTCAACATTTTTAAAATTCTTTGCAAACGATTTCTATTCGAAAATACTTTCAATAATATATACGTAAAAATTTTAAAAACCAAAGTTCAAAATCACCGGAAACTAGTAAATTCTCAAATTTCTGAATTAAATTCATTTCAAATTCCAAATCAATTTATGAACCGTATTTATAAATTCATTTAGAACAATAAATGATAATCAAATATTATCATTTCAAACAACCAATTTAATTAACTATTTAAATTCCAGAAAATTTTACTTATATTTTTACAATATAATCAAACAAATTTGAAAACAATATTGTGTCAGTTTGCTCTGCTCAAGTGTTTTGGAAATCCTATCGATAGCGTTGATCAGACGAATCGATCGAAAACCCAAATCAACATCAGCAACTCAAACAACACAATATATAAAACATTTTTAATATAAATTTACAAATACACTTCCTCGCTTGACGATACAAGAATGGATTTTAAAGCAAGGGTAGAGATTCAAATTTTTGCAAGACTCAAATCAAAAAGAATTCTGATTCGAAGATAAGTTTGAAACAGAATATAAGATAATTCAATTACCACAATCGGGAGATGGATGAGTTTATTTAATTCACGGGCAACCTTAACCGGATCGTCCGTAACTTCGAGAATAAGATCGATGCTGAATTCCGAGGTAAATCATCACTCGATCTCGAGAGATGGAATTTGGGTATAGCAGGGAATAGATAGCATCGTAAACCGAGGATACAGAAACCTTCGGTAAATCAATGCCTATTGTAAAGGAGTTTAATCCTTTACGAATCATTCGAAGATTGGCGAGACCGCCGATTCATTATAAAGATCATTCGAAATGGAGTTATGGGATGCTCCAAAATTGAAAGAAGACGAATAGTGAGGGGGCACGAATGAAATTTTTGAACCGTAGGGAACGTTCCAAAATTCAAAGAATTGAGTCAAAGGAAGAGATTGAAACTCGAATGAGAGTGATTCTGTAAATACATTTACTCTATATGTTAAGTTTTGCCTAGAGCTACCAAAGCTCTGATACCAACTGTAACGACCCGATATTTTGAACCATTCGCATCCATTATAAGTGTATAGGTAGACACTCATGCCGGAGTTGAATTGCTCAAAATACCGCGTTGTTAATTTAAATTTGGCAAAACTGAACATATACAGTAAATAAAATATCACAGATCACAGACACAGAGTAATAAGTGCAGCGGAAATAAAAGAGATAGTAGTTCATGAAGCTACTATATAAATGTATAAGATACATTAGAGTTTACAACAGAAGAGTAATACGATACATCAGAGTTAAACCAGATACAACGGAAGAGTAACACGATACATCAGATACAAATCAGAATACATCACTGGAATCATCGAATACTGAAAGCAGAATAGATGGCTGGATCTTCAAGCAAAGCTCCAACTTCAAAGGTGAGTCTCGAATACTGGCACACTCAGTCTGACCCGAGCGTAAAGCAAAAACACAAGACACTCGAGTCAGGATTAACATTCTTATATTAATAAATCCAACTCAAGTGAAATAGCAATTGAAATACAAGTAACTCAAAGGATGTTTGGAATAACCATCCTTTAAGGATCCGTTAAACTATCTACTATGTAGTAATGTACGATAAGTAGATAATGTCTATCAGTAATATAAAGATATCAAAATAGTGTTAAGTCATGGCCCATTCCACCCTTAACACATTTTTATTCCCAAAAGCATATACAAGACCGTAGTTTCCCCAAAACCGGAAGTCACCAGAGGGCAATCCATATACTAAAGGTACAAATCAAAATCATAGTGGTCGCGTATAAATGGAATACAAGTATGACAAGGCACATGAGGCAATACCCAAGGTAGTGATACTACCGTTCGCCTGATCCGGACTGGTGAGAACGCAACGCCGCAGCGCCCGCAACACCGTGAAACAACACTCCCAAAATCAAGGGTGCACCAATCGACAATAAGTATAAGTAGTTCGAAGAAGTGTGTCCACTTGAGGTATCAATCCTCCATTGGCCCGGCACAGCTCCTGTTTTAGTCATTTCCAATTTGACACAAGTGTCAAGGCTATCCATTATCGTTCTCTTTCTTCAGTCAACACGTACATCATTTCCAACCACTTCATTCTGGATCATCACTCCGCGTATAG
Organism: Allium fistulosum; assembly: GCA_030737815.1. Taxonomy (NCBI): domain Eukaryota; kingdom Viridiplantae; phylum Streptophyta; class Magnoliopsida; order Asparagales; family Amaryllidaceae; genus Allium; species Allium fistulosum. The sequence continues at coordinate 407,670,872 of CM060904.1, read as the reverse complement.
TTATTAAAGTGGTTTTCGGTTTAGATAGAGAGTATATCCATAACCGAATTCCGGTCTCTTTAATAACTTTCGTAATTATTACACCGATTGGTCGTTTGTTTATTTCAAAACCAAATCAAATTTCAATTTCAAATTCGTAAATCAACATTTCATTTGTCTTTCAAAACCAATTTCCAAGATTTACGTTTCAAAACTTCCAAATACCATTTCAAAATCTTATAATTCAATTTCAATTTTCTATTTAAAACAATTCAAATACCAATTTAAATTCGTATATAAGATTCATCCCGAAATCATTTAAATTAATTTGATTTAACATTTAAATCAATTTAAATTCATTTATCGATCTCATTCAATATTCATTTAGTAAATTTTCCATTCAAAACAATTTCTATTAAATTTCCAAATCATTAAATCAATTATTTAAATTCAACTTCATTAAAACAAAACTTACAATTTTGAATTAAATTAAATTCGTCAAATCAATTCTTTAAATTTCAAGTCTTACATTAATTCCAAAAATATCACATTTTCATTTCTTGTTAAAGAAATTCCATTTCACTTATTTACTTTCTTAAATAATTTTCCAAAAACCTTAATAAAGAAAACTCAATTTCAATTATTTACGAAGTAAAATTCACTTATTCAAAAGTTCAATTTTCTTTTTAAAGAATTTCAATTCAATTTAATCATTAAATAATTCAATCTTATTTAAGTATTAAATAATTCAAAACTTAATTATTAAATAATTTCAAAGTTTAATAATTTCAAACTTAATTATTAAATCATTTCAAACTTTAATAATTTCAAACTTAATTATAATTTCAAACTTGATTTTAATTTCAAACTTAATTATCAAATCATTTCTCAAATTAAACAATATACTTTCATCGATTACATCGTTAATATTTCGTTTCAGATTATTAACATTTTCCTTTCATTAAAAATTCAATTTTCAACTTCATTTCAAAACCATATTATTTATTCAAATAAAATCTTCGTTTTATTTTTAAATCAAATTACTGACCAATCGGGTTTTATTAAATTTTCTATCCTAGGTCAAAATTCAATTTTTTTTTTTTGGGTATTTATCATTTCAACCCGATTCCAATTCAATTCAAAATCAAAACATAACAAAGGGAACTTGCAGTGTGATAACTGGGATGGTGTCAAAGTAAATAAACAAGCAATAACAACAATCAATATCAATCCAATAATCAATTCAAATAATCCCGAAATAACCGTATTAATTCGCATTGTTATTTGTACGAATTAATATAATTATTTCTAGAATCTACACTATCATTTCATGTAGATTAAAGATTATTACATTACGGTTTCCACTTGTCGTCTATTACAATTACATACATCATCAATTTAACAACATACATTCAGTGGTTCAAAATGTAATTAAACAAATCCTACATGTCAATAAATTCAACAGTAAAAGGGGTCATATTATACGATGTCATTTAATCAAATTTAACATTTAACTATCCTATATCAATTTCAATTGCACACTATTTATCATTTTAACATTTACAATTTAACGTCCAATATAAACATCAACAATCAATCAATTATCAGCCAAACTGTATTATTATTGCATAAATAATTAACAGATAATAGTGTCAGATGTCACAGGTGAACTGATACAGGTAATAACAGTGTAAATATCTAACAACAGTATATTTCAATTGTCGTTTCAATTTGAAATCAAATTTAATAAATAAAAGAACGTTAATCGTGAGTGAGTGCTCACCTTCCGAGGCTAGAGAGATTTGACAAAAGAATGAGCTACGAAATCTGAAGCAACGCTACATGTATATGGTTTTGATGTCGAAAACAGGCACGACGGACAAGGCTGAAAATGGAAAATCGATGAGAATGATTGAATCAGTTTTGATATAATCGAAAATATAAACATTACTATTTCATTATATATATATATATATATTATTATTATTTGTTTCTAAAATATTTTCAAAACACATATCTTCAAATCCATATTATGTCCCAATTTTTTTTTTTTTAATCAAACATATATAAGTAGTGTACTTGTACACACGTATATTACAATATCCATATATTTCATACAGAGTATTGCTAAATCAATAAAATTTCGAAATAGGGTATAAAACGGCATTGTCTACTCGACTCAATATATATTTAAACATCTTCCCTAACACATCGGTGAATTTGAAATATATATATACGATGATGAATTAAAACTTAAACAACAAACTTACAACCCAACAGTAAGCTAAAGCTAACATACTAATATAGAAATAATATTATATATGACTACTTAATAATATAATATATATAGAACACCCTACAGTACTTGAAGAACGAAAACTATATATACAAACTGATGTTTTTTAAAATCTTATATAACAGCTCATTACAAAACTTATGCGACATTTAAATTTAACCAATGTATAAAAGTCGACGAATATAGGGTATAAACACACAAAATTTTCCAAAGCTTGGAATATATCATACTACCGCTACTGTAAACTTTCTCGGAGCAGAGTTTAAAATATATACAGTTTAACATGTTATATAAACAACAACCGGCATAAAATTAACATATCATTTATAATTTATATTACAATGTAATGTATACTTTAAAGATGCCATATTCATACATATGTAGACGATATAAAATAGGTAGAATATAAAACTGTAAGTTTGAAAAGCTGCAAAATAGAAAAGAAAACCAACTATACTTGTGGTAGCCAACATGTACATACTGTAATATACAGCATATATTATATGTAAACTACTGTAACCAACGCAACATGTGAATGTAATAAATTTTTTTTCATTTTCTTATAAATGTACGCATAAGAGTACCAGACTTAAAAATTGAAACTTATAAAACTGTAAATGAAAGAATTATAAACCCAATGTTTAAGCAATAAAAAAAAGAAAAAAGAAAAAGAAAGAAAGAACCGAAAAACTTTATAATATATAAACATGCAGCCCTATTCCTAGCTTAATACCTTGTGCTTTATATTTCTAATACATACAGCTTTATAACTAACATGAATATAGAATATATATAAACCAATGTAGGTAAACTGATGTATGTGTGTATAATGACAGATTTTAACATTTTATAACTCACACATATAATAAAATTTATAGAATTATGCAATTATACAAGAGCTAGAGCATAACAAACATAAGCACCTTATATCGAAATGCATGTATGGGGTTCGGCACTAGATCAAGAAAGCGGTGGACATCGCAGTAGGGGATGGAAGGCTAGCTGCTATGGTCGGTGAGCTTTGGTCAGGCAGAAGGAGCGGAGGCCAACGGAGGATGGTGGTGGCCAAGGGTGGGCTCGGTTGCAAATGAGGATGGGTCGAAGCTCAGGCGACGGGTTGGAGATGGAGTCGGCGAGGGTGACGTTGGAGTTCAGCTGAGCTCGGTTTCGGTGCGGAGGAGGAAAGCACGTGTCGGCTAACTTCGGATTGCACGGCTTGGGAAGAGGAACAGACTCGAGCTGCGGGTGGTTGTCGTGGCCGAAGAGGTGGAGAGAAACACGGTGTTCGATTCGGGTCGGAGCCAAAGAGAGAGAGAGAGCGGAGGTGGAGGGAAGATAGCGGGGTTTTGAGTGCGTGCTTGCGTGGGCACAATGTGGCTGAGCTTGGCCAAAATAAAAATATAAGATGCGCATGTTTTAGTGAAGAAAAGAAAAAGATGTGTACAGATTTATTAATGCAAAAGCAACTTTATATTAATTTGTTTCTTTTATATTCCCATGAAGACACTGACCAAACATGGGAAAAGGAAGAGATTGAGAAAGTTAAGGGACAAACAGTAGTTATATTATTTTCAAGAGCAATAGTCCAAACAAAGTGAAAGAAAATGAACGGATCAAAATAAATAATTTGCACTGGGAATAGAAAAAGGCAAATGACTGTTCAGTAAATATACGTTGGAAATTGAATGGACACCGGAAGCCAAAAGGCATGAAACGGTTACCGATACGGTAGGCGTTACGCAAAGTGCAACGTACAACGGAACTCCGAATTTGACAATCGAATATACCGTAGAGATCGGCACGACGAGACGATCAAAACGGTATATAGAAATCAGTGGTACGATCATCCGATAAAAATCGATATCGGTACCAGAATACTGCTATTTTGCAGAAAATAAGAACGACGGAGCCAAAGATGTCCGAATTTGGAAAAACGACAAACTGAAATCTTGCTCAGAAGATGATTTAGAATTTTTCTGTGTAAAAATATTTAGGTTTCGGAAACATTTTATTTCCATCGCTTTTTAACTGATTAAATTGAAGTGAATTTACGCGCGAAATAAACTTTCATATTTTCGGACGAAAATTTACCAGTTGTTATGTTTAATTAGACGTATTCTAAATATCAAATTTTTATTTCAAAATTTTATCGTTTAAAATTTCACAAAATTTCAACTAATTACGTTATTAAAACAGTTGAAATTTACGGGTCGTTACAGTTCGGCAGCGAGTGGGCATTTGGCTCGGTAGCTTGTGGTGTGGTGTTGTTGATCCGGTCATGGTGGAATGGTGATGAGGGGGGATAGTTGGTTCGGCAGTGGGTTGTTGGAGTCGTGGTTCGGCATGGTTCGGTCCGGGAGTAAGTTGGTTCGGTATGGAGACGTGGTGATTGGACCGGTAGTGAGGCCGAACCGGTGCTTGAATGGTGGTGTTCTGGATCGGTGGCAATGGCTTTGCCCTTGGTTCGGCATCGAGGAGGAGAGGCTTGGCTCCCTCTTTTCTTTTGGTTCGATGGGGTTGGAAACACACCCAACATTTGCCCCCCAAAGTGGGGCATATGCCGACGTATGTCGCGCTTTGTTTTTTCTTTGATTGGGTATAGCTTCATTCGGTTTCGTGTGCTGAACCGGTTGGTCCGGCTATCTTGTGCATGTCTATAAATAGGGGCTATACTCCCTTCGTTATCCCTTACTGAATCAGAGAGAGCCGAATCAGTTTGAGTGCTGAATCAACCTTGTACCGAATCAACCCCTTGCCGAATCAATCTTGTGCCGAATCAGGTATGTCTTCTCTTGCCGAATGAACCCGAAAGGTTTTTAATGCCGAATGTTTCCTCATATTCGGCGTGCCGAACGACTCTATGTTGGGCTACCGAATGAAATAGAGGGTTCGAATACCGAATGAACCTGAATGCCAAATGGAGCTTTGCACCTTTAATACCGAATGGGCATTTATTTTTTAATCATGAGAGAAATTTCTGGCTTGTACATGCTTGATCGCTTTACACACTTGCTTGCTTATATTTCTGTACCTCTCGTTCTAATAGTGTGCTTTTCTTGTGCCGCAGATAAATGTCTCGAAGAGTCGAAACCAGGTCAGATAAGAAGAAGTCTGGGGGCGAAGGAGGTTCTTCTGCCGTGCCCCCAGCTCAGCCAGGACCGGAGCACCATGGGCCCACCCCACGGTCATTAGTGGACGGATATGGTCCGCAGGAGCTTCTGATTTCTCCCCCGGACTGCTATCCCAACTCTCTCAAAGAGGAGCAGCTCGACGTTATCTCTCGTTCCTTTGGGATCGATAGAGCCCTCATGCTGTTGCCGGGCCCAGGAGTCATGCCATACAATCCTCCCGAAGGGTACTTTGCTTATAGTAGGTACCACTGCATGTGTGGTGCCATTCCGCCTCTTAATGCTTGGGTAGCCAGCTTCCTCACATATCTCAAGGTGGCCCCATTCCAGCTTCAACCCAACTCCTATGCTATACTAGTGAGCCTCTTCGTTATTTTCCAAAGGAAGTATAGTCGTGCTCCTTCCAACCGGGAGATCCGGTACTTGTATAATTTAAGGGGCTATAAGAAGGGGTCCCCATACATTAGCTTGGAGTCAGCTGTGACCTTCAAGCCGGTCTTGGACCTGTACTCTAAATTCAGCATGTTCAAGAAAGAGTGGTTCTTTGTTAGGGACGACTCCGTTTCAATCCGGCGCTTTACCTCTGGATGTAAGTTGATGCTTTTACTTATAATTTCTATTCCGATTGCGATGCTTCTTCTCATACCTTCTCATTTTTGCTAGCGACAGGTGGCTTTCCGGTTGTGGAGACTGACCGCCTGGTTCAGACGGCGGCTGAGATAGAAGCCATTCTTGGGAAATATAGATCATCTGCCTTCTTGATTAGAAATGCGATTCTTCTGGAATATAACTTAATCCTTCCGCAGCAGTTTGTAGTTAAGCTGAGGGAAACGGCGGAGGAAAGGGCGGCTGCTCAGACCAAGGAAGGTGTTACGGCAGAGAGTAGCAAGAGGAAACCTTTCACAAAACCTCCAGCTGTCGGAGGTAAGAAACTCAAGAAATCGGACGGTCCCTCCCCCAGCAATTGTCCACTTACCCGGGAGGAGGAAGACATAGAGGAGGAAAGAGGCGAGGGTGGAGATGGTCGGGATGGTGACAAAGGTGGCGATGGCATCGGGGCCCTACTTCCTGGGCAAGCGGGCGAGATTCAGGAGTGGACGGATGATGCGTTCCACCAGGCTTTTGAGGGGCTGGATGAGGATCCGGCTTTGGCAGAGAAGACCGGGAAGGCGGACAAAGCCGGGACTGGTGCAAGTGAGTCTTCTCCGACCATTCCAGCCAAGGTGGCTCTGACGACTCAAGGTGAACTCTTGACTCCTGCATGCTTCATTAATGATAGGGACTTAGGAATATTTTATGACCCGCTCCCGTCCTGGAATGAAATCCAGGACTTATTGCAGTATCCCACTCCTCCCCAGGGTTTGTACAACCACAGCTGTGTTTCTTTTCCTTTTTTTTTAACTTGTAATTTACCGCGTTTCTCGAATCGTATAGTAGTGTAAGTTTGTGACACTTGTTCTTTATATCAAGAGCAGGCAAGACGTCCAAAGCTTCAGACCTTCGACACAGGCTTGAGCAATATAAACTTTCCAAAACTTCTGCTAAGCCGAAGCCCTCAACCCAACGCTCCGGGGATGTAGTCGGCTACCGTCCTCTTCTTAGGGTCATCGAAGAGGGTATTCAGCAGAGGAAGAGGAGTCATCGTTTATCCGAAACTTCGCCCGGTCCTCAGCCTCCGGCTCAGCCTCTTCATGATATTACTGAGGAGGGTAGCGAGTTTGCACCTTCTCCGCACCCGTCCGGAAACCCTTCTGTTATTCATATCGACCGTCCCGACTTGGCTCGTAATCCATTTGCGGGTCATCCTGATCTGGATCCAAGCTCTCATGATATTATTTTTGACGAAGTCACTGGTGAACACCTTCTCCCCCGTAACCCCATGGTACGAGTACTTGATGAAGCCAAGTCCTTAGATCTCGATTTACTCATCACTCGTATAGTCACTATGGGAGATGAGGCCAAGGCTAATATTGATCGGGTGGCAGAGGAGACCAAGAGGCTGATGGGGCATCATGCTCGGCTGGTTAAGGCCGGAGAGGAGATTGGGAGCGCCAATATCCGACTTCGATTGGTGGTTTCGGATCAGGCCAAACATCTTGCGGATCAGGCTATTCAGATTTCTCAGCATGAGGCTGCTACTGGGCGACTAAGGAAAACCATGGAAGAGGCCAGTCGGGCCGAATTGCGGAAAATGGAAGCTACTTGCAAAGAGCGGATTGACATGGCTGTTGCCACGGTGGATGAGGTTCGGAAAGCGGATCTCGAGCAGGTGGAGGAATTGTCCGAGAAACTTGAGGCTGCAGAGCTTGCTCAAGCTAAGTTGAGGGAAGAGATGGAGGTGATGCGGAGGTCCCTTCAGGCTGATTGCTCGAGATACAGATTGGAGAGAGATGCTGCCGTCGAAAGGTTGTCGGCTTCTGAGGCCCGGATGAGGGAGTTTGAGGAGAATGAGGGAATGATGGATGACATGCTCCAGGACATGTATTTCCGAACTTGGAAGCAGGGCAATCTCTCTTGGATGGATGATTATCCCAGGGTCATGGCTAAGATCTATCTTCGGGCTTTGGAAGAGGCCAAGGCCGACACGGATAAAGATGGTGGCGTGGCCTTCAGCATGGATGCGGTCACTGCCCAGTTTGCCAAGGGGGAGAAGGCGGTAGTGAAGGAGGGTATGCGGTTGCTCGCTGTTGAGGAGGCAGGAGTGCAAGTGGATGATGACGACCAGAGTGGCCAGTAAGCTTATGCTGGTAAGTTTTCCTTTTCAGCTTCCCGATTAACTTGGTTGCTTATTACTAATGAATCCTTTTTATGACCGAACAGGCGGGCAACAGAGCAAGGACAAGACTCCGACGCAACCGGCTCCCTGATTAGACCTGGAAAATTCTTTTTGTAGGCTTGGCATGGTTGTATATGTTAGTCTTAAGACAGTAGAGTAACTTCTAAGTTGTAATTCTTGCTACTTGTGACAATCAACATTATTCTTGACGTGTAATTTTTTTTTTTAACTTAAGCTGATTTTGTCGTTTCTTGAATATTTGTTGTTATTTCGACATATCGTATGAGAAATGTTAGCTATGTATATTCTTGTAATTAAATTGTGTTTGATGTTAGACTCTGGTTCTAAACCATAATTTTATGACTTGCAATATTAGCGTGTGGTGTGAACAAATTATAGTCATGTATTTGTACATAAAAGAAGAAAATACCGCCGTTCATGTTTTAATCGTAGATGGCAGTCTTGAATATCTTGTAGAACCGAGCATGGAATGTAGCCGAATGTCCTGCCACTGTGAGTCCCTACACCCATTGGCGAGTATCTCCTACTCTGTATCATGTACTTTAGGGATTGTTATAGGGGATAGGAAAAAAGCTTTTTAAGTAAAATTGAAATACGTAAAAAAAGGTAAAACTTCCAATCACGGAAGGCCTTCGATGTGCTTAAGTTCGTGGCAAACGGGTTTTGTAGTCACTTTCCCTAGCCGTGGGTCTTGGAGACATTCGTCACCCATCTTACGCCTCCGCGGGGAGTTAATTCTTTTTACCACAGCCGCACTTAAGACACATCGGAGCCGAGATCGCGCACAGTAACTACCCGGGCCATTATGGCCCGTAATCGTGGGTATTATTTGATTTACTGTGGCCGGTTAGCGTGGGTGCCGATCGTCAACTGTGAACTGCCCCTGGCTGGCCACACCTTATGTTGGGGCTTATAGTCGGTTCACAGTTGCCGGCGAGCCTAACGCCGTAATGAGCTGCCTCGGCTATAGTCGGCCTTCTCGGTGGCTTATAATCGGCTCATTACAGTTGGCTTTAAGGGCCGTCGCGAGCAATGAGTTAACCCGCAGCAGAGGGATGCTGGAGCGAAAGTGTCTCATTGGCGAGGGCATAGATTCGCATAGTACCTGTTGGGTCTTGTCCACGTGAAGTTGCATTGTGGAGTGCTTTGAATAGAAATGCTATATACTCAGGATTTTGTTCAACAGAAAAGGATAAAGTTAACAAGCAGCCAAGATACAAAGGAACAAGTTAAAAAAGAGACAAGGTTTTTTAAAGTGGTTCGGCAGGAAAATGCCTACGTCCACTGATTCTCTTTGTTAATTCACCTCATATGGGCAATACAAGTTAAGAAAAGTATCGACGGAGGTGTTGGATGTTCCATGCCCTCTGGAACACCTCTCCGTCCACTGTTGACAAAATATAGGCTCCGTTGTGGAGATCTTTATGAATTACATATGGTCCATCCCAGATTGGGTCTAGTGCTCCGGGGCGAGGGAAGATTCGCTTGAGGACAAGATCCCCTTCCTGCAAGGTACGATGCTTGACTTTGGAGTTGTATTGTGCTGCCACTTTTTGCTTGTGGGCTGCTGTTTTGAGGATTGCATCGTTTCTTCTCTCCTCGATTAGATCCAAAGACATGTGAAGGAGTTCTTCGTTCTCTTCTGGGTTATAGTGGATCCGACGATGGGAAGGCACAATAGTTTCAACTGGGAGCATAGCCTCCGATCCGTATGCCAAAGAGAAAGGAGTGTGCCCTGTCGATGTTCTGAAAGATGTGCGATAGGCCCATAGTGCCGTAGGAAGTTCATCCACCCAAGCGCCCTTTGACTTTTCGAGCTTCTTTTTTATTAGAGTTTTCAGAATTTTGTTGACTGCTTCGACTTGTCCGTTTGCCTGGGGATATGCTACGGATGAGAAGCTTTTATGAATTATGTGTTCTTGGCACCAGTTGGCGAATTCCTCACTGTCAAATTGAAGTCCATTGTCTGATATGATTTTGAGTGGGACTCCGTACCTGCATAGAACATTTTTGATCAAGAAGTTAATAACTTTTGCTAAAGATACTTTATTTAGAGGTTCCGCTTCCACCCATTTGGTGAAATAATCAACTGCCACTATAGCATATTTGGCCCCGCCTCGGCCCATTGGTAGCTCGCCGATTAAGTCAATTCCCCATATCGCGAAGGGCCAAGGGCTGGTCATCTGAGTAATCTCGGTTGTTGGTAGCCGAGGGATCTTAGCAAATTTTTGGCATCTGTCACACTTCTTGACGAAATCTAAGGCGTCCTTGCTTAAGGTGGGCCAGAAATATCCGTATCGGAGTATCTTTTTTGCTAATGTTTGCCCCCCGGTGTGATCTCCACAGCTCCCCTGATGGATGTTGGATAAGATTTCCTTGGCTTCCCTTCCGGCGACACACCTTAATAATGGGTTAGAGAAACCGCGCCGATAGAGGATGTCTTCTTGTATTGTATAGCGGGACGCTTTCCTCAAGATTTTCTTGACTTCATTACGCCCGTTGGGTAGTGTGCCACTTTGTAGGTAGTCTCGGATGGGAGTCATCCAAGTTGCTTCTTCGGCTGCGGCTATCAGATTCACTTTCTCAAAACTTGGGACCGTTTGCTTTGAGATGGTTACTGCCCCGAAGATGGCGATGTCTCTCATACTCGCTTGCTTTGCCAATTCGTCGGCCTCTTGGTTCTCTTCCCGAGGGATGTGTTTGACTAAGTACTGATCCAATCGGCTGAGAAGCAACTTGGTCTTCTTTAGATATGCTATGAGTCGTTCCTCTCGAGCTTGGAATTCTCCTAGTATTTGATTAACAATAAGTTGAGAATCGCTGTGAAGACACAAAGAATTGGCTCCGATTTCTATGGCAATTTCTAGTCCAGCTATCACTGCTTCATATTCTGCATCGTTGTTGGTGGCAGCGAACTCCAACCTTATAGCATAGTGCAGTTTATTTCCCCTGGGAGTGATTATTACCACACCTGCCCCCGAGCCTTGTTCGTTAGATGCACCGTCCACAAAGAGATTCCACTTGATATCTTCCGTTATTTCCAGTTGCTCCTTATCCTCGTTGGTAGTGAATTCTGCAATGAAATCAGCCATGGCTTGTCCCTGGATGGCGGTGCGAGGGTGATATCATATTGACTCAGCTCAATACACCATTTAAGTAGTCGCCCGGAAGTGTCGGGACGATGGAGTACCTGCCTCAGTGGTTGATCGGTCAGAACTTTGATGGAATGGGATTGGAAGTAGTGACGTAGTTTTCGTGAAGTGATTAGTAAACAGTATGCTAACTTTTCAAGTTTAGGATATCTGACTTCTGCCCCAGTAAACCTTTTACTGACGAAGTAAACTGATCGTTGCGTGCGGTTGTCTTTCCTTACCAAGGCAGCGCTTAAAGCGTGAGATGACACAGCAAGGTATAGGTATAATTCTTCGCCTTCGCTTGGGGTCGAGAGTACCGGTGGTTTCTGGAGGTGTTCGATTAGGTTAAGGAAAGCGGTTAAGCATTCGTCCGTCCATTCGAACTTTCCTTTATCTTTCTTTAGAGCTTCGAAAAAGGGGACGCACTTGTCCATTGCTTTGGAGATGAATCGGCTTAGGGCGACCACTTTTCCATTTAGGCTTTGCATCTCCTTTCGGGTGGAAGGTATCTTGATGTCCCTTAATGCTCGGACTTGTTCAGGGTTTGCTTCAATCCCTCGGGCATGGACGATGAACCCTAAGAATTTTCCCGATGACACTCCGAAGGAGCACTTTAGTGGATTCAACTTCATTCCATACTGTCGAAGTACCTGGAACATTCCGCCTAGGTGGCTTACGTGATCTTCAGCTTTTCGTGATTTCACCAGCATGTCGTCCACATATACTTCCATAGTTTGTCCTATTAGCCCTGCAAACATCTTGTTGACGAGGCGCTGGTAGGTGGCTCCTGCATTTTTAAGTCCGAAAGGCATCACTTTGTAGCAGTATAAACCCCGGTCGGTGATGAAACTAGTGTGGTCTTGGTCGGGAGCATGCATAGGAATTTGGTTATATCCTGAGTATGCATCCATAAAAGATAGGAGTTCGTGCCCGGCTGTGCTGTCTACAAGTTGGTCGATTCTGGGAAGCGGGAAGCAATCCTTTGGGCAGGCGTCGTTTAGGTTGGAGAAGTCAATGCAGGTCCGCCACTTCCCATTAGCCTTCTTTACTAGTACCGGGTTGGCGATCCATTCTGGGTAAACAGCTTCTCGTATGAAGTCATTGGCGAGTAGATTCTTTACTTCTTCATCGAGGGCTGCTGATCGCTCTGCCCCCATACTTCTCTTTTTTTGTTTTACAGGCGCCTTGGTAGGATCAATGTTCAATACGTGGCATGCTATGTCGGGGGAGATTCCGGTCATGTCAGCGTGTGACCAAGCGAACACATCCAAGTTGTGGTGGAGAAAATCAATGAGTTGTTCCTTCAATTCAGCTTTCAGCTGGGACCCAATTTTTAGTAGCCTACTTGAGTCGTGCTTGTCTACAGATATAAACTCCATAGCTTCTGCAGGCTCGGCGGTGGCCTCCTCCTCTTTGTCCCTAGGGTCTAATTCATTGAAAGGGTCGCTGGTGTATCGAAGAGGAGGGGCTTTCTTTAGTTGCTATGCTTCAAGGCTTTTTGTGCAGAGGGCAATCTCTACACTTTTCCCTTTATCTTTCCTGTGGTTGTTGCGAAGTTCGGTTACATAGCAGTCTCGTGCAATATCCTGGTCTCCTTCCACTTCCCCTACCCCATTGTTTGTTGGAAATTTCATTTTCAGGCACCATGGGGCTAGGACAATCTGGAAGTCAGATAAGGCTGGTCTTCCTAAGAAGGCGTTGTAGGCCGAATGGTTTTCTATCAGCACAAACGTCTGTTTCCTTACAACGGAGCGGGGATGGCTTCCAATCTCAACAAAGAGGTCCAGCTGCCCGAGGGGCATCTTCGCATCTCCAGTGAAACCGTGTAGTGGTTTATCGCAGGGAGATACATCCTTCATTGATAGCTTCATTTTGTCGAATGCGTGTTTGAAAAGGATATTTACAGAGCTTCCAGTGTCTACCAGGATTCGGTAAACTTCGGCGGGACCGAGTCGGACAGAGATAACCATGGGATCCATGTGAGGGTACTGTCTTCCTTCTAGGTGGCGTTTACTGAATATGATGTCATCGCTTTCTTTCCGCTTTGGGTGGCGCTCTTCTATAACCGTATTGACACAATCTTTATTGTCTCTAAGCGACTTCCCATATCTTTCCATCTCTCTCCAACTTCTGTCTGCGATGTGCGGACCTCCTGAGATGGTATGGACCACTATCTTCTCTTGACTAGAGCTGCTAGCGTTGTGGTTTCCTCTGTCGGTCCCTGGTGAGGGTAGCCTTGGGTTTTCATTGGCAGGGGCTGGAGTCCTGTCTTGACTTTTTACATAACGTTCCAGTTTCTTCCTTCTGATGTGTTCCTCAATCAGATCTCGGAGATGATGGCATTCGTTGGTATCATGTCCGTGAGATTCGTGGAAGCGGCAGAATTTTCCAGACTTCTGTACATTATCTGATTCCTTCTTGTATGGTGGGCGTTTGTATCTAACTTCGCCTTGGGTGGCAAGGAAGATATTTTCAACGGTCTCGTTCAAAGGGGTGTAAGTGTCGAATCTTGGTCCTGGCCGATATAGGCGTTTTTCTACCTTCTTGCCCCCAGCATTATCTCTGGAATCATTTCTTCGAACGTCCCTCGCCACAGCAGGGATGTTGCCATGGGTCGTCTTACTTTGCTGTCCTGACTGTCCCTCAATGGCAGCATCCTCAAGCCTCATGTATTTCCCGGCTTCATGGAAGAAATCGGGTAAAGTAGCTGGTTTTTCTTTTGTCAATCTTCTAGCAAATTTAGTGTCTGGATGCACCCCACTGCAGAGGGCCATTAGGATAAGCTTCTCATCGACATCTTGAACTGCGGCTGCTGCGGCGTTGAATCTGGTTAGGTATTGCTGCAGCTTTTCTCCAGGTTTCTGTTTGACGTTGGATAATGAATAAGCGTCCTTAGGTTGCTCCACATGAATGCGGAACTGACTGATAAATTTTTCTTTCAACATTTCCCATGAGCTGATGGATCCTTGGGGTAGATGACAGAACTAGGAGGTAGCAAGATCTGCTAAGAAGAGCGGAAAGCATTTGCACAGTACTCCCTCTGTTGCTCCACTCATGAGCATATGCTGCGTGTACCTCTGCAAGTGTACAACGGGATCGGAGGTTCCTTTGTAGGGTTCCATTGTTGGCATCTTCCATTCTCGGGGGGTGATAGCAATTTCGATATTGCGGGCAAAAGGGCTGGTTACCCTAGCGCCTATCCCTCGATCTCTTTGCTCCCGTTGGACACACTCTCTGAATAAGCGTGCCATCCTTTCATCAGAACTTGGAGCAGATAGAAATGAGTTTGGTTCTGTTCTGTGGGATTGATTCCGTCCAGACGACCTGTAGGGATGGTATCGTCTATCATTCCTCATATTTTCCAGTGACTGCCTTTGATCTTCTGGGAGCATGCTTGGGTCAGCCACAGTCGGCCCTTGCCTTGATCTTCTCCTGTTGGGTTCTGATCTAAGCACTTCCTCGGGTCCAACTTCGGGCTGAACTCTAGCTCGGCCCCGTTCACTGGTGTTTCTGTGGTTAGGCAGCATGACAGGCTCAGCTACAGTTGACCTTCGCCCGGTACCTTCCCCGTTGGGTTCGGTACCAAACGTTTCCTCAGGCCTAACTTCAGGCTGTGCTCGGTCTCGGCTCCTACCACGGCTACTTCTGCCGTTAGCTCCTTCGAAGAAGGAAGACCTTTGCTGTCTCTGAGATCCTCCAGACTGGGACTCGCCCCATGATTCAGTGTTGCGGTTGGATTCTTCAGCGTCCCTCAAGCGTGACATGAGATGGTCACCAAGGCTTCCTGCTGGGACGTGAAGCGGTTAGTTACTTCAACAACAACTCTATCCAAATCTGCCCTAGTAATTGCTGCAGGCTGTTCTGTGGCAGGAGTGGTTGGGTTAGCCTGTTCTTCATTTGTTACCGTTGCTGAAGGAGGACGATTTACTTGATTCATGACAGCTGGATCTAGAAGACTGCTGGATGCGATGTTTTTATCTTTGTTAACATCTTTTCTCTGTTTGGGAGGCATGTTTTCCAAGTGGCGGACGAGGCTGTTAGGAAAACTTGTTAAGTAGATGAAGCTGAAGCTTCGAGCTTCTAGCTCTCAGTGAAAGCACCAAAAATGTTTGCACAAAAAATGGACAAACACCTCAAAGTTGTATGATTTAGTAGATCATATGTTATTCTTAGTAATTTGAGCGATTTATGCAAATACTTAAAAAACAGGGGCTAAACTGTAAAAAGACACGCAGATTTATAGTGGTTCAGCCAGAATGTGCCTACATCCACTTTATATGTTATTTCTCATCTTTTTTTTATGATTACAAGTACAAAGCTTTGATACGAGTAAAAGAAAGTTGTTTGAAGAGTTCCTTCCGTGCTTGAGCTCTCAAACTTGTCCGCCATTGTTGTACCCCTGCCCCTCTATTTATAGAGTGAGGTTGGGGGCAGGGGTCTTGGATGTATATAGCTGCTGGTGGGCCTGGGCTGAAGCAATCTGGCCTGGCACATCTGGTTCGGCGGAGCTTGGTTCGGCCGTGCTTGGAGTGGTTGGTTCGGTAGAGGTTGGATCGGTGGTTGCTAAGCGGAGTTTGGTCCGGTGATGGATGGTTCGGCAGCGAGTGGGCATTTGGCTCGGTAGCTTGTGGTGTTGTTGATCCGGTCATGGTGGAATGGTGATGAGGGGGGATAGTTGGTTCGGCAGTGGGTTGTTGGAGTCGTGGTTCGGCATGGTTCGGTCCGGGAGTAAGTTGGTTCGGTATGGAGACGTGGTGATTGGACCGGTAGTGAGGCCGAACCGGTGCTTGAATGGTGGTGTTCTGGATCGGTGGCAATGGCTTTGCCCTTGGTTCGGCATCGAGGAGGAGAGGCTTGGCTCCCTCTTTTCTTTTGGTTCGATGGGGTTGGAAACACACCCAACAAAGACAACCTAAAATATGCTAACCTATAACTTAAACGTGCATAAGTATTACTTATATTATGATACTGTAACCATTTTATAATATATATATATAACTCAAAATATAATTATATAACTAGAAATCTTAAAACTGTAAACATCTTATTAAATCAGATAGGACACATTATATATACATACATATATATAAATAAAGAGAACAGAACAATGCAAACCAATATATACTTTTCAAACTTTTAATAACATATTATATATATAAAGGAACCAGATTATATATACCTCTACTCCCTTTCTTTTGAAGTATAGAAGTGAAGCCATGGTTGGAGGAAGTGGCTACCGGGATCGGGCGGAGCAGGAGAGAGAGGGAAAGGAGATGAGGCCGAAAATGATGGAGGCATTGAGAGGCATGAGGTGGACGCTTCGGGGATGAAGGCGGAGGTGGCGTGGGTGGCTGTCAGGTGGCCTCGTTCTGGGGTAGCCAGGGAATGAGAATTGGTGAGGTCGGTGATATGGTGGGACAAAAGAAGGAGGCGAGGGGAGGCAGTGGGTGTTCATCACGTGGAGGCTGGGTGAATGGCAGTTGCCGGGTTGGGTGCGTGAGCTGCTCGCGGCGGCTGGAGGAAGGGAGAGGTGCGTGGAGGGAAGGCCGAAAGCAAGGAGAAGAGGCAGATGGGTTGGGTTTCAGGTTGTGCTGTCGTGACCAAGGCATGGTGACATGAAGGGGATTGGTTAGCGTCACAGGCGGTTTGGGGTGTTCGGTGGTGACGTGGTGCTTTGGAGGGAGGGTATCGGCATTGTAGGAGCTTGGGTTCGGGTTGTTAGTGTTTTGTGTGGAGAAAGGAATGAGTTCAGCTACCAGTATACGAACAGAAAAAAAAATGAAGATAAGCTTGTTCTTGAAAAATGAAGAGGCAGGAACAAAGATCAATGAACCAAAAATAAATATCAACCACAACGAATAGACATAGTCAATAAAATCAATTCACGGAATAATAAAAGCAAAAGGCTGTTGGGTTTCGAACAGGTGGGTAGGTGGAAAACAAAAGGTCACGAACGGATACGTACCGATACGAGGTCGATTATCGATTCAATAACGAACAGGACTTCAAAACATCGAATTGAATATTCCGCAAAGATCAGTGCAATGATACGATCAAAACGGTATATAAATATCAGTGGTATGATCGAATTATAAAAATTCTAATTTTCTATTAGCGGAAAATGCAAGAAAAACGCTGAAGAATAAGATCGACGGAGCCAAAGATGTCCGAATTTGGAAAAACGACAAACTGACATCTTGCTCAGAAGATGGTTTAGAATTTTTCTATGTGAAAATATTTAGGTTTCGGAAACATTTTATTTTCATCGCTTTTTAACTGATTAAATTGAAGTAAATTTACGCGCGAAATAAACTTTCATATTTTCGGACGAAAATTTACCAGTTGCTATGTTTAACTAAACGCATTCCAAATATCAAATTTATATTTCAAAATTTTATCGTTTAAAATTTCACAAAATTTCAACTAATTACGATATTAAAACAGTTGAAATTTACGAGTCGTTACACTCTCCCCCACTCAAAACTTTTCGTCCTCGAAAAGGAACGAGGTAGGAGAATAGAAACAACCAGAAAGAAAAACAGATTTGAAATACAAAATAACAATTAATTTAAACCATGTACATTCAAATTTAAATTAATTGATATTCAATAATTGATTTAATCCATTTGATTTCACTAAAATCAATCTCAACTATTTTTAAATTCATTATCTTATTATCCCATTTTCTTCAATTTACAATTTCTAAAACCATAAATTTGAATAGTCTTTTATTATAATCATATTTTCTTCAACAATTTTTAAATTCTTCTTTATTCCAAATTACTGTTAAATTTATTCTACTTAATATATCTACTCACCTATATCTAACCCATATAAATTAATTTAAAACATAAAAGTTTCGATTTAAATTAATTTACATATATTAATTTCTTTTAAATTTCAAGGTATTTTCATATGTTGATCTAATTTCAATTTATTAATTCTTTCAAAACAAATTTATTTCATTAATAACTGAGTTTACTTATTATCCTATCTAACTCTATTAACATCTTTATAATCAAAATTTAGTGTATAACATTTATTATAAACACTCAGTTTTTATTTATAAATTCAATTTATCTTATATATTATCCAATTACATATTCAACTTCTGAATGATTTAGGTAAGTTGTATTAGAATGCAGTTGAACAATATACAAATAAAATTTTCCCAATTCAATTATTCAAGTTTAAATATTTATTCCAAATTTTGGCTTTATTTATAATTAAAATCATCCTTTAACAAAATTTAAGAATTAGATTTCCGATTAACTTTAAACAATTTAGAGATATATATAATATATTTATATCATATCAAATTAAATTTTAAAATAAGATACCTATATATATGTAAATCAAAATATACTGAAGAAATTCAAATCAAAATATATTTTTTTCTTTTCTCAAAACAAAACCGTAGCAAAGCTACAGAATGGTTTCTCCACTTCGAAACTCGAAAATGAATGTCGATGATGCGGCCGCCATCACCGAAATTATTTTCCAGCGACAAAGGGAAGAGCACTGATTTCAACATTTTAAAATTCTTTGAAAACGATTTCTATTTGAAAATATTTTAAATACTATACACTTTAAAATTCTTTGGAAACAAATTATAGTCAAAATACCTTTAAATAATGTGCATTTTAAACCTTTAAAACGATAGTTCGAAATCATTGGAAATTAAATTCTCAAATTCTAAATGTTAAATTCATTTAGATTTCAAATCAGTTTATAACCCATGTTTAAAATTCATTTATAGAACAATAAGTGATAATAAATTATTATCATTTCAACAACCAATTTAATTAACTTATTAAATTTCAAAAAATTTTACTTATATATATCTATAATATATTCATACAAATTTATTCCATCTACCAAATTTGAAAATAATATTATGTTAGTTTGCTCTATTCAAGTGTTTTGGAAATCCTATCGATAGCGTTGATCAGACGAATCGATCGAAAATCCAAATCAACATCAACAACTCAAACAACACTATAAAACATTTATATATTAGTTTACGAATACATTTCTTTGCTCGACGATACGGGAATGAATTTTCAAAATAAGGATAGGGTTTCAAAGTTGATGGACTCAAATCAAAGAGAATTTTGATTCGGAGATAAGTTCGAAACAAAGATATGATGATTAAATAACAAAGTAGGAAGATTGATAAATTTATATAAATCGCGGGCAACCTTAACCGGGTTGACCGTGACTTCAAGAATAAGATCGGTGCAGAATCTTGAGGCAAATCCACATTCGATCTCAAGAAATAGAATTCAGGTATAGCAAGAAATAGATAGCATCGTAAACCGAGGATACAGAAATCTCCAGTAAATCAATGCCTATTGTAAAGGAGTTTCACCCCTTTACAAAATTTTGAAGATTGGC
This sequence comes from Allium fistulosum, assembly GCA_030737815.1. NCBI lineage: Eukaryota > Viridiplantae > Streptophyta > Magnoliopsida > Asparagales > Amaryllidaceae > Allium > Allium fistulosum. The sequence continues at coordinate 407,651,141 of CM060904.1, read as the reverse complement.
GAGACCGCCGATCCATTATAAAGATCGTTCAAAGTGGAGTTATGGGATGCTCCAGAATTGAAAGAAGACGAATAGTGAGGGACTCGAAGGAAATTTGGAACCACAGGGAACGTTCCAAAATTCAAAGGAATCGAGTCAAAGGGAAGAGATTGAAACTCGAATGAGAGTGATTCTGTAAATACATTTACCCTATATGCTAAGTTTTGCCTAGAGCTACCAAAGCTCTTATACCAACTGTAACGACCCGATATTTTGGACCATTCGCATCCATTATAAGTGTATAGGTAGACACACATGCCGGAATTGAATTGCTCAAAATACCGCGTTGTTAATTTAAATTGGCAAAACTGAACATATACAGTAAATAAAATAATCACAGATCACAGACACAGAGTAATAAATGCAGCGGAAATAAAAGAGATAGTAGTTCATGAAGCTACTATATAAATATATAAGTTACATCAGAGTTAAACCAGATACAACGGAAGAGTAATACGATACATCAGATACAAATCAGCATACATCACTGGAATCATCGAATACTGGAAGCAGAATAGATGGCTGGATCTTCAAGCAAAGCTCCAACTCCAAAGGTGAGTCGAATACTGGTACACTCAGTCTGACCCGAGCATAAAGCAAAACCCAAAACACTCGAGTCAGGATTAACATTCTTATATTTATAAATCCAACTCAAGTGAAATAGCAATTGAAATACAAGTAACTCAAAGGATGTTTGGAATAACCATCCTTTAAGGATCCGTTAAACTATCTACTATGTAGTAGTGTACGATAAGTAGATAATGCCTATTAGTAATATAAGATATCAAAATAGTGTTAAGGAGTTACCATTATCCCCCTTAACACATTTTATATAAGCATCATAGTCTATACAGCACTGTAAACTCCACCGTAAACTAGTGGGCTATCAGGGAGTACTCCATAGGTATAACACAAAACAAATTCGTAGTGGTCGCGTATATAGGGATCCAAGTATGACAAGGCACATGAGGCAATACCCAAGGTAGTGAAACTACCGTTTGCCTGATCTGGACTGGTGAGAACGCATCGCCGCAGCGACCGCAACACCGCGAAACAACACTCCCAAAATCAAGGGTGCACCAATCGACAACAAGTAATGAGTAGTTCGAAGAAGTGTGTTCGCTTGAGGTAGCTGACCTCCATTGGCCCGGCACGGCTCCTGTTTTAGTCATTTCCAATTTGACACAAGTGTCAAGGCTATCCATTATCGTTCTCTTTCTTCAGTCATCACGTTCATCATTCCAACCACTTCATTCTGGATCACACTCCGCGTATAGTTATTAAAGTGGTTTTCGGTTTAGACAGTGAGTATGTCCCTAACCGATTCCGGTTCCTTTAATAACTTTCGTAATTATTACACCGATTGGTCGTTTATATATTTCAAAAACCAAATCAATTACAATTTCAATTAGAATTTGTAAACCAACATTTCATTCCCTTTCTAAATCAATTTCCATAATTTACGTTTCATAACTTCCAAATTACCATTTCAAAATCTTATAATTCAATTTCAATTTCTATTTAAAACAATTCGAATATTGATTCAAGTTCGTATATAAGTTTCATTTCAAAAACATTTAAATTTATTAATTTAACATTCAAATCAATTTAACTTCATTTATCGATTTCATTAAATATTCGTTAAGTAAATTTATCATTCAAAATAATTTCTATTAAATTTCCAATTCATCAAATCCATTATTTAAATCCAACTTCATTATATCAAAACTTACAAATTGAATTAAATTATATTCATCCAATCAAATTCCTTAAATTTCAAGTCTTACATTAATTTCAATAAATCACATTTTATTTCTTGTTAAAGACATTCAATTTCACTTATTTACTTACTTAAATAATTTTTCCAAAACTTAATTAATAAAGAAATTCAATTTCAATTATTTACAAAGTAAAAATTCACTTATTCAAAGGTTCAATTTCTCTTATCAAAGAATTTAATTTTATTTAATTATCAAATAATTTCAAAACTTAACTATTAAATAATTTCAAACTAATTTTTTAATAATTTCAAAACTTAATTCGATCATTTCTCAAATTAAACAACGTTCTTTCATCAATTTCTTTATTAATATTTTATTTCAGATTATTAAATATTCACATTTAAATTTCATTAAAATTCAATTTCCAACTTCGTTTCAAAACCATATTATTTATTCAAATAAAATCTTCATTTAATTTTTAAATCAAATTATTGACCAATCGATTTTTATTTAATTCTCTATCCTAGGTCAATGTTCAATTTGGGTATTTATCATTTCAACCCAATTCCAATTCAATTCAAATCAAAGCATAGCAAAGGGAACTTGCAGTGTGATAACTGGGATGGTGTCAAAGTAAATAAACAAGCAATAACAACAACCAATATCAATCCAATAATCAATTCAAATAATCCCGAAATAATCGTATTAATTCACATTGTTGTTTGTGCAAATTAATATAATTATTTCTAGAATCTACACGATCATTTCATGTAGATTAAAGATTATTACACTAATATTTATACGGTTCTCCAATTGTCATTCGATTTCAATTTTAACACTACAATAATTAATCAAATATACGTTCAATGGTTCAAAGTGTAATTATCACTATTCTACATGTCAATTAATTTAACAATTAAAAGGGGTCATATTCAACTAATCAAATTTAACATATAAATCAGTTTTAAAATCGTTAACTATCCTATATCCATTTCAATTTGGCATACTATTTATCATTTAACACTAACAATTTAACGTCCAATATAAACATCAACAATCAATCAATTATCAGCCAAACTGTATTATCATCGCATAAATAATTAACAGATAATGGTGTCAGATGTCACAGGTGAACTGATACAGGTAATATCATATATAACAGTGTAATTAACTAACAACAGTAAATTTCAATTGTCGTTTCAATTGAAATCAAATTTAATAAATAAAAAAACATTAATCGTGAGTGATTGCTCACCTTTCAAGGCTAGAGAGAATAGACAATGAAATGGGTTACGGATCCAACCACGAATTCCAAAGCAAAGCTAGATGGACACGATTCGACGAACAAAGCTGATAAAAAGTAATCGGCGAAATAAATCAGACTGGATCGATGAAGATAATTGATATGAGTGAACTTATATATAACTATATAACTATATAACTATATATATATATATATGGAATCATATTTTAAACTCAAGCGTATGCTAAAATAAGATATACATATTTATTTTCAAATCAAAATGTAACTTTTAATACCATAATAATATATATATATATATATACAAATCTAAATTCACATACACTGAAACCAAATCATACGTATATATGCTAGCAATGAAAGAAATCTTCAACACAGCTTATATAAACTATATACATATACTAGCATCTATAACCTGAACAATTTTATTCTTATATGCATATACTTCCACCCAGAAAATATTAATATAAACTTATACTTAACCATAACACAGATTCATTATATAAGTAAACTAGTATATAACCCATGTATAAAATCAAAACATCTTCATATATAGAAATAAATCAACTTACTATATGTATAGTTAATACAAATTCATAATAAAGTACTAACATATTTAAGATTGTAAACATGTAGACCTATCTTTATATTTTACTGTAAACATATATAAACATTATATTATAACTCACCTATATACTAATGTATCTAGATAATACCAGCTACTGACTATAATATATATAAGCAGCCATGTATTATATAATCTTAGTAACTAATATATATTCTAACATGAAATCTAACCCACGCACTAATCATTAAAAACGGTATTCATAAAAAAATTGATATAACCTCATTTATAAACTATAAATAATCCATTTTATTAAAATATTCATGTATAAACAACAGAACTCCATATATAGTAATCAATTAAAATGAACACAACCTAAAATATGCTAACCTATAACTTAAACGTGCATAAGTATTACTTTTATTATGATACTGTAACCATTTTATAATATATATATATATATAACTCAAAATATAATTATATAACTAGAAATCTTAAAACTGTAAACATCTTATTAAATCAGATAGGACACATTATATATACATACATAAATATAAATAATGAGAACAGAACAATGCAAACCAATATATACTTTTCAAACTTTTAATAACATATTATATATATAAAGGAACCAGATTATATATACCTCTACTCCCTTTCTTTTGAAGTATAGAAGTGAAGCCACGGTTGGAGGAAGTGGCTACCGGGATCGGGCGGAGTAGGAGAGAGAGAGGGAAAGGAGATGAGGCCGAAAATGATGGAGGCGTTGAGAGGCATGAGGTGGACGCTTCGGGGATGAAGGCGGAGGTGGCGTGGGTGGCTGTCAGGTGGCCTCGGTCTGGGGTAGCCAGGGAATGAGAATTGGTGGGGTCGGTGATATGGTGGGACAAAAGAAGGTGGCGAGGGGAGGCAGTGGGTGTTCGTCACGTGGAGGTTGGGTTAATGGCAGTTGTCGGGTTGGGTGCGCGAGCTGCTCGCGGCGGCTGGAGGAAGGGAGAGGTGCGTGGAGGAAGGCCGAAAGCAAGGAGAAGAGGCAGATGGGTTGGGTTTCAGGTTGTGCTGTCGTGACCAAGGCATGGTGACATGAAGGGGATTGGTTAGCGTCACAGGCGGTTTGGGGTGTTCGGTGGTGACGTGGTGCTTTGGAGGGAGGGTATTGGCATTGTAGGAGCTTGGGTTCGGGTTGTTAGTGTTTTGTGTGGAGAAAGGAATGAGTTCAGCTACTAGTATACGAACAGAAAAAAAATGAAGATAAGCTTGTTCTTGAAAAATGAAGAGGCAGGAACAAAGATCAATGAACCAAAAATAAATATCAACAACAACAAATAGACATAGTCAATAAAATCAATTCAGGGAATAATAAAAGTAAAAGGCTGTTGGGTTTCGAACAGGTGGGTAGGTGGAAAACAAAAGGTCACGAACGGATACGTACCGATACGAGGTCGATTATCGATTCAATAACGAACAGGACTTCAAAACATCGAATTGAATATTCCGCAAAGACCAGTGCGACGATACGATCAAAACGGTATATAAATATCAGTGGTATGATCGAATTATAAAAATTCGAATTTTCTATTAGCGGAAAATGCAAGAAAAACGCTGAAGAATAAGATCGACGGAGCCAAAGATGTCCGAATTTGGAAAAACGACAAACTGACATCTTGCTCAGAAGATGGTTTAGAATTTTTCTGTGTGAAAATATTTAGGTTTCGGAAACATTTTATTTTCATCGCTTTTTAACTGATTAAATTGAAGTAAATTTACGCGCGAAATAAACTTTCATATTTTCAGATGAAAATTTACCAGTTGCTATGTTTAACTAAACGCATTCCAAATATCAAATTTATATTTCAAAATTTTATCGTTTAAAATTTCACAAAATTTCAACTAATTACGTTATTAAAACAGTTGAAATTTACGAGTCGTTACATGTGTGTAACACGACTACCAATGGTTGAAGTTTGAATGTTTGAGGTTGGAAGTGTATCTGTCGAGACTGTAGACCTAGTATCGTCTCGAGTAAGTTTGGCAGTATGGTGTAAGGATTTCTCGGATCTCTGAAGGAATTCTTTTTTTTTCAAGATTCAGAGTCCATTATTGAAGTGTAAGCTTGGTTGAGCTCGGGTGAGCGGATTTTCTAGAGTTTGGATCTGTTGTATAAGCAGAAGTGAGTGATGGTATCTTGGCAACTTCAGGAAGGAGCAGTTGTGTGATGAGACGCGGTATCTATGGATGTTCCCGAAAGAGATGTTCTTTTTGGAGGAAGATTAAGAAGAGTAAGTTGTTAGCGTTTGGTTTGGAGTCCCGAATTTCTTGAGAGATTGTCTGCCCATCTCAAGGGGTCTTTTGTGAAGTTAGTTGATGGTTTGGAGTTCGAGGAGCCTAAGGATTAGAAGTCTTTGGTTAGCTGTGGTAGTAGTTTCAACTCGGAGGTGTTTGTGTGCCGACAAGAAGATTTTCTGGCTTAGCAGTGTTCTAGAGATAGAGTTTAGATGCAGCAATGTGGTCCGTTTCTCCGATGGTTTAGGAATCTTGGTGGTTCTTCTATCAGCAGTCCGAGTAGATGGTGAAGGCTTTCTTGAAGGGTTAACCTTGTTTGGAAAAGCTTAAGGCTGTTTTAATTGGTAAAGAGAGAACAGTTTCTTTGGAATCCGAACTAGGTAGGATCGCAAAAGTGACTTGCGTTTAGTTTGGGAATTATCTTGGGCAATCTTTTGTTTGAGATTGAAACTTCTCATGTGGAAGTACGAGCTACTGAGGTAGTCAACTGATTTTGGAAAGATCATATTGTTGAATAGGATCTAGAGATCATTTTGTTCTTGGTCCAGATTTATTTCAAGAAGCATCAGCGAAGGTTGAGCTGTTTAAGGAAGAGATGAGGCAGCCCAGGATCATCTGTTGAGTTATGCAGATATGAGACAGAGTTTGGAATTCAGAATTTGAAATTGGAAATTGTTTAAATTTTTCTCCAATTATAAGAGCTATAAGATTTGGTAAGTATGGAAAGCTAACTCTGAAGTATTTTGGATTTTCCTGTGTTCTCGATAGAATTAGTTCTTTGATCTACAGGATTGAATGGTTAGTTTGGATAGCTGGAATTCATTGTATTTCACGTATCTCTGAGGGAGTACGTGTATGATTCATCCCTGGTTATGGAATCTGCAGTTCAGATGGATTTGGAAGTTGAGCTGAGCTTGAGTGTAGTCTGATATTTTTGTTCAGATTAGTGGATCTAGAGAAGAGAGTAGCTCTGGATCATAGTGGTATTGTTAGTTTAGATTCTATAAAGCGAGTCTCCCAGTGATTTATACTTGGGAAACTCTAGATAGTATTATGAAGATCTATCCTGATTTGTATCAGAATAGTTAGTTAGGTTTGATTGTTTGAATTGGTTGCTTTGGTTGTTAGTAATTGGATGATAGGTATGATTTGCTGTTTGAAATTAAAATCTTTGCTGGATTATTAAATTATCTTTGCTTTTAATTTCGGGGATGAAATTCTTTTAAGGGAGGAGGAATGTGATGACCCGGGATTTTGGGCAATATAAATTTAATAATCATTATTAATAATTTAATTAGATTGATAATTTTCCTTTATAATTTTAATTTAAATTGGTAATTTAATCTTTTAAAGGCTAATAAATATTTAATCTGGCAATATTGATCAATATCTTTCTAACAATTTAAAATTGATAAGAATTATCTTTCAAAGCTAATGAAATTTTATTCTATTTATAATATGTATAATTGATATATATTGTGAATAGAAGATCTTTTGTTTTAAATAAAAGATGTGTTTTCAAATTGTAATATATATGTATGTATATGTTATGATTTGAATTTGTATTGAAATTTAATATAATAATTCTCAAATTAATGTTAAAAATATTTTCTATTTAAAATGTATATGTATATTTGTATATATTGAAGTTTTGATTTGAATTTAATATAATACCTTTCAAAAGCTATTTAAAAGTTAATCATATATTTCAAAACACTTAAGGTAAATATTTATTTTGTTTAAAAATATTTTAGCTTAAGTTTAAAGTAAGATTTAATTAAAGGTTCATCTCTTTTGTTTTAATATTCTTTCTTTTAAATTTAACATGAATAAATGTATGTTGAATATATATATAAATAAATTACTAAATTCATAATTATATAAATATAAATACTTTTATAATAAGGATTTAAACACAATTTTTCATTGTTTTAACATTTGTAATTCATAGAAACATGCATGTGCATTTGTCTAATTTATAAATCAACAAGTGGCATCATTTTGTTTTTCTTTATCAATTAAATTTTATAAATAAGTGTTATTAGGGGAAACCTAGTTTTTGATTTTCAGTACAATTCTTTTCTTCCTCAATACTTTCTTTCTTCTCTTCTTCTAAAATAAAAATAAAATAAGAACTGAACCAAAATTCAAAAGGGAATCAAACCAAATCAACCTGCAACTAAAATGAAGTTCAACTGCAATTCAAATTTTCTGCAATTCAAAAGGAATCAAGACCAACTCAGCAGTTTCAACTTTAAACAACATCAAATTGAAGGCATGCAAAGGTTTCCATCAGCAAAGCAAATTTAAAGCTTTCACAGATCAAAATTTTAAAACCTGGAAGTAATAGACTGCTCTCTGTTCTTCAAGTACTAGTGAGTAAACATAAATTTTAAAAATAGTTTTTACATCTTGATTTCACTTTGATATATGAATATAAATCATGGTTGCTAGCCTGAAATGCTTGGATTTAAATAAATGCATGTATGTGTTTAAGTGATGAATGCATGTGAAGATATGACAAACTCTCTGTTCTCTGCTTATAAAATAGTGAGTAAACTTTTCTTAAAAACAGTTTAATTTGTGACTATCTATAATGAATGTGTTGATCTGGGAATTGTTATTGATGTTGCATAAAAATCTTTCAGTTTTATATAATTGAATTGATATAAATATATATGTGTGTAAGTATGTCTGTATATATATAGATATTCTGTTCTCTGCTATTTCATTTCATGTTTAGCCTCCAAAAATTCAAATCTTTCAATAGAATCAATGTTAGACTTTGATGTTTAAATGGAAGTTGGTTGTTAAGATATGAAGATAAATTTAAAAATAGTTTCAGGATTTAAATTTCAATAAATTATTTTTAAATTTTGAAATAACAGTGAGATTCATAAACTATGATAAAATCAACCACCTTAATTACAAATTTGAATTTCAGGAATGGATTTGTGATTGAAAATCATGAATTTTGATATGCATTTCAGAATTTTTAATTTGTTATTCAATTGGGAATTTAGAGATGATCATTTTTCGGCAATTTGATGAATTGCCAATGTTCAACTCAATGATTTGGGTTGAAATCTAGATTGAAGCTAGCTAATGAATTGTTGATGAAGGGAAAAATGCAGTAGAATTTATCCTATGGCCGAATTGTTCGAAGTCGATAAAAGTAGGGTTTTCTTCCCAGTTTTGGTCGATAGTTTCTCCAGGCAATTGCGCCGCCATGAAGGTGCCAAACACGATCGCATATGGGGGATTAGCAGCGTGGCGATGTGGTGGTTCTCTAGGATGAGTGTCGTGGTTCCAGTCGTTTTGATCTTCGGCGGAGAAGTCATTTACATCGATGGGTTTGGGTTCCTTGGTGTCGAGAGTCTCGTTTTCGACTCGCTGTCGTTTTCATCGAGCTGAGTGGTTGAACGTTGAGAGTGAGCAGTCGACGACTTGTGAGCATCGGCGGCGATGAGCCGATGTCGCTCTAATGAACGTGCACGTGCACGTTTGTTCGCATCTGGGTTAATCAAAGTTCGGGGAAGAAGAAGGTTAACTCGAGTTTATTCTCGGGGAAACAAGGGTGATGTCTCGGGTTCGTTCTCGAAGGGCTTGGGTGGGTTTTTATAAAAGGTTTCAAAAATCTGAAACAAAGTTTTAAAAACAAGAAAAAATATGGTAACTCGAAGTTGGGATCGGGTAAACCAGTGTTTGGCTCGGGTTCTTTATTATGTTGACAAGTTTTAATTTTTAAAGGAAATAATAAGCTTTAAAGTATAAAAACTAAATCAAGGAAATATTTTATTAACCATTTCCTTTAAAAATAATTAATGTTTAATTAAGATGGAACTTATTAAAGGTTTGAAAGATAAAATTATTTGAGTTTAAAATGTATTTAAACAATCGTTGAAAGATTTCAAAGATTTAAAGGTTAAAATTAAGATGTTTAAACTTCTTTTAAATTGATTTCTAAATGTTTTATTTGTAAATATGGTTTAATGATAATTAAGTAATCAATTATAATAAAGAATTTGTCTTTAAGTTATTAAGATTTTGTTTAATTTTAATAAATAAATTTGTGGAAATAAATAAGGTTAATTAATTATTGTTATTAACTTAAGAATAGTTAATTAATGTAAATGATTTGTTAATAAGTAAAAGTTTAATTAAAATAAATGGTTTTCTTAATTTATTTAAGTATTTTAAATATAAGGAGTTAATTAATTATTTAATTAATTTTAAATGATCGTTAAATGTTTGGTTAATTTAAATAATCACTTAATTATGAATAAATTAAGTATAATTAGTTGATAGAGTAATTAATGTATAATTACTAAATGTAATTAAGAAAAGAGAAATTACTTATGGAAGTAATTAGTGAAAAATTACTTATGAAAGTAATTAATGGAAGTAATTAAGAGTAAATCACTTGGTGTTATTAACTAAAATATTAATTAATATAATTGATTAAAGAGTAATTAATAAATTAAAGGATTAAGGTTAATTAATGATATGATTAATTACTTGTTAAAGTAATTAATTAAGAGAGTAATTAACTAATGAAAGTAATTAGAAGATAATTAATGGAAGTAATTAAGGGTTAATTACTTAGAAAATTTGATTAATTAATTAGTATGATTAATTAATTAATGGATGAGATTAATATAAGATTAATATAATTAATTAAGGAGTTAATTAATTAAGGTAAGTAATTACGGGATGCTTAATTACTGTTTATGATTAATTAAGGCTAATTAATGAATGTAGTTAATTAAAGATTAATTATTTAATTAACTAAAAGGTAATTAATTAATGAAGTAATTAGAGGATTATTAATTAATATAATTAATAAAATTAATCAAGTTTGATTGATAAAAGTGATTAATTAAAGTATGATTAATTAATTATAATTAATTGAGGATTAATGCAAACAATTATAATTAATTAATTAATGGAAGTAAACGAAGGATCATTAATTATTGTAATTATGATAGTAATTAAAGGTTAATTACTGTATATGGTTAAGGATAATTACTTGAATGTAATTAAAGTATAATTAATCAAGGAAGATTAATTAAGGAAGATCATTAAGAGATGATTAATAAATTGATATGTAATAAATCAATGAAGCAGGATTAAGATAATCCAAGTGATTAAAGGATAGTAATTTATTTAATTAAAGGTTAATTAAATTGATTTGGAGTTAATCCATTCTGCTTTTGAATGATTGGTTAATATTGGATGATTGATATTGGGTGATTGGTTGATACTGGATGATTGGATATGATATCTATGTGACATGCTGCTTTGTGAGATGAATGTTTGATAGGAATTATCTATTGTGATAATGTGATTTAACTATCTGTTTATATCATCCTGAATATAAGTTAAATGTTTAAAACCTTTAAACAACTTGGCCTTAAAAGATACGTTTTGGATTTCGATGAGACCGGGATCGGGTTTTCAGATTTGGATATCCGAAAACCACATCGATCCAAATTAACGATAGGTCGTGAATCTCAATTGAAGTGAAGACTCGAGGTGTAAGAACTATTCTTTGTCAGTATAACTCTGTGGGTGATTCCGTAATGAGTTGACGGAGATAGTACTTATAGATTCGAGATGAAGATTCAGAGTGCAAGGGTTATTGTCATTAACTCTGAGGGTGATTCCAAAATGAGTGTAACGAGATAATGCCTTCGGTTTCGTTCGAACCCGGAACGAACTTGTATGGATTGAATGCTTTCAGAACATCGTCAGGAGGGCGATGAGCATTCTAAGATAGATGTGTTCTATAAAGGTAATCGTAGCCTCAAGCCTCATCAACCGGGAATGGCTAAAACAGGGGAGGTGCAGCAAGGTTAAGTGGGTAGCGCCCAAGTAGGACGAGATTTTCCCCTGTCTAGAAGTTCCTTTTTATTCGGCTTAGTGTGTGGTTGGTCGCGCCAACTACGGGGTTGTCTTGTTCGGAATTATCCTTAGATGGTTCCGGCCTTGTGTTGTAGGGGATTGGGAGTGATCCTCGGTATGGTGATATAGGCCCCGTACTGTGACGGGCGGTACCCCAGTAGCCCTGCCATTGTATGGAATCCAAACTCCAATAAGTGCTGTACGTATTGATTGTGCCTAACTATGTTGGAACGTGAGATGTAAGCATTCCAGCTATTTCTGTATTTTACTTGAAAACCCTAGACACTATTATAATATAACTGGATTTCCTATCAAATGTTTTGGTTAGCGTAAGGTAAAAACTTACTCATGTTTATGTGTGGGGAGTCTTACGTGATACTTTTTCTTTTCAAAGGATTTTAAAGTTAAGTAATTTTAAACCGTTTACTCGCACCAGACCCATGTCTGAACCAAGTGTTTATTTTCTGTTTTATTAAACTCTTGGGTACTCGATTTTGTATTGAGTAGTCGAGGGATTCAGGTTAGCTTTAACGAATTCTGGAGGAGATTTGGAGCAGGAGGCTTCAGCGTGTAGATATATAGTGATTCCGCTGTGTTTGTGTTGAGTCTGTATCTCTGTGATGTTTGAGATGTATGATAGACAGGTGTTTATAACTGTCTAATATGAGATGTATAAGTTGTGTAACTCTGATGTATATGATACTATGTAATATCTTATATGATATATTATATTTCATTCGTTCCGCTGTGAGATTCTTATATGTTGTTGTTCTTTCTTTCTTATCTTTTCTTCTTCTATCCCTTTCTTTCTTAATTCATGATGTGTCTTTCTGGGCTTAGAAAGTCGGGTCATGACAGAATTCATTAACATCGAAAACCAGATAGCAGACATTTTTACAAAACCTTTATGTGAAAAATCATTTATAAAACTTAGAAGAGAACTCATAATATGCTCCTTATCTGAACTTTAAGAAGAACAAGAATAAAATTCAGAATTCTTTTTACCTCTCAACATTAGTGGCTAACAGGTCATCTAATTTCTATACCAACTTTTTCTGTAAACCACTAATATTTTATCAAATAAAACAAACAAATGTTTAAAATAGAAAATCCTACTCTTATATATATATCAATTTTTTTAACCAAATCACAGTAAAAATTTATTAATATATACTTTTGTAAATAAATATCGAAGTTTTTCAACATGTCATCCGACCACGACTCCACCTACTCTACAATTGATTTTTCATCACCATCATCAGGTAGTACATATACATCTCCTGCAAAAACAACTCCTATATCATCTCCATCCTTAAACATTGTTCTTTCGCCAACATATCATACTGGCTATTCTCCAAAAGGAAACAAAGCCAAGCATGGTGTTAATCTTCTACAATCCTCTCTTTCTGAAAAAGCCGACGAAATCCATCACTATCAAAAAGAAATGATGGATGTGCAAAGGGAAATGTAAACAAATACGCCAAGGAGCTCATCTCAATTTTCCAGTAAAATGCATTCTCGCCATATGTGGACATTCTCCTTCAAAGGATTGTGTTCATGTACGATCTCCTCGTCTGATCGAAACTCCTCCACATGCTCATCAAATAACTCCACGTAAACTATGGGGAGAAGGAACATCTGAAGCCCAATTCAGTCTAGTACCTCCTTCTTGGTCTCCAATATGAGCATTAAAAAAGGATACAAAGGAGAAACCAAATTCGTGGGAGAAAAAATAACTTTGTTCTTCTAAGAATTGTATTTCGTGTGTGTGTGTGTGTATATAATATACATATATAATATTTATATTCTAAGTTGTACGACTCAACCCATTCAAGCATATACCTTATATCTTGTTCTTAAACAAAAAGTTATATCTATAATAACAATCCAAAAATCTCTAAATACAAACAAAATCGTCACTATTCTACCACAACAAGCTGTGATATGGAGCTATAATATTTACCATAATAAGCTAGTTCATTCATACTTATGTTTGTAAGAATATTTATATCAACTATTAATAATAAAATATTTTTGGACCAAACAGACGTTTGAAATATCAAACAGACGTTTGCTTATATACTTAAAAAAACTTGCATGTTTCAGCTCAGACGTTTGTGACTTCCACCAGACGTCTGGATCATGTTTCTGGAAAAATTGACTAACTCAGCTCAGACGTCTGATATTATTCTCAAACGTCTGATCCTTGTCTTTTCCTTAAAATTCCCTAAACGACCAGACGTTTGATTAACACTACAGACGTCTGACCGTACTCCGCAGTCAACTTTTCAGCTCCATCTATAAATCATCATTTCTATTCTTTTACAATTTTTTCAACAAAACCTACAACAAAAACCCTAATTCCTAAATCAATTTTCTTTCTTCTTCCAAAAACTTCAACACAATGGCACCTAAATCTAAGAAACCTTTTCCCAAGCGCAAAAAGACAGGCCAAAGCTCTCAACAACCTTCTCAACAATTTGTAACCGACGAAATCATTGATGATTGGATGGTGGAATAAGATGGCAGGCAAAAGCTTCAAGAATTGGAAAAGAAAACAATACATTGTGGTCCATTTTACCCACTGAGGAGATTCTTCAACTACGAAATCGATGATTTGGTGAGTGATGCTGAGATTCACCATCTCATTAGTTATAATTCTAACTCGGGTCAAATTGATCGATTAGCTGTCTTTTTATTCTTCATAAATTTATGTTCGCTTCATATTTGAAACCCCTCTGATCTGGAAAATTGGATTTGGACAAGTGTTTATGGGGAAATTATCAAATTCAACGTTGAAATGCTTGGACAAATATTATATTGCTCATATACAGGAATTAGATTGCAAGATATACCTGATATGAGATACCAGCCAAGAGATGCAATTACACATCTCATCTGGGAAGATGACATGACAAAATTATCACCAATCCATTTTCGTCCACAAGCTAGACTACTTAATCGAATGCTTGTCAATACCATACTCCCTAGATTAGGTAGTCATGAGCAAGTGTATGACCATGACCATAAAGCTTTATTTGCAATTTTTCGGTCATACAAAAGTAAATTGGTCTCAATATATTTTTGACCAAATTAAAAGCTTCTGGACACCAGTTCGTCAAACAATCATTTATACTTCGTATATTATGCGAATTCTTCGAGCGCAAAATGTGCCTTCTTTCTTATCACAATATAAAGAACTTCCTGTTAAGGAAAGTGGAATTCACTTCCTATCTTTGATGCATCTTCCTGAAAATCCTCCAAGTATTACACCATTTTTCGAGTATCAACACCAACAACACCAACCTCAACCCCAACAATCTACTCCTATACAACCTACCTCTACATTAAGGCCTTCTGAATCAACATGTTATCACTCTGATTCCGAAATTCAAGAGGCTCGAATTACAGCAGGACAAGGAGAAAGTATTAGAGATGTAGCACTTCAAAACCAATGTATTCTTTCTTTGAATCAAAAAGTCTTGGATAGGAAAGTTTCCTGCCTCGAACGATCTTTTTCTACATGGATGACTAAGATAGAAAAGACTTTAGAAAAGGTCGTCTCAACTCTGGGAAAGGTTATGCGGAAAGTTCGCGGACGATCATTTTCACGATCTTCATCATCTTCGTCTCCTACACCACCTCCAGCACCTCATGCACATCCATCCAGAACTCGAACAGTCGAAGAGCCTTTACAGACCCATGCTCCTAGAAAAGCTCCAATCACCGTGGACACTGAGGAAAGTGAAGATATCTCATGGTCTCCACAAGATGCCCAACATCATGAACAATTTCAATATTTTCAAGGACTTTCTATTCAAGAAAATGAAGAATATCATGATCAGTCGCAATGGCAACATAACGACTATGATGACACTACATCTAATCTTTGGGGTTATTTTTCCTCTCAATAAGTTATTTACTAATTTTTATTTCAAATTCCTGCTTGTTTGACTATGATAATTTGCTTTAGAACTTTGACTTTATGATTAATAACATTATGATATTGTCCTATTATTTCATAAACTCTTTTTCAATAATGACAAATAGGGAGAGGGTTCACAGTAGGGGAGAAATTAGAAAAGAAAGGGGAGCTTCTTATAAAATGAATTGTATAGTTGTCATCATCAAAAAGGGGGAGAATGTTAGAACCTCGATTTCGATGACAACAACTATACAAGCACTTGCATTCAATATACATAGGTATATATATAATCCATATGCAGGTAGACTTTCGCGACCAAGACTTGAAGACCGACGCAAGGACTATTATATTGAGAAATATTAGTACATTATGTTAATGTCTTAAATAGATGATATGTACAATCTCCTTGAGTAATCTTTACAAGCATCTACACATACAAATTATTTAAAAAAGGGAAGATAACAAAATATACATGTGTCAGACGTCTGGCATATGTGCTCAGACGTCTGGCAACATGTTTTGTTTTTAAAATTTTAAACAAACCAGACGTCTAGCATAAATGGCCAGACGACTGACCTGGGTAACAACCATTTTTCCCCAAAAGTCATCTTCTTCAATCGAAGAGTTGCATCCTCTTGTTTTGGTCATAACTCTTTCTCCTCAAACATTGTAACTCTTGGACTGAAATAGAGTAAACCAAAAGTCGTTACTTCTCAAACAAACTCCTTACCGTCTATAAATAAAGATGAAATTGAAAATTACAACTTAACTTGTCATTCTGAACTTTCTCTCTTTATTTTCTAATATTCATGCGATCTCTCTGATTTCCAAAAGTACTCAAAAACACACTTTTATCTCTTCCTTATATCAAAGCTTAAACTACATACTACTCAAAGGAGATTATAGGAAGAAGCTGTACTTGTAGTCAAAATCAGTGTTGCATAGAACACACATTTGTCAAAGAAATACTCTTGTATAAAAGCCTATTCCACCAGGCAAAGCGAGGGCAATTGGTTAGTGTATTTCCAAAGGGGAGCTTCGGGACTGGACGTAGGACGGGAGGTCCGAACCAGTATAAAAACTTTGGTGTGATTACTTTTAATTTTACCTACATTATTACTTTGTGCAATTCATGCTATTATACACGTACTTGTCATATACTATACACATATACGATCCACATAGAGTTTCAGTCCGATCGGAGGAGAGACCTCACTTGGACCGTCAATTGCTTCTGTTTTAGTCATCTTATTCAAGGCTTGCTTCATACCTCAATGCAGCAGCGTCGCTAAACCATCCTACTTCGTTCTGGATTCCCCACCGCATACATAGTTGTTAAAGTGGTTTCGGCATTGGTAGAGAGTATTACAATATCCGACCTCGGTCTCTTTAACAACCAAATGTTTACATTTTCACACCGTGGTCATTTCATAAACATTCATAATAATAATCCGGAAACAGTTTATACTTCATATCAAGATATCCAATACTTTTTCCAAAAGTATAAATATATTGATGTGCACGTAAATGTGCATATATTTACATCCATATTTATCTCTTTTTATTTAAATAAACATCATTTTGGGCATTTTAACATGTTTAAAACCAAAATTCAATTATTTTCAAAACCATCATATTTTCATCTTCATTCAGAAGCAAAATGGTCATTTTTGTGCATGTGTCAATTTAAGAATTTTTACTTGGACATTTTTTGATAATTTTTATAGGAATTTGGATGCATAGGGAAGAGGCTTATATGAAGATACATGCATGCACAAATGAAATACAAAGGAATGAAGAGGAAATAATTCAAGTTTAAGATCATGGAGGACCCCACCCACTTACCTAAATGTACAATTATGAGCTAATGGACAACTAAGTGGAGGTTAAAGCTTCATGCACAACAAATGATGGATTAATTAGTGGCTAATGGTTACTTGGTTGCCACACTTCCTAAAGGGCATTTTAGGAAGCCCCCTAAAAATAGAATTAGGGTTTTATGCATGTATATATAGCCCTCTTATGTACATGAAACTATCTTCTACTCTTTCATTTTACTTAGGAAATTAAGAGATCAAAAAATTGTAAGCTCAATGTTCTATGAAATAAAAATGGCTTCCAAGCCTCTTTCTTATCCTTTTTCTACATGCTTTTCTTTGTTTTTATGTTAATGTTTATTTCTATGCTCTCTTTCTCTTAATGTTCATAGCTTAATGTTTACATTCATGCAAGTAGTGTTGTTTATATTTTTATGCAAGTAGTTAGTAGCTAATCTCTTTTGCTTTCTTTGCTTATTTTCTATTTTCTTTTCTTTTTAATGTTGAAATTTACTTATGTTGCTTCAATGCCAAAAATGAGTAGCTAAACCCCTTCAATTTAGGGGTAATGAAGCTCTCAAATATTATGTAATTTCAACATTTGTTATGATTTATGATCTCTTTGTTTGTGCTTTATGAAAGTGAATTCTGATGCAAGTTTATACAAGTGGGTTTGATAGCTTATATTGCTTATGCAAATGAGCTATACTTATTCAACATAAACACAAGTTGCATCATCATTTGCTAATCCATTTTTGATTATGAAAGGAAAGTAAAAATGAAATTTGATGATCTATATTACTAGTTACAATAGTAAATAGATCATACTTAAAATAGCTTTTGCTTTGGCTTCATTTTCATGAGAATTATAAGTGGTTTATTTGTTGTATTATAGTTTGATGGTTTGAGTTATGTTAATTAATAACATAAACAAACCATACTTATGATAAATATAACAATATTTCACTTAATATCAAAAGCTAGAGATCACAAATTGTTTGTTTGTTGATTTACAAAAATATGTGAGTGGATTTGCCTCTAAATTATTCTCTAGTTCAATAGTTTTTTTAATCACATTTTAATTCTACCTTTAGCTTCCTTTTGTAGTTAACAACTTTCATCTCACTTTGGTCTAATTTGATCGAATATATTTTTAATCTTTCACAATTCCCTACGGATCGACCCGTATTCGCCACGTACTACAAAGTGTAAGCCGTGCAATTTATTACAAAATTCGTTCGGCTATTTTCTAACTCGATAGACATTTAGCCGTCCGAACAAGTTTTTGGCGCCGTTGTCGGGGAACTGTTTTGATTTTCTATTCTTCGAATTATTTTTAGTTTGATTTTCGTGTTCGTTTGCATTTAAAAAAAAATTGTTTGCATTTGTTTGTGTGCTTGTTGTTGTTGTCTAGTTTTTTTTTGCATTGCATTCTAATTAAAGAAAAACAATCTTCTTAAAAAAAAGTGAGAACACTGCATTTTATTTCATTTTCAATTGTGTTTACATTGCAATAACATTTCCTTTCATTTACAATTACTTTGGCTTTTACATTTGACATACAGAGTTTCAAAAAACTGTGCATATGCACTGTGCACAATCACTTGTGCACTGTTTCTAGTTCCCTGACCAAACACCCATTGACCACTGCCTACAACCCACTGTCACCCCACCACAACAATCAACACACTGCAATTGGTCTTCAACTTGCTTTCATCACAACCAATCCCCACCTCAAACAACTTGCCTATGCCATTTTTCAAACCATCCCTGAAGCTTGCTTCAACCAAAAACATCTTCCACACATCCTATGTCAAACATTATCACAAACCTTCTTCATCATCCTGCTGCCATATTCACAACATACACAACATCATCTACTATCAATCTGAAAACCATCTCATTGCTTCCAACCCCTCCTACAACAGCACAGTAATACCATTACATCCATACATCAAAAACTGTTGCTGCTTCATACCAGTGCCACCCTTCTCCCCACTACACCATCATCACTGTCAACACAACTTCACACATCATCCAAAACTGCCATTGTCTACAGAAAACCACCTCTACAACACTGTTTCACCTTCTAAAAACCCCCTACCAACGTCGTCTTCTCATCATCTTGCACTACAATCTTCCTACCAACTTGTTAACATACAAACAGAAAACAACTTCCACATCCTCCTTCTGCTTATCCACTTCACAAACTACAACAGTCTATACATCCCACTGTATCAATCAAACAACTCATCGCGAACTCGCCTTCAACCAACAGCAATACACCCAATTACTTCTTACTTACCCAAACAACAAATCCTTCCAATCTCCAAATACCACAAACTTCCAGCTTACATTCTCCTCTGACTACATAAAGCTTCGAATCACCCTCAACTGCAAGCATTCCATACAAAACAACGGCCAACAGTGCATATCAGCTTCAACACAAATTACCTGTTAACCATCATACAACCACAAACCCCCTCTGGCCTTCGCCATTGCAAGTTCATCTCCATCAACCAATACCCCCATATACCATAGCATTACTTCTCTGCCTATAACAATCCATCATACAAAATTGCTTTTCCTTGAATACATCATCAACAGCCATTCACAAAAAAAAACAAAAAAAAACAAAAAACTGAACCAGTTAGCATCTCCATCGCCAGAACAGCAGCTAGCATCAAACAATCATCCACAACCAAACCACCGATACTCGACATTCATCTCCACCTACAAGCAGCACCTACAACCAGACATTGTCCACTTCCTCAAAAATCACGACCCGAGCCCCATCATACAACTGCCAAGAACTGCCAAGAACTAAACTGCACACCACATTCATACAATTGCACAGCCCTTCACTGACCAGTGCATCTTCTTCCATTCACAAACTCCTCACCCACGACATTCACTTCAGTCGAACCACTAAGTTTTTCAAACCAAAAATCCAAACTTTCACCCAATCGCCAACATCTTCCCACCTTCGCCTCTCTACAAACATCAACGGTCGCAACCACCTTCATGAAAATCCCCAATTCACCAAATCGACATCATCAACAATCGCCATTGAAACCGCGACCTCACCTCGCCAACCCCTGTCAGTCAGCCACAAACATCCAAATCGCTAAAATCCTAATTCCTCCTGCAGTCACGACCACCTGCCGAGCCTCACTTCTTCCTCAACATCGCCTGAAGAACTCCCTGAATCACCAGTCTCCATCCACACCAACAACAACAACAAAAAATCAACCACAAACTCCACCGCTTCCCCCAATTGTGCTTCACCTCAATCGCTACCAGACCATAATCACACCTGAGATTTCCAAAATCGCGTGTTTCAATTTTTCTATATTTTTTTTATTCATGTGTTACGTTTTGAAAAGTAGAATTTATTTTCTATAGGAAAAACCACATTTTTTTATGTGAAGGGAAGAATGAACAAGGATTTTGTTTTTAAGAGTTGTGTTTGGGCTTGTGGGCTGACTTCAAAATTTAAGTTTTGTTTTAAAAGAAAATTCACTTCTCAATTGTTTTCAGTTCGATTTTCAACTTGATTTCCCACTTGAGTTTGTAAATTTAATTGATTGCCCTTTGTTTCAATTTCCTGTGAAGACTTGATAAAACAAAAACAAAACAATTTCATTTTGAATTTTTTTTAGGTTGCAGAAGGAAAAGAATTGCTTGCTAAAATAATTGCTTGCCTACTTGTTCATGTTTGCACGAAAATTGGGCAAACACCTCCAAGTCGTATGATTTAGTTGATTTTATGTTGTTTTTAGTGATCTGGGTGATTTATGCAAATATATAAAAAAAACAGGGACTAAACTGTAAAAGACACACAAATTTATAGTGGTTCGACCAGAATATGCCTACGTCCACTTTATATGTTATTCTCCTTTACTGTTCAGATTACAAATACAAGACTTTGATACTAGTACATGAAAGTTGTTTGAAAGTTCTATCCATGCTTGAGCTCTCAAACTTGTCTGCCATTGTTGTACCCTTCCCCTCTATTTATAGAGTGAGGCTGGGTGTAGGGGTTCTGGATGTATATAGCTGCTGTTGGGCCTGGGCTGCTGCAATCTGGCCTGGAAATGATGGTTCGGCAACGCTTTGGCTCGATAGTAGGTGGTTGGAGTTGAGGCCTCGGTCCGGTAGTACTTTGGCTCGGTGGGACTTTGGTTTGGTAATGAGTTGGTTCGGTGGTAGTGCATGTAGGTTGGACTGGTTCGGCAAGACCTTGGAGACATTTTGGTTCGGTGGTGACCTCCCCCGCTTCTTGGTTCGGCAGTGGATGGAGGTAGCTGGTTCGGTAGTGTATATCTAGCTTTGATTCGGCAGTGTGGTTCGGTGATGAGAGGGGAGTGGAGTTGGGATTGATTCGGTGGTCTCGGTCCGGTGGGACTTCGTCCAACATTTGCCCCCTAAAGTGGGGCTTATGCCAGCATATGTCTCGCTTTGTTTTAGTTCATTTGGTTTCAAGTGTCGAGCCGGTTGGTTCGGTCATCCATGTTTGCCTATAAGTATGGGCTTCATGCCTTTGTTTACCCTTTATCGTTTGAGATAGCCGAACCAATCGTGTACCGGATCAAACTTGACTGTTCGAAACAGCTGAATCAACCAAGTACTGGATCAAACTTGACTGTTCGAAATAGCTGAATCAACCAAGTACCGAATCAATTTTAATAGTCGAACCAGGTGAGTTTTCTCCTGCCGAATGATCTTGTATGACTGGGTCACCGAATGGGATCGTAGAGTCATGAGTGTCGAATGAATCCTTGGCCTTGAACTCCCGAATGACCGTGGGGACTACGATTGCCGAATGGGCCTTTTGTTGGAAATACCGAATGAGTTTGAGTGCCGAATGAACCACTTGCCTTGTTATACCGGATGTGTTTATGTGCCGAATGAATCACTTGCCTTGTTATACCGGATGTGTTTATGTGCCGAATGAATCACTTGCCTTGTTTATATCTCTACATCCCTTGTTCTAACAATGTGCTTTCTCGTGTTGCAGACAATGTCTCATAAAGTAGAAACCCGTTCCGACAAGAAGAAATCCATGGACAAAAGAGAATCGCCCGTCGTGCCCCCAGTTCAGCTGAATCCAGAACGACGTGGACCCACCCTGAGATCGCTAGTGGATGGGTACGGTCTTCAAGAGCCCCTAAACTCACCGCCTGACTGCTTTCCTAGCTCCCTCAAAGATGAGCAGCTCGATGCTATTTCTCGCTCTTTTTGGATTGACAGAGCGCATGTGCTGTTGCCGGGGGAAGGAGTGATGCCATATAATCCCCCCGAAGGATATTTCGCTTATAGTAGGTACCATTGTATGTGTGGGGCCATTCCCCCGATTAATGCTTGGATATTCAGCTTCATCACCTACTTGAAGGTGGCTCCATTCCAACTTCAGCCTAACTCCTACGCCATCTTGGTGAGACTGTTTGTTATCTTCCAGAGGAGATACGGGCGTCCTCCTTCCAACCGGGAAATCCAGTATCTATACAACTTAAGAGGCTATAAGAAGGGGTCTCCGTATATTAGCTTAGAGTCGGCCGTGTCCTTCAAGCCAGTCCTGGATTTATATTCAAAGTTCAGCATGTTCAAGAAGGAATGGTTTTTCATCAAGGATGACTCTGTTTCTATCCATCGCTTCACCTCTGCTATAAGTTGAAGCTTATTTATAATTTCCGTTCTGACTGCAATGCTTCTTCTTATGTGTTTTTATTTCTTGCTAGCGATAGGTGGCTTTTCGGTCGTGGAGAACGATCGCCTGGTTCAGATGGCTGCGGAAATAGAAGCCATTTCGGGAAGGGATAGGTCGGCCTCTTACTTGATCAGGAACGCTACACTTCTGGGACACAACTTGATTCTACCACATCAGTCCGTGGTCAAGCAGAGAGACACGGTAGAGAAGAGGGCTGCCAAAGCTAAAGGAGGGGATACGGCGAAGAGAAGCAAAAGGAAACCCTTCTCGAAGAATCCAATTGCTGGGGGGAAGAAACTTAAGAAGTCCGATGGACCCTCCCCCAGCACATGTCCAGATGTCCCGGAGGAGGAAGATGTGGAGGAGGAAAGAGGCGAGGATGAAGGAGGTGAGGCGGAGAGTGGAAGTGGTGGAGAAGGTGATGGTGATGGTCATAGCAATGATGGTGGCGACGGACAGAGCGGTGGTGGTACTGGGGCTTTGTCTTCTAAGCAAGCAGGTGTGATCCGAGAGTGGACAGATGATGATCTCCGTCTAGCTTTTGAAGGGTCGGAGGAAGGATCGATTTTAGTGGAGAGGCCTAAGAAAGCTGACAAGGCTGAGATCGGTGCTGATTCTTCTAAGTGCGCTTCAGCTAAGGCAATTCCTGCGATTCAAGGTGAATTTTCTGCTGACTCCATTTATGATAAGGATTTAGAAATATTTTACGGCCTGCTCCCATCCTGGAATCAGATTCAGGACTTATTGCAGTATCCCACGCCTCCCCAGGGTTTGTATAACAAATACGTCGTCTTTTTTTTTAACTTGATGTATTTCTTAAATTATAGCTCAATGTATGATCGTAACACTTGGCTTTTATTACAGGAGCGGGTAAAGTGGCCAAGGTGTCAGATGTTTGGCACCGTCTTGAACAGTACAAACTCCTCAAGGCTTCTGCTAAACCAAAGCCTCCAACTAACCGTCTTGGAGATGTAGTCGGTTACCGTCCCCTTTTTGGAGTTATCAAAGAGGATATTCAAAGGAAGAAGAGGAGTCGCTCCTTGTTTGAATCTTCACCTGGTCCTCTGCCCCCGACTCAGCCTCCTCAGGATGTCACGGAGGAGAATACTGAGCTTATTCCTTCCCCACAACCATCTGAAAATCCTACTGTTACCCCGATAGATCACCCTGGTTTGGCTCGTAATCCGTTCGTGGGTCATCCGGATCTGGATCCGAGTTCTCACGATATTTCCTTCGATGAGGTTACCGGTGAGCACCTTCTTCCTCGTAATCCTATGGTAAGGGTGCTTGATGAGGCTAAGTCCCTGGACCTTGATTTGCTTACTACTCGGGTCGCAACTTTGGGGGACGAAGCTAAGGCAAAAATCGACCGGGTTGCTGAGGAAGCTAGGAAGCTGATGGGGCATCATGCCCGACTGGCCAAGGCCGGAGAAGAAATCGGGAGTGCTAATATTCGACTGTTAATAGTTTCCGACCAGGCCAAGCAGCTCGCTGATCAGGTCATCCAGATCTCCCAGCATGAGGCCGCCTCCAAGCGACTAAAGAAAACCATGGAAGAGGCTAGTAGAGCAGAGCTACGGAAAATGGAAGCTGCCTGTAAGGAACGGATTGACATGGCGATTGCAACGGTGGATGAGGTTCGAAAAGCGGATCTCGAGCAGATACAGGAGTTGTCCGGGAAACTTGAAGCCGCAGAACTTGCTCAAACCAGGCTGAAGGAAGAGATGGATGCGATGAGGAAAACCTTCCAAGCTGATTGTGCGCGATACCGATCGGAGAGGGATGCTGCCATTGCAAAGTTGTTGGCTTCTAAGGACCGAGTAAGGGAGTTTGAGGAGAATGAGGGGATAATGGATGAGATGCTTCAGGATATATACTTTCGCACTTGGAAACAGGGCAACTTATCTTGGATGGATGATTATCCCCGAGTCATTGCCAGGATTTATCTCCGGGCTCTGGAGGAGGCTAGGTCCGATGCAGATAAGGAGGGTGGCATGGCCTTTAGAATGGATGTGGTTACGGCTCAATTCACCAAGGAGGAGAAGGTGGCGGTGAAAGAAGGTATGCGGCTGCTTGCTGCTGAGGAGGTTGGTGTGCAGTTGGAGGATGATGATCAAGGAGCAGATGCTGGTAAGTCTCCCCTTTTAGCTTTTCGTAACTTGGTTGCTTATTATTAATGAATTCTTTACTTGATCGGACAGGCGGGACCTCTGGAGCACCAAATATCTCTGGTCAACATGTTGAAAGTTCCCACTCCGTGGCTAAGGAGATTTCGGAGGGCCAGCAGGACAAGGGTGAAGCTCCGATGCAGCCGACTCCTTAACTTGATCTGGATATCTTTTTGTTTACTTGACATTGCTGTCTACGTTAGTCTCAGAGCAGTAACGTAACTTTTTGGTTGTAATTATGTTACTTGTAATAAACGACTTTATTCTTGGCGTGTAATTTTTAACTTAAGCTGATTCTGTCGTGTTTGAATGCTTTCGTTATTTTTGATGTGTTGCATAAGAAGTATAGCTATGCATATGCCTGTGATTCTATCGGGTTTGATGTCAAGTTCTTGCTTAAAACGTAATTTCATATCTTGCAATGTTAATGTGATGTGTGAATAAATTATAGCTACGTATTTATACACGAAGAAGGAAGTACCGCCCTTCGTGTTTTAGTTGTAGATGGCAGCACTAAATGTCTTGTGTGACCGAGTATGGAATGCAGCCGAGTGTCCAGTTGTGAGCTCCTATTCCCATTAGCGAGTGTCTCCTATTCTGTGTCCTGTACTTTAGGGATCGTTATAGAGGATAGGAGGAAAGTTCTTTAAATAAAATTGACATATGAGAAACAGTAAAACTTCCAATCACGGAAGGCCTTCAATGTGCTTAAGTTTGTGGCAAACGGGTTTTGTAGTCACTTTCCCTAGATGTGGGTCTTGGAGACATTTGTCACCCATCTTATGCCTCTACGGGGAGTTTATCTTTTTTACCACAGCCGTACTTAAGACACTCGGATCCGAGATCGCGCACAGTAATTACCCGGGCCATTATGGCCCGTAATCGTGGGTATTATTCGATTTACCGTGGCCGGCTAGCGTGGGTGCCGATCGTCAACCGTGAACTACCCCTGGCTGGCCACACCTTATGTTGGGGCTTAAAGTAGGCTCACGGTTGCCGGCGAGCCGAACGCCGTAATGAGCTGCCTCGGCTATAGTCGGCCTTCTCGGTGGCTTATAATCGGCTCATTATAGTTGGCTTTAAGGGCCGATCGTGAGCAATGAGTTAACTCGCAGCAGAGGGATGCTGGAGCAAAAGTGTCTCATTGGCGAGGGCATAGATTCGCATAGTACCTGTTAGGTCTTGTCTAGGTGAGGTTGCACCGTGATGTGTCTTGAATGGGAATGTCATTACACAGGATTTGTTCAACAGAAAAGGATAAAGTTAACAAGCAGCTAAGATATAAAGGAACAAGTTAAAAAGAGACAAGTTTTTTAAAGTGGTTCGGCACGAAAATGCCTAGGTCCACTGATTCTCTTTGTTAATTCACTTCATATGGGCAGTACAAGTTAAGAAAAGTATCGACGAAGGTGTTGGATGTTCCATGCCCTTTGGAACACCTCCCCGTCCACTGTTGACAAAATATAAGCTCCATTGTGGAGATCTTTATGAATTACATATGGTCCGTCCCAGATTGGATCTAGCGCTCCGGGGCTCGGGAATATTCGCTTGAGGACAAGATCGCCTTTTTGTAAGCTATGATGCTTGACTTTGGAGTTGTATTGCGTTGCCACTTTTTGCTTGTGAGCTGCTGCTTTGAGGGCTGCATCATTTCTTCTTTCCTCAATTAGATCCAAAGACATATGGAGGAGCTCTTCGTTCTCTTCTGGGTTATAGTGGATCCTACGGTGGGAAGGCACTATAGTTTCAACTGGGAGCAGAGCCTCCGATCCGTATGCCAAAGAGAAAGGAGTATGCCCCGTTGATGTTCTGAAAGATGTGCGATAGGCCCACAGTGTCGTAGGAAGTTCATCCACTCAAGCGCCTTTTGGCTTTTCGAGTTTCTTTTTTATTAGAGTTTTGAGAATTTTGTTGACGACTTCGACTTGTCCGTTTGCCTTGGGATAAGCTACGGATGAGAAGCTTTTGTGAATTCCGTGCTCTTGGCACCAGTTGGTGAACTCCTTGCTGTCAAACTGAAGTCCATTGTCCGATATGATTTTGAATGGGACTCCGTACCTGCATAGAACATTTTTGATCAAGAAGTTAATAACTTTTGCTGAAGATACTTTATTTAGGAGTTCTGCTTCCACCCATTTGGTGAAATAGTCGACTGCCACTATAGCATATTTGGCCCCGCCTCGGCCCATTGGCAGTTCGCCAATCAAGTCAATTCCCCATACTGCAAAGGGCCAAGGGCTGGTCATTTGAGTAATCTCAGTTGTTGGTAGCCGCGGAATCTTAGCAAACTTCTAACATCTGTCACATTTTATGACGAAATCTAAGCGTCCTTGCTTAAGGTGGGCCAGAAATATCCATATCGGAGTATCTTTTTTGCCAAAGTCTGCCCTCCAGTGTGATCTCCGCAGCTTCCTTGATGGATGTTGGATAAGATTTCCTTGGCTTCCCTTCCAGCGACACACCTTAATAAGGGGTTAGAGAAGCCGCGCCGATAGAGGGTGCCCTCTTGTATTGTGTAGCGGGAAGCTTTCCTCAAGATTTTATTGACTTCGTTACGCCCGTTGGGTAGTGTGCCACTTTGTAAGTAGTTTCGGATGGGAGTCATCCAAGTTGCTTCTTCGGTTGCAGCTATCAGATTCACTTGCTCAAAACTTGGGGTCAGTTGCTTTGAGATGGCTACTGCTCTGGAAATAGTGCCGTCTCTCATGCTAGCTTGCTTCGCCAATTCGTCGGCCTCTTGGTTCTCTTCCCGAGGGATGTGTTTGATTAAATAGTGATCCAATCGATTGAGAAGCAACTTGGTCTTCTTTAAATATGCTATGAGTCGTTCTTCTTGAGCCTGGAATTCTCCTTCTATTTGATTTACAATAAGTTGAGAATCGCTATGAAGACACAAAGAATTGGCTCCGATTTCTAAGGCAAGTTCTAGTCCAGCTATCATTGCTTCATACTCTGCATCGTTGTTGGTGGCAGCGAATTCCAACCTTATAGCATAGTGTAGCTTATTTCCCCTGGGAGTGATTATTACCACACCTGCCACCGAGCCTTGTTTGTTTGACGCACCATCCACAAAGAGATTCCACTTGATGTCTTCTGCTATTTCCGATTGCTCCTTACCTTCGTTGGTAGTGAATTCAGCAATGAAATCGGCCATGGATTGTCCCTTGATGGCGGTGCGAGGATGGTAGGTGATATCATATTGACTTAGTTCAATGAACCATTTAAGTAGTCGCCCAGAAGTGTCGGGACGATGGAGTACCTGCCTTAGCGGTTGATCGGTCAGAACTCTGATGGAATGGGATTGGAAATAGTGACGCAGTTTCCGTGATGTGATTAGTAAACAGTACGCTAGTTTCTCAAGTTTAGGATATCTAGCTTCCGCCCCTGTAAACCTCTTGCTTACAAAGTATACTGGTCGCTGCGTGCGTTTGTCTTCTCTTACCAATGCGGTGCTTAGAGCATGAGATGACACAGCAAGGTATAGGTATAGCTCTTCGCCTTTGTTTGGAGTTGAGAGTACTGGTGGTCTCTGGAGGTGTTCGATTAAGTTAAGGAAAGCTGTTAAGCATTCGTCAGTCCATTCGAATTTTCCTCTCTCTTTCTTTAGAGCTTCGAAGAAGGGGATGCATTTGTCAGTCGCTTTAGAGATGAATCTGCTCAGGGCGGCCACCTTCCCATTTAGGCTTTGCATTTGCTTTCGGGTAGAAGGTATCCTGATATCTTTCAGAGCTCGGACTTGTACAGGGTTTGCTTCAATTCCTCTGGCATGGACGATGAATCCTAGAAACTTTCCTGATGATACTCCGAATGAGCACTTTAGAGGATTCAGCTTCATTCCATATTGGCGAAGTACTTGAAACATTTCATCCAGGTGGCTTACGTGATCGTCGACTTCCCTTGACTTTACCAGCATGTCATCCATATAAACTTTCATAGTTTGTCCTATTAGCCCCGCAAACATCTTATTGACGAGGCGCTAATAGGTGGCTCCTGTGTTTTTAAGTCCGAAAGGCATTACCTTGTAGCAGTACAATCCCCGGTCAGTGATGAAACTAGTGTGGTCTTGATCGGGAGCATGCATAGGAATTTGGTTATATCCTGAGTATGCGTCCATAAAAGATAAGAGTTCGTGCCCGGCTGTGTTGTCTACAAGCTGATCGATTCGGGGAAGTGGGAAGCAATCCTTCGGGAAGGCGTCATTTAAGTTGGAGAAGTCAATGCATGTTCGCCACTTCCCATTAGCCTTCTTTACCAGCACTGGGTTGGCGATCCACTCTGGGTAGATGGCTTCTCGTATGAAGTCATTGGTAAGTAGGTTCTTTACTTCTTCATCGAGGGCTGCTGATCGTTCTGCCCCCATACTTCTCTTTTTCTGTTTTACTGGCGCCTTGGTAGGATCAATGTTTAGTATGTGGCATGCTATGTCAGGGGAGATTCCAGTCATGTCAGCATGTGACCATGTAAATACATCCAAGTTGTGGCGGAGAAAATCAATGAGTTGTTCCTTCAACTCTGCTTTTAGTTGGGACCCGACTTTCAATAGTCTACTCGAGTCATGTCTGTCTACAGATACAAATTCCATAGCCTCTGCAGGCTCGACGGTGGCCTCCTCCTCTTTGTCCCTGGGGTCTAATTCATTGAAAGGGTCGCTGGTATATCGAAGAGGAGGGGCTTTCTTTAGTTGCTATGCTTCCAAACTTTTTGTGCAAAGGGCAATCTCTACACTCTTCCCTTTATCCTTCCTGTGGTTTTTCTTTGGTCAATCTTCTAGCAAATTTAGTATCCGAATGCACACCACTATAGAGGGCCATTAAGATAAGCTTCTCATCGGCATCTTGGACTGCGGCTGCTGCGGTATTGAATCGGGTTAGATATTGCTGCACTTTCTCTCCAGGTTTCTGTTTGATACTGGATAAGAAATAAGCGTCCTTGGGTTGCTCCACATGAATGTGGAATTGGCTGATGAATTTTTCTTTCAACGTCTCCCATGAGCTGATGGATCCTTGGGGTAGATGGCAAAACCAGGAGGTAGCTAGATCTGCTAAGAATAGCGGAAAGCATTTGCACAACACTCCTTCTGTTGCTCCACTCATGAGCATATGCTGTGTGTATCTCTGTAAGTGTACAACGGGGTCAGAGGTTTCTTTGTAAGGTTCCATTGTTGGCATTTTCCATTCTCGGGGGGTGATGGCAATTTCGATATTGCGGGCGAAAGGGCTGGTTACCCTAGCGCCTATTCCTCGGTCTCTTTGATCCCGTTGGACGCACTCTCTGAACAAGCGTGCCATCCTTTCATCAGAATTTGGAGCAGATAAAAATGAGTTCGGTTCTTCTCTATGGGATTGATTCCGCCCAGATGACCTGTAGGGATGGTATCGTCTATTATTCCTAATATTTTCCAGTGGCTGTCTTTGGTCTTCTGGGAGCATGCTAGGGTCAGCTATAGTTGGTCCTTGCCTCGATCTTCCCCTGCTGGGTTCTGATCTAAGCACTTCCTCGGGTCCAACTTCGTGCTGGACTCTAGCTCGGCCCCGTTCATTGGCGTTTCCGTGGTTAGGCAGCATGACAGGCTCGGCTACAGTTGACCTCTGCCTGGTACCTCCCCCGTTGGGTTCGGTTCCAAGCATTTCCTAAGGTCGACGTTCGGACTGAGTTCGTTCTCGGCTCCTACCACGGCCGCTTCTGTCGTTAGCTTCTTCGAAGAAGGAAGATCTTTGTTGCCTCTGAGATCCTCCAGACTGGGACTCACCCCATGATTCAGTGTTGTGGTTGGACTCTTCAACATCCCTTAAGCGTGACATGAGTTGGTCCACCAAGGCTTCCTGTTGGGATGTGAAGCGGTTAGTCACTTTAGCCACAACCCGGTCTAGATCTGCCCTAGTAATCGCTACCGGCTGTCTCGTGGCAGGGGTTGTCGGATTTGCCTGACCTTCATTTGGTACTGCTATTGGAATGGGATAATTTACTTGATCTGTGACCACTGGATTTGGAACACTGCTAGTTGCGATGTTCTTTCCTTTGTTAACGTCTTTTTTCTGCCTGGGAGGCATGTTTTCCAAGCAATGAACGACGCTGTTAGGAAGAAGGTTAAGTGGGAGAAGCTGAAGCTTCGAGCTTCCCTCTCTCAATGAAAGCACCAAAAATGTTTGCACAAAAATTGGGCAAACACCTCCAAGTCGTATGATTTAGTTGATTTTATGTTGTTTTAGTGATCTGGGTGATTTATGCAAATATATAAAAAAATAGGCACTAAACTGTAAAAGACACACAGATTTATAGTGGTTTGGCCAGAATATGCCTACTTCCACTTTATATGTTATTCTCCTTTACTGTTCAGATTACAAGTACAAGACTTTGATACTAGTACATGAAAGTTGTTTGAAAGTTCTATCCGTGCTTGAGCTCTCAAACTTGTTTGCCATTGTTGTACCCTTCCCCTCTATTTATAGTGTGAAGCTGGGAGTAGGGGTTCTGGATGTATATAGTTGTTGTTGGGCCTGGGCTGCTGCAATCTGGCCTGGCAATGTTGGTTCGGCAATGCTTTGGCTCGGTAGTAGGTGGTTGGAGTTGAGGCCTCGGTCCGGTAGTACTTTGGCTCGGTGGGACTTTGGTTCGATAATGAGTTGGTTCGGTGGTAGTGCATGTAGGTTGGACTGGTTCGGCAAGGCCTTGGAGACATGTTGGTTCGGTGGTGACCTCCCCCGCTTCTTGGTTCGGCAGTGGATGGAGGTAGTTGGTTCGGTAGTGTATATCTAGCTTTGATTCGGCAGTGTGGTTCGGTGATGAGAGGGGAGTGGAGTTGGGATTGATTCGGTGGTCTCGGTCCGGTGGGACTTCGTCCAACAGTTCATTTAAAAAAAAATTAATTTTTTAAGTAAAACATCACTTTTAAGTTTCCTCTCCAAAAAAAAATTTAAAAATCCGAAAAAAATAAGTTCAACTTTGTTTGATTTTCATTTTTAATTTGTTTTCACTTGTTTTAGTTTTCATTTATTTTATTTTGAATTGTTTTGTTTTTCGCTTATTTTTTTTCACCTTTGATAAACATACTAAAAAATAATAATAATAAAAATTATTGAATATATCTTGTTTTTCATTTCAGGTTGCCAAGGCAGATTAAAAGGAAGAACTGCTTGCCTAAAAATAATTGATGCTTGCTTATAAAAAAATTGCCACTTAAAAAAAAATTTGCTAATAATCTGTACGCTTTGGTATTGTGCTTTCATCTCTAGTGCATTGTTGGTTACTTGCATTTGCATTTATATATACAAAAAAAAATTCAAAATCCAAAAACAAAAACAAAAACAAACTTCATTTTAGTTGCATTGTAAATTCACGTTTAATTTTTGTTTTACATCCATCTTATCTTATTTTCTTTTCTAAGGGCAATACCCCAATTCACATAAGGTGAGGGATTTCATCACCCTTTCATTAGCCCACAATTGCATTTCATCGTAGAATTTGATTAATAATAAAGGTTAGACATTCAACTTAAGGGTGTCATGAGCTCATCTAGGGCTTAATTGTATCTTCACAATTGTTTTCTTTGAACAATTTTATTTCTTGCTGTCTAGGCTACGGCAGAGTAATAACCAGTTATAAAAATTACGGTGATGCATAAATATTATACTGGTTGTTTCTCTGAAGGTACTTAAACCTTCGGTTGCATTGCTACGGTGATTCATGGTGCACCGATAACTCTTGCCCGTTACCTGGCTAAGAAATATTTTTGTTGAATTAAGACAAAGTGTGATTATACAATTTTGGGTTAGGAGCTACTAAGGATAGAAAACTGTAATTAAGTCCTTTGCATTCATTTAGTTGCATTAGTTCATGCATATAAAAAAAATCAAAAAATCAAAAAAATTCCAAATTCCAAAAAAAATTGTAAATTTTTCTTAACTTAGTTTTTAATTCCAAAAAAAAAAGAAAAAATATTCGTTTTTCTTTCCTTTGAAAATTTTCAATCAAAAACAAAAATCCAAAAAAAAAAATTAAAATCTTTTTAAAAACAAAAAAAATTTGAAAATTCGAAAAACAAAAAAAATATAAAAATTTGATAAACAAAAATCAAACTTCTCTTTTGAAAATAAAGTTCACTTGGTAAATATTTTTCTTCCTCTAAAAAAAAAATTTCACTTCGATTTTCAAATCTTCTTTCATTCACTAAACTTGATTCTAACTTCTTTCTCTTCTCCACTTTCACTTGTGCATGAGTACTTGGACTCGTGACACAACAACAAATTGTTGGACTCGCGAACCTTCTACAAACCATTTAACTCGAACAAACGATCCTCCCGAAATGGAAAACGAAAATGCCCCTATAACTCTTATGGATAGAATCTTTCCCAATAGAGTTTCAATTCCATCTTGCATCACGTTACCCACCCCTATGGGTAACCATTTTGAAATTCACTCAAACCATATTGCCACTCTTCCGAAATTTGGCAATTTCGAACACGATGATCCATACATCTTCTTGACTAAATTCGAACCAGTTTGTGCAACCATTAAACTCCAACAACTTTCTGATGACGGAATCAAACTTCGATTAATCCCATTCGCTCTTACGGATTACGCTGAAAAATGGTTGTATAGCTTACCATCGAACTCGATTAAAACGTGGGAAGAATTCGTAAAAGCTTTCTTAAAAAAGTTCTACCCTTTGGAAAAAACGAGTAGAATCTGAAACGAAATTGTAAACTTTCACCAATTCAAGGGAGAATCATTCGGAAAATATTTTGAAAGATTCAAAAAGCTTTTGATAAAATGTCCATACCATAATTTCGAAAAATAGACGATTTGCCAAATTTTATACGATGGACTCGAAAATAGCTCACGTACCATGCTCGAATCAATGTGCCAAGGCAACTTTCTTGCCCAACATCACGACGATGCCTGGCAATTTCTTGAAAACCTCGTCGAAAAATCATCCCAATGGGAACGTTCAAATGAAAAATCAATTTACTCACGATCGAGTGCACAGTCGGTAGGATCTTCTTTTGCTTTGGAAGCTAAGATCGACACAATGATAAAAAAATTCGATAACGTTTTCTCGTCGAATCAAACGAACCAAGCTTTCCAACCGATGTGTTATAAATGCAACGATCATAATCATATAGCCGATCAGTGTCCCAATTCTGTCGAACAAATCAATGCTTTCAATAAAGCCAAAAATGACCCGTTTTCTCCAACGTACACCCCTAGTTAGAGAAATCATCCGAATTTTGCGTGGAACCAAAACAATCCCAACACGAATACGATTCGTCCCAATTTTCAAGCATATCCGAATAATGCTTCGAATCCTCCTTTTCAACCAAACAATTTGCAACCAAACTTTGCGGGTCCGTCTCATATTCAACTGCAACAATCAAATTTTCAACCAAATTCGGCTCATCCTCCCCAAGACGATAAACGTTTAACTTTTCTTGAGAAAACTCTTGAAACGTTGGCTAAAGCAACTACTCAAAGCCTTCAATCAAACAGCAATTTGCAAAATTTATTAACTTTATATATGCAAAACATGAACCAATCAATTGCAAAACTCGAAATGCAAATGAGTCAATTAGCCACGTCTGTAAGCGAACATGAACAAGGAACATTCCCAAGCCAACCCATTTCAAATCCCAGAAATCAAAACGCAAATTCAAATCAAGCCCATGTTGTTCAAGATAGCAACGTCACCCAATTGAATGCTATCACAACTTTACGTTCCGGTAAACAAATCGATAATCAAGTCGTTAATCCAAACGATTTACCGAAAACTTCTCTCGACACTTCTAAAACAACGAACGACTCAGAACAGAACGTGGAGCCAAACATTGAATCAAATGCTAACCAAAATTCTTCTTCCTCTACTCGAGTAGACCTGCCTATTGAGTATCGTGTTCCATTTCCACATCGTCTTCGACCAAAGAAACACTCGGACCAAATGGAAAAGATGTTGGAAATTTTTAAACAAGTCAAAGTTAACATTCCGCTTCTTGACATCGTTTAGCAAGTCCCAACGTACGCGAAATTCCTTAAGGACTTGTGTACCCAAAAGCGACACACTCAAGTGCCCAAAAAAGTCTTCCTAGCCGCCAGTTTGAGTGAAGTCTTGTCCCAATCCATGCCCATAAAATACAAAGATCCTGGTTGCCCTACGATTTCATGTACAATTGGAGACAAGACGATTAACAAATGTCTGATAGACTTAGGCACAAGTGTCAATTTGATTCCATACTCCGTGTACGAACAATTAGGCTTAGGTGAGCTCAAACCCACAAAAGTAACGCTTCAATTCGCCGATCGATCCATTAAGA
The DNA here is from genome assembly GCA_030737815.1 of Allium fistulosum. Taxonomy (NCBI): domain Eukaryota; kingdom Viridiplantae; phylum Streptophyta; class Magnoliopsida; order Asparagales; family Amaryllidaceae; genus Allium; species Allium fistulosum. The sequence goes on along the minus strand of CM060904.1, from coordinate 407,615,444 downwards.
AGCCTATGGGAGAAATCGAAGACATGCTCATTCAAGTAGGGCAATTCATATTCCCCGTTGATTTTATCGTTCTCGAAACACAACCCGTGTCAAATCCCGCAAGTCAAATTCCATTGATTTTAGGACGACCATTCTTAGCCACCTCAAATGCCTTAATCAATTGTCGTAACGGATTGATGAAAATTTCTTTTGGAAACATGACTTTGGATCTTAATATTTTCAATCTTGAAAGACAATCGAATGACCCTCGTGACCAAACATTGGAAGATAGTGCCATTCACGAAAACTTCGAAAATAAGACACTTGATCTTAACGATGAATGCGACGCCGAGTATGAAAAATTGTTTCACGAAATTCCCAACGAGATTGAATACACTCTTCCTTTTGAATCACTTCCAGTTGAGTCCGAATCTCAACCCAACTCTTTGTTCGAAAAACTCTCGAAGTTGGACCTCAAACCACTTCCCGATCACCTTAAGTACGGATACTTAGGTGATAACGAAATGTTGCCCATCAGAATTTCCACAACTCTTTCTCTTGACCAAGAAGCTTCTCTTCTCTCTATTCTTTCGAAAAACAAGGAAGCGATTGGATGGTCGATCTCCGATATTAAGGGAATTAGCCCTGCTCTTGTCCAACATCGCATCAATTTAATCGACGATGCCAAGCCTGTTCGTGATGCACAACGAAGGCTTAATCCAAAAATGAAAGATGCGGTGCGTGATGAAATTCTTAAACTTCTCGACAAAGGAATCATTTACCCAATCTCTAATAGTTCATGGGTTAGCCCAATTCACGTTGTACCGAAAAAGTCTGGGCTAACCGTTTCAAGAACGATTCAAACGAACTTATTCCAACTCGTACTCAAACGGGTTGGCGTGTTTGCATTGACTATCGAAAACTAAATGCCGCAACATGAAAAGATCACTTCCCACTTCCTTTTATTGACCAAATGCTCGAACATTTAGCCGGCCACGAATTTTACTACTTCCTTGATGGTTATTCCGGCTATAACCAAATTCCAATCGCTCCCGAAGATCAAGAGAAAACGACTTTCACGTGTCCATTCAGTACCTTTGCTTATCGACGTATGCCATTCGGACTTTGTAACGCTCCTACGACCTTCCAACGATGCATGGATGGAATCTTTTCCGACATGATTGAACGCTTTCTAGAAGTTTTTATGGACGATTTCTCAACCTTTGGCGATTCTTTTTCCCAATGTTTACATTATCTCGAGTTGGTTCTAAATCGGTGTAAAGAAAAACATTTGACTTTGAATTGGGAAAAATGCCACTTTATGGTCAAACAAGGCATAGTCCTTGGACATATCATCTCAAATAAAGGCATTGAGGTAGATAAAGCGAAAATCAAAGTCATTGAAAATCTACCCATTCCCAAAACTGTTAAGGACATTCGATCATTTCTTGGACACGCTGGCTTTTACCGACGCTTTGTGAAAGACTTTAGCAAAATTGCTCGTCCTTTGACGACTCTTCTTGGAAAAGATGTTCCTTTCGATTTTAACTCTGATTGTATCTCTTCTTTTAAACGTCTTAAGAACGAACTAATTTCTGCTCCAATCATTTGTGCGCCGAATTGGGATCTTCCTTTCGAAATAATGTGTGATGCTTCGAACTTTGTCGTTGGTGCTGTCTTAGGACAACGCATCAACAAGATCCTTCACGTGATTTACTACGCGAGTATGACTTTGAATGATGCTCAACTCAACTACACAACAACCGAAAAAGAGCTTCTAGCTGTTGTTTTTGTTCTCGAAAAATTCCGACAATACTTGATATGGTCACACATTACTGTGTACACGGACCACTCTACGCTTCGATATCTCTTCGCTAAAAAGGATGCCAAATCATGCTTGATTCGTTGGATCCTTTTACTTCAAGAATTTGACCATACAATTAAAGACAAAAAAGGATCCGATAACGTCATAGCCGATCACTTGTCTCGTCTTCCAAACGCACCGTCTTCTTTGCCAATCAATTAAAACTTCTCCGATGAACAACTCCTTTCAATTTCTATCGACCCATGGTATGTTGATATAGTGAACTACTTAGTCACTAAAGAAACTCCCTCATCGTGGTCCAAACAGGACAAATGCAAATTCATGTCCCAAGTGAAGTATTTCTATTGGGAGGATCCATACTTGTTCAAATATTGTCCCGACCAAATCATCCGACGTTGCATTCCGGATAATGAGATTAGGAGTGTTCTTTCATTTTACTACGATCAAGCGTGTGGTGGACATTTCGGTCGTCGAAAAACTGCAGAAAAAGTGCTTCAGTGCGGTTTCTATTGGCCTTCTATTTTCAAAGACTCATTTGAATTTTGTAAAACTTGTGATCGATGTCAAATGCTTAGACGAATTTCTCGACGAGATATGATGCCTCTAAACTCCATTCTTACGATCGAAATCTTTGATGTATGGGGTATAGACTTTATAGGACCTTTTCCCAACTCTTTTGGAAACTTGTATATCCTTCTCGCCGTCGATTACGTTTCAAAATGGGTCGAAGCCATTCCTTGCAAAACCAACGACCATAAAATTGTTGTGAAATTTCTCAAAGAAAACATCTTTTCGAGGTTCGGCACACCTCGCACAATAATCAGTGATAACGGGGCCCATTTTTGCAATCGGTCTTTTGAAACTTTAATAAAAAAATACTCGATAACCCACAAGATATCCACTCCGTATCATCCTTAGACTTGTGGCCATGTTGAAGTTTCAAATCGATAAATAAAACAAATCTTGGAGAAAACTGTCAATAAAAATCGAAAAGATTGGTCTCAGAAATTGACCGACGCGCTTTGGGCTTACCGTACTGCTTTTAAAACTAACCTTGGGATGTCCCCATTTCGTTTAATTTACGGTAAAGCTTGCCATTTACCCGTTGAAATCGAACACAAAGCGTTGTGGGCAATTAAGAACTTAAACTTTGATCTTGAGAAAGCTGGCGAAAACCGGAAACTACAACTCAACGAACTAGAAGAACTTAGGAACGACGCGTATGAAAACGAGAAAATTTACAAAGAAAAAACCAAAGTTTTTCATGACTAGTCAATCCTAAGGAAAACATTTTTGCCTAACCAAAAAGTTCTTTTATATGACTCAAGACTTCATTTATTCCCTGGGAAACTTAAATCGAGATGGACCGGACCATTTGTGGTACGAACTGTTTTTCCACCTGGTGCCGTCAAAATAGAAAACCCCAAGGATGGATCGGTTTTCAAAGTCAATGGTCATCGTCTGAAATCTTTCTTGGAATTGCCAAATAACCAAGAGGAGGAGCTCATGATCCTTCATGAGCCAAGCTACGTCTAGTAAGAATGTTAACCCTCTTTTGTAAATATGTACATATTTTTCCCCACTACACTCATTATATCATGCATTGACTGTGAGGACAGTCAAAATTAAGTGTGGGAGGGGAGTCTCATTTTCATTTTTTAGCATGGCATTTTTGAATTTTTATTTTTCTTAAAAAAAATCTCAAAATTTCAAAATCTCAAAAACATTTTCTTTTTAGCATTTTGATTTATTTTTGAGGAAACACTATGGGATAAGTATAAGTTTTGGTTTATTAAATTGAAATTTTTGAAATTTAATTTGTCTTAATAAAAATAAAAATGAAGTTTGATTACAAATAACAATGGTTTAACTAGTATATAGGAAGGTTCATAAGTTAATTAATAACATAAACAAACCATACTTCTGATAAATATAACAATATTTCACTTAATATCAAAAGCTAGAGATCACAAATTGTTTGTTTGTTGATTTACAAAAATATGAGAGTGGATTTGCCTCTAAATTATTCTCTAGTTCAATAGGTTTTTTAATCACATTTTAATTCTAGCTTTAGCTTCATTTTGTAGTTAACAACTTTCATCTCACTTTGGTATAATTTGATTGAATAGATTTTTAATCTCTCACAGTTCCCTACGGATCGACCCGTATTCGCCACGTCTACAAAGTGTACGCCGTGCGCTTGCGGTAAATTTTATTACAAAATTCGTTCGGCTATTTTCTAACTCGATAGACATTTAGCCGTCCGAACATATATTCATAAATACCAAGGAGGATTTCTTTCAGTCAATTTCAAAAATAATTTATAAATCTCTTCTAACCATATATAAACTATTTATATGATTTAGAACCATTTATAAAGTTACTTATAAATTCCAAAACAATTTACAACTCTTCCCTTTCATAACTTCTACGCTAATTCCATTAAACGCTTCCAAATCCATTTATACAAGTTCTTTTATAAAACCCCCTTTATAAAATCCTTTAAAACCTTTACAATTCCTTTATAAAACCATTATAAAATCCTTTATAAAATACTATATAAAATCTTTTGCAAAAATCTTGTATCTATTAAAGTTATGATAAAAGACTATATTTATTTTCATAAATCAAAACTATATTTAATATATTAAATTAAAAGTAAAATATAATATTAAAACTATATTAAATATTTTATTTAAAATAAATTTTAAACAATTTAAAATATATTTTAAAACTAAATAAATTTATAAGTTAAAATTAAAAATACATTTAAAACCATATATTAAATTATAATTTGAAACTTTTAAAACATACAAAATAAATTATTTTCCAAATATAAATTTTAAATAAAATCATTAAATAAAGTTTAAAAATCAAATTTATAAATCAAACATACTTTACTATTTTGAACATAATTTAAAACCGACCAACAGTGTCCGTATATAGTTTTCTACCCTATGGTCAAGTGATTAGGTATGTATCATTTCAACCCCAAAATAGTTAAATTTTTCGAGTATATATCATTTCAACCCGTATCCCGAATCAATAATTTCCAAATCAAAAAAATCGCTCGGGTTTATCATTTCAACCCATAACGATTTTCCCTGATCTATAAGATCATTCGGGTATGTATCATTTCAACCCATAGTGGTTTTCATAACAACAAACTAAGGGAACTTGCAGTGTGATAACAACATATATAATAAACATAACATCCAATCATCCAATGTCAACAAATAAACATCCATCACAATCAACATCCAAATCAGTCAATAAATCACAACAATTAACTAGTTATCAATATCTGGTATTTAACTATCAATTTAATTTCAATATTAATTTAAATGGTAATTTAATTCAAATTAAATTTAAATGGCAATTCAAATTACCAAATAGCAATCAATAAATTCTTTTCAATTCATAAATTTAATTCAACTAACATAAGAAGGCTTAGTATTTGTGAGTGGGTTAAATCACTCACCTTTATACGAATCTGAAAATAATAGACTTCTAATCAATAGCTCCTCTCTATGTTTCCATAGTCTCCTTCTTGATTGCCAGCTTTGTTCCTTAATTTTGCTTTTGGTTTGATTTACTTTAATTTTCCTCCTTATTGTATTAATATATATATATATATATATATATATATATATATATATATATATATCTGTGTATGTGTGTGTATGTGTTTTTAAAAGGTTTGAAAAAATAGAAGATTTGAAAAGGAAGAATTGAAAAGGAAAAGGATTAAAACAAGAAGAACTGAAAATAGAAGAGAAGATCAAGGTTTGAAAAGGAAGAAGAAAGTTTGAAATAGAAGAAGATTTGAAGAAGAAGAATATTTGAAGAGGAAAGAAAAAAATAAAATGAGAGAGAATAAGAAGATTTGAAGAAGAAAAAGAAAAAGAAAAGAAGAAGAAGATTAGAATGGAGGCTTGGGTTTCATTTGCATCATATCTTATTTATAAGGTTTGAGTTAGGTTTAGGGCCAATGAAATTTGAAAAGATTAGCTGCTATTAATTTGAATTAAATGAAATGAGGTTTCAGGAAATGTAGTTGGACAATGAACGAAAAAAATAAAGTAAATATGAACAAACTAGGTATTGAAATAAAGTAAATATGAATAGCCTTTTTTTTAAAAGTAGCAGTTATTAATAAGAGGTAAAAGAAAGAATTAAAAATATGAAAAGTAGTTCATGTTTGCAAAATGGAAAAGCTTTAGACAATATAAATGGAAAGGAGTAATGTAACAAATGAGGAAATAACGAAAAGAATGTGGTAATTATTAATTAGAAAGGGAATGAAAGGACCAACTCTACACTGTAAACAAACTTTTGGAACTCAAATATCAAAAACAATTGTTCACTTAATTAATTTTGTTAACCTCAAACCTACCAAAATTGACATTCATTAAAGATTTAATTAACACACAATAAATGAAAATAAATTCTCTACACAAATTTGTGTCGTTAATTAAAAGAATATACAGCATTAAGAACTTTTCATTTCTCTTTCTCTTTGATTAGATTGGGAATTTAAACAAACATGTTAACATTTTGATTGAATGTTTTACTAGGAATGCATTAACATACATTCAAAAATATGATAGCATAAATAAGTTAATATAAACAGGTGTATAATATATATATGTACATCTTTATCGCCATTTATAGTTTACATTCATAAATAAAAGGTATGAAAATAATCCACATAAGGAGACAATGAATGTAAGAGTAAATCAGAAGAATGAAGATGGAAAGGTAAATTATGTTGCAATTAAAATCTAATCAAGTCTAATTGAAAAGGAAATAGTCAAGTGTAAATCTATTTTACCCCCTTTATCATCTCCTATTAACATTTAATTTAATACTGTATAAGATTTCAAACCTAAATAATCTTTTTTTATGATATAATTGGATCTAAAACATAAGTTTATATTTAGGTATAAACATATATGCAGTAAACTAATATTAAAATTTGAAGCATGAACTGAATTAATTGGAAATAAATCATCCAATTTAAATTTATGTCAATATATGTTTACAATCAACGTCTTCCCTCTTTTAGTTAAAAGATTCCAATAAATTCTTTTATTTTGATTATCACTCTAGTTATTGAATCAACTATTAGCTTATGAATATAATTAACACTAGTTTACATTTTATTACATTCATGCTCTATAATTATCATCTTAACTCATATTAACTGCAAAATTAATTACATTAAATTCCAGCAATTGATTCCAACAATTATTTTGTTCCTTATTAACTTACAATTGTATCCAAATTAAGCTCTACAATAATATTTCAATTAGATATAACATTCATTTCATCCTTATAACATTAACGTTCAAAATTTACAATCGATTGAATTTACGTTAACACAGTTTTTAATTACGCGCAATCAATATTATTAATTATATTCTAATTTGCATTACTATTTTTCACTTCACTATAGTTATTGTTTTAAAATTCATTTAAGATCAAGTTATGAATTCTAACAATCTTTTTCATTAATAAATCATAAATTTTAATTTCTCCCAATATTAAATTCCAAAATCTTATTTAATTTAATAGTTTTAATTATCAAAAATACAAGTTGTTTTTTTGAAATGGTACTTAGATACAACATGCCACTAGGACAACAAACCACAAATCATGTGCCAATAAATATTCGAATCACTCTATGCAAGTTTCGAACTTGTGACCTCTCGCACCAAAAATACAGGTTGTTACACTTTGGTTTGGTATTGTGATTGAGCTTTGATTTGATTCTGATCAGAGTGCACAGCGGAAAGATTTATTTATTGGTTTCCACTAAATGCATTTATTTTAGTTTCTTATGTTTGTTTGGATTTTTGAAATTGTTGGTAACGAATTTAATTTTGGAATTTATATGTGTTTAAAGGTAGTTTGGAAAATTGGTTTGAAATTACTAAAGGTTTTATAAAAGTAAAGACTTTTATATATGCAAATATAGATTATTGTTACCTGATGTTTTGGAAATTATGTATAAAGAGCAATTTTCTAAAAATATATATTATGAGTATAGTATTAAGTTCAGTTTTAAAGTGAATTGGTAAAAGATTTGTCGAATAAGTATATTAAATAATTTTGAAAATAATACCTATAAATATTTTTGTAAATAAAGTTGTGTTAATCTATCCGTTGGGTGGTTAAGTATTCTGGTCGATGTGTCTTATCAACATATCGATAGAGATTCCTAAACACGAGAATGGGACATTTGGACACAACGCTTTAAAAAGATATGAATATTTTGAGAAAATTAAAGTACTTTGGAAATGTTAAATATTGTAAATAATATTTTAATTAAAGTTAGTTTGGAAAAAAATGATTTTTGGGAGTAAATATTTCAGATGGTTTTTGGAAATAAGTGTTATATTTATTATTTTGGCAAAATGTATTATAAAATAATATAGAAATAATTTCAAAATGATTAAATTTTGAGAATAAGTTTAAACTTTTCCTGAATATATATTCCTGAATGTATAAATTCACCTTTGACCAAAAATAAATATATTAAATAAAGCTTCTAAAATTTAAAATAATGAGGTTAGGATTTGTAGCCGCTTTTTCCACTTTCATTTTCTTTTCCCCCTACCTAATTCGCTATGTTCATTTCTACTTCTCTCATGTCGTCCTTATATAATATTTTCACTCCTCATTTAATCCCTCCCTGTTTCCCTTCAATTGCCATCCTCCACATCAATTGCACTATCTGGTCATGCATCCTTTCATCGTTGGATCTTGCCTATGTTCTTTGCTTATGTTTCCTCCTACCTGAGATGGCCTTCATTTTCCCCATCCATACCAGATATTCGAAAAAAGCTGATATACATTTTAGAGACAACTCGTGTTCATCCACCGGCCTCGGTGCCTATTTTATATTCATGGAAGAATTTTAGGTACATGGATTGAAAGCTTAAATAGGTTAGGTACTTTGTTCTTGGTTTCCTGGAGCATGAGCAATTCGTGGATTAGGATTGGCAAAGTTTTGGATATTCTTAGTTCTGTGCTTTTGATTCTGGTGGCCTTTGTAATACTAATGGAACCCTTTGTCTTGTTTGAGTTTTTATGCACCCTAGTCCAATGCCCTAATTTCTTATACTTCCTTCATGACATCTTTTCTGGGATTGCATTATGTGCAGCAAGATGAGGTGTTTCATGTAGTTGAGTGTCGCTCTTAATCGTACAGGGTTGTGGATATTGGCATTTGGGTTAGCTGGTGTTGCTCAACAAACAAACGTTTTTGGCATGTAATATTTTAGCTTTAGCATATTTGTCTGCTTTTGTTGATTTTCTTAAATTCTGGTAAATGTTGAATTCGAATTTTCAATGGTTTGTTTTGGAATAGTTGGTCTCAGTTTGCTATCTGCTGTTTTGGAATTATTGGAATGTTCTTGGGGACCAGTGTCCATTCCTATGGTTAACATGTTTCTTTTTAAAATCGGTTTTTGTTTTAGAGTTTTCGGGGTTGTATGTGAGTGTATAAGGGATTGCCTCGTGCAACTCGATTGTCATTTGAATGTTCCCTATATGGAGTAGTGTAAGTTGTTTGTGTGATATACTCATGTGTGAGTTGATAGTGGTCGAGCCACTATAAAAACCGTATGTGGTTGTTGAGTCGTCTTTGTCTCACTCCGGCAATAAGTGATGTATGTAGTGCAACCACTATAATCCGGCTTGCCTATGCAAAATAATAGTATTTTATTTTGCCTGCAAAAATATTTGGATAAATTTATGAAGAGAGCTTACAAAATAGAGTTTGGGAATATTACAACGAAACGTTTGTACTTAAACAATATATTGAAAAGTATTTTTATAAATAAAGAAAAGAGGCTTTAGTAGAAAATTTGGTTAGTAAAGTTTTTGAAGTTATTTTAGGGAAAATTTGAATTCGAATTGTGTTTGGCCTAAGTAAAATAAAATCTAGACAAAATATTATTTAATGTTTGAAAAGTTCATTGTTTAAATAAAGTATTTCATAATGTTTGAAAAGTAATTTTTGCTTTTGATAAATGTTTGGTATTTAAAATGAAAGTTGGATAAAATTATTTAGTTTAGAATAAGTGGTATGTTATAGATTTTCCTTGTGGAAAATTGCAAGGACGCAATTTTATTAAGGTAGGAAGTCTGTAACAACTCGATGTTTAAGTAATAATTTACTAAAGTTAATAATAGTAATTTAATTAATTAAATTGGAACTTCGAAATTTATTTTGACAATAGATTTAGAATTATTTAATAATATGATTTAAATTGTGAAAATGTGATGTTTAAATTTGAATAAGTTAAATGTTTGAAAATAACATTTACAAAAGTGATATTATAGAAATGTAATGTTGTTTGGAAAAGAAGTGATTTTAAATAGAGGTTAGTATCCATTTAAGTTAAAAAGAATTTAGTTATAAAAGTAAAAAAAAATTACTTTTTATACATACATACATACATACATATATATATATATATTTGAGGCCCAAGCCAATTTTATAAGTCCAAGCCCAAGTTTTAATAACCTAAACAAAATTCAAAATTTGATCATCTCCAACAGTCTTGATTTTACACTTTCCAGATTTTTTTTCCTTTATTCGGTAATACATCCTGGTACACTTTATACATGGGGGGCTTCTTCCTAAAGGCAAAGGAAAAAAAAATAGTAGTATACTTTTCATTGAACAATTAAGTAAAAATTCAAGAAAAATATTACAATCCCAAACTCAATTTCATGCTCCTTGATGCTTAATATTTGCATGCACAAGGAGGCAACTATGGTTTTATTGAGACATTGAGTTCTTATTTTATGTGTGTTCTTGCATAGAAAAGCAAAAGAAAATGAAATTGAGACTTTCATTTGAGTGCTTCTCTCACTCACACATCTATGGTCTGATTATTTATGTGTCGTTCAAGAGGTGATTGAGTGAATTCATGCACTTCAAGCTAGAACTGAACGATTGAAGTAGGAAGGGTAATCGCCATTCTTAGGCGAATGATGTTTATTAGAAGGTCTCCGACTGGTCGACCTATGTAGGTGACCGGTCGACCGATGACTGCATATTTTTACGTAAGTGTGTGTAGCTGGTTGTGTATTTGCCTATATGTGTGTCTGGGTTAAGGGGCATGTGTTCATGTGTTTATATATGTGTGTACGTGGTGTAGTGAGTATGTCTGGCTGGGGTTGTGCATTTGTTGTGTACATATTTGTGTGAGAATGTATGATAGTGAGTGTGTGAGAATGTAAGGGCGCTGTGTATATATGTGAATCCCAGTTCATGTGTACATGTGTGTGTTCACTTTAGCATGTGCGTGATATATGTGAGATTATGTTTATGCCTAGCCGTGCATGCGTATTTGTATTTGTAGGGGTGTATTGAGTGTATTGTGCTTTTGTTGTTTAATCTTATCTTGCTTATCTATTTGTTGAACTAATTTTGGATTATATTATTGTGTGAACTACTTTTGTTGTTGCACTTGTTTATACCTTAGTTTAATTTACATACTTATATAAACTACTTGTTGTTTTGTGATATTATGTATGTGTGTATGTAAGCAATTATATATATACATAATTTATACGTTATAGATATATAAATGAAAATATAATTTAAAGATTAATAAATTAATAAAGTATAACCAATAATATATTTAAAAATAGAAAGAAAGGTGATTAGGTCTGTAATTAATCTTTTACAGTTTTCAATGTAAATATATAAATATATTTCATAAACTTTTAATATATAAATCAAATTGGATAATTTATGATTATTTAAAATACTATTTAATTATAATAAATTATGAAATAACTCATACATTTAATATTTAACTTATAATTCAATTTATGAATTTAAATGAATGAATTGAGTTTCAAATGTTATTAGTGAAAATTTAATTAATGATTTTTGTGCATATGTATATATACATATATTTAAAAGTTTGATAAAATATTTATTGACTGTAAAATATAAACTTAAAATAGAATTCAAATTTTGTTAATTCTAGAATATGTAAGTATTCCCATTCTTAAGTATTTATGTTCTTATATAGGATAAAATGATGTGAATGATTTTTGTTAGCCATCAGATTAGTTAAATTGTAAATATATTTAGTCGGATAATCTACTCTATAGTTTTCTGCTTAGTTTTTCTTTAAACATTTATTTGGAATATATGACATAATATTTTATTGGATTTGGAAATGTTTTGAATGAAGTGTTTAATTTAAAGGATGTAAATATCTATTTAACATATGCATAATATTTGGAAAATAATTAATTATTATTGAACAAGAGTTTTCAAATTTATAGTTTATGGAATTCTAATATTAGATTTCTTATAAATTATTAAGTTTTCATTATATATATATATAAACATACATTTATGTTTACTTACCAAGTGCTTTGATTTCTCATCTTCCCAATATTAAATCAGATAATATGAATGATTCACCATTGATGTTGATTTAGTTTAGTGATTTGATATGACATGTTGATGACATCCTTCTATGTGGTTTTATAATATTTAATTCTATGTAACGACAAATCTGAATAAATGGAGTTATAACACCGTCTGGGATGGGGCATTAGGTAATATTTCTTCAGTTATTCTTTAGACTCGTTATATAGAATATTGAATAGACTGAGTGGAGTTTATAAGCAGTGAATAAACATATGAGTACCATGTTGTGGTATGGGATGCAGTAGTGATATTATTCGGTTATTCATTGCAAGTATATGACACTCACATGATGGGAATAGAGTAAATAGAGTGAGGTGTTATGTAGTGATTTATGGTTCTATATGCTACTATTACGATGTACTCCTATTATGTTTGTTGGATAGGACTAGATGGCCAGTATCCACCATGGCGGCCAGATCATGGGGTCGCACCCCAGATCTATGACACCCTACATTTATGGAGCATCGTATATATATAGCTTAGTGCTTTTGCTTTGTGCATATGCCCTGTGACACCTAAGCCAGCAGTCTGTTACCTATAAGGGATTTGTAATGTCATGTCTTAAAGTCCTCGCGTTAACGAGCACACCGGTGGATACGTGTCACGATGACTGTGAGGTAATTAAAGACTTTAGAGACTTAGTGTCTCTGGAGCTTACTTAGTGCTATCAGTCTCCCTTCTGGTACTAACAGCATATACGATTGATACACCTCACTATGGCATTGATGTGGGCCTGGTGTCGCATATTATACATACATACATATATATATATATGACTCTACTTAAGACTTTGTGTATGTTGTACAGTCATTTCCCATCACAATACTCTTTGATGGTATAGATGTGAGGAGATGAGATTACACCTGTGTTATATGACCATGGTACAGTGGATTCTCAGTCTTTGATAGGCGGCCTACCCTATTTGATAATTATTGATGATTTTTATAGAGATTGAGAGTTATATTTGGGAAATGCTTCATACTAGCCTGATTATACTTGGTGATATCTCCTCTATTGATATTTCTGGATTTGATGATGTTTCCTGAATATATAAGATTCGCCCATTTATGTTGATTATGTGATTTCTGATTTGATATGTTCTATATGGGTGATGACGTCTTTTAATATGAGAGATTATTTGTTTCAGATGGATTTGAGATATTTTGGTAGTGTGATGCCTTGATGATTATTTATAGCATTATATACATTTTAGGCATACATTACCATATTTATATATACATCCTTTGACATGTCGTCTTATGATTTGATTATCAATGTTAGTGTTATTATATTATTATTCCATGTTTATATTGTGTTACCATTATTATATACCCTTGATTAGACATATTTTGAACCATGTGTTATTTTATAACACTCAGGTCAGTCTGAGATATTTTAGGTACAAGGACGACATAACCAGCTTGTGTTTTATTAGGATTAGAGGAGATTTACATTAGGACTGTTATATGATACTTACATGGCATTAATTCATTATATATAGATAATATTGAGTTGTATATTGATTGTTCATCATTTTATATGGAGATGTTTTGTGTTTATACAGATTTTTACGCTATAAGTTATCGCTGTAATTGACTTTGTGTTCTCTGTGATGTGTCATATATTATGTAATGTTCTGTCCCAGAGGCACACGTGTTTATTGCTTTGTACCGATATAGTGTACATACTATGAGTTATTTATTTGATGTTATAATACGTATTAGTCCAAGGGAATATTCACGTGCGTACCCCATATAGCCTCATTCTCCATATTACCTGACAATATTACTCTGTAATACTCTTGGATAATATAGGTATAGAGTTGGGGTGTTTCATACCGACTCCTATACTTAGATCCAATTTCAATACAACTTGAATCATGAGCTTCTCTCATGCTCCAGAGCCCCTCCTCTAAGTTTCATCCAATTCTGACCTTCTTTGCCTTTAATTTGCTAATTCGACCACTCCTTTCCTGACTACATAAAAGCATTAGCAAACCACATCAAAGATCAACATACAAACATGGAATATCATACATATACATCCATTCATACATGTAATACATAAGAACATGATAATCTAGCAAATTTAGTCTAAATTTTACTTTTACACTAGCATATGGGTATGAATAAAAGGGTTGCAAAACCATTTAAAAACTATTTAAAAACCTTTAAAATTTAGCCATAAACATCTATAAAAATGTGGTTAAAGTTAGAAAACATTTTAGGATCAAAATCATTTTAACTATATAAATACGCATATTAGAGTGAGAGGTCAAGAACCACTCACCAAATACCTAAAATACCAATTCATACCTAAAATACCAATTCATCCCCTTAGATATAAAGTGGACAACAAGGAAGAGGAATGCATATTAGTCAAAATAATAATCTCAAGCTCCTATATGCTAATCACGCACTCTATTTGATGATTTGGCAAAGATTAGTAAGGAAAAGGTAGACTTTTTTATGAATATTAGACCAAAAATTGGTATAACACTCATGATGCCGACTGTGATAAGTTAATCCTGATTTGTATATGATTAAGCATAGCTCAATCAATATTGACTCAATAATATTATCAAGGAACAATTTGCCACTTGAGATTTAATGTTAGATGGAATCATTAAAGGATGGATTTATAATGCCAATGGTCCTTTGAAGTGAGTTATTAGAAAGTCTATTAGTTTTCTTGGAACATTGCGCTCAAGATCCTCGAAGATCTCTTGGAGATAATATGTTCAAGAACCAATATGAGCTTCTTGGGTGATGTTCTCTAAAAGGTGCATGTCATGTTATATGTTCATAAGAGGCAAAGAAGATAAGTAACAAATTTGTGCAATAGTCCATTAAGTTCGGCAATGGACTGTGTGATTAGTTCTTATGTTCAAGATCTAACGTTCGTATGTAGTAGGAAAGGCAAGTATTATGCATATCATCGACTAGCATAGTCCAACGCTCCTTTGAGATTGTCGTTGTCGAGTTTTGGACTTTAAAGGTTCAATCATATGTTCGTATATGTCAATAATGTTCAAAAAGGCATAATAAAAATAAGAGGCGAGTCCAAATTCTTGTTCATATTAATTATGCATGATTACAGTCAAATAGTATTTATCCCCAATTCGATTTAGGGTTACAAGAATTTGATTTTGAGATGTGGAGAGAAGAAAAGAAAATCATCCCCTTTTGCACAACCCCTATAAACACCCCTGGTCCATATTTATAGGGGTTGTGCTACCACCTTTCATGTCTTCGGTAGACTTGACTTCGAAAGCGTCAACAATGTCACCTAGAACTTTGTCCTTAATAGATCCTGCGAATGTTGATAACTTTTGGCATCAACCATCTTATGTATTGACACACTTTTGATCGTTGGCAGCATTAAACATTAATGGGGAGTGGCATCGATATTGGGTAGTATCATGAAAGAGCGATCCCATCAGTATAGCATTGGCGCTGATAACTCTCGACGTTGATGACTCTCGGTTTTGATGATTGGCGCATTTCATTGGTTGATGGTAGTGTTGAATTAAAGCTACATCGACCATCATCTCACCTTCATGGACATCGACGATGTTCATCATCGACGTCGCAAAGATAGATGGTGATGGAACTCTAAAGCGAAGTACTGATAGTGACTCATTCCAATGAGATTCGGCATCATTCCGGTTTCCGAGTCCCGGCATGATTAGCGGATAGGCGGGCAGTTGCTCTTTTATTGATGGGGCGGCATCAATAAGAAGTGGATCTGATGACATGCGGCATGGTCTATCAATAAGGTTGATTGATTGGCGACATTGTCATAAACGATATCTTCCGATGGACGATTAAGTGCGACATTACTTGGAATTGACACCAATGAGATGCGGCATCTACAAACCATTTAACTATGATGATGGTTGGCGTGAGACCTATGCGGCTTCAATCAAATGCATCGTTATCCTTTTTCCTTGTTGATGGAATGTGTCATGATGAAGTGCGATATAGGTGAAGGGCGACGCCATATAGATATGGCATCGACTTTACACATTATTGATCCTATGCGACACCATTGATTTTCGACGTTGAATCTAGCGACACCAATTCCTTTGCGACGCTATCACCTATGACATTACTTTTGATATTGAAATTATATGGATAACAAAGAAATTAAGGTTAATAGATGTTTAGAGCTATTATAGGGAAGATGGAAATGACTTAGATCAGTTCCTATAGCCTCCCTTTAGCATAATTTTCGAGATGGGTTGGTGGGTCTAAGCATGGGCTTAGTTAGTTACCCACTAATGCAGGTCAATAGCAGCCAAAACTTAACACTATTATAACTTTCAAATGGTAAGTCCGTTTTTCTATTATGATAACTCCACGGAATAGGAAACCATCACCCTGAAGCAATGGAAATGGTTTGAGACCCTAACTAGGCTACTATCAAAAGTTATCGTCCAAACAATATTTTCAGAGTTAAAATAGTCAGATAGAAATTCAGCAAAATCATAGATGTGGAAAATGTCCCTAAGAGTCACTTCCTAAAATTTTAGAGTCATACAACCTCATATGAATAAAATAAAAATACTTTACGATCCTCCGATACGTAAAATACGGATCGTTACAAATTCATTCTGAGAGAATGAATATCTCAAGGATTTTTGGCTAGTAAATAAATCGAATCTCTCTCGTAATTGGTAATGTCTCCAAATCTTTAATGCAATGACGACAACCGCTGATTCTAAGTCATGAGTAGGGTATCAAACTTCATGGGGTTACTTCCTAAATGCATATGCCATTACCTTGGCCCTCTACGTCAACGTTGCTCCTAACCTTGCCTGATGCATCAATATATATAGTCATATCATCATTCCTTTTCGGTATCACTAGTATAGAAGCATTCGTCAATCGATGCTTCAATTTCTAGAATGGTGCCCCATATTCCTTTACCCAAAGAAACTTCTCTTCTTCCGAGTCAGTTTCGACATTGGCACAACTACACGATAGAAACCTTAATGAATCCCCAATAGTAGTCAGCCGACTTAAGGAATTGCGCACCTTAATCACAGTCTCAGATCTCTTTCACCCATTTACTGCTTCAACCATCAAAGGATCTATTGTAAAACCTTCTTCCGAAACCACATGGCCATGGAACTTCACTTCCCTTCTCCAGAAATGACATTTATAAAATTTCGCTTTCAACTTGTGCCGTCTCAACATCTCTAATACAAACATTAAGTGAACTATGTGCTCCTGCTCATCTCTCGAGTATACTAAGATTTCATCTATGAAAACCAACACATATCTATCCAGCTGGTCTTGAAAAATTATATCCATCAAGTCTATAAAGAATGCAGGTGCACTCGTTAGTCCAAATGACATTACTAGTTACTCATATGAACTGTACCTCGTTCTGAATGTAGCCAAAGGAATAATCTCCTTCGCAACTCTCAACTGATGGAACCCAAAATCCAAGTCTAGTTGTGAAAACACCTTAACTCCATTCTAATGATAAAATAAGCCATCAATTCTTGGAAAAGGATGTCTATTATTCACAATTATTTCATTCAACTTCTGATAGTCTACGCATGGCCTTAAAGACTTATCGAAATTCTTCACAAATACTGTCACAGCTCCTGTAACATCCCCTATCTGGAAGCCCAAAGCTAAGCGCTACAGATGCTGTAGTCTACTATACTATTAACTTCCAGTTACCAAATACGGTAATGTTAATGGTATCCATAATATCAGAGGCACATGAATATGAATCAAAATCACAGATTTCACAGAAGCAACTTTTCTGATTACATTTCACAAAACATGTTTCATATTCCATTACATAATCCCATAATCGTTCCCCAGGTTCATCTAAAATATAATTATTACAAAATAGGCCAAGAGCAACATATGAAGACGCTCATTTGGTTTACCAGAGTAATATATAGTCGTATCTGTCTTAATACAACACAGCGGAATCAAACAAAATAAAACAGCAACTCCTAAATAGCTATCCGGCAGCCACCTGCTCATCTCCGGAAGCTTTATTCGTCAACCTACTAAAACCTGTAAACCTCACCCTCAGCCTACTCAAATCAATTTTGAGCACCCGAGAGCTTAAGGGAAAAAACATAAACTTTGAGTCATACATAAAGCCTGGTATGAATAATACTATACATCTCGGTTATTTTGTATTAAGTGAGACCGCGCCGCTTAGTGAAACGGGTTTCCCCTCACTAATATCCTTTTAAAACATATCTTTTGCAAATCATTTCCTGCAACCAAAACTGGTTAAAACTGTAAAGCATTATCATATAAACATACATATCAGGTAACAAATGAACTATTTGTTCAAACGCTATAGTTTTGTTTGGCTAACTACTAACCTTTGGCCTACTCGGGCCTACCAGACAATATAAATAAAATAACCTAACACCTGTTAGATACTCCTCTTCTGGACGGTCTATCCCTAACTTATCTGTTAGATACTCCTCTTTTGGACGGTCTGTCCCTAACTTATCTTCTCCCAGGGTCACCTAATCCTATTGGTTTTGCAGGCTCACCACTAACCTATCCGTATATAAATATATATTCCCTTCTATGTGTAATCATCATTTTAGTCTTACTTGTGACAAAGCCCTACACACGGGAAATTTGGACTAAATTAGCTAGGGCTAGTAGCTAATGTATAGGGCACGCTTCTATACAAGTCCCATCTGGTATTCTAATATCTGAGTCATTTTACTTAGGGTAATCTTCTCAAAATTTTCCTTGAAAACCTTTTCATCTCAAATTGATTTAAAACCTTTAAAACAAACTTAAACAAGGAAAATATATATACTCCATGCTTTACTCAAAATCACCTTGCCATGTTATATATATATATATATATATATACCCACACGCACACACACTTTACACAAATCTTTGTTGATGAAAACATTTAAACCTTTGAAAGTACCCCTTTCGAATCCATTGAAAGCACACCTTTCAAAACTAAGTAAAACCCTTCTTTATAACCTAGGCCGTAAGGCCAAAACATTCCTTTTAAAATCATTCGTATAAACCTTTCGAAAATACTTGAAAAACATTTCCTTCGAAATCTATAAAAGCCTTAGACATCCTTCTTTATAACACTTAACATTGTTTTTCGAAAACATTGGGAAAACCTTTCCTTTAAAACCTTTCGAAACCATTGGGGAACCACCCCTTCGAAACCATTTAAAACATCAAATCTTTCGAAAGCTTTTGGGTTTAATTTATAACATGTGGAAACACATTTTGAAAACATTGAAAACCATGTCTTTTGAAACCTTTTGGTTTTACCTTCAACAGAGCAAAAGGGTCATAAAACATTTAAGTCAAAAGCACTCTTTCAAAAGCTATTCCTACGTAAAGAAGTGACGGTGCCGAAACCAACCTTCTGAAAGCATTGGAGAAGCGGCTAAGTTTTAAAAACAAAGTATACCTTCCCAAACCATTGAATTCAAAAGGTAAGAAAAGAGGCAGCTAGGGGTTTCAAACCCTTCGAAGAATTTACTAAAACAAAAGGCGCAACCCATTCGAAACCTTTCCTTCAAAACAATTGACTCAGCCGAAAGCCAACTATGTCGAAAGCACTTCTTTCGAAAGCAAAGCAGGCACATTTTCAATTTAAAACAAAGTCATGCTTCGACCCCATCGGAACCGACGGTCTCGACCCAGTACCTTTTGCCTTAGTCCAATTCACTATGTACCAAGTTATTAATACCATGTGCATTGGTTTCAATGGCAATGGAGGCGGCAGTACTTGGTCGGAACCCCTGTGCCTAAAGTGGCGAAACATGCTAAAAGCATGTAAAAACTGATTTTTACTTTAAAAAGAATTTCTTTTCAACTAACCTGCCTTGTTTGTCAAAATATTATTGGTTGCAAATTTTATTTTCTAAAAGTTCTACCAATATTTCAGAAATACACAATTTAATTAATTTATAAAATATCCCTTCTCCTTTTATAAATATATAAAACGTTTAAGTCCCATACCTTAAATAATTTTATATATCTAATAAAACACTTAGGAAAATTCTACAAAAATTCCAAAAAATCAATTTTAATATGTTTTCCAACATATATTAATTTCATACCCAAAACTTATATTATTTAACCGTAAATAATTTTATACCCAAATAATCATTTTCCTTACTACAAAATTAGTTTAAAATCCACATTAATTCAGAAAATTATGAAAATTGAAATCCATCTCTAAAATATCATTTTTGATCTAAACCTAAAATCGCAAGACATTTGGATGTCATTAAATAGGGGTTTCACATTAAAACATATCATAAAACCTATATGAATAATCATAAATCATCAACAAGCATTTATAAACATTTAGTCCTTCAAAATCATGGCATAACATTGCAAAATACTTCGGATTCATCTTAAAACCAAAAACAATTAGAAGATTGAGATGTAGTCATTATTCACCTTAGCTTTGAGATTATGGAGTTTGAGATTTGAATGGTTTAAGTTGATTAATCTTCTTCCTTTAGCTCTTTCTTGTTTATCTTCCTCTACCTCTTGCTAATGGTGGCCGGCCTCTACTTTAATTTGATATTGCAAATGAACGTATGAAGTAATTCCTAAGGGTTTAGGGTATAAGAATATTCTTATTCCAACTTTTCCCTTGTTGGGTATGTTTGCACTAGACCGGTATCACCAAAAAAAAGATAAGGGAAGCCTACAACCGAACCAACACTACTTCCACCAACAGCCGGACCAACTACGTCCATCCACTGCCGAACCAAGAAGCGGGGGAGATCACCACCGAACCAAACTACTTCACTACCTACCGGACCAACCTACTCCACTGCCTACCGGACCAACCTACTCCACTGCCTACCGAACCAACCTACTCCACTGCCTACCGAACCAGCCTCTACCGCTCCACCTATTACTGAATCAAAACTATCACCGGACCAAGTTGCACCGGACCAAATCCAACCGCACCAAGACGTTCCTGACCCACTTTTCCAGGCCAGATTGTATCAGCCCAGGCCCACCAACAGCTATATACATCCAAGACCCCTACCCCCAGCCTCACTCTATAAATAGAGGGGCAGGGGTACAACAATGGGGACAAGTTTGAGAGCTCAAGCACGGATAGAACTTTCAAACAACTTTTATATACTTGTACCAAAGCTTTGTACTTGTAATCTGAACAGGAAAGGGGAAATAATATATAAAGTGGACGTAGGCACATTCTGGCCGAACCACTATAAATCTGCTTGTCTTTTACAGTTTAGTCCCTGCCTTTTTACATATTTGCATAAATCACCCAGATCACTAAAAACAACGCAAAATCAACTGAATCATACGACTTGGAGGTGTTTGCCCATTTTTTGTGCAAACATTTTTGGTGCTTTCACTGAGAACAAGAAGCTCAAAGCTTCAGCTTCTCCCACTTAACCTTCTTCCTAACAGCGTCGTTCATTGCTTGGAAAACATGCCTCCCAAGCAGAAGAAAGATGTTAACAAAGGAAAAAACATCGCAACTAGCAGTCTTCCAGATCCAGTAAGTCATCCCCTTCCAGTAGCAGTACCAAATGAAGGTCAGGTAAATCCGACAATCCCTGCCACAGAACAGCCTGCATCAATTACTAGGGCAGATCTAGATAGGGTTGTGGCTGAAGTGACTAGCCGCTTCACATCCCAGCAGGAAGCCTTGTTGGACCATCTCATGTCACGCTTAAGGGATGGTGAAGAGTTCAACCGCAACACAGAGTCATGGGGTGAGTCCCAGTCTGGAGTATCTCAGAGACAACGAAGATCTTCCTTATTCGAAGGGGCTAACGACAGAAGCGGCCATGGTAGGAGCCGAGACCGAGCACAGCCCGAAGTTAGGCCTGAGGAAACGCTTGGAACCGAACCCAACAGGGGAGGTACCGGGCGGAGGTCAACTGTAGCTGAGCCGGTCGTACTGCCTAACCACGGAAACACCAATGAACGGGGCCGAGCTAGAGTCCAGCCCGAAGTTGGACCCAAGGAAGTGCTTAGATCAGAACCCGACAGGGGAAGATCAAGGCAAGGGCCAACTGTAGCTGACCCTAACATGCTCCCAGAAGACCAGCGGCAGCCATTGGAAAATATTAGGAATGTTAGACGATGCCATCCCTACAGGTCATCTGGACGGAATCAATCCCACAGAACAGAACCGAACTCATTCCTATCTGCTCCAAATTCTGATGAAAGGATGGCACGCTTGTTCAGAGAGTGCGTCCAACGGGATCAAAGAGATCGAGGGATAGGTGCTAGGGTAACCAGCCCTTTCGCCCGCAATATCGAAATTGCTATCACCCCCCGAGAATGGAAGATGCCAACAATGGAACCTTACAAAGGAACCTCTGACCCCGTTGTACACTTACAGAGATACATACAGCATATGCTCATGAGAGGGGCAACAGAAGGAGTACTGTGCAAATGCTTTCCACTATTCTTAGCAGATCTAGCTACCTCCTGGTTCTGCCATCTACCCCAAGGATCCATCAGCTCATGGGAGATGTTGAAAGAAAAGTTTATCAGCCAGTTTCGCATTCATGTGGAACAACCCAAGGACGCTTATTCCTTATCGAGTATCAAACAGAAACCTGGAGAGAAGCTGCAACAATATTTAACCCGATTCAATGCCGCAGCGGCCACAGTCCAAGATGCCGATGAGAAGCTTGTCTTAATGGCCCTCTGTAGTGGTGTGCATCCGGATACTAAATTTGCTAGAAGATTGACAAAAGAAAAACCAGCTACTTTACCCGATTTCTTCCATGAAGCCGGGAAATATATGAGGCTTGAAGACGCTGCCACTGAGGGGCAGTCAGGGCAGCAAAATAAGGCAGCTCACGGCAACATGCCCGCTGCAGTGATGGATGTTCGAAGAAATGATTCTAGAGACAATGCTGGGGGCAAGAAGGGAGAAAAGCGCCTATATCGGCCAGGACCGAGATTCGACACTTATACTCCTTTGAATGAAACCATCGAAAACATCTTCCTTGCCACCCAAGATGAAGTTAGATATAAACGCCCACCATACAAGAAGGAATCAGATAACGCGTAGAAATCTGGAAAGTTCTACCGCTTCCACGAATCTCACGGGCATGATACCAATGAATGCTATCATCTCCGGGACTTGATTGGAGAACACATCAGAAGGAAGAGACTGGAACGCTATGTAAAAGGTTAGAACAGGACTCCAGCTCTTGCCAATGAGAACCCAAGGCTACCCTCACCAGAGATAGGCAGAGGAAATCGCAACACTAGCGGCTCCAGTCAAGAGAAGATAGTGGTCCATACCATCTCGGGAGGACCGCACATCGCCGACAGAAGCTGGGTAGAGATGGAAAGATATGGAAAGTCGCTTAGAAACAATGAAGACTGTGTTAATTCTTTTATAGGAGAACGCCACCCAAAGCGGAAAGAGAGTGATGACATCACATTCAATAGGCGTGACCTAGAGGGAGGGCAGTACCCTCACATGGATCTCATGGTTATCTCTGCCCGGCTCGGTCCAGCCGAAGTTTTCCAAATTCTAATAGACACTTGAAGCTCAGTAAATATCTTATTCAAGCATGCATTCGACAAAATGAAACTATCAATAAAGGACGTTTTTCCCTGCAATAAACCACTACACGGTTTCACTGGAGATGCGAAGATGCCCCTCGGGCAACTGGACCTCTTTGTTGAAATTGGAAGTCATCCCCGCTCCGTTGTACGAAAGCAAACATTTGTGCTGATAGAAAACCACTCGGCCTACAACGCCTTCTTAGGAAGGCCAGCCTTGTCTGACTTCCAAATCGTTCTGGCCCCATGGTGCCTAAAGATGAAATTTCCAACGGATAATGGAGTAGGGGAAGTAGAGGGAGACCAGGACGTTGCTCGAGAATGCTATGTAACTGAACTTCGCAACAACCACAGGAAGGATAAAGGGAAGAGTGTAGAGGTTGCCCTCTGCACAAAAAGTTTGGAAGCATAGGAACTAAAGAAAGCCCCTCCTCTTCGATATACCAGCGACCCTTTCAATGAATTAGACCCCAGGGACAAAGAGGAGGAGGCCACCGCTGAGCCTGCGGAGGCTATGGAATTTGTATCTGTAGACAAACATGACTCGAGTAGACTATTGAAAATCGAGTCCCAACTAAAAGCAGGGTTGAAGGAACAACTCATTGACTTTCTCCACCACAACTTGGATGTATTTGCATGGTCACATGCTGACATGACCGGAATCTCCCCTGACATAGCATGCCACGTACTAAACATTGATCCTACCAAGGCGTCCGTAAAACAAAGAAAGAGAAGTATGGGGGCAGAATGATTAGCAGCCCTCGATGAAGAAGTAAAGAATCTACTTGCCAATGACTTCATACGAGAAGCCATCTACCCAGAGTGGATCGCCAACCCGGTACTGGTAAAGAAGGCTAATGGGAAGTGGCGAACATGCATTGACTTCTCCAACTTAAATGACGCCTGCCTGAAGGATTGCTTCCCACTTCCCCGAATCGATCAACTTGTAGACAGCACAGCCGGGCACGAACTCTTATCCTTTATGGACGCATACTCAGGATATAACCAAATTCCTATGCATGCTCCCGATCAAGACCACACTAGTTTCATCACTGACCGGGGTTTGTACTGCTACAAGGTAATGCCTTTCGGACTTAAAAATGCAGAAGCCACCTACCAGCGCCTTGTCAACAAGATGTTTGCAGGGCTAATAGGACAAACTATGGAAGTGTATGTGGATGACATGCTGGTAAAGTCAAGGAAAGCCGGCGATCACGTAAGCCACCTGGGCGAGATGTTTCAAGTACTTCGCTAGTATGGAATGAAACTTAATCCTCTAAAATGCTCCTTCGGAGTATCATCAGGAAAGTTCTTGGGATTCATCGTACATGCCAGAGGGACTGAAGCAAACCTTGAACAAGTCCGAGCTCTAAAAGATATCAAAATACCTTCCACTCGGAAGGAAATGCAAAGCCTGAATGGGAAAGTGGCCGCCCTAAGCCGATTCATCTCCAAAGCAACGGACAAGTGCGTCCCCTTCTTGGAAGCTCTAAAGAAAGACAAAGGAAAGTTCGAATGGACCGACGAATGCTTAACCGCTTTCCTTAACTTAATCGAACACCTCCAGGAACCGCCGGTACTCTCGACTCCAAACGTAGGCGAAGAGTTATACCTATACCTTGCTGTATCATCTCATGCTCTAAGCGCTGCTTTGGTAAGAGAAGACAACCGCACGCAGCGGCCAGTATACTTTGTAAGTAAGAGGTTTACAGGGGCAGAAGTCAGATATCCTAAACTTGAGAAGCTAGCATACTGTCTACAAATCGCATCATGAAAACTACGACACTATTTTCAATCCCATTCCATCAGAGTTCTGACCGATCAACCGCTAAGGCAGGTACTCCATCGTCCCGACACTTCTGGGCGACTACTTAAATGGTGCATTGAACTAAGTCAATATGATATTACCTACCATCCTCGCACCACCATCAAGGGGCAAGCCATGGCCGATTTCATTGCCGAATTCACTACCAGCGAAGGTGAGGAGCAATCAGAAATAGCAGAAGACATCAAGTGGAACCTCTTTGTGGATGGTGCATCAAACGAACAAGGCTCGGGGGCAGGTGTGGTAATAATTACTCCCAGGGGAAATAAGCTGCACCATGTTATAAGGTTGGAATTCGCTGCCACCAACAACGATGCAGAGTATGAAGCAGTGATAGCTGGATTAGAACTTGCCTTAGAAATCGGAGCCAATTCTTTGTGTCTTCATAGTGATTCTCAACTTATTGTTAATCAAATACTAGGAGAATTCCAGGCTCGAGAAGAACGACTCATAGCATATCTAAAGAAGACCAAGTTACTTCTCAGTCGATTGGACCACTACTTAGTCAAACACATCCCTCGGGAAGGGAACCAAGAGGCCGACGAATTGGCAAAGCAAGCCAGCATGAGAGACGGCGCTATTTCCGGAGCAGTAGCCATCTCAAAGCAACTGACCCCAAGTTTTGAGCAAGTGAATCTGATAGCTGCAACCGAAGAAGCAACTTGGATGACTCCCATCCGAGACTACTTACAAAGTGGCACACTACCCGACGGGCGTAACGAAGTCAAGAAAATCTTGAGGAAAGCTTCCCGCTACACAATACAAGAGGACATCCTCTATCGGCGCGGCTTCTCTAACCCCTTATTAAGGTGTGTCGCTGGAAGGGTAGCCAAGGAAATCTTATCCAAAATTCATCAAGGAAGCTGCGGAGATCACACCGGAGGGCAGACTTTGGCAAAAAAGATACTCCGATATGGATATTTCTGGCCCACCTTAAGCAAGGACGCCTTAGATTTCGTCAGAAAATGTGACAGATGCCAGAAGTTTGCTAAGATTCCACGGCTACCAACCACTGAGATTACTCAAATGACCAGCCCTTGGCCCTTTGCAGTATGGGGAATTGACTTAATCGGCGAACTGCCAATGGGCCGAGGCGGGGCCAAATATGCTATAGTGGCAGTCGACTATTTCACCAAATGGGTGGAAGCAGAAAGCCTAAATAAAGTATCATCAGCGAAAGTTATTAACTTCTTGATCAAAAATGTTCTATGCAGGTACGGAGTCCCATTCAAAATTATATCGGACAATGGACTTCAGTTTGACAGCGAGGAGTTCGCCA
Organism: Allium fistulosum; assembly: GCA_030737815.1. NCBI lineage: Eukaryota > Viridiplantae > Streptophyta > Magnoliopsida > Asparagales > Amaryllidaceae > Allium > Allium fistulosum. Next base: position 407,588,495 of record CM060904.1, on the reverse strand, counting down.
ACTGGTGCCAAGAGCACGGAATTCACAAGAGCTTCTCATCCGTAGCTTATCCCCAGGCAAACAGACAAGTCGAAGCCGTCAACAAAATTCTGAAAACTCTAATAAAAAAGTAGATCGAAAAGTCAAAGGGCGCTTGGGTGGATGAACTCCCTACGGCACTGTGGGCCTATCGCACATCTTTCAGAACATCAACAGGGCATACCCCTTTCTTTTTGGAATACGGATCGGAGGCTATGCTCCCAGTTGAAACCATCGTGCCTTCCCACCGTAGGATCCACTATAACCCAGAAGAGAACGAAAAACTCCTTCACATGTCTTTGGATCTAATTGAGGAGAGAAGAAATGATGCAGCCTTCAAAGCAGTAGCCCACAAGCAAAAAGTGGCAGCACACTACAACTCCAAAGTCAAGCATCGTACCTTACAAGAAGGAGATCTTGTCCTCAAGCGAATCTTCCCTCGCCCCGGAGCACTAGATCCAATCTGGGATGGACCATATGTAATTCATAAAGATCTCCACAATGGAGCTTATATTTTGTCAACAGTGGACGAAGAGGTGTTCCAGAGGGCACGAAACATCCAACACCTCCGTCGATACTTTCTTAAGTTGTACTGCCCATATGAAGTGAATTAACAAAGAGAATCAGTGGACGTAGGCATTTTCGTGCCGAACCACTTTAAAAACCTTGTCTCTTTTTTAACTTGTTCCTTTATATCTTGGCTGCTTGTTAACTTTATCCTTTTCTGTTGAACAAAATCCTATGCATATAGCATTTCCATTCAAGGCGCTCCACAGCGCGACTTCTCCTGGACAAGACCTAACAGGTACTATACGAATCTATGCCCTCGCCAATGAGACACTTTTGCTCCGGCATCCCTCTGCTGTGGGTTAACTCATTGCTCGCGACGGCCCTCAAAGCCAACTGTAATGAGCCGATTATAAGCCACCAAGAAGGCCGACTATAGCCAAGGCAGCTCATTACGGCGTTCGGCTCGCCGGCAACTGTGAACCTACTTTAAGCCCCAACATAAGGTGTGGCCAGCCAGGGGCAGTTCACGGTTGACGATCGGCACCCACGCTAGCCGGCCATAGTAAATCGAATAATACCCACGATTACGAGCCATAATGGCTCGGGTAGTTACTGTGCGCGATCTCGGCTCCGATGTGTCTTAAGTGCGGTTGTGGTAAAAAAGATTAACTCCCCGCGGAGGCGTAAGATGGGTGACAAATGTCTCCAAGATCCACAGCTAGGGAAAGTGACTACAAAGCCCGTTTTCCACGAACTTAAGCACATCGAAGGCCTTCCATGATTGGAAGTTTTACTTTTTCTCATATTTCAATTTTATTTAAAAAACTTTTCTCCTATCCTCTGTAACAATCCCTAAAGTACAGGACACAGAATAGGAGACATTCGCTAAAAGAAGCGGATACTCACAGCAGGACACTGACCGCATTCCACACTCAGTCGCGCGAGACATTCAAAGCTGCCATCTACAAGTAAAATATGAAGGGCGGTATTTTTCTTCTTTCATGTATAAACATGTGGCTATAATTTATTCACATGTCACACTAACATTGCAAGGCATGAAATTATGTTTTAAGCAAGAACTTGACATCAAACACAATTGAATTACAAGCATATGCATAGCTATATTTCTCATACAACATGACAAAATAACAAAAACGTTCAAAAACGACAGAGTCAGCTTAAGTTAAAAAATTACACGTCAAGAAATATATTGTTTATTACAAGTAGCATAATTACAACCTAAAAGTTACGTTACTGTTTTGAGACTAACATATACAACAATGTCAAGTCCACAAAAAGATATCCAGGTCAAATCAAGGAGCCGGTTGCATCGGAGTTTCATCCTTGTCCTGTTGCCCACCTGCCCGGTCAAAGAAAGAATTCATTAGTGATAAGCAACCAAGTTAACGGAAAGACTAGAAAGGAAGACTTACCCGCACCTGCTTCCTGACCATCCTGGTCATCATCCTCTACTTGCACACCTGCCTCCTTAGCAGCAAGCAGCCGCATACCCTCCTTCACCGCCACCTTCTCCTTCTTGGTAAACTGGGCAGTGACCACATCCATTCTGAAGACTGCGCCACCCTCTTTATCCGCATCAGCCTAGCCTCCTCCAAGGCCCGGAGATAAATCCTGGCCATAACTCGGGGGTAATCATCCATCCAGGATAAATTACCCTGCTTCCAAGTGCGGAAATACATATCCTGGAGCATCTCATCCATCATCCCCTCATTTTCCTCAAGCTCCCTCATTCGGGCCTCAAAAGCACGCAGCTTAGCGACGGCAGCATCCCTCTCCGATCGGTATCGTGAGCGGTCAGCCTGAAGGGATATCCTCATCGCCTCCATCTCCTCCTTCAACCTAGACTGAGCGAGCTCCGCGGCCTCAAGTCTCCCCGATAATTCCTGCACCAGCTCGAGGTCCGCTTGTCGAACCTCATCCACCGTCGTGATGGCCATGTCAATTCGCTCCTTGCAGGCGGCCTTCATTTTTCGCAACTCTACCCTGCTGGCCTCTTCCATAGTCTTCTTCAATTGCCTGGATGCGGCCTCGTGCTGAGAAATTTGGATGGATTGATCGGCAAGCTGCTTAGCCTGGTCAGAGACCATTAACCGTAGCCTAATGTTGGCACTCCCAATTTCCTCCCCGGCCTTGACTAGTCGGGCATGATGCCTCATCAATTTCCTGGTCTCCTCAGCAACTCGGTCAATATTCGACTTAGCTTCATCCCCCAGAGTTACAACCCGGGTAGTAAGCAAATCAAGGTCCAGGGACTTAGCTTCGTCAAGCACCCATACCATAGGATTACGAGGGAGAAGATGCTCACCAGTAACCTCATCGAAGTAGATGTCATGAGAGGCCGGGTCCAGGTCTGGATGGCCCACAAACGGGTTACGAACCAAGCCAGGGTGATCTATCGGGTTGAAGGTTGGATTCTCAGACGGATGTGGGGAAGGCATAAACTCAGTATCATCCTCCGTAATATCGTGAATAGGCTGGAGTTGGGCCGGAGGACCAGGAAGAGATTCAAACGTAGATCGACTCCTCTTCCTCTTTTGTATATCTTCTTCAATAACTCCAAGAAGAGGACGATAGCCGACTACGTCTCCAGGACGGTTAGTAGGAGGCTTCGGCTTGGCGGAAGCTTTGAGGAGTCTGTATTGTTCAAGCCTGTGCCGAAGATCTGAGGTCTTGGCCATTTTGCCCGCTCCTGGAATAAAAACAAAGTGTCACCAGCATGTATTGAGCCATCATTCAAGAATTAAAAAGAATAAAGAGAAATTCACCTTGAACCGCAGAAGTTGCCTCAGTAGAAGCGCTCCCGGAAGATAAATCGGCGTCGGACCCGACCTTACCAGCTTTCTTGGACTTCTCCGTTTCCTCCAACTCTTCGAAGGCTTGGCGGAGAGCGTCATCTGTCCACTCTTGAATCACGCCCGCCTGCCTGGGAGGCAAAGCCCTGGTGCCATCACCGCCCTGTCCTTCGCCACCATCATCACCGTGACGATCACTGTCACCTTCTCTACCACTTCCGCTCTCCACCTCACCTCCTTCGTCCTCACCTTTTTCCTCCTCCTGAGCATATGGATGTGTGCTGGGAGAGGGTCCATCGGACTTCTTGAGTTTCTTCCCCCCGGCGACTGGAAGCATCGAGAAGGGTCTCCTTTTGCTGCTTTTCGTCGTGGCCCCTCCTGTAACTTTGGCAGCTCTCTCCTCCGCCGTGTCTCTCTGCTTAACCACGGACTGATGCGGAAGGATCAGGTTGTGCCCCAGAAGTGTAGCATTCCTAATCAAGTAAGAAGCCGACTTGTCCCTTCCCGTAATGGCTTCTATTTCCACAGCCATCTGAACCAGGCGATCATTCTCCACGACCGCAAAGCCACATGTCGCTAGCAAGAAATAAAAACACATAAGAAGAGGCATTGCAGTTATAACGGAAATTATTAATAAAGCTTCACACATACAGCCGGAGGTGAAGAGACGGATGGAAACAGAGTCATCCTTGATAAAAAACCATTCTTTCTTAAACATACTGAACTTCGAATATAAGTCCAGGACAGGTTTGAAAGATACGGCTGATTCCAAGCTGATGTATGGAGACCCCTTCTTATAGCCTCTCAAATTGTACAAGTACCGGATCTCCCGGTTGGAGGGAGGACGCCCATATCTCCTCTGGAAAATGACAAACAGGCTCACCAGGATGGCGTAGGAGTTAGGCTGAAGCTGAAACAGAGCTACCTTCAAGTAGGTGATAAAGCTGATTATCCAAGCCTTGATCGGGGGAATGGCCCCACACATGCAATGGTACCGACTATAGGCGAAATACCCTTCGGGGTGATTATATGGCATCACTCCCTCCCCCGGCAACAGCATGCGCGCTCTGTCAATCCCAAAGGAGAGGGAGATAACATCAAGCTGCTTGCCTTTGAGAGAGCTTGGGAAACAGTCAGGAGGTGAGTTCAGAAGCTCCTGAGGGTCGTACTCATCTACTAGTGACCTCGGGGTGGGCCCATGACGTCCCGGCTCTAACTAAGCTGGGGGCACTACGGAAGGATCTTCTCTGTCTTGGGATTTCTTCTTTTCTGATCGGGTTTCAACTTTATGAGACATTATCTGCAACACAAAAGAATACATCGTTAAAACGAAGGATATAGAGATATAAACAAGCAAGTACATACGGCATGGAATATCATTCACATAAAAACCCGATCGTTAATTCGAGACTAAAGTTCATCCGGCACTCAAGTTCATCCGGCACTCAAGTTCGTTCGGCACTCAAGTTCATCCGGCTCGCAAGTTCATCCGGCATTCATATTCATCCGGTAGCTCAAGGCTCAAGTTCATCCGGCACTCATGCTCCATGGATTCATTAGGTTGGTTCAAAACATCAAATTCATTCGGAAATTACCTGATTCGGTAGTCAAGTTTGATCCGGCAAGATGATTGATTCGGCAGAAAATTCTGATTCGGCTATCTCACTTGGTAGGGAATAGCGAGAAGGTAATGCCCATACTTATATGAAAATAGAGACGACCGGACTAACTGGTTCGGCACACAGGACCGGATGAGAGTGTCCAAGCTAAAACAAAACGCGGCATATACAGGCATATGCCCCGCTTTGGGGGGCAAATGTTGGGTATGTTTTCAGTAGACCGGTATCACCAAAAAAAAAGATAAGGGAAGCCTACAACCGAACCAACACTACTTCCACCAACAACCGGACCAACTACCTCTATCCACTGCCGAACCAAGAAGCGGGGGAGATCACCACCGAACCAACCTACTCCACTGCCTACCGGACCAACCTACTCCACTGCCTACCGGACCAACCTACTCCACTGCCTACCGAACCAGCCTCTACCACTCCACCTATTACCGAATCAAAACTATCACCGGACCAAGTTGCACCGGACCAAATCTCACCAGACCAAGACGTTCCAGACCCACTTTGCCAGGCCAAATTGTATCAGCCCAGGCCCACCAACAGCTATATACATCCAAGACCGCTACCCCCAGCCTCACTCTATAAATAGAGGGGCAGGGGTACAATAATGGGGACAAGTTTGAGAGCTCAAGCACGGATAGAACTTTCAAACAACTTTTATATACTTGTACCAAAGCTTTGTACTTGTAATCTGAACAGGAAAGGGGAAATAATATATAAAGTGGACGTAGGCACATTCTGGCTGAACCACTATAAATCTGCGTGTCTTTTACAGTTTAGTCCCTGCCTTTTTACATATTTGCATAAATCACCCAGATCACTAAAAACAACGCAAAATCAACTGAATCATACGACTTGGAGGTGTTTGACCATTTTTTGTGCAAACATCCCTCACCTATTACCCTTATCTATTTTAATTCTTGTTAGCTCATTTTAATTTATTCATTAACATGGCGCGGCTACTCCTATTAATCCTAAATCTCAATCCCATAATCATCACCTTATTTTATTTAATCTAGCTAATTAAATATCCTAAATAATGTTACTAAAAATATGGGGTGTTACAATCTCCTCTCCTCAAAGAATTTCGCCCTCGAAATTATGATAAGGTACATAACAAATCAATCAATCAAAAAGGAAAAACATACCCTCAAACAAATCAGGATAATCATCTCTAATCCTACTCTCAGTCTCCTAAGTATAGTCTCTCTCATCATCGCTCCACTGGACTTTCACTAATCTGACTATCTGGTTCCTTAGCCTCTTCTCATCTCTTGCAACTATAGGAATCGGCTTTCTAACTATAGTCAAGTCTGGTTCTACTACTAAGTCATCTAACACAGTCGGTGCTATAGTAGACTCCATATCTCTAACACACTTCCTTAGATGAGAAACATGAAACACATCGTGGACTCCTGCCAAACTACTCGGTAACTCTACTCTATATGTGAGTTTCCCGATCCTCTCTACAATAGGAAATGGTCCTACGAATCTCGGTGCCAACTTCCCTGATTTTCCGAATCCGATCACACCCTTCATCGATGATACCTTAATAAAAACCTGATCTCCAACTGAGAACTCTATGTCCTTCCGCCTTCTATCTGTATAACTTTTCTGCCTAGACTTAGCTTCCTTCATCCTAGCTCGAATTAACTCAATCTTCTCTACAACTTCTCTAACCAAATCTGGACCAAGAACCAACCTATCCCCGGCCTCTAACCAACAAACTAGTGATTTGCATGGCCTTCCATACAAATCTTCAAACGGTGACATCCCTATACTAGTCTGGTAACTGTTGTTATACGAAAACTCCACTAAGTGTAGATGGTCTTCCCATGATCCCCTAAAATCTAACACACAAGCTCGTAACAAATCCTCCAAGACTTTGTTAACTCTTTCTGTTTGCCCATCTGTCTGTGGGTGGTAAACGGTACTCATCTTGAGCTTGGTTCCTAAAATCTCCTGTAGACTCTTCCAGAACTCACTAGTGAACAAGGAATCTCTATCACTTACTATACTACTAGGAATTCCATGAAGTCTAACTACATTCTTCATAAATAACTTAGCTAGAACATGTGCCGTCCTAGTTGACTTAACTGGAATGAAATGGGCACTCTTGGTTAATATGTCCACTATAACCCATATACTTTCATTTCCTATGTTTGACCTTGGCAACCAGTCTATGAAATCCATAGTAATAGAATCCCAGTTCCATACCGGAATACCTAATAGCTGTAGCAACCCACTTGGCTTTTGATGGTCGGCTTTTACCTATTGACAGTTCAAACACTGCTTCACCCATAAGCCAACATCCCTCATCATACCTTCCTAGAAGAAACTTCTCTTCATATCCTGATACATCTTAGTTCCTCCTAGATGAATAGTGAACTTCGAACAATGGCATTCCTCTAAAACTTCCTTCCTTATGTCTCCCACACTCGAAACACATAACCTACCTTTCTTTCTCAACCACCCATTCTGGTCAAGATTAAAATCCTTTAAGTCATCGCTCTCCGTTCCTTCCCTTAACTTCCTCATCCGTTCAACCAATATTGGATCCTCCATTTGTTTAGAAGCAATCTTTTCAATCATCACTGGTCAAACTTCTAAACATTAAAAACACAACAGTTTCTCCACTATATCCAACTTTAGATCTCCACTGCAATCTACAAGTCGACAATGCTTCCAAATATTTCCACTCCGCTATCATTGCCAACACTGCATTTTGATGCTTTCTGCTAAGTGCATCTGCAACCTTATTACCTTTCCTTAGTGTGTATTCAATTCCAAAATCATAAGCGGTCATAAACTCTAACCACCTCTACTGCCTCATATTCAACTCCTTCTGAGAGAACAAATACTTCAATGACATGAACGTATAAAGCTCGAATCTCTCTCCTAAAAGGTAATGTATCCACACCTTCAATGCAAAAATCACCACAGCTAACTCCAAATCATGCGTAGGATATCTAACCTCATGCGGTCTAAGCTAAGCATAGGCAATCACTTTACTTCTCTGCATTAACACAGCTCCTAATCCAGTTCCACATGCATCTATATAAACTACCAAATCCCGATTCCCTTCCAGAACAACTAATACAGGTGCATGGGTCAATAAGTGTTTCAAGCTATGGAATGCTTCCTCACACTTATCGGTCCAAACAAACTTCACATCCTTTCGTGTTAGCTTGGTCATCGGTCCGGCTATTTGCGAAAAATCCTTTATAAACCTCCTGTAATATCCAGCCAATCCAAAAAAAACTATTTATCTCAGTCACTGTCTCGGGTCTCTTCCAACTATTCACCGCTTCAATCTTAGTCCGATCTATAAACAACCCTTTCTCTTAGACTGCATAACCAAGAAACTTCAGTTCCTTCTTCTAGAAATGACACTTTGAAAATTTCACCTTCAGTTGATGCTGCCTCAGCGTCTCGAGCACCACTCTAAGATGAACTTCATGCTCTGTTTCATCCTTAGAGTTTACCAAAATATCATCTATGAAAACCAACATGAACCTATCCAAGTGCTCCCGGAAAATTCGGTTCATCAAGTCCACAAAGAATGCTAGCGCATTAGTTAGTCCGAACGACATCACTAACCATTCATACAATCCATATCTAGTTCTAAACGCCGTCAAAGGAATACTATCCTCTGCTACGATAAGCTGATGAAAACCTATTGCTAAATCCCACTAAGAAAATACCTTGGCTCCACTCAACTGATCGAACAAATTGTCAATTCTAGGCAACATATATCAATTCTTCATCGTCTTCTCATTCAACTTACGATTATCGATACATAACCTCAACGATCCATCCGGCTTCTTATCAAACACTATGGCTGCTCCCTAAGGTGAACTACTAGGTCTGATAAAATTCTTGCCTTCCAAATCCACCAACTGCGCCTTTATCTCTCTCATCTCTATAGGTGTCATCTTGCTTGGCGGTCTACTCATCGGCTCTACTCCAGACATCAAATCTATCTAAAACTCAATGGCTCGTTTTGGTGGCAATCCTACTACAAGCTCAAAACATCCGCAAATTCTCTAACCATGAAAACGTGATTCAACTCATCTTCTAACTCCACAACACCCAACAAAGCATTCACCTTACAGCTAGGGCTTTCTACGGTATATACAATCCGATCACTACAGTCAGGGTATCTATGTGATATTTTCCTATTGTGGCAAAATATCCTAGCATCGTACTTACTTAACCAATCCATACCCAAAATAATTTTGAACCCTATAAAGTCAAACACATGCAAACTGCAAACAAAGGTATGACCTAACAAATCAAACTCTATGTGGTCACACTTCATCCCAAGTGTCGCATACCCTCCTGTCGGATTTGCAACCCTTAAGGAAGTAACTAAGTATGAGGATTCTAGGTTAAGCTTATCTATCAAACAATGATATATAAAAGAAAGCGATGCACCAGTATCAAATAGAACGCTAATAGACATACCATGAATCTGAAGCGTACCTCCCAACACTTCCTTCCCTTTCTCCTGCACCGTTGGTCCTGATGTAGCTGGCTCCAATGCAAATACTTTTCCCCTTCCTTCCTTAGCAGGCTCTTTTCATTGATTCTTATAATGACCAATTTGATCGCAGTTGAAGCATCTAATATTCTTCTTCTCGATCACTTCCTTCGCCTTTCCAGTACGACATTCATTAGCAAAATGTCCCTTCTTATCACAATTAAAGCAAACAACCTCAGACTTTCCTTTCTTTGCGGCTCCATCTTTCTAAGCACCCTTCTTATGAAAGAACTTCCTTTTCTGACTCTGGCCTACCTGGACCTCATTCATCTTATTCTTCTCCAGAGAAGCAAGCATCTCCTCATGTCTTAAAGCCATCTCTACCACAACGTCATAAGGATCCCTAAGATGAGGTAATGTAGCCCTCGCCAACTTAGGCTTCAACCCCCTGATGAACTTATCATTCCTCTTCATTACGGTATCCAGAGTAGCATACCCATACATTACCAACTCCTCGAACCTTCTAGAATATCCCAATATAGACATCTCCCCCCGCTCCAACTCAGCAAACTTTCTGAGCAAAGCAGACTGCGCCATCACAAATATGAACCTCTCCTGGAACCCTCTCATAAACTCAGCCCATGTCATCTCCTCTTCTTTCACTCCAGCCCTCACACTATTCCACCAGAATAAAGCTGCTCCCTGAAGTTGTCTCGAAGCAAGCCTCCTCCTCTGCTCATCATTGAGCCCCAAGTCTGCAAAGATCCTCTCACAATGCAACAACCAGTTCTCCACCTCAATAGCATCTTCAGTTCCGATAAATAGCTTCTCCCCAAGCCTAACATAATCTCTGCTCAAGATAGCATAGTTGTTGACCACCGGAGCTTCCTGAACTCCTACTCCAGCGTTTCCCCCGACCACTTCAACAGCAATTCCTGCTTCCATCATGTTCACGAAAAACTGGTACATAGCTTCTATATCCACTTATGGGACTCTAGCACCAACATTCCCTACTTGTGCCTGACCTTGGTTCCTTCTAGTATTCAGTTTGGTATTACCATTTGTGGTGGTGCTTCCTCCAAGATTCACTCTTCCACTTCTAGCATCCATATATGTATTCAAGCCTTATGAGATACAGAAGAATAAACTAAGAGAGATAGAAAACTAAAGATATAGCGTATACTTATATATAGCAAATACAAGTACGTTACTATAGTATTATCCCATACCCCGATCTTATCTCTAATTCCTTAGGATTATGTTTTCAAAAATCATTTTAGTTTAAATTTTTTCATAAACTTGTGCTCTGATACCAAGTTGTAGCATCCCCTTTCTGGAGGCCCGAAGCTAAGAGCTACAGATGCCACAGTCATCCATAGTATTAACTTTCGGTGACCAAATAAGGTAATGTTAATGGTATCCATATATCAGAGGCACATGAATATGAAACAAAATCATAGATTTCACAAAAGCAACTTTTTTTATTACATTTCACAAAACATGTTTCATATTCCATTACATAATCACATAATCGTTTCCCAGGTTCAGATAAAATATAATTATTACAAAATACGCCAAGAGCGACATATGAAGATGCCCCCTTGGTTGGCCAGAGTACTATATAGTGGTATTTGACTTAATACAACACATCGGAATCAAATGAAGTAAAACAGCAACTCCTAAATAGTTATCCGTCAGCCACTTGCTCGTCTCCAGAAGCTTTATTCGTCAAACTACTGAAACTTATAAACCTCAACGCTCAGCCTACTCAAATCAATTTTGAGCACCCGAGAGCTTAAGGGGCAAAACATAAACTTCGAGTAAGACATAAAGCCCGGTGCGAATAATACTATACATCTCGGTTATTTGATACCAAGTGTGACCACGCCGCTTAGCGGAACGGGTTTCCCCTCAGTAATTTCATTTTAAAACATATCTTTTGCAAATCATTTCCTGCAACTAAAACTGGTAAAAACTATAAAGCATTATCATATAAACATACATATCAGGTAATAAATGAACAATATGTTCGAACACTATAGTTTTGTTGGCTAACTACTAAACTTTGGCTTACTCGGGCCTACCAGACAATATAAATAAAATAATCTAACATCTGTTAGAAACTCCTCTTCTAGATGGTCTGTCCCTAACTTATCTGTTAGATACTCCTCTTCTGGACGGTCTGTCCCTAACTTATCTTCTCCCAAGGTCACCTAATCTTAATGGTTTTGCGGGCTCTCCAATAACCTATATGTATACATCCTTCTGTGTGTAATCATCATTTTAGTCTTACCTGTGACAAAGCCCTGCACACAAGAATTTTGGACTAAATTAGCTGGGGCTAGTACCTAATGTATAAGGCGCGACCTTATACCAGTCACATCTGGTATTCTAATATCTGAGTCATTTTACTTAGGGTAATCTTCCTAAATTTTCCTTGAAAACTTTTTCATCTCAAATTGATTTAAAACCTTTAAACCAAACTTAAATAAGGAAAATATATATACTCCATGCTTTACTCAAAATCACCTTTCCATGTTATATATAAATATACTTTACACAAATCTTTGTTGATGAAAACATTTAAACCTTTGAAAGTACCCCTTCCAAATCCATTGAAAGTACCCCTTTCAAAACCAAGTAAAAACCATCTTTATAACCTAGGCCGAAAGGCCAAAACATTCCTTTCGAAACCATTCATATAAACCTTTCGAAAACACCTGAAAAACCTTTACTTCGAAAGCTATAAAAGCCTTAGACATCATTCTTTATAACACTTAACATTGCCTTTCGAAAACATTAGAAAAACCTTTCCTTTAAAACCTTTAGAAACCATTGGGGAACCACCCCTTCGAAACCATTTAAAACATCAAACCTTTCGAAAGCTTTTGGGTTAAATTTATAACATGTGGAGACATCTTTCGAAACCATTGAAAACCATGTCTTTTGAAACCTTTGGGTTTTACCTTCAACAGAGTAAAAGGGTTATAAAACATTTAAGTCGAAAGCACTCTATTGAAACCTATTCCTAAGTAAAGAAGTGATGGTGTCGAAACCAAACTTCCAAAAGCATTGGAGAAGAGGCTAAGTTTTAAAAACAGTATACCTTCCGAAACCATTGACTTCGAAAGGTAAGAAAAGCGGCAGCTAGGGATTTCGATCCCTTCGAAGCATTTACTTAAAACAAAAGGCGTAACCCATTCGAAACCTTTCCTTTAAAAAATTCACTTAGCCGAAAGCCAACCAAGTCAAAAGCACTGTTAGTCCATGAGTTGATGGTTTTGATGACAACAACCTTAGAATAAGATTATAAAATATAAATACTGACATTATAGTTTAGATATATATGTATATGCAGGATTTAACCATGCAGGTACCAAGAATGAAGACTGTACAATATAGAGATTCAAGATATCAAGATTGAAGACTCATGAGTATCAAGAATATCAAGATTATCAAGAGTTCAAGATTTCAAGATAAGTATTGAGTCTAGAATTATGTTAAAACTTCACAATAGCACTGAAATCTTCATTTCGTATTTTCATTTGGGATGGAACCCATTTCTACCTTTTTAGTGGCTTACAACCACGACAAGTAGCTTACAAACCTACAATAAGTGGCTTACAAACCCACGAACATCCTGGTTTTGTACAAGTTCTCGAGTCCTGATGTGATGAGATATTCTGCAAGGAAGAAGCTTGCAAAACTACTTCAAAATGATTTTCAAAACTTCTTTACAAAATGTTTTAGCCTTAAAAATTATCTTTTCAAATGATTTTCAAAAAGATGTTTTAGCCTTAAAAAATATTCTTTGATTTTGTTCTTAAATAAATTCTTGTTTTAAACTTCGTTTGTTTTAAACTATCTTTTAATATATTTAACTTTTAATATTTACTTAGATTTAAATATAAAATTATAGTAAAATTTTATATATATTATTCTCTATATTTATCTATGTATTTTATCTATAGTTAAGTATATTAATAAAGTTTAAAATAGTTTTAATATAAGATAAAGGTTATTTTCAAAGAAAAACAAAACATCAAAATTTCCTTCGGGATGTCGACATGCCCTAGTACCCCATGTCGCCATAGTGTCAGTTAGGATCAAAATTTTGAATTTCTAAAGAAGTGTATATTCGCCATAACCTTTCATGAATAGACATGGCTGTTGTTCTTCTATAAATAGGGGTTGGTTTCAACGAATTTTAGATCAGATTTTTTGGTTTTTCACTTCTCTTCTTCTTTCACATTTTCTTTTTCAAATTCTATCATCACTCTGCCGAAATCAACATTGAATCTAACTAGTTCATCTCTGGTTTGATTGTCTATCACTATCTCAACAAGATCCCAGTGCTATTCAGAGTTATAGGCTTCTTTGTAATCTATCTAGTGAGAAAAGGTGTGATTGTAGCCTTGGAAATCAATCAAGCGAGAAAAGGTGTGATTGTAGCCTTGGAAATCAATTGGGTGAACTTGTTGCCCCGGAAATCAAGTATCTCTACCCAGAGGATTGTGATTCTGGAGGGTGTACCTCGTAGCCTTGAAACTGAGGGTGTAATTTTACAATTGCTTTTGAAAGGAAATCCGTACTTAGTTGTGTGGGACTGGATGTAGGGTAACTCCAAACCTTTATAAAATCCGGTGTGTTCTTTCCCTTACTGCATTTACTTTATTTCTGCATCTGTGTTTGATTCTGTGATTATATCTGTGTCTGAATATTGCATACATTTGTGTACAAATCAACAATAACTCAAAAAGATTTAGTAATTTCTTATAAACACTATCCACCCCCCTCTAGTGTTCATTCTAGCCTTAAGATCCATATTCCGCATTCCTCACATTTGGTATCAGAGCAAAGTTTTCAAAAGTTTCATAATCTTAATTTTGAAAAGTTTTCTAAATGGCTACCAACACTGGTACTGTTTCTAACACTAGTTTATTTTTAGAAGGTCGGTCTACTGTTAGACCACCACTTTTTAATGGCAGTAACTATACATATTGGGCATGTATGATGAAAATATATTTACAATCTGTAGGATTAGACACTTGGAATATCACACAGAATGAATATTCTGAACCCACAACTGACTTTGCACAGTGGACCACTGAGCAAAAGGCTGTTGCACAAAATAATTCTAAAGCAATGAATATACTGTTTTGTTCACTTGATAGGAATGAAGTTAATAGAGTGTCAGTTTGTAAGTCTGCATACGAAATCTAGAAAACTTTGCAAGTTACTCATGAAGGAACAAGCAAAGTTAAACAGACCAAAATTTCAATGCTCACAAATCAGTTTCAGTTATTTAAAATGAATTCTAATGAGTCTATTTCTGATATGTATAGTCGATTTCAGGATATTGTACATTCTCTCATATCCTTGGGAAAAGTGTTTTCCGAAGAAGATCAAGTCAGGAAAATTTTAAACTCTCTCACTCCAGAATGGGATCAAAAGACACTTGCAATCGAAGAGGCAAATGACATCAGTACTTTAAAGATAGAAGAATTAATTGGAAATCTAATGTCGTTTGAAGTCCAAATGATCGGGAGAAGAGAAAGCAAAGCATTTGAAAAGAAATCAATGGCATTCAATGCATTGACCGATTAATCAGACTCAAGTAGTGATAATGATGAAGAGATAGCTCTTATGACCAAAAATTTTCGAAAATTCTTGAAATATAGAAAGATGAATAATTTCAAGAGAAAAAACTATAAGAATCCGAGAAATCAGAATGTAGTGACAAATAATGTCAAATGTTTCAACTGTGATGAACCAGGCCATATCAAAAGAGACTGCCCGTATCCAGAATAGCAGAATCCTTACTATAAACAATGAATCGGTAAAGAAACGGAAGCGTGCATTTACTGCTACTCTAGATGACTCAGACTCGTCCTCAAGCGATGATGATCAGAAGACAGATAACTCAAATTTGTGTTTCACGGCAGTTCACGACTTCAACAAATTCAAGGAAACGGACTCAGAAAAAGGTACACATTTACAATACAATTGATTGAAATTGCATGCTTAGAATTAGATGATTTATTGCTTGATTGATTGTTTTTTGAATTGGTGTGTTGATTGAATTTTAAATTTATTTTCTATTATTTTATTATTATTATTATTATTATTATTATTATTATTTTATATATATATATTTTATAGAATATAATATAATCATAATATTATTCCATATATATATTTAGTCATATATATATATATATATATTAGAGTAGTTAGGAAAATTAAATCATAGAATATTCATGTCGACATGGTCCCTACCATAATGTCGACATGGGTACAAATTTTGAAATTCAAAATTTGAATTCAAATGCTTGAATTTCCTCCCACCTTTTCACTTCATTCAATACTCTGAAAAGGCATCTTTTGACCAGAGAACATGTCTTTCAAAAATCTATTTATTCACTATCTTTTACCACAACTTTTCACTTTCATTTTCAAATTCAAACTCTCTCTTCAAAACTCCAAGCTCTCTACTCTCTACTTTAATGGCTTCTTCAAGCAACCCCTCCACCATAAGACTTTCCAGAAACTTGAAAGAGCAACTCCTCAATCATCCGGAGGCAATAAAAGCATACATCAATTATGCTAACTATGGAAAAGTCCATCCCGGAAAGTTTGCTATTTTTCAAGATTTTGCTTCTTATGAAATTGATACTCTTTTTAAACAATCAAATTCTTAGTCTTGTTGATTCTTCTCAAAATGATTTTGTTTGTTACCCAAATCTTGTTAAAATTTTCTATGCAAATCTCAATCGAGAATTTTATGAAGGAAATGATAATGAAATTTGGAGTAGTGTCAAAGGCACTAAAATTGTTTTAAATTGTGATCTTTTGGGTACCATTCTCAATTGCAAAAGCACGGGAATGGATCTTTCTAGTTTTCAAATCGATGAACATGATCATGAGACATTTCATTATATTTTTGAAAGAGATGAAAACTTTGAATTTAAAAACCGAAACTTTCGTCCTAAAGCAAGAATTGTCAATCTTCTTTTACAACATACTTTGACCCCAAGATCGGGAAATTTTAACAATCCTACTTCAAAAGTGTGCAAAGCACTTTTTGCTATCTTCGGAAATTATGATATCAATCGAGCGCAAGTTATTTTGGATGAACTTCATCCTAAAATTTTGAAATGAGAGAAAACACTTTATAACATGGAATTTACCTTACTCGGATTTTCAACTATTTTGGAGTAAATTTCAAAGGAGAAGAATTTATTTCAAGAAAAGTTATTAATATCTCAAACATTTCTCTCATGAAAATCCCATATGTTTTTCAACCTTATGAGACTCTTGCTGAAAAGGAAGAGCGTTTGGCTCATGAAGAAATGGAAGAGGAGGAAGAGGAAGAAGAAGAAGGGGATTAAATGGAAATAGAAGAAGAAGAAGGTGAAACATCAATAGAAAGTATTGAATATCCCTCCAATCCTACCAACAAAACCCTTCTCGAAAACCAAAAGATAATTGTTAAGAATCAACGGATTTTTAAACGATCCGTTAGTAAGAAGTTGGACAAAATATCATCCAAGTTGACCAAGTTTTTCTCCAAAGTCAGCAAGAAACTTGGATTATCTTCATCTTCATCATCCTCTAACTAGTTGTATCTTTTCATTTCATGATGTATTACTCTAGTTTGCTTTAGTTTGAATGTTTATGTAGTTCTTTATGGTTAATCATTATATTATCCTATTATGCAATGAAATTGATTTCCTTTTCTGTTATCTAGCTTATCTTATCTTATGAATAAATGTTAGTATATTATATAAATATATATACACACAATTATTTACAAAATCAAAAAAAGTCATAAAAATTCACTAGACCATGTCGACATACCCCCCTTGACCATGTTGGCATGTACTAGTCAGAAATGACATTTTATTTCAAATTTGAAATTTGAATAACTACCCTATGTCTATTCATTTCAAACGAATTCCTACACCTATAAATACCTATTTCTTCCATAATTCTTTACTCAATATTATTTTCTATCTTCTTTATCTCTTATTCTTCTCACAAATTCAAAAATTACAAATCCTATTCACAATTTAACCGAGATCTTGAAGAGACTCTTAATTCATTCAAGAATATTCTTTCATTCATTCTTCATAACCAGCGACACTTAGAGTTGAGTCAAATGCAGATGATCAAGGAGCAAGAAAGGCATTTCGATGTAATGCGATGGATGATTTCATCACTGCACAAGGATGATAACGAAGCACATCCTCCTGTCTTTCTCACAAATGACAATGAAAATTGGGATGCCATCAAAGCAGACCCTATTTTCGGAGAAGAAGGATGGGTGGAACTTCCTTGAAACGTTTGATGTTGGTTTGTTTGCTTTGTTTGATTTGATTTCTTTGATTGAAATTGTGTGTTTTGATTGGTTTGATTGACACTTGGTGTGGATTGATGAATGTATAAATATACATTGATATATTAATTGAATATCATGTCTATAAGTATAGTTATTTCTTAATCTATCTATTATATACTAGGTACTTAAGTACAAGAATGAGGGGGAGTTATATAGTTTAGAGTTAGTTTGTTTTTGTTGATGAAAAAGGGGGAGAAATATAAAATAGAAGAGTTAGGCATAGATTAAGGTGGAGTTATCAGTTTTAGGTGGAGTTATTAGGATATAAGTAATATTTTATAAACAACAGTTGTCATCATCAAAAAGGGGGAGATTGTTAGTCCATGAGTTGATGGTTTTGATGACAATAACCTTAGAATAAGATTATAAAATATAAATACTAACATTATAGTTTAGATATATATGTATATGCAGGATTTAACCATGCAGGTACCAAGAATGAAGACTGTACAGTATAGAGATTCAAGATATCAAGATTGAAGACTCATGAGTATCAAGAATATCAAGATTATCAAGAGTTCAAGATTTCAAGATAAGTATTGAGTCTAGAATTATGTTAAAACTTCACAATAGCACTGAAATCTTCATTCCGTATTTTCATTTGGGATGGAACCCATTTCTACCTTTTTAGTGGCTTACAAACCCACGACAAGTAGCTTACAAACCTACGACAAGTGGCTTACAAACCCACGAACATCCTGGTTTTGTACAAGTTCTCGAGTCCTGATGTGATGAGATATTCTGCAAGGAAGAAGCTTGCAAAACTACTTCAAAATGATTTTCAAAATTGCTTTTCAAAATGTTTTAGCCTTAAAAATTATCTTTTCAAATGATTTTCAAAAAGATGTTTTAGCCTTAAAAAATATTCTTTGATTTTGTTCTTAAATAAATTCTTGTTTTAAACTTCGTTTGTTTTAAACTATCTTTTAATATATTTAACTTTTAATATTTACTTAGATTTAAATATAAAATTATAGTAAAATTATATATATTATTTTCTATATTTATCTATGTATTTTATCTATAGTTAAGTATATTAATAAAGTTTAAAATAGTTTTAGTATAAGATAAAGGTTATTTTCAAAGAAAAACAAAACATCAAAATTTTCTTTGGGATGTCGACATGCCCTAGTACCCCATGTCGACATTGTGTCAGTTAGGACCAAAAATTTGAATTTCAAAAGAAGTGTCTATTTGCCATAACCTTTCATGAATAGACATGGCTGTTGTTCTTCTATAAATAGGGGTTGGTTTCAATGAATTTTAGATCAGATTTTCTGGTTTTTCACTTCTCTTCTTCTTCCACATTTTCTTATTCAAAATTCTATCATCACTCTACCGAAATCAACATTGAATCTAACTAGATCATCTCTGGTTTGATTCTCTATCACTATCTCAACAAGATCCCAGTGCTATTCAGAGTTATAAGCTTCTTTGTAATCTATCTAGCGAGAAAAGGTGTGATTGTAGCCTTGGAAATCAATTGGGTGAACTTGTTGCCCTGGAAATCAAGTATCTCTACCCAGAGGATTGTGATTCTGGAGGGTGTACCTCATAGCCTTGAAACCGAGGGTGTAATTGTACAATTGCTTTTGAAAGGAAATCTGTACTTAGTTGTGCGGGACCGGATGTAGGGTAACTCTGAACCAGTATAAAATCCGGTGTGTTCTTTCCTTTACTGCATTTACTTTATTTCTGCATCTGTGTTTGATTCTGTGATTATATCTGTGTCTGAATATTGCATACATTTGTGTACAAATCAAAAATAACTCAAAAAGATTTAGTAATTTCTTATAAACACTATTCACCCCCCGTCTAGTGTTCATTCTAGCCTTAAGATCCATATTCCGCATTCCTCACAAGCACTTCCTTCGAAAGCAAACCAGGCGCATTTTCAATTTTAAAACAAAGTCATGCTTCAACCCCATTGGAACCTATGGTCTCGACCCAGTACCTTTCACCTTAGTCCAATTCACTTTGTACCAAGTTATTGATACTACGTGCATTGGTTTCGATGGCAATGGAGGTGGCAGTACTTGGTCGGAACCCCTATGTCGAAAGTGGCGAACCATGCTAAAAGCATGTAAATACTGATTTTTACTTTAAAAAGAAAATTTTTTCAACTAACCTGTCTTGTTTGTCAAAATATTATTGGTTGCTAATTTTATTTTTCTTAAAGTGCTGCCAATATTTCAAAAATAAATAATTTAATTTATTTATAAAATACCCCTTCTCCTTTTATAAATATATAAAACATTTAAGTCCCGTACCTTAAATAATATTATATATCTAATAAAACACTTAGGAAAATTCTAAAAAAATCCAGAAAATCATTTTTAATATGTTTTCCAACATATATTAATTTCAGACCCAAAACCTATATTATTTAATTGTAAATAATTTTATACCCAGATAATCATTTTCCTTACTAGAAAATTAATATAGAATCCATATTAATTCAGAAAATTATGAAATTGAAACCCATCTCTAAAATATCATTTCTGATCTAAATCTAAAATCGCAAGACATTTGGATGTCATTAAATAGGGTTTTCACAGTAAAACATATCATAAAACCTATATGAATAATCATAAATCATCAACAAGCATATATAAACATTTAGTCCTTCAAAATCATGGCATAACATTGCAAAATACTATGGATTCATCTTAAAACCAAAAAAAAATTAGAAAAATGAGATGTGGTCATTATTCACCTTAGCTTTGAGATTATGGAGTTTGAGATTTGAATGTAAGTTGATTAATCTTCTTCCTTTAGCTCTTTCTTGTTTATTTTCCTCTTTCTCTTACTAATAGTGGTCGACCTCTACTTTAATTTGGTATTGTAAATGAATGTATGAATGAATTACTAAGGGTTTAGGGTATAAGAATATTCTTAATCCAACTTTGCCCTCACCTATTACCCTTATCTATTTTAATTCATGTTAGCTCATTTTAATTTATTCATTAACATGGCACGGCTACCTCTATTAATCATAAATCTCGATCCCCTAATCATCACATTATTTTATTTAATTTAGCTAATTAAATCCTAAATAATGTTGCTAAAAATATGGGGTGTTATAGCTCCCCAAGGTGAGCTACTAGGCGTTACGAAGCTCTTACCTTCTAACTCTACCAACTGCTTCTTTAACTCCTGTATCTACTTCGGATGCATTATGCAAAGGGGTAGACTAAATGTTTCAGCTCTCAGCAGCGAATCTATAAAAAATACATGGCCCTTTGGAGTAGCAAGCCTGAAACCTATTTAAACACATTAGGAAAGTCCTTTACCACTCATACTACTCCAGGATTCTCCTCTAAAGCTAAAGCAAACAATCCACTTTTGCACCTAACTTTAAATTATTTTGAAACTACAAATACTCTTTCATTCTAGCCTGGGTGACTCAAGTTTACTATCCTCTTTGTGTTGTACATTATAGCATAGTATTTCTCCAACCAATCCATCACTAAAATACCACTGAAGCCTATGATGTCGAACATTTAGGGATTACACAAAAACTTGCACCTACCCAATTCTACTTCTAGGTTAGCGCATCTCAACCCGAGAGTGGCATATCCCTTATAGGATTTACTATACATATAGAAGTGACTAAATAGGTAACCCCTAACCCAAGTCTATCAACCAAATCTTTAGCTACAAAAGAATATGTAGCTTTGGAACAAAACAGTAATATAACTGAAATACCAGAAATCAAAGCCATACCTTATAAGATCTTTCCTTTGCCTTCCTCTTTATTAGATGGTCCTTCCCTTGCTCCCTCTAGGGTATAAACCTATGCTTTAAGCTCTATGCAATCCTTCTTCGGATGCCCCATCTTGTCACACTTGAAGCACTTCACCCTTCTAAGATTCTTTGGTACTTCACACTTCATCGCATAGTTCCTCTTATGTCCATAGTTAAAACAAATAATCTCTACAGTAGCAACTTCCCTACCCCTTCCCTTCGGCATGACCTTCATGTCTTTGGTATATGGGGTGAACTTCCTCTACTACACCGCCTTAGATTTCATTTTAACTCTCCACGATTACTATAAATTCTATCATACCTTTGGTCCATATCAACTATGAATTAAAAAGGAGATGTTAAGTGAGCCATCACTATGTTATCTAGACCCTACTTCAATCCCCTAATGAACTTCTCATTTTTCTTCAACGAGGTATTAATGATCTCCCTTCCGTACTTAGCCAAATAATTAAACTTCTATATGTACCCCTCCAAAATAAGATCACCCTCCTTCAAATAAATTAACTCCTATAATGTTGCCTTATGCTGGGACTTTGATATTAACTGAACCTCAAACCTCTCGTTCAACTGCACCTAGGTAATCTCTTCCTGCAAAGTTTCTACAATTACTACCTCCCACCACTCCAGTGCATCTTCTTGCAACTGCCTTGATGCTAGCCTTCTCTTTTGCGCATCATTCAACCCTCAGTCTCTGAATATGCACTTACAGATTCTCAGCTAATTCAACATTTCAACAGCGAGTTCCTTCCCCGTAAATATCTTCCCTCTCGAGTTCTTGAAATCTTGGTTCATCTCTGGGACATCTTCCCTCACTATATCTAGCTTCGGCTTAACAACCTCCGGTGCGGCTTACCTCATCATCTACAACATGAATTGTTTGAACAAGTCATTCACATTCATGCTTGCTACATTATCGGGCTGAGTAGCTTTAGTCCAAACTTCTCTTGGTATCGTGCCTTCATTCCTTCTATTGTTCTTCGTACTCTTAGTCTCCCTCCTTGCATTTTCTTTTTATATTTTACCTCGCCCACTTTTCAAATCCATCTTTCATTTTCTGTTAAGCAAGTTTTCATTAGAAACGAAAAGAAAGGGAGTGGAACAATAATAGAAGGGTAGATATATCGTCCTATGTATATTTATACAGCAAAATACAAGTACGTTATATATAATTTCATATACCCTCCTTTTGTGTTCATTTTATTATAAGTACCATTCATGTTATCTAGCTTAGTTTTACTTAGGTATCCCCAAGCCAAGACTCTAATACCAAACTGTAAGATCCCTTACTTCGAGACCTAAAAATGAACTCTAATGATGCTGCAGTCATCACCGAAATTATTTTCAAGCGACATAGGTATGTTTAGTTTATATGAATCTAAGTAAACAGAGTAGCTAAAAGTTCACATCACATATAAATTACTGTATTATCCATTACATACACTTTTCAAATTTGATCTCCAAAGTTGTGCCCATAAAGGGATCAATTACAATATAAAAATTAAATAATAGAGAGTCAGGTCAACATGAAATGATGCTACCTGCACTCTTAAATTATTTGAAATAACCATTATTTATTATCTAGCAAAGCCTCTTACTTCATCTTCGATTGGCATCATTTGGCTCATAACATGACTTGCCTAACCATAAACTCAG
Source organism: Allium fistulosum (assembly GCA_030737815.1). Taxonomy (NCBI): domain Eukaryota; kingdom Viridiplantae; phylum Streptophyta; class Magnoliopsida; order Asparagales; family Amaryllidaceae; genus Allium; species Allium fistulosum. Next base: position 407,565,218 of record CM060904.1, on the reverse strand, counting down.
CCTACTAAAATGAGTACCCGTGAGTTATGGGGAAAAGAATAATAAAAACACGGGTCGGATATAAAGTCTGGTGTGAATAATTCCTTACCCAAAAACATAATATTTCGTGAGACTACGTCACTATGTGCAGAATGGGTTTTCCCCTCACTTGTACATACATCTGTCATAAAAGCAGTCATCAACAATTAAAAGTTAAAACTATGCATGGAACATATATCTACCGTAAGTACCCTACACATAGTCCAGTTTCAAAGCATTATCCTTACATTACTTAATCCTTTAAAGGATAGTTCTTTCCTTCCTTAGTTTATGTTGCAAAGACTCAATCACATGCAGCCATAATTTATTAAATATACACTACGAAGAGCCAATGAAGTTTCCCTACAATATGATGTGTTTTTAGCTTAGAAACCTTATATAGTTTCTGAAAAATTTGAGTATAATTCCTTTAGCAGATTTTCCCTTTTAATTCTATTTTCTGATCATTTCTTATATATATAATCATTAGTAGAAATCATTTGTAGGATATAAAAATCATATTTTTCCCTTTAGCTCGTTGTAGTGACGTTTGTAGGATTTTGAACTTTCCAAATTTTTCTAAAAATATAAATCATTAATACATATATAAGATTAGAATAAGTGTAGAAGAAATAATTATAAAAACTATAATCAAATTTTCAAGATAAGAATGTCTTCGCAAGATAATTCTCCATACTCTTCCATTGATTTTAGCTCATCCACTGCAATACCTTCTAATAACTCAACTCCTATACATGTTCCCGTATGCATTACACCTTCTCCAAATCATCACATTGGCTATACTACAAATGGAAAACGAGTCAGAAGGAACATAGATTTTGGTTCACCTTCTACTCAACATCAAATAAATGATATACATCATTTTCAGCAATAAATAATTAGTGTTCAACGCGAAATATATTGTGAACAGAAAAATCAAGGAGCTCATTTGAGTTTCCTTGAGAAATGTGCTCTTAATATTTGTAGTCATTCTCCTACAAGTAATAGCATCCAAAGACAATCGCGGCATCACACAGAAACATCTCCTCGTAATTCATGGAAAAAAGATCCATCAACCAAACTCACCCCTATTCATAAAAAATTTATGTCCCTTATCAAACCATTGAAGGAGAAAACTAAAATTGAACTGGATTCATTTGAAGGCTAATCATCAGAAGAATCTGATCCTTCTGAAAATAAGTAAATATGGTTTCCATATAAACCAGAGTATCTGCATGATATATATATATGGTTTCCATATGCTAAATAATATTTTTGTTGTACAAAATTGTTTAAAATTATTTAACATGAGAATAATGCTCATATAAATATCTATGTATAATAACTTGATTATATTTTGATATAAACTGATCTGTGATGTAAGTTATATACTTCTTCTCATCTACTGTTTATTTTTACGACCTTTTTATTTCTCCTACTAATATCTATTTCCTTTTTGTCGATGACAAAAGGGGAGAATAAAGTAAGGCCATATCGATAGGGGAGTATCATAATAGATGGGAGAATAACTCAATTTTAAATTGAACTTATATAGTTGTCATCATCAAAAAAAGGGAGAATGTTAGAACCTTGTAGTTTGATGTTTTGATAGTGGCAACTATACATGTATATATTGTATATACTAATCACTTTTGCAGGAAATATCAACTTTACAAAGAGACAACTATATGAAAAGAAGATCAAATTGATGCTACAAAGTACTATCAGTCATAGTGTCAATGTCTAGAGGTATAAAGTTGTTAAAATCTCTCTTATGTGATACACACACACACGCATGATCTTTTATTAAAATTTATAAAACATTTCAAAAAAATTGATATTCAGCCGGCTGAAATATCCATGTCAGCCGACTTAATCTGTGCACATGCACATATTAATTTATGAATATTCAGCCGAATGATTGACAATATTCAACCGGCTAAAAATAACCTAAAATAAACTACTTACTTGCTGATTTAAAATTTTGTCGATTCAGATGGCTGCCAAACTTTATTCAGCTGGCTAAATCTATATAACGGCTAGTTTTTTAAAAAGGTACCTCTTCTTCGCGAAGGGTTACATCTTTAAAACCAGGAGTTGTAGTCCTGACTTTTCACCGTTTCTTCTCACGAATGATTGCAACTATTAAACTCTATATAAAGCAAATCATTTCGTTGGTTTTATAATCAATTCTATTCTCAATTCTTTCTATCTTTACTATTGAACTCTCAAGCATTCAATTACAAACTGCTTTACATTTTTGACCACATGATCATTCAAGAAAATTTTCTTGTGGTCAAAATTACTTCCTTTCTTCACAAACTACACGATATACCACAAAGGAGAAGATTATAGGAAGGGTGTACGTTATTGACTTATCAGTGCTATTCAAGAGCATACACAGTCAAATACTTTTCTACTATTTATAGTTGAAGTCCTGTTGTAGTATCCTCAGGCTGTTGAACTCCTATTCGATTGTCTAGGCCGTTGAAGTCCTGTTCAGTTGCTCATGCGGTGTAATACCTTTTTCCTCGGGTTAAGTGAGGGTATAGATTAAATCCAAAAGGAGTCTGGAACTGGACGAACATGAAGTTCGAACCAGTATAAAAATCGCTGGTGTCATTTACATTATTATTTTCACTTTTATATTTATATTCCACACAAATAAATAGTTTAACCTAATATTTCATATTACACGATCCTTAGTCACTTTCAGTAACACTATCTTCCATTGCTCCCACATCCTCTTCTTCATTCTCTTAACACAGTGTCAGAAAATATGTGGATAACATATCTCAAACATCGTTATTTAGTCTAAAATAGTAATTTACATCCAATTATTGTCAAAACAAGAATATTGTGGTTTTATGCCAAACTGGTAATATTATTTTAAATCATCGTATTTTCTTTCACAGCCACTATTTTACTGTTCAACTCAAAAATAATAATGATTTGCATTCAATCTCAATAATCACTTTATTACTATTTATCTCAAAAATAGTAATAAATCAATAAAAAAAACTTATCAAAAATACTTCTTTATTATTATTATTATCCTCATTCCATCTTTCATTACTACTACTTTAAAAATAATAATATCATTTTTCCATAAACCCCTAAATGCAATCGTATTATTATTTACTCAAAAATACTAACAAATTACCAAAAATCATATTTTTATTTATTAAATTCTACATTTGTTTATAAACAATAATAACTTCTTCAAATTCGCTTCAATGTTAATTTTTTTTACTATTTAAGATTTTCTCCAAAAAATTCATAAATAATAACCTTACTAAAATTTCCACATAATCTTACTAAAAATTGTTAACTATGATTGTTTACAAACATCACCCTAAAATTCATAAATAGTCTTATTTACTACATAATTACACATTGTTACTATTCTTAAGTAATTAAATAATTTTCTTAAATCTATGAATAATTAATATAAAGTATCCATCATCGACTAATGCAGAAATTAAATAAATAAACAATCAAACTAGAATATATATCATATGAAAAGCATCACAACATTTAAACAATCATTAATATGAGTATAATAAATCTTAATGAATGCATACACACACACACACACACCGCTGAATCTATATTTAATAGTTTAAAATACAAATACCTACGACCATTGAATCTCACCAAAGCACTTCCACAAATTGTCCCAAAATTAGAAAACTACGCCCAAAATTTAAGAATCTATCCAAGACCCCAACATAATAAATCATGCATGAAACGGAGGACATATGCAAAAGTTATACGAGTTAGAAATTGTAATGATTAATACGATATTATCTAATTATAGGGACCTAAATGTAAAGTTACCTCCTTCTCAAGTCTACACAACATCGCCGACCAACCTTTGACTGTGGAATCTCCTTCCTCCACCTACTTGAAGCTATGTGACAATCTCCACCACTCTTGTCATCACGCACTCTACAAGGCCGCACCACCCCCACCAACCCCGGCTCCCTCTTTACCGTTTCCTAGGGTTTTGCGAACCCCAGTTTACAAATTATGGCCACATTTGACCTCTTTTCAAACAATTGAGATCACTTTTGAACTCGGCATGGCGAGAACAACAAATCCACATCTTCAACTTCTCCAATTGCCATCTAAATCAAAAACTCCCAATTTTTTCATTTTCCTAATTTCACCCTTGAACTTTGATGAAGATTTCTAATCACCTCGTGATTCAAATCAAAAATCAGTTTATTGTTATCTCTTCATCTTATTGAGGAGAATTATTCGATATATAATTTAATGAGGTTTGGATGTTGTAAATATCTAGAATAATTTATAACTAAAGGAAATTGTCTGCATTATAATGTAATTAGGGAGGATTTTTGGATTAGAAAGAACAACTAGATATGATGATGGTTACAGCTAAGATAATTCATATTTATAGCGAGTATTTCAGGTTTTTGGGTCTAAAGTTGTTTTGGACTCTAAAATACTCAATTCGATTAACTGATCCATACCGTAACATATTATTGTAACATCCCCTATCTTGAGGCCCGAAGCTAAGCGCTACAGATGCTGCAGTCATATATAGTATTAACTTCTGGTGGCAAAATACGGTAATGTTAATGCTATCCATAATATCAAAAGCACATGAATGCGAAATAAAATCACCGATTTCAATAAAACAACTTTTTTGATTACATTCCAAATCCATATTTCATATTCAGTTACATAATCCAAAAACAAATCCTAGGTTTTAATCAAATATAATTATTACAAATTACGCCAAGAGCGACATATGAAGATGTCCTCTTGGATGACCAGAGTACTAGATAGACAAATGAATCATAAATACATCATAGCGGAAATAAAACTAAATAGCTCCTATATAGCTAACTTTGCCTCCTGCACGTCTTCGGAAGCTTGTTCATCCAACCTACTAAAACTGAAAAACCTTAACTCTCAATCTACTCAAATTTAATTTTGAGCACCCGAGAGTTTAAGGGGAAAACATAAACTTCGAGTCAGAGATAAAGCTTGGTGTGAATAATATTATTACATCTCGATTTACTGATATTAATTAAGACCACGCCGCTAAGAGGAACGGGTTTCCCCTCACTAACATCCCTTTTAAAAGCATATCTTTTGAAAATCAGAATCCTACAATCAAACTGATTATAACAATAATATCAAAAAATATATGCAAAATAAACAGGAATCAATGGACTATCTGTCTAAAATATAGTTTTATCTGGCTAACTATTAACCACTGGTTGACCCGGGGCTACCAGACATAATCCGGAATCCAACTTCTTCTGTTAAACACAATACTATGCTAACTGCCCTTAACTTTCTTTTTCTAGGGTCAACTGAACCTATGGTTTTACGGGCTCACCAATAAACTACCTTTTCTCTTATTTTCCCTTCTTTGTGTAACCTCAATTTAGTCCCACCTATGACAAGCCCTATACACTGGAATTTTGAACTTGTTTTAGCTAGGGGCTAATAGCTAAAGTATAGGGCGCGACCCTACACCAGTCCCATCTGGTCTTCTAATATCTTAGTCATAAATTTAGGGTTAACTACCCATCCATGTTTCATTTCCTATCTTAGGGCTAACTACCTTGCCAAAATTTCATTTCCTTGTAAGTAGTCTTTACAAATGAGTTACCCCTAGAATCATAACTTTATAAAACAAGAAAATTATATATTTTGCTTTACTCAAAATACATATGCCATGATATATATAATTTACACAAAACAACATTGATGAAATCTAATTAATGGGATTATATATCCCTTTATTTAAGTTAAAACCACTTTTTAACTAGAAAGTTTTAGGCTACAAGGACGAAACAATACCTTCGAAACCTTCATTTAAACCTTAAACAATGCCATTCGAAATCATTGTGGACAACCTTTTCGAAAGCTTTACTAAAACCATCTAAACTTGCTTTCCGAAAGCACTGGAAACCCTTCATTCAAATACTCAAAATAAACCTTTCGAAAACATTGGGGATCTCCTCTTCGAAACCCATATTATATAACTTTCGAAAGCATTGAAATTCTTCACTTAAAACGAACCTTTCGAAATTATTAGGTTCAAGTAAAAGTTTGTGGAAACATTATTTCAAAACCATTTAAAATCATTCGTTTCGAAACCTTTTGGGTTTTACTTTTAATATAACTAAGGGTCATAATAGAACAAAGGTGAAAGCATTACTTTCGAAAGCATTTATCCCAAGTAAAAGAAAGAGGATAGTTTCGAAACCAACCCTTTCGAAACCATTGCTCCAAAACTATTTTAAAAGCAGTTAAACTACTCTTTCGAAAGCATTGAGAAGGCGGCTTCAGAGTATAAAGGCGAAAGTACCCTTTCAAAAGCATTGACTTGAAAGGTTTGAATACGGCAGCAAGGTTTCAAATAATTTTGAAAGCGGCTATCCCTTCGAATGCTCATTTTTGAACATAAGTAAGCAACAACTCATTCAAAAACTCTTTTATATAAACATAGGCAAGTTGATTAAGTCGAAAGCTAACTCCAACCCTTTCGAAAGCATCATTTATAAACGAAAATAGTTCAAAGTTAATAAGAGTAGCTTCTACCCCTTCGAAAGCATGGTTTCGACACTATACCTTCCGCCTTTCTCCAATTCACTACGTATCAATTATTTGATACCTTGTGTATTGGTTTCGAAAAGGTTCTAGCGGAGGTATGGTGTCGAAAGGTAACTGATGGAAGTGGCGAAGTAGTAAATTTAAGCAAAACTGACTATTAGCCTTTTAAAGTAATTTCTTTTCAACTAACTTGCCTTATTTGTCAAAATGCAATTGGTTACCATTTATTTACCAAAAATCCTTTTCTAAATGTGCTACCGAATTCAGAAATTATCAAATTAAAACATTTAACAAATAATCCCCTCTCCTTGATAAACAAATATTTAAGTCCTTTAACTTAAATAATTTTACAACCATAGTAGAATACTTAGGAAAATTCGCTAAAATTTACCATAATTCACTACTAATATGTTTTCTAACATATTTAAATTTCGGACCCAAAATCAACATATATTTGCCATAATTAATTTAAACCCAATTTTATCTATTTTCTTTCTTAAAAAATTCATAATAAATCCACAATTGCTTATAAAATTATGAAACTTGAAACCCACTTCTAAAATAATGTTTTCGACCATATATTAAAAATGCAAGTCATTTCGATGTTATTTAATAAGTTTTTCAAATCTAAACTTATCATAAAATCTATATAAAGCAAGATAAATCATCAACAATCATATATATCCATTTAAACAATCATATCATGGCATATTATTTGCAAAATTAATCCGAGACTAACTAGAAGCCGAAATTAATAAAAATGAGATGTAAGATCATTATTCACCTGGGCTTGTTGTTAAGAAGGTTGAGATTTGTCCTTTTATTGATTTGCTTAAACTTCCTACTTGAATCTTAGCTTTTCTTCTTCTTGAATCTCTTAATGGTGGCCAGCCAAACTCTTTAGGGGTTTTGGTTTTCTTTGTAAATGTTGAAATGAATAAGAAATGAAGGTAAGAAGGGTTTAAGTTATAAGAACAAATACTATGCATATTTTGCTCTTATCATATTCCTTTTATTTCCTTATTTTTAAATTCCGTATATTCATTAAGGCACGACCCCTTATTAATTAACAAATCTCAATCCCTTAACCATCTACATTATTTTATTTTATTTATCTAATTAAATGTTCTAAATAATGTTACTCAAAATTAGGGTCATTACAATTATATATTATAATTTGTCTCTTGAATATTATGAACGTAATGGAAATATCAAAATTTCCAGAAAGTCAACTCTACTCAAAATTTTTTTTAAGAACCAACCTAAATCAACCTACGTTTGATAATTGCTTAAAAATAAATTTGTCAAATTTGCATGTAGTTGCAGTCTTCCCGCCTTAAAAGTATTACACATGTAGTTCACTAAAGAATAGTTCTCAGTCTTATTAATAAAATATTATATAAATTTTTTTAATGTGTACACATTTACAGAATATGATGGTTTACACAAATAATAAATTAACTACTTTAAAATTAGCATACAACAGGTATATAACTAATTATGATATGTCAAACCTGTTTTCATAATTTTTTCACATGCATACCTACTATATTAACATATACATTCCCTAAACTGTACTGCCAAAACTATAACATGCAAAATTTAAAACTCCACCAACACATAGTGGAACGATTAGTATCCCATCAAAACATAGCACACATCTTCATGGTGATAAGATATTATCATCACATTAGTATATCGACAAATATAACACGCATACTAACCGCTATACTAGCCACATATCAACAAATAATACACATATCACTCATGATTGGCTATCCTCAAGACAGTTAATGTACTTGCTCATAGTCACGTCCTCGAAAATAATGGGTGTACTAACTTATACTTACATCTTCAGAAATACCATGCCTACATACTCATGGCTACACCGTACAAGTAATATATGTGCCTACCCAAGGCTGCATCCTGAAAAATAACATGTCCACCTACTCATGTTATGGATGCATCAATACTCAACTCCAACCCACTTATATGGCTGGGACGTTTAGACTCATCAAAAGTCAACATTGGTAACTACCACGTTACACCGTTATCATATAAAGTGAGTAATATACTAAGCGCACAAGGGAAACAATCAGAATAAGGTAACAAAAGAAATAAATAAAACAAGAGTAGAGTCGGAGAAATAGACAAAAATAAGGCAATGCAAGCAGGAGAAATAAATATAACCAAACATGTCATGACTATAAAAATACATAGTCAAAATAAGCAAGGCAATTTCATAACATAACTAATCACTTAACAAGCATAAAAGTTGTACAATCAACTCAACCAAAGTAAGCTAATTAAACTAAACTAGAGGAATGAATTTCTAGTTAAAATATCTCTTCCCTATCTATCCATTTGGATGACCATGACATTATAATACCCAATGCCACCCTAGAGATTAAACATTGGTTTTACATTTCAAGTTTACATTAGAGGATGCCATGTAGGCTTTGCACCCTCATTCATATTTAATATAGGGTTTTACATCACTGGTTTCCACACATGCCTTACTTCTTTGTTCCTAAGTAATGTGATGGTTTTACATTACTAGTAGTGGTTGATAGAGTTAGGGGTATGCTTTAGGGGAAATTTTGTAATTTATTACACATGACTAACTTGATAACCAATCTTGTTCATAATAAAGTTGTTTGATATCTATAATATACTTTGCTATATTGTGATAAAATTAATTAAGTAATTAATTTAAAGTATATTAAATAGAAAATCCTTAAGTGGCCTGTAATGTGATAGCAATTAAAATGTGTTGTAATCATGACAAAAAAATAACATTAAAATAACATATTATTTGAAATATTCCTAGTCAAGATGTTTTGAGAAATGATATCGATTCATCCATTGAGATTATAGTATGTAACGCTTTCCAAAATTTGGGAAGTGGATTATTTATGGCTACTGAAGGAACCAAGGAGTAACATATTGATAGTTATTGGATGACTATGGAATTACTCATACAAGAGTTTTCTGTTGATTACTATAACTACGATCAAACAGAGAATCTCAAAGTGATGATGTTATAAAGTTCCCTCGTCTTGAGAATATTATGGAACTTCGATGTGGAACTCCACTTTGGATATAGTTAAATCATGGCATTATGATTCATTAAGCAATATAGTTGGATCTGGGTTGAATAATTAAAACTGAAATATTCAATAGAGAATTCGTCTTCTTAGTTATAAGGGGTTGATATCACAGTCAAATGTAGACAACTCAAAGTCAAAGTCTTTGGCTATAAAAATATAGTTGATAATTATTATTATTATTGACCAAGGGTTTTATGTTTGGACCAATCAAGCTGAATGTGGATGATATTGGAATTCAGAATAAAAATCAAATTTCGTAAGTCCTAAAAGCAATATTGTTTGACGAAGATAATTGGCATAAATAAATGTTACTGCCGTGTACCACTTATAATGGTAAAATTAGATTTTGCTGAAAAGATGTGTGAGATTAATTCATCCAAAATGTCACACCACTAGCTAGGTGGCATGTGAACATTAGTATTCGAGTTGTTCAATATTAATCGCTTAATTAATTTACACCTTTGAGTCACACATGAATATTTCGAAAAACCACATGATTTAATTAATTTATAATTATTGTAAATTAATTAAATTAATTAAAATTTATGAAATATTAATTACTGGTTTTTATTTGATTTGATGCTTTAATTCCACTAATATTTAATGAAAAGCGTATATATAAAAGTCATGCATGCACGTATTGATGCGACATCAATAAATTATTTAACTTTGATTTAAAGTGATTAATTGCTAAATGGTTTTGGAAATTTTGAGAACCCATATAGCTCCTATCTCGACTACCCATAAATGATAATGGAAGGCGGTATGATTAATATTTAGTGGGGAATTAAAGAAGGAAGGTCTTTAGAAAGGAATCAGAAATGTTTCTATGTTTCCTTTCAAAAAAATTGCTTTTCTTTATTCAACATTCATTCCACATAATTCCTTTTCCCCTGCTCTCTTCCACTCCCCTTTATCCTAAAATCCATGGCCTCCAAGCCATAAAAATTCCCAATAAAACCTAAATAAACATAAAATTGATGCTTTTGATCATTGCAATTTCTGGAGGTGATTCAATCGGATCTTGGATATTTTCTTCATTCGAGGTGTGATTTTTGGCTTCATCAAACGGTATTTTTCAATCTCTTTTAATATATGTTATATCATGTTAGAATGGTTTATATCCCCTATCCTTACATTTCATTTTTATTATATGTTACACCTTGTTAATTTAGTTTAGATCTCATATCTTATTTAATTTATATATTTTTATGTTGTCCAATCTTTAGTTTTCTATTTTTTTAGGAACTAAATTTTAATGTTAAAAACTGTTTTTTTTTTTTTTTTGAAAAAAGGTGAATTTTATTGATGCCTTAAAGGCTGATCCAAACTTACAAAGTCTTGAAACAAGACAAAGACAAATACAAGAAGCCTAACCGGCAAAAGTAAAACAAATAAAGCTAAAGGTAGGCTCAACTTCGAACTCATCCACGAAAGCTCAGAGACAAAAATCATGGCGGATCCACTTTCCAATTTTGAAGAATGCTTCTCTCCAGCTCTGTCGCACAGGTAAAAAGCTTTCCTTTAATTCTTTTTACAAGAATCCTAACATCCTGTTCAATTGCAATCTGAATCTGGTGATGGTTCTTAGCAGTTTTCTGGAAGACACGTCGATTCCTTTCTTTCCAGAGATGATGAATAGTAGTTGTGAGGCAAATAAGCTGCAGTTGGGTCAACAAATCTTCTTTCTTGCGGGAACTCAGGTATAATAATTCATCTTCTAGAGAAGAAGTAGCATGCAAGACTTGATTTTTATTCTTTATTTGACTTAAAACACGAGTAGAGTATTCGCATTCAAAAAAAAGATGTTTGTGAGATTCAGGGTGGGAATTACAGAGTTGACAGTTTAGGTTGACTTCCATACCCCATCTGGCAAGTCTGTCAGCCGTGGGGAGTCTGAGATTAATGGCTTTAAAAGTCGTGAACGCCATCTTTGGGTTGTTAGATCGAGACCATATAGGATCCGCCCAAAATCTGATAGTATGCTTAGTACGCAGAGCTTCCCAAGCACTGTTAGTAGTAAAGATACCATCTTTAGTGTAGTTCCAGGTCCAAATATCATTAGATTCCTGAATAATGGATGCTACCAGATCATCATACTCACCAATACATGAAACCATACCCCAGCCATATTTGACAGCAAGGGAATTACCATTTATCCAAGGATCCCTCCAGAGATAAGTATCCCTGCCATTTGCTATTTTCCTTGAGATGCATGTTTTCAAACTGTCTCTGCTCCTTAAAATGCATTTCCAAACCCCAGATGAGTTAATATCCTCATGCATGGTCCAAAAACTCCCTTTTAAATATCTACTCCTCATCCATCTAGCCCAGAGAGTGTTAGAGGTAATAATTTTCCATCCATGTTTCACTTGATATGTCTTCCGTAGATCTTTCAGGTTGATAAGTCCAACACCTCCTTCAGCTTTTGGTCTGGAAAGTATATCATAACTAACTTTATGTAATCCCCCCCTCCAAATGAAGTTAGCACAAGCTGAATTAATTTTCTCAATAGAGCTGTTAGGAATATGAAAAGTTTGAAGCCAGAATCTAACTTTAGCAGTAATAACTGTATGAACCAATTCAATTCGACCAGCAAAAGAGAGTAATTTAGAACTCCAGCCATTAAGTTTGTCTCTGATCTTTCCAACTAGTTCACCACATTCTCTGTCAGTAATGACATTAGTTGAGAGAGGAACCCCAAGGTACTTGACAGGAAGTAAACCCTCCTTGATTTTCAAAATCTCCAAAATTGCTGTTTTGGAAGTACAGTATTTGCTAAAATAGCATTTGGACTTTGTAGTATTTAACTCTAGACCCACATATAAGTGCATTTGCTTGAAAATCTGAAATAAACACTGAGCAGCAGTTCGGGTGGCTCTTACAGCAATAATCAAATCATCAGCATATATCAAATGATTGACAATAGGATCAAGTTTAAAAAGAGGTTGAACCAATGAGTTATTACAGGCTAATTCCATTTGTAATGAGAAATATTCCATGGCAACTGTAAATAGGTAGGGGGATAGGGGGTCACCTTGTCTTAAACCCCTATTACTAGTTATGTAACCTTTAGGTGTACCATTAATGATAATGGAATAAGTGGGGGTAGAGATGCATTCCTCAATAAGATTAATCAGTGAAGTAGGGAATTCCATACATTGTAAAACATGGATGATAAAATGTCTGTTAATTTTGTCATAGGCCTTATGAAGATCAATTTTTAGACACATCTTATCAGCTCCAGGTTTGTTAAATTTCCTAATCAGTTCATGGGCTAGTAATGAATTCTCAGAAATGTGTCTTCCTTTAATGAAAGCAGATTGACATTCAGATATTAGGTCAGGGAGAACCTTTGTAAGTCTATTACATATCACTTTACTTAGAATCTTGTACAGCACATTACAACAAGCAATAGGCCTAAAGTCTTCAATCCTTGAAGGACTTTCCACCTTTGGTATTAAAGTGATAAATGTGTGGTTTAGTTCATGAAGTATTTTACCAGTATTAAAAGATTCCTGAATAGCTTCTAACAAGTGGTTTTTCAGGTGATGCCAATGGAGTTGATAGAATTTAGAGTTCCACCCATTTGGCCCTGGGGAGGAATCAGTATGAATCGAGAATACAGCAGCTCTTACTTCCTCTTCAGTGACTGTCTCTTGCAGCATCTGCCTACCCCCATCAGTTACAATTGCCCTGCAATTAATTTGAGGTAATGTTATCTTATTTTCACCATTATATAAATTTGTGAAATAAGAAATGGCTCCCTGTTCAAAATGAGTAATATCAGTAGCTAATTCCCCTTGATCATTAATTGAATTAATAAGAGCATTACAGTTCCTCCTGAAAGACATCTTAGCATAAAAAAATTTAGTACAGTCATCCCCTTGAGTGAGCCATTTTTCCTTAGCCATTTGTCTTGCTTGTATAGCCTGTAAATGAAAAGCCTCTTTGAGTTGCTCCTGAGTAGAGTAATAATTAGAGAGTAGATTATCATTTATAGGGTCTGCATCAATGAGAGTCTGCATCTTTTCACAACTCTGTTGAAGATGACTTATAGTGTCCTGAGTTTTTGTTCTACCTCTATGCCAACTTTTTAGTTTAATCTTTAGCTCCTTTAACATCATAACCATGGAGAACCAACTATTACCATCAGTTTTAGGGATTAACTTGAAATCAACAACATCAGCATAGCCTTCAATTAAGTGCCAGTGATTACCATATCTGAAAGGCTATCCTTTAGTAAAATTCATATGTTGATTAAATTGAATATATAAAGGAGAGTGATCACTTGTTGAACTCGGGAGAACAGAAATTTTCAAGTTAGGGATATTGGATAAAATTTTGTCATTAATAAGCACTCTATCAAGTCTACAAGCAATTCTTTTTACTTCACCACTAAACCAAGTAAATTTCAGGCCCGAGTGGATTGCTTCAGCAAGGCCAGCTGCTACAATACATTTATTGAATTCCTCCGTTTGGGAAAGTCTAAGGGTACTTCCTCCTCTTTTTTCATTCGTTTTTAAAACAGCATTGAAATATCCCATGACCATCCAGTTATGACTAATATGCTTGGAAGTGTTTATTAAATAGGACCATAATTGTCTACGATGAGAAGCCCAATTATGTGCATAAACAAAAGTGCATATGAAACTCAAACCACCCACATTTGTACAGTTAACAGTAATGAATTGTTCATCTTTATCTTTAATAGAAAGATCCCATATGGATTTATGCCAAGTGATGAGGATACGACCTTTAGAAGAGGCCGAATTATTGTCGATCCATCCCCAATCATCACCAAAGAGTGTAGCAAACATATTAATATTATGATCACCCATCTTATTTTCAAGAAAAGCAATAATGGTAGGGTTAAATTTATTTCTAAGTTTGAAGAGGTCTATTCTTCTAACGTCCCCATTAAGACCCCTAACATTCCAGCAAATAATAGACATTAAGAATGTCGAGATTGGCTCCTCGTAACACGAGCCAAAGTGTTTCTTCCTTTCCCTTTTTTATCTGTATTGGTATTAAATTGTTCCATATATTTTGGATTTTCTTTGGTATACTGCTCTAATGAATAATTTTCCTCTTCTGAGTTTATGGATTCAACTTCTAATTCAATTCCCAACTGATTTATTTCCTGAATGTTATTAGGTGTATCATCATTCTCCAAATGAGATGGGGTTTGGACAGCATGTGGGGCTTCATGCTGTACCGCACTATTTACAGGGGACTTTTCTTGTTGAACCGCAGGTTGCTCAATACCAGCCTTTGGAGGGGAATCAAACTTGGATTGATCATGTTGAGGTGAATGAACAGCAACAGCTGCTGAGCACTCAGGAGAGTCCTCAGCCGCACCAGCATTACTCAGCACTGTTTCATTCAGATGGCCAAGCTTATCCAATGGAAACTCATTCTGTTGCTCAAGATTATGACATGGGGAACGATTTATCTGCTTTGTTGAATCATTCTGTTCCTCCAGCAGGGAGTGACTTCTCACAGGAGTGGGACTTCCAGTACTAACACATGCTTCTGAATTGTTTTGTTGTACATCAATGTGAATATGGTCTAGGTTATTTTTTGGCACTGAGCTGCTAGGGTTAAAATCTGTACCCTGGTCATCAGAATGCTCAGGTAGTGTAGTGATAGAATTAGTATGTCCTGATGTTGCAGCTTTGGGGATCCACTTTTGTGTAGTTGGGTTTGGACATTGTGTATCACTGTGACCAAAACAACTGCAAGTCTTACATAGTGGTGGGATAAACTCATATTCCACCTCTTGTTCGTAAACACGACCTTTGTTATCTTTAGCTCTAATTATTTTGGGAAAAGTGGCATCTGCTGTTACCTCTATTAATACTCTTGCAAATTTTAG
This sequence comes from Allium fistulosum, assembly GCA_030737815.1. Taxonomy (NCBI): domain Eukaryota; kingdom Viridiplantae; phylum Streptophyta; class Magnoliopsida; order Asparagales; family Amaryllidaceae; genus Allium; species Allium fistulosum. Next base: position 407,549,615 of record CM060904.1, on the reverse strand, counting down.
GCGTTTAACTTTTCTAGTAAACTCATCAATGTCCAACGGTTTACCAATAATGCTGGCAAGTTTACTAATGCCCCTAGCATTCCATAAAGATAGGTGTAGATTATTAAATCTCACCCAGATAGGATAAGTGTCTAACATGTCTCTTTCAAATTGAAAATTAGCGTCCCATTTTTTCATAAAAATAAGTCTGCTGTCCATAAACCAGGGACCCCCATTTAGAATTCTGTCAAAGTCAGTTTGATTTTCAAATTTTACCAAGAAGAAACCATTATCCCTAGAATAAATTTCCCAAGATCCTTCAGGCTTCCAGACTCTTTTAATGTAAGCATTGAAATGAACATAGTAAGGTCGTTTACCCGTTAGATAAATAAATATTGAGTTATTCCACATCTCATTTGATAACTGGTAATCCAGATCATCTATATTAGCAAAGTTACCTGAGTTATCAATTGCCGGCTGATGAAAAGTAATATCTTCTTTGATCGTAACCTGTTTGTCAAATAGATCTGACCAAGATCTAATACCCTGAGCCTTATTCAGTTTAAAAAGAGATGCAGTGGTTTTAGGGTTAGACCAAGGATTCGAAGCCGGTTGTTTTTGCTTCCCACGACGGCGAACTTCCTGCCAACCCTCCCGATCATCATCATCGGTAGCAGCTATTGGAGAATTAGGTGCGGCGGCGGCCATGGATACCGTACTTCCCTTTATTTCATAGTTTATATTTAGATTTAGATCCAAATTTAATTAATTGAAATATTTTGTAACATATTTATATAAATATAAGTGAAACGCATACATAATCTGTTTGAAATTATCTTATGAAATTAAATGTAAGTTTATACATATGTGTGTATGTGTTATTTTGAATATTAAATACTTTTGGTTGTTATATGCATATGCTTATTTATACTATTTATAGAGTTAATGTTGAATTTCTTCGTAATTCAAAACTAGATTTCAAATTATTAATTTTAAATTTTAAAACATATAAAATTATAAGTTATATACATATATACATATATGTGTGTGTTTGTGTGTGTTATTTTAAATTTAAATATAGTTGTTATTATTTATATATGTATATGTATATATAATATCAATTCAAAATTTATAAAAGGACCTTTGTGTAAAAATATAGATCTAATGTTAAACTCCTTCTTAAGAAAAAACTAGGTTTCAAATTGTTAGTTTTAGATTTCAAAACATGTAAAATAGTTAAAATCAATTTTAATATGTGTGTATAAACATGTTATAATTTACTAACTAATGCTTATGAATATTTCTTTTCTAGTTCATGTGAAATAATAAATCAGTCCTTGAAGGTTTTAGGTAAAGTATCGATAATAAGGAGTTTATTTGTTATTTGTAGTTCTTAAAAACCTCTTCAAAATGCAAATCAGATCATGTCCAAAAGTTGAAATATATTGTTAGATAGATCTAATGCAATAAATGATGACATTTTTGGTGTATATTACTAATGTTGCAGTTACGTAAAAGTCCTTAGTGGATTCTTATACATTGATATTAATTTAATACGTGACTAGATAATTCAGTGAGTGAATTCTTGTAATTTGTTGTTATATAGGAAACTTAAACATTGCCAGTCAAAAATCCATAAAATAAACTATAGGTAGTAAAAAAGAAATTGAAAGTAAACAATCAGTTGAATATATACTAAAATACATACCATATTTTATTTATTAACTTCACAATTCATATGATATACATAAGAAGGATAGAACTACATAATGCATTGCATCGTCTTCGTCAATAAGATAAACTAATTCAGGTATAGTTGAGATATGGACTTTTGGCCTCATTGTTCACTTATTGGTGTAAGCATATGATAACAGCCCATAAAATTAACGGTAATTAATAAATAATTAATAAGGCTCCAAAATGAAATTTGTGCAAACATTAGAATCTGGCCATGAAACATGCACTATTGTTCATGTCAGTTTTCTAAGTAAGTTTCATATGTGGAGTTTTGCGATCGGAGTTCAAACGAAGAAATTATCAGCGTTTGAAGTTTTCAGAACGAAAATAATTAAAAACAAAAATAGAAAATAAATAATATTAAATGCGGGACCCCATTGGTCGACCTCCTCTTCTGGTTGGTCGATCGCTAGTAGTCGACCGCTTATAGAGGAGTGGTCAACCGGTCCTGAAGTGGCGGCTAGGGTTGAACCTTGGTCGAACAACCCGGATTCAATTATTTTAATCTAAAGGATATGATTGATTTGAGCGCCTATAAATATTGGCCTAACCCCTCAATTCTCTTCTCATATTTTCTGGTCAAAGCAGCGAGCTCTACTATTTTGCCTTCTCCACTATTTCTAGGAATTATAAAATATTTTATATATACACAAATCGGAGAAGGGCGGAAAATAAAAGAGACGAAGAGAAGAAGCAAATCAATATTATGAAAGAAAAGGTAATTTCTATGATTATAAATCTATATTCCCCTTAACCCAAAATCTCATCTTAGATCTATAATTTTAAAGGTATGTATATATCTTGGTATACATATTCTTTTGGATTAAAAAGGAAAAGAGTTCGGTTAAAGGGATGAATTCAGATTTGGGATGTAATGACCCGTAATTTAATCACTTTGAATTTGAACATTTAAAATATTTTTAAATATTCAAATAGTGAATTTTATAGCTCAAATAAACCTCTTTTTATAATAACTAATGATGATGAAGTTGTTTTAAAATTTAGTTTTCAAAAATAATTAGTTTAGAGAATATTAGAAAATGTGACTGAGAATCGTTTTTCAGATTTTCAACTTTTCATCATTCAAAAGTTGTCGAAAAACGTTGTACACTAGAAAGTACATATACACACGCTTATATAATGACATATGAAATGGTAAGAGTTAAAATAGGTTTAAAAATATTTACTTAAGTAAGTAAAGTAATGTTGACTTTTCTTTTAAAATTCTAAATAAAAGAAAATGTAAAAAAGGTAAAATCACATCACAAAAGTAATGAAGTGATGCAATGAAGGAGTGAAATGATGGAAATGAGTTGGAGAGGGGGGTGAAGTGTAGAACAACGGAGAGGAGGTGAAGTGGCATAAAGATGTGGAGGGTAAAAGGACTAAGGGCAAAAGGACTAAGGGCAAAAAAGTAATTTTCATGTGCCGTTTTCTGTAAAAACAATTATTTTTTTTAAATTCCCATTTTCATTTCAGTTCCCCATTTTCAAAACTACACTTCTTTTTTTCCAAGCTTCTTTTCATGTCCATGGCTTCCATAAAATTTCAAGTTTAAAAATCCTCTCCTTTCCACTTTAAAGCCCTTAAAAACTTAGTAAAAAACCCTTCATTCCTCTCTACATTTCCTATACTCCACTGCAAGACCCAATACCGCCTAAACCAAGCAAGGCTAAGCCCTATACACCCATGGTCAAACCTTCCTAGCCTTCCCAAGGCTTCAAAAATTAAACTTTTAGTTTGACTTGATTTAGTTGCTTTTTGGTGTGTAAAATCTCACCTTTATAGACTAAAGTTTTAAGCTTTGTTATTGTTAATAATAGTGGTTGCTAGTAACTTTTTTATATGTATTATAAAGAAATGATTGTTGATTTGGTTTCCATTTTAAAAAGATGACATCTTTGGTAGTTAGTAAGTGACTTGAGATTAGTCAAAAAATTTAAGTAAATGATATAAGTGATGCTCTCTCTATGTTTTATGGATGTTATTTGCTTTTGTATATATGCCCATACTTATGTTTTGTGATGCTTGGATGAAAAAATGACATATGAAAGTGTTATGGAGGTGTTCGTATAGCGACTATCGCTATATCGGCACATTGAAAAATGTCATCCCTTTTGAAATCTTTTGGTTTAATCTTGTGCTTGGGTTTTTACAAAGTTGATTAATTAAAAAAATAATGATGTGATTAGAGTTAATTAATCATTTTAATAATGATTTAAAATTAATTAATCATTTTAAATAATGATTTAAAATTAATTAATCATTTTAAATAATGATGATTAAGATTAATAAATTATTTAAACAATGATGGGTTTAAAGTTAGTAAATCATTTTATCAACGAAGTTTAAAATCAATTAATCATTTTGATAATGATGTTTAAGGTTAAGTAAACATTTAAATAATGATGTATTAAAGTTAATTAATCATTTTACTAATGACGTTTTAAGGTTAATTAATCATTTTAACAATGATGTTTTAAGATTAATTAATCATTTTATGAATGATGTTTTAAGATTATGTAATGCCCCACCTTTATACCCATATTACCCAAGAATATTATAAGAAATATTGTCGAGTAATACAGAGAATAAGGCTAGTTGGGAGCGACCATCCGTAAAATTGCTTTGGACGAGTATCGATATGTCGAATAATGTGACTATGTTTTTATTTCTTTTCTTACAAGTGGTAATTCGACATATCCAATCCAGGCACAAACAATAATACAGAGGTTTAATAAAATTCAAAACAATATATAACATAATATACATAGACACGGAATCACATCGTAGAGGATCAATATATAATACACATCACATAACGAAAAATGAGTCTCAAAATAGAGTACAAAGCTCCTTACCCAAAAATATACATCATAGTATCATCACTACCCAAATCCAAAGTATCATACACATACATACATATACATAGGACTCATACTAACTAAAGAGATAACAAATGAAAATCTTGCTAAGCCTAATAATGAGATAATAAAAACCTGCATATTGTAGAATCCCCTCAAAATCCAAACACACACATGAATCCATGGTCAATGTTCCTGAACCTGAAATGTCTCGGTCTGACTCGAGTATTATAAAATAAACAGGTTAGACTATCTCTAGATATTCAAAAGGGTGAGAACAAGATATAATACAAGGATATATGACATATAGATAAATACAGCTGTCATATATATAACAAGTCACGGGAATAGTCCAACATAGAATCCATTTCAAGTCACATGAATACTTAATTCACAACATACAAAATAAATCACAAATCCTCAAAATCCATACCAAGGCACAAAAATCATGAAAACATATAATAATCACAAAACCTAGAATTCCAAAATAAATAATAATATCTCAAAATCTAGGAAAACCAAATTCATAACGATCACAATGATCGTACTCATACCATAGAAAACAAAAGGTGGTATTACTCATGCCGATCCGATACCAATAATCATCCATACCATGAAAAAAATCTCAAAGTCCTAGAAACATAACTCAAAGACCGAAGGAGATATAACTCATACCAATCACAAGGATCGTAGAAAAATCCATGAATATACTTCTTAAGGATCTATCGACCCTTGGCCGAACACCAAAGGAGAGTAAACTTTAAAGTGCTAAGTACTATCACTCTAGTAATCGCAAGAACTTAACCAAATTGTCCCATACCGCCTGGCGAAATTCAAGTATTTACTAGAAGCTAGTAAATCTCACTTATTACGGTTACCACTAGAAAACCTGAACTATATTATTTTAAGGATCTATCAGCCCCCAACCAAACACCAAAAGAGAATAGAATCCTAAAGTGTTAGACACTTTCCCATAGGCAATCACAAGAATTTAACCAAAGTATCCCATACTACCCGGTGAAATTCAAGTATACGCTAATGGTTTAGTAAATTCCACTCAAACATTTTATTCAATAAGTTGTACCATATTCGATGAGGCGTTACTTGAAAGCATTTAAACCAATCAATAACACTAAGTCGATTATTAGTTTTCTTCGTATTATAGAATTAATGTTGTCAAAACGTTTTTATCTTTATATCCAAATGTTACACAAAAAGCTAAAATATCATATAAATTCCAAGTGTTAAATCCAATAAAATTTCAATAAGATTTTATGGGTTTGAAAATAAATAATATAATTTAACATATAGAAAATGATTTCTAAAACCCTTTAGTTGTATACTTACTTTCTATTCATTTCAAAAGCCATAAACTTAATTGTTATCCAACTCTATATAGATATTCACCATATGATAAAATACTACATAAATCTAAATTCTTATAAAAATACACTTATAGATATTCCAATTTCTATAAAAGATTTTTAGTTTTATAAATCCATTTATTTTATAAACCACAAATGTAACGACCCATAAATTTAATGGTTTTAAAAGTATATTTAATTGAAATTTTGTGAAATTTTAAACAATAAAATTTGGAAATAAAAATTTATTATTTGGAATACGTCTATTTTAATATAGCAACTGGTAAATTTTCATCTGATAATATTGAAGTTTATTTTCCTGTGAAATTTTATTCCAAATCAAACCGGTTAATAACAGTGAATTTAAAAGTTTTCTGAAACCAAAATATGTCAACAGGAGAAAATTTATTCAGATCATTCTGAATCAGACTGCGAAATTCGTTTTTCCAAATTTGGACTTCTACTTCTTCGTTTATCTTAATTCTGGCAAAATAACAACATTTTCGGTACCGGTTATCGATTTTTGATCCGATGATCGTACCACTAATATCTGTTTACCGTTTTGATCGTCTTATCGTGTTGATCTCCACAGTATATTCATTTGTGTGTTTTGAGCTCCGGTACGCGACGGAAACAATAAAACGGTGCGTCGTACCGGTACCATAAAGAATGACCGTTATCTTTCCTTTTGCCTTTTCAAAAACTTGAACGTGAATCCCAAGCAAATAATAAATTGATTTTAATAGCTTATCAATCAGTGTGCAACGGTTGCCATCCCATGCCATTTCAAAAGTTTAAAAAACGTTCAAAACTTTATACGTTTTTTTGCATTCAATTTACTTTATGAAGGTACGTTTCTTTGCTTTTTCGTTCTATTCTTTTACAAAGGGAAATATATATTCTCAGTTGCAACTGTAGCTTCATTTTCTAATCTTTGTCCTGTAGCCTTCCACTTCTTTTGCCTCTTCCATCTTCATTTTGTTTGCTTCCTCTTCCACTTCCCTGCCGAACCTGTAACCGCTTCCTCCCCTCCACACCATGCTCCACCCGCAGCTCTCTCCCATCGCCGAACAACACTCAGGAAACCCATCGCCTCCTCTCCCCCTCCGCAGCCTAAATGCCGAGAACCACCTCAACCCCACCGACCTCGCCGTCTCTCCACCAAACCCGAACCTCCCACCTCCATATCCGCCACTTGAGATCGTCCCTCTTCCCCTCGCTCATCCTCTCTTCGGCCTGCAGCCTCACATCCCATCCACTCGACCCGTCCGTACCATTTGCCCAGCCTCCACCCTAAACACCACCACCCCTTCATTGCCGAAAGCCACTTCAGCCCATCCTTGCCTCGAACTACGCGCCACCATCTTGCTCGAACAACCCGACCACCTGACACCCTCTGCACCCGAGCCCACCATCCACCTACCCATGCCGAACTTAGCCTCTTCCTTTGACAAAGCAGCCATGGCAAGGTTTGCGAAGCTCTATCACCAAAGCTTACATGCTTATATTTTGCCAGCTCCTCTTTCTTTCTTTACATTTTTGCTTTTAGAAATTGTATTATATAATTTAAGATTTCATATCTAAGAATAATACATAAATCTGTTGTTAAATCTATGCAAATATGGTTGGTTTACCAAGAAAATATAGTAGATATGTGTAGCTTGCATGTCAGTTTTCCAGAGTTATTTATATATGACAGTCTAGTTTGATATTGGTATATATATAGTTTATGAAGTTATACGGTATATATTGTAAAGTATATAAAGTTTTAAAATAAAGTGGTTACAGTAGGTCATGTGTATGGGTATGGGGTTGTATTCCAAGATGTTATTTTATATCTACAATACCCTTTTGTTTAAGCATGTATATATTACGTTAATGTGAAGCCTGCAACCAACGTATATGTGGGTTAAAGATTTGTATTTATATATGTTATATAAAACTAGTTGTTGACTAAGCCTTTTGCTGTACGTATATATATTATAGAATGGTTCGGCTGTAGTTTAAGTAATATATATGTTGGTTATATATAGAAGTCTAGCAGTGAAGATATTTATTCATGTATATAAGGTTATGTATATTATACAGTTGGTATTTTGATTTTTATATAGGTTGTAAGTTTAGTGTTTAAATGAAAACGTCTACTGTAATTATATACTTATCAAAATATTGAAACCATTTTTATGAATTAATAACGTAAGTCTATATGTTTAGGTAGTAAGTTATTTTTTTTTTTTATATACATTTGACTGTATACCTGTTAGATTTTATAAAGTATATTATAGATGTTAATTCATCTCATATCTAATCTGCTTTAGTTAGTATACATTATATTAAGTCTGGTCTGCATATTTGCTTGGATATGTAGAGTTGCATATGTTCAGTTATAGTGTACATGTATTTGTCTGCATGTATTATTTTCTTAAAGTTAGAAATGATATATATATATATATTTAAGTGTATATTTCAAAAAAAAAAAAAATTGATTTTTGGAAGATAGGTAGATAATATAAATCTGTTTCAATTTATACCAAACTGATTCGATTTATTTCGATTTCTCAGCTTGTCTATTGAATTTCTACCCATCAGGCTTTTCTTCGAAATTCGTGCCAATCTTGCTTTACTTTGGAATTCGTGCTTGGGTTCGTAATTCATTTCATCGTCAAATATCTCTAGCCTCGAAAGGTGAGCAATCACTCACGATTAACATTCTTGTATTTATTAAATTTGATTTCAATTGAAACGACAATTGAAATATGATGATGTAGTTATTTAAATTGTTATATATGCTATTATCTGTAACTGTTCACCCGTGACATCTGACACCAGTATCTAGTATTTATATGCCTGTTATTACTATCATCTGTAACTGTTCACCCGTGACATCTGACACCAGTATCTGTTTTATTATTATTAATGATATATGCCTGTTGTTGTAATTTATATTATCTGTTATCACTCTGCAAGTTCCCTGTAGTTTAGAATTCACTATGGGTTGAAATGATACATACCCGAACGGACTTTAGAATAGGAGAAAATCGTTATGGGTTGAAATGATAGACCCAAGCGATTTTCATTTGTATTGAAATTGGGATTACGGGTCGAAATGATTTCTACCCGTATATATTTAAATTTCGGATTGAAATAATAAATATCTGTATCACTTAACCATATGATAAATATATATACAAACACCGTTGGTCCATATATATATAAGTATTTTGAAATTGAATTCTATGGTTTCGGAAAGAAATATATGGTTTTATAAATGTTTGAGCCTTAAATTATTTAATTTAAATTAGGATGGATTAAATACTTATGAGATGCTTAAGTATAAAAATTATATTTTCAAAATAGATTTTGGTAATAATTTGAATAAGTTAAGGTTGGAAAGATAATTTATTAATTAAACCAATTTGAAACTTATTGAAATTGAGATTTAAGATATGATTTATAACTTGGGTTTATTTAAATAATTAAATGAAAAATTCTTGCTTAAATAAATTTAAGAAAATAATTAGTAAAAATGAAATGTAAGGCTAGTTAGATGATATTGAGTTTATTAAGTGAATATTCCCTGATTAATTAATAATGAAGTTAAATCAAGAGCTATATGAAACTGTTAAATCTAACTTTGGAAAATGTTGAGTATTAAAGCTTTGAAATATATTGAAAATTTAAATGATCTGTTTAGAAATGAATTAATTTGATGAATTGAACTTTGAATAAAATTTGAATTTGGAAATTGAGTTGATTTGAACCGATTTATGGAACTTAAGGAAATTATAAATACTTTATTTTATAAATTATTTAACCTATATATACTATTTTGGAAAATAGTTATATTTGAAATGAAATGATATTTGGGGTTTTGAAGTATAAATTAAATTGAAATGACCACGGTGTTATAATGTATATTTCCACCTTGTAGATAGTTCTGAAGATCCTTAGAGGATGGTTATCCCAAACATCCTTTAAGTTACTTGTATTTCAATTGATATTTCACTTGAGTTGGATTTATTAGTATAAGAATGTTAATCCTGACTCGAGTGTTTTGTGTTTTGCTTTACGCTCGGGTCAGACCGAGTGATACAGTATTTGAGACTCACCCTTGGAGTTTGGAGCTTCCTTTGGAGATCCAACTATCGCCTCAGCTTTCAGCTCTTCTAGTTGATTTGTTCAGAGAAGTCGTCTGTTGTACTGGAGACTTCACTGCCTTTGAGATATTCTGTTGTATTTTATTTCTAACTCTGATGTTTATATAGTAGCTTCATGAACTACTATTTTATCTATTCCGCTGCGTATTATTGTATTACTCTGTGTCTGTGATTCTGTGGTTGATTTATTTACTGCATATGCTGAGTTTTGCCAAATATAAATTAACAATTCGGTATTTTGAATTATTCAAGTCAGACATGTGTGGATTATTGTCGATTTGAATGGTCCAAAATAGCGGGTCGTTACAGTTGGTATCAGAGCTTTGGCTCTAGGCAAAACTTAGCATATATAGTAAATTTATTTACAGAATCACTTTCGTCGAGTTTGAATCTCTTCCGTTTGACTCGATTTCCTTTGAAATTTGGAACGTTTCTTGCGGTTCCAAAATTCATTCTTGTCTCTCCCTATTTGTATTCTTTTGATTTTGGAGTATCCCATAACTCCACTTCGAATGATCTCTATAAGAATAGGATCCCACCAATCTTTGAATGATTTGTGAAGGGGTGAAACTCCTTCACAATTGGCATTGATTCACCGGAGATTTCTATATCTTTGGTTTAGATGCCGCTATCTCTTGCGATCGAATGTTAATTTTTCGTGGAATTCTGCATCGATCTTGTTCCTGAAGTCACGGTTGACCCGGTTAAGGTCGCCCGCGATTTATATAAGTGTATTCATCTTCTATTTTGAAATTTAATTATCTCATCTTCGTTCGAGCTTATCTTCGAATCATAATTCTATTTGATTAAGAGTTCCTCTAAATTGAATCTCTATCTTTGTTTTGAAATCCATTCTTGAATCATCCTTTTGAAAAATCGGGTTTATTCGTATTTTGGAAATTGTTTTATATATCGAAATTTTTATAAGTATGATTATATTCTATATATAAAAGTGTAATGTTTTCGATAAATATTATAAACCCTTTTAAAATAAGAATTTGAGGTTTCGAAAGGATTTGTAATTTTGAAAAAAATATATAAGAAATTTGATTTATCTAAAAATGATTTATAACTAAAGGGTTTTAATTTGAAATTCGAGAGATTGAATTCCGGTATTTTGGAATTGGTTTTAAGATTTTGAAATATATAATAATAATATGATTTAAAAATATTTTCCGAATAAGAAATGTTTCAAATGATTTTAATGAGTTTCGAAGAAACTTCAAAAGAAGTTTGAGAAAATAGAAGTCCAGAACTCACTTATGTCGCTGGAAAATAATTTCGGTGATGAGTGCACGCATCATCGACATTGATTTTCGAGTTTCAGAGTGAGGGAAAGGCCACTTTAATAGCATTGCTATGCGAGTGATTTTGTGAAACCATTTTGATTTCAAATTCCGAAGTAAGATTTGATATTCGAAAGATATATGTATATATATATATATTTGAAATGATTTAAAGAAAGTCGGTGTTCAGTCCTCGAGTTTCGGATTTGATATAACCCTATCTATTAAAAAAATTGATTTACTGATTTGTTACTGATTTCCAACTCTTGAATTTGAAAATGATTTCTTCAACTATTTTGAAGGTTCGAGCACTTCCAAATCAAGGTTAACTTTTCAAAGCTTAGAAATTTTGAAAAGTATTTTGATAAAGTATATAAGTTTGTTTTGAATGTTTAAGTATGAAGTAATATGATTTAAATAAGTTGAAACTGTTTGGTTAAGTAAATGAATAAGGAAATTTTAAATTTTTCTGATATGAAATTTAAATTTGAAATGTTTCGAAAAGAATTTGGTCTTCAAAATATTTTGAATAAAGTTTAGTTTAAATGTTTTAACTTAATAACATCTTTATGAAACTATATATTCAACAAGTTGGAATAAATATATAAGTTGTACGTATGCTGTTTTATTCGCATAATTAATTTGATCCAAGTTTGAGTACACAAGTTCGAGGTGGATTACACCATTTCGTGTTAGGATTTTTCATTCGATTCTTGATGGTGAATATTTGATATGGATTTTGGGCTAAATTCTAGAATTCTCTATCATAGTATATGGCTATGCAAGGAGACTGATGGCTTCTAGTCGAGAAACCATATCGAAATCCGCATTAGGGAAGTCGAATGGACAATACTAGTTCGAAAGCGAACTTGTGCGATCGAGCGAGCGATCAAATGTGATTTTGCGAAATGATGACGTATGTACATCTTATATTCTAATATCATTGATATATTTTGACGCTGAAATTTTGAAGCTGTCGGGTTAGAATATCTTTGCTTACTAAAAGAAAATTCCCAATTTAAATTACAAAGATATATAACCCATAAAAGCAAAGACATTCAATCCCATATGGCTCTTCATACAGCGAAATTTATTTTGTAAAATTTGATCCTTATATAAAATGGACCTTATGTAGGTATAAAATTGATTTTTGAAAACCATTGATTTTGGAAGTGAATTAGTTGACTTAAATGATATTGAGTTAGAAATTTGGATTTATTTTCTAAATCTATTATTTTGGAAACTTTGAAACTAAAGATAATTAATTTGAGAAGAAATAATTTGGTGAAATTGTATATGATTTTGAAATTGAACTGATATTGAAACAAATTGAAATTGAGAACCTTGTGTTACTAAATACTTGATTTGGGAGTTGTCGAACTTATATAAAATTGATTTGTATGAGTATGAAATTGATTCGAAAACTATGGATTTGAAAAAGGATACTCAATTTGAAAAGTGAAATCTTATATAACCAAAGTCTATATAAGTGTGATTTGATATACTTTTTATTTTGGAAAAGTATTTGATTTGAAAATTTAATCTTATATATAATGGATTTTATATAAGTACGATATTTGAAAGTGATTTGAAAAGGTACTATATGATACATATTTTCGAAGTAAAGATATGGAAAGTGCCTTCTGCTTGATATCCGATTTGTGGCCACATCTTGGATTCATTCTATCGATATTTCTCTGATTTTTGGTTTTCCGGATATGATACTCGAGTGTCCTTCGAATTCCATGGCGTTACCCATGGTCTTATTGTTCTCTCGTGACTGCATAGCGCAACTGCCTGGCTGAGTCTTGCCTAGGGGTACGGATTGTTTCCTGGGGGATCCAGGCGTAATCATTGTGTATCCTGCAATCTGTGTAGGTCGCGAATAGTAGCGCAAATGCTTGGCTGAGTCTTGCCTGGGGGTACGGATTGTTTCCTGGGGGATCCAGGCGTAACCATTGTGTATCCTGCATTCTACTAGTCATCATGGCGTAACTCGCAGGGCTGAGAAAGCTTACGGATATGGATTGTTTCCTGGGGGAACCAGGCGTAACCATTGTGTATCTGCGAACCATGGTTAGACAAAGGTTTTGTTCGTTTTGATTGGATTGTACTTTCCATATCTGTTTTTAAAAGTTTTTCCAGTATTTTCACTGGGTGTTGAAACAGGTCTACTAAGTACCTGGAGAATTCTAGTTTTGCGCCTGATCAACGCACTACCAGAGTCTACAGGAACAAGGATAAACTTGTCGAAACATCGAGTTATAAAGTATTTTCGAAATGAAATTTGTTTCGTTATAAAGGTATTTTATTATAAAAGTATTTCAACAAAAGAAATTCTATATTAATATTTGAAATTGAAATTCTTATGGTTTGAATTGATTATTCGTGCCCGATATTATTCCTTGAATCTACCTTATCTGCTCAGCTTTATTTATTCACCTATATTCTGTTTCCAGATCCTCCTTCTTTTCCTTGTTGACTATACCCTTTTAAAAAAAAAATTGTCTATTTATATACTACATGGTTTAATAGAAAATTTTAGTGTTTTAAATATTTTAGAAGTTATTAATTAAATAAAACATATTTAAAGTGAATGATTCTTGGTTTATTAATAATATTTGAAAAGTATCTTGAGAAAAATTAATAAATTTATGAATTATGGATTGAAAATGTTTTCAATAGCTTCTTTGTAAAAATAAGCAATAATGTAAATAATTGTTTTCAAATAGCTTACATATATTTATAAAGGTGTTATTTAAACATATAAATGGTGTTTATAAAGAAAGCAAGAAATTTTACAAATGGGATTGAAAAATATTAAGGTATTAAAGATAATTGAATTGTAAATGAAGTTTTCTATTGAATATTTCAAGTAAAAATTATATAGTTTAAATTGTTTGTTTGGCCTTGTCTTTTAATATATCTTTTCTATCTGGTTGTTTCTATTCGCCTACCTCCTTCCTTTTCGGGGACGAAAAGTTTTGAGTGGGGGAGAGTGTAACGACCCATAAATTTAATGGTTTTAAAAGTATATTTAATTGAAATTTTGTGAAATTTTAAACAATAAAATTTGGAAATAAAAATTTATTATTTGGAATACGTCTATTTTAATATAGCAACTGGTAAATTTTCATCTGATAATATTGAAGTTTATTTTCCTGTGAAATTTTATTCCAAATCAAACCGGTTAATAACAGTGAATTTAAAAGTTTTCTGAAACCAAAATATGTCAACAGGAGAAAATTTATTCAGATCATTCTGAATCAGACTGCGAAATTCGTTTTTCCAAATTTGGACTTCTACTTCTTCGTTTATCTTAATTCTGGCAAAATAACAACATTTTCGGTACCGGTTATCGATTTTTGATCCGATGATCGTACCACTAATATCTGTTTACCGTTTTGATCGTCTTATCGTGTTGATCTCCACAGTATATTCATTTGTGTGTTTTGAGCTCCGGTACGCGACGGAAACAATAAAACGGTGCGTCGTACCGGTACCATAAAGAATGACCGTTATCTTTCCTTTTGCCTTTTCAAAAACTTGAACGTGAATCCCAAGCAAATAATAAATTGATTTTAATAGCTTATCAATCAGTGTGCAACGGTTGCCATCCCATGCCATTTCAAAAGTTTAAAAAACGTTCAAAACTTTATACGTTTTTTTGCATTCAATTTACTTTATGAAGGTACGTTTCTTTGCTTTTTCGTTCTATTCTTTTACAAAGGGAAATATATATTCTCAGTTGCAACTGTAGCTTCATTTTCTAATCTTTGTCCTGTAGCCTTCCACTTCTTTTGCCTCTTCCATCTTCATTTTGTTTGCTTCCTCTTCCACTTCCCTGCCGAACCTGTAACCGCTTCCTCCCCTCCACACCATGCTCCACCCGCAGCTCTCTCCCATCGCCGAACAACACTCAGGAAACCCATCGCCTCCTCTCCCCCTCCGCAGCCTAAATGCCGAGAACCACCTCAACCCCACCGACCTCGCCGTCTCTCCACCAAACCCGAACCTCCCACCTCCATATCCGCCACTTGAGATCGTCCCTCTTCCCCTCGCTCATCCTCTCTTCGGCCTGCAGCCTCACATCCCATCCACTCGACCCGTCCGTACCATTTGCCCAGCCTCCACCCTAAACACCACCACCCCTTCATTGCCGAAAGCCACTTCAGCCCATCCTTGCCTCGAACTACGCGCCACCATCTTGCTCGAACAACCCGACCACCTGACACCCTCTGCACCCGAGCCCACCATCCACCTACCCATGCCGAACTTAGCCTCTTCCTTTGACAAAGCAGCCATGGCAAGGTTTGCGAAGCTCTATCACCAAAGCTTACATGCTTATATTTTGCCAGCTCCTCTTTCTTTCTTTACATTTTTGCTTTTAGAAATTGTATTATATAATTTAAGATTTCATATCTAAGAATAATACATAAATCTGTTGTTAAATCTATGCAAATATGGTTGGTTTACCAAGAAAATATAGTAGATATGTGTAGCTTGCATGTCAGTTTTCCAGAGTTATTTATATATGACAGTCTAGTTTGATATTGGTATATATATAGTTTATGAAGTTATACGGTATATATTGTAAAGTATATAAAGTTTTAAAATAAAGTGGTTACAGTAGGTCATGTGTATGGGTATGGGGTTGTATTCCAAGATGTTATTTTATATCTACAATACCCTTTTGTTTAAGCATGTATATATTACGTTAATGTGAAGCCTGCAACCAACGTATATGTGGGTTAAAGATTTGTATTTATATATGTTATATAAAACTAGTTGTTGACTAAGCCTTTTGCTGTACGTATATATATTATAGAATGGTTCGGCTGTAGTTTAAGTAATATATATGTTGGTTATATATAGAAGTCTAGCAGTGAAGATATTTATTCATGTATATAAGGTTATGTATATTATACAGTTGGTATTTTGATTTTTATATAGGTTGTAAGTTTAGTGTTTAAATGAAAACGTCTACTGTAATTATATACTTATCAAAATATTGAAACCATTTTTATGAATTAATAACGTAAGTCTATATGTTTAGGTAGTAAGTTATTTTTTTTTTTATATACATTTGACTGTATACCTGTTAGATTTTATAAAGTATATTATAGATGTTAATTCATCTCATATCTAATCTGCTTTAGTTAGTATACATTATATTAAGTCTGGTCTGCATATTTGCTTGGATATGTAGAGTTGCATATGTTCAGTTATAGTGTACATGTATTTGTCTGCATGTATTATTTTCTTAAAGTTAGAAATGATATATATATATATATTTAAGTGTATATTTCAAAAAAAAAAAAAATTGATTTTTGGAAGATAGGTAGATAATATAAATCTGTTTCAATTTATACCAAACTGATTCGATTTATTTCGATTTCTCAGCTTGTCTATTGAATTTCTACCCATCAGGCTTTTCTTCGAAATTCGTGCCAATCTTGCTTTACTTTGGAATTCGTGCTTGGGTTCGTAATTCATTTCATCGTCAAATATCTCTAGCCTCGAAAGGTGAGCAATCACTCACGATTAACATTCTTGTATTTATTAAATTTGATTTCAATTGAAACGACAATTGAAATATGATGATGTAGTTATTTAAATTGTTATATATGCTATTATCTGTAACTGTTCACCCGTGACATCTGACACCAGTATCTAGTATTTATATGCCTGTTATTACTATCATCTGTAACTGTTCACCCGTGACATCTGACACCAGTATCTGTTTTATTATTATTAATGATATATGCCTGTTGTTGTAATTTATATTATCTGTTATCACTCTGCAAGTTCCCTGTAGTTTAGAATTCACTATGGGTTGAAATGATACATACCCGAACGGACTTTAGAATAGGAGAAAATCGTTATGGGTTGAAATGATAGACCCAAGCGATTTTCATTTGTATTGAAATTGGGATTACGGGTCGAAATGATTTCTACCCGTATATATTTAAATTTCGGATTGAAATAATAAATATCTGTATCACTTAACCATATGATAAATATATATACAAACACCGTTGGTCCATATATATATAAGTATTTTGAAATTGAATTCTATGGTTTCGGAAAGAAATATATGGTTTTATAAATGTTTGAGCCTTAAATTATTTAATTTAAATTAGGATGGATTAAATACTTATGAGATGCTTAAGTATAAAAATTATATTTTCAAAATAGATTTTGGTAATAATTTGAATAAGTTAAGGTTGGAAAGATAATTTATTAATTAAACCAATTTGAAACTTATTGAAATTGAGATTTAAGATATGATTTATAACTTGGGTTTATTTAAATAATTAAATGAAAAATTCTTGCTTAAATAAATTTAAGAAAATAATTAGTAAAAATGAAATGTAAGGCTAGTTAGATGATATTGAGTTTATTAAGTGAATATTCCCTGATTAATTAATAATGAAGTTAAATCAAGAGCTATATGAAACTGTTAAATCTAACTTTGGAAAATGTTGAGTATTAAAGCTTTGAAATATATTGAAAATTTAAATGATCTGTTTAGAAATGAATTAATTTGATGAATTGAACTTTGAATAAAATTTGAATTTGGAAATTGAGTTGATTTGAACCGATTTATGGAACTTAAGGAAATTATAAATACTTTATTTTATAAATTATTTAACCTATATATACTATTTTGGAAAATAGTTATATTTGAAATGAAATGATATTTGGGGTTTTGAAGTATAAATTAAATTGAAATGACCACGGTGTTATAATGTATATTTCCACCTTGTAGATAGTTCTGAAGATCCTTAGAGGATGGTTATCCCAAACATCCTTTAAGTTACTTGTATTTCAATTGATATTTCACTTGAGTTGGATTTATTAGTATAAGAATGTTAATCCTGACTCGAGTGTTTTGTGTTTTGCTTTACGCTCGGGTCAGACCGAGTGATACAGTATTTGAGACTCACCCTTGGAGTTTGGAGCTTCCTTTGGAGATCCAACTATCGCCTCAGCTTTCAGCTCTTCTAGTTGATTTGTTCAGAGAAGTCGTCTGTTGTACTGGAGACTTCACTGCCTTTGAGATATTCTGTTGTATTTTATTTCTAACTCTGATGTTTATATAGTAGCTTCATGAACTACTATTTTATCTATTCCGCTGCGTATTATTGTATTACTCTGTGTCTGTGATTCTGTGGTTGATTTATTTACTGCATATGCTGAGTTTTGCCAAATATAAATTAACAATTCGGTATTTTGAATTATTCAAGTCAGACATGTGTGGATTATTGTCGATTTGAATGGTCCAAAATAGCGGGTCGTTACAATATGCATATTTCTAAACCCATATAGATATTTAAATATTTGATTAGAAATAACCTAGTTTATACTTCAAAATTATTATTATATAAATAATAAATATATATATATATATACTTTCAAATATTCTTTATAAAAGAAAAAAAAATTATACTTAAAAAGATTTAGAGAAAACGATTGGATTTGAAATTCATCCTTTTGATAACTCAAGTTGAAAACGTGCAACGAAAATTGTGTAAATTGCCAAAGACCCATAGAACAATTTTATGATATACTAACTCCAAAATAAATTCACAAATTCACAATTCATAATTCCAAAATAGTAATGAGATCGACATGGAAAACAACATCAAAATTAAGCAAATAGCAAAAAGGAGCCAAACGGACAAAAGAACGGGCGAACGGCGCGAATCGAAGCTTCACCTAGAGCTGAAATAATTCCATGTTTACATGCCACTGGTGCACTTTGCTAGCGAAACCTGGAGCTATTTTCAGCTCCAGATCGCCCTCCAACGGTCCGATTTTCCCCTTTTTCCTCCGTTGGTCATCTTAAGGTCTGGAGCATCGAATTAACACTCATGCAAGCATACAAACATGTAAAATTAAATGCTAATTGAGATCATAAAGTAAGGGTTTCAGCAAACATAGTGTTGCTTAACAAAAGAAATGAATAACGTAAGAGATTGGAATTAATTCTACACCAAGTTCATCCAAAACAACAAGCTAAAACTAACATTCAATTATAGATTCAACTAATAACTAAAACCATAAGATTAATCTAACTACAAGCATGCAAATAATCTAGAGATAGGTTATGTGAGCTAAATATAACTCACCTTGTTCACCAATTCTATTTGCCAAACACTTCTATTTCAGTTTTGCAATCCTATTTCAGCAAACCTTGATAGTTCTCAAGCAAAATAGACACAAAAACCACAATTTAATTTACTACAAAATTGAGATACAAGATTCTATTTGTATATAAACAAGTTTGAAACCATTACTTGGACTAATTAGCTTTAAAAGAATGTTTGCTTTTCAAGGGTTTGAGAGAGGGATATTTGGTTCTCTAATTTTCAGTTTACAGTAAATGAAAATGAACGTACAATGAAATGTGAAAAGGGATTTTCTTCTTAGTTAAATGGGCTTGGGTACTTCATGGATCCAATAAGAGAAATTGTTGTTATTCACTTCTTATTTTCAATTTGTAAATCATGAATTTACACTTGAATAATGTTTTACTTAACATATTTTGATTTCTCAAATTTTCCAAATCAATCAACAAGTTAAAATTCTTGTTTCTATTAATATTGAAATATCTTGTAAGAATTAAATATAACTTTTGAAAATAAAAGTTATTCTTATTATTTTTAATAAAAATAAACTATTAATTGTAAATTCTCATTTTAAACAATAAATCTCAATATTTACATTTTATCCTAAATGCCAAATTTAAATAATTGATTTAACAACATTTCAAATTTAAATTGAAATCCTCTTTAAGGAATGAGACTCATTTCTTAAATAAATCAAATCAACTATTCTCAAAAACTAGATTTAATTTCATAATTAAATTTCACAAATCATAAATTAGAATTAATTTTCCATAATTAAACTTAATTAATTAGGTAATAACAACAGGGTTGTTACAGGCTCCCCCCTTAAAGAAATTGTGTCCTCGCAATTTCGATTCAAAGAAAAGTCTGTAATAGAAAACACATATATATTCAAAAGTTCATTTTTAGATTTAACCAAAACCACAAGAATATATCATTGTTTTAACTTAAAAATTTATTTTACAATATCAATATATCCTCCTTCCTTACTTTCTAATTGGAAAATAAGTTCACACAACTTTTACATTTTTTCCAATTTCTTTTTAGTTATTAATATTTACCTCAAATTCCAAAATTTTAGTTATTACTTTTAATTAACTCTTTCCAAAATTTACATATTTCAAAAGAATATAATCTAAATCATCAAATTATAAAACTCCAATTCCAATTAAATTACAAAATTTAACATCTATCTAAATCATAAAACGATGCACACAATAGATCAAAATTATCACACACTATTCATCAATGTGTGTGTGTGTGTCTATATATGTGTGTATTTATATCATAAATGAATAAACACAATTACATATATCAAATAATGTAACGACCCGGTATTTTACACCATTCGCATCCGCACATGTCGGACTTGAATAATTCAAAATACCGCGTTGTTAATTTAAATTTGGCAAAACTGAACATATACAGTAAATAAATAATCACAGATCACAGACACAGAGTAATAAATGCAGCGGAAACAAAAGATAGTAGTTCATGAAGCTACTATATACATATCAGAGTTAAATAAGATACAACAGATGTCTCGAATACAATAGTCAAATACAAGAATCAGAATACAATCACTGGAATCAACTGGATATCTAAAAGCTAGATAGATAGCTGGACCTCCAAGCGAAGCTCCAACTCCAAAGGTGAGTCTCGAATACTGGTACACTCAGTTTGACCCAAGCGTAAAGCAAAACACAAAACACTCGAGTCAGGATTAACATTCTTATATCAATAAATCCAACTCAAGTGAAATAGCAACTGAAATACAAGTAACTCAAAGGATATTTGGAATAACCATCCTTTAAGGATCCGTTAAACTATCTACTATGTAGTAGTGTACGATAAGTAGATAATGCCTATCAGTAATATAAGATATCAAAATAGTGTTAAGGCGTTATCATTATCCCCCTTAACACATTTTTCATAAGCATCATAGTCTATACAGCACTGTAAACTCCACCGTAAACTAGTGGGCTATCAGGGAGTACTCCATAGGTATAACACAAAACAAATCATAGTGGTCGCATATATAGGGATCCAAGTATGACAAGGCACATGAGGCAATACCCAAGGTAGTGAAACTACCTTTTGCCTGATCCGGACTGGTGAAAACGCATCGCCGCAGCGATCGCAACACCGCGAAACAACACTCCCAAAATCAAGGGTGCACCAATCGACAACAAGTAATGAGTAGTTTCGAAGAAGTGTGTTCGCTCGAGGTAGCTAACCCCCATTTGGCTCGGCACGGCTCCTGTTTTAGTCATTTCCAATTTGACACAAGTGTCAAGGCTATCCATTATCGTTCTCTTTCTTCAGTCATCACGTACATCATTTCAACCACTTCATTCTGGATCACACTCCGCGTATAGTTATTAAAGTGGTTTTCGGTTTAGATAGAGAGTATGTCCCTAACCGATTCCGGTCTCTTTAATATCTTCTGTAATTATTACACCGATTGGTCGTTTAATAAATTTCAAAACCAAATCAATTACAATTTCAATTAGAATTTGTAAACCAATGTTTCATTTGTCTTTCTAAATCAATTTCCATAATTACATCTCATAACTTCAACATTCATAATTTCAAAATCTTATAATTCAATTTCAATTTCTATTTAAAACAATTCAACTATTGATTCAAGTTCGTATATAAGTTTCATTCCGAAATCATTTAAATTTATTTAATTTAACATTCAAATCAATTTAACTTCATTGATCAATTTTATTCAATATTCATTTAGTAAATTTGTCATTCAAAACAATTTTCTATTTAATTTCCAATTCATTAAATCAATTACTTAAGTTCAACTTCATTATATCAAAACTTCAAATTGAATTAAATTAGATTCGTCAAATCAATTCTTTAAATTACAAGTCTTACACTGATTCAATAAATCCCGTTTTTATTTCTTGTTAAAGAAATTCAGTTTCATTTATTTATTTACTTAATTACAAATTTCAAAACTCAGTTAATAATGAAACTTAGTTTCACTTATTCAAGAAGTTCAATCTCACTTATTATATATTTAATTATTAAATAATTCAATCTTACTTAATTATTAAATAATTTCAAAACTTAATTATTAACTAATTTCCAAACTTCATTATTAATAATTCCAAATTTAATTATTAAATAATTAATTTTAAAACAACGTTCTTTCAACAACTACTATGTTAATATTTGTTTTAGATTTTAAATATTAACATTTTCCTTTCATTAAATTCAAATTCCAACTTCATTTCAAATCTTATTATTTATTTAAATAAAATCTTTATTTCATTTTCAAACCAATTATTGACCAATCGGGTTTATTTAATTCTCTATCCTAAGTCAAAGTTTAATTTGGGTATTTATCATTTCAACCTGATTCCAGTTCAATTCAAAAATCAAAGCATAGCAAAGGGAACTTGCAGTGTGATAACTGGGATGGTGTCAAAGTAAATAAACAAGCAATAACAACAATAAATAACAATCCAATAATTAATTCAAATAATCCCGAAATAATCATATTAATTCACATTGTTGTTTATGCAAATTAATATAATTATTTCTAGAATCTACACTATCATTTCATGTAGATTAAAGATTATTACACTAATATTAATACGGTTCTTCATTTGATATCAATTATTCAATTTCAAACTACATCGATTTAAACAACATACATTTAAATGGTTCAAGGTGTAATTAACCATATTACTACGGGTCAAGTAATTAAACATTCAAGGGGTCATATTATACAATTTTAACAAATCTCATTTCAGTTGAAATCAAATTTAATAAATAAAAAAAATTAATCGTGAGTGATTGCTCACCTTTCGAGGCTAGAGAGATTTGACAAAGAACTGAGCTACGAATTTCAAAGCAACGCTAGATAGATACGATTCGATGGAGAAAACAGGCCCGACGGACAAAGCTGATAACAGAAATCGACGCAATCAAATTAGAACCGGATAGATAAATAAAATTGGTATAAGCGAATTTGTTAAAAGTCAATATCCATTTTATATATAAATCAAAATAAATATTTTATTTTCAATGCCACATATATTCGACCAACACCAAAAGTTTAACTGATAAAATATCAACACTATATAATAAATTTAAAACAGCATTTATTACAAAAATTAACATTTATAAAATCACTTAAATCAAAATAGTGTATAAACAAATATGCAACATTAAATATAACAGTCAACACATATACTAACCTATATACAAGCCCATACATAAGCAAAACTTGCCTAACACATATATCCAGATTCTTCCTTTTATGAATAAACTATATGCTGGAAATCACCACAACATATTAGTGATTTGAAATCAGTTTGAATTTCTGCTTGATCGTCATGTATGTTGCACTATTTTATCACTAGTATTTGTATTAGAAAAAAACTGCCTTTGAAATGATGTACAACTACTATGTATGATATGTATAATTATTATGTATGCTTTGTTATGTTTAAAAAAAATATGCTGGAAATCAACTCATGCATACTTTATGAATAAACTAACAGAGCTTCAAAACAAACTATGCACACCAACATATGCAACTTATCCAACAATTTGTGAAGTCACATTCATAACAAATATGAATATACTTTACAATATAATACTGTACCCATTTCTCAAAACATTAACAACATCTCAACCTTGTAGTACCAGTTTCAATATATATAAAATAACGGCCAGACACTACCCTCAGATTGAACAATTCTATATCATGTAAAATAAACTAAGATCCTTAGTTATATATATACTTCACCTGGTAGTAGTACAACTGCTATATAAATATATAAAATACTTATGTTAAAATCATATACAAACACCCACAGTACAGCGAAAAAAGTTGCAAACGTAACATGCCGAAACATATAACCTGCCTATATGAAGGAGAAGAAGAGGACATAAGCAAGAGGCACGGTGGTGGCCATCGGCAAGGCGGAGCACGAGGTTCGGAACGGTTGATGGCAGACGAGAGGAGGACGGGGCAAGGCGAATGGCGGAAAGAGGCGGCAAGGGAAGATGGTGACCAAGGCGTGAGTTAGAGGAGCAAGATGAGGAGCTGATGGTTGGAGGAGGTCTGGTTGGTGATAGGCAGAGGTGGGGTCTGGTTGGCCACGGCTTGGAGGCGAGAGGAGCAGGGGTTTCGGCAAGAAGGCCGACTACATGGAGGAATGAGCTGCGCATGTGGGTTGAGGCCGATAAACTTGGAGAGGAAGATTGATGAAAATGAATAGGCATACTAATTTTTTTTTTGATGAAATGAGAAGGCTACCGGTTCTAATAAATGTGCATACGCTTCAAAGAAAAGTAGATTACAGTTGGCTGCACAACAAATAATATAATTATTTCTTATATTGGACAGAATGAACAGTTTGAAATAGCAAAGGTCAGCAACGAGCAATTGGCTATTAGGTTTCCAGCCGTTGGAAAAATAAAAGTCTGAAGTTGAATTCGAGTAAAAATAAAGCTAGTGGCTGACAGCGTTCACACACGGAGGCAATGAAAGGACAGGGAAACAAAAGGTTCAAATTTCGCAACTGATATGGCTATCTATTTCGTGGTTCTCGTTGCGTAACGGACACCGAAACAAGCAACGAATATACCGTAGTGATCAGCATGACGAGATGATCAAAACGGTATACAGATATCAGTGGTACGATTTAATTATAAAAATTCGAATTTTCTACTAACGGAAAATGCAGCAAAAACGCAGGAAAATAAGATCGACGGAGCTAAAGAAGTCTGAATTTGGAAAAATGAAAAATGACGTTTGCTCAGAAGATGGTTTAGAATTTTTTTATGTAAAAATATTTAGGTTCCGAAAACGTTTTATTTTCATCGCTTTTTAACTGATTAAATTGAAGTAAATTTACGCACGAAATAAACTTTCATATTTTCGGACGAAAATTTACAGTTTGCTATGTTTAATTAGACGCATTTTAAATATCGAATTTTCATTGCGAAACTTTGTTGTTTATTTTTATTTAACGAAAATTTCATTTAACGCAAAACGCACATTTCTTACGTTAAAATTATTATTTTGGTTTCTGTTATTGGTTACAACTATTTCATATTATTACATTACGTTTTTTAATATGTATTACATTATCGGTCTTATCGAAATTGGTTTTGGATTTGTAACTTATATACAAAGAGATTTCCATTTAATAAATCATAAAATTTTATTTCTATCGGATTTTTAATTAAAATTTTATTTAATTTAGTATTTTTAAAGCGTTAAAAATACGGGTCATTACAAATAATATAATAACGTTGCCTCGCTATCTACTTATAGCGCTTTGTCAAATGGCTGCGATGTTTATCGCGAAGTCAACATTGCCTCGCCACTGATCTCTGTCATTGCTAATGTTCAATAGCTGCACACGTCATTTAAAACAACACATATAATGCCTTTTTATAGCCTCATTATAATTTTCTAAGCCACCAAAAATTTTCAACACACACACAGATATATATATATATATATATATATATATATATTCTTAATTTATTTCCCAAAATATTTTTCCTCAAACCATTTTAATTTTAAAAGTAATAATATTCAATTTCAAACCATTTACTGAATATTATTATTAAAACTTCAAATAATATCTTCTTTCCAAATGACTATATAACTCAAAATAATTCCTTTCCAAAATATTATATATATCCAAAATACATACTTTTCACAAAATATCTTTTTACTTCCAAGATTTATTACATATGCATGTAATTATATTTTCCAAATATTTATCTTATTTTAGAATAATATTTAACTTGCTTAAAACTCTATTTCCTTTATAAATATTATTTATAACTCATTCACAATTATTAATAATACTTAATATATATATAACTCAAAATTTTAGTGTCTGACTGTCTCGTTAAAGCATTTGGGAATCCTTATCGACACTGTGGCGTCCCACATCTCAAATAGAATTCATAAAACACTCAACTGGCAATTTGACACAAAACAAATTTAAAATCTTTATATTTTCATATAAAGGAAAATCTACTTATAGCAATCCAATATTGTGGCCAATCATCCATGTATACGTTATCCAATCAAACAAATATAATCGACTAATTATGTGCTCAGCGGAAATAGTCTATCAACTTCCGCTACGAAACTCTGATCGCTAATGGATCGGAACACTACCGCACAACATTAAACTTTTAAAATCGTTTTATAATATTAATTTACAAAATAATTCAAAATTTTCACAAATACGCCCTAATGATTATTCCTATAATCATTTTATATTCTTATTCCTATATTGATAATTAATATAACTATCTACCACACATCCCAAGGGACATGACTCTAAGTCTTACTAGGCCTAAATCCATGGTATTATATTATGTAATGTTCTGACTCGGCTCCGATACCAAACTGTACTCTACCTTATATCCACATTGCCCAAGAATATTATAAGAAATATTATCGAGTAATAAGGCTAGTTAGGAGCGACTATCCATAAAATTGCTTTGGACGAGTATCGATACGTTGAATAACGTGACTATATTTTTCTTTCTTTTCTTACAAGTGGTAATTCGACATATGCGATCTAGGCGCAAAATAATAATACAGAGGTTTAATATAATTCAGAACAATACATAACATAATATGTTTGAAGTAATTAATCATGGTTAAAGCTAAATAAAGATGTTGAAGTAATTAATCATTGATTAAAGTTGATTGATCATTTTTGATAGTGTTGTTTAAGTTAATTTTTGAAATGTGAAATCCCAGCACAAGTTCGGTTTTAAAATTTAAAATTTTTGACTTAGTTATGGAAGGGATAAGGAATTTAATTTTCACAATCCGATATCACTTATATGGAAGGGATTTAGTCATACTCTTAGCACTAAACGTTGAGGTATGGAAACTCATCGCTATCTCGAAAGTTAAAAATATCGTTAAGACAATCCCTAGAGGTAACACTACCTTCACTTGCCCGATTTTATTTTCAATCAAGAAATAGTACAAGTTTGAAACCGATGAGTAGTGATAAGAGTATGAGATTTACTTTCCATATATGATCATTTAGTTATTCCCAATAGTTGATTTATTGATTATCGATTCAGCTTTCTTCATTGTGTGTCGTCATTTTAAGATATTTGTTATTCATTTGAGCATAATTATCCTTTATCGAAAATGACTAGAACTAGAAAGTGAGTGGACTTCAAGCTTTGTGGGGTTGCTCCCATTAGGTTATCTTCACATCTACTCTAGATTGGTTTTGGTAATATGCGCACTAAGATGTGAAATACTTGGAAAGTCGGTGAGGTTGGCGGTGTCCGGCTTGTATATTTCTGAGAGGATTCACAAGAGAATATGACCCACTCAAGTATATTATATAGAGGTATACTTTTGATAAGGAGGGCGCACCCTCCTAGTCATTTGTTGGAAAAATTTCCTTTCCTTCCCCTTGATTAAAAACTTTTGAATTGTTTTCCTAATTGCATCAAGAAGTGCCTTGTGATGACTCAGATTTTGACGTCTGATAATCGGCTAATTAACTGATTTAAATTATCGGAATATTAATTTTTAATTGGTCAAACAAATGAACTTCTGATAATTAAAAACATATGAATATATATATAAATTGATTCAAAGTTATATAAAGACTTATATTTTAAAATTTCTGGGTATGATAAAATTTAGAGGAAATGTACATAATAATCCACCACTTGAAAATTTAGATAAACATCCAAAAATGTATATATAAATATACACAAGCTTTACGACATTTGATAATATATATAAGTATAGAAATGTGTATATATGTATAGATGCTATGAGAAGGAGAATATAGGAAAGATGTATAAATGTAAATGTTGAATATGGGAACAAATATAAGCTAATATATATATATATATATATATATATATATATATATATATATTCATTTATTTAAATAGTGAAAGTGTAAATACATAAGTATATGATGACAATTACATACATATAAGTAAAAATATATATACGAAGTATAAATGCATGTAAACAAAAGGGGTAAGCATGACAAAGTAAGAATGTATATTGTATACATATGATGGAAGAATATATAAGTGGATATATATGTGAGGCATATATGTATTTATACAATGGAAAAAGGCATGTATATATATGCATAAGGATATATATCAATAAATGTACATGTAGACATGCTAGGGGACATATCTAGTCAAGCCTACAAAACATTGTATCAAGATCAAAACTTCAAATCATGTAAAAGGAAAAATCAAATCAGTTTCTAATCAAATCAAAATAAATATATAATAAAAATAAAAATAAAACTTACTGTGTACAATTGAGAGCAGCAGCATACCTTCTCTATATATATCTCCACTCTGTCTTTTATCTCATTCATTCGAAAACTAGCTAAGTAGAAACAAAGAAAACATTACTGCCATTACAAACTGAAGAAAATCAAAACAATTCAAGTGAACAGAGATGATCAAAACAAAAGCTAGCAGTCCTCTTCAAAAGAATTTCTGTGAGTATAATACTTTCTTTTCCAACTGATTTTATATACATATAACAGTGAGTAAAGCAATCTTGTGTGCTACATATATTTACAAATAACTATGGTTTGTTTAAAATCTTTGGTCAATAAAAGGTAAATATGAGTTTAAGTGAAACTGGGAATATAATGTACCCTGAAACAAACAGTGTTTTTATCTGTGAGTACAACACTTAAATCTTCGACAGGTTATACATATACATAAACATGCAATTGTGGCTGCGAATAATTTGTTGATCTGGGTTTATTGTTTTTGCTGGGTACATATGAGTATGTATGGGAATTAGATATGGAGGGGTTGCACGTACAGGGAATGTAAGCTCTGTTTGATGATTATTTAAAACTAGTAAATCACCTTGTTTCAAAAAAAAATCGGTATCTTCATTTTCATTTAGATTTGAACTTCGATTTCAAAACAAAGTTTGTTTGTTGGTGAGTATAAAACGTTCTAAAAATTGTTTCATCAAAATCCATGGAGTAGAGTGGGAGAAATCTCCTTACAACCGCAAGTGAGTTGACTTGGGCATGTTTACATCTACCATAATTTTATGAATAGATTATGTAGCCGGGTTCGCGATTGAAATTCGTTAATTTCAGAAGTATTTTGGGGAATTTTAGTTGCATGGGGAACGAGAATTTAATAGATGATCGGAGTTTGGGATTTGGGCAAATCCAGGCGTCTCGGTTGGTGTTATGGTATGGGGTTTGGCGTGGAGATGGCTCAAGGGGCGGTGCATCGGAGAAAAATAACGCGGAGCTTATTTTGGGGCCGTGGATGTGAGGTGGGGTGGTTCTAGGGTTTAAGAGGCTTGGGTGATGGTGCTCGGTACGGAGATGTTTGCGGCCAGGATAGTCGATCGGACTAAGTCGTGGTGGGCAGGGAGGAAGCTCAGGCCTGGGGGGTTACGTGGTCGCGGGGGTAGTGGCTAAAGTTGAGAGGAACAGTGGCGTGCGAGGCGATTTCTTATTAATCGCGTTTTTTTTGGGGGCAGAAGTCGAAACTTAAGACAAGGCGTGTGGGGAAGTGGCGATGTTGTCGGAGGGACGAGCAAGGTAAGGCGGAGTCGTAGGCATTGGAGCATTGGTAGCCAGTGTGGTCGTGGGTGGTGCACGGTGAACGTGTGTACTTGCGTGCACGTTTCGTCTCAGGAACGTTATTTGGGAAGATGAAGATTAGAGGGAGGGAAGAAATGGGATGATCGAAGTTATACTGTATGCTAGGCCGGGTTTCATTGAGTAAGGGCTGATTTTGCTTGGTAAAAAAACCTTTGATTTAATCTTTAAAAACTAAAACATTTTTCTTATTTTGGTCAACTTATTTTAAACCAAATCAGATATGAAGGTTAGTACATTTCGATCATATTACCTAAATCATAATCTATAATCATTGGTAAATTTGCGGTGATATAAAAAATTTGGTTATTTATAACAATTTAAGAGGAAATATAGATCTAAAGCCCATTCGATTCAAATCTTATATTAATCGGTTGTTAAAGGGACTGTTTAATTTTGATTTACTAATGATAGATCATTTTTTATAAACTCTTAAAATATAAGAAATTTTGGGATTTATAGTGGAAGTAGATTCAGTTAAATTAAACCAATTAAATCATGTTTGGTGAGTTGGTTAACATTAAGTGTTAAGCGTTAATTTATCGGCGATCTATACTTTAGTTACTGTTTTTGAATATTGATTTTAAATCGTTCTTGTCTATGCCATCAAGTGGCCAGACAGGCTAAAATAGTTCGAACAAAATGATATCCGGGACCACTACGATTTAATAAGCACTTCTCATCTTTACGGATTGATTATAGGGTCTAATAGGCTGGAATTGAATAAACTAAGAGAATCTGACTATTTTAAATATGTAACTAAACTTGGATATTACTTTAAAATCAATGGATTTTTGTAATTAATGTTGGTTATAACATGGTAAAAATTCGTAGTGTTGAACGAGTTACCTCGGTTTTCAAAGAAGTTTTATACCTTAAGTATTTCATATTGGATGGGTTTACTCACGCTGGTTTCCAGCCTGACTCGGGTGTTACTTTATTGTAATGCTCGGGTCAGACCGAGTATCACAGTTTTTCAGGTTAGGACGTTTGGAGCTCAGGAGGCGAGCTTGATGGCAGAGACGTATTGATGAGATTCTGCTGTGTATTATGGATTGTATAGACAGTAGTTGAGGACAAGTTATTATAACTGTCCGGATTTGTTGTACTCTAATATCTTGTATGTATATTGGTAGTTACACCTTTCTTCGTATAAATGCTGATATTTTTATATTATATTTTGTTCCGCTGCGAATGTGAGATTATGTGCTGTTGTTTTCTATTTCTTCTTCTACCTCTTTTTTTCTTAACCCTAATAGTCTGGTATTTCCGGCATACGATTGTTCAGCACTCTGTACAGTGAACGTATTAGTGTCGATTATCGGGGTCGAAAATCTTCCGGGCCGTTACAGTTGGTATCAGAGCTGAAAGGTTAAGCGAGAACCTTGGCTCTAGTGGGGATTACTCATTAGAGATAGGACAGTAGTACCCTAGAATGAGTTGAGAGTATTATATGAGGGCGTACTTGTTATTTTCTTATATAATGATTTAAAAAAAGGTTTTAAAAATGATTTTTCTTTAAGCTTATATTTTGGTATATAAAGAAATAATTTTTCCGAATTATTGTAGTATATTAAGGAAATTGGTTGTTGTTATAAAAATTAAATAAGGTTATAAGACTTAAGTGTTAAAAACACATATAACCAAATAAAAATTTGGGTAAGGATTAACTATACTAATAAGTTAAGCTAAAAATGGATTCAACCTGAATTTAAATCCGGGGAAAATTTAAAAGAATTTTCAAAGTACTTGAAATAAGTTACCCTGATTATATTGTTCAAGTAAATCATGATAAAATATATGGTGTGTTTTGTTTCTAGATATGATATTATTATCATAAAATGGTTGTTGTGTCTAAATAAAGGGATGTTTAGTTTTAAAATAAACAATGATAAAGAAAATGAAATGTTTTAAGGAAATTTTTTTATATAAGTATGACTTATAAATTGAAATAGATTTAAATTGTGAAGTTTTAAAATCTAAGTCCAGAAAATTGGAATGGTTTTAAATGTTAAGAAAATAATAAATAATATTATTTAGAATATTTTTGAATATAGGAATCTAGTTTTAAAAACAAGATTTGTACTGAAAATTTTAAAGGAATTTGTTTTGAATTAAAACCCAGGATGGTTTAAAATTGAAAGTGTGTCTTGGTGTGCAAATGAAATAAATGTATATATATGTGGATATACAAAATAACAAAGTTGATTTAAAATAAATACTGAGTGGTTAAGTTCTGAAAATTTCCCTAAAATGAGAGTATAACCCAAAGAGAAATAGGTTTTTGAACTCATAAGTGGGAAGTGATATTGATAAGAAATTTAAATTTGAAATGGAGAATTCAAATTGAGTAAGGTTGAACGGATTAGATGAATTGAATTTAACTTAGGGGAAGTTAAATAAGTTTTGAACGTACAACCTAAATTGGAAAATTTCAATGTGAAATTGAAAATTTTAACTTAGGGAAGTTAAATGGGTTAAATTGAAAGGGAGTTATGTATGGTCTCGAAACGGGTTTCAAATTCTGGAAATTGGTAATGAGTGCTATTTGATTTGTGCCTTAGATAATTTGCATGTTTATTTACTTTGATATATCTTGCTCTCATCCTATTGTTATTGACAGTATTTATAAAACTGTAAATTGGATTACATCGGTAAGTTAAGAAGTGGATTGAAATGATATACATCCATTGCTGAAATTAAATGGAAATAAAACTTTACGTAGAAACCATTTAAAGATTCTGATTCTTAGAAATAAAATGAATTTAAGGAAAATGGAATCATTTTGAACTTAAGTTCGGAATATTAAAAATGGATTTATCAATCGAAATTGTTTAAAGGGATTAGGTTTAAAAATTTGAAGTGTAATTGGGTAATCAATTGAATTCTGAAAATTGATTTATTTAAATGGATTTGAACACTAACTCGAACCTTGAGATAAGTTAAGTAAAGATAATTTAAATAAATATCATAAATTTGGACTCAGAATTAAATTGTTTAAAGACTTGGGTAGTTAAATTAGATATTAAAGGTTAATTTGATCTAAGTGATTAAATCAACATTTTTAAAACCGAACTCGAATTTATATAAATCGAGATGGTCTAAAATTTGAGAATGAAATTGGAATTAAATTAAAATTGAAGTTGAAATGGATTAATTGGGATTGTGATCGAAGTTGAATAAGTTCAAATTCAAAATGGGAATTGATTTGAATGAGAATTGAAGTTAATTCGAATGTGAGTCGTGATTGAATCAATTTAAATAGAAGTGGAAATTGAAATTGATTCGAAATGGAGGTTGGAGATTGAGCCAGTTTGACTCTGAAACTATTTTCAAACAAATTGTTTTAATATAAACTACCTTAGATCTTTTTTTCCAAGCTATTTACTATACAAACCATTCTTTTTAACTAACACTATCTTATACTTACTATTTAACTATTTTACAACTATATAACTATTTTAAAACTATTCAAATTATTTTCTAAATTCAAACTGGTCAGAGTGGAAACTGTTTATATTTAAATATCAATTGAGATAAGAATTGAAGTATTAATCCAAATGGAAATGGAAGCAAAAATCTAAAATTGGAACCAAAAATCGAAAATTGTAGTAGAAATGATTTTAAAGTAAAATAATATATTGAGAAAAATATGATGATTTAAAATTAAAAGATTGGATAGTATTATAACTAGAACTCAGTTTATAAGGAGTAAGAAATGTGGAAAATAACTGTGTAAAGGAAATCGAACTTGAATATTTGATTTGACATAAATAAAGTTATATATATTAAAAACTCCCTTTGATGAACCTATAACCAGAAGAAAAGATCTTTGAAGTATATTTGAAATATAAAGTGGAATTTATACAAGTATGAAATGATCCAAAAATTATTCAAGTTGAAAGAATAGTCTTATATATATATAAGAGTGATTTTATGAGAATGAAACTGAAAAGGGTTTTTGGAACTCATGGATTTTGAAAGGCTTTTGATTTTGGGAAAAATCAATTTTGGAAATTTGGAAAGCCAAGTTTGAGAAATATCGATTTTTGAGATATCAATTTTGAAGTTTATATGTAATACATATAAAGAGTATGATTTGAAAGATACTATATGTGTATAGTATAAAATGTTTTGAGAATGCTATGGGGAAAAAGGCGCTCCCATTTAGAGTTGAAACTTATAGTAGGTGATCCATTGGGTGGTTCTGCCTTGAGCCCTAAAGGGGGTTCTAAATTTTGATCCCAGAGGACGTCCGGACTAAACTGTAGTTCCTGTGGATTGTGATTGGGGTAGTGGATGTCGAGGGTGCTGATGCCTACAGATATATTGGGGTTATGCTGTGACGGTAGTGTAACTCTGGTGTAACTGCGATCTATCGCTGTTCCATAGCGTAAGTCGAGTGGCAGTGATTGCCTACAATCTACGTTTGATTTCGCTAGGATAGCGACATACATCGGTAGATTGCGATCTATGTGGTTTAGTTCCATAGCGAAATTCGTGTGGCAGTGAGTGCCTACAGTCTAGACTAGTTCCCCTAGAACAGTGACATCACTTTGTGTAGTCTGCGATCTATGTGGTGAAGTTTAATTTGGCAGCGAAATTCGAGGGCGCTGATGCCTACAGTTATATGGTTTTGCCATGATGACAACGTAACCTTGGGTGTAGCTGCGATCTGTGTAGTTTCCATGGCCAAAGTCGAGGGGTGCGGGTGCCTAAAGTTTTCTATGGTTTTCGCCGGGATGGCGAAGTAATCATCTTGCTAACTGCGACTCATGGAGGGGGTGACGATTTCCATAGCATTTTCACAAAATGTTTTTCAAGTATTTTCACCGGGTATTGAAAACGGGTCTACTAAGTACTTATAGATTTTCAGTCCTGTGCCTGATCAACGTATTACTGAATTTCTGTGAGAACAAGGATGGACTTGTTGAGACATCGAGTTATAAAAAGTATTTTTATATAAAAGCTATTTTGGTAATATTATTTGATTTTAAAGTGTTTTAAAATTTTAAAATAAAAGAGTAAAAGAGTTAAAAATGTTTAAAGAGTAATTTAACAAAAATAAGCATTAGATTAAAATTCTCGTTTCGTTCCTTTTCGGGGACGAAAAGTTCTAAAGGGGGAGGAATGTGATGACTCGGATTTTGACGTATGATAATTGGTTAATTAACTGATTTAAATTATCGGAATATTAATTTTTGATTGGTCAAACAAATGAACTTCTGATAATTAAAAACATCTGAATATATATATATATAAATTGATTCAAAGTTATATAAAGACTTATATTTTAAAATTTCTGGGTATGATGAAATTTAGAGGAAATGTACATAATAATCCACCACTTGAAAATTTAGATAAACATCCAAAAATGTATATATAAATATACACAAGCTTTACGACATTTGATAATATATATAAGTATAGAAATGTGTATATATGTATAGATGCTATGAGAAGGAGAATATAGGAAAGATGCATAAATGTAAATGTTGAATATGGGAACAAATATAAGCTAATATATATATATATATTCATTTAT
The DNA here is from genome assembly GCA_030737815.1 of Allium fistulosum. Lineage (NCBI taxonomy): Eukaryota > Viridiplantae > Streptophyta > Magnoliopsida > Asparagales > Amaryllidaceae > Allium > Allium fistulosum. Next base: position 407,513,893 of record CM060904.1, on the reverse strand, counting down.
TTAAATAGTGAAAGTGTAAATACATAAGTATATGATGATAATTACATACATATAAGTAAAAATATATATATGAAGTATAAAATGCATGTAAACAAAAGGGGTAAGCATGACAAAGTAAGAATGTATATTGTATACATATGATGGAAGAATATATAAGTGGATATATATGTGAGGCATATATGTATTTATACAATGGAAAAAGGCATGTATATATATATGCATAAGGATATATATCAATAAATGTACATATAGACATGCTAGGGGACATATCTAGTCAAGCCTACAAAACATTGTATCAAGATCAAAACTTCAAATCATGTAAAGGGAAAAATCAAATCAGTTTCTAATCAAATCAAAATAAATATATAATAAAAATAAAAATAAAAACTTGCTATGTACAATTGAGAGCAGCATCATACCTCTCTATATATCTCTCCACCCTGTCTTTTATCTCATTCATTCGAAAACTAGCTAAGTAGAAACAAAGAAAACATTACTGCCATTACAAACTGAAGAAAATCAAAACAGTTCAAGTGAATAGAGATGATCAAAACAAAAGCTAGCAGTCCTCTTCAATAGAATTTCTGTGAGTATAATACTTTCTTTTCCAACTGATTTTATATACATATAACAGTGAATAAAGCAATCTTGTGTGCTACATATATTTACAAATAACTATGGTTTGTTTAAAATCTTTGGTCAATAAAAGGTTAATATGAGTTTAAGTGAAACTGGGAATATAATGTACCCTGAAACAAGCAGTGTTTTTATCTACGAGTACAACACTTACATCTTCAACTGGTTATACATATACATAAACATGCAATTGTGGCTGCGAATAATTTGTTGATCTGGGTTTATTGTTTTTGTTGGGTACATATGAGTAGGTATGGGACTTAGATATGGAGGGGTTGAACATACAGGGAATGTAAGCTCTGTTTGATGATTATTTAAAACCAGTAAATCACCTTGTTTCAAAAAAAAATCGGTATCTTCTTTTTCATTTAGATTTGAACTTCGATTTCAAAAAAAAGTTTGTTTGTTGGTGAGTATAAAACATTCTAAAAATTGTTTCATCAAAATCCATCGAGTAGAATGGGAAAAATCTCCTTACAACCGCAAGTGAGTTGACTTGGGCATGTTTTCATCTACCATAATTTTATAAACAGATTATGTAGCCGGGTTCGCGATTGAAATTCGTTAATTTTAGAAGTATTTTGTGGAATTTTAGTTGCATGGGGAACGAGAATTTAATAGATGATCGGAGTTTGGGATTTGGGCAAATCCAGGCGTCTCGGTCGGTGTCGTGGTATGGGGTTTGGTGTGGAGATGGCTCAAAGGGTGGTGCATCAGAGAAAAATAACGCGGAGCTTATTTTGGGGCCGTGGATGTGAGGTGGGGTGGTCCTAGGGTTTAAGAGGCTTGGGTGATGGTGCTCGGTATGGAGATGTTTGCGGCCAGGATAGTCAACCAGACTAAGTCGTGGTGGGCAGGGAGGAAGCTCAGGCCTGGGGGGTTACGTGGTCGCGGCGGTAGTGGCTGAAGTCGAGAGGAATGGTGGCGTGCAAGGTGATTTCTTATTGATCGCATTTTTTTTGGGGGCAGAAGTCGAAACTTAAGACAAGGCGTGTGGGGAAGTGGCGATGTTGTCGGAGGGACTAGCAAGTTAAGGCGGAGTCGTAGGCATTGGAGCATTGGTAGCCAGTGTGGTCGTGGGTGGTGCACGATGCATGTGTGTACTTGCATGCACGTTTCGTCTCAGGAACGTTATTTGGGAAGATGAAGATTAGAGGGATGAAAGAAATGGGATGATCGAAGTTATACTGTATGTTGGGCCGGGTTTCTTTGAGTAAGGGCCGATTTTGCTTGGTAAACAAACCTTTGATTTAATCTTTAAAAACTAAAACATTTTTCTTATTTTGGTCAACTTATTTTAAACCAAATCAGATATGTAGGTTAGTACATTTCGATCATATTACCAAAATCATAATCTATAATCTTTGGTAAATTTGCAGTGATATAAAATTTTTGGTTATTTATAACAATTTAAGAGGAAATATAGATCTAAAGCCCATTCGATTCAAATCTTATATTAATCGGTTGTTAAAGGGACCGTTTAATTTTGATTTACTAATGATAGATCATTTTTTTATAAACTATTAAATTATAAGAAATTTTGGGATTTATAGTGTAAGTAGATCCAGTTAAATTAAACCAATTAAATCCTATTTGGTGAGTTGGTTAACATTAAGTGTTAAGCATTAATTTATCGACGATCTATACTTTAGTTACTGTTTTTGAATATTGATTTTAAATCGTTCTTGTCTGTGCCATCAAGTGGCCAGACAGGCTAAAATAGTTCGAACAAAATGATATCCGGGACCACTTCGATTTAATAAGCACTTCTCATCTTTACGGATTGACTATAGGGTCTAATAGGCTGGAATTGAATAAACTAAGTAAATCTGACTATTTTAAATATGTAACTAAACTTGGATATTACTTTAAAATCAATGGATTTTTGTAATTAATGTTGGTTATAACATGGTAAAAATTCGTAGTGTTGAACGAGTTACCTCGGTTTTCAAAGAAGTTTTATACCTTAAGTATTTCATATTGAATGGGTTTACTCACGTTGGTTTCCAGCCTGACTCGGGTGTTACTTTATTGTAATGCTCGGGTCAGACCGAGTATCACAGATTTTCAGGTTAGGACGTTTGGAGCTCAGGAGGCGAGCTTGATGGCAGAGACGTATTGATGAGATTCTGCTGTGTATTATGGATTGTATAGACAGTAGTTGAGGACAAGTTATTATAACTATCTGGATTTGTTGTACTCTGATATCTTGTATGTATATTGGTAGTTACACCTTTCTTTGTATAAATGCTGATATTTTTATATTATATTTTGTTCCGCTGCGAATGTGAGATTATGTGCTGTTGTTTTCTATTTCTTCTTCTACCTCTTTTTTTCTTAACCCTAATAGTCTGGTATTTCCGGCACACGATTGTTCGGCACTCTGTACAGTGAACGATTTAGTGTCGATTTTCGGGGTCGAAAATCTTCTGGGCCGTTACATGCCTTTAGCTCTTCTTGATGTCTAATTATTTGTGTTCGTTCTCTAAGTTTGGATTTTGACCTTGTTTAAGCCCATTCCTTCAAGTGTTGGTTTTGTTCTAAATTGCTCTCATTAATTATGGTTGGATATTGTTATTGTAAGGGGAAAACCATTCCGTAGATGGCGGTGTGGTCTCACATATTGTTGTTTATTTCCACCGTTTTTAGGGTGTTAATCATACCAGAATTGTTGTCCGACTCGAGTTGTTTATTTCCATAATCTCTCGAGTACTTAATTATATTTTAGTAGATGGAGAGTAGTAGGTTTCTTTGGGCTCTTTGAAGATGATGGTTAAACAGGAGGCTCCTTATTTATCTAGTTATCTATTTTCATTGTAATGTCTAATATGTATGGGTATTTTGTATCAGCAAGTATAAAGGAAGGGCGTATAACTTCCTATGCTGATATTATTAATACTTTTATGTAACTCTTATAACTCGTTGTTAAGGAGTAAACTTATGTACTATATTATTGTTGTATTATATTTAATCATTCTATTATGAGATTTTCTTTTATGTTCTTTTATTTACCACACAACAACTCGTTTTTCGAATGCTTGGGCAATGGCACATGAACACCGAGGATGTGTTAAATGTCGTTCTCAGGGGTTAGAAAGGTAGGCCGTCACAGTTGGTATTAGAGCTTTGATTGAGTGAACACCTTAGCATGATTGGGGTACAACTCATTAGAGATAGGGTAAGTGATGCCCTATAATGATTTAATCTTAAGAAAGCATATTTGTTATTTTTATACTAATAATATCCTCTAATGTCTTGTTCTAGATCTGTTAGTGTTGTTTTTCCTTAAACTGTTTTGATCCTATTCTTGTATTATGAAGATATCTATTATTTGTCCAAGCAATGAAAGATGAATACAAGAAGAGGAGGAAGGAGAGGAACTTGAACTAACATGACTACCAACGGCAGGGTAGCTAGAGATGATACTATGCCAGCTGTAGATCCAACAGAGGAAGTGTAGCGCAAGTTTAGCCACCTATGAACTTCGCTGTTTTATGTAAGAATTATACCACTTTGGGTTGGAAAACATTCTATGGAACTGAGTATATTCTTAGAGTGCGGACATGGCTTCATTCATGTGAAAGAATATTTAGAGATCTTCGTTTGGAAGATGTGGAGAAACGGTTGTTGGCAACACGACAATTTCAAAAATCGACGAAGGATTGGTGGGATTCAGTAACAGCTAATACTTTGGAGGAGGTGTTTTCTTAGGATCAGTTTAAGGATGTTTTTGAAGCGCAGTTTATCTCGAAAACTGGAAAGACTCGGTTGTTTAGGAATTTCTTGGATTTGAAGCAAGGTGATACGACGCTGGCGCAATATGAGCATAAGTTTAATGCTTTGTCCTATTTTGGACTTGGATTGATAGACACACCACTCAAGAAGAATGAAATGTTCATGAGTGGGATGCGACCAAAGTTCTAGAAAGAAATGACTAATCATATTACGGGTACACTCACCAACCTTTTCAGTATGGCTTTGAGGTTTGAAGTTCTTGATATTAAGGAAGGAGTCCAGATGGGAGTAGTGCTAGCAATTTGAGTCAAACCTTTATCAATGATATCAGTTGGAGGCAAGCAGAATTTCAAGCATAAGAGAAAGAAGTAGTGGTCAAGAAATAAATCCGGAGGTAGAGCTCCTGCATGAAGAAATAGCCCAACTTGGCCAATGTTCGTTGTTTCAAGTGCAACAAGATGGGTCACTTTGCAAATCAGTGCACTGATTTTCCTAGCAATCAAATCTGCTACAATTATCACAAGCAAGGACACATGAAGAATGAGTGCCCTTTTTTGAAGAAGGGGTCACAATGGTAGGCTTTTGTTATTGAAGGGATACCATCCACTTCTTTAGGACAGAAGGGAAAGCAGGTATTGCAAGGTACATTATCTATCTATGACATTCCTATAAGAGTATTATTCGATACGGGTGCTGCCCGTAGTTTTATTTTGTATGACCCGATGATAAAACTAAACTACAATATGTTATTTTAAGTAATCCTCTTTGTGTTTCATACCCAATTAGGGGCCCGATAAATCTTGACACTAGGTGTCTAAATGTGCCTATTTCTTATCGAATTCATCTCTTTTCTCTAACCTGTTTATTCCTGGGTTCATGGGTTTTGGAGTGTTGTTGGGAATGGATTAGTTATCTAAGTTTAAGACTACCTTTGATTGAGGTAGAAGAAGGGTCATGATAAAGGATGCGGTAGGAAGAAGCATTGATATGTATTGTGAAGAGCCTAACGAGTTAATGAGTGGTTTTCTGTATTCACTCGAAGTATGTAAAGAGGAGCTTAGGGATACACCGGTTGTTTGGGATTTCATGCATATTTTTGATGAAGTGCAAGGTTAACCTCCTCATCTTGAAGTGGAGTTCCATATTAATTTGAATCCAGGAACTAGACCTATTATACAAACCCTACAAAAGTTGGCTCCATAAGTGAGGGGAGAGTTGGAAAGCCAGACATTCAACTTATTGCAGAAGGGATTGATAAGACATAGTACCTCTAGTTGGGGATCACCTGTTGTCTTTGTTACAAAGGTTGACGGTTCTTTAAGGTCATGTGCATACTACTAGGAGTTGAACAAAAGGACTATCGTGAATAAGTACCCTTTACCACGAATCGTCGACATGTTTGATCACCTCCATGGAACTTGGATATTTTCCCAATTGGATCTTGCATCTGTTTTCACCAATTAAGGATAGCAGAGGAGAGTGTGCCCTTAACATCTTTTAGGACTCCAGGTAGTTTCTACGAGTGGTTAGTAATGCCGTTTGTGTAGACTAATGCACCCGCTTATTTTGTAGACTTAATGAATCAAGTATTTCTGGACATTCTTAATAAATTTATCCTCATCTTTATTGATGTCATTCTTGTCTATTCAAAAACAGAGGAGGAGCACAAGTACCATCTCAGAGCCGTATTCGATACCTTAAGGAGCTATGTGTTGAAGGCTAAGTTTGCTAAGTGCCATTTCTGGAAATTTGAAGTTAGGTTTCTAGGAAATATTGTCTTGGGAGAAGGCATATCAGTAGACCCAAATAAGTTATTGCAGTTCAAGAGTAGAAGAGGCCTGAAAATGCAATGGAAATTAGAAGTTTATTGGGATTGGCGAGTTTCAACCATCCCTGCATCAAAGATTTCTCGAAGATTGCTTCTCATCTCACGAAGTTAATAAAGAAAGATGTTAACTTCATGTGGAAGCCTAATTGTGATCAAGCATTCAATGAATTAAAGGAGAAATTAACTAGCGCTCCAGATTTGACCATTCCAGATAGGAGTGGAGGGTTAACCATGTATACGGATGCTTGTAGTACTAGATTGGGAGCAATTTTTATGCAGCATGGGAAGGTTATTGCCTATGCGAGTCAACAGCTAAAGCCACATGAGAAAAATTATGCTACGTACGATTTGGAGCTTTTGGCTAATGTCTTCACACTAAAGATGTGGAGGCATTATATTCTGGGTGAAAATTTCAAGTTATATATGGACCATAAATCCTTAAAATATTTCTTTACCCAAAAAGACTTGAATTTGAGGCAGCAGAGATGGCTGGAGTTTCTCGCTTCTTATGATTTGAATATTCTTTATACCCTTGGGAAAACAAATGTTGTTGCGGATGCGCTGAGTAGAAATGTAGTAATGGTTGCTAACTTAGAAGTCAAGCCAGTATTGATGGATAAGATTGCGGCTAGTCAAGAAGAAGATTCTATTTTGGCTCGACTCAAAAAGGATGTTCAAGAAGGTATTGTTTCTATTTTTGAGATTGATCCCCGGGGCGTATTGAAAATTAACGGGTGTATCTGTGTTTTTAGTGTTAATGAACTCAGGAGAGAAGTGTTAGCTGAATGTCACCGTTCAAGGTTATCTTTCCATCCAGGAGTGACAAAGATGTTCAAAGATATGAAGGGGGTATTCTGGTGGAAGGGGGTGAAGCGAGATGTGTCGATCTTCATGAGTCAGTGTGCAACTGCCAATAGATTAAGAGTGACCAACATAAGTCAGCTGGACTGTTTCGGTAACTTGAGATCCCGAAGTGCAAGTGGAAGCATATCTCTATGGACTTTATTGATGGACTTCCTAGGTCAAGAAGAGGGAACGAAGGCATTTGTGTTATAGTTGATCGGCTGACCAAGAGTGCTCATTTCTTTCCTGTTAATCCAACTAGGACTGCTGAAAATCTGGCAAGCTTGTATGTGAAGGAGATTGTGAGGCTTCATGGTATTCCTTATAGTATTGTAAGTAACCGAGACCCTATATTCACTAGCAAGTTATAGGAGGGACTGCAAAACTGCCTTAGGGACCAAGTTGAGTATGAGTACAACTTACCATCCCTAAACAGATGGGTAGCTGGAGTGAGTGAACTGGATCATGAAAGACTTATTGCAAGCATGCATTCTCAACTTCAGATGTTCTTGGGAAGATCACTTACCCTTAGTCGAATTCACTTACAACAACAACTATCAAGCAACTATTGGCATGGCCCTTTTCGAAGCTCGATATAGTCATCCTTGTTGTTCTCCTTCATATTGGGTTGAGTCTGGTGATAGAATTGTTCTTAGATGTGACATGATCTTAGAAGCCAGCAGGAAGGCAGCTAATATCAGAAGAAAGATGAAGGAAGCGCAGAAATGGATTAAGGAGCAGAGATCTTGAGTTCTCGATGGGGGTTCGGTGTGTGAAGGTCTCTCAGTTGAGAAGTGTGGTCAGGTTTGGGAAAACAGGGAAGATAACCCCTCGATATATTAGCCCTTTTCCCATACTAGACCGGATTGGTAAACTGCATATAGAGTCAAGCTACCAGATCAACTATCAGATGTGCACAACATATTTTACTATCACATTTACGTAAGTATGTACACGACCCTTCGACGATAGTGGAACCGGCATAACAAGTGGATTTGGAAGTTTAGCCTAACCTGAACATTCTTAGGTGGCCTATTTATATCATCGCTTGATATCTAAAGCGATTGAGGATGAAGGATGTGAATCTTGTTAAGGTTCAGTGGAGTGGGGATGATAGAGATTGTACTTGGGAAACCAAGGACTATATTAGGAATTCTTATCCTGAGTTGTTGTCGTAGTTGTTTGTTCTTTGTTATATCTTCTTAGTTACTCATTGGTTGTAGTGGAGTTAATGTGACGACCCGGAATTTTTGAGTATTTGAAACTGGAATATTTAATTAATTTTAAATATTCAGAGGTTAATTATTAACTTAAATTTCAAATATCGCTGTTTATTGGGTGATTTAATTATTAAATTAGATTATTTGAAGTTGGATAAAATAGTAAATCTGGCATTCTAAGCTAATTAAAAATATTTTGGAAGCTTGGAAAAATTCATATTAATGATACTGAAGATGATAGAACTTTCAAAATGGAATTTCAAAGAGTTTTGTTCAGTTTTAAAATATATCGTTTAAATTGGATTTAAAAATAGTCGTCCGAGGCACAGTCTCGGATTTCAACAAAACCAGTCCCATTGGATCCATAATATTGTATTATTACCGAGTTTCAATTTTCGTAGTGTTCGGAGTTTTTGTGTGAGCATACGATTAGTAAACACGTTGAAAATTTAATCGAGATTTTTTATGTAAAATATAATTGTTAAATCAACAGCCACCCTATACTGTCTTCAGCCAACCTATCTCTGTTAGAAGCCGACTTCTTTTCCATCGTGTTCCCTCTTTTATTAAACATCACGCAATCTTCCTCAGAACGAAATCAAAGGAATAAAATCAATGGCCGAACGATTTCTTTTCCCACTTCATTCCAGAAAACGAAATCAAGTACCGTTCTCTTTCCCTTCTCTTCTCTTATAAATCGCAATCTCCCTCGACAAATTTAAAAAAAAAAAAACAAACAGAGCATCTCAGTTACAAATTAATGATCGCGGCTTGATTTCCTTTTATTTCATTCTCGAATCAACGCGAAGTCATCGCGATCTGGAGGGGCGTAGCCAGGGGAACTCGACAGTTCGTCGATCTCGTTTGCTTGGGATTCGATTTAAAGGCAAGTGTGGCCTTCGTTTCGAGCTGGGATATCTCGAGGCGCGTACGATTCGAGGCTCGCGATTTCTGGAGGATATTTGGGAGGGCATCGCGATCGAATGTGGATGAGGCGCGTGAAGTAGGGGCGGCAATGGGTGCTAGGGTTTCGCGAGTCATTCCGATTGAGGCCAGGCTTGTCGCGATCGAGCTCGGGAAGGCAGTGTTCGATTTTTGGGCAAGGCTAGGGCTGATGGTTCGAGGCTGTAGGGTAACTACACTATCTCTAATTTAATTTATAACATATACACATATTTTTATACAGAAAAGAAATGGGAAAATTTGTTGTCGAATTTTTATAAAAGATAGTTTTTATGCCTATACATGTAAATTCACAGTAATACATATTTAGACAAAGTTTTGAAAATAATAATAATAATAAATGAAGTTAGAAATAGGAAGTTGTCTGGTTTGAGAAAAAAATGTTAATGAGAGAATATATACTGTTATTGTAATCAGATTTAAATTGGAACTGAAAAGGAAGTTATATACACATTTGCACACCTGACTCAATTATTTTAAATAATTTATAAAAGGAACATTAGTTTAAAATTTAACCTTTGATTTAATTATATCAATAAAGGGTGAAAAATTGTTCGATAATTCAAACACTAATAAAATCCTATAATTCTTATACAAGGTCATAAACGATGAAAACGAGCCGGTTTGGATTGAGTTGCAAAAGAATAATCGGAGGTGAGTTAATCTCACTCAGCTGAATTTTTAATTTAAATTTAAATGGTTAAATTTAATTGATTGGATGATTGCATTGATTTGATGTGCTATATATATAGTAGTATATAGCAATATATACATATTGGCATATGTATATATTGGAATTGTTGATATTCCCGCATTATATAGCGGATGAGACCCTATGCGCCGCATAATAGCGGATGATATTTATTTAAATCCCATATACCGCGATATTCCACCTCGAAGTGGAATTGGTATTGTGCTAACGTCTGTGGATGCAGGGAAACAGGTTGGAGGGATCCAACTGGATTCCTCAAAAATTTATTGTATTATTCTGTGATTTGAATATTGATATCCTGTGATGATTTGATATTGGATGTTGTGGTTGATTGAATTCCCAGTATAATAAATTTTGAAAATCTATGGGATTGAATTTTTGAAGAAAATAAAGAATGAAAATTTAAGTAAATTGGAATAAATTTAAAGGTGAATTGGAAATAAGATAAAATGAAGTGAATTGGAATTTTAGTAAATATGGGAAAAAGAAATTTAAAGTTTACTAATAAAATTTAAAACTCAAGTGATATTGTTTTTAAAGAAATAGAAAAATTTCTTTTAAATTTAATGATTTAATATAATTTAAATTAAAAGCGTAAATAAGGAATGTTGGGAATTAAAAATAGGTATTTTCAGTAAAAGGGGGTTTTAAATTCACAAATGAGAAATAAAATTTAAAAGGGTGTTGTATTTGAAATAAATAAAGTAAACAAGGAATTTTATTCCAAAGTAAAGCAAATTTGAAATCAATTGTAGAATTGATGTAAATGTTGGAATTTGAAATTTAAAGAGAAATGAGATTTTGGAAATTTATAAACTGAGTTTATAAAGTGAAATAAATGTCGGTAGACATTTTAAATATAAATTCAGGATGAGAATTTATAAAGGAAGGAGAATTGGTTTAAGAATAAATAATGATTTATTTTTAAAAGAAGTGGAAGAGAAGTATTTTCTGGATAGCCAAGTACATTTGGTTTTAAAAGCAATTTTAAATATTTGCTAAAGATTTATTGTTATTTTACAAATCAGGTTTAGAAAATCTATTATTTCAAATGTAAATTTTCAAAAGTAAGTATTTTTCAAAAACTATTATTGTAATAGATATAAAAGTGATTTGATAATACGTTTTAAAAGGAAATTTGTTTATATTTTTAAAAGTGGCTTTATTTTAAATGTTTTTAAATATATATTTGGACTTAAATTTTAAAGTAGTTTTCAAAGGTGTTTTATAAAGTATATTTATAATAAAGTGTTTTAAAATTATTTTAAAATCTAAAATGGTTTGTACTTGGTGTTCCAGTGAAAATAAATATTTGGAAAATTATTCCTTGAAGGGAATATAGTTTGAAATTGTTTCCAATGGGGATTGGAAAGGGAAATAATATGTAGTGAAGATATTTTGGGAAAAATAGATAATTTGGAGAAATTATTTATTGTTGATGGTTGTTATGGATGTTAATTGATAGTTAAACAACCGACTATCAATATTGGCCAAATGCGCTGATCGTTTCGAAGAGACCGGGATCGAGTTTCCGTATACCGGGATTCTAGGTCTGGAGACTCGAATACCACTTCGATCCGGTTTATACGTTTTCGAGTAACGTGTTCGGAGTCAAAGATGGAGCAGTGAAGTGCAAGGGCTAGTCGCTACTAATCCTGAGGATATTTCCAAAATGGATGTAGTAGGAATAGTGCCTTCGGTTCCGTTCGAACCCGGGACGGACTTATATGGACGAATGCTTTCGTGACATCGTCAGGTGGACGATGGGCATTCTAAGGGATATGTGCTATAAAGGTATCGTTTAGCCTCAAGCCTCATCAACCGGGAATGACTGAAAATCAGGGGTTATGCAGCAAGGCTTCGTGGGTAGCCCCCACTTGAGAGTAAGGTCATCCCTGTCTAGATGTCCCTTTTATTTCGGCTTAGTGTTGCGGTTGCTGATCCCAACCGTGGGGTGATCTTATTTGGAATTATCCAGTAAGGGATGATTCCGGCCTTGTGTTGCAGGGGAGCGGGCGTACTCCTCGGTACTGTGATCTAGGCCACGTACTGTGACAGGTGGTACCCCAGTGCCTAGTCATTCATTGGAAATCCATTCTCCCTACGTGCCTTGTACGAGTTTTGTTTGTATTACCCACTTTGTGGCTAGTATGCCGGAATTTAATAGATGTAACAATTTCGGCTATTTTAATAAGTATTTGTAAATAGACACTATTATAATATCAGAGGATTTTTATAAAAAGTGTTTTAGCTATCGTAAGGTAAAAACCCGACATGTTTATTTGTGGCGTGGTCTTACGAGATGCTTTTGTTTCCAAAGGATTTTGAAACTTTAATAATAAATTTGAGTGTGATTTTCTCACGCTGGTATTCCAGACTGACTCGGGTATTGTTTTATATAATGCTCGGGTCAGACCGAGTATTATAGGTTACAGGATATGATGCTGTAGAGCTCAGGAGACGAGCTGGATGGCGAGACGTATCTCTCGTACTTGTTTATATATATATTCCGCTGTGTTGATTGTTGTACTCTGTTGTATTGAGGACATGATATGGTTATTGTCCAGTTGTATGTTATGTGTTCTCTGATGTATACTCTGATGATATATTGTATAAAACTGATATAGTTTTGATTTGTGTAAAGATCGGTTAATATATATTATATTTTATTCCGCTGCGATGGTTAGATTCTGATGTTGTCTTCCTACTTTCTTCTTCTACCTCTTCTTCTTTAAGTCAAATGGTTCGATTTTCCGGGACTGGAAAGTCGGGTCGTTACAGTGGTATCAGAGCTTAGGCTGGCGACAACCTTGGCTCTGGTGGGAATTTTGAGAGTATTAATAGATATGAGCGCGTATTTGTTAGTGAATATAAAATTGTTTTATATTGTGTTGATTGGTTTATTGAGTAGTTTATGGATTCTGGTCGATGTGTGGGACGCCACAACATTGATAGGGATCTCTAAACGCTTGTATAGAACAATCCGACACAGTATTGTTTAAAAGTAGGGTAAATGAAATAATTTTACCCAAATTATTTTTGTATAAAAAGAAACGTTTTGTAAACTATTCTAGTTAATATATATGGTTGCTTGGATGTTAGAAGTGATAATATGGAATTATTATCATTAATATATGGAAACTTAACTAGAAATTGAAATTTATAACCAAAGCAAAGAATAAAATTTTATAATAAAATAAAATTTGAGATATAGATTACAAATGTAATTTATAAAATTGAAATAAACTTCATATACAAATGAGATAGTAATTTAAAATAGAATTTCAGAGAAAGGTTTAAATTTAATTGGATGGGTTGGAAATTTGGAATTTTTAAGAAAGGACTTAAAATTCCTTTGGATTTGAAAACGGTTTTCAAGGGTGTGGGAGAAATAGTAGTGATACTATTTTGGGAAATATTTGAAATGATTTAAAGTGATAAAAGCACTAAACTCTCTTGGATCGCTGGAAAATAATCCCGATGATGATCGCGACATCATCGGTGTTCATTTTCGAGTTTCCAAAGAGAAATTGCTACCAAATTGTTTCAAATTGAATTTGTTGCGAACTGGGTTTGATTTTAGAATTCAAAAAGATAATGGAATTTACCAAAGGAGTTTGGATATAGTTGATTTCAAAAAGGGATTTTGAAATTTTGAAAATTTGTGTATACTCTGGAATCTTATTTTGGAATATTTATAGAATAATAATAATGAAAAATATATACTTGACTAAAATTTAATGTATAATCTGGAGTAAAGGGTAAAATGTGAATGGGAAAAAGTAGTCAAGATGGACTAAAAATAATTAATGTTTGGAAATAAAATTTATTGGTTAAATAATGAATTGGTGAATGAATAAATGGATCAACTATTGTACTTATAAAGTGAAGTTGATATTAATAAGAAGAAATTGGGAAATTGTAATCCGGCAATTAAAATTTAACTTAAGTAAATGAAAGTGAAGGAAATATATTTGAATTTAACTTGAAATAAGTTATATAAATTGAAATTGAATTAAATTGGATAGAAATAAATTCTGCCGAGTATAGATAATATTTAATGAAATAAAATTCTACTCAAACAGATAAATGTGAAAATCCAAACTTTGGATATAAAATAAGATTGAACTCAAGGAAAATCAAATATGGGATTTGATTAAAAGAAAATGAAATCAAGGATTTGAACGGAAGATTGTTGAATAAAATAAACTTAAGTTATTGGGTGGAATGGTTTGAAGAAAATAAATAACTTGAGTAAAATTTTGTGATGGTTATTTGATATTGGTGGCTGAGTTTAATAAAATGGTTTGCAATCAAACTCTTTGGATATGGAAGAAATACAATGGAAGTTGTGAATAAATTTAAAATGGAATAGGTTAAATGTAAATTTATTGGATTTAACCTAAATGGTTCTAAAGCAGAAGTAATCATTTATTCACATTGATATTGTCGAATTGTATTAGAAAATGGATCGTTTGAGGTAAAACGAGGTTAAATAAAATTCTATGAATTGATAGAAAGGAAATATAATTGATTTTTAAATCAATCGTAATAAATACGTATTCATTTGGATTAAAATGAATAGGATGTAAGTAATGCAGTGTAAACCATTTAAAATGGAAACATTTAATTTGTGTTGGGCCTAATAAATTCACTTATGGAAGTGTTTAGTGAATATTGCTTATGTTGTATGTGTTAGCTAATGAAATTAATTGAAATAATAGCAAACTTTGGATATTTGTCGCTAACCTGTTTAAGTTGAGTTAGTACAGGTTCAGGAAAACCGTTTGGCTGGATTTGACTGCGCTAATTGCTTAAATAAATAACCGCTTTGCTTTAAAAATGCTAAAATAAGGTACGCTTATGCAAAAAAAAAAAATTCAAAAATAGGAAATATGAACTGCATATATTGATATATATTGTGATTTCCGGCCTGAGGCCGATGTATATATATATTTGTGCATCCTGCGATATCGCAGAAGTCCCTCCGTACAAGGGAGACTCTGCCAAAATTTTCCGTAAATTTTGGGAGTTAGAAAATTTTTGAAATTTTTGAAAATTTTCATTAACGATAAATAATCTAAATTTGCTAAGCAAATGGAATTGGAACCGAATAATTGAATCTAGTTTAAATATGAATGTAAAGTAAGTGAAATCGAAAGAACTAAGGAAAGTAAGCTTGCAAATAAACTTTTAATTGAGATTTAAATTAATTAGTAAGTGCAACTAATTCAATATTCAAAGTGGAAGATAAATTGAATTCAAGTGGAAATGTAAACGCAAAAGTGGATAGAAATGGATAGGAACTTCAATAGTGAAGTGAAAATATGTATAAGCAGTATGTAAAATGTTTATCTTAAACTTAAGAAATGAATAGTGAATTCTTAAGAAAATGTGGTACTGAAAGTATGCTAAGTGAATAATTGAATTAAGGTGAAACTGAAGTTGTGAAATGGGATAGTTGTGAATAAGGGGATAACAATCAAAAATGAATGTGAATAAAAAGGAAATTGATAAAATGGATAATTCAATTGGGCTAATTACGTAAGGTGTACGTATATTATTTTATTCGCATAGCTATTTGATCCAGATGTCGAACACAGAATTTCGAGATAGTTTTATCGATCCGAATTAGGATTTTTCACTCGATTTTCAACGGCGAACCTGGATATGGATTGTTGATTGATTCTGGAAATTCTCTATCATAGTTTGTGGCTATGCAAGGAGAATGACGGTTTCTGATCAAGAAACCAGATCTGAGTCCGCACTAGGAAGTCGGGTGGACGATACTAGTTCGGAAGTGAAATTGTGTGATCGATTGAGCGGTCGAATGTGATATTGCGTACGGATGATATATGTGCATCGTACGGGCTTAAGTAAAGCAAATATTGAAAATTTGTAAAGGAAAGTATAAAATGACTTTGGAATTGTGATTGAATATTATTGCTTAGTAGGATATACAGGTGTATAAAAGCAATGGATAAATTGGGATTTTGATTTTAGAAGATAAATTTAATGGCCCGACAAAAGGTATGTATTTGAATTTCTATATGAAATTTGATTGGGTTTTTGATCCAGCCACTTGGCTTTTTGTTTTCTTTTTGAGATTGGGAGGCCATAGAGCCATTTTGTAGTAGTACCGAGCTAGCCGCGCAAAGGAGACGCTGGCGAAATTTTTCGGAAATTTAGGGAGTTAGAAAAATTTTGAGAAAATTTTGATAATTTAAAATTTGAATTCAAATTTAGATTTGAATTGATAAGTAAGTGATTTGGGTTGAACTTATGAATAAGTTGGAAAGTTAAAAGATGATTAGTGTATCATTAATAAAAGAAGACTTTGGAAAGTTGTTAAAACTGTTCGATTTGGAAAATAGTTAACGGGGATTGAATCATTCTTCCTAACTAGTAATTTCGGGGACGAAATTCTTTTAAGGGGGGAGGAATGTGACGACCCGGAATTTTTGAGTATTTGAAACTGGAATATTTAATTAATTTTAAATATTCAGAGGTTAATTATTAACTTAAATTTCAAATATCGCTGTTTATTGGGTGATTTAATTATTAAATTAGATTATTTGAAGTTGGAGAAAATAGTAAATCTGGCATTCTAAGCTAATTAAAAATATTTTGGAAGCTTGGAAAAATTCATATTAATGATACTGAAGATGATAGAACTTTCAAAATGGAATTTCAAAGAGTTTTGTTCAGTTTTAAAATATATCGTTTAAATTGGATTTAAAAATAGTCGTCCGAGGCACAGTCTCGGATTTCAACAAAACCAGTCCCATTGGATCCATAATATTGTATTATTACCGAGTTTCAATTTTCGTAGTGTTCGGAGTTTTTGTGTGAGCATACGATTAGTAAACACGTTGAAAATTTAATCGAGATTTTTTATGTAAAATATAATTGTTAAATCAACAGCCACCCTATACTGTCTTCAGCCAACCTATCTCTGTTAGAAGCCGACTTCTTTTCCATCGTGTTCCCTCTTTTATTAAACATCACGCAATCTTCCTCAGAACGAAATCAAAGGAATAAAATCAATGGCCGAACGATTTCTTTTCCCACTTCATTCCAGAAAACGAAATCAAGTACCGTTCTCTTTCCCTTCTCTTCTCTTATAAATCGCAATCTCCCTCGACAAATTTAAAAAAAAAAAAAACAAACAGAGCATCTCAGTTACAAATTAATGATCGCGGCTCGATTTCCTTTTATTTCATTCTCGAATCAACGCGAAGTCATCGCGATTTGGAGGGGCGTAGCCAGGGGAACTCGACAGTTCGTCGATCTCGTTTGCTTGGGATTCGATTTAAAGGCAAGTGTGGCCTTCGTTTCAAGCTGGGATATCTCGAGGCGCGTACGATTCGAGGCTCGCGATTTCTGGAGGATATTTGGGAGGGCATCGCGATCGAATGTGGATGAGGCGCGTGAAGTAGGGGCGGCAATGGGTGCTAGGGTTTCGCGAGTCATTCCGATTGAGGCCAGGCTTGTCGCGATCGAGCTCGGGAAGGCAGTGTTCGATTTTTGGGCAAGGCTAGGGCTGATGGTTCGAGGCTGTAGGGTAACTACACTATCTCTAATTTAATTTATAACATATACACATATTTTTATACAGAAAAGAAATGGGAAAATTTGTTGTCGAATTTTTATAAAAGATAGTTTTTATGCCTATACATGTAAATTCACAGTAATACATATTTAGACAAAGTTTTGAAAATAATAATAATAATAAATGAAGTTAGAAATAGGAAGTTGTCTGGTTTGAGAAAAAAATGTTAATGAGAGAATATATACTGTTATTGTAATCAGATTTAAATTGGAACTGAAAAGGAAGTTATATACACATTTGCACACCTGACTCAATTATTTTAAATAATTTATAAAAGGAACATTAGTTTAAAATTTAACCTTTGATTTAATTATATCAATAAAGGGTGAAAAATTGTTCGATAATTCAAACACTAATAAAATCCTATAATTCTTATACAAGGTCATAAACGATGAAAACGAGCCGGTTTGGATTGAGTTGCAAAAGAATAATCGGAGGTGAGTTAATCTCACTCAGCTGAATTTTTAATTTAAATTTAAATGGTTAAATTTAATTGATTGGATGATTGCATTGATTTGATGTGCTATATATATAGTAGTATATAGCAATATATACATATTGGCATATGTATATATTGGAATTGTTGATATTCCCGCATTATATAGCGGATGAGACCCTATGCGCCGCATAATAGCGGATGATATTTATTTAAATCCCATATACCGCGATATTCCACCTCGAAGTGGAATTGGTATTGTGCTAACGTCTGTGGATGCAGGGAAACAGGTTGGAGGGATCCAACTGGATTCCTCAAAAATTTATTGTATTATTCTGTGATTTGAATATTGATATCCTGTGATGATTTGATATTGGATGTTGTGGTTGATTGAATTCCCAGTATAATAAATTTTGAAAATCTATGGGATTGAATTTTTGAAGAAAATAAAGAATGAAAATTTAAGTAAATTGGAATAAATTTAAAGGTGAATTGGAAATAAGATAAAATGAAGTGAATTGGAATTTTAGTAAATATGGGAAAAAGAAATTTAAAGTTTACTAATAAAATTTAAAACTCAAGTGATATTGTTTTTAAAGAAATAGAAAAATTTCTTTTAAATTTAATGATTTAATATAATTTAAATTAAAAGCGTAAATAAGGAATGTTGGGAATTAAAAATAGGTATTTTCAGTAAAAGGGGGTTTTAAATTCACAAATGAGAAATAAAATTTAAAAGGGTGTTGTATTTGAAATAAATAAAGTAAACAAGGAATTTTATTCCAAAGTAAAGCAAATTTGAAATCAATTGTAGAATTGATGTAAATGTTGGAATTTGAAATTTAAAGAGAAATGAGATTTTGGAAATTTATAAACTGAGTTTATAAAGTGAAATAAATGTCGGTAGACATTTTAAATATAAATTCAGGATGAGAATTTATAAAGGAAGGAGAATTGGTTTAAGAATAAATAATGATTTATTTTTAAAAGAAGTGGAAGAGAAGTATTTTCTGGATAGCCAAGTACATTTGGTTTTAAAAGCAATTTTAAATATTTGCTAAAGATTTATTGTTATTTTACAAATCAGGTTTAGAAAATCTATTATTTCAAATGTAAATTTTCAAAAGTAAGTATTTTTCAAAAACTATTATTGTAATAGATATAAAAGTGATTTGATAATACGTTTTAAAAGGAAATTTGTTTATATTTTTAAAAGTGGCTTTATTTTAAATGTTTTTAAATATATATTTGGACTTAAATTTTAAAGTAGTTTTCAAAGGTGTTTTATAAAGTATATTTATAATAAAGTGTTTTAAAATTATTTTAAAATCTAAAATGGTTTGTACTTGGTGTTCCAGTGAAAATAAATATTTGGAAAATTATTCCTTGAAGGGAATATAGTTTGAAATTGTTTCCAATGGGGATTGGAAAGGGAAATAATATGTAGTGAAGATATTTTGGGAAAAATAGATAATTTGGAGAAATTATTTATTGTTGATGGTTGTTATGGATGTTAATTGATAGTTAAACAACCGACTATCAATATTGGCCAAATGCGCTGATCGTTTCGAAGAGACCGGGATCGAGTTTCCGTATACCGGGATTCTAGGTCTGGAGACTCGAATACCACTTCGATCCGGTTTATACGTTTTCGAGTAACGTGTTCGGAGTCAAAGATGGAGCAGTGAAGTGCAAGGGCTAGTCGCTACTAATCCTGAGGATATTTCCAAAATGGATGTAGTAGGAATAGTGCCTTCGGTTCCGTTCGAACCCGGGACGGACTTATATGGACGAATGCTTTCGTGACATCGTCAGGTGGACGATGGGCATTCTAAGGGATATGTGCTATAAAGGTATCGTTTAGCCTCAAGCCTCATCAACCGGGAATGACTGAAAATCAGGGGTTATGCAGCAAGGCTTCGTGGGTAGCCCCCACTTGAGAGTAAGGTCATCCCTGTCTAGATGTCCCTTTTATTTCGGCTTAGTGTTGCGGTTGCTGATCCCAACCGTGGGGTGATCTTATTTGGAATTATCCAGTAAGGGATGATTCCGGCCTTGTGTTGCAGGGGAGCGGGCGTACTCCTCGGTACTGTGATCTAGGCCACGTACTGTGACAGGTGGTACCCCAGTGCCTAGTCATTCATTGGAAATCCATTCTCCCTACGTGCCTTGTACGAGTTTTGTTTGTATTACCCACTTTGTGGCTAGTATGCCGGAATTTAATAGATGTAACAATTTCGGCTATTTTAATAAGTATTTGTAAATAGACACTATTATAATATCAGAGGATTTTTATAAAAAGTGTTTTAGCTATCGTAAGGTAAAAACCCGACATGTTTATTTGTGGCGTGGTCTTACGAGATGCTTTTGTTTCCAAAGGATTTTGAAACTTTAATAATAAATTTGAGTGTGATTTTCTCACGCTGGTATTCCAGACTGACTCGGGTATTGTTTTATATAATGCTCGGGTCAGACCGAGTATTATAGGTTACAGGATATGATGCTGTAGAGCTCAGGAGACGAGCTGGATGGCGAGACGTATCTCTCGTACTTGTTTATATATATATTCCGCTGTGTTGATTGTTGTACTCTGTTGTATTGAGGACATGATATGGTTATTGTCCAGTTGTATGTTATGTGTTCTCTGATGTATACTCTGATGATATATTGTATAAAACTGATATAGTTTTGATTTGTGTAAAGATCGGTTAATATATATTATATTTTATTCCGCTGCGATGGTTAGATTCTGATGTTGTCTTCCTACTTTCTTCTTCTACCTCTTCTTCTTTAAGTCAAATGGTTCGATTTTCCGGGACTGGAAAGTCGGGTCGTTACAGTTAATTTCTTTGTACCTATTTGATTGAATGATATCATTTGTGTTTCTTTTGGTATCTTTTGTTGTGTATGATTAATTTCGAGGATGCAATTTCCTGTAAGGAAGGGAGGATAGAACGACCTGCAATTTAATCACTTTGTATTTGAATATTTAAAGTATTTTTATATATTTAAATAATGGATTTTATAACTCAAATAAATCTATTTTTAATAATATCTAATGATGGTGAAGTTGTTTTAAAATTTAGTTTATAGAAATAATTAGTTTGGAGAAAAATCGAAAATGTGACCGAAAATCGTTTTTGGATTTTCAACTTTTTATCGTTTAAAGGTTGTCGAAAAATGTTGTGTATACTAGAGAGTACACACACACTTATATAATAACATATGAAATTGTTAGAGTTAAAATAGGTTTAAAAATATTTACTTAAGAAAATAAAGTGATGTTTAGTTTTCTTTTAAAATTTTAAATAAAAGAAAATGTAGAAAGGTAATATCACATCACAAAATAATGAAGTGATGGAATGAAGTAGTGAAATGATAGGGATGAGTTTGAAGAGGGGGTGACGTGTAGAAAAAGGGAAAAGGGGTCATGTGGCATAACAATATGGAGGCTAAAAGGACTAAGGGCAAAAAGGTAATTTTCATGTGCCATTTTGTCTAAAAACAACTCTTTTTTTAATTCCCATTTTCATTTCAATTCCCCATTTTCAAAATTTCATTTCTTCTTTTCCCAAGCTCCTTTTCATGTCCATGGCTTCCATAAAATTTCAAATTTGAAAATCCTTTCTTTTCCACTTTAAAGCCCTTAAAACTTAGTAAAAAACCTTATTTCCTCTCTACATTTCCTATACTCCACATCAAGACCCAATACCACCCAAACCGAGCTAAGCCGAGCCCCATACACCCAAGGTCAAACCCTCCTAGCCATCCCAAGGCTTCAAAAATCAAACTTTTAAGAATAAAAGTGCAGTTTGGGTGTTTGTACAAGGCGCGGTGTCAGTTTGACCTGATTTAGTTGCTTTTGGCGAGTAAAATCTCACCTTTATAAACCAAAGTTTTAAGCTTTGTTATTGTTAATAATAATGGTTGCTACTTACTTATTTTATATGTATTATAAAGCGATGATTGTTGGTTTCGCTTTAAAAAGATGACATCTTTGGTAGTTAGTAAGTGACTTGAGATTAGTCGAAAAAATTAAGTAAATGATATAATGATGCTCTCTCCTTATTTTATGAATGTTATTTGCTTTTGTATATATGCCCACACTTATGTAATGTGATGCTTGGATGAAAAAAATGACATATGAAAGTGTTAATGGAAGTGTCCGTATAGCGACTATCGCAATATCGACACTTTGAAAAATGTCATCTCTTTCGAAATCTTTTGGTTTAATCTTGTGCTTAAGTTTTTACAAAGTTAATTAATTATTCAAATAATTATGTGATTAAAGTTAATTAATCATTTTAATAATGATATTTAAAATTAATTAATCATTTTAAATAATGATGATTAAGGTTAATTAATTATTTAAATAATGATAGGTTTATAGTTAATTAATCATTTTATTAATGATGTTTAAAATCAATTAACCATTTTAACTAGTGATGTTTAAGGTTAATTAATCATTTAAATAATGATGCACTAAAGTTAATTAATCATTTTATTAACGATGTTTTAAGATTAATTAATCACTTTAATAATGATGTTTTAAGGTTAATTAATCATTTTAATAATGATGTTTTAAAATTAATTAATCATTTTATTAATGACGTTTTAAGTTTAATTAATCACTTCAACAATGATGTTTTAAGGTTAATTAATCATTTGGATAATGATGTTTTAAGGTTAATTAGTCATTTTAATAATGATGTTTTAAAGTTAATTAATCACTTCAATAATGATGATTAAAGTTAATTAATCATTTTAAATAATGACGTTTGAAGTAATTTATCATGGTTAAAGCTAATTAATTATTTTGATTAAAAATGTTGAAGTAATTAATCATTGATTAATCATTTTTGATAGTGTTATTTAAAGTTAATATTTGAAATGTGAAATCCCAGCACAAATTCGGTTTTAAAAGTTAAAAAGTTTGATTCGGTTACGGAAAGGATAAGGAATTTAATTTTTTGTAATCCGATATCGTTATATGGAAAGGATTTAGTCATACGCTTAGCACTAAATGTCGAGGTATGGAAACTCGTCGCTATATCGATAGTTAAAAATGTCATCAAGGCAATGCCTAGAGGTAACACTACCTTCACTTGCCCGACTTTATTTTCAACTAAGAAATAGTACAAGTTCAAAATAAACGAGTTGTAATAAGAATATGAGATTTACTTTCCATATATGATCATTTTAATTTTTCCAAATAGTCGATTTATTACCATCGACTCAACTTTCTTCATTGTGTATCATCAATCTAAGACGTTAGTTGCTCATTTGAGCACTGTTATCCTTTGTCGAAAATGACTAAAACCAGAAAGCGAGTAGATTTCAAGCTATGGGGGGTTGCTCCCATTAAGGTATCTTCACACCTACTCCAGATTGGTTTCGGCCATATGCGCACTAAGATGTGAAATACTTGGATAGTCGGTGAGGTTGGCGGTGTTTGGCTTGTATATTTCTGAAAGGAGTTATAGGAGAAAATGACCCTCTTAAGTATATTGTCTAGAGGTATACTTTCGGTAAGGGAGGGGCAACCTCCTAGTCATTTGTTGGAAAATTTCCCTTTCCTTGCCTTTGATTCAAAACTTTTGAATTTTTTTCTTAATTTCATCAAGAAGTGTCTTGAGCTCTTCTCGATGTTTAATTATTTTTGTCTATTCTCTAAGTTTGGATTTTGACCTTGTTTAGGCCCATTCCTTCAGGTTTGGGTTTTGTTCTAAATTGTTCCCATTACTTGTGGTTGGATGTTTTTATTGTGAGGGGATACATGTTCCGCAGATGGGGGCCTGGTCTTACATATTGTTGTTTATTTCCAACTTTTGTTTAGAGTTTTACTCATACTAGACTTATTGTCTGATCCGAGTTATTTGTTTCCATAATGAAATGACCCTCCTATTTCCACCCTAATTTCATAAGGATTTTTTTTTTTGCTAAGAGATGATATATAGATATATCATTCATTACAAATATGTTTTCCAAGGTCATTTTCTTTTTCCAATAAACAAAATATATCCAGGATCAAAATAACTTACCAATATAAATATATCAGTGTATATCTAATAACATACACATACATATGAAGATGTATGTGCTCTTCTTGTTTAAATTCAGAGTATATACTTTATTTTTTTTTGTACAAGAACATTCTGTTTGATTTAGATTTTTAGCATTTCAGATTAATTATTGTATCCTGATTTTTGGCCATAAAATCCACTGGAAACATGTACTTTAGTCTGTCATTATAATTAAGAAATGATCAAGTAATAATCAGTGGTAAACAAGCTTTTAATATAGATGATTGTGTTAAAGTCTGGATAGTATCAAATTCAGTATAAAAGAAAGTGGATCCTAAGTGATCACAAGCAACATCTAGGCGTAATGGAAACGCGCCTAACTTATACATGAGAGGTCACGAGTTCGAGTGCTATGCTGGTCGGTTCAAACACAATTTTTGGTTTTTTTTTCTCCTGTATGGTTTGAAATCTGATATATACCTATATCTACACATATATATATATATATATATATATTTAATTTTTGCCTATAATCTAACATACAAAACAATAGTTCTTGCTTATTATTTTTGAAATCCATTCGTACAACTGTTCTAGGAATTTATGTTTATATTTTTGCCCAGATATCAACATGTACACAGATATTCATGTCAATATCTTTGCTCCTTTTCCAAAAAACTGGGTGAAACAATTGCTAAATGTACTAAGCTTTTGAACTGCATTTTTATTTTCAGAATACAATCTATCATGATCAACCAATACTTCATTTATTTGAAGCTGGTTAACTCATGAATCCTGTATCTACTACACACTAATTCAAAGCAATGGAGATACCATTCATTGCATCTATCTGAAGCTTTTAAAAACATTTTACTTTTCTCAATACAATTCAGAAATGAATTCAAACTTATTTACAAAGCATTTCAGTAAAAAGAAAATAGAATCCTTTTAAGTTTACTTCTTGCTAAATCCAGATTTTATTCTAAAACTCAGTGCCCTGTTATGTCACAAGATTAGCTAATACATATATAAATTATGCTATCACATAATTGTATATTTCTTACCATATTTTTTATTTATAGCTGATACTTGAGCATATTTTTTTTGTTTATATTTCAGATACTACTTCAAAAACAAATCAAACCTTAACACACAACCATTTCAACAGAACAACAAATTTTAATCTGACACTTTACAGATCATAAGGGCAACTTGATCACTAACCATAAAATATTCAATACATGACTGGAAATCTTAGAAACATAAAATTTTTCCTGAATACATGCAGATTTAATCAATTTAAGCTCTTATTGAAACTAGCTAGCATGTTCATTCACTCCTCCATAATGGCCATAACTTCATTTTTACTTAGTGCCTGGGTTACCTGAAAGAGCATGAGTGGCTGCCTCATTTTAAAATGAGACACCCCATATGCCATGAGCAAACAAGGGTCAGATCTATGATCTGGTATGAGTAACATCAATTCATTCATGATACTAAGCAATAGAGAATATAAGAGTTATAACTTGTTATTTAAGCAAATTTCTGCAATTAATTATTTTAACATAGTATAATTAAGTTGGTTCAGGTATGATATATTCATTTATCATTCTTACACTTGCATACATAATCATGCAAACATAATTATCTATTTGCAGCAATTGCATTCACTGGAACCATCTTGGTTCCATACCATTCAACCTAAGAAATATCCATATTCCTATTTCTTCATTTACAGGTTGTATAATTCAATTTGAATCCCTGCCTCATCTGCTATTAAGGAATCACTGGGACACATTGCAATGAACTAATTCACATCATTGCACAAAGATCTCAGGGCTTAAACAAACCATGTGCCAACTTGCATACTTCAAATATGACAAGCATTCCAGCAGCTTTCTTGGCCTTCCCTTCCCTAGTTTATTTACTAGTGTATTGTCTTAAATCCTAACATCAAATATGCTAAGTGAACATGTCACTGCAAACATGGAAACATCCATAATCTTTCCTAGCATAATTCTCCTCAGAAATAAGCAGACAGTTATTTCCTAAATGGGGTCAATATGTCTTGATCTTTGTAAAATATAAGAACATTTTCAACTGTAAAAAGAGGCATGGCATGTTATATTGATCTGCAAGCCTTTATGATTGATTCAGATTCAAGATCTGGTTCAATCATAATTTTAGCTTGTGGGTTTCTTCTTTTTTTTTGATTTGATTAAGGGCTCAGCACTTAGAAAATTTCTATTGCACCCTTAACATTTTTCTTTTCAAGCCTCAGCACTTATACCAAGTATAATGCAGCTCCAATCATTTTTATAAAGTTTCCATGCCATAGATCTATAACAGCTGAGAGTATTCTCTATATAATTTTTAAGATCCTAAACTTTAACATTTGTGAGTATAAATAAATCAGTATGATACTCATCCAAAGACAAATGTCTCAACCAATCAAAGATCATCAAAATCATCCATATTAAATCATATCAGATTTAAAATAAGACATCCAAAAAGGCATTGATGAAATCATATACATCAAAATCAGAAATATATATATAAATGGCAATAAAAAGTGGCTGCCTCATCCCAGGCCTTAATGCCATGAACTCAGTGAGATTACTCACCTAAATATTTCCAGAAAATCCTTGTATGAGTGTTTTCTTCTTCCTTCCAATATTTTTCTTCCTTTCTTATTTTTGTGCAGCTCGGGGTAAAATAATTCTACTGGCTAAAAACTGCCTATTTATATACATCTTTCCACTAGGGTTTTGTTAAAACAGAATTCCATTTCTGTCCTGGCTAGCATCATGCATTTTTCATTCATAATACCCCGGCCATATTAACCAATTTAAAGGCTGCATTTTCTTTCTTTTACTTTTCAGAAAATGGCCACTCACCTAGTCATGTTAAAAGTGTGACTATCCTATTTTATATTTTACTTATTTCTGAAAATCCCCTTTTCTATTTTTGCCTACACAAGCATATTGACTTGTATCACATTTCATGTCATTTTAATGTTATGGTTTCACTTGCTTATATATATGTACTTTTCAGTATAAAAAAAAAGTATATTTGTATACATATCCTATCTAGGCTTATTTTAATTCCTCTTTTAAATTCAGAAACATATGCACCTATATGTATACAAGTTTACAAATCCTTATAACATATACGTATGTATAATTTTCTTTTCTGGGTTTTAATTAAAATCTGTTTACTGATTTAAAGTAAAACTTACTTTTCTTATTTTCTAAGATGATCCATATAATTCCAGAAATCAAATATCCATGTTGCAAAATCATGTTTGTATTGCTTTTTAATTCTTGTTTTAAATCCAAGAAATCTGGAGTTCTTCCTTGTGCCATTTCAGTGTGCACGTGCACACATATACTTGCACACTATTTATTCCAGAAATTTCACCATATTTAAATCTAAATATTTCAAAAATTAAATCATTTTACAAAAATGATTTTTCACAAAATTTTGGGGTATTACATTCACCCCTCCTTTTAGGAATTGTGTCCTCACAATTTTCTAACATTTATAACAAGCATCATTTTCTTTTCTGAAAACTTATCAAACATATGCATAAGCAAACAAATTCAACCATATCAACCATGCATAACAAAATTTTCCAGAAAAAAAAAATTACCTTTTAATTTGCAAAAAGCTTAGGATAATCCCTTCTAATCATATCCTCTAACTCCCATGTGCAGTCATTAGGATCACTACTCCACTGGATCTTAACTAGTTTCAAAGTTTTGCTCCTTAATTTCTTTTCTTCCTTGGCTATAATCCCCACTGGTTCTTTTTCATAAACCAAGTCAGGAGTTATTTGAATTTTGGTAGGCTCTTCCAAAATGTCTTCTTTATCATGTACCCATCTTCTAAGTTGGGACACATGAAAAACATTATGCATTGCTTTCATTTCCTCTGGTAGTTCTAATTTGTAAGCCAATGAACCAATTCTCTCCAGAATTTTATAGGGTCCAACATACCTTGGTGTAAGCTTACCTTGCTTGCCAAATCTCATGACTTTCTTCATAGGTGAAATCTTGATGAAAACAAAGTCTCCCACTTCATATTCCACTTGCTTTCTCTTCCTATCTGCAAATTTCTTTTGCCTATCTTGAGCTGCTGCTATTCTTTTTCTTATTAACCCAATTTTCTCTGTAGTTTCTTTAACATATTCAGGTCCAAGAATAGCCCTTTCTCCAGCCTCTACCCAGCATATAGGTGATAAACATGGCTTGCCATATAAGGCTTCAAATGGTGCCATCCCTATGGTGCTTTGGTAACTGTTATTGTATGTGAATTCAGCTAGATGGAGGTGGTCTTCCCAGTTGCCTCCAAAGTCCAGTGTACATGCTCTCAACAAGTCCTCTAAGACTTTGTTCACCACCTCAGTTTGACCATCTGATTGTGGATGGTAGGCAGTGCTTAAGCACAATTCACTCCCCATGGCCTCTTGAAAACTTTTCCAAAATCTTGAGGTGAAGATGGTATCCCTATCACTCACAATGGTTTTGGGTATGCCATGCAACCTTACTACCTCTCTCATGAATATTTGAGCCAATTTTGGAGCATTTCTTTCTGTTTTAACTGGGATAAAATGTGCTACCTTAGTTAGCCTATCCACTATTACCCATATACTTGTGTTTCCCTTCTTAGATCTAGGCAGACCATCTATGAAATCCATAGATATATCCTCCCACTTCCACTGTGGTATGCTAAGGGGTTGCAATAGTCCTGATGGCCTTTGTGTCTCTGCCTTGACTTGTTGGCAAGTCATGCACCTTGCAACATATCTGGCCACATCTGACTTCATCCCCTTCCACCAAAGATTTCTTTTCAAATTTTGATACATCTTGGTGCTACCTGGGTGTATGGAGTATTTACTCCTATGGTACTCATTTAATATTTCCTCCTTCAATTCTATATTTTCTGGAACACATATCCTATTTTTATTCCTTAAATAACCATTTTTATCAACTTGATAATTTATTACTTCCTCCCCTTTTGATATGAGCATTTTCTTTTCCACCATGTTTAGGTCTTGTTCCTGCATCCTCCCAATCTTAAGAAGTAAATCTGATTGCAGAGATATCATACTTAATTTCCCTTTACCTTCACCTTCTTCAATGGACATCATTTGTACCTTACTGTTTTCCTCAATTTCCAAATCAGTAAGTATAGACAAATCCCTAAACTCTTCCATCATCAACATGGCTACCTTGGCATGTTGTCTACTCAAGGCATCTGCAACTTTATTTGCCTTGCCTGCTGTATACAGTATATCTAGATCATAGGCAGCTAGGAACTCTACCCATCTATGTTGCCTCATGTTCAAATCTTTTTGTGAGAATAAATATTTCAGTGCCTTATGATCAGTGTACAAAATGAATTTGGCACCTAACAAATAATGTCTCCAAAGTTTCAAAGCATACACAACTGCTGCTAGTTCAAGATCATGGGTTGCATACCTGGTTTCATGTAGCTTTAATTGCCTAGATGCATAGGCTACCACCTGGTCTTGCTGCATCAACACAGCCCCTAACCCAGAGCCACTTGCATCAGTGTACACAACCAAATTTTCATTTCCTTCTGGCACTCTTAATACTGGTGCATTAATCAGAGCTTCCTTTATTTTGATAAAAGCTTGCTCACATTTTTCTGTCCATACAAAGGCTTGGTTCTTTCTAGTTAAATTGGTAAGTGGTGATGATATTTTTGAGAAATCTTTTATAAATCTCCTATAATATCCTGCCATCCCCATAAATGATCTAATCTCACTGATGGTGCTAGGTCTTTTCCATGCTTGGATTGCCACTACCTTGTTAGGGTTTACTGATATTCCTTTGGCAGAGATAACATGCCTAAGGAAATGCACTTCTTCTTTCCAAAATGCACATTTTGAAAATTTTGCCTTTAAATCATTTTCCCTTAGTCTTGACAAAACTAAATGCAAATGATTTTTATGCTCTTCCACTGTCTTAGAATAAACCAAAATGTCATCAATAAAAATCAGTACAAACTTGTCTAAATAATCTCTAAATATTCTATTCATTAAATCAACAAAATATGAAGGAGCATTTGTCAAACCAAATGGCATAACCAAAAATTCATATAAGCCATATCTTGTGTTAAATGCAGTATACTTAACACTTGAGTCTTCAACCTTCATTTGATGGAATCCTGATGCTAAGTCTAGCCTAGAAAATATTTTAGCTTCACTGAGTTGGTCAAAGAGATCATCTATTCTAGGCAATGGGTATTTATTCTTGATGGTTACTTTATTTAGTTCCCTGTAATCTATGCACATTCTCAAGGTACCATCATGTTTTCTTACAAACACTACTGGAGAACCCCAGCAGGAATTGCTTGGCCTTATAAATCCCTTGCCTTCTAATTCTTCCAACTGATTTTTCAATTCTTTCAGTTCACTTGGCCCCATTCTATAAGGTTTCTTGATTATTGGACTTGCTCCTGGAATGAGATTAATTTGGAACTCAACTGGTCTGTGGTGTGGAACACCCTTAACTTCCCCAAACACATCCAAGTATTCATTAACTATGGGAATTCCTTCAATTGTTAGTTCACTCAGATCTTTTTCTAAGTCAACTAATTAATACAATTTCCCTTCCTTAGCTATTTCACATAGAACTGTGATCCTCTGGCCTCTAGAATTTTGCAATGATATGGTGGATGAGTCTAAATTAATTATGGCTTTAAATTGCCTTAACCAATCTACCCCCAATATAACTCCTATATTTGGGTAATTTAAAACATATAAATTGGAAATAAAAATATTTCCTCCTATGTTTAACTCCACATCCACACAGTTCATGTTCAAAACACTAGAACTCCCTAGGGGACTTTGTACAAGCAATGGGGTTTCAACCAATATGCAGTTTAATTTTAACACTTTAACTAATTCATAGGAAATCAAAGAGTGTGTTGCTCCAGTATCATATACTACTGGTATGGGTATGGCACAAATGAGTAATGTACCTTCCACTTGGCCATGATTTTCAGCATCAATTTTCACTGCAGATTTGCCTTTACCTTCCAAAGTTGCCAATTTCCCTTGCTGTTTATTCTCAGGACAGTTCCTCTTCATATGCCCCTCTTTCCCACATAGGTAGCATTTGAAGGCTCCTCCTTTTAACTCTGGGCACCTTGGTTTGATGTGTCCTTCTTTTCCACAATGATGGCAAACCAATTTCTTCTTAGTATCATTGGCTTTTGTATCTTTACCCTTCCTGTTGTCTGCCTCCTCCTTCTTTTTATCATAAGGGTGATATCTTCCCTTATCCTTCTTGTTGTTGCTCTTAAAATTCCTATATTTCTCTCTTTCTTTGTCATGTTGTTCCAGTTTCAAGGCCAGATCAATTACTTGATCAAATGTTCTATCTGCATATGGTAGCATAGCTCTGCTAAGTCCTGGGTTCAATCCTTTTATATACCTATCATTTTTGGATGCTTCATCTGCCACTAGCATTGCTTCATAATTAGATAGCCCCTCAAACTTTTGAGTGTATTCAGTGACATTCAAAGTTCCCTGCCTAAGTTTGATAAATTCTTCAAGCAAAATGGTCTTGGCTGATGCTGGTACAAATCTTGCCTCCAACATCTCCTTGAACTGATTCCAAGTGATTTCATTTTCATTTCTTCCAGCTATGATCACCTCCCACCAGCTTAAAGCTACCCCTTTCAGTTGTCTAGAAGCTACTTGCCTCTTCCTTTGGTCATCCAACTGCATTTCATTGAAAATCCTATCAAGTGTTCTCAACCATGCTTGAATTTCCATCACACTCTCAGTTCCTTCAAAACTCTTGCCTCCCAAATTGGAATAAGTCTTCAGTAGTTTTGAAAGCTCTTCATGTGGGTTCTCAGGCCTATGCCCAATTCCATCTCTTAAAACCCTCACAAATTCTTGCATATCAAGCATTTGAGGTGCACTGGGTCCTGCATTGTGATGAGATCCTCTTCCTACCATGGTTTGCTAACTAAATTCTGGGTAAATGGTATTAGTATATTATGAGTACTTCTATAATTTCTAATTTCTTATCTAAATTATTTCATCCAAAACAAACAGACATTATACATTTCTATAATACTTAACAATCAATGCAACCAAGTGCTCTGATACCAAACTGAAATGACCCTCCTATTTCCACCCTAATTTCATAAGGATTTTTTTTTTTGCTAAGAGATGATATATAGATATATCATTCATTACAAATATGTTTTCCAAGGTCATTTTCTTTTTCCAATAAACAAAATATATCCAGGATCAAAATAACTTACCAATATAAATATATCAGTGTATATCTAATAACATACACATACATATGAAGATGTATGTGTTCTTCTTGTTTAAATTCAGAGTATATACTTTATTTTTTTTTTGTACAAGAACATTCTGTTTGATTTAGATTTTTAGCATTTCAGATTAATTATTGTATCCTGATTTTTGGCCATAAAATCCACTGGAAACATGTACTTTAGTCTGTCATTATAATTAAGAAATGATCAAGTAATAATCAGTGGTAAACAAGCTTTTAATATAGATGATTGTGTTAAAGTCTGGATAGTATCAAATTCAGTATAAAAGAAAGTGGATCCTAAGTGATCACAAGCAACATCTAGGCGTAATGGAAACGCGCCTAACTTATACATGAGAGGTCACGAGTTCGAGTGCTATGCTGGTCGGTTCAAACACAATTTTTGGTTTTTTTTTCTCCTGTATGTTTTGAAATCTGATATATACCTATATCTACACATATATATATATTTAATTTTTGCCTATAATCTAACATACAAAACAATAGTTCTTGCTTATTATTTTTGAAATCCATTCCTACAACTGTTCTAGGAATTTATGTTTATATTTTTGCCCAGATATCAACATGTACACAGATATTCATGTCAATATCTTTGCTCCTTTTCCAGAAAACTGGGTGAAACAATTGCTAAATGTACTAAGCTTTTGAACTGCATTTTTATTT
The DNA here is from genome assembly GCA_030737815.1 of Allium fistulosum. Classification (NCBI taxonomy): domain Eukaryota; kingdom Viridiplantae; phylum Streptophyta; class Magnoliopsida; order Asparagales; family Amaryllidaceae; genus Allium; species Allium fistulosum. Next base: position 407,480,874 of record CM060904.1, on the reverse strand, counting down.
TCAGAATACAATCTATCATGATCAACCAATACTTCATTTATTTGAAGCTGGTTAACTCATGAATCCTGTATCTACTACACACTAATTCAAAGCAATGGAGATACCATTCATTGCATCTGTCTGAAGCTTTTAAAAACATTTTACTTTTCTCAATACAATTCAGAAATGAATTCAAACTTATTTACAAAGCATTTCAGTAAAAAGAAAATAGAATCCTTTTAAGTTTACTTCTTGCTAAATCTAGATTTTATTCTAAAACTCAGTGCCCTGTTATGTCACAAGATTAGCTAATACATATATAAATTATGCTATCACATAATTGTATATTTCTTACCAGATTTTTTATTTATAGCTGATACTTGAGCATATTTTTCTTGTTTATATTTCAGACACTACTTCAAAAACAAATCAAACCTTAACACACAACCATTTCAACAGAACAACAAATTTTAATCTGACACTTTACAGATCATAAGGGCAACTTGATCACTAACCATAAAATATTCAATACATGACTGGAAATCTTAGAAACATAAATTTTTTCCTGAATACATGCAGATTTAATCAATTTAAGCTCTTATTGAAACTAGCTAGCATGTTCATTCACTCCTCCATAATGGCCATAACTTCATTTTTACTTAGTGCCTGGGTTACCTGAAAGAGCATGAGTGGCTGCCTCATTTTAAAATGAGACACCCCATATGCCATGAGCAAACAAGGGTCAGATCTATGATCTGGTATGAGTAACATCAATTCATTCATGATACTAAGCAATAGAGAATATAAGAGTACTAACTTGTTATTTAAGCAAATTTCTGCAATTAATTATTTTAACATAGTATAATTAAGTTGGTTCAGGTATGATATATTCATTTATCATTCTTACACTTGCATACATAATCATGCAAACATAATTATCTATTTGCAACAATTGCATTCACTGGAACCATCTTGGTTCCATACCATTCAACCTAAGAAATATCCATATTCCTATTTCTTCATTTACAGGTTGTATAATTCAATTTAAATCCCTGCCTCATCTGCTATTAAGGAATCACTGGGACACATTGCAATGAACTAATTCACATCATTACACAAAGATCTCAGGGCTTAAACAAACCATGTGCCAACTTGCATACTTCAAATATGACAAGCATTCCAGCAGCTTTCTTGGCCTTCCCTTCCCTAGTTTATTTACTAGTGTATTGTCTTAAATCCTAACATCAAATATGCTAAGTGAACATGTCACTGCAAACATGGAAACATCCATAATCTTTCCTAGCATAATTCTCCTCAGAAATAAGCAGACAGTTATTTCCTAAATGGGGTCAATATGTCTTGATCTTTGTAAAATATAAGAACATTTTCAACTGTAAAAAGAGGCATGGCATGTTATATTGATCTGCAAGCCTTTATGATTGATTCAGATTCAAGATCTGGTTCAATCATAATTTTAGCTTGTGGGTTTCTTCTTTTTTTTTTGATTTGATTAAGGGCTCAGCACTTAGAAAATTTCTATTGCACCCTTAACATTTTTCTTTTCAAGCCTCAGCACTTATACCAAGTATAATGCAGCTCCAATCATTTTTATAAAGTTTCCATGCCATAGATCTATAACAGCTGAGAGTATTCTCTATATAATTTTTAAGATCCTAAACTTTAACATTTGTGAGTATAAATAAATCAGTATGATACTCATCCAAAGACAAATGTCTCAACCAATCAAAGATCATCAAAATCATCCATATTAAATCATATCAGATTTAAAATAAGACATCCAAAAAGGCATTGATGAAATCATATACATCAAAATCAGAAATATATATATAAATGGCAATAAAAAGTGGCTGCCTCATCCCAGGTCTTAATGCCATGAACTCAGTGAGATTACTCACCTAAATATTTCCAGAAAATCCTTGTATGAGTGTTTTCTTCTTCCTTCCAATATTTTTCTTCCTTTCTTATTTTTGTGCAGCTCGGGGTAAAATAATTCTACTGGCTAAAAACTGCCTATTTATATACATCTTTCCACTAGGGTTTTGTTAAAACAGAATTCCATTTCTGTCCTGGCTAGCATCATGCATTTTTCATTCATAATACCCCGGCCATATTAACCAATTTAAAGGCTGCATTTTCTTTCTTTTACTTTTTAGAAAATGGCCACTCACCTAGTCATGTTAAAAGTGTGACTATCCTATTTTATATTTTACTTATTTCTGAAAATCCCCTTTTCTATTTTTGCCTACACAAGCATATTGACTTGTATCACATTTCATGTCATTTTAATGTTATGGTTTCACTTGCTTATATATATGTACTTTTCAGTATAAAAAAAAATGTATATTTGTATACATATCCTATCTAGGCTTATTTTAATTCCTCTTTTAAATTCAGAAACATATGCACCTATATGTATACAAGTTTACAAATCCTTATAACATATACGTATGTATAATTTTCTTTTCTGGGTTTTAATTAAAATCTGTTTACTGATTTAAAGTAAAACTTACTTTTCTTATTTTCTAAGATGATCCATATAATTCCAGAAATCAAATATCCATGTTGCAAAATCATGTTTGTATTGCTTTTTAATTCTTGTTTTAAATCCAAGAAATCTGGAGTTCTTCCTTGTGCCATTTCAGTGTGCACGTGCACACATATACTTGCACACTATTTATTCCAGAAATTTCACCATATTTAAATCTAAATATTTCAAAAATTAAATCATTTTACAAAAATGATTTTTCACAAAATTTTGGGGTATTACACATAAACTCTCATGTACTCGATTATATTTGAGTAGTTCAAGAGTAGCAAGTTTCTTTGGGCTCTTTGAGGATGTTAGATGGGCAGGAGGCTCCTTATCTATCTAGTTATCTATTTCTGCTATTATGTCTAATATGCATGTGTGTTTTGTATCAGCAAGTGTAAAGGCAGGGTGTATAACTACTTAGGATGATAGCAGTAGTACTTTTGTGTAACTCTGATAACTCCATGTTAAGGAGTAACCTTATGCACTATATTATTGTTGTATTATATTTAACCATTCCATTATGAGATTTTATATTATATTCTTTTATTTTACCCCACGACAACTCATTTTTTGGATGCTTAGGCAATGGCCCACGAACACCGAATATGTGTTAAGTGTCATTCTCAAGGGTCAGAAAGATAGGCCGTCACATGAGAGATTTGAAAAGCTTGAAAGGTGAGTGGAAAATTATATAATCTATTTGAAACATTGGAATTTTGATCATGAATTTTATTTAATTATTATGCCTTTATAAGATATGATGAGTTTTAGGCGTAGAATGAATGTATAGGAATATTACCTACATATTCTACAAGTTGGATAATTGGAATAGGAATGGTATTTACACCGTGATCTGGAAATTTGGAAATTAGTCCCTAATTTTGTTAAATTTGAATGTTGATAAAGTTGTAAAGTTTATCCCATATTTATAGTTGGGTTGTAAAATTGTAGTATTAGTTTTGACTACCCTAATTTGACTTGGAATGTGAATTTCTATTTTTTTAATTTATTAGGAGCGGGTACAATTTAATTGTAACTATTCTCATATAATTTTCATAAATTATATAGTTCCAAAAATGTATAAAAAGTGCGTTGTTTGAATTAACAAGGAATATACCAATAAGGAAAGAGTTGTGTAAAGTATGGATATTCTTTCTGTAGTTTGCACTATCTATTTTAATAAAAGAAAATGACAATTTCTTGTAATTTCAAACGAAGCAAAAGTTTCATTTTTGGGTAAATTATGGAAAATTATAACGGTAACCCTTTTTGAGAAGTGTAACTTTAATAAATTAAAATGTGAAAATTAATATTCTAAAATTCCCAAGCATAGGAATGAATGTGTTAGAAATAGGAACATATAATATATATATGTATGTATGTATGTATATGTATGTATGCATGTATATGTTTGTACGTATGTATATGCAAATAGTGTCTACCGATTAAATAAATAAATAAATAAATATATATATATATATAACAGAATATTAGTCGATATTCATATTAGTTATAATTAGGATGTCTATTTGTAAATGCATAGTAAATTATAGGATTAGGAGGTGTAGATTGAGAAGATATAGTAACTCTAAAATTAATAGGGCGCTAAATGTGCAGTTAATGGGGTGTTATAGGAATGAAATGGGGACCTAAATGCGATTAATGGGACTGGTTGAAGGATATAATATGGCATTTATGGTGAAACGAAATAAGCATAATAGGTTAAATTAGAATGAATAAATAAATGTTATTAGAAATTATCCAAATAGAATAATAATGATCGTTTATTGCAGATAATTGAAATTTATGGAATATAGTAAATAAGAGGATTAGATAAGAATTAAATACTAGGAGGTAGTATAATTTTCATTGTCAGAAATTATAAAGCCTTAATTATAAGTTTAGAATAAGTGTGAATTAGTGGACCTAGTCCAATATTTAGGCTTAAGATAATTTGTTTGGTTTAGTGGGTTGTGATGCGTGGTCAGTAGAGTTACATAACATAAGTCTGCCCTTTACCTAGAGGTTAGTAGCAGTCGTGTATACTTACTACTGATATGAGACATCTCTAGCCATAGGACCCATGGGGAAGGGATATCCGTTGTGGATAGGTAGGGAAAATACACCAAGGTTCGCCTTGGATTTGAAGTATTAAATGACCCAGTACTTTTAAAAAATGGTGTTTGCTTAAGTTTTAATAAGAGGTATTAAGTAACCGAAAGGAATATTTTCATTGACTTACATTAGGTTAGTCTAAATAGTATTTAGTTGTGCAAGGTCGGCAGGCTATGGCAGTATTATTATTGGACCAATATTTAGTAGTAAGGCTGGCATACATGCTATGGCCACCAGTGGTCCCGACCGGTCGGTAGCAAGGACTCGAATTATGCCCTGACCAATTTTGCTTCCTATTAATGTAGAATATGTTTGGCATACACACAGACCTAAAAGTTAGTCGGTTGGTTGTTTGTCGAAGGTGGGATCGTTAGCCCTTAGATAAGTCTTTGAAATACGTTAGTAATATGAAAATTGTATTATAAAGCCATATATAGGGGTATCGGTCTTTGTAGTTAGGACCGGTTGACTGGCATTTATGTTGCGAAGGGCGTGCTTCGGGGTGAGGTATTAAATGACCATTGTTGCCTCCCCCCATTCAAGATGTATTAAATGGCCGAGGTTTTTGATTAGTACAACGTTTATATATATATATATATGTATGTATGTATGTATGTATATAAGCATATATATAGTTATACCTCAGAAGTGGTTAGGCATATCGTACGTGAATATAGGATTTAATGGATAAGCCGTAAATAACCGACCGAACACCTAAATGGAAATCAATAGACATAAATTAGTGTTACGGATAATACATAATTTTTCCAGTCACCAGAACATTGTTCTGACCCCTTCCTCACTACAACCCATATGATAGATTTAGAGGGACAAACTACTGGTGCAAGACGGGAATGGTGGTTGGTGAAGTCTTCTCATTCATGCTCGGCACTGGCAAGGCAATCAGATACTAAAGGAATAATATTTATTCCATGGTAGTAGCCTTGGTCAGCATATATGTTCTATTATATTTTTCTATTCCATTGTGAGTTTATATTGATCGCACTTTGATATACTTATGTTTATTACAGCTTACCAAAGCCAACGATCCATGCCTAAATGGATTTAGGTATCGAATTTGGTCGAAATTCGGGCCTATTAAGTTTCAGGTTGTTACATTTGGTATTAGAGCTTAAGTTAGTCGATCATAAAAATTAGGATACGCTGAGAGATTTTTTTTTACCTATAATTATATATATAAATATATTACATGTTAAACTCTATAAATTCCGGCTATAGAAGTAGTTGCGACCATATTCCAAAAGGATGGACGAGGCAACTATAAGTTGGGCCAACAAATAGAGTTAAATTTATACACCTACCATGATTACCCTATGGAGTGCAGGCTATACCACAAGGCATAACTAAGAAGAGCATGAGCACAACATATAGAAGAACCTCAAAAGCTGGATGGTACTAGACTCCTTTGTTGGGCCTAGGCTACGTTATGACTGTGGATTTCGATGGATTGCCTATTGAAGATGTACATTTCATCCAGACAGATAGGAGATATGAACCTATATGTTGCAAGCATTAGGAAGCAAGATGTCAAGAAGGATTGAGAAAGTTCCCATAAGAAGGTGTGCACTGATCACCACAATAAGATAAGCCATTTTTTTTATCAAGATGAGTGGAAATGATGGGGCAATTAAAGTCCATTTCTTGGTCCGACCCCATATGAAAGAATTTGACAAAAATATTTTTGAAAATACTTTCAAATGTTTTGAATGGGTTTTTAAAAGGATTTATTGGGGAGTTGTTATTTTAAAAGCAAGAAAATTTGAATTTCTTAGTTTAAAATTGGTTGAGTAAAAAAGTTTAGATATAAAGATTTTTGATAAAGCGATTTTTCATTTTTGAAATAAATTGAAAACAAAACGTAGGTTGGCTCGATGATTTTACCTAATTTTGGTAAATTTGAAAGTTCCATTTTAAAATTCTTTCTAAGGGTTCGATAAATGGAAATGGTACTTAATTGAAATAGGGTAAACATAATAGAAGGGTAAGAATGCCTGATGATGAAGGTAGGAGGAACATTGCCATATAAGGAAATACAGAGAATAACAGCAAAAATAGATTTATATATATATAGTAATTAACATAGCAAAAAATTTAGGGATACTAACTCAATTCAATGGCGTCTTCTCTAAAATCTTTCTTTCGCAATCATCTGCATACTTCTTCCCAAAATTGCTCCAATCTGATCGATCGTTCCTCACTTCCCTATTCTTACGCCCAAGCCGTAAAGAATCATCTTCCTTCTCAACCTCAGGAGCAATTTATTCGTAATCAATATCTAATTGGATCGATTCGAGAAAGGGAAAGAAATTCTGTTTCAGATGTGGTGATCTCAATCATGTTGCCAATCTTTGTCGTGACCCTATTAGATGTTTTAATTGCGGTACCTTTGGTCATAAAAGAAATGTTTATTCTTCGAGATCGACCTCCTTCATTCCTTCGCCTAAGTTTAACCACGGTTTTCTGTTTGTTTTGAAGTTCTTGAATCTGAAGGGTCTTCTGCTTGATTATAAATGGTATATGAGTGATATTGGATTCAAATACTTGGAAGAGTTGCTTTATCATTTCAACATAGTTAATGAGCCGAATATAGGAAAAGAATATAGAGATTTATGTGATAACCCAGAAGATTTACTCGGCAATACTGTACCGCGAATTGCTAATAGGCGTACTTCCTCTTCTTGTCTATCTAAACATGGTTTCCAATTTACTTTAAAAAATTTATATCTTAGGGGAATTCTGATTGATCATCTCTGGTATAAAAAAGAGGAAGGATTAAAGCTTCTTGATGAAATGTTTTATCACTTCGACATTATAAATTCGCCAAATATCGGCTCTGGCTTCCTTGAAGATTTGGATGATGTTAAGAAAGTATTGGGTAATGTCAAGAAAGTAGGAAATTATGTTAAATCGATTAAATTTCCAGAGGACTCTCTACCTGATGCAAACTCTACTTTGAAATCTGTAGAAGACATTTCGAGATTTGATCCTCTATTATTTGATCCAGTCGTATTGGCTTATTCTATTGTCTCTTCGTCTTTGAGCCCTTTAGATAATGTTGTAGATCAATTTGAAGTTGTCAATCTGTCGGATGTTTACATTTCTACCAACTGTGTTTTTAAAGCCAGTATTCATGATTCTTTTGAGATACCTTTAACCAATAGATTTGATTGTCTTTCTTCGGGGCCGGACTTGGATGTTTCAGATGTTGATAGGGATCTGGGGATTTCCTCTGAACAATCAGGAATTGTATGTATATTGGATTTGAGCAAACAGGGATTAGAATCGCTTGATAGTACTACCTCAGGTGATGCCGAAGCTTTTGTTTTAGAATGTGGTGATGAATATTCAAAGAAGGTTGTGAATGAGTTGGGTTCTTCTTGTTTTTCTGTGGTGGATTTGGATTCCAGTGTTTCTCAATGGTGTTCTATCTTCGAACCAGTTGTTTCAGATATGGTAGCTTTATCAGGGGATGCTCGTTTTCTTATTTTTGAAGCCTGTCGTGACTGGATTTTGAATTTTGAAAAGCAGAAGGATGATGAGATATCTGCTGATCTTGAGTCTTGTTATTCTGTTTTTTTTCTGATTCTTCTTTGGTTCCAGTAGATGATATGCACACGGGGGATGGTGCACAGGATACTCAATGTTCACTTCCTATAGATTTTTTAGAGTTTAACCAGGCAGTTGTCTTTTTTAGTGATGCTTTTGCCGTTGACATGCCTTTTCTCATCAATGTTACAGAATTTGTTGAGCTAGATTTTCTGCTATCCTTAGATCACCTAAATGATGAAGTTGACGCTAAGTTTTTGCCCTGTTCTTATGCTTCACTTAACGAGTTACATGATATCTCTGCCGAACATGGGGTGAACCACTTTTCTTCCTGTCCAGATCAGAATATTGAGCCTGTTAATGTTGTTTCAGATACTTTTAAATCTGTCAGTTTGGAGAATAATTTCTGCTCTTTTCCTAACTCTGCTTCCTCGAAGAAAGGAAAGCGTAAGCGGTCTTTAGCTTCTAGCGGTTCAGTTCGTCGAAGTGCTAGAATCCGCAACGGCCAGCCCTCTCCTTTAGGTGAGTTACCTGGATCGAGTGCCATGAGTGGTACTACGAGTCCAGGCTCAGGTATGACCTCTTTTTTGGGTAGCACGTTTTCTACTTATGCTTTAGGTAGACTTTCTTCTGCTGAGTTCAGTCAGATAGCTCGAGACACATCTTTTATTTTCACTGATATTGAGTTAGATCGGGAGTTTATTAGATGTAGAGAATTAGAGAGGGCTAGTTCAGTTCATTTATGAGGATTTTGAGTTGGAATATTAGAGGTTTGAATGATTTAAACAAATGTGATAAGGTTAGAGTATTTTTTAAGGACTACTCTATAGATATTGCTTTACTCCAAGAAACTAAAATTAACTGTCCTGATGTTCGTTTTTAGAAGATTAGGTGGGTATCATTTTAAAAAATGGGTTTTTTTACCTTCTGTTGGCTCTTCTGGGGGATTAATGATAGGTTGGCGTGATTGTTATTTTAAATCACTTCAATGTATTGTCATGCAGCACTCCCTTCATGTTATTCTTATTAATCTTTCCGATAATTCTTTTTTAAATATCTCAAATGTTTATGGGCCTAATTCTAAAATTAATAGGAGAATTTTATGGAATGAGTGTCTAGATTTTAGATCTCACGTCCCGCGTTCTTGGATTTTGGGGGGTGATTTTAATGTTACGCGTTTCATAGGTGAACGTTTTCCCAGAGAAGGAGATTACTCTGCCATGGAGGAATTCGATCAATTTATTGTTAACTCTAATTTGATTGAAATTCCTTTATCTAACAGAGAGTTTACTTGGAGTAACTCTAGAGAGTCTCCTTCCATGGCTCTTCTTGATAGATTTTTTGTTAGTGATGAGATTGAGGACAAATTTCCTATCTGTAGAGTTAACGGCTTACCATATACTTTCTCTGACCATTGTCCTATTATCCTTTATTGCGATCACCATAGAGTTTATATTAATAATTTTAAATTTGAAAAGATGTGGCTTTTGGAATCTAATTTTGAGAATTTAGTTATTAGTAAATGGAATTCTTTGAGTTTTCATAATTTCAGAAACAAAGATAATTCTGCAAAAGCTTTTGTTTCTGAACTTAGAGATCTTCGGTTTTTTCTTAAAAATTGGAATAAAAATGTTTTTGGCAATTTAAAAATTAAAAAAGATAATATTCTTAATGAAATGCTTAAAATTAACAAAATAGAAGAATCTAGACCTCTTAATCTAGGTGAACGTAATGTTCTTTCTAATTTAAAAGATGAACTTAATTCTATTTTAGAAAGAGAGGAGGTTATGTGGAAGCAGCGATCCAGAATCCAATGGATCAACGAAGGTGATAATAATACCAATTTTTTTCATAATATAGCTAATGGTAGAAAATGTAGTAATACAATTAACTCTATAATTGTTAATAATATAGAGTTAGTGGATCAAAGATATCTTAACAAGGCTTTTACAGACTATTATAAGGATATTTTTGGTTCTAAAATCAAACATAGAATCAATGTTAGATGGATAGATTTGTATCCACCTGATTCTATTATTGATTTATCAGAATTAGATAATCCTTTTACTGAAGAAGAAATTAGAAAAGCAATTAATGACATGCCAAGTGATAAATCCCCGGGACCTGACGGGTTTCCTATTTTATTTTATATTACTTTTTGGGACGTTTTAAAATTTGACTTAGTTAATATGTTCAATGATTTTTACAATGGTAATTTGCAATTAGGGAGATTTAACTTCGCAAATGTTATTTTGTTACACAAAAAAGTAGGAGCTAATAACTTAAAAGATTTTAGACCTATTTCTTTGATTAACTGTTCTGTTAAAATCATTTCTAAAGTTCTAGCTAATAGACTTAGTATTAGAATGAACGATTTAATTGATTGTTCACAATCGGCTTTTATTAAAGGGAGAAATATTATTGATGGTGTGGCTGCGGTTCAAGAATATATTAACTACTGCTGTAAGAGCAACATAACCTGTGGGATTTTAAAACTTGATTTTGCTAAAGCGTTTGATTCTGTAGATTGGGATTTTCTTGTAGATATTTTTCAGGCTAGAGGTTTTGGGCAAAGATGGATTAGTTGGATTTGGACTTTACTTAAAACGGGTAACTCTAGTATTATGGTTAATGGTTTTCTAGGTAATAAAATTCAGTCTAAGAGAGGCTTAAGGCAAGAGGATCCCTTATCCCCTTTGCTGTTTAACTTAGCTGCTGATGTTTTTGCTAAGATTATTAAAAGAGCTGTTGATAATGTTCACTAGGAAGTGTTGGTAATGATATTTCGCGTAATGGTATTTCGGTTTTACAATTTGTGGATGATACCTTACTTTTTTCTTCTCATCTTCCTAGACATATTATTACTCTCAAGTTTATTCTTTATAGTTTTGAGCTTTTATCTGGTTTAAAAATTAATTTTGACAAAAGTTCTGTTCTTGTTTTAAATGATTTTGATAATGTAGAAAACTTACTTGCTAATACCCTAAATTGCAAAAGTATGAAATTTCCTTTTGAATATCTAGGATTTGTGATTAGACCTACCAAGCTCAAGCATGATGATTGGCTTATTATTATTGATAAAATTAAGAATAAGATATCTAATTGGAATGGGAGATTCCTTTCTAGAGCTGGTAGACTTATTTTAATTAACTCGGTTTTATCAGCCTTACTTATCTATTGGATGTCTATGCATCTGTTTCCAGGTTGGGTTATTGATAAAATCGATAAAATTAGAAGAGATTTTTTATGGAGCGGGGATAATATTAATAATAGTATTAAATGTCTAGTTAATTGGGAAATTGTTTGTAAAGCTAAAAATGAGGGTGGATTAGGAGTTATTAATTTACGCAACATGAATTTGTCCCTTTTAGGTAAATGGCTTTGGAAGTTTAAGGATATTAATGATAACGCTATTTGGAAAGAGATCATATCCAAATACCACTATAATGGAAACTTCAATTTACACCAATTTGATCTTTCTTTTTCCCATAAATTTTCTAATTTTTGGAAAAACATTTTAAAATGTTATGATTTCTTTAAATTAGGAACTAAGATTATAGTTCATTCAGGAAATTGTACTTCTTTTTGGCATGACTGTTGGATTTCGGTCTTGCCTCTTAAATGTGATTTTAAGGACTTGTATGATATTTGCAACTTTAAGTATGCTTTAATAAATGATGTTTATTATCCGGAGAATGATCCTCCTTGGAACTTTAGCTTTAACAGAATTTTAATTGGTACTACCCTTAGGCAACTCTCTTTGCTTTATGCCAGATTAAAGCTTTATAATATCGATATTGATAATGAGTTTATTAGTTGGGAATGGGATAAGTGTAAGAAATATACTCCAAAATCTTTTTATAGATTTATTAATTTTTCGGGTACTATTAAAAACTCTTTTAAATATATGTGGAAATCTAATGCTCCTCCTAAATGCAAAATTCATATGTGGCTAATTCTTCATGGTAAACTTAATACAATTGAATTTTTAAAGAAAAAAAACATTCATAATGATAACAAATGTTATTTTTGCAATATGCATCTTGAGGACATAAATCATATTTATTATGATTGTTTGGACACTAAATACATCCTAATTAATACTCTTAAATTTTTTAACTTTAATATAATAACTAATATTTCAGATTGCGAATTCTATTGGAAAAATTATAGATTCCAATTCAATAAAATTATTAGATTTTTACTTGACACTTTATTTATTATTATTAGTTGGTTTATTTGGTTTGAGAGAAATCAAAGAATCTTTAATAATAATAATAGTCATCTTAACAAATTGATTTTTTCAATTTCTTCATTTTGCTTTAATTGGATTTCTAATCCCAAATATAAATTAGCTAAAAATAACCTTTTCAAACGGTATCTTAACAAGGTTAGTTATAATATTAATTTTTTTAAACATAACAATAACTTTTATTGCTCTAATAATAGTATTATTAATTTTTTTCCAAATTCATATGATAATCTCTATTTAAATAATAGCTTGCTTATGATTATAGACAAATAAATCTGGTCAGTCTCAATTTTTGTCCTTTTTTCATGTTTTCTGCTCGGTTTTTGTTTTCAGTTTTTTCACTCCTTTAGTTCTTTGTTCTGTTAGACTAATAATAGTATTTATTTACCATTTTTTCCCTAGTCTTATTTCAGATACAGGTTTTTGGAGATAGGATATCAGATTCTTTTCGCAGGTTCCTCTTGTCGTCAGTTTGCTGGTTATCAGATCATGGAGAGGTCATCAGAGCAGAGTTTCTTTATCCAGGACTTATTTCAGATATACCCTCAGATATAGGATACCGTTATCTTCATTCATGTGTTCCTCTTTAGAGAAGTTGTTTATTCACTTCTTCTGTTTCAGTCATTTGGAGTTTTTTTAGCCTTTTTTGGTACTTCTAACATCTTAATATCGGGCGGTGGCCATGCCGGAGCTCGATATTGAGGTGAGATGGGTGGTGGCCTTGCCGGAATTCATCTTAGAAGTACTTGTGTTTAGCTATGTGTTTTTCCTTGCTACCTGCCAGGCATGTTGGCAGCTCCTTTAGTTCGTGTTATATATATTTCTTCATGTGTGCTCTCCTCTATACGTAGAGGATCACACATTTTTATCAATATATATATATATATATTTATTTATTTATTTATCTTTTCATGTTAATGAAGAAAAGCCCAATGACCAAAGAAGGAGGCAAACACACTGCAATAAGTTAATATTGGGAAATTTAGATAGAAATAACATTAAGGATTATAATAGGGTCAGTAATTTAATTAGGAATAATATATGAGAAATACAATAGAAATAGATAGGAAGAATGGATAATTCCCAAGATATGTGTAGTAATTACGCAATTGCATGTACCTTTTAGAAGCTCCCCTTATGTGCCATTAGAATCTCTACCAAAGATGAAAGCGGAAATAGCATGGGTAATAGGAAAGTAATAGGATGAAAGGTATCCTTGTCTACTCTAGTTATCAATTTTTTTTAAGTTAGAGAAGATGATTTGAAAAAAAATGTTTTGGTATGATACTTGGGTTTTTGGATGCAAACATGAAAAATATTTTGAGTTAAAATCCTACTGTTGAAGAAGTAAATTTTGTTGTAGAAAGTCTTTGAAAAAGGATAATTTTCACCGCTCCTTTTTAAAAATCAAGAAACTTTTGAATTTGATAAAAAGGTTTCTAAGTTTATATCCAAAGATAAGGTTTTGAATTATGTTCTCCATGATTGTGAAGTTTTAGTTTTATAAAGCTTGGTGAGGCTCAAACCAATTTTTGATATGGAGTAGGTAGGGATGACTACCTAGGTTAGATGAGGTAAAGGTTTAGGCTATGAATAAATAGCTATGGAAGCTCATAAGGTAGCAACAAGTAATCTCCATTGAATATAAGAATATTGGTATGAACCTAGAAATTTTTTTTTAGAGAAGTGCAAAAACCATAAGAAGAATCCTAAAAGGGGGAATATTATCAAAGTATAATTTTGAGAATCCTAGGGCATACTTGCATGAGAGATTAAGGATAAGGAAAGTAAATACCGAAGTTTGAGGATACTATCAAGAGATTTTGATTGATTGAAGATGGTAGTATGATTAGAGAGGAGAGTGATATAATGACAAACACACATAAAAGATTTTGGTTGACTCAAGATTATAGAAGGTAAGATAGGTGGTAAGAAAGTTATTCGACCAAGCCAATTTTCCATTGAGTTATTCTAAATGTGCATAGTTTATATTTCTTACCCACTGCAATGAGTGGGGAATGCACAATTTATCCCATAATCGGGTGTAATGATTGAAGTAATGGATGGACCTTATTTATTAGAAGCCAAGAAGGTGAGTTAAGACATGTGGATTATAAGAGAACGACATACTAGAAGTGTCTATCTTAGTTGAGAAAGGGGTGATAGGGCCACAACATCATTAACATCATTTGACAATGAAGGGTAACTTCCAGTAATCGTTTTCTTTTGGGATTTTAGGTTGTAATCGCTAGTTGTCTCCCTTCGGTTATTGGAAAAGCATACGATGTGATATGAGGTATATTTCTATTTTATTACTATGTTCATGAGTTTAGACCGCTATATATGTATTATGGGAAACAATGTAAATAATGAGATCTCATAAGGACACTTAACTAGTGATAAAATGTAGTTAAAGCTGGAAGTTAACTAGAAAATTACGTTAGCAACTAGAAATAAAGAATGCTTAGACCCTAGAACTTAAAAAATTTGGAAAAGATAAATTTTAGCAAGTGGAGGATATGGAAGGGTTGTTGCGAAATCATGGGTCATTATTCCATTACTTAAAAGCTAAAATTAATAAAAATGGTTGGTTTTTGTTTTAGAGTAAAAGAAAAGGTTCCCCAAATCTCGGATTAACTGAATAATGCTAGAGTCAATCATATGCATTAACTCATTGACTAAATCCTATTATGTTAAGATGTGGCTTGATTTGTTTTTAAGGATGGGGCGACAAATGTTTTGAAAAATTATGTTCGAATTCTTTTGAAATTTTTTTAAATGCTTTTGAGAAGTTGGGTTCAATTGCTTTTGGAAAATTTTGTTCAAGTGCTTTTGAAAAAAATTGATGTTTAAATGCTTTTGGTAATTCGATTTTTCAAACTATTTTGCAAATTTGATTGGAAGGGGGAAAAGATTTTTGATGGAAAATGAAAATTTTCAATTTTCTAGTGTCATATGCTTAACTAGGGAGGGTCGATGTATTAGTGAATATGAATTTTACGATCCGACACGGATGATGGTATATTAAGCATAAACGATAATAATAAGGGAAAAGACTATTTTAGCCTTGGAATTTCTATTTCCATATCTTGTTGATAGTGAAACGAAACTTTTATTTAGGATTGTTACGTTTTAACATCCAAAATAAACCTCCTTATGCAATTTGAACTTGGAAAGGTTGGATAAAATTCGGGGGAAAAAGAGAAGGCCTAAGGTACAATAAAATAGGTATCTAAAAGAAGGGTGGAAATGTAAAATTTTCCGTTTAAATTCCTTTTTCGGCATAGGAGTATAGATTTAGAAAAACTGGACTCTCAAAAATTTTGAATGTTAGAAATTACGTGTTAGGTATTGGATTTTATGGATTGGATGCAAAATTGGGTGAACCATACTCTTACTTAGAGGAGTGTGGAAATTATTATGTGAAAAAGGTTTTTGATTTTTTAAAACTTGCATACATACAAAACTAGCTAGTATTTATATAGGTTATTTGCATCATATTTTCAAAATGATTTTGAAAAGAATGCATTCATATAGAAGGCGCTAATTTAGAATCATTCAGCTTACATGGCTTATAAGTTGTGATACAACGTGCACTTTTACATGTTTGGCTGCAACATTGGTTGTACACTTATTAGTTGGATAGCTTAGATTGGTTGCGCACTATGTTACATGATTTGACCCTTGGGAAATTTCGAGGATGAAATTCTTTTAAAGGGAGAGAATGTAACACCCCGTAAAATTAACGGTAATTAATAAATAATTAATAAGGCTCCAAAATGAAATTTAGGAAAAGAACATAATTTTGCCACGAAACTTGCACCATTGTGTTCGTGGCTATTTTCTAGGCAACTTTTATATTTGGAGTTTTGCGATTCTCGATTTCAACCAAAGAAGTTATCAACATTTAAAGTTTTTGGAACGAAAATAATTAAAAATGAAAATGAATAATATTAAATGTGGAACCACACCGGTCGACCCTTTCCTTTGGCTAGTCGACCGCTAATGATCGACCTCCTATAAGAGAGCTGTCGACCGATCCTGAAGTGCCTGGATTTAATTATTTTAATCCAATGGATACGATTGATTCGAACGCCTATAAATACAGGCATAATCCCTCACTTCTCTTCTCATATTTTATGGTCAAATTAGCAAAGCTTTGTCATTTTTCCTTCTCCACAATTTCTAGGAATTATAAAATATTATATGTATGTGTGTGTGTGTATAGATATAAATTAGAGAATGGTAGAAAATAAAAGGGAAGAAGAGAAGAAGCAAATCAACATTGCGATAGAAAATGGTAATTTCTATAATTGTAAATCTATATTCTCTTTAACCCCAAATCTCTTCTTAGATCTGTAATTCTAATGGTATGTACATATATATATATATATATATTGTTTCACATATTCTTTTGGATTAGAAAGAAAAATGAGTCAAGCTAATAGGATTAATTCAGATTTGGGAGATTTGAAAAGCTTGAAAGGTGAGTGGGATAAGATCGGACAAGCTATAGGCTGAAAATGAACGTATATGAATATTGCATACATATTATATAAGTTGGGTAATTGAAATAGGAATAGCATTTACACCATAATCTAGAAATTTGGAAATCGGTCCCTAAATTTGTTAAAGTTGAATGTTAATAAAGTTGCAAAGTTTATTTCATATTTATAGTTGGGTTGTAAAATATTAGTATTAGTTTAGATTACCTTAATTTGATTTGGAATGTTAATTTCTATGTTTTAATTTGTTGGAGGTGGGGTACAATTTAATTGTATCTATTTCAATGTAATTTCCATAAATTATTTGATTCTATAAATATATAAAAAGCGTGTCGTTTGAATTAAGAAAGAATATATCAAAAATGAAAGAGATGTGTAAAGTATGGATAGGCTTCTCCATAGTTTGCAACTTTCTATTTCAATAAAAAGAAAAAAGATAATTTCTTGTAAGTTCAAACGAAGCGAAATTCGCATTTTGGGTAAATTATGGAAAATTATAATGGTAATCCTTTATGGAAGGATAACTCTAATAAATTAAAATGTGAAAATTAATATACTAAAATTCCTAAGCATAGGAATGAATGTGTTTAGAATGAGAGTACACACACACATAATACATACATAAATACATACTATATATATATACTGTTTTCAATACACACACATATGTATGTATATCCGTGCCTACCAATTAAAAATATAAATATATATAGCGTAATATACGTTGATATTCGTATTACTTATAATTAGGACATCCAGTTATAAATACATAACAAATTATAGGATTAGGAGTGTAGATAGAAAAGAGATAGTAATTCCAACATTATAAGGCAATAAATGTGCAGGTAATACGGAGTCACAAGAATTAAATGAAGATATGAATGCAGTTAATGGGACTGGTTAAAGGATTTAATATGGCATTTATGTGGAAATGAAATAGGCATAATAGTTTGATAGTACGAATAAATAAATGTTATTAGAGTTTGTTCAAATTGAATAATAATAACCATTTATTATGGACAATTGACATTTATGAAATATAGGAAATAAGCGAATATGATAGGAATTAAATACTAGGTGATAGTATAATTTTTCATAGTGGGAAATTATAAAGCCATAATTATACTTGTAGGATAAGCATGAATCAGTGTGCCTAGTCCAATATTTAGCCCTAAGTTAATTGGTTTGGTTTAGTGGGTTAAGATGCGAGGTCGGTAGAGTTACACAACAGAAGTCCGCCATTCACCAAGAGGCTACCAACAGTTATGTATACTTATTACTGATATGGGACATCACCAGCCAAAGGACCCATGGCGAAGGGATATGTGTTGCGGATAGGTAGGGGAAAATATATCAAGGTTCGTCTCAGATTTGAAATATTAAATGGCCAAGTACTTTTAAGGAAACAGGGTCTGTTTCATTTCTAATAAGAGATATTAAGTTCCTAAAATGGGCATTTTCCTTGACTTATATTAGGTTAGTCTAAATAGGATTTCAATTGTGAAAGGTCGGCAGGCTATGTTATTTTTTTGTTGGACCAGTATTTAGTAGTAGGGCTGGCATATAGGCTATGATGTCCCAAGCAGTCGGTAGCAAAGATGTAGGTTATGCCCTGACGGATTTCACTTCCTACTAGTGTAGAATCCGTATGAGGTACGCATAGACCTCAAAGTTAGTCAGTTAGTTAGTTGATTGTTTGTCTGAGGTTGGCTAGTTAACCCTTAGACGAGTCTTTGAGATGCATTGTTGATACTGTAATTATATTATAATGCCGTATATATGGGTCATCGGTCTCCATAGTTAGGACCAATTTACCAACATTTACGTTACAGAGGGCCCACTTTGGTATTAAGGTATTAAATGGTCATTAGGTCTGCCTCCCCCTTATTTAAGAATTATTAATTGGTAGAGGTTTTTGGGTAGTGCATGTTTAGATATATATAGGAATATATATGGTTATACCTCGGAGGAGGTTAGGCATATCGTACGCGCACATAGGATTTAACAGATTAGCTATGAATAATAGACATAACACCTAAATAGAAATCAATCAGCATAAATTAGTGCAGTCGGTAAAGTATGTAACTTTTCCAATCACCAGAACGTTATTTTGACTTCTTCTTCATTACAACCCACATGATATATTTAGAGGTACGAACTACTAGTGCAAGACGGGAATGGTAGTTGGTGAAGTCTTCTCATTCATGCTCGATGATGGCATGGCAATCGGATACTAAAGGAATAATATTGATTCCAAGGTAGTAGCCTTGGTCAGCATATATGTTTTATTATATTTCTCTATCCTGCTATGATTTTATATTAATCGCACTCTGATATACTTGTATTTATTACAAGTTACCAAAACCAATAATCTGTTCCTTAAAGGACTTGGTTTCTATTTAGTCGAAATTCAGGCCCATTAATGTGCGGATTATTACAAATAGGATGCGTAAATACTACAAGTTTAGATTTTTGTACATGAAAAACTAATAAAATAAATACAAAATAAGGATAATGCCTCATTTAATTATAGTAAGAACAGTTATGGGTTGAGCCTGTTCACTCACTTACAACTCCTAAATAAACTACTTTCACAATTTTATATTAACAGCTTCTTTATTGTTTATCTTCTAGAATCACATATAGTTTCTCAATTTTGAAATCCAAACTGTTGGGTGCGTTCCCACCACCACCGAGTCAGAAAGAAGAAGAAATCGCCGAACCATAAGGAGGAGAGTCCCACCGGACCAACACGTCTCCAAGGCCCTGCAAAACAAACCTGTCTCCCAGGTACCACCGAATCAACCTATCTCCACCTACCACCGAATCAACCTGTCTCCCAGGTACCACCGAATCAACCTATCTCCACCTACCATTGAATCAACCTATCTCCACCTACCACCGAACCAACCTATCTCCACCCACAGCCGAACCAACTCCACTTCCCTGCATAGCCGAACCAAAACCAATCTCACTCACCACCGGACCATGTTCCACCGAACCCAGTTCCACCGGACCAAGGCATTCCGGACCAACTTTGCCAGGCCAGATTGCACCAGCCCAGGCCCACCAGCAGCTATATACATCCAAGGCCTCTACCCCCAGCCTCACTCTATAAATAGAGGGGTAGGGTACAACAATGGGGGACAAGTTTGAGAGCTCAAGCACGGATAGAACTTTCAAACAACTTTCATATACTTGTATCAAAGCTTTGTACTTGTAATCTGAACAAGAAAGGAGAAATAATACATAAAGTGGACGTAGGCACATTCTGGCTGAACCACTATAAATCTGCGTGTCTTTTACAGTTTAGTCGCTTCTTTTTACATATTTGCATAAATCATCCAGATCACTAAAAACAACGCGAAATTAACTAAATCATACGACTTGGAGGTGTTTGCCCATTTTTTGTGCAAACATTTTTGGTCCTTTCACTGAGAACGCTGAACCCCGGACTTCAGCTTCTCCCAATCAACTTCCTTCCTATCAGCGTCGCTCATTGCTTGGAAGACATGCCTCCCAAGCAGAAGAAAGATGTTAACAAAGGAAAAAACATCGCAACCAGCAGTATTCCAGATCCAGTGGTTACAGATCAAGTAAATCATTCCATTCCAATAGCAGTACCAAATGAAGGTCAGGCAGATCCAACAACCCCTGCCACGGAACAGCCGGCAGCAATTACTAGGGCAGATCTAGATAGGGTTGTGGCTGAAGTGACTAACCGCTTCACATCCCAGCAGGAAGCCTTGGTGGACCAACTCATGTCACGCTTAAGGGATGCTGAAGAGTCCAACCGCAACACTGAATCATGGGGTGAGTCCCAGTCTAAAGGATCTCAGAGACAACAAAGATCTTCCTTCTTCGAAGGAGCTAACGACAGAAACAGCCATGGTAGGAGCCGAGACCGAGCTCGGCCCGAAGTTGGACCTGAGGAAACGTTTGGAACCAAACCCAATGGGGGAGGTACCTGGCGGAGGTCAACTGTAGCTGAGCCTGTCGTACTGCCTAACCACGGAAACACCAATAAACGGGGCCGAGCTAGAGTCCAGCCCGAAGTTGGACCCGATGAAGTGCTTAGATCAGAACCCATCAGGGGAAGATCAAGGCAAGGGCCAACTGTAGCTGACCCTAGCATGCTCCCAGAAGACCAAAGACAGCCGCTGGAAAATATTAGGAATAATAGACGTTACCATCCCTACAGGTCATCTGGGCGGAATCAATCCCACAGAGAAGAACCGAACTCATTTTTATCTGCTCCAAATTCTGATGAAAGGATGGCACGCTTGTTCAGAGAATGCATCCAACGGGATCAAAGAGACCGAGGAATAGGCACTAGGGTAACCAGCCCTTTCGCCCGCAATATCGAAATTGCCATCACCCCCCAAGAATGGAAAATGCCAACAATGGAACCTTACATGGGAACCTCTGACCCAGTTGTACACTTACAGAGATACACACAGCATATGCTCATGAGCGGGGCAACAGAGGGAGTACTGTGCAAATGCTTTCCACTATTCTTAGCATATCTAGCTACCTCCTAGTTCTGCCATCTACCCCAAGGATCCATCAGCTCATAGGAAATGTTGAAAGAAAAGTTTATCAGCCAGTTCCGCATTCATGTGGAACAACCCAAGGACGCCTATTCCTTATCGAGTATCAAACAGAAACCTGGAGAGAAGCTGCATCAATATCTAACCCGATTCAATGCCGCAGCGGCCGCAGTCCAAGATGCCGACGAGAAGCTTATCTTAATGGCCCTCTGTAGTGGTGTGCATCCGAATACTAAATTTGCTAGAAGATTGACGAAAGAAAAACCAGCTACTTTACCCGATTTCTTCCATGAAGCCGGGAAATATATAAGGCTTGAAGATGCTGCCATTGAGGGGCAGTCAGGACAACAAAATAAGGCAGCTCACGGCAACACGCCCGCTGTAGCAAAGGACGTTCGAAGAAATGATTCTAGAGACCATGCTGGGGGCAAGAAGGGAGAAAAGCGCCTATATCGGCCGGGACCGAGATTTGACACTTACATCCCTTTGAATGAAACGA
Organism: Allium fistulosum; assembly: GCA_030737815.1. Classification (NCBI taxonomy): domain Eukaryota; kingdom Viridiplantae; phylum Streptophyta; class Magnoliopsida; order Asparagales; family Amaryllidaceae; genus Allium; species Allium fistulosum. Next base: position 407,458,853 of record CM060904.1, on the reverse strand, counting down.
TCGAAAACATCTTCCTCGCCACTCAAGACAAAGTTAAATACAAACGCCCCCTGCATAAGAAAGAATCAGATAACGTAATTAAGTCTGGAAAATTCTGCCGCTTCCACGAATCCCACGGGCATGATACAACGAATGCCATCATCTCCGAGACTTGATTGAAGAACACATCAGAAAAAGAAAACTAGAACGCTATGTAAAAGGCCAGAACAGGACTCCAGTTCCTGCCAATGAGAACCCAAGGCTACCCTCTCCAGAAATAGGTAGAGGAAATCGCAACACCAACGGCTCCAGTTAAGAGAAGATAGTGGTCCATACCATCTCGGGAGGGTCGCACATCGCCGATGGAAGCTGGGCAGAGATGGAAAGGTACGGAAAGTCACTTAGAAACAATGAAGAATGCGTCAATTCTATTATAGAAGAACGCCACCCGAAGCGGATAGAGAGTTGTGACATCACATTCAGTAGGCATGACCTGGAGGGAAGGCAGTACCCTCACACGGATCCTATGGTTATCTCTGCCCGACTCGGTCCAGCCGAGGTTTTCCGGATTCTAGTAGACACTGGAAGCTCAGTGAATATCCTATTCAAGCATGCCTTTGACAAAATGAAGCTGTCATTAAAGGATGTTCTTCCCTGCAATAAACCACTACACGGTTTCACAGGAAATGCGAAGATGCCCCTCGGGAGACTGGATCTCTTTGTTGAAATTGGAAGTCATCACCGCTCCGTTGTGCGGAAACAGACATTTGTGCTGATAGAAAACCACTCGGCCTACAACGCCTTCTTAGGAAGGCCAGCCTTGTCTGACTTCCAAATTGTCCTGGCCCCATGGTGCCTGAAGATGAGATTTCCAACGGACAATGGAGTAGGGGAGGTAGAGGGAGACCAGGACATTGCTCGAGATTTCTATGTAACTGAACTTCGCAATAACCACAGGAAGGATAAAGGGAAGAGTGTAGAGATTGCCCTCTGCACAAAAAGTTTGGAAGCATAGCAACTAAAGAAAGCCCCTCCTCTTCGATATACCAGCGTCCCTTTCAATGAATTAGACCCCAGGGACAAAGAGGAGGAGGCCACCGCCGAGCCTACAGAGGCTATGAAATTTGTATCTATAGACAGACATGACTGGAGTAGACTATTGAAAGTCGGGTCCCAACTAAAAGTAGAATTGAAGGAACAACTCATTGATTTTCTCCGCCACAACTTGGATGTATTTGCATGGTCGCACATGGACATGACCGGAATCTCCCCTGACATAGCATGCCACGTACTAAACATTGATCCTACCAAGGCGCCAGTAAAACAGAAAAAGAGAAGTATGGGGACAGAGCAATCAGCAGCCCTCGATGAAGAAGTAAAGAACCTACTTGCCAATGACTTCATACGAGAAGCCATCTACCCAGAGTGGATCACCAACCCGGTGCTGGTAAAGAAAGCTAATGGGAAGTGGCGAACATGCATTGACTTCTCCAACTTAAATGACGCCTGCCCGAAGGATTGCTTCCCACTTCCCCGAGTCGATCAGCTTGTGGACAGCACAGCCAAACACGAACTTTTATCTTTTATGGATGCATACTCAAGATACAACCAAATTTCTATGCATGCTCCCGATCAAGACCACACTAGTTTCATCACTGACCGGGGATTGTACTGCTACAAGGTAATGCCTTTCGGACTTAAAAATGCAGGAGCCACCTACCAGCGCCTCGTCAACAAGATGTTTGCAGGGCTAATAGGACAAACTATGGAGGTGTATGTGGATGACATGCTGGTAAAGTCAAGGGAAGCCGACGATCACGTAAGCCACCTAGGCGAGATGTTTCGAGTACTTCGCCAATATGGAATGAAACTTAATCCTCTAAAGTGCTCCTTCGGAGTATCATCAGGAAAGTTCTTGGGATTCATCGTCCATGCCAGAGGGTTTGAAGCAAACCCTGAACAAGTCCGAGCTCTGAAAGATATCATGATACCTTCCACTCGAAAGGAAATGCAAAGCCTGAATGGGAAAGTGGCTGCCCTAAGCCGATTCATCTCCAAAGCAACGGACAAGTGCGTCCCCTTCTTCGAAGCTCTAAAGAAAGACAAAGGAAAGTTCGAATGGACTGACGAATGCTTAACAGCTTTCCTTAACCTAATTGAACACCTCCAGAAACCACCGGTACTCTCAACTCCAAACGAAGGCGAAGAGTTACACCTATACCTTGCTGTATCATCTCATGCTCTAAGCGCTGCTTTGGTAAAAGAGGACGACCGCACGCAGCGGCCAGTATACTTTATAAGTAAGAGGTTTACAGGGGCAGAAGCCAGATATCCTAAACTTGAGAAGCTAGCATACTGTCTACTAATCACATCACGAAAACTGCGACACTATTTTCAATCCCATTCCATCAGAGTTCTAACCGATCAACCGCTGAGGCAGGTACTCCATCGTCCCGACACTTCTGGGCGACTTCTTAAATGGTGCATTGAACTAAGTCAATATGATATCACCTACCATCCTCGCACCACCATCAGGGGACAGGCCATGGACGATTTCATTGCTGAATTCACTACCAACGAAGGTAAGGAACAATCTGAGATAGCAGAAGGCATCAAGTGGAATCTCTTCGTGGACGGAGCATCAAACGACAAGGCTCAGGGGCAGGTATTGTAATAGTTACTCCCAAGGGAAGGAAGTTACACTATGCTTTAAGGCTGGAATTCGCTGCTACCAACAACGATGCAGAATATGAAGCAGTAATAGCCGGATTAGAACTTGCCTTAGAGATTGGAGCCAGTTCTATATGTCTTTATAGTGATTCTCAACTTATTGTAAATCAGATACTAGGAGAATTCCAGGCTCGAGAAGAACGACTCATAGCATATTTAAAGAAGACCAAGTTGCTTCTCAATCGATTGGAGCACTACTTAATCAAACACATCCCTCGGGAAGAGAACCAGGAGGCCGACGAATTGGCAAAGCAAGCTAGCATGAGAGGCGACACTATTTCCGGAGCGGTAGCCATCTCAAAGCAACTGACCCCAAGTTTTGAGCAAGTGAATCTGATAGCTGCAACCGAAGAAGCAACTTGGATGACTCCTATTCGAGACTACTTACAAAGTGGCACACTACCCAACAGGCGAAACGAAGTCAAGAAAATCTTGAGGAAAGCCTCCCGCTACACAATACAAGAGGGCACCCTCTATCGGCGCGGCTTCTCTAACCCCTTATTAAGGTGTGTCGCTGGAAGGGAAGCCAGGGAAATCTTATCCAACATCCATCAAGGAAGCTGCGGAGATCACACTAGAGGGCAGACTTTGGCAAAAAAGATACTTCGATATGGATATTTCTGGCCCACCTTAAGCAAGGACGCCTTAGATATCGTCAGAAAATGTGACAAATGTCAGAAGTTTGCTAAGATTCCACGGCTACCAACAACTGAGATTACTCAAATGACCAGCCCTTGGCCCTTCGCAGTATGGGGAATTGACTTGATTGGCGAACTGCCAATGGGCCGAGGCGGGGCCAAATATGCTATAGTGGCAGTCGACTATTTCACCAAATGGGTGGAAGCAGAACCCCTAAATAAAGTATCTTCAGCAAAAGTTATTAACTTCTTGATCAAAAATGTTCTATGCAGGTACGGAGTCCCATTCAAAATCATATCAGACAATGGACTTTAGTTTGACAGCAAGGAGTTCGCCAACTGGTGCCAAGAGCATGGAATTCCCAAAAGCTTCTCATTCATAGCTTATCCACAGGCAAACGGACAAGTCGAAGCCGTTAACAAAATTCTCAAAACTCTAATAATAAGAAACTCGAAAAGTCAAAAGGTGCTTGGGTGAATGAACTTCCTACGACACTGTGGGATTATCGCACATCTTTAAGGACATCAACGGGGCATACTCCTTTCTCTTTGGCATACGGATCGGAGGCTATGCTCCCAGTTGAAACTATAGTGCCTTCCCACCGTAGGATCCACTATAACCCAGAAGAGAACGAAGAGCTCCTCCACATGTCTTTGGATCTAATTGAGGAAAGAAGAAATGATGCAGCCCTCAAAGCAGCAGCTCACAAGCAAAAAGTGGCAACACAATACAACTCCAAAGTCAAGCATCGTAACTTACAAAAAGAAGATCTTGTCCTCAAGCGAATCCTCCCGTGCCCCGGAGCGCTAGATCCAATCTGGGACGGACCATATGTAATTCATAAAGCTCTCCACAATGGAGCTTATATTTTGTCAACAGTGGATGGGGAGGTGTTCCAGAGGGCATGGAACATCCAACACCTTCGTCAATACTTTTCTTAACTTGTACTGCCCATATGAAGTGAATTAACAAAGAGAATCAGTGGACGTAGGCATTTTCGTGCCGAACCACTTTAAAAAACTTGTCTCTTGTTTAACTTGTTCCTTTGTGTCTTGGCTACTTGTTAACTTTATCCTTTTCTGTCGGACAAAATCCTATGCATATAGCATTTCCATTCGAGGCGCTCCACAGCGCGACTTCACCTGGACAAGACCTAACAGGTACTATGCGAATCTATGCCCTCGCCAATGAGACACTTTTGCTCCGGCATCCCTCTGCTGCGGGTTAACTCATTGCTCGCGACGGCCCTTAAAGCCAACTGTAATGAGCCGATTATAAGCCACCGAGAAGGCCGACTATAGCCAAGGCAGCTCATTACGGCGTTCGGCTCGCCGGCAACTGTGAACCTACTTTAAGCCCCAACATAAGGTGTGGCCAGCCAGGGGTAGTTCACAGTTGACGATCGGCACCCACGCTAGCCGGCCACAGTAAATCGAATAATACCCACGATTACGGGCCATAATGGCCCGGGTAGTTAATGTGCGCGATCTCGGCTCCGATGTGTCTTAAGTACGGCTGTGGTAAAAAAGATTAACTCCCCACGGAGGCGTAAGATGGGTGACAAATGTCTCCAAGACCCACAGCTAGGGAAAGTGACTACAAAGCCCGTTTGCCACGAACTTAAGCACATCGAAGGCCTTCCGTGATTGGAAGTTTTACTATTTCTCAAATTTCAATTTTATTTAAAAAAAACTTTCCTCCTATCCTCTATAACAATCCCTAAAGTACAGGATACAGAGTAGGAGATACTCGCCAATGGGAGTAGGAACTCACAATTGGATGGCAGGGCATTCAACTGCATTCCATACTCGGTCATACAAGATATGCAAAACTGCCATCTACAATTAGGACATGAAATACATGGCTATAATTTATTCATACATCACACTAGCATTGCAAGGCATGAAATTATGTTTTAAGCAAGAACTTGACATTAAACACAATTGAATTACAAGCACACGCACAGCTATATTTCTCACACGACGTGTCAAAATAGCAAAAACATTCAAAAACAACAGAATCAGCTTAAGTTAAAAAATTACACGTCAAGAATAATGTTGTTTATTACAAGTAACATAATTACAACCTAAAAGTTACGTTACTGTTTTGAAACTAGCATATACAACAATGTCAAGTCAACAAAAAGATATCCAGGTCAAGTCAAGGAGCCGGCTGCATCAGAGTTTTACCCTTGTCTTGTTGCCCACCTGTCCGGTCAAAGAAAGAATTTATTAGTGATAAGCAACCAAGTTAACAGAAAGACTAGAAGGGAAGACTTACCAGTGCCTGCTTCCTGACCATCCTGATCATCATCCTCTACTTGCACCTGCCTCCTCAGCAGCATGCAGCCGCATACCCTCCTTCACCGCCACCTTCTCCTCCTTGGTAAACTAGGCAGTGACCACATCCATTCTGAAGACCGTGCCACCCTCTTTATCCGCATCAGCCCTAGCCTCCTCCAGAGCCCTGAGATAAATCCTGGCCATAACTCGGGGGTAATCATCCATCCAGGATAAGTTACCATGTTTCCAAGTGCGGAAATACATATCCTGGAGCATCTCATCCATCATCCCCTCGTTTTCCTCAAGCTCCCTCATTCGGGCCTCAGAAGCACGCAGTTTTGCAAAGGCAGCATCCCTCTCCGATCGATATCGTGAGCGGTCAGCCTAAAGGGATATCCTCATCGCCTCCATATCCTCCTTCAACTTGGACTGAGCAAGCTCTGCGGCCTCAAGTCTTCCCATAATTCATGTACCCGCTCGAGGTCCGCTTGTCGAACCTCATCCACCGTCGCAATAGCCATGTCAATCCGCTCCTTGCAGGAGGCCTCCATTTTTCGCAACTCTGCCCTGCTGGCCTCTTCCATAGTCTTCTTTAGTTGCCTGAATGCGGCCTCGTGCTGAGAAATTTGAATGGCTTGATCGGCAAGTTGCTTAGCCTGGTCGGAAACCATTAACCGTAGCCAAATGTTGGCACTCCCAATTTCCTCCCCGGCCTTGACTAGTCAGGCATGATGCCCTATCAATTTCCTGGTCTCCTCGGCAACCCGGTCGATGTTCGCCTTAGCTCTATCCCCCAGAGTTACAACCCGGGTGGTAAGCAAATAAAGGTCCAGGGACTTAGCTTCGTCAAGCACCTGTACCACAGGATTGCGAGGGAGAAGGTGCTCACCAGTAGCCTCATCGAAGGAGATGTCATGAGAGGCCGGGTCCAGGTCTGGATGACCCGCAAACGGATTACGAACCAAGCCAAGGTGATCTATCGGGGTGACGGTTGGATTCTCAGACGGATGTGGGTAAGGCATAAACTCAGTATCCTCCTCCATAATATCGTTAATAGGTTGGAGTGGGGCCGGAGGGCCAGGAGGAGATTCAAAATAAGATCGACTCCTCTTCCTCTTTTGTATATCTTCTTCAATAACCCCAAGAAGAGGACGATAGCCGACTACGTCTCCAGGGCGGTTAGTAGGAGGCTTCGGTTTGGCAGAAGCTTTGAGAAATCTGTATTGTTCAAGCCTGTGCCAAAGATCTGAAGTCTGTATTGTTCAAGCCCATTTTTTGTGCAAACACAAACTTTGTTGTTACTTTAATGCATTCCTTTATTACTTAATATTTGGTTAGAAGTGATTATTGCGTGACTTCTTGATTAGCAACCTTTATTGCATGTGATTGTGAGGAATAAGAATAAGATAGTTTCTTTATTTATGTCCAAAGTATTATGCAAAACTATGTACTTATTAGTTGGTAAATATTATTAACTAAAAAATAAAACGTGGGATCAAAAATAAATATTATACAAAGATATGAACACTTCTTTATGAGATAAAATATTTCTCTTAGTGAATGTTTCATGAAAATATTTCATTTTCTTTATTCAAAAAATGATTAATGGCATTTAGAAAAGTAATAAAATAGCAACAAACACCAATATGCTATTACTTAATGAAGTAACACTGTCTAGGTATGAGGCATGAGTGCAATAGAAAAGTATATGGTAAGATCATAAATGTACAAACTTAATGAAATAATGCATACAATATTTAAGAAATGTATTATTTGCTTTAAATATTGTAAGATTAAATTAATCCATTTGTTAACAAAAAAAGAAATATTTATAAAAATACTAAATGACAAATAGTATTTCCATCCTTGAAGCACCTCTTTAATAATCTACAATAAAGTGCGACTAAATAAGCCTTTCAACTTCCATAATTTTAAAATTAGAAGCCATGCTCCTTTCATGATCAAAAGTAAAATTACTACTTACGTTACGTGCAACCACCACTATGTTTAACAATGATTTTAATGCTAAAGTGGTTGTTAAGATATCAAATATATTGATGATTCTACGAGTGTGCTGAATACTATTTGATCCAAAATAAATTTTAGAGCACGTAAGACAAATGGAAAAATCATAACATCCAAAGAAATATAATAGAATAAATAGGAAGACTTTTTAAGAGAGATTTCAGAATTTTTTTACTTACTTAGGTGAATCTGCTATGTGATTCGTTCACTAATTCAATTATGAAAAATATGAAATTAATAAACTGATGTAGAGGAGGGAAGAAAAAAATTTTACGTTACCAGTGAGTACACGCTATATAATGCAACCATGTACATTTTGATACCCTACAACCTAACGAAGATGTAATCTTGTGAATAACTACTAAAAGTAAATTACCTAACACGATCCGAATTAGAAAGGGACCAAGTAATGAGACCTTTAAAAAATCGCCTAAATTGGTGTAATAATTTTCTGACAAGTACGAACATATAGAAGGAAGGCTGAAATAATAGATCCAGTGAAATCTAGAAACTTAAAGCTAAATTACCTGACATGATTCAGATTTGATAGAGAGAAATTCTGATAACATGAGTCATGGGATCAAAAATGAAATAACTATGTACACTGTCAGTTCTTCCAAATTAGGGTTAAGTGTCAAATTTTAAGAAAAGAAACGGTACAGAATAGGGGGATGTTAGAGGGTCCGTAAATTTAGGCTAATTAGAAGGTTACAAACTTAACGTGGTTAGTTTTGTCTATTGGCGATGCATTAACGACCGTTAAATGTCTTTCATCCTTTTAAATCATAACCACTCTTTGTCTCTTTTGTTTTGTTCTGGTCAGCGCCAGCCTATTTTATTATATAGATTTAAAAAAAAACTATGGACAATTAAGATATATATGAATGGGAAAATGTGTTTGTCGTGGTATAAATCCCAACAGCTATAAACGTATACATTAACCATGTACGATGTTTATATATTGAACTTGCACGATACACATATGAGTGTATTTGATACAGTCATTATAATATGTTTAATTTAAATTAATTGAGACTTCATTAAAGAAATTAAATAAAATAATATTATACTTAACACGATATTAGATTGGATATAATAATCTCTTTAGACTTCATATGCCCAATAGATCCAAAATAACAAAATATTTTAAAATTTACCTATTTCGCATGCTTTCGTTCTGGCACGATAGTTATAATGGTGCTGTTAATGAATAAATTCGTTAACCCCAGAAGTTTATAGAAAGAAAAATTCTATCGAGGAGAGGTTATAGCAATACTATTTTAAGTTGTTAATATACTTTGAGACCAAGTCCAAGTCAATGTCGTGCATGTTCGAAGCCAAAGTGTGAGTCATGCCATAAATCATATTCAGTCAATATGCAAATCAATACACAATTCAATATGCAAGTCTCAATCTAAGGGTTAACTTATCAAATGTGATATTCAAGTTTCAAGTAATAGACGAGTTAATACATAAGCTATGAGTCATAGTCAAATTAATATGCAAGTCATGAGTTCAAATCAAGTCAATATGCTATGCAATTGCTCAATATCCAATCCCTTATGTGTAGAAAGTTCAAGTGTTACAATCGACAAAAATCCCCAAACTAATTTTGGATTACAAAGTGAAAAATATAAGAAGTCTAGAAAGAATGAATTCACCCCCTTTACAAGCCCCTAGGTGCATATTTACAAGGGTAGAGTGGCTTCGGTCTTCAGCTCCATCTTGCTTTTATAGTCTTCGACATGCTTGACTTCGACAACATTAACAATGGAATTAGCTTCGTCGTCACATTGTTGTTGTTTCATTAGTAATTTCATACGACCTCAATGATTTGCAGCATTGATGGTTTTGTCGTGATAGTCGACGTCCTTTATGAGTAGGTGTTAATACCAGTTTGAGTTGATGCAAGTATGAAGCAATTCCAACAAAAGGTGGCATTGGTAGTTTTGAGGATATTGACGGCGTCCAACATTAGCATTGCCTGCTTAGATATATGGCATCCCCCATATGTTGGTGAAATGCGTTTATGAAATACGAAGTGCGATGCTGACCATTGGCGACGTCGAAAATAGATGGTGCTGTCATTACTTAGCGGCATCATTTAGAGGCGGCATTGAGCATTAATGATGAGCGGTGTGAATGTTGAGAAAGAATAACTTGCTTTAGTATGATATCGGTGCCAATTATCGTCGACATCAATATTCAGTGGCTGATGAAGTGCGGCAACATACATAACATTACTTCGTAGTTGATATAGAGGAGTTACATTGCCGACGAGCAACAGATGAATAGTGGTGCCAATAGAATCCAACATCAATGAAATGCGCTATGGGTTACATCGACACTCATTGATGGCTTATGATTTTTTATTGTATTCGATACTATTGCACTCTTTTATCGATGGAGTGGCATCCTATTCCTTCGACGCTGATCTATCCTTATATTCTCAATGTTGATCATTGGCACCGTTGGTGTATCGCTGATTACATGTCTTCAATAATAATGATGGAAAGTGACGTGAACAAAGAGCAATTCTACATCATGAAAGATGACATTAATGCTCTAAAGCACTGAGCTTCATTAGCGCTAATCGTATTCATGTCATCACATGGTTCTTTGGTTTTGTCCATTATAACTCTTACATTGGTATCGAAGCTATTACTTTGGCACTGCTTATTGAAGCGACGTTGAGGTTAGGTAGCACGTCAAACACCTTTGATGACAATGAAGGTAGTAATATTTGCCCCCCAGTGTAGAGGAGCCATTGACTTTTCAAGTCAATAGTCTTGGCATCGCCCTTTCCTACCATTTGGTCTTCTCTAGTCGATCTTAATCGTTTGTTTAAAATCAATCCAATGGCTCTCGTGCGCAAGTTTCATTCTATAAATATGCAGGCCTCTTCTCCTTTCTCCATTTACCTGCAATTGATAACTCAAGCAAGAAATTAGAAATTTATAAGAACATTTAAACTTCTTTAATTCTCAAGCATTTTATTCTCGTTCAGGTATGGCTTTCATTTGAAATCGATTTAATTGAGATGTCGATTCAAACAATAAGGTTTCAAGACTGCTATTAGGGTTTGGTTTGGGGGTTTCATTGATTTCCACTTGATTATCAATGTGTTAAGGCTTGAGATAGTAAATTTGTTATTAGTAGATGTCATATATTCATATTAATATTTGAATTAATTAATTATGCATCAACGTCGACCTGAATGTTTGGAACTTTTAGCTTAATGATGAAGTCGGTAGTTTGTTAAACCCAAATAAATCCGTTACTATTTAGACTTGAGTTGGCATCGACATTCAAGACACCACTGGAAGGTTTATCTAATCTTTTTTATTAATCAATACTGGTGTGAAAACTAATACGCTCTAGGTTTACTGATCGATTTAAAACCTGAAACTCGATGTTGAATTCCTTCATATCATCATCAACCATTTACGACGTTGTTATAATGTTCGACACTGATGATTTTCGACACTGCTATGATACTTGAAATTAATAAAACATTATATTATCTTATTATTCCATTTAGCTAATATTCTTGGTACAAACTTTTCATATATTAAATAATAAGAGTGAAACATGGTGACCTCTGAGAGTTACAGATGTTATTGTTATTTAGAGCGCCTAAGTCGATCAGATGCGACATCATTAAACTTGGTATTGATTAAAGTTGGTGTTGTGATACTAATATGACCCACATCATCAATAAGTTCTTTTATTTACCTATCACTTCAATAATTTAAAATTTTTATATTGTTAGTCGACTAAGATGAAATGCAATGATTGTTTATTGTCATGAGAAAGTGTATATCAGTTAGATGCACCATTATTTAATGACATCGTTTGCTTTCGTTATTGATTTTTAAAGCTCTAGCTTGATATCATCAGTCTTATTGTTCGTCATTACTGTTTGGATATCATTGCTTATGATGCTGTTATTTTAGCATCTTATAAGTCATTTATCTCATTAAAACATTATTTACTCACATCGTCGTTATTCACTAATGTAGACAATACTTTATGGGATAAGCGATGTGATACTTGGCATTGATAAGGTTCTTAATCTATCACCTTAATAATGCAAAACTCCCATATTGTAAGCAATTTAGATGAGATTTGTTAACCTTTTACTATTAAATGTGACCTTACTCAATTATAAACAGTGTTATCTACTTTCGTCGTCGATGTTCAACTTAATATCGACGGTCTTATTGTTTGCTTCCATTGTTACAAATTAAGATTCATTTTGATATCATTTATGACTAGCACATTTTCAACTCACTCCATCTTTATTTATTTCCGTCGACAATCTTACTTACTTCAATATTGGTTATAGTGGTGGTGTTGACCAAGGCTTTGTGACATTCATAATTGTTATAGCCAATGACATAAGTTTATTAATGTCGCGTAACCATTTTTATTTAATTTTTATATAACTTCTCCATAAGACTCTCTCATTGGAATGGAAACTAATGTCATTTAAGAGTTGTTATCTTGCAAGTAGCAAAAACTTTGTTATTTAGACAGCTGATAGATTGCTAGGATAAAAAAATTTAACTTATCATGTGGTAAATCTTTTAGATAATATAAGCATTATCCTTTTCCATAATTTGGAACAATATCACTTGGCAAGAAGATGGAAGGTCAACAGATTAGTAAGAAACCCACCAAGAAGTCCAGCAAGGGGACTAAACCTTCTCCTTTAGTTGGTAAGAAATGAGATAATCTCTTGAACCCATCATATATAATGACCCACGAAGTAGTGAATTCTATTCTTGAGCAGCTTGGCATTGCAGGCATTGAAGCCATCCCAACCGGCCCTGTAGACAACATCTATAACCCATCAGAGGAATATTTTGCCTTAACTCCCATACACATCTACCATACTAGTTATCTTCCTTTTCCTAGCTTTCTCCAAAGATATCTGGAAAATTTGGACATCGCACCAATATAATTTTTGCCAAAATCCTAACATATTTGACTTGCTTAGAAGTCTTGGCTTGGGAAGCGGAACTCCCCTTTGTTGGTGCTAAAACTCTCTATTAGACGGCTGGCCCTGCTAAGGCAGGTGAATAATCAGACCATAAATTGTACCAAATCCATCCTCATCTGATAAGTATGATTTCTTAGGGTGTCAACAAGGCAAGAGGATTGGAAACTCAATTTATTTTTTTCAAGCACTTTTCTAACATCAGAGGGACATTCATTGTCGCTAGTAAGATTCTCGTCCTTAGGTACCCTATGTTTGTTTATTATATTTTACTGATAAGCATGTGTTCTCATATTCTACTCCTAAGAAGCTAAGCTCAGATGACCAAGCAACTATCCCGCCTTTTGGCAAGGCCGTGACACTAAGGAATTGGCTGGGTACCAAAGATAGTTCATCTCGAAAAAACGGCTATACACGGGTTCACTATGGATGCTGGTAAATTTTTCCTAACTCTGGATCGAGCCATAATTAACATGACACGATAATCAAAGCTACGAAAGCCAACATTCCAAATTTCAAGTCAATCGGGATTCGTATGCTCAAGATAAGATCGATGCAAAATCAAGCAATAATCTTGTTTGTATCCATCCGAGCTCGCAGGCCTCGTTCACATCCATCAAAAATCATCATCGTTCGCATCCATCCAGAGCGGTATCCTTCGTATCCATCAAAAACAAACATAATCGTATCCGTGGGAAGGAGCAATTCGTTCGAATTGATCAAGTTCATGTTCATCCTATTCGTATCCATCGACCCGTGTGCATCGGTTCATATCCATCCATCAAGGCCTTTCAGTTCGTATCCATCATGCATAAGCGGCATGTTTCGTATCGATCACTCACTTGATCGATACAAAGGAAAGAGCCAGAGATTGGTACGAAAGAGCATACGTAAGCATGGATACGAAGAGCAATCCCCAGGGTCGATACGAAGCGGCCTACAGCCATCGATACGAAGTGACCTACGAGCATCGATACGAACAGAGCCTCACATAATCGATACGAAGAAGGCATAGTCAAGTGGATGACTCGGTCATTCGACATAAAAAGTGGATCTATCCTAAAATTTAGTGCCACGTCATCGATCATTACGGGCCCAGAAGCGATGCGAACTCAGCAGCCTTCAACAAATTCAAACTTGCATCGATCATAACTCGAGATCTACAAGTCCAAATGCTACCAAATTTTCATAGGAGCTTGCGTGCAATCTCAGGAATGTTCATGATCGATGTCGACTCAATTGGGCTAAATCTTGATCGATATGAATTTCATTCGTATCGATCACGGATCAAGTCCAAATGACCGGAGATCGATCACGTGGGCCCACCCACGTGAGAGAAGAGGTCTTCCGAGATCTGGGCGAGATATTTGCGGCCTACGCCTCTAAATAGCAGCCCCGGACCTACTGGAAAAGGACTTTTGGCTCTTCTATGTCCAGATTCCGTCGAAAATATCATTGTACTTGGATTATACTGTTGTAACTCTTTGTAACCAACAAGCAAAAATCAATAAAAGTCAGCCATTTCATAGTGGACGTAGGCCATACGCCGAACAACTCTAAATCTGTGTGTTTCTGTGCGTTTTTTCCATTAATCAATTGGTGTGTTTGTTAGATCTTCCTCATTTTCCATTTATATTCTTCATTTTATCTCTTCAAACACATCCGAAGAGTGTTGTGCCCAATTTTGGTAAAAACACTTTGGTGCTTTCATTGAGAATTGAACTTAGGACCTCCCGCTTACTAAATGGGTGCTCTAGCCAACTTTGGTACAAACAATATCATTATATACATATACTGGTTTATTAACAATTAATTAATATAAATTTATTAAATAACATTCATATGGTTAAACCATTTTTAATTAAATTATTTCTTAATAAATTTCAAATTTTAATATTTAATATACCTTAGGCATTTTAAGATATATGTATATAATATATTTTAATTAATTAATTAATTAATTAAATTATTAAATAATTCCTAAAAAATATTAATTTATTTTTGAAATAATTTCAAAATTATAATTTTTTATAAAATTTATTTTATATCATAAATTTAACTTTTAGATTCATAATATAACTTTAAATCTCAAGTCAAATTTTGAAAATTATCCCACCGTCCAAAATCAACTCAGACCTTTATATTGGGGATAACCTTTAGGCTTACATCATCCTTCGAGGCAGATAGGTAACCAGGTACAATAGAGTTCTTGACTACCCAAACCCAACCTTAGACGTTACCTTTTTAGACAACCTACTAAATGGGTAGGCTTTAATAAATTAGCCATAATATTGCTAATTTAGACCATATAGATCATTAAGCTTTGGCACCTATTACTACCATCATTGTCGTCAAAGGAGTTCGACATGCTACCTAACCTCGACATCGCTTCAATAAGCAGTGCCAAAGTAATGGTGTCGACACCAATGTAAGAGTTATGAATAACGAAGCCGAAGAACCATGGGATGACATGAATACCATTAGCGCCAATGAAGCTCAGCGCTTTAGAGCATTAATGTCGCCTTTCACGATGTAGAACTGCTCTTTGTTCACGTCACTTGCCATCATTATTACTGAATACATGTGATCAGTGATACACTAATGGCGACAATGATCAACATTGAGAACATAAGGATAGATTGGCGTCGAAGGAATAGGATGCCACTCTTCATCGATAAACGAGTGCAATGGTATCGAATACAATCAAACATCGTATGCCATCAATGAGTGTCGATATAACATATAGAACATTTCATTGATGCTAAATTCTATTGGCGCCACTATTCATCTATTACTCGTCGACAATGTAACTCCTCTATAACAACTACCAAGTAATGTTATGTATGTTGTCGCAGTTCATCAGCCACTAAATATTGACGTTGAGGATCGTTGGTACCGATATTATACTAAAGCAGGTTATTCTTTCTCAACATTCACGTCACTTATCATTAATGCTCAATGTCGCTTCCAAATGATGCCGCTAAACAATGGCAGCACCATCCATTATTGACGTTGCCAATGGTCAACATCGCACTTCGTCTTTCATACAACGCATTTCATCGACATGTGGAGGACGCCACGCATCTATGCAAGTGATGTTGATGGTGGACGTCGTCAATATTCTCAAAACTACCAATGCCGCCTTTTATTGGAATTGCTTCATACTTGCATCAACTCAAATTGGTACCAACACCTACTCGTAAAGGACGTCGATAATCATGATAAAAACCATCAATGCCGCAAATCATTAAGGTTTTGTGACTTTACTAATGAAACAACAACCATGTGAAAATGAAGCTAATTCCATTGTTGATGTTGTTGAAGTCAAGCATGTCGAAGACAATAGAGACAAGATGGAGCTAAATGCTGAAGCCGCTCTACCCCTATAAATATGAACCTGGGGGCTTACAAATGAGGGAAAATTCATTCTTTCTGGACTTCTTACATTTTTCATTCTATAACCCAAAATTGATTTGGGGATTTTTTATGATTGTAACACTTGAACCTTGTAAACATAAAGGATTGGATATTGAACAATTGCATAGCATATTGACTAGATTTGAACTCATGACTTGCATAACAATTTGACTATGACTGATAGCTTTTGTATTAACTAATCAATGACTTGAGACTTGCATAGCACATTTGACAAGTTAACCTTTTGGATTGAGACTTGCATACTGATTGAATATGATTCACGGCAAGACTCAAACTTTGGTTTCGAATGTGCATGATATTGACATGGACTTGGTCTCAAGGCATATTAACGACTTAAACTTGTCTTGCTTTAACCGCTCCTCGATAAACTGTGCTTTCTATATAGTTTGGGATTAACAAATTTATTTGTTAACGTTTTTGTGCTAGAAGGAGGGCTCGAACCTCCGTCTTCGTTAAAACCCAAAGTGGAACTACCTTAGTTTGCATAATTAAGGCTTAAAGGACTTCCCTCTCCCAAGCATATCCCATCTCCAAGCTAACCTACCTTTGATTTTTAATACCAATTGAGCTTTATTGCACTAAGAATTATAGAAGACAAAAGGAAACAAGTAATTCCTTACAATCCTAAAAGTGGAGTGTGAATCCATTGCATATTGGCCCAACAGCGATCTTCGCCTTAGGTAGGCAGAACAAAAGAGATAACAACTTGAAAATGAAAAGGGAGATTCAACTCAAGGCCAAAGGGCCATTTTCGAAGAGGAAGTAGAGAGAGACTTCAATCGATTCACTAGAAATTAGGAAATTGTCCTCAACCATTCTCAAGAACTGGGTAAAACTCAAGACTCTTTTAAAGAAAAGCTTGTCATGAAAGTTAAGGAGCCTATCATGCATAAGAGAGCCAAAAGGAATTTTAAAGGATCAACTTTCATACTACGACTTCTTAAGAACTACTCTCTTACCACTCCTACGTGAACACTTATCTCTTGACTAAGGATGAGCTCAACTATTGGCTTTCGCAAAAGAAGCGACCAAAGAATAAAAGGAATCTCGGAGGATTATAATGTCCTTACCATCGCTCTAATGACCATGACACCAATCACTACCGAAGCGTGGAGGGAATAATCAATAATCTCTTAGAACAAGGAAAGCTCGACGAATTTGTACAAATATATTGAAAGAATCCATGATAAAGAAAAGATATCTAACAAAATAAGTGTATCTACATGGTCGAGAAGTAAAACTCTCCTAAAAATAATGAAAAGCCTAAACCACTGCCTCAAATGGTAGTAAGGGGCTAAAGCCTTTATCCCCTGTAAAGTTGGCTTGGAGCACCTTATAAAGGGAGGACGGAGTAAGCCTTTATTGCAGCCATCGAAGGCCTCACTAAAGCACTAAACGAGCCTTCAATGCTGTCATGAAAGACCTCACTGAAGCGCCTCTTAGAGGGAGGATGAAGTAAGCCTTTATTGTCATCATCAAAGGCCTCACTAAAGCACAGAACCAGCCTTCGGTGCCATCATTAAAAGCCTCACTGAAATGCCTCCTAAAGGGAGGATGGGTAAGCCTTTAGCCTGTCCAAAGCACCAAACTAGCCTTTAGTGCCATCATTAAAGGCCTCACTAAATTGCCTAAAAGAGGGAGGTCGGGTAAGTCTTTGGT
Organism: Allium fistulosum; assembly: GCA_030737815.1. Lineage (NCBI taxonomy): Eukaryota > Viridiplantae > Streptophyta > Magnoliopsida > Asparagales > Amaryllidaceae > Allium > Allium fistulosum. Next base: position 407,441,099 of record CM060904.1, on the reverse strand, counting down.
TTTGCTCAAGATAGCTAACCAAACACACTGGATAAAAGACCAAAATCATCATCTAAGATGGTGATAAGGGGTCCGAGCCAAGTAGTGCTCCAAATTATTTCCACTTCAAGATCATTTATTCATTGATATAATTTGGCCATCTCGGCATCAATCTCAATTGAAGGTTTAGAAATTAAAACTGTGTCTATCTTTTCTCTCGATGCTTGATATTCTTTGATCTTTTCGTCAAACCGATACTCTAAGCTTTGGGTTACTTCTTTATGTTTCCTAAATAATGACCTTAGTTGATAGTACTTTCTGTGCCATTCTTGCGCCTTTTGATTATTTGGAAATCACAAAGCTGAAGCATCTTCAGAAAACTTCCTCTTTTCGACATCGGCTAGTAATCTATCTCTAATTTCAATCACACGTGAGAAAGCACCTTGGGGGTTAGATGTATGCACTAACTGTGTTTCCTATTAAGAACAAGTGAAACATGAATTAATACGAGAAATGCAAGTTCTTTTGTTTAGTAACAATAGAAGGTTACAGATAACAAGGAAGTTTGAGTTACATCACAATTCTATTTTCAAACATTTAATTAGCTTTTAAAGCTTCGAAACAACAATTTTGGCTTTTTTAAATGACCTAGCCAATAAGGTTACAGTGGAATCAAAAGAAGCTTTAATTCCTTCCGGAGTATAAACCGGGGGGAATCAGTGACAATCCTAGTACCCTACTGGAGAGCTAGTGCGACCACATATTAGTTAAGCATGATAAGTTCAAACTTCGCTCAATAATCTATCCTTTTCATCACTGAAGAAATCGAAGCAAAAGTAAGGAAACCTCATGTAAACTTCTTGTAGGTCTCTAAGAAAGCAGTGTCTCACTAGTTGCGATGTCTTGAGAATCAAGGAATTCTCTTTAAAATCCTTCTTTAGCTTGACACACTTATTTAATAATTCCATAGAAACATGACTACTCAAATTTTCCTTAATCTGTGCCAAATATGAAAATTAGACTAAACAAAAGAAAAACGAAGGGAGAAAAGTTTATAAGCTACATGAGTTACATAATATAATTATACCATCGCTAGGGTTCATATAAAATTAAATTCTTATACAATTCAAGAATAATTTTTTTCCTATTATATTTGAGTTCTTCGAGGGGAAGAGAATGAAAAAAGAGGAATATATGCAACTCTAGGAAGATTCTAGCACACTCTAAGATGAGGGTCGGACCGATGCTCATCTAAGTATCTTTGATGAAAGCATCTAAGCAAACCCCCGCAGTTCTCGCCTAAATAAGAGAAGTCAATGAACTTTCCCCTAGAATAGGCTCTATAAAGAAACTCTTCCAAAGTATGTCTATCATCAATCACAATACAAAAAATATTCATCAGTTCTGCATTTTCCGCTAAGAGTTTTTCCCGATAAGGGCGTGCTCTCTTCATCCGTGGAGAAACTTATCTTTCTTTAAAATATATTAGGTTTGATGCACTGGTTGCAAGGTTCTTACATTATTCGAACAACTCATTGTACTCTTTCAAGTGTCTATGAAATTCTCTGTTCAACCGGTTTATTTTCATTTGCTTCTTTTCAAGCATAACGTCGTAATGGTAGTTCGGTTTTATCCGTAGCTAGCAATGTATTTACTAAGAGTTACTTGATAACTTAAAGTGTTTGAATAAAGAGAACCCTAGCCGCAACGCAGAGCACCCGCATAGTGAATTCAAAGCTCAACTTAATGAAGGAACATTCCATCCACGCTCCTGATCGTTCCATGACTGAACATGGCATTGAGGATTACCGCGGCAAATGCTGAATTGCAATCAAGGAATGGGTAAAGAAATACTACTCAACCGGTGCTCCCAAAGGCTGGAGAACCTAGCTAATACGCCAAGAACTCGAGTTGGTTAATATAACATGCTTCTAAGGCGGACTGCAACTTCCCCCAATTGACCAGCTTTTCAACTCCTGAATTGACAATTATGGTACGATGGCTAATATAACGACTGCCCTACACTGTCTACTCTGCCAACTCAAAGCATAGCTTGTCACCACTGAACCATCTTCAAATGTCCCCATCTTAATCATACCGTGTCCATATGACTAGAAGCATAGCATACAACCTTAAGAGGACTTCCTTACTACCTTATATGGGCCTCCTACCTGGGTGAAAATTAGAAATAATCACCAATCTATGAGCCCATCTTAAACAACTTGCCATCGAATCGGCGTTACCAACCACTCGAACGTTGGGCAACCGTGCATACATCATTCACCAGTGTTACAAGACCACATAGCTATAAAATGGACCCGACAATGACGATTGGAGTATTGTTCCCAGTTGAGACCCATTCATTGAAAGTGTTCTACATACAAAATTTCCAATGAAAATTCAACATGCTGACCATGTCGGTGTACTACGGGAATACAACCTTCGACACTACCTCATAAAGTGAGAATGGGGCATGGATCTCACCAAGAGTGATGAATGCCATCAAATGCAGATGTCTTCCCCCATTCTTCAAAGAAGACTGTCAACCGTGGTTAGACATACCAGTTCTACTTCTCGAATTGCTGAAGGGAATAAAGAAGCTAGAAGCCAACGAATTGATCAAAATCCATAGCCAGTGGCTCCTAACACTCATAAATGAATTTATAGCGAAAACTTATTTCCAAATTTTGATAAGAGAACTAGCGCATAGCCACCAACAACTACACCAACATATCGTATCCAATATTGGGTTGATGAATCAGATGAAGGATCAATGTGGCAAGATAAGGAGGAAACCTACTCCATACTCTAAATCGGGAAGCTCCTCTTCCTTAGATGGCTACCATGGACGCCAACACCATAAGGCTGCTCCGGAAAGGAAAGCTTCAACAATATGTGCAAGCCCCATAAAACGATGGGAAGGGAACCCCCGACCCCTATCGATCAAGAACTTTGATTAAACCAAACCACTTGCATTAGACTTCCAATTAAGAAGGGCTGGACCGAAGTGCAATAGTGAGCATACGACGTTGCTTCACTTATCAATGAGATTTGATCTGATCTCTTTTAAATTATTTCTATATCTATTTCAATTTCATTTATGTTGCAAAGTATGACCGACTTGAATTAAACTACTTGAAAATGGTGCAGGTAACCGAGTACTTAAGGTTCGGTTCCAAACAACCTCCATTGACTATGATCAAGTCATTGAGGTATCATTATGACGAGCATGATTCAATCACTGATCAGCTACTATATGCCCCTGACTTGGGGGCAGGGCCTCAAAGCGGAAGATACCGACAAGGTCAGGACTCCAGTACAAAGTGGATGCAACCGACCATCCACTCATCCGCCTATGCCATTTAATTAGGAGATATGAGAACGACTTGTAGTTATATGTCCCAACAATGCACTCTCCATCTTGTACTTGAAGCTCGCCAAAATTCTTATGCTTCTTCTGATTCCCAGTAAAATCGGAATCACACCAAGAGTGGACGTGACGTGACCGTGCATGCATCCAAAAAGATCCTACATTAGACACTTGGGGTTATTTGAGAACACATGTTTAAAGTAGATATGATTTAACCATTAAGTCTCTAGTTTGCGTCTGTGATTCGGCAAAACAATCATGCCGTAAACCGACTTCATCAGGGGACAACCCTCAATTTAAAGTCATCAACGACTGACTGCCTACTTGCTAACCATCATGAGCCCTCATTTCAACTCTCTTCCTCAGCTCGATCGGAAGAATGCGAAGTATAAAGTGGACATAACTTGACCGTCTGCTCTCCAATTCTTGCACCTGACTTAAGGGAAAATGCACAACTCAAAGTGGATGTAGTTCGACCATCCTCTCCTTTGCTCGAGCTCAAAGCTTACCAGAACACTAATCTTACTCCTTAGGCTTGGCAGAAGCGGAATCCAAATGAACATGGACGCGATCCAACCGTCCATAAACTAAATCTCATCCTTCGTTGAGGGAGATAAGTGGAAAGTAATCGGGATCCCACCGATCACTCGCTAAGTGAAACCCCGAGCTTAGGGGCAAGCCATCGCACTGCAGCAAAAAGGGTTTGATACATGACAATCCACTAACTAACTCCGGCTCCTAGAGTGCGAGCTGGAGCATAAACTTACGGACGTAGGCTCGAGGAGGGTAGATCCATCCACTTAACGACTTCGCCCATGTTCAACCTAAACCTGAGGAGGATGGATCTGTCCATCTAACGACCTCGCCCTTCATATTTACAAGCTCGAGGAGGGTGGATCTGTCCATCTAATGACTTTGCTTGCCTACTCGGGGTGGATGTGATACGACCGTCCATGTACCTAATCAACTTCTTGGTCCCAGAGTGTGAAAGAAATCCTAAATCCTAAACAGATGTGAGTGACCATCTGTCGGCCAACTCCAGATTCCCGGAGTGCGAACTGGAGTATAAACATAAACATAAATGGGTGTGACTGACCGCCCATCAACTAACTCTGGTCCTGAGAGCGTGGGCCAGAGTGTAAACGCCAAATGGGTGTGACTGACCACCCATCAACTAACTTTAGATTCCCAGAGTGCGAACTGGAGTATAAACATCAACTAACTCCAGAGTCCCAGAGCACGAACTGGAGTATAAAACACCGACTCACTCTAGTCCCGAGAGGGCGTACTGGAGCACGAATGCCAACATGGGTGTGACTGACCACCCATCAACTAACTCTAGATTCCCAGAGTGCAAACTGGAGTATAAACATCAACTAACTCCAGATTTCCAAAGTGCGAACTGGATTATAAACATCAACTAACTCTAAGTCCCCAGAGTGCGGACTGGGGTATAAACACCAACTGGGTGTAACTGACCGCCCATCAACTAACTCTGGTCCCGAGAGCACATACTGGAGTATAAAGACCAAATGGGTGTGACAGGCCACCCATCAACCAACTCCAGTCCTCAAAGCTAGGATTGGAATATAAATACCAAAAGGGATGCGATTCGACTGTCCATCTATCAACTTTGATTCCTCAACAAGTCCTATAGTATAAAAAGTGGATGTGGTTCAACTGTCCACTTTCCAACTCTACCCTCACTTGGGGGCACACTTATCACACAAAATCGTAAGCGATCCGACAATCCGGCACTAAGCGGGCATGACACGGCCGCCCATGCATCAACTCTTGTCCTCGGTATGAGACCCATAACATAATTTTATAGGGATGCAATCCAACCCTACAAGACAAAATTTCTTCCTTGATTCGACAAGGAGACGCAGATTCGCAAAATGGACCTAGCTGAACGTCCTATTCTAAATATATGTGACTACCCATCCTACTGCAAATGAACGTGACATGACCATTCATCCACTGACTCTCGCCTATGATCCGATGGGTTGTGCGTGCAACATGGACGAATGTGACCCAACCATCTGCCAATCAATTCCTTCCCACAGTTCAGTGGGAGAAGCATCAAATTAAAGTTGTTGTAATGTAACCGACCACACTTCGACTTTTGCCCTTGAATGGGGGTAGAGGAATTGACCGAGGAAAATGCGGTCCGACCATATTCTATAAAGAAAATATTAGTCACTAGAGTGTGGACAGGAGTACAAACATTAAATAGGTGTGATGAACCGCCTTTCAGCTGACTCTGATCCTTAGAGTGCGACTACGAGCATAGACAGACGAATGATTGTGATTCGATCATTCATTCGCCAACTCTGACCTAAACTCAACAAGAGGAGTATAAACTCACTACAGATGTAATTAAACTGTCCACAAACTCACTCTGCTAACCCAAGACTGGGGTCAGAGGCACAAATCACCGAAAGAAGAGAAAGGTGACTCGCTACACCTCCAGCTTAGCATTCTTTACAACTTAAGGCAATGACTACAAGGAGGCCTTAATGCTAACCGATCACAATGATGCTCGAAGTTATGGGCAACCAATTATATCATACCGCCGGATCGATGGGCAATATCGATCTGCACCTTTCATATCATACCATTTGTTCGACAGGAGATGAGGTCCGAGCATTCTGCATCGTGCCATTGAATCGATGGTCAATATCAATCCTCTTCGACTACAAATCGATGTGACCCGAATGTCCATCGAATACATTTGACCAATAGAGCATGGATAGAAGAATAAACCATGAATGAGTGTGACTTGACCATTTGTCCTCCGTCGCCTTCCTTCGATCCGTCAGGAAGAGCATGAGACCAGATGAGCATGACATGACTACATTTGAGCTGACTTTATCGCTAGATCTAACGGGAGGACATAAATTGAAACAGGCGTGGTTGATTGCCTAACTCCAAAAGAATGCAATGCGACCATTCATTCTTTGACTCTTACAATGAGCCGACTAAACGAGCAATTCACAACAAGTGCAACCTAAATGTCCATGCACCGATTCTTACCCTCGATTCGACAAGGGAAGCATCAACCCTGCATTAGATCTGACTGGACGATTCGCTCTTCAGTTTTTGCCTAGAGTATGACGACATAAGCAATGAAGTGAATGTGATTGACCTTCCAGAACTTAGTTCATGTTCGGATGTCAGTGAAGCAACGAAGTATTCTACCTAGAGGAAAGAACTACAACATAATGCAGAATAGGTACAACTCAGCCTTCCATCAGTTAACTCAATCCCATGGTTCAACGGGATAGAATACAAAATTGAAGCGGGCATTATCTACCTTACCACTTATCGAGATATTTCCTAGACTTGGGGGCACGAGCAAGAAGATAAGATGAATGTGATTCAACCATTCATCAATCAACTTTGGTTCTTAAAGCTTGAACTATAGTATAAACATAGCTAGGGCGAGACTCGACCGTCCGCGTAATGCATCCGCCAACCCAAGACTGGGGACAAAAGAGTGATTATCCAAGAGTTGACTATGACAACTCGATCCTATGACCCGTGCCTGATATTCATAACAACTCTAGGTTGCGCCGAAAGGATGCCTAGAGATAGAATCATCGGATCAATACCCGGACTTATAGGCAACTAATCATTATTCCGACCCTTACAACGAGCATTGGATCGCGAGTACATTGAATGGAAAGCGCATCACTCGGAAACACAAGTAGATTCAAACTCATAGCTGGAGCCAGCTATGCAGCAGCACGCGATACAAGGCTAAACTCTACTAAGCCTTTGATTTAACATTCTTATAAGGCTAATCATTAACCATTGCAAATAAGCACATGAAGTGCCTACAATCATCATGAGTACTAAAGATCAGATCACAACTCAGCGCAATGATGATAAAAGAGTTAACTGTTTTGCTTCAGGTGAATCTTGATGTGTTCGCTTGGACTTGATCTTATATATATATGGACTCTCACCAACCATTGAGAACCCTGCATTAAATGTTGACCCGAGGCATGTCTCCGTGAATAAAAACGAGCCAACGTGGATCCAGAGAGATCTACTGCACTTAAAGAGGACGCGAATCTACTCAAAACAATTGGGTTTACCCACGATGTCCTCTACCCAAAATGAGTGTCCAATCCTTTACTTATGAGAGAAACAAATGGAGAGTGGCGGGCGTACGCCGACTACTCAGATTTGCACGAGGCATGCCAAAGTACAGCTTTCCACTTACAATGATCAACCAACTAGTGGACTCGACCATTGCACATGAATTACTCACATCCATGGACGTAAACTCCAGATACAATCGGATACTGAAGCAAGTCCCAGACCAGGAATACAACTGTTTCATTATTGACCTGGGCCTATAGTGTTATGCTGCAATCCACAGATTCAAACTTCAGGACACTGGTGCTACTTACCAAAGGACGGTTAAGAGATCGTTCAAAAATCAGATCAACCGATCGATGAAAGTATATATGGTTAATATGCTCGTGAGATCATGACCATCAAACGACCACATCGATGACTTAGCAAAGATATTCAGTGTCTCCAACAACTGCAAAATGAAACTCGACCCTTTGAGTTGCTCTTTCAGCCTTGCGTTAGAAAGATTCTTGGGTTTCATGATCAATTATCGTGGGATTGAGGCTAATTTACAAATAATTCCGACATTAGAGACATTTATGCACCGAGGACAACCAAACAAGTATAGAACTTAAGTTGAAAGATTACCGTCCTAAGCTGATTCCACTCTAGGACCATCTACAAGTGTATTATCTTCTTCAACCTGACCAAGAGAGGGAAGAGAACTTTTGAATGGACTAACAACTGCGTTGATACAGTTCTAGCTCTGATAGATCGCTTAGAGAATTTTATCCGAGTTGTTGGATTGTGATGATTTATACATCAATTGGGCCGTGTCAACACACGCCATAAGCATCGCATTGCTATGTGAAGAGAAATGAACCTAAAGACCAGTATATGATGAAAGCTAGCTATTGACAAGCTCACCCCGTTAACGTCTGTATCGACCGGCCGTTACGATAGGTCCTATGGCAACCTTAGATGTCCGGAAGGTTACTTAAATGGAATATCGAGCTAAGCCAATTTGATATCACTTATCTCTCTCAGAGAGCTATCCATGGTCAAACATTAGCATACTTCATATCTGAATTCGCTGCACTAGACGATTATCCGAAGAACAGTGGAGAACCATCCAACCGATGGAGAACATACATAGATGGAACTTCCGATAATCGGCTTTCTAACTTCGAAATTGCGTTAATGACTCCTGAGGAACGATCGATCTACTACACCCTGAAACACAACTTCACTGCAACAAATAACAAAGCTAAGTATGAAGCCTTGGTCACCACGCTCAAAATTGCAAGAAAACTAGGAATGGAAACTTTACATGCCTTATGTGATTACTGTTTAGTAGTATGCCAAGTCAGGGAAGATTATCTGACCAGGGGCAACATCTTGCTCCTTATCTCAGCTGGGTCCAAGAGCCACTGGCCGACTTCGAGTATTGCACCATTACACACATCCTCGGAGAATAAAATGAAAAAGCCGAGTCACTTGCCAAGCTAGCCAGTTCCGGGAATGCACAACATATAGACTTTGTCCCAGTTGAAATACTTATTATTCCAAGCATTGATGGATGAAGATCGATTAGATCTTAGAGGCGAAGCCAGAAAAGGAGTCACGGATGACTCCTATCAAAGGCTATCTACAACATGGCATCCCTATTGAACAGAGGAATGAGGCATGGCATATCCTCCGCGAAGCATCACTGCATGATTATGTCTAGATTGTTCAACTCCATCGATACAAAGCATTACTTTTGTATCCACCAATCCGAGACCTAATATTATGTATTCATCGATGTGAAGCACACCTTATGTGAGTCCATCTTGTATCGATAACCATCGAGACAAAGTCTACCTTAATGCAGCCAGATCGATCCAGGAGAGGATCGATGCGAAGGAATGAATCAAAACGACCATTAAGTACTGTTACAACTTGAATTTCATTATGATCCAAGAGAGGATCAATATGAAACTCGTTACAAAAAACTTGACAACGACTCGTGCACATGCAAACGTTAACGGGAGTCAGGTTAACATATGTGCATGTATGATGAACTAATATTCAATTTTCAAAATTCACAGGAGTTAGATGCTCACCAAGTGGCAATTACAACAATCGCTATTGCTCAACACTTAGTTACAACAAAACACTGCATGATCATTGACAATCAACAGTTCGACATCTACATCACAGTTGTTTCAATCAAAGGTTACATCTTTTGATGAAAAGATAGCAACTACTCTGCGAATCGGATAAAACCTTTTCAAAATAAAGAATAGAGCTTATTAAAGCACGTCATGTTCACACAAGACGTACTTTGGGGGGGCAAATGTTATCCTGCCTTTTGGCAAAGCCGTGGCACCAAGAACTTGACTAGAAACCAATGATAGTTCGTCTTGGAGATCAGTTATACATAGGTTCACTATGTATACTGGTAAATTTTGCCCGAGTCTGGATCGAGCTACAATTGATATGACACAATAAGCAAAGCTATGTAAGCCAACGTTCCAAATTTCAAGTCAATCGAAGTTCATATGCCCAAGATATTGATCGATCAAGGTTGAGAAATCTAACTCTATTCGTATCCATCCAATTTCGTATCCATTCCCTAAGAGAGATTCAGTTCGTATCCATCAACAAATGTCCATTTCGTATCGGTCTCCCTCCATCCATCTCGTATCGATCTCCCACCATCGATACGAACAACAACAACCACCGATCGATACGAAGAAAGCAAAATGAAGCATCGATACGAAGGCGGCCTCCAACCATCGATACGAAGTAGAATGCAAGCATCGATATGAACAGAGCCACGCATGACCGATGCGAAATAGTATCGATAAGAAGACGACAATGTCATACAAATCCAAACTTGCATCGATCATAACTCGAGATCTACAAGTCCAAATGCCACCAAATTTTCATAGGAGCTTGCCTACAACGTCAAGAATGTACCAGATAAATTTCAGCCAAAAAAGATCAATTCTTGATCAATATGAATTCCATTCGTATCGCTCCCAAATCAAGTCGAAACCACCTGAACTCGCTCCTGTGGGCCCACTCATGTGAGAGAAGAAGTCTTCCGAGATCTGGGCGAGATATTTGCTGCCTACGCCTATAAGTAGTGACCCTGGACCTACAGAAAAGGGACTTTTTTGGCTTCTCTATGCTGATACTCTACCAGAATCACCATTAAACTTCTGTTGTACTACTGTAATCTTTTGTAATCAACGAGTAAAGTTCAATAAACATCAGCCATTTCATAGTGGACGTAGGCAATTCGCCAAACCACTCTAAATCTGTGTGTTTCTATGCATTTTCTTATTTGTTTAGTGGTGTATTTGTTAGATCTGCTTCGTTTTTCATTTATTTTCTTCATTTTATATCTTCAAACACATCCGTAGAGTGTTGTGCCCAATTTTGGTACAAACAGATATATGTATATAAAATTATAGATGATATAGTTAATTATCATTTTAAATTCTTTAAGATGAATAAAATAAAATTTTGTAATTTTAAATAATATAATTAATATTTTCATTGAAATAATAAATTAAAATTAATTAAATAAGATTTAATTCATATATATTTACATAAGAATATTATACAGATTAATTAAATTATAAACTATTATATATAATTAAAATTATATAACATGAATTTATAAAACTTAAGTAGAACTATAAGAAACCCATCATAGGTTTAAGAAACAAATACATGGGTATTTTATGTATACTTTGATTTTATATGTGCCTCACACTTGAACAATGAATGTAAAGACTCGCAAATCCGTACCCCTTTGAGCTGACAAAATTCCACAACAATTCAGCTCAAAGTGGAACAAAAGTGCGAATCTTTAGGGTTGAAAAGAAGAGGTAGAAGAAGACAGAAGAAAAAGAAACAGAAACAATAACAGAATCTCACATTCGCAGCGGAACAATATATAATAGATAAATGAATTATCTTTAAACAAAGAACTATATCAGTTTATACAATACATCATCAGAGTTTACAACCATACATATCACTGGACAGTTATATAAACTTGTCCACATAAAACAATACACAGCGGAATAATAATATAAGTGATATGTCTCGCCATCCCGCTCGCCTCCAGATCTCCACAGTAACTTCTGAATTGCAGAATGACCTGATATCCTAACTCTAGGCTGCTCGTGTGGAAAATTATGGGCACCCAGAGTTTAGAAAGGGAACAATAAACTCCAGGTCAGTCGTGGGACTGGTGTGAGATCTTAAAACAGTTATTTTCACAAAAATAATAAAAGAAATCCGCAATGCTTTTGGAAAATGAATCTACCATAAGACCTCCCACCACACACACAATGCAATCGCAAACTTGGAGGAGATTTCTTCTTATGATAGTCAAATATGCTTAATACGAGAAAACTCTTTTGATATTATCACTAGTGCATAGAGTGAAAATCCTTTCAAAAATATAATATTAATCTTAGCCAGCATAGGTACCATTATATTATGCGTGTTATAGCTGCCACCTGAGGTGACAGGTTATACAAATTGCAATCGTAAAGGGCTCGTATTGTTTCTTTGGATTTCCAACAAATGGTCAGGCTAAGGAACTTCCCATGCCATATGGAAACGCCTCTGGAGGGACGTCCCGAGAGACAACTGCTCTCTGCAAACACAAGGCTGGGTTACCTCTTACTAGGTAACTACTACACGAGTATGCCACCCCCCGGTCGTTTGCGACCTTTATCCGAGGCGCTTCGATCACAAAGCAACAATCACACAGTGAATAAGATTGATGCCACCACACAGGTAAAGCATCTGAGCTCCATACCATGATACTACCTTTTTCCAGAAGGAAATGACATACCCTAAAGGGAGCGACCCTCATAACCTTGATGTATTTTCTTGTTTTGACAATTTCGGGGGTGTGAGGTCCGATGAGGTCTGGTCCACAAAGCTACGCTTTACACGAAAGCCATGCTTTGATCATAAATGATCAACGAATGATCATCAACACACAACAACACTTAGCATGCCACACTACCAAATTGGGAGTATATCACTGATAACCTTCAACTACATAACCTCTGAGCTAGTACGTCTCAGAGAAGGGTGTTAAGCTAAGAGAATAAATTCTCCGCCACCAACAGATATGTATTTGAAAGAAATCAGCTTTATATCTCAAAGTGTAATGTCAGACATACAACCATACAAGTCTGTTCTGGGTTCGAACAGAACCGAAGGCACTTCCAAAGAAGCCCTTGCAAATCCGGTCTTCAATTGCAATCCATAACGTCGTATCATTATTCGGAATGAGTTATATGACACAAAGTCCTCTCCCGGCTAAACCGAATAACGAGCGCTTGTTTTTAAAACAAATTCAAGTGTCATTTCAAAGGAAAATATTGATAGTCGGTTATGTAACTATCAACAACATTCACAACAATCAACCAATCTAAATAATTTTCCAAATTATTAAATTTCAAAATACCTTTGCAAGATATATATTTTCCACACTTCATCGCTTTGAAAACAGTTTTCAAATCACTTTTCACTCGCGGAATAAAATTCCCAATATTATTTATTCCCACTGTGAATTTAAATTTCCAAATATTCACTTATATACAAATTTCAAATATTCACTTGTATACAATTTTTCAAATATTCACTTGTATACAATTTCCAAATATTCACTTTCAACCCCCAAATCAAATTTCAAATTGATTCTTAAATTTATTTCAACACCAAATCAAATTGATTCTTCCATTTATTTCAAATACCAAATCAATTTTACAAATTGATTCCCAAGTTTATTTTCAATAGAATAGAACATACGCAAATTAATTTCTAAGTGTATTTCCAAATAACAAACCATTTGCAAATTTATTTCTGAATTTATTTCAAAATACCAAATCATTTTACCAATCGATTTCTAAATTTATTTCAACACAAAATCCATTTTCATTCAACACCAAATAAATTTTCATATCAATTTCCCAAAAATTTATTTCCAAATACTAATCAATTATCAAATTGATTTCTAAAAATTTATCACCCTTTAAATAAATCCCTTTATTCTATCCAAATTATTTAAAATCTGAATTTTTTTAATAAATACTTCAACTTTTAAACAATATTACTTAAAATCTTTTTATTAATATCTTTTTCCATATTTTGGAAATAATTCGATAAGATTACAAAAATTAACCTTTATACTTTAAATTCCTTCTTTTAAATTCAACCAACTCTTTCAAAAAGAATTCACTTAAAATTTCCTACTTTAATCTTAAAAACCCAATTTTATTTATTTCTGGTATCCGACGATAGCAAAAATACATTCGGCTAAATTATAGCCTTCAACAAATTCAATCATCAATATAATCATACCCAGATTATAAATAAATTATCACACAACATATGAAACAAATTCATACAATTTGAGGAATCCAGTTGGATCCCTCCAACCTGTTTCCCTACATCCACAGATGTTAGCACAACAATTAAATACCCATTCCACTTCGAGGTGGAATATCGCGGTATATGGGATTTATAAAATATCATCCGCTATTATGTGGCGCATAGGGTCTCATCCGCTATATAATGCGGGAAATCAATCACCAAATATATAGATATACTACTATATATACTATCACAATCAGGCAATCAATCAATAACTGAAATTGCAATTATTTTAATTTGAGTGAGAAGATCTCACCTTTGCTTTTATTTTACAATCCATTTCCATTTTTACCATTTCTTCACGGTTTTGACCTTGTATAAACATTTGATAATTTATTAATATTCGAATTTACATAATCGAACAATCAACTATCCCTTTTAACAATTTTTTATTTATTTATCTAATAATTTAATTTAAATTAATTACTTCATGTGATAATTTAAACTGACTAATGATTTAATTAAATTATTAATTTCTCTCTTAAAACTACATATATAAATAAATTATAGATTTAAAAATCTACTTTTTATAAATTCCTCAAACATTTAAAATCCTTATATATATATATATATATATCAAAATCTTTTCTATATTAAAATTAACTAAGATAGGCATGTATAAAATTTCTTTACTGCAAACTTTCTCTTCTAACCTATAAAAAAAATAGAAATCTGACTTTATTTAAACTGCTTAAAAATCACTTTCTTTTCCAAAGTTTTATACTTGTATTAAACAGTAATTCCTTTATAAACCTTACTGTTAAATATATTTCTCTATCTGCTTTTCTTCTGCCTGTATAAATACACAAATATAAATTTAAACTAAATTAAATTTAAAACAAATTCCTAACTGCCGAAACCACCAGATCGTGGCCCTAACCATCGAGATCCATCACACCCAGGTCGCGGTTCCACTTCATCCCATGGCCGACCCATCACATGCACCACAACCAGAATCGCACACGGTAGAAACTTCGTCGTACCCAAAATTTCAATCGCAACTCGAGCTTTAGACCTCCGCCTACCTTCTCGCTGTCCATAGAAATCGATCGCGGCCACAAACAAGACGAACCCCGAGACTTCGAACCCAACCCTAGATCACCTCGAGCTCGCAAATTTCCATCTCATCGTCCTGAGTGACGGCGAGCTTGAGTTTCCCCATACGGTGATTCAATTTGGAGGATGCAGAGAATAAATGGAAAACGTGATTTGATTCGCGATTTCCGATCTTGAATGAAATCGTACGGCCATGGATTAGGGAAAGAAAGCACGCGATTCTATATTTTCGAATGAGGGACGAGATTTTGTTTTCTGTTGTTTTTTTTATTTTAGAGGAAAGATGCTCCGCCATTAGAGGAAGATAGGCTCGAGATATTTTTTTTCGTGAAATGTTCCGCTGTTTGAAATGAAAGGAACGTGATGTTCTTGAAAAGAGGGAAGTGTGCAAAAGAAGGCTACAAAGCTCTGATGTGAAATAATTTCAACTGCAGTTGACTGATATAAATATTGAATTTAAATTCAAATTCAAACCGTTCCGATAAATGCAACTTAAAAGCTTGACCTCCTATCGAGGCGTGCCGCTAGGCGTTTATAATGTTATACGCCTATTCCGAACGCAATGGAAAAGGTTCCGAGTCCAAATTCGATCGTATGGATAAGATAGCTTTTAGGACCCAGCTATTAAATTAATTTTCGATTTTATTCCAGTGCGTTTGTATATTGTACAATCACACAACAACTCCAATCATTACAAAAATTGAAATCCGATAATAATACAATATTACAGATGCAATGGAACTAGTTTCGTCGAATTCTGAGACTGTGCCCCGGATGGCTATTTTTAAATATCGATTTAAACGATAAAATTTCAAAACTGAACAAAAAAGTTTCAAATTCAATTCTGAAGCTTTTATTGTCTTTAGTATTATCAATACAGATTTTTCAAGACTTCGAATTATTTTTAACAAGCTCAAAACTGAAGATTTAAATATTTTACCCAACTTCAGTAAATTAAATTCTAAAATTAAATTACCAAATTCATTCTGATATTTGAATTTCAAATTAAAATAACTTTTAAACCTTTAAACTCAATTAAATATTCAAATTTCAAATGTAAAAAATTTAAGGTCGTCACATTCTTCCCCCCTTAAAAGAATTTCATCCCGAAATTACAAGTTAAGAAGAATGATCCTCAACCCGTTTATCATTTTCCCAAAACCAAACAATTTTATCAAATTCTCAAACCAATCTTCTTATCATAACCACACTATCATCCTTATTAATTTTCCAAACATTTTCATAGTTTCAAGTGACTTTATTTTACTTCACAATTCAAATTTAAATTTAAATTCGAATTTTAAATTATCCAAAATTTCTCAAAAATTTCCTAACTCTCTAGATTTTCGAAAATTTTCGCCAGCGTCTCCTTTGCACGGCTAACTCGGTACAACTACAAAATGTCCCTACGGACCCTCAGATTTCAAAAGAAAACAAAATGCCAAGTGGATGGATCAAAAACCGAATCAAATTTCATATAGAAATTTTAAATATATACCTTTGCCAAGCAAATTCCAATTTATCTTCTGAAATCAAAATCCCAATTCCATTTTCCTATAACCTTTATAATCCCTGTATACTTTACTTAACAACAATATCCAAATTTACTTAGTGTATTCCCAATACCCATTTACTTAAGAATTTCATTCTTTATTTCTTAAGTTCAATACAATTATTTCTTATATTTATTTTCACTTCACTAACAAAGTTATATATTCATTTCCATTCAGCTTTGCATTTTCAATTCCATTGGAATTCAATTTACAATTTCAATTCTATTTGAATTCATTTTATCTTCAGAAACTAAAAATCCCTTTTCTAGTTCAATTCCTACATTTCCATTACAATTTGAAAATCAATTTTCTGTTAACAAGAATTTTCCAAAATTTTCAAAAAAATTTCTAACTCTCAAAATTTTCGGAAAATTTTGACAGAGTCTCCCTTGTACGGAGGAGCTTTTGCAATTTGACAAGAGATATAAATATATATACATCGACCCACACGGTCGGAAAAACAAAAACAGTTCATATTTCCTATTTTTATTGCGTAGGCGTACCTTTATTAGCATTTTAAGCAAAGCGGCTTATTTATTTAGCTATTTGCGCGACCAAAATGCAGCCAAACAGCTTCCAAAAACCTGTACTTACTCAATTTAAACACGTAAGTGACATATATAGGAAATCTATTAACATTTCACTTATTTTCAATAACAATAAGTAGTTTTTGTAAACAATACACTCAAAATTATTTCCATTAGCAATTTATCAAGTTTCAATACAAATTTAATTGCTTTCATCTAATTCACATACCATTTCTATTCAATTTCAATGGTTTACAACACACTTTCTTTCAATTCAATTCATTATTAAACGAAACAAACTCATATCTATTTCGATTGATACAAAAATCAATTTTATTGGCTTTCATTAACTCATAATTTTATACAATCTCGTTTGCGTCAAACGACAATCGTTTCTATGCAAATTTCGACGATATTCACTTAATAGAATATCCATTCTAGTTTATAACTAATTTAAATTGATACCAATTCAATTTATTTTAATTCCATTTCATTTCCAATTGATTCCGTTCAATTCAATTTGCATTTCATTAAGCAAACAAATTTCATTGAAAACCATTCAATAAAATTCGACAACAACCATTTCACAATTTTTCTTAAGTCGAGTTTTTATCCAAATATTACTTAAGTTATTTCAACTCAAAACTCTCAAGTTATATTTTCCTTGTAAACAATTTCTAATTTAAATCTTAGATTTGATTTTTCTCATTTATCAAATACATTCCATCTACTAATTTAATTCAATTAGTATATTCACTTATCCTTTTTAAATTTCACATTTCCATATTCAGTTCATCCTGAATTTACTTTATCAATAACAAGGAAATTTTCAATTTATTTCTACTACTTACTTGAATTTATATGCAAAATCAAACCATTTTAAATTTAGCTCACCACTCAACTTTAATTGAACTAATTCAACTTCCAATTCATTATTTCATGAATTAATACATTATCAAGTCAGTTTACTTGAATTCAATCCATTTTATTTTATTTTCCAAGTTTGGACTTTTATTCAACTTGATTCAAATCAAATCGCATTCCATTATTCAATTTCCAATTTATTTATTTACAAATGTAACCTCATTTGTTCATTCACAACTTCATTCCCTTTCAATTTGAATCTTATTCCAATCAAATTTTCAAATATTTTATAAGTCATCAAACTTATTTGCATTCCATAACATTTTAAAGAAATTTCAGAGTCTTTTTAACAATTACTCACATTTCAAAACTAACTTTGAAATTAATTATGTCCCTTCAAAATATTTTCCCTTTTTTTTATTTCAAACCCCATCAGGTTTCATATCCAACTCAAAAATACTTCTCAAACAATTATTTTCCAGACTTTCGGAAACCATTTTCAAATTAAAGGAATTCAATCTTTTGAATTTTCAATCCAAATCCTTTAATCCGTATTGCAAAAATTACTCTGGCATATCATTTCAATCTATAAAACTTATTTATAAATTCACATTACCAATTTCATTCCATTAACAAATTTTATTTCAAATATCTCATGGAATTCTATTTTCAATTATAAAGCACATTTACGATTTACATGTACAAATCTCATTTGTATATGAACTCATTTCCTTATACTTTCAATTCATATTTATAAATTTCATTTGTTAAATGAATTTATCTCCAAATCTTTGGTTATACCATTATTTCTTATTTAATTTCCATACAATAATGATGTTAATTCAATATTATCACTTCCTAACAACCAAGCAACCATATACTATAATAATTTATGGAAAATGACTTCTTTTCTACACGAAAATAGTTTTGGGCAAAAATTATTTCATTTACCCAATTTAAAACAATACTGTGTTAGCTTATCTTGTTTAAGAATTTAGAAACCCCTATCGATTACAGTTGGCCAAACTGAACCGACCAGAATCTATAAACAATCAACCGATAAGACAACACAATATAAAACAAATTTTTGTATTCACTAACAAATACGCGCTCATATCTATTATTACACTCACACTCATTCTAGAGTACTACTGACTCTATCTTTAATGAGTAACAACCAACAGAGCCAAGGTTGTCGCTTAACCAATTGCTCTGATACCACATGTAAAGACTCGCAAATCCGTACCCCTTTGAGCTGACAAAATTCCACAACAATTCAGCTCTAAGTGGAACAAAAGTGCGAATCTTTAGGGTTGAAAAGAAGAGGTAGAAGAAGACAGAAGAAAAAGAAACAGAAACAATAACAGAAACTCACATTCGCAGCGGAACAATATATAATAGATAAATGAATAATCTTTAAATAAAGAACTATATCAGTTTATACAATACATCATCAGAGTTTACAACCATACACAACACTGGACAGTTATATAAACTTGTCCACATAACACAATACACGGCGGAATAATAATATAAGTGATACGTCTCGCCATCCAACTCACCTCCAGATCTCCACAGTAACTTCTGAATTCCAGAGTGACCTGATATCCTGACTCTAGGCTGCCCGTGTGGAAAATTATGGGCACCCAGAGTTTAGAAAGGGAACAATAAACTCCAGGTCAGTCGTGGGACTGGTGTGAGATCTTAAAACAGTTATTTTCACAAAGAAAATAAAAGAAATCCGCAATGCTTTTGGAAAATGAATCTACCATAAGACCTCCCACCACACACACAATGCAATCGCAGACTTGGAGGAGATTTCTTCTTATGATAGTCAAATATGCTTAATACGAGAAAACTCTTTTGATATTATCACTAGTGCATAGTGTGAAAATCCTTTCAAAAATATAATATTAATCTTAGCCAGCATAGGTACCATTATATTATGCGTGTTATAGCTGCCACCTGAGGTGACAGGTTATACAAATTGCAATCGTAAAGGGCTCGTATTGTTTCTTTGGATTTCCAACAAATGGTCAGGCTAAGGAACTTCCCATGCCACATGGAAACGCCTCTGGAGGGACGTCCCGAGAGACAACTGCTCTCTGCAAACACAAGGCCGGGTTACCTCTTACTAGGTAACTACTACACGAGTATGCCACCCCCCGGTCGTTTGCGACCTTTATCCGAGGCGCTTCGATCACAAAGCAACAATCACACAGTGAATAAGATTGATGCCACCACACAGATAAAGCATCTGGGCTCTATACCATGATACTACCTTTTTCCAGAAGGAAATGACATACCCTAAAGGGAGCGACCCTCATAACCTTGATGTATTTTCTTGTTTTGACAATTTCGGGGGTGTGAGGTCCGATGAGGTCTGGTCCACAAAGCTACGCTTTACACGAAAGCCATGCTTTGATCATAAATGATCAACGAATGATCATCAACACACAGCAACACTTAGCATGCCACACTACCAAATTGGGAGTATATCACTGATAACCTTCAACTACATAACCTCTGAGCTAGTACGTCTCAGAGAAGGGTGTTAAGCTAAGAGAATAAATTCTCCGCCACCAACAGATATGTATTTGAAAGAAATCAGCTTTATATCTCAAAGTGTAATGTCAGACATACAACCATACAAGTCTGTTATGGGTTCGAACAGAACCGAAGGCACTTCCAAAGAAGCCCTTGCAAATCTGGTCTTCAATTGCAATCCATAACGTCGTATCATTATTCGGAATGGGTTATATTACACAAAGTCCTCTCCCGACTAAACCGAATAACGAGCGCTTGTTTTTAAAACAAATTCAAGTGCCATGTCAAAGGCAAATATTGATAGTCGGCTATGTAACTATCAACAACATTCACAACAATCAACCAATCTAAATAATTTTCCAAATTATTAAATTTTAAAATACCTTTGCAAGATATATATTTTCCATACTTCATCGCTTTGAAAACTAATCTCAAATCACTTTTCACTCGCGGAATAAAATTCCTGATATTATTTATTCCCACTGTGAATTTAACTTTCCATATATTCTCTTATATACAAATTTCAAATATTCACTTGTATACAATTTTTCAAATATTCACTTGTATAAAATTTCCAAATATTCACTTTCAACCCCCAAATCAAATTTCAAATTGATTCTTAAATTTATTTCAACACCAAATCAAATTGATTCTTCCATTTATTTCAAATACCAAATCAATTTTACAAATTGATTCCCAAGTCTATTTTCAATAGAACAGAACATTTGCAAATTAATTTCTAAGTTTATTTCCAAATAACAAACCATTTGCAAATTTATTTCTGAATTTATTTCCAAATACCAAATCATTTTACCAATCGATTTCCAAATTTATTTCAACACAAAATCCATTTTCATTCAACACCAAATAAATTTTCATATCAATTTCCCAAAGATTTATTTCCAAATACTAATCAATTATCAAATTGATTTCTAAAAATTTATCACTCTTTAAATATATCCCTTTATTCTTTCCAAATTATTTAAAATCTGATTTTTTTTAATAAATACTTCAACTTTTAAACAATATTACTTAAAATCTTTTTATTAATATCTTTTTTCCATATTTTGGAAATAATTCGATAAGATTACAAAAATTAACCTTTATACTTTAAATTCCTTCTTTTAAATTCAACCAACTCTTTCAAAAAGAATTCACTTAAAATTTCCTACTTTAATCTTAAAAACCCAATTTTATTTATTTCTGGTATCCGACGATAGCAAAAATACATTCGGCTAAATTATAGCCTTCAACAAATTCAATCATCAATATAATCATACCCAGATTATAAATAAATTATCACACAACATATGAAACAAATTCATACAATTTGAGGAATCCAGTTGGATCCCTCCAACCTGTTTCCCTGCATCCACAGATGTTAGCACAACAATTAAATACCCATTCCACTTTGAGGTGGAATATCGCTCTATATGGGATTTATAAAATATCATCCGCTATTATGCGGCGCATAGGGCCTCATCCGCTATATAATGCGGGAAATCAATCACTAAATATATAGATATACTGCTATATATACTATCACAATCAGGCAATCAATCAAAAATTGAAATTTCAATTATTTTAATTTCAGTGAGAAGATCTCACCATTGCTTATATTTTGCAATCCATTTCCATTTTGACCATTTCTTTACGGTTTTGACCTTGTATAAACATTTGATAATTTATTAATATTCGAATTTACATAATCGAACAATCAACTATCGTTTTTAACAATTTTTTTTAACTAATAATTTAATTTAAATTAATTACTTCATGTGATAATTTAAACTGACTACTGATTTAATTAAATTATTAATTTCTCTCTTAAAACTACATATAGAAATAAATTATAGATTTAAAAATCTACTTTTTACAAATTCCTCAAACATTTAAAATCCTTATATATATATATATATATCAAAATCTTTTCTATATATAAAATTAACTAAGATAGGCATGTATAAAATTTCTTTACTGTGAATTTCTCTTCTAACCTATAAAAAATAGAAATCTGACTTTATTTAAACTGCTCAAAAATCACTTTCTTTTCCAAAGTTTTATACTTGTATTAAACAGTAATTCCTTTATAAACCTTATTGTTAAATATATTTCTCTATCTGCTTTTCTTCTGCCTGTATAAATACACAAATATAAATTTAAACTAAATTTAATTTAAAACAAATACCTAACTGCCGAAACCACCAGATCGTGGCCCTAACCATCGAGATCCATCACACCCAGGTCGCGGTTCCACTTCATCCCACGACCGACCCATCACATGCACCACAACCAGAATCGCACACGGTAGAAACTTCGTCGAACCCAAAATTTCGATCGCAACTCGAGCTTTAGACCGCCGCCTCCCTTCTCACTGTCCATAGAAATCGATCGCTGCCACAAACAAGACGAACCCCGAGACTTCGAACCCAACCCTAGATCACCTCGAGCTCGCGAATTTCCATCTCATTGTCTTGAGTGACGGCGAGCTCGAGTTTCCCCACACGGTGATTCGAATTGGAGGATGCAGAGAATAAATGGAAAACGTGATTTGATTCGCGATTTCCGGTCTTGAATGAAATCACGCGGCCATGGATTAGGGAAAGAAAGCACGCGATTCTATATTTTCGAATGAGGGACGAGATTTTGTTTTCTGTTGTTTTTTTTATTTTAGAGGAAAGATGCTCCGCCATTAGAGGAAGATAGGCTCGAGATATTATTTTTTTCGTGAAATGTTCCGCTGTTTGAAATGAAAGGAACGTGATATTCTTGAAAAGAGGGAAGCATGCAAAAGAAGGCTATAGAGCTCTAATGTGAAATAATTTTAACTGCAGTTGACTGATATAAATATTGAATTTAAATTCAAATTCAAACCGTTCCGATAAATGCAACTTAAAAGCTTGACCTCCTATCGAGGTGTGCCGCTAGGTGTTTATAATGTTATACGCCTATTCTGAACGCAATGGAAAAGGTTCTGAGTCCAAATTCGATCGTATGGATAAGATAGCTTTTAGGACCCAACAATTAAATTAAATTTTCGATTTTATTCCAGTGCGTTTATATATTGTACACTCACACAACAACTCCAATCACTACAAAAATTGAAATACGATAATAATACAATATTACGGATCCAATGGAACTGGTTTCGTCGAATTCCAAGACTGTGCCTCGGAAGGCTATTTTTAAATATCGATTTAAACGATAAAATTTCAAAACTGAACAAAACAGTTTCAAATTCAATTCTGAAGCTTTTATTGTCTTTAGTATTATCAATACAGATTTTTCAAGACTTCGAATTATTTTTAACAAGCTCAAAAACTGAAGATTTAAATATTTTACCCAACTTCGGTAAATTAAATTCAAAAATTAAATTGCCAAATTCATTCTGATATTTGAATTTCAAATTAAACTAACTTTCAAACCTTTAAACTCAATTACATATTCAAATTTCAAATATCAAAAATTCTGGGTCGTCACAATGAAGGTGTTTCATAAGAAATACATCGTTTCTTAAATCAACATCACTTAATATGTGTGTGTGTTAGTATTGGAACTAGGCCAGTCCGTAACGGAAGAGGTGAGTGAATTTCAATTTTTTTACCATTTTGGATCTTTATTGGGCCTATGAAGTCTAATTTATTTAGAACATTTCTAAATTTCATTCAAATAAAATATTTATTTTATTCAAATTTGTGAAATGATTTTATGTAATTTAATTAATGTTATATAATATATATGTGTATCATATACATATATGTGTATGTGTGTGCTTGTGTAACATACAATCTGTGCAAAGTATAACATGCCCATGTATAAGTGCTGGGATTTACACCATAACGGATACGTTAGCTCATTCAATATATAAATATATTGTCCAAATGTATGTTTACATACTTATATATATATATACATATGAAATGTTACATATATAAGCTATATTTTTAATTAATTAATTTTTGTATAAATATATTTATTTATTTATAAACATAATAATGAAATATTAACATTATATATACATAACAATATGAATAAATTTAAATCATTTATAAATTATACTAAATTAATTTTTTTGCAAAAATCGAAACGCTATCTATATAAATATAATTTTTTTTAAACATATATATATATATATATATTAAGTATTTATGTATGAGTTTAATATTATATATATATATAATATTAATGTTTTAAAATATAAAAAATACATCTTTTAAATATTCATGCATACTAAGTCATACATGTGGCATTCTTTTTAAAATAATATTTAAATAATATATATATATATATATATGAAAAATAATTTTTTTTCTCCTATCAAAATTATTATATCTATGAAATATTATATATAAAATTTTATAACCACATATTTTGTAAATATGATGTAGTATTAAAATTTATAAATTATGCATATATTAAATGTTGACTATTTAACTAATCAAACAAAAAAATTGTTTTTTATTTTAAGTCATGATGTCAATAGGTATATATACATGAAAAAAATATATCATTTTTATATATAAAAAGAATATGTACATACAACCAATTTGATTATGACAATATGCCTATATATTGAAATAACTAACAATAATATATGGATGATATATACATTATATGATAATATTAATATTTAAAATTAGATTAGAAATGTACCTTATATCCAATGCCTGCAAGTACACCTTGAAACGATGAGATTTGCTCCTAAAACAGATTTCCAATCCAGTAGAGTGCGAATACCTGAACTAATGACCACTAGCTATCGAATAGAACTATATTTTTATTTGATTTGAACTCGAATTAAAGGAGGAGGAAAGGATTATGGTTCGACAAGATATAGAGCAAGCTAGAGGCTTTAAAATTCTTTAAAAAAATGAGGGTATAGATGTTTATACAGAGGAGAATTTAGAGACAAATTAGGTTCTAGATCCTCCTTTATCTCTTACCCATTCTTTTCCATCCTAGCCATCTAAATCAAAGCCTTCTGATAAGCCATCATATGGCCGCATATAACCCCATTATAGCCTAATATAACCAGCCCATATTTAGGCTTCAAACCTATTTAAAGCCCAAAAAAGCATTTTACATTTAAATCCAATTTAAACGCCTATCGATATCGAATATCGATTAGTTTATTTATAAATTTTATAAATACATTTAATAATATTTTTTCATTAAATTAAAATCTAATTTTATAATTAATATTTAATAAATATTTATTATATTAATTAATTTACAATAATTACTTATTGATTAAATCGTTTGGTCAAAGGAGTATTCATCGTTTCGGTTATATGGCCAGTTAGGTGAAAATTTGGTCAACGATTAATATCAAACTATTCGAATATTAATATTCACATTTCACTTAGTAGGAGGTGTGACATTTTGTCCAAATTTATCACTTATTTGGTTTCTGTAAAATCCAGTTTTACTTTGTTAAGTGTTGCCCGGTTATGGATTTTGTTTACACTAATTCCCTTCGTCAAAACTATATCACTTTGGACTTATGGAATTTGGTAATGGTTAAAATTCTAGTATTGTCCATATTTAACTCTATATCCAAACACAAAGTCAGTAGTTCAATAATAATAATTATTATTAACCGAAATGCTCTGCCCTTAGACTTTGAATTTGAGTTGACTTTAGTTGACCGTGATACTGACCTCATATAACTAAGGAGACGAATCCTCTCTTGAATAGTGTTTCACTTATAATGCTTCCACTCGATACATCTATAGTCGTTCGATGGACACCGTGCCATGACTTAATTATAATCAATGTGGAGCTTCCACGTTGAAGATTAAGAGTATTCTCAAGTCAAGAAATTTGTGTAATTTTGTCATATTGATATCTTTTATTTGACCTTAGTTATATTAACCATCAAAAAACTATCGAGTGGGTCATTCCATAGTTATCCAACAACTATCAGTACATAACCCCTTGTTGCCCCCATCAACCATGAGTAATACGCTATCTAGAATTTAGAGAGCATTACATACTCTAGTCTTAACGGATGTGTCAATAACCAATTTCGATACATCTTGATTAGGAATATTTAAAATGGTATATTTATTTTCATTATGATAAATTACTCATGGTTATAACCCTTTGTAACTACTATCACAAAACATACCATTTATGGATTTTCTAATAAATATACTTTTAATTTAATTAATTAATTATTATAACACATTATATCAAGTATATAATAGAAAGAAAACACCTTTTATTTCAGACTAGATTGGTTATCGAGTTAAATATATGTAACAAATTGCATAATTTCTCCTAGGTCATACCTCTAACTCTATCAATCTCCTATTTGCACTTAGGGTCAATTATGGAATCTTATTCCAACTTCTCCAATCGGTTTTCTCAAAACCAATCAAGTCAGTCCCTCAGCGACTGATATGTTATTATGTTCCAATTATCTACTTTGTCAATCAACGCTCCCCGATGCTGATAAACTATTTTATCATGTGGAACAATTCGGAGTATGTCTCTTGACTTCTAGTGAGCTCTAGGTTCTGTTATGAACTATATCATGCCATTGTTATAATATAACAATGTTATGGGATTTTTAACATTTGGAATTACCCTTGGCTCTATAAATTTGTCCATTATTATATATATATTATTTTTATTGTATCACTATCCAAGTCAATGTACTTAGCTTTTTCATTGAATCACCCATAATCTCTTCAAATTGGAACATTTTCAACTAAAAGACTCTTAACTTGGATTTATTACTGACATATTAGACTCAATATCACTTTTGAAGTTTGAGTCTGAACACTCCTTCATAAGGAGTTTGTTGTTTCTGTAAACAATTTTATAGTATTTCAGAAATACATGAGAACACCTTAATGACTATTTAGTGATATCACTTTGGATTCGATATTTTCTTCATGTATCAAATACATAAACAAATCACAATATCGTAGAAAATATAATATGTATAATAATTCTTATTGCTAATGCATAAAGAATCAATCTTACATGTTAGTATTAAACATTTTAATAAGGTGTCCTTTCATATCGTTTGGATAATCCAAATATCTTTTATACTTACTGTAATGACGTCGTTTACAAATCCAACGTCGAGTATTAAAACAACTAAAGCTGATTTTAACAAAAGTACATCATTATTAATTAATAGTGTTTTGTTTACTTATGGTATAGAAATATTTATGTACCTTTTAGCTTTCTTTCTTATGAGCACAAGCTTCCTCTGCATTTTGATTGATAATCAAAATATTTGATATTTCTATCAAAACAATTGTTCAATTTTGATGCATTTCTGAATGATACTTTCATATCTATTCTTGGATTATATCCAAAAACTCACAAACTCAATATCGCTCCTACTGACTTTAAACACTTTAATTATTATGTGTAAATAGTTTATAGATCATTATTTAGAATTTTCCATTCCAACACACACGTAACAAAACATAAAGTCATTGTTAGTACCTTAGGTTTTGGTTTTGATGATAAAAACTAAATGATATTATAAAATATAGATACTAATGTTTTATCAAGATATATCTATATATATATACTATATAGTGTAGGATATTAGACATGTATGGATTAAGAAGACCGTATAGCATCAAGAGTATATTCAATATGCTGATATCAAGAATAGATTCAAGATGTTGATATCAAGAATAGATTCAAGATGATGACAATTGAAGAGTTCAAGATTTCAAGATATCCCAGATAAGTTATAGATTCATACAATTTATGTTAAAACCTTGATTGCACTTTCCTGATCTTTCTCTCTCTCGCCTTCTCAATTTTTTTAAAATAAATTTATTTTTCAAATATTCTAGTTTTAAAATAATATTTTTAAAATATTTCCCAAAATGATTTTCAATCTCTTATACATATAAAAATTTTTTTTTTACTATTTTAAGTTTATATGTATATTGAATTTTTTTTATACTTTAATGAGTTATAGTTATATTGATTTTTATATATATTATTAAATACTCTTATTAAATCTTTCAAAATTATTTTATAAAGTTTTATTAAGTTATATTTTGATTAAAATGTGTATAAACTATATTTAAATGATTGTACAAAGTATTAAATTATTTTACAAAGCAACGGATTTTCAAAATAATATTATTAAAGTGTTTTTCAAAACACAAAGGGATACGTCAACATATCCTATCCATGTATGTCGACACAGTAGCTGTAAAATTTAAAATTCAAATTTGAATGGAAGTATCTTTTCATCATATCTCTTCACGAATGGACATGACCGTCGTTTCCCTGTATATACTTCCAAACGAATTTTAATAACCACTTTCTTATTCTTCTCTCCTCTTTTCACTCTCTTGACTTCTAAATCAATTTTTACCCAAAAACTCCGCCGAAATTCAACCAAAATCAAATTCAATCATTACTAGTTTGGTTCTCCTTCATCTACTCTCTTATTTCTCTCATCTCACTCATTTAAACCAAGATCAAAGTGCTATTCAAGAGTTATAGGATCAATTATAATCAGAATAAAATATCTAAGTCTTAAACTCTATCAAATCATACTCTTATACTTTGTGGTGTGCTTGGTATCCCTGAAATCCAAGTAGGTGTGATTGTAGCCTATATAATCAATTGAGTGTGCTTAATAGGCCGTAAATCTAATGGGTGTCCTTGTAGTCCAATGATACAAACACTAAGGATAAATTTATGTAGAGAATTAAATAAAGAAAGTAAAAATTAAAAATGAGGAATAGATTAGACTAACAGCAAATAGAAAGCAATAATCAGAAATACAGAGATTTATAGTGGTTCGACTTTGTAGGCCTACATCCACTTTGAAGATTCACTTTATTGATCACTTAGGAATCTGATTACAACGGCAAGGAATATATAAAACTTGATTACAGTAAAGTCTAAAGTAACCAGCAGTGTAAAGATCCCTAAAATGAACCATGGGGCATGTATTTATAGGGAGAGATGATGAGATATTTTGTTAAGGTTTCGGTAGAAGGCTTTATAGGTCCATAGAGGCCCACCATAATGATCGGTGTACTTAACTCGACCATCAGGAATGATCGGCTAAAGGTTCACCGATCCTTTTTCTTGTCTCCAATTTTAATGCAATTGTTTTTGGCGGGGGGTCCCACATGCCTCTGGATATTGCTTCTGAAATATGGAATCATTCCGACTTGTAACTTAGGAGATATGGATTGATCTTTGTTAAACTTGGATCATGCACTGGAATATGCTGATCGTTCTTAAGACTTGGCAAAAACGATTGGCTAAACTCTAAATGCAATTTATGACTCACGATCATTTTTGTAAGCCTCAATCTTCATTTTGTTGATGCCCTGGAAGTTTCAAATGAATTGGCCTTGTGCATCTCGAGATATTGATCGTTCTCCGATGATTTGAATTGTTTTGTAGATCGTTCTTGATCGATCAATACAAATCCTTGCTTTGTCCATAACTTGAGCATACGAACTCCGATCGACTCCAAATTTGAAATATAACTTCATGGGGATATGCCAGTCACTTCATGCGATTACACCTCAATTGGGGTCCGGTCCGAATCTGCCTGACCATCGTCTATAGTATTGTATGTAATCGATTCCTAATGCTGACGACCATTCGTTCCTAGCCAAGTCGATGATATCACGTCCTTGCCCAAAGGCGGGATAACATTTTCTCCCTAAAGTACATCTTGTATCATACATGACGTGCTTTGACTCGTCGCAAGCTAGAATCGTCTGAAAGAAAACCATTTGCTCATCAAATAGTCGTTATCCTTCCATTGAGTTGTTTTCTTGTCGAAGGCCGTATTTTCCTTATTCGTCATGATGATTGGTCGATTTCCAATAGTATAAACATGGTATCACAACTTGTTAACAATCATCTTGTTTTGACTCTAGCAATTTCAAAGCTTCAGCAACTTAGCTCTAGTTTTCCTTTGGTCGACTCCAAATGACTATTCAGTTTTTTATCGATTTCAGAAAAGTAAATTTTGAAACCTATACTTGTAAGTATACGTGTATGTACCTTACTCCCGATCACGATTACACATTCACTAGTCGTTGTCAATAAGGAAATAACTTTCCATAAACATTTTCCACCAGTTGTCATTCTTTCATGCATGTTCTCTCCGTTTTTTTACCATATATTTCTTATGCATCCATAATCCATCTTTTTTCAGAAGGAAAGTTTTAAATCATTTGCAATTATGAAATGATCGGCATATGTTAGGTCATGGAACGATCGGCGCATGGGTTGGATAAAGAATGATCGGCATATAGCTTGGAGAGGGATCGATCGGCTAAAATTTGGATGTGGATCAATCAGTTAAAATCTCGGCATATGACTTGGAGATGGGATGATCGACATGTGACTCAGAGATTGGACGATCGCATGTGACTCGGAGATGGGACGATCTGCATGTGACTTGGAGATGGGATGATCGGCATAACGTTTTGGAACCGATTACGATCACCAAAAAATCATCACTCTCCTTCGGGTTTAGCTTCAAATCAATTTCGAATCATTCTCCTTCTTCAGATTTCAAACTTAGGTAGAACGAATACTATACTTGCTTTATAATTTCGAGAACGAGGCTTTGAACTTCATCAGCGTTATAATGACCGATTCGTTTGGTGGTGGATGCTTTTATCTTTTCCTATTCTAACGATTGCATGCAAAGGAAATAAAGTGACTTGCCTTGATGAGGGATAATTGAATTATGTCCTTAGGCAATCGTTTGATGATGAAGGTGGTGCAGTGGATGTGAAGATGTCATACGATCGATCCTTCACGATTGTTCTTGGATGATCGGCAAAGCCCTAGAACGTTGGAGCTCAAAGATCGCTTACAAACGATCAGCTACGCTGTGGAGTTTAAGGCTCATAAGAACGATCGATGGGAAAGACATCTGTGAACTATCGGCTAACGCTGTCTAGGGAAACAATCGGCCTAATTTACATACATGAACAATCGGCCTTGTTTGCAAATGAACTCTCTCTTTTTATAAAATGGAACTTAAATAAGTAAACTTGAAATAAACGATGAGCTTTGGCCTTGCATACTTGAACATACATTAGGACTTGCATATGGCTTACATGCGATCTGAACTGCATATTTGGTAATAAATTGCCTTAGAACCATGACACGAACCGATGTTTTTAACAATCATCTTGAAGCTCATCAGTAACTTAGATAAAAACCAAACTTTTGCTAGCTGATGATCAATTACGAACCTCAAGCTGCATCGTTTCTCGATGATGCACAGAACAGTTGAGACGGTCAGGAATGACAGTCTCTCTAGTTAAACCTCTAAGTCTCATTGTCTTTTTTGTCTTCGATTTTTCACAACTTATTACTATACTGCGTAGCACTTTATAGCACCACACTAGCACTTATTATACACTGGGGGTACAGGTTACTTTATCTAATTATGTTTTTTACTAAGTTTAATAGCAATGGGATCTAGACATTCCAGGCGTCTTGCGGCTATGCCGGCTGGATTATCTTCCCAAAAGGATAACTCTGGCATAGAATCAAGTTCGGCAACTGAGTCCGATAGTCCACCATCTAGTCATCATTCAGAACAATCGGAAAGTCCGGGCCCTCAATTTTATCTCTCTAAAGCTATTCCTATCTTTCCGCCGGAGGTTATCGATCCTGCTCCCGACAGTCTGGAGGATGCAGTCATTTTGGAGAATCCTTCTGATTCAGTAGCTTTAAAAATTAAGGAAGATGCCCTCTAAAGAATTTTCGTAAGGCCAGAATTCCCTTTGACCACGTGTTGGTTCCATTGCGAGATGATAGGGCTCATAGACCCCCTGAAGGGTATACAGTGTACAACAAGTTTATGTGCTGGGCCGAATGCATCCCGGCCTTTAATTCATACATTCAAGAGATTCTTCATTATTTAAGGATAGCTCCGGTGCAGCTCCACCCAAATGGCTATGCTCTCCTTAATTGTACTTATATGGTATTTATGGAGTTCCTTCACCGTCCTCCCACTATCGAAGATATTTGATTTATTTTTACTTTCAAGCGGCGGACCAGGAGTTTCTCATTTACATTTCCTGAATCGACGAAGAGGTGCTAGATTCTGACTGGCGCATGGAACAAGCTAAGTTACTTTAAAAGCGAATGGTTTTTTGTTTGCTGCCCACCCTGGTTCACTTGACAATGGTTGGAAAGACATAAGTAATGCCCTCTATTTTCATGATAGCATGGAAAAATGATATCCAAGTTGCCTTCCTGACTATGTTACACCTTTACAGGTGTCGTCACCCGGCCTAGCGGCAACATTTATGAAGAGGCGGTCTCAATTCTAAAGAATGCTCCGCCCGAGGATAGGAATATCGAATATTTCCTTAGGGACAAATGCCTCGTTACTTTTTGTTTGATAGAAGAGGGCCTCATCCTGGGGCTAACCAAAGTTGCTCAGACGGCTGTGATAAGACCATGGGCTACAATCAGTCAAAGGGATAATCGAGCCGATCCCATAGTGTTCTCAGTTATGAGTGCCCAAGAATTTACTTATATTGATGTCGGAGGACATAGAGGTGATGTGCTCGGTAACAATGGTGACAAATCCGGTCCTGGGGTTGATGTCGGATCCTCGCAGGCCTTTCAACCCTTGATTGTTGATAGGAGAAAGAAGAAAATGTTCGTGGATAAATTTCCAAGATGTCATCTCTCTGACCAATCTAAGTCATCGATGGCTCCTGAAGTTGTTCTAAATGGATCTTCTTCCCTACCGTTAGAGCATTCGAAGTCGCTACTTGACTCATTGTCTGGTATACCAATTCTGCATGATCTTAACACTTTCCACTTTACTGATGTGAGCATCGAAGGGGAAGTTACACCAATGAGGAAGGCTCATGCACCAGGTTTGTTGCAGGGTTACACCAGGACATTTGCACACACTTGCACCCCTCAACACTGCATTGTACTTGACTTATGCTCTTTAATGCTTAGAGTTGACTGACTTCTATTTTCTTTGCAGAAATGATGGTGAGGAAGAGGAACATGTTTGATTCTCTCCAGGGTATACATCACCTATCATCTGGTTCGCGCTCTAGCTCTTACCGCGATAGTCGAGATTATTATGATTCCATCTATCGCCCCAGCCAAGACTTGGGTCATCAAGATAGAAGTGATAAGGATAAGCCACCCCAGGATAAACATAGATCGATGTCGAGATCACCTCCTCCAAAGGGTCCCGAAAAACCAGCTGATCGCAGGGACTTGCCTATCGATCCTTCTCGTGGCTCATCTACCATTTCATTGCCTCCACAGCCTTTAGTTCTACCTCATTCTCAACGGCCGAGCGATCGCCGCAGCCATAGCGAACATGCTGCTGCCCATAGGCCCGACAAAGAAAGCACTAAAATCAAAGCTGCTACTGAAGATTCTATGATCAGTCCAATCGCTCACATGGCACGGCTTCATGAAGAATTTTCAAATTTATGCTTTGAAGGGTTCTATTTTCCTCCCAACTTGAAGAGGCTTCTGGACCATGTTCAAAAGATGACCATCGACTGCGTCACTGACTTCAACATGCGGTATCGGGGATGGATGAAGGCTTCAGAAAAAATGTCAAAAGTTTCCTTCGAGTGCGCGGTGGAGATCGAAAAGCTAAAATGCTAAGAAGCTCAAGATAAAGAATCATTGACACATTGAGAAACGAGCTAGAAGCCTCTAGAACTTCCTTAGCGGATGCCGAAGGAAAAGCTAATGCTACTGTGAAATCAATGGAAGAGATGAAATCTAGCCATCTTGATATGGTTCGAGTGCTGCATCATTGGAATCAGGAGATAACGCTAGAGCGAGATACTGCTCGAAATAATGAATCTGTGGCCTTGAAGGAGAGAGCGGATCCCAAGGCCAAGCTTGAGAATGAAAAAAAAGAAAAAGACGATGCCCAGAAGATTGCTCAAGATGCTCGCAATAAGCTGGTAAACGACAGACTTGAGAGAGACACGGCTGTCGAAAGGGCCAAAAATGTCGATGCACTTATTCAACGTGAAACATAAGCTACCAAGGACAAAGTCAGAGAGGAGATAATGAATGAGCTTGATCCGCTTATCGTTCTTTACAATACTAACGTTCTTAAGCATAGGAATTTGACATGGCTTGGTGAAGACTATCCCTGCCAGCTCTGTCGTGCTAAGGAATCTCTCGTTGTGGAAGAGAAAAAACTTCTTAACTCAGAGGACATCGATCTTTCTAGACTTGAGAACGAAATTCTATTGGGTGATAAACCCAAAACATTGCACGATATTCAGCTCTCACTCCAAAAAGAGTTTGTTGTTGCTTCTTCGCATGAAGTGGGTGAAGGATCCAGGTCGGTGCAACCCGACATTACAGCAGAATTGCCCCCGGCACCCCAGGTCATCTCTAGCTCCGCAGCAAGCTCCTTGACCATTCTCAGGTATGATCCAGACAAGCCATAACTTTCTCTAATTCCCGAGCCAAGTTCCGAGGATGCTTCGGCTCAACCTGGAAGTCATACCGAGAAAGGTATTCCGTCGACTTTTCCCGTCTTCCATAAAGTTAGGGTGTTATCAGTTGATATTTCTAATTTGTTCGCCTATTTTTTCTCATCTTTGAATGCGTCAGTTTTTGCTCCTCCCCCCTCACAAGAGCCTTGGTTGGAATCACAAGCGGCCGTAACAGAGTCCATTTAAGTTACAACTTCGGCCGCCACTCAAAGTGCTCAAGCAGAAGCCTTTGTTATTGACGATTAATTCATGGAGGCATTATTCAAGAAGGGAAGCGACCCGCACCATGAAATTCCTTTTGATGAAGATTTTGTGATCATGGGTTCATCCGACCCTACCGGCGAGCTTAGTATGAAAGAGCGGGTTGAGCGAGAAGAACTATTAAAAAAAGAGATGAAGGGTGAGCCTGTTAATTCGGTCTCTAATGAACCGAATCATGTCCCGTTCCAGATGATCCCTCTTGGCGTGATAATTCCATGGGATGACATTCCCCTCACATCTGGTGCTAAGAGCGCCTCCATCCCTCCTACTTCCAAAGATGACACCACCTCGATTCACACAACTGAGGATACTTCTTCGAAGAAAAGCCAAAGCGGTAAAGGGTTGAAGAGATGGTCCAGTGGTAGTTCAGAAGGAGCCGCTCCAAAGAAGCAAAGGAAAGACAGAAAATCCAATAAATAATCTTTGGATTGGGATGAAATGTAAAGGGCTTAGATGATCACTTTTCCTTTTCATTGATGGTATTTGTTTGGGCGTAGCCCTCCACTTTTGTCTTGCATTTTGAATAGACTTGTATAATGCACAACAAGTTTAGTGTAAATAAGAGTTCTTTTATTCTTGTGTATAATTCTTGTATTCACTTGTTCAAATATCCTAGCTATCACATTTTTCATTTTATGTACTTGCGATTCGTTGCTCGTTGTATCAGACATCGATTTTATTCATCCACCCCAAGGCCTCCCAGAGGTCTGGGCCTCGAGTCGTATCTAACACTAGGCTCGAGCCTTAGTGTTAGCCGTCGAATTTTAGTGGTTTTTTGAGTATCTATACTTCTGCTTCGGTTTTGGTTTAGCAGGGTCAAATGTAGGGCGGTTGAACTCCATCCTTAGTGAGTTTATACTCCTCCCGTCGGTTTCGGGCCGGAGTTTATGGAATGGTGAACGGTCGAACTCCACTCAACTATTCATCAATGTTTGTATCCACACTTTGGTGATAATATTTATTTAATGGGTGGTTGGATCGCATCCAATCTAGGTTTATACTTTAGCCCGCGCTTTGGGGACTTTGAGTTATTTCACGGATGGTCGGTTCACACCAAATCTTTGATTATACTCCAATATGCACTCCGGGGACTTAGAGTTATTTGGTGGGTAGTCATCACACCTGATT
The DNA here is from genome assembly GCA_030737815.1 of Allium fistulosum. NCBI lineage: Eukaryota > Viridiplantae > Streptophyta > Magnoliopsida > Asparagales > Amaryllidaceae > Allium > Allium fistulosum. The sequence continues at coordinate 407,404,780 of CM060904.1, read as the reverse complement.
TATATTTATACACCAATCCGCACTCTGGGGATTTAGAGTTATTTGGCGGCCGGTCGGTTCACACACGATTTATGTTTATACTCCAGTTCGCACTACGGGGACTAAGAGTTATTTGGCGGGCGGTCGGTTCTGATTCGATTTATGTATATAGTCCAGTCTGTACTCCGAGGACTTAGAGTTATTTGGTGGGCAGTCGGTTCACACCCAATTTATGTTTATACTCCAGTCCGCACTCCGGGGACTTTGAGTTATTTGGCAGGTAGTCGGTTCACACCTGTTTTATGTTTATACTCCAGTCCACACTCCGAGGACTTAGAGTATTTCAAAGAGCAGTTAGATCGCACTTCCCTCGGTTGATTGATTTTCCCTCCAGGGTCTGGGGTTTGGTCCAGCGAGTGACTGGTCGTATCATGGTTGCCCTGATTTTATCTTAGTTCCACAATTAAGTAAGAGTTATTCGATCATCAGATTGTCGACCACATTTATTCCTTATTGTGTATGCCGTCCTTTAGATCGTGAATGAGAGTTGTTAAATGAACAAGTAGATTTGGCTCATCTTGTTTAATCCCATTGGGAGTTAGCATGATTGATTGATTTCAAACCCTAGGAGCCTATTCATACATATCGACATAAATCAGTTTTACTATGTAATTAACATACAATGCAATAGCAAGCATAAATATAAAGAAAGCTTGGAACTTTATTCATTTAATGGAAAGGAATAACATAAACTGTCTTATTACACATTCGTAAAATCAAATGCTAAAGTAAATGCAACTGAAATGTAAAAGAAATAAATTAAGTGAAATAGCCATCAAAGATGTTCGTTATTCCACGCCCTTGGAAGTGTAATGTCATCGACAGTCGCTAGCTTAAAAGTTCCTTCTCCAAGCCTCTACTCAATGACATATGGTCCTTCCCAGATTGGATTCATGTGTGATGGGGTAGGAAAGATATGTTTTAGGACGATATCGCCAATTTCGAAGGTTCTAGGTCAAACTTTAGTGTTGTAATACCAGGTGATTCGATGTCGATGTGCAGCTGCCCTTAGATTGGCTTCTTCGCACTTATCATCTATAAAGTCAAGAGATTCTAGGGCGATAATTTTATTTGTTTTGGGATCGTAATAAGTTACTCGAAGAGAAGGAACTTCAAACTCAACAGGAATAATGGCTATGGAGCTGTAAGCGAGGGCGAATGGTGTATGGCTGGTCGTGGACTTGTGGGTCGTTATGTAAGCCCACAGTGCTCTAGGGAGTTCATCCACTCACCAGTCTCTAGCCTTCTCCAAACGCTTCTTCAGAATAGACTTTATGATCTTATTTACTACTTCAACCTGTTCATTTGCATGAGGGTGAGCAACCGCTGAGAACCTCTTTTCAATCTGATATCTTCGACAAAAGTCTTTGAATTCAACACTGTCCAATTGAGTCCTGTTTGCGCCAAAATTGGTCACAAACCCCGAATGTTGTGAAAGCACCAGCGTATGAATACGAATCAACGGTATTCACACACAAATCACAGATCTAAGCAAGTAACAAGTAACAGTCAAGAAATAATGAACAGTGACACACAATTTATAGTGGTTCGGCTATCTCCGGCCTACGTCCACTTCAAGGTTTTTATGATTTTATTGCTCGATACTCCAAGATTACAATTTCGTATATTGTATTACAACTGATTTGTTGAACTAAATCTGAATCTAAGGCAGCAATGGTGATCTGGAGTAAATCTGGCAGAATCTGGGCGCTCTTTAGCTCTAAGAATTGTCCGACCTCTTTTCTGAATGACCAGGGGCTCTATTTATAGGTGTAGGAGGCTGATATTTCGCCTAAAATGAGGGGAGACCAGTTCTGGTACGTCAGGGGGCCCACATGCCCGCTTTATGGAAATCCGGGCCCACACCGGGATCGATTCGACCCTAGGTTCGAATCGATCAAGAAATTGTCCAATCAAGCTGAAATTTGGCGTGAACATTCTTCAACATGTGCCCAAGCTTCTGTGAAAATTTCATAGCATTTGGATGTGTAGATCTCAAGTTATGATCGATTCAAGGTTGCATTTCTGGTTGACTAGCCTGGTTCGAATCGATCTTGTTCGAATCGATTCGTTCGAATCGATCCAGCGCGCGCTTCTGTGATGACGTGGAGCGCCTTCTTCGTATTGATCCTACTTCTATGCCGAGCTGACTGGGTCGACTCCGTGGTTTCAGCTGTTATAACTTGGTGGATTCGATGTAATGGATTCGAAGGTATGACTTCATCGAATCGATTGGATGAACGTTCTCTTCGAATCGATCAAGGTAGGTTTCAGTTAATCGATACGAAGGCTTCTTGCTTGAATGGATTCGAAGATGCTCGCGGGATGGAGTCGAAGCTCTTTAACTATATGGACTCGAAGAGTTTCTCATTAACGGATTCGAAGGTGGGAATGTGAGGGTGGACTCGAACTATCGGAGTCGAACTAATGCTTGCTCAATGGAGTCGAAGCAAGGCGTATTCCGATGGATTTGAGGCAAGGCTCGTCGTGATCGATTCGAGGCAAAGGCTTGATCGATGGATTCGAAGTAAGCTGACTTCTCATGGATTCGAGGCAACGTATGTTTGATGGATTCGACCTTATACCACCTTATCCATCTTCTTTTGGCGATATCTTGAGCATACGAACTCGGATTGACTTGAAACTTGGAACGTTGTTTCATCTGGCCTTGCTTGACATGTCTTATCAATTGCAGCCCGATCCGGACTCGGACAAAATTCATCGATATCCATGGTGAACCTGCGATGCACAATCGATGTTCATGACTAATAATCATTGATTTTCAGTTAATCTTTGGGTATCTCGACTTTGCCAAAAGTTGGGATAACAAGTCCCATTATCTATTACAATAGTTCGAGGAAGACCGAAGCAGCATATGATGTTTCGGACAATAAATTTGATTACTTTCTTGGTTGTGATCATGGCTAAAGGTTCTGCTTCAGCCCATTTGGTGAAGTAATCAACTGCAACGATGGTGTACTTTGCGCCACCTTTAGAGATCAGTAAGGAACCGATAATATCTATACCCCACATGGCAAATGGCCGTGGGCTGACCATTTACGTGAATTCTATTGGCAGAGCTCTGGGGACTTTTGCATATATCTGGCATTTATCACATCGGCGCATAATCAACGACATCTCGATTTACGGTCAGCTAATAATACCCATAACGGAGTATTTCTTTGCCAGAGTTTGCCTCATGTATGATCGAAGAATTCCCCTTCATGAACTTCTCTTAGAACACGTTTTATCTCATCATGAGTGACACATCGGAGTAGGGGGGCTAAGAAACCTTCTTGTACATAACTCCTACCTGCATAATATATCGTGAAGCTTTGCGAAGGACTTGTCGCTTTTCGTTTCTTTTATCTAGGGTCATCAACGATTCCCTTTTAGGCTCCGCTTCCACTGTCCGATCAATTTTCATCATATTTATACTTAGGGTATTTAATACTTCGACCGGAACCAAACCCATCTGATGAGCATCGTCGTTACTAGCAAATTTTGCTAATGAATCAGCTTCTCTGTTTCGATCTTATGGAATATGAGAAATGTCATAGTACTCAATTCTGCCAACAATTCTTGGACTTGAGTTAGGTATGGGGCAAGCCATTATCCCTTAGCCTGATAATCTCCCCTAACTGGACACACTACTAACTACGAATCACAAAAGATTTCAAGAGACCTTATTCCAAGTTCCTTAGCGAGTTTGAGTCCAACAATCAAAGCTTCATACTCAGCTTCATTGTTTGTTGCTGGGAAATCAAGCTTTAATGCATAACAGATTGACCGATTTTCAGTAGTTACAAGCACAATCCCAGCTTCGGAACAATAATTGTTAGATGCTCCATCAGTATACAATTTCCAGTGTATCGTAGGGATTTCGCTACCCTTCGGAGAATCATTTTGCATAGTAAATTCTACTATAAAGTCTTCCAATTCCTGACCCTGGATAGCTCTCCATGAGAGGTACGTAATGTCGAATTGACTGAGTTCAATATTCCACTTGTGCAACCTTCCTGACGTCTCAGCTCACTGTAGGACTTGTCGTAACGGCTGGTCGGTGTAAACATTAATCTCATGTACTTGGAAGTACAAACAAAGCTTCCGCGATGTAATAGTAAGCAGTATGCCAATTTCTCTATTTTCGGGTAGTTCCTTTCAGCTCCCGTCAATCGTTCGCTGACGTAATACACCGACCAATGGATCCGATTCTCCTCACAAATCAATGCAGCACTTATAGTGTGTGCCTATACAGCCAAATAAATGTATAAATCCTCGTGATCCACTAGATTTGAAAAGATAGAGGGTTTCTCCAAATGATCCACCAAAGCTTGAAACGCGTCTTCACAATCCTGCGTCCATTCAAAGTTTCTTTTTCCTTTCCTAATCAAATCGAAGAAAGGAATGCACTTGTCAGTATCTCTAGAAATAAATCGACTTAAGGCAACAACTTTCCCATTCAGACTCTACACTTGTTTGATAGTTCTCGGCGCTTGGATATCACGGATAACCTGAATCTTCTTAGGATTAGCTTCTATTCCATGTGCATTGACAATGAAGTCCAAGAATTTTCCTGATGTGACACCAAAAGAATACTTCAAAGGATTGATCTTTATCTTATAATGTTGGAGGATGTCAAACATTTCCGCCAAGTCTCTAACGTGGTCGCTTGACGTGGTGACTTCATGAGCATATCATCCACATACGCTTCCA